>JASDDO010000001.1:94610954-96088684 GCA_030015575.1 Agapanthus africanus
TCTTTCGGAGTCATGGTACATCAGGTCAAGTTAACAGTATACGGTACCATGTCAGGTATATCAATATATATATATATGTGTGTAGTAATGTCAGGTCAAGATGTAAGCAATATCGTGAGTGTGGTCCCAATCAGAGATATAAACAAACATGGGTATTAACAACTTGAGATAAGCAATGAATTACATAATAAGCAGTTTCATTCAATCACAAGAGTGCAGTAATACAATGTAGCCGTTTAGTCATGTTAACAGGTTTAAGCACCCTTAGCGGTGCAATAATTTATGTAACGGTCCAATACAGTTATTTCAGGCTAATGCATGCGAGTGTCCGAATGTAACAGAACTACAGGGATAATTGCTACCAGCTATTTTAACAGTAAAATGTGATTGAACAGGTAGATTTGATTATTGGGTTCAAATTGGCAAACTGTAAATTCCATGTTTAACAGTAAAATGATATAATGCAATTTTGTAACCGAAATGGAAAACGATTGTACCAAGCTAATTTTACAGGTTTAGGGTGTCAATACATATATAAATATATTGTATAGCATGTAGCAAGGGGTACTTGCCTCGACGGGTCGCGAACCGGGAAAAACGGAACGTAACGTCGGCGGGGAAACTCGCGACGGACTCACGGTTCACGGATTGAACCCAACAACGAACCAAGGAACCACACGGGTCAGAGTACTCTGCTGGATCGTCGGGACACGTCGCCGGCACGGCCGGATTCCGGCGAGGTACAAAACAGTGAATAGGGTTTCAAAAGGGTGTAGATCTAGAGAAAGAAAGAAATGAACAGAGAAAGAAGAAGATGGGGGATACTCTCTGGTCTCAGAGGGCACTAGCAACGACGGCGAGATCGACGGCGGCAAGAACGGCGTCTCCGGCGATCTGCAGAAACATCCAGCAGTTTGTTTTCGGTTTTGAAAAATGAAGAGAGGAAGGGTGAGATGGAGAAACACTTACAAGGTGTTCTGGGGTGGTCGGGGATCGTCGGCGACGGCCAGGGGCGGCGCAGGTGGTCGCCGGCGGCGTCTCAGGCGACGCAGAGGCGTGCAGGGAAGACTGCAGGCGGTCGCGGCAGTGCAGGGTGCGCGGGGGTGGATGAAAGAAGGTGTGGACGAGGCGAGGCAGAGAAGGCGAGGGTGCTGGTGACACTGGCGCCGGCGTCGGGGCTGCGGCGGCAAGGATGGAGGTGGCTAGGGTTGAGGGCGAGGCTCGTGATGGATTTGCTGTGAAGAAAAAAAATGAGAGAGGGAAAAGTTTAAATATCGGGAAGAGGGAAAGAGATTTGAGGGAGAGAGAGAACGAGATTTGAGGGATAGAGAGAGAGAGAGAAAGATATGAGAGATAGAGAGAGACGCGGAGGTAGGAGAGAGAGAGAGAGAATAGGAAATGGAGAGCGGCCCACGGGAGTTAAACCTTCGCTGATTGGCTGATGAGTGAAATTTAGACGTTAAAGAAAAATATTCAAAAGATTAATTAACAGTAAAGTATAAATATGTTAACAAAATATATTATGGTTTTAAATATTATTAAAATTTGGGATATTGGCGCCAAACAAAACATTTCCGAATCGCCCCCGGGTCGGGTCCAAAATTTCGAAATTTAAATAATAGGATTTTAAGCGGGTTCCAAATTTTAAAATTAAGTGTCTTATGATTAAAAAGCATACCCCCAAGACGGACACCGGTACGCGCGCGTAGCCGTCCAAACTCGCCCGTTTCACTGAACGGGACGAGAACACAATACACGGACGCTACCACAAGGCTAGGGGTGTCGAGTAGGCCAAGATGGATATTTTTAATTTTATTTTGGATGCTAAAATTTGTTAAGTGCAGAAATGACTTTTCCGGGTAAAATTTTACAGTAAGCCACAAATAAGCAAGATAAATGAAAAGAGTACCACACTTCACTCAAACAGTAACTGAAAAACAGTAGCATTGGGCTTGGGTGTTACATCCCACCAACACGTTCTTGCTAGGGGATCGTGAGGTTTCGATTTCACTGGAAGAGTTTCGCGAGATATCTGGGTTGCCGATTAGGGGAGAGAACTACGAAGAGTTACTGCTTCCTGATGAGTATGTGTTCGATATGGTGCCCGCTATGCTTGACGGCCCAATGATTGAGAATGTCGTTCATCACAAGTACCCGAGTCTAATCAAGGCCCTGGGTATCTTTGAAAAGCTGTTCGTGATATCGGAAGGGCAAGGTGTCACCTTTGACGCTATTATTGCTTGCTTCCTTCGTGGGGACGTCTTATCCAAAAAGGCTCCAAAATTCCCGAAAATTGAAGAACCTTTTGGATTTGGGCTGAGGAAACTGCCGGCCAAAGAGGAAGACCTGCCGCGGTTCTATATTCCAAACTGGTCGACCGTAGCTTTCGATGCGATCGTAGCCCCTGGCATGGACGAAGAAACTTTCTTTGTCGGCTTTATCAGTCTTTGGCTCAGCTGGTTCGCCATGCCGATGCATCGCCGCTTTATGAGAGCCTCCATTTTTTATCCTGCTCATCGCATAGCTGAAGGAGCACGATTAGTTGTTGGCATCGCGGGGTTGTCGCATCTATATCACGGGTTAAGCGTTGCCGCTAATACTTCGAACCCGGGTGCGAATACCGTGAATTTCTCCCTCCACTACTTCATGCCGTGGATCAAGATGCATATGTTGGGAGCGTTTGCTACACACCAGTGACCCGATTTTTATGAATCATATGCATTCCCGCAGATCATGAGGTTGGTTGATGCTTCCACTCCCGATCTGACCCAGTTAGGGGCTCTCCGCGTACTGCTGAATCCGTACTCAAATGAAGGCGAAATGGTTTTCAGCGATCGAGTCCTTTCCGCTCTAGCGGGGCCCGTTCAGCAATTGTTTGATTTGTCTAAGGGTAGGGTCTCGTCTTTAAAGCCTAAGGAGATCATGTATCTATACTCGATCAGGCCGGATTATTTGGTGTTCCGCCGGAATGACACTGCTCTCTTCATGCGGTATAATCCGTATCGCTTCGCCTAGCAGTTAGGCTACAACCAGGGTGTCCCTCTAGAGGCATTTTTAGTTGAGCATGCCCTCTCCCTGGAGGTTACTCGCGGTGTCATTCACCATTTCATGCGGTTAAACACTAGCTCCCTCTTCATGATCACGGAGCCCGACTATCTTCCGAGGCCTGTGGGGTCCTTTAAGGGTTGGTATCGCCATCGGGTCGGCCCTGTCATTGCAGAGGAGAGAAGGGTGCTTTTCGAGTGTAGAGCTCCCGTTCCGGCTCAGGTCACCAGCTCCCCATTGCGGCCGCAGTCGGTGGTTCGTCCTCCTCTGAGGGATAGTGGTTCGGTGCTTATCCCTAAAGTCGCAGAAATAGAATCAACCCCTCGCACTGCTGGTATGCCGGTACGTATTAGAGCCCAGGCAGAAGTTCCTGATAAAGCACCTGTGGTGGTGTCACCAAAGGGTGATACTGAAGGCGAAGTTGGGCAACGCCGCGCCAAAGCACCAAGGGAGAGGAAGCGCTCCTCCTCTAGCGTTAGCACAAGCTCCAGAAGGAGAAATAAATCGGTCACCGGCCTACTCGACACTTTGCTTGAATCCGAGCCCTTTATTCAAGACGAGCCGATATCTATGCAGGAGCCGGACGACGGTCTTCTCTTTCCTGGTTTGTCTGCCGAGGAGGCCGCGCAGTTGGCCGAAGCTTTAAGGCGCTCACGAGATGAGACTGAAAACGTGCGCGCTCAGAAGAAAGCCTACCCCCCCGTTGTATTCTACGACGTTAACCCATCATTACGGAAGGTACACATGGGTCCTCTGTTAATAGAAGAAGAACGGGCCCTCAAACAGCCTATCTCGGATGCTTCTGAAGACGAGCTTGTACTAAAGACGGGTAGTCATTTATTTGCACTTGAAGCCCGGCGAGCGTATTTAATCAGAAAAGAACAACGGCTCGAAAAAGCCATACTTCAGGATTCTTGGCGTATTGGTATGCGTATTTTTCGTGTCCTTCTCTTGGTGAGTAATTTGTATTACTTTTATTCCTTCTTATTTTTGCGAAAACTTTGCAGGGACTTCTGCAACGGAAGTGGATTTGAGTCCAGATCGAGCCATGGCTGCGGATTCTACGAATATCTCCCGTGATGCACCGGCAGGTGTAGAGGAGACTGCTGAAGCTGCTACCCTTGCTGTGGAGTTCCCGGTTGTCACGTCCCGAAAGGATGGAACATGATCGGCACTTAAACTACGAAACGTCTCGAGGCGTACGTAATCTAAGTAAGCCGAAAACCCAGAAATCCAAACCAAGAAAAGTAGTAGAGTGAAGGAAAACCAATTTAAATCAAGTAGTTTTAATAGCATAAGCCGAATTATGCGTTTTTAAAAACATTAAATATTTCCTGAAAATTTCGGCAGAGTCTCCTTTGTAAATACTGGCTCCCAAACGGGATACAACATGAATAGTATACGAAATCAATAAAAAGGCATCCCCAAGCGGGAGCTAGCTCTTCGTCAATCGACGGTCACAACCACACAAGCAATGTAATATACAACGGCAAGGGCGAGGATCAAAACTCAAAAGGAACTTAAAACAACAAGAAATCCACAGAAAAATAACGCGCGACTCTAAGGTCGAAAGAATAACATCACTGTCTCTAGCTCAAAAATCAATATATGTTTGGTTGATGGAACTTCTAGATACAACTGAATAATAATATACAATGTATAATGATGGGTACGATACAAATAAACCCACCTACTAGCAAGTCACCCAAAAGAAGCAGTGCCAGCAAAGCCATAATGAAACCTGTACGACAAAACCTGCAAGGAACTTTGGCACAACGGGGGTGAGTTGCCAACTCATGAGTAGAAAAACATCTACGAACAGAAACCGCATGAACAATGCAAACCTAGGTCAACGATCATAATATATCCTCAAATATATATAACATGCAGCCTATAACAATGATTATGGTAAATATCTAACCCGAGTGTAATCCCATGTGCCCGTGTCAGTGCCTCAGGTAGCAATATATCATATGGATGATGTATGAATGCATGAAACAGAATGCATGTACTGAATAAAACTGCTTTCATAAATCAGTGAGATTTCTGTATTTTAAAAATAAGGTACCATAAATGAAATCAGCATAAAACAGTGCCCAGCATCGACACAAAACAAGTGTCCAAATATCTCGATATCTCTGTGTCACAATCTCTGTACCTTAATATCTCAAAATCTCAATGTCTCAATCACAATATCTAGGGCGACGTCAGTCCAGACTGGCCCCTACCATCCATCTCAAGACCACGACGGTATCCTCCGGATATCCGACGCGTTGGGTAAAATCACCGGTCAGTAGTGCTCCCCTGCCAGGCTCAACGTCAACAACACGATCCTCTTGCCCCGGGGTACCGCACCGGGCCCACCATGTACTCGAAACGGTTCCTCCACTCCTCGAATCGGGTCTCGAAATCCATCAGCAAACTCATGGTGGACGACTCATACATCATGGGAAAAACCACACTTTTTATTTAAAAAGAGAGAAAGCAGTTTATATAAGTTTTGCGGTTTTCCCCCCAAATCCAGAAAATCTCATGGAAATCCGAATCCAAATCATCAATAGCATGTAAAACCATGAATATAGGCATAAGAATCCATGAATGCGGAATAACAATGAATAACAGTATGCATGAAGTGACAAGTAATAACTACAATGTTAAGCTGGCATATAAGGCAGGTACACCTAATATCATGTCAAATTACTAACTAACAAGCTAAGTCAAGCAATAATATTTTCTAAGGTGTACGTGACATGGCAATTACCGATGAAGATGTGTGTGAGCCGGCAAGTAAGTGTACGTGGTACATACGCATCATCGGTAATGGTGTTGGTGTCCTAACAGTATGATATCAACAATGCAATAAGAAATTATAATATAAGTATGCGATGCGGAGCGAACAGCAATAATGAGCGGGAGCTGAATACTAGACACAACGACAACTAATATGGGCTAACAACTACACTAAACTATAGGGCTGAGCTATCAAGCTAAACTAAAGGTAAGGAAACCGCCTAACACCTGAGTCGATACATATGTATATATATATTAGTCGGTGATCCCGCCTCGATAATATCACATCTGATACCATATCTATAATCAAATATTCCCAAGTCAAGAGTGCGGATCAAACATCAATATATAGCTCGTACGTAAATCCGTCGTACGGCATCCCAAATCTGGGTACGGGTCAATATCACATTCATCATACTATTCATCTGGTATCCTCTTTATCAAATATCATGATCGGGGTACTAATCTACGTCTAGTACAATACTGATACCGCCTAAGTATGCATGCACGTGTGTGAAACACTACGTCAAGGACCCGCTACAACATCATGTCGTATCTCAAATACGAACCCTGCCATATCACCGATCTCACGGCCTTAAATCAAATCCCATCGACTCATCTCAAATCCCAAGTACTATCCTCATCATCCAGTATATGAACACATAGTCCCATACCCATGTGAACACATAACTATATAACCCCATATAAGCACATATGAAGAAGAATGTATGCAAGTATGGGTGGGTGTGTGTAAATGTGGTGCAACCTCTACTCTAGGGTCTCGCAACACTAAACCTATCCATTCACACCTAAAATCTATCTTTATCATCAATAAACTCAACAATATAATCAATATATATGTGTGTATACGTATTCGTATACATCACCACGAACTGCGGGGGTGCTATACGCCATCCACCCGACTTCTCCCCGTAGATATAAATCTACTCACCTGGTATTCGCTCGCCGGTGCCGACGTCGCCACGCGCTTGCTTGTCGTCTCGAAGTCCTCATGGGGTACCTACATATCGTAACGCACCATATCGCATTAAAATCCGACTCATGACCAAAACGACACACGAATCCCACATAGGTCAAAACCTATGGTTGCTTTCGCAAATCAACTCAAAACCCTCAACATCGGCGTACAAACATCGATTGATCAAGAAAAACACTAAACATACCAATCATGGTTTCACAAATCACTAATTATTATATGAAATAGGTTAAAATTTACAAAAACCTCAAACTCACTTTAAAAGCTATTTTTCCGAAAACCTAGCAAGCAAAAATTTACCGTTTTAGTACAAAACTTGATGTTTTAACAATTCTAATGGCAATAATACTTATTAAACATCTTAAATAAGTCATAAAAATAATTTTCACAATTTAATCTCATTAAATTTCATTAACCCCAAAATTCTAGTTTACAATATACCCAATTTTAACAATTTTATAGCAAAAATGCACAAACAACAATTTAGCTTGGATTTTCATGAACTAAAGTATTAAACTACAATTTATAATGTTAATGAAGTCATGAAAAAATTAATTACATTTTTAAACCCAATTATTTAACCAATTTGAAAAACCTAGTTAGCAAATTGGCGTAATTATCACAATTTTTAAACTAGCAATTAACAACTAGCTACTAACTTTGTTTTAACACGTCAAAAGAGCCTAAATACATTACACAACCATACACCAATTTCACAAAACCCTAACTTGCATTCAATCCCTATCTTGAATTCATCACACAAACAACAACAACCAAATTAACACTTATAAACAAAATTATTTAAGCAACTAATCAAAAAAAAAACCATGGGGCACAAATTTATACCTCACAAATTGAGATCTACCATACAAATCCTAGCCTCCAAAAGTAGCTTCCATGCTCCTAGATCCATGCTAGATAGGCAAATGAGAAATGGGTAGGAGTTGGATTTTGGTTTAGAGTTTTTATTTTGGATTTTGATGGAATTTGAGATGAGTTTTGAAGAAAAAAGAGAAAGGAAGTTGGGGGCTGTTTTCTGCAGAATTTCAGCAGCAAGGAGGGATGGGGAGAAGTGTGGGGTGATGTGGGTTTTTGTCAAAGTCAAAGCCACCCATTCTCAAAGTAACCATACCCCCAAATTAATATATTTTAATCAATTCTTCACTTTCCATTCACATGAAAGTCAAAACGAGGGGGGGAAAAACGTGGGCAGCTTTTGGTGGTGGTGGGGCCGGCCAAGGAGGGGGGGTGAGGGTGTGAGGGTTTGCACAAAAAAATTCTATGCAAAAAGTACCCTCAAGTTACAAAAATTGCAAGTTTTAGTTCAAAATAATTATATTTTTGTTTCCTTCGATTATAACGAAATAAAACTTAAAATAAAATAATAATAAAATTATATTACAAACTAGATTTTAGTTAACATGATTCTAAAGAGTAAAATTAGCCCAAATAAATTTGTATTTATCGCTAATTTAATATATTTTTACCGGCTTAAAATAATATTAAAAATTGAAAAATAGGGAAAAAATTTTAAATGACCAGAAATTTATAAGTAACTCATTAGCTACTAAAAACTAGCAATTACCTATCTAAATTAGGTATAATTAGGCCTAAACTGCAAAATAACTATATTGACGATTTACGAAAAAATACCAAATTTTCACCGATTTTCGGGAAAACACCAAAACGACTTTTCAAGGCGTTACACCGGTAGTGGCTTTTGTCCCTTCAGTGTCTACTTCTCCGGCAGATGTGGTCTTGCCAGCCATAGGTCCTATGGCTATTTCTAGTGACGCACCGGAGGGTGTAGAAGAAGCTGCCGAAGCTGTTATCCCTCCAGTTCAGGGCGGGCGATGCATCGAAGGTAATCTTCCACACATACACATTCTATTTAACGACCTCCCCTTTATCTGAACTTTCCCTTCCCTCAGAATTGCGGGAGCTGGCGGCTTCCATCGTGGATCTTTCCCCAAGGAAAACCTTCCAGTGATTGCTTGACATGGAGGCCCCACAAGCAATACCTCCAAAAAGCATAGTACTTTCTTCTGGCCAAGGTCGGTATTCTTTTACCCTTTTTGTTTTATATTTTTATAATGATGCTAATATGCCTTCCATTTTAAACCACAGTTCTGGAAGACGACGACGAAGTCGAGATTCTTGACGGGTCTGAGATCTCTCAAACCCACCTTGCGTGACTGTGGGTAAGTGACGCTTTATCTTTGGCATCGTTTTGTTTACTCTATGTTTGGAAATACAACTGACTGTACATAAATCTTCACAGCTTTTCCATCCCTGACCCCATTAGAGTCTCGGATCCCCATGCCACCAGGCCCTTACGCCCGACATGTATCTGAAATGATGGCAAAACAGAGCGTTTACTCACTGGCGGCTCTCATTGAAGATCTTCACGCTGGTACCTCTGTCGTGGTCGAAGAATTTGTTGCTGAAGCCAACGCTTCCTTGTCTGTTCTCACCACCTATCATGACGAAGCATTGGTGCGTGCCTGGGTTGAGTACTGTCGCCGAGTGGAGGCCTGCCTACATGGGCTTGAGTCCATACGCCTTCCCTCCGACATCTTAACTGTAAAAGCGAGCCTGCGGGGATGGATCGAACGGTGTGCAGCCAATCTCCAGTAATGCGAGAAGAGGCTCAACCGGAAGTTTTTGGAGAGGGAGTTGGCTTCAAACGCTTTGGGGGAACTTCAGGCCCAGCTTACTGCCAAGACCACCCGTGCGTACGAAATTTGGCAGGTGCTTCAAGAAGCTATTACGGAGGTGGTGGCTCTTGACAAAGCCGTTATTTTTACCCGTGAGATGGTTGAAACCCATAAGGTTGACGAGAAGGAGCTCGAGAGTCGGTTTGCTTCATACCAGAATCAACAGACCCAGGCAGGGACTCGTCTTGCAGCACTGATAGAGCTTGAAGCCGAAGTCCAGCAGAAGAACGACAAACTTGCTGGCCTATTGAACCGTCCGCCGACTTAAACATTTTTGTCGCTATATATTCTCCCCCTTTTTTGTATTTTTTTTATTCATTCATAAATAAGAGTAACTTGTATTCATTTTGATTCATGAATAAAAGACATATTTCATTTCATACTAGCGCTTCTCTTTCTTTTGCTGTCCTGACTTGGCATAAAGTAGTTTATGTACTCATTGCGGAGTTTGTAGTTTATTCACTCATTTTGGAGTCTCTAATTTACGAACTCATTTCGGTGCTTGTAGTTTATTCATTCATTCCGGAGTCTCTAGTTTATGAACTCATTTCGGAGCTTGTAGTTTATTCACTCATTCCGAAGTCTCTAGTTTATGGACTCATTTCGGAGTTTGTTTAGTTTGCCTCCCTTGGGCTTGTAGGCAAACTTGTCCTAACATCATAGATAACCCCTGCTCTTTGCGATAGAGGTCCGTTAGGTTTTGTGGTACTAGGGTTTTTGTCCGTCGTACCGTCGCGTTGGTTGATGCATTCCCCGATATGCAGTCTTTTCGCTGCTGTTCGAGTAGCCCTGCGACTGTCGTGTCTCTGATCCCTTCGGGGGCTGGACAAGACGTCTTCAAGTAATCTTCCTAGGCAATTTGACCGTCGGAAGAGCAAGCGTTAGGAATTTTGCCATGCCGCTTTTTACTTGAGGTTAGGCTTAGTTTGGGAGCTCCGATGAGTCATAACCACTCCGCACTGGTGTGGGATGATCTCCGATAGTCTTTCGGGTTTTATTTGAGCTGTTGTCAAGACCCTGAAGCTGGGAATTTGTCCTTCGCTTCCTTTGTCGACACCGCGTCTGCTGTAATGAGACGAATGTCGAGGTGATCTCTAGGTTGTTTTGTGAACCATCGAGATTTGGAACTAGGGACTTTGCCATGGCTCCGTTTTGTTTTGACCCTGGGGTCGTTTGTTGACGTTGTGTCTGCATCCTGCTGGAGTGAGAAGAAACGCCGTTGTTGACACTATGTCTGTTGTAACGAGATGAGTGTCGAGGTGGTCTCTAGGTTGTTTGTGAACCGTCAAGACTTAGAACTAGGGATTTTGTCATGGCTCCCTTTTGTTTCGACCCTGGGGTCTTTTGTTGACGTCGCGTCTGCATCCTGCTGGAGTGAGAAGGAACGTCGTTGTTGACATTACGTCTGCCGTAACGAGAAGCATGTCGAGGTAGTCTTTAGGTTATTTTGTGAACCGTAAAGACTTGGAGCTAGGAATTTTGCCATGGCTCCGTTTTGTTTCGACCCTGGGGTCTTTTGTTGACGTCGCGTCTGCATCCGCTGGAGTGAGAAGGAACGCCGTTGCTGACATTGCGTCTGCTATAACGAGAAGCATGTCGAGGTAGTCTTTAGGTTGTTTTGTGAACCGTCAAGACTTGGCTCTCCCTTTGATGGAGCCAGGTAGGAAAATGTGGTTCCCTTTTTGTTTGTGCCTATGGATTGTATACAGGGGTCGATGTGGACTCACCTGCAGGGCAAAAGTTTCATTTCATTTTATTTCTTTCCGCGATACTCTATCATTTCAGCTTTTTATATCGCGAAAGTCGCGATTGCCCAATCATTTCGGCTTTTTATCGCGGTGCCCAATCATTTCGGCTATTTTTCTTTTTACTCGCTGCTTTTTATTGTGAGTTACCCAAACATTTCGGCTATTTATATTTTTATTTTCACTCGCTGTTTTTTTTATTGCGAGTTGTCCAAACATTTCGGCTATTTCATATGCATATATTTTGCTCGCTGATTTTTATTGCGAGTTTCCCCATCATTTCGGCTATTTCATATGCATATATTTTTTCTCGCTGATGTTTATTGCGAGTTGCCCCATCATTTCGGCTATTTTTATATTTTTACTCGCTGTTTTTTATTACGAGTTGAGGACTTGGATCCTGACACTAATTCCGGCATCAGCATCGCTGCGAATGGGATATTGCCAGGCGCGATTTGAACAAAGGTGGCTTAGTAGACAGGGTTAGGATCCTGTCGACTAAGGCTTTGACTTTATGAGCCGTAAGGGTCTCATAAAATTATTTCTCCCTACGAGTCGTGAGGATCTCATAGGCGTATTTTCTCCTTAGGAGTCGTGGGGATTCCTAAGTGTGTGTTCTCTTATAAGTCGTAAGGATCTTACAAGAGTGTTTTCTCCTTATAAATCGAGAGGACTTACAAGTGTCGTTTACCATATGAGTACATTCCTCGTGATTGGTGGAACTTGGTGGGGGAATCGTTTATTTGTGCCCGTGGATTGTATACAAGGTCCAATATCAGACCGCCTGTAAGGAAACTTGGGGAATACGACGGCTTAAGGACAGATTTGGATCCCTGTAACTTAAGACTTTGAATCCTATGATCCGTGAGGGTCTCATAGGGGGATTCTCCTTACGAGTCATGAGGATCTCGCAAGTGAAAATTTTACGAGATTGCGCCCTTCTGGGTTTTCACAAGCTCGCCGGTAGTCCTGCTGTTTTTACTCATGGCACCCTTTCGGGTTTTCATCCGTGCCCATCTTGCTTGTGGACATACCGTTTTTTATTTTATTTTATTTTTAACAACGAGATTGCGCCCTTTCAGGTTTTCACAAGCTCACCGGTAGCCCTGCTATTTTTACTTACAGCGCCCTTTCGAGTTTTCATCCGTGCCTTATTCGCTTGTGAACGTACCTTTTTTAACAACGAGATTGCGCCCTTTCAGGTTTTCACAAGCTCGCCAGTAGCCCTGCTGTTTTTACTCACGGCGCCCTTTCGGGTTTTCATCCATGCCCATTTTGCTTGTGAACGTACCATTATTTTTAACAACGAGATTGCGCCCTTTCAGGCTTTCACAAGCTCGCCGGTATCCCTGCTGTTTTTACTCACGGCGCCCTTTCGGGTTTTCATCCGTGCCCATTTTTCTTGTGGACGTACCTTTTTTTTTACTTGGGTTACAGTCTTTGCCGTTGGAGCTTCGATTGCAACATAGATCCCAAAAGAAGATATCGCCGTTTTGGGGGCGATGCGCCATGTTTGAGGCGAAGTACTAGTTTAGGGACATTTCGGTCCATTGCCAGTTTAAGGACGTAGTGGTCCATTGCCAGTTTAAGGACGTAGTGGTCCATTATCACCATTTTTGAGGTGAAGCTTTTCCGAATACCACTTATAGTTTTGACTCAGGAAGATAGCGAGCGGACACGAGCGTCGTCATCTATCATTGACCTAAGTCGTGACTCGTCATGCGTGGTATTTCTTGAGGAATCGGCCGTTTATTGGCCGGAAAGGTCTTTCGCCATGCATATCCATGAGCAAATAGGCCCCACCTTGATAGACCTTGTCTATGATGTACGGACCTTCATAGTTTGGCTCAAATTTCCCTCATTTTGCACGATTGGGGATCATAGGTCTTTTGACGACTAGCACGAGTTCGCCTTGGCGTAATGTTCTCGGCCTAGTCAGTTTTTCGTATGAGTGTGCCATCCTTGCCTTGTAAGCTTCTAGATTTTGCTGCGCCATGAGGCGAGTTTCATCGAGGGCGTCGAGCTCCTCAAGCCGAAGATGGGCATTTTCGTCATCTGTTAGCTCATATCGAACCGCTACTCGGAGAGAAGGGAGTTCTATTTCCAAAGGAAGGACTGCTTCAGTGCTGAATACCAACGCGCATGGTGTTGTATTCGTAGCCGTTTTGAACGTCGTTCGGTACGCCCAGAGAGATTCGTGCAGTCTCTCATACCAGTCCTTTTTGTTTCTGGACACCGTTTTCTTTATAATCTTGGTCAAGGTCTTGTTGAAAGTTTCAGCTAGACCGTTGGCATGAGGATTATAGACGGAAGAGTATCTCCAGTCTATTTTGTGCTGTTATGCGAAGCGGCTGATTTTATGGCTCCTGTAGGTTGGCCCATTATCCAAGATTATCTGTCGCGGAGTACCGAACCATTAGATGACATGTGTCTTAAAGAAATGGAGAATATTCTCCGTCTTCACCTCCTTTAGTGGTATTGCTTCCACCCACATAGAAAAGTAGTCAGTCGTTTCCAGTATGAACCGGTGTCCTTTGGATGATGCTGGCCCAATAGGGCGGATTATATCGGTTCCCCACATTTCGAACGGCTAGCTAGCTACCGTTGGGTATAGCGGATTTGGATGTTGGTGGATGAAGTCCTCGTGAACTTCGCACGAGTGATACTGCTTCGCTTTGGTTGGAGTACTTTGTGACTCTTCCTCGCTGCGTCTTCTTTATCCTGACACCGATGCTTGGCCTTTTCTTATATGGTCGTTTCACGCTCTCGGTCAGCTCTGCTCTTTTGAAAAGCTTCATTTAGCAGCCTGTCAATTGGGTCTTCTGGCAGCTCCGGGGATTTCGGCGCCGATCCTGACCCCAGTTCCTCTGCGTTGCTTTCCGACGCCGAAGGAGCTTCTTCGCCATTTGACGACTAATGAGAAACCATGTGGCAACTTGCTACATAATCTTCGATTTCTCCCGACGAGCCATTTCCCTCATCATCATCGCTATCTCCGTTCTCAAGTATATGGTTGAAAAACTCTTCGAGGGTGACTGGGGTCCGCGCCTTCTGGTTGTACTCCTCCAGCGCGTCGATGTACTTTTGCAGGTCCGTGCGCTTGTCCTTAGGCTGTACGGGCTTCTTGGTCTTCTTCAGTCCCTTCGAAGGCTTTGAAGGCTTGACCTGGGTGTTTTTCCCATCGTTAGTATTTTTCGGTGTGGGATGCGGTTTCAGCATCCCTTCAATGATCTCGGGCTCCAGTGGGCTTTTCCACCTGATCGCCAGACATGCTTGAAGATCCTTCAGCATTTTTTTGGTTTTATCTGAAAGGACAACTTCCCACGGAGCTTCTTCCACAAACGAGCATGATGCCCTTGGCGTATCCACCTTTTTAGGAGCGTGCCTCTGTGGCGGGTTCACCCTCCAGTTCTCTGACAGCACAAATTTCCCTTGACGGTACTGGTCCTCGACCCAGTTCTTGAAGATGTAGTGATTAAGAGAGGTTTTGTCGATCAAAAATATTTACCGCAATCAAGAACGGCGTCGCTTGAAGCTAGCCGGTGAATACGGGTCGGTCCACAGGGATGTGTAAATCTTCTTTAAGTTCTTACGAGTTAATTCCAAATGGTGTTTGGATTTATAATTAAACCTAAAAATTGAAGTTGTATGAGACTAGGATTAGAAACTTGCTAGGATTAGGTCTAGGGAAAATTTGGTAAACAAAGATCTACATCTCTTTCCATTGCTATTAATTAAAGATATCATATTAGTGTTATGGTAAATCTTAACAAAGGGGATTAGGATGATTGGGAAGATTGATTCTTCCTCTAGATCCTTGTCCTTCCCTTCTTAATCTTTACCCTAACCTCCATGGAAAACCTTAAAATCCGGGCCTTTAGACTACGGAATTCACCGTTACCTTGAGGGTAAAAGTGCCGTAGGGAGCGGAATAAAAAGGTATGCATGGAGTTCTAATGTTCATAAAACTTTAGCAACGAAAAGAGATGAGAGATCTTCGTCTCTCAACTCCTTCCCTATTCCTAACCCTAACAAGCGAGGAAACTACTCGCTCATTGAGGGGATGAAAGAAGACATGAGTTTATTAAAGAGAGAAAACATCATTGCAAATTAATAAAAGCTAAAATAAATTAAACTAAGGCGAGAAAGTAAATTACCTAGGGCAGATATAAAAAAACTAGAACTATTGCAAGAAAAATTACCTACTTACTTTTGATGCACTCTAACTTCAAGAAAACAGAATTTTATTCATGAGAAGAGGCATGAGAAATTACAAGGTCTTGGGTTCTATTTATAGGACATAGAAACCCTAGGGCTACAGATTGCACCGCATGTCTAAAGTTACAAATATACCCCTAAAAAGATCTTTCCAGAGCCGCCACAAATTATGGTAAAAAGTTCTGCGCATTAGGGCTTCAAGTAGCCGCGGATCCGCGGCCTTTGTGGGCTTTGGGCCGCGGATCCGCGGCCCAATAGTGTGGTCACTTGATGGAATTTTCTGGGTTTCTTGGTATTTCTCTGGGCTTCCTGGTTCTTTCTTCATATTATCATTTGGGCTTCTACAGTTATACCAGATCTTCAGCGAACACTTTGCATTGGATCTTTTAACCGTCTTTCTTGCAAATTTGGATCTTTTGTTGTCTTGTTGATGGTGAACCGTTCTTCTGCTGAGCTTTACCAAGATCTTCCTATTTGTTGGTCAAAAATCCTTCTTTTGTGTCGTCTTTTGTGTTTTTCACTGTTTTCGCGCCAAGAACCTGTAACCTGTAACATGTAGCAGACATGGGTCAAAAGCAGCTGTTTTTGTTCTTAAATGCATAAGAATGGGGCATACAAAATGCAATATTATGTGATAAACATGTAGCAATCTTCAATGGGGTGGCTCACCATTCGGTGATAGGAGCAGTAGTTGGATTGTTGACATCACCGAGCTACGGTGGACGTTTTGGGTCTGGCAGAGTGATGAGTTTGTTGGGCACTGCCAGTTCGAACAATCTCCTCTTTTTATCACGGGGAAACGAGTAAGCAAGTCCTAGCTTCTCTTCCAGGGATTGGCGCGGGCGCACGTTGTTTTGGCGAGCAACTGGTTTCGAGTCACTCGGTTGTTGTTGAGTGTTGGCAACGAAGTCCGCTTTCCCATTGCCCTTTGCATTCCGAGGGTCCATTTTTGAAGAGGAAGGTCCGTGGCTCATCTGGTCCATTTGGACCAACTTGTCGATCAAAGCCTGGAAGGTGATCGGCTTAAAGAACGTCATGAACTGGGACATATGTCGCTTGAGGATCGAGAGACCCTATGAATATGCCCACGGCAGGAGTTTCTTCGAAGCGTTGCTCGCATTTTGACTATAGGTTCCGCCACCGGATTACGTATTGAACCCAGGTCTCTCCCGGCTTTACCCTGGCATTGATTAATTTCGTGATCGGGGTGCGCTCACTTGCGCTGGCGAACCGCTGCGTGAATAGCAGTTCTATTTCCGTGAATGTTTTGACGGAGTCATTTGGGAGCTCCGAGTACCATTCAAACGCCGTCTCTGACAGGTTGCCAACAAACTGGCGAAGCAGCAATTTTTCGTCACCTCCAGTATTGCGGCATAGAGCTCTGAACTGAGCGACACGCTGATGCGGGTTGCCTGTCCCTTTGTATACATGGAATTTGGGGATCATATATCCCGGCGGGTACTTGATTTGATCGTACCAGCCTGGGTACGGTCGCCCGGTTCTGTTGACTTGGCCGGCCGCTTCGTTGGCTTGATGAGCTCGTATTTGTTAATCTATGTAATCATCAAGGGCAGCCGTTTACCGCCGAAAACAGGGAAAGACAAAACCGCGTAGGTCGTCTTGCCTGAATTTGGGGGCAGATGCTATTTGGTTTTATCCATCCACCTCTCCGAAGATGCCAAATTGATTTATGGCACCGTGTATTGGAGGTATGGACGGATGCGGCCGTTGTAGCAGACTTCGTCAGATTCCCCCTCGTTTGCGAGGGGTTTTTGATTGTGGGGACACTCTTCCCTGCAGGCGCAAACCCCTGCAGTTAATTACATTACCGCGTAGTGATAACCACTTTCTCCTGCTCCAGAAGGTCACTTCGTGTCGTGTGTGTTTGTTTTATTTTTGGTTGCCCGTGGATTGTATACGGAGACTAATTTGTGTTATCGTCTGTAGGGCGTGGATTAGTCCAAATCCGTATTTTCTTATATTTGGGTTTGGTTTGATTTAAGGATCGTTAACCTTTTTTTGAGATTAAGATCGACTTAAATATCTATTAAGGATACGTTAATCCGATATTGGACTAAGATCTACTTAACGGGGGTTCGGGATCATTTTTGATCCAATGAAAGAGCATTTGGGCTCTATCGTTTTAGTTTAAGCACGTTACGGTCCACAGCTAGTTTAAGGACATTACGGTCCATAGCCAGTTTAAGGACATTATGGTCCATATTGGGGCATGTCCATCCATTTGAGAGTACACTAAAGAGTTGTTGGTCATCGGGACCTGCCACCTCTCTGAAGACGCTGAAAAATTACAACGACATTTATCAGAGGTGTAAGGAGATGTACCCTTGAACCAATGTCCGTTGGAAGATCAATAGTCGAGTTTGGGACTAAGACCAATTTGGAAAAATTGTGAGCATATGGGCTCGGCTGATCTGAATTAGAGATTTTTGGTCAACTTGGACTCAGCCCACTCAGTCTTTGAATAAAGTGTTAAACACTTATTTTGGCTCAGTCCCTTTTCTTTGTAAACAATGCTGAGCATTGATACGGGCCCTGACGCTCACCCTCCTTTTTTTTGTTTTTTATGGAGTGTTAAACACTCTTTATGGTGCCCATGTGCGGAACACGTGAGGCGCTGAGCGCCAACCACTGAGTGCTAGGCACTACATGTAGAACAGCGTCCACGTGAGGGGCACGTGGGGCGCTTGGCGCTGGACGCCAACCACTGAGTGCTTAAGCACTCTTTATTAAGCAGCGCCCACGTGAGGGGCATGTGGGGCGCTGGGCGCCAACCACTGAGTGCTAAGCACTCTTTATTAAGCAGCGCCCACGTGAGGGGCACGTGGGGCGCTTGGCGTTGGGTGCCAACCACTGAGTGCTTAAGCACTCTTTATTAAGCAGCGCACACATGAGGGGCACGTGGGGCGCTCGGCGCTGTCTCTTTCTTTGTGCATTTTTCTAAAGAGTTCGATTCTTTGTTCTCCCCTGGATCTTCAATCCCCAAGAACAAATTCATCCCTACGAGAATTAAATTCTCATTTGTGGGAGACTTGTCTCGTGGATCTCAGATCCAAGGAAAGAACTATGTTCTTTTATGAGGGTTAAACCCTTAGATATGCAGATGAGATGCTCTGATCTCTATTCTCTTTATTTATCTTGAAGAAAGTTCTTCTTCCTTCTTCTCTCTTGAAGCTTTTCTTTTTAGCTTGCTATTCTTTTTGAACTTGAAGTTTATGGGGGGTCCTCTCTACAAGACTTGAAGTCTTGGGGCCTTTATATAGTGGAGGCAAGTTTGTTGATTTAGTTAAAAAAATCTCCCATTGAGAGATCCTTAATTGATTTGGGGATTTTATCCACCGTTGGATCTTTGATCCAAGGACTTCTGTTTTACAGAAGATATTTTTCTTGTTTTTAACAAGATTGGGAAAATATTTTCCATACAGAGCTTATTCTGTAGCTTCGTGATTTTTAATCACCATTGGATCTTTAATCCAACGGTGCTCTGTATTACAGAGCATAATCTTTCTTGTTTAGAAAGATTGGGGAAATATTTTCCCATACAGAGCTTATTCTGTAGCTTGGTGATTTTTAATCACCATTGGATCTTTAATCTAACGGTGCTCTGTTTTACAGAAAGTAATCTTTCTCGTTCAGAAATATTTGAGGAATATTTCCTCAACATAATTTAATTCTGTATTTTGATGATTTATCATCTCCGTTGGATCTTTGATCCAACGGCAGAGAACTTTTAGTTCTGGCGCCGGCGCCCTCGTGCGGGGCACGTGAGGCGCTGCCTCAGAGTTTTTAACTCTCGGCGCTGGCGCCCTCATGCAAGGCACGTGAGGCGCTGCCTCAGAGTTTTTAGCTTTCGGCGCTGGCGCCCTCGTGCAAGGCACGTGAGGCGCTGCCTCTTTTCAAATTTTGAACAGAGCCTTGCTCTTCTATTATTTGGGGGATACAAATGCCCCACCGTTGCGCTCACGTGGCTCACACGTGGGTGCAGCGGTGGCTGCTTTTCCACCGTTGGACCTTCTTGGAAGTTGGATCGGCTTCCCCTGCCTATAAGTAGGGCCTTTGGCCCTTGAGATGGCTGTTGTTCATCTTCTTTTGTTCTTCCTTCCTCTGAGAATTTAATTCTCTTTTTCAGAGCTTAGATCTCTGCCCAAGGAAACTCTTTTAGAGTTAGAACTTTGTCCAAAAATTTGGTAAGGAATACGCTCGAACCCATTAAACAGAGCTTTGCTCTTCTTAGATCACAGATCTTAAAGATGTTTTTTAAGGTTTCTTAACCCGTTAAATGAAAACAGAGCTTTACTCTTCTTAGATCACAGATCTAAAAAAAATCTTTTTTTAGGGTTTCATAACCCGTTAATGAAGAACTCTTAGAATTTCTAGGATTTTTACTTCAGATCTTTAAAGATCTTGGGGTTTTACAGAGCATAGCTCTTTAGAAATTTTTGGGAATTTTTATTCCCCTTTTAATTACATTTGGAAGATATGATTTCTGTCTGCAGAGCACTGCTCTCGAGGGAGTTCAACCCCTTGGCCTAATAAGTTTCTCATTAAATGAGAATCCTTTTAGGATTTCCTCCTTAATGAGTGACTGTCTCATCAATGATGAGCTGTCACTTTGATTTTGTGGGTCCCCCTTGGTCCCTTTCTCCTGCATTGTAGTGTGGTACAATTTTAAAGTACCAAGTATCAGAATTCAGATTATAGCATTAGCAACTAACCCTCGCCTTTTTCGTGTAGGTGCCATGGCTTTCGATTCCTCCTTTCCTTTTGTTCGTTCAGAGAGCGCCTTCGCTGACGCGCCCGTGGATCGGGAAGTCTTCGCGCTCATTAAAGATCATGACCCGGAGCATAAATCTCTTCATCTATGGGGGTCGTGGTACAATCAAATTATCCAGGGTTGGCGTAGTTTTTCTTGTGCAGTACCCTCAGAGCCCATTTCAGCGATTTACTACGCCGACTAGCCTCAGGTTAATTACGCCGTAGAGGAGGTCAACTGGACCTCAGAGGGTCGCCTTCAGCCTTCTATGGCCTTAATAGCCGTACAGCCGCCGATGGCTTTGGATATTTTGGGGTGGCGCATATGTCAAGGAGAGTCGCGCCCTTGGGGACAAGTATACATGATTGACTTGACTCCTCGCCATTCAGCCAGATATCTGCAGTGGGCTCGATACATCCTGTCGGCCAAGAAATCACTGCTGCTGAAGCTCGGGTTGTACCCTGTAATTTATGTGTATCTTTTCCAGTATTCCACACCCCCTGTATGGTGGGTCAAAGCTTTCTTGGAACAATGGAACATCCCGACTCACACCTTTCTTCTATCGGATCGGGAAGTTTCAATCTCCTTGGAAGAGTTCGCGGAGATCTCCGGCTTACCCGTCAGAGGGGAACATTACGAGGAGATACTTCCCCCTGACGAGTACATCTTCTCCACCAAATCAGTGGTGATGGACCTTACCCCGAAGAATTCCATTCAACATCGATTCCCGAGCCTGATCAAGGTTTTGAACATTTACGAGAGTCTATTTCTAGAGTCTGGAGGGCATGGAGTTAGCTTCACAGACTTTATCGCTCGCTTTCTTCGCCCAGAAGTCTAGTCAAAACAAGCCACGAAATTCGCTAAGCTTGACGACCCGTTCGGTTTTGGTTTGGATAACCAGCCGACGGCGGAAGCAGATTTAAGAAGCTTCTTCATTCCAGACACCCCGGTCATCCCTTTTGCAGAGCTCGCTGCTTCAGACGTCGATGAAGAGACGTTCTTCCTGGGGTTTATTGGCTTGTGGTTGAACTAGTTCATGCTTCCGATGCACCCTCGCTATATGAGGCCGTCGGTCTTTTACCCAGCCTACCGCATGGTTGCGGGGACGCGTGTGGCCGTTGTGATTGCGGGGCTGGCTCATCTATACCATGGCCTGAGCTTAGCAGCGGATACTAATCAACCTGGGGTAAAACCTGTGCATCTTCCGTTGCACTACTTTACCTCCTGAGTCGAGATGCACGTGCTTGGTGCTTTCGGAGTCCACAAACGGCCCCGTTTCTATGACAGTTATAACTTTCCCCGAGTCATGTTCCTATTAGACGCTTCCGCATTAGATCCGTCGCAGCGAGAGGCTCGACGTCTGGTCCTTTGCCCGCGTATGGTCGGGGATAGTATGACTTTTGTCGACAGAGTTTTAACTATCGGAAAGGAATCTACCAAGGCAGTGCAACCGCTGCGTGATACTTTCAAAGACGGGGCTCCTACGTTGAAGGCTCGGGAGATCATGCACTTATATTCGATCAGGCCCGGCTTTCTAGTGTTCAGGCAAGGCGCCTCAGCATTGTTCATGAGGTATAACCCGCACCGTTTTTCTCAACAGTCGGGTTATGATCAGGGTGTCCCGCTCGAGGCTTTCTTAGCCGAGCCGGTTGCTACGGAAGAGGGTATCCGCAGCGCGCTGCACCACTTTATGCGGCTAAACACGGGGTATAGCTTTCTCATCAGCGAGCTAAGCTACGTGCCGAAAGCTTCGAATGCCTACGTGGCGTAGTATCAGCATGCGACAGGTGCTATTATCAGGGAAGAGAGGCGGCTATTACTTGATCATAAGGATGCCGTCCCAGCTGGTAATCCAGCAGTTCCTTTGAAGCGACGGACCACCGTTCGTCCTTCCTTAAGAGAAGCTGCTGCGATTGTGGTCCCGCGCGCCTTCCCTGAGAAGCCTCCACCCCGTGTTCCTATAGAAACGGTAGCTGCAGCGTCCCCGGAGTCTGGCGTTGGTGTGGAAATCGGGACTCGCCGCCCAAAAATGCCCGTTAAGCGCAAGCTCTTGTCATCGGCCGCTGGTGCTCATTCGCAAAAGAAGAAGAGGTCGCTGTTTTCTGCCAACGTCATATTTGGCCAGGAGCCACATGCTCCCTACAGCGAGGGCTTGTGCGAATACGGTACCAACGAGGGTTTGTTCGACACGCCTGTAACCGACACTGATCTTCAGGCTGCCCTTGCAGCTTCCGAGCGACTGGCTCGCGAGGAAGCGACGTTGATCACCATCGCGAAGTCAGGTATATTTCAGTTGTATTCTTCCGCGTCTATCCCTTTTCTCTTTATTATGTTTGTATTGACGCTTTCTTCTTCAACAGGTATTTCTGCCGAAGAGGCTCTTGCGGCTTCCCTCAGGACGTTCGAGGAGGAAGAAAGGATCCGCGCTTCTTTAGGTCTTGGTACGAGTTGCTTCATTACATCCTTATTCTTTTTATTCATGCTCTGACCTTCTCCTTTACTTTATTGCAGGGACTACCTTGACTCAGGTTATTCCAAGTGCAGTGCCGATCCCGAGCAACGATGCGGCAAAACTTCCAGAGCCAGCTATTGTGGCCTCAGCTCCCCCAACATCACCGCAAGAGGCTTTGCTAAAGCAACCGATGATGGACGCCGTAATGGCTCCAGAGGCAATGCTTGGTTCGGATGACGACGTCCCCATGTCAGAGGTCTTGAGGAGATCATTTCTCACTGCTCAGACCGAAAAGAAGCGTAGGAAGCATGCGGCGAGGGAACGCGATGCCGGTTTGGCCGTAGGTGCAGTCTCAAGCAACATTCCGCTTGTTGATACTCCTTCGGCGGATGTTCCCTCTGCCTTGTCCACCGCCCGTAGACAGGTTGCACGCGCGGCTCGGGAAGAAACTGAAAAGCTGCTCTAAGGTAACGTAACGCCGAGTCTTTTACTAGAAGTTGATCTTTGAATTTTGACACACATATTTTCTGCAGGGCCCAGTCTTGGCGATGGGATGACAGGTGAAACTCTGGCGGTTATAGTGCCCGAAGTTGCTACCCTTTCTCTGGAATCTAGGACTGTCCAGACCGCTGCCCTTTCTCCCTGTGGCTCCTTGGTATCGGCGGGCGTCGCAAGCGTTATGACGGCCCTCGTCGAGTCAGGGGATGAAGCCATGGGCGCGGAATCTATTCCTCCGAGAGAGAGCGAAGAAGCCGTTACACCTGGTGACGCCTCTATCATGGCTTCGGTCCATGATTTATCAGGTAGTCGCTGGGACGCTATTTTCGAATTTTTCAATCCTGTTCAGCCCTTCTAATGATACTTTGTTTGTCTTGAATATAGTTGTGGCGAACCCTGAGAATGTGCCATCTGAAGAAGTGTCGCCGGTCGCTGCTCTGACGGTCGATGTTCCCTCGCCTTCTTCTGTGCCCTCTCAAATATTGGAAGGTATGGGTTTGCGACTTATTTGTTTTACTGTGGGTACCATCCTCCTTGTATTGACAGTATATTGTCGCAACTCTGCAGGGGTCCTTTTCGACCATCTATACCAGGTGTTAAACCCGCATTTCTCCTTCCAGTCGGAAATCGTTCCTCTTTTTGGTATTGGTTAACACATTCTTTAACTGACGTCCCTTTCTTACGAATAGACATGTCGCTAATTCTTCTTCATATTGAATATAGCGTCACGGATTGAAGGAGGGGGTGAAAGAATAATCGTGCCTTCGACACTCCCCGTCCTGCCGCCTGTCACAGCTGGTATAATAAACTTCATTGATCATGTGTTTCCTTCATTTCCTGAGTCGGCATTTGACCGTAATTCATTTTGCAGCAATCGCACCGGCTCCCGCTCCCTTCGAGTCCCGCATTCGGATGCCCGCAGGGCCCTTTGCCAAACACATATCTTCCAGGGGTGCCACAAACAGCCGTCGAATGTTGAGCGAATTCGTCGAAGATCTTGATGCTGAGGCCCTCACATCAGCTGCAGATTTTGTTGTTGAAGTTAACCCAATGCTAGCGACACTCGTGAACTTCCATGATGAAGATCTTGTCAGCTCTTGGGTTGATTACTGCAGAAAGATCGAGGCTTGCCTGCACGAGATCGAGCTCAAAGGTCCAGCTCCTGAAGTATTAAATTCGAACTCTCAGCTGGCTGCTTGGATCGAGCGTAGTGTTCCTTTCATTCGCCATTTTGAACAAGAGGCGACCTTGAGACGAAAGGAACATGAGGTGGCTTCCGGCGAATCCGTCCGACTGGGCGCCCAGATTGAAGCGAATGCTGCACAGCTAAAAGCTATTTTTGACAGTCTCCAGAGATGTATTTCGGATGGGTTGACGCTGAGGCGGACGCTTGACTCCGTCCAGCGGGTCATGCAAGACTGTGAAGCTGCCACTCTAGAAGCCGATGGGATGCTTTCGTCCTGTTTATGGCAACGGGCTCAAGTGGAAGCGGAGTTGGCCGCGGCGGCTGATCATGAGAAAGGATTGAGAGGAACGCGCGAGCGGCTTGCTAATTTGTTGAAGACGCCTCTTCCTCAATAACCGTCTTTGTACCCCCCTCTTTTTACTGTAAACTTGCGGTTTATGAATAACATGTATTCATTTTGATTCCTTTGTGAAATGTATCTTGTATTCACTTGAATTCATGAATAAAAGACATACTTCATTTTATATGAGCGTGTTCTTGTAGCAAATGCGTCTTGTAGGCAGTCTACCTTGATCTCCTTGCAGGGCAGCGATGGCTTAGGAAGCAGGTTCAGATCTGCCGCCTAAGACTTTTCAACTTTACGAGCCGTGAGAGTCTCATAAAGACTTTTCTCTCTACGAGTCGAGAGGATCCCGTAGGTATCTTTTCTCCTTAGGAGTCGTGAAGAATCCTAAGTGCGTTTTCTTTTGAGAGTCATAAGGATCTCACAAGAGAATTTTTCCCCTTTACAAGTCGAGAGGACTCGTAAGTGGTTGTTTCTCTCCTCGTCGATATTCGACTTTGGAGAGTGTGGCCCGTGAATAGTATGCAATAGTCCATCTTGGACCGACTTGCAGGGCCCCAGTGCTTAGGAAACAGGTCTTTATCCCTATTTCCTAAGGATTTTCCCTACGAGTCGAGACGAATCGAGCAGTTCTCGCAAGGACACTAATTTCCTTATGAGTCGAGACGAATCGAGAAGTTCTCGCAAGGGCGTCCTAACGTCATAGTTAACTCCTGCTAATAGAAGTCCATTAGGGTCTGTGGTACTAGGGTTTTTTACCCATCGCAACGTCGATATATTGCCCGATATGCAATCTCGCTGTTCGGGTAGCCCCATGACTGTCGTGTCTCTGATCCCTTCGGGGGTTGGACAAGACGTCTTCAAGTAATCTTCCAGGTAATATTACCGTCGAAAGAGCAAGCGTTAGGGATATTCAATATCGCTCTTTACTTGAGGTTAGGCTAAGTTTGGGAGCCCCGATGAGTCATAACCACTCCGCGCTGGAGCAGGATGATCTCCGATAGTCTTTTCAGGTCTCAATTGAGTTGCCGTCAAGACCCTGAAGCGAGGGGCTTTCCTTGGCTTCGTTTGTTGACATTGTGTCTGCAATATTGCGACGAATGTCGAGGTTGTCTCTGGGTTATCTGTGAACCGCCGAAATTTGGAACTAGGGGACTTTGTCATGGCTCCGTTTGTCAATGTCGCATCTATATCCTGCTGGAGGGAGGAAGAACACTGTTCGTTGATCTCTAGGCTGTGGATGCCGCCGTCAAGATTTGGAATTAGGGACTTTGCCATGGTTCCGGGTAGTCTCTAGGCTGTCTGTGAACCGTCGAGATTTGAAATTAGGGGACTTTATCGTGGTTCCGTTTTGCTGACGTCGTATCTGCTTCTGGTTGGAACGAGAAGGAACGTCGTTGTTGATTTCTAGGTTGTAGATGTAGCCATCAAGATCTAACTTCTCTTTGACGAAGCCTGGTGGGACAATGTGGTTCCCTTTTCTTTTGTGCACATGGATTGTATACAGGGGTCGATGTGATCTCACCTGAAGGGCAGAAATTTCACTTCATTTTTTATTTCTTTCCGCGATGCTCTATCATTTCATCTTTTTATATTGCGAAAGTCGCGATTACCCAATCATTTCGGCTATTTTTTTGTGGTGCCCAATCATTTCGGCTGTTTTTCTTTTTCTTTACTCGCTGCTTTTTATTGCGAGTTGCCCTATCATTTCGGCTATTTCATATGCATTTTTGGCTCGCTGATTTTTTGCTGCGAGTATGGAACTTGAGGTCTAATACCAATCTTAGCATCAGCATCACTGCGACTGGAATATTGCCAGGAGTGAATCATCATTTGCCGTGAAAGGACTTGGAATTTGATACCGATTTAGGCATCAGCATCGCTACAACCGGGATATTTCCAGGAGCGAATCATCATTTGCCTTTGTCGATTCGAACAAAGGTGGCTTAGCAAACGGGGTTAAGATCCTGTCGACTAAGGCTTTTGACTTCATGAGCCATAAGGGTCTCATAAAGGTGTTTCTCCCTACGACCGTGAGGATTTCGCAGGTGCATTTTCTCCTTAGGAATCGTGAGGATTCTTAAGTGTGTGTTCTCTTATAAGTCGTAAGGATCTTACAAGAGTGTTTTCTCCTTATAAGTCGAGAGGACTTACAAGTGTCGTTCGCCAAATGGGGAAATTTCGCGCCATTGGTGGAACTTGGTGGGGGAAACGTTTATTTGTGCCCAAGGGCCGATATTGAACCGTTTGTAGGGCAACTTGGGGAGTGTGATGGCTTAGAACATGTTCAGATCTCTGTCTCTTAAGGCTTTTTGAATCCTACGAGCCATGAGGGTCTCATAGGGGGAATTCTCCTTACGAGTCGTGAGGATCTCGTAAGTGTAATTTCACCTTAGGAATTGTAGGGACCCCTAAGTGTGTTTCTCCCTTGTGAGTCGTAAGGATCTCACGCAGGTGTTTTCTCATCACAAGGTCAAGAGGACCTCGCAAGTGTGCATGAATTTTTTTACGAGTCTGCGCCCTTTCGGGTTTTCACAAACTCGCCGGCAGTCCTGCTGTTTTTACTCAAGGAGCCCTTTCGAGTTTTCATCCGTGCCCATTTTGCTTTTGGACGTACCGTTTTTTTTTTATGGTGGGACTTCGCCAACCGGGGTCGCTGCGGAGCTAGAGGGACTTAAGTTGTAATCCTTGCTGCTAGGACTTGTGGACCTGGATTCCACTGTCGCCAAATTTTTGAGGCGGCATATTTAGTTTAGGGACATCACGGTCCATCATTAGTTTAAGGAAATCTCGGTCCATAGCTAGTTTAAGGACGTTGCGGTCCATAGCTAGTTTAAGGACGTTGCGGTCCGTTGCTAGTTTAAGGACATTACGGTCCATAGCTAGTTTAAGGACATCTCGGTCCATTGTATTTCGAGGCGAGGTTTTGCTGGATACTACTTATAGAGTTTGGACTCAGGGAGATAGCGAGCGGACACGAGCGTCGTCATCCATCACTAACCTGAGCCGTGACTTGTCAAGCATAGTATTTCTTAAGGAAACGGCCGTTTATTGGCCGGAAGGGTCTTTCGCCATGAATATTCATGAGCAAATAGGCCCCACCTTGGTAGACCTTATCTATGATGTACGGGCCCTCATAGTTCGGCTCGAATTTCCCCCATTTGGCACGGTTGGGGATTATAGGTCTTTTTACGACTAGCACGAGTTCGCCTTGGCGAAATGTTCTCGGCCTAGTCAATCTTTCGTATGAGCGCGCCCACTTTGTAAGCCTCTAGGTTTTGCTGCGCCATGAGACGAGTTTCATCAAGGATGTCTAGCTCCTCAAGCCGAATATGGGCATTCTCTTCGTCCGTTAGTTCGTACCGAACCGCCACTCGTAAAGAGGGTAGCTCTATCTCCAAGGGAAGTACCGCTTCCATGCCAAATACTAACGCAAATAGCGTTGTGTTCGTGGCTGTCTTGAACGTAGTCCGATAAGCCCAGAGAGCTTCATGCAATCTCTCGTGCCAGTCCTTTTTATTTCTAGACACCGTTTTCTTTATGATCTTTGTCAAGGTCTTGTTGAAAGCATCAGCTAGACCGTTAGCTCGAGGGTTATAGACTGAAGAATATCTCCAATCTATTTTATGTTGCAGTGCAAAGCAACTGATCTTGTGACTTCTGTAGGCCGGCCCATTATCCGAGATGATCCGTCGCGGAGTGCCGATCAGGTATATGACATGCGTCTTGAAGAAATGGAGGATGTTCTCCGTTTTCACCTCTCTTAACGGTATTGCTTCTGCCCACTTAGAGAAGTAATCGTTTGTTGCTAGTATGAACCGATGTCCCTTGGATGATGCTAGTTCGATGGGCCCGATTATATCGGTCCCCCACATTTCGAACGGCCAGCTAGCCAGCATTGGGTGTAGCGGATTTGGATACTGGTGGATGAAGTCCCCGTGAATTTGGCATGAGTGACACTGCTTCGCATATTCGAGACAGTCTTGAATCATCGTGGGCCAATAGTAACCCATTCTTTTGATCTTCAGCTTCATCTTTGGCCCAGCTTGATGGGAACCGCAAAGTCCGTCATGAGTTTCTTGAATGACCCTTTTTGCTTCTTCTGGTCCCACACTTCTTAGCCACAGGCAATCGAACGATCTCTTATATAGAGTATCATTGACGAAGGCGAAAGACAGAGCTCGCTTCCTGAGCTGATGTCTTGATGACGCGTCTTCGGGCATTCGATGGGATTTGAAGTAGTCTATGAAGACTTCTCTCCAATCCTTCGCCTTTTCTTCATCCTCTAATTGGAAGGTCGCTTGTTCGGTTGCTTCCTCTTCTCTAGACATCTTCGGAGATATCTCTGCGGGTGCGAGAATCCGGCGGCTTTGCAGAATGATCCTTACGTCATCGAGGTTTTCGTCGGCCAGTTCTTTAACGAGCTTGGCTAACGCATCTGCCTTGCTATTTTCTGCATGCGGTATGCTTTCCAGGGTGTAAGAGGGGATTTGCGTTAGCAGTAGCTGCAGTCTTTCACCATACCTGATCAGTTCTGGTTTGCATGTCTGGTAGTCGCCATTTACTTGGCTAACGACCAGCTGGGAGTCTCCATATATGAGGAGGTTTTCGACGCCCATGTCAACAGCAATCTCAAGACCTGCTATCAAAACTTCATACTCATCCTCATTGTTTGTTCTCGGCTCTGTTAAAGATAGGACAAAACGCATTATCCCTCCTTGTGGAGTCACAAAGATAAGGCCCACCCTGGCTTTAATCATGGGGGTGTTTTGCTTTCGCTTCTTCGAGGACGCTCCATCGAAGTAGAGTTCCCATCGGGTATCATTCTCTTCTTTCTCCCTGTCAATTGCGTCAAACACATGTTCGTCCGGTAACTCGCAGTTTAAGGGAGAGTCGGTAGATATCGGATGTTCAGCGAGAATGTCGGCGATAGCCTGGCCTTTTATTGCCTTGAGGGGTCGATATACTATCGAGAACTCCATCAAGAGGAGGTCCTATTTGGCAAGCCTCCTGTTAGCATGGATTTTGACATCAAATACTTGAGAGGATCTACCTTTGATATGAGATGGACCTCATGTGCCAATGCATAATGTCGGAGCTTCGTTACCGCAAAGATCAGTGCCAGGCAATGTTTTTCGATGGGGGGGTAGTTATTTTCTGCCCCCAGAAGAACTCGACTCAAATAATAGATGCTCTATCCTTTCCCTGATCGTTCTCCTATGCCCATAGCACGCCTAACGAACCTTCAAGGGCTGTTGTATACAGGATGAGGGGCTTCCCCTTGACCGGAGCGGTCAGTACCGGCGGGTTCTGCAGATATTGCTTGATTTCGTCCAGTGCGCTTTAGCATTTGCGATCCCAAATGAACGGGGTCCCTTTCTTCATTAGATGACTGTAGGGGCGGCATTTGCCGAAGAGGTTAGCTATGAACCTCCGGATATACGCGAGCTTTCCTTGAAAAGACCGCAGTTGTTTGAGAGTTCTTGGCGCGGGCATTTCCATAATTGCCATAATCTTTGATGGGTCTATTTCGATGCCTCTGTGTCGTACGATGAATCTTAGGAATTTGCCTGAGGAAACTCCAAACGCGCATTTCAGAGGGTTCATCTTCAGGTTGTACATCCGAAGGCGCTGGAACACTATCTTCAGATGCTCCCAGTGCTCCTTGTACGATTTTCTTTTCACCACGAGGTCGTCGATATAACATTCAACAATCTCATGTACAAGGTCGTCGAAGATCTTTGTCATGGCCCTTTGGTAGGTGGCGCCAGCGTTCTTCAGACCAAAAGGCATCACTTTGTAGCAGAATATGCCTAGCAGGGTCCGGAAAGCAGTGTGCTTTTAGTCTTCAGGATGCATCTTGATTTGGTTGTATCCTGAGGATCCATCCATGAAGGAGAAGACTTCATGGGTGGATGTGTTATCGATCATCATCTCGGTAACAGGCACTGGGAAGTCATCTTTCGGACAAGCTTTGTTGAGATCCCGAAAAATTACGCAAATGCGTACTGTCCAATTTTTCTTTATTACCGGAATGATATTGGCGATCCAGTCAGGGTATTGAACTTCTTGGATGAAGCCGGAGTCGATTAGCTTCTTGACTTCGGCATTGATACTCATCTCAAGCTCGAGCCGCATTCTTCTTGGCGCCTGTTTGACTGGCTTGACGTCTGGCGATATCGTCAGTTTATGCACAGCTATCTCTGGATTTAATCCCGGCATCTCGGAATAGTTCCATGCGAAACAGTCTTTATACTGCATAAGCACGTCCTTTAATGAGGCTACTTGCTTCTCAGACAGTAGCTCACTGACCAACGTTGACCTTGGCTTGTTTGTCGTCTCCAAGTCAATTTTTCTCAAGTTGTCTGCTGCTGTGTGTATTCCATCTTCCAGCTCTTTTGGCGCCGGTTGAAATTCTGAGATCACCTCGTTCTTATCTTCATTTGCGAAGCACTGGGGGAGGTCATTCGTATTCTCGTGCTCTCCTTCCTTTGAGAATGTTATCATGTGGCAGGTACGGGCTCGTTTCCAAGTTCGATGCCGATCTAGACTTTCCCTCGCAGTATAGGTCGCTTTCGGCTCATGCTTTCGTGGCGGGACTACCCTCCAACTGTCGGATAGAGTAAACTTGCCTTGCTGGTACTGATCTTCAACCCAGTCTTTGAAGGTGAAGCAGTCTTCAAGAGGATGTCCCACTACTCGGTGGCAGGAGCAATAATCCGGGTGATGGACCTCGTTGATCCGTTCAGGGTATCGAGGCTCCGGGAGCGTCATCATTTGATGCTTCGTGACAAGGTTGAATATTTTCCTTGTCTTTTCTTGAGGGAAAGAGTACTCCCGACCCATCTTCTTCATAAAAGACAGGTTCCAGCTGACTTTTCCTCGCTCGCGTGGCTTCTTGGATCCGCTTCGCTGTCTTTGAACGCCGTCCCCATTCTTGACCTTGCTGTTGTTTCTACGTCGGGCTTTATTTTTGCCACGAGAGCGCACAACGGATTGGGGGTGAAAGGGATCGTCATCCTCCGTAGCCTGCTGAATGATACGTTGCGTCCGGGCTTTTTCGTAAATGGCCATTTCGCGGCTGTGGTCATCCTGAATCCTTTGACCTGCTTCTCTTATTAACTTGTCAATCTGCTCTTCGAATGACAGACTTGATATTTGTATGGCGGGATTTCGCTCTTCTTCAATATCAGCGCTATCCGGAAGGGCATTCTCTTTTCTACCGGAACCATTTATAACATAGCAACCATGGACTCGCTCCCGTTTCTTGGACCAAACGTATCCAAGGCCGGTCATCTTCATTCTCCCGTTGGGCATCTTCCGCTGAGTCCCAGGAACGTTCCAAATCTTGTTATAGAACTGGGCTTGTCGAGCAGTCTGTTTGAAGGGTACACCTTGGCATCTCAATAGCCTTTTCAGTCCCTCTGCGTAGTACCTGGGCAGACGAATTGGTTGAAGCCAGTCGAGCGCAGGTTCGGCACCGTGCCATACTTCTTTCTCCACTTTAGTCTCCGTGAATTGGTAGAAAAAGATCGCCTTCTCACCTCTTTGCTTAGGAGGGACGTAGAAGGTCTGCAGCTCTTGCACGCTGTACGTACCAAGTGCATCAAGTTCTTTGTAATGCCGCTGCGGGACCAGGGTAATCTGTAAACTCTGGTCAGCTCCAGCAAGGGTCTGTATTGACGGGCGGACGGAGAACACTGCGTTGGCCTCATCCTCAGAGTCACTGCCAAAGACCAGCATAGGAGTAGATGGTCCTGGCCTATTGCCTTGGGGTTGTCCCGAGTAGACCATCTCTTCATCTTCTTCGGTATCGTTCTCGAATATCGGGATAGTGGCGATGGTTTTTTGTTTATTCTCCGGTTTGCGACATCTTTCCATGTCTTCGAAGTCTGGTAAGAAGTATTTAGCGTCTTCATATTTGCGAACTTCATTTACGGAGAAGGGGTTCACCTCCCCTGTAACTGTGTACTCGAGGCCGTCCTTGAATTACTTCGTACACTAATGTCGTGTAGAAGGGATGATGTTGTACTCATGTAACCAAGGCCTGCCGAGCAAAGCGTTGTAGTAAGTCTTGGCGTCAATAACATGGAACTTGATGTCAGTGACGAGCAGCCCAAAGCGTAATATCAGTATTACAGACCCGAGCGTTTGTGACGATTGGGAGTCAAAACCGGATATGGTAATTTTATCCCGAGCTAAGTGATGAACGTTCATGCAAATCTCCTTCAGTACTCATACATTGAGAAGGTTGACGGAGGACCCGTTGTCAACCAGGATCTTCCCTATCTTGATGTCGTGGCAATACCCGGTTACATACAGCGGACGGTTGTGCTCGCACGTTCCGAGAAGGAGGTCTTCATCGCTGAAGGTGATATCAGCCGTGTGGACTTCTTCCAGCTCGTCCTTCATCTTTTCTTCCGCCAGGAAGGCTTGAAACTGGTCGGGCTCTTGTAACGCCTTAATCAGGGAATCTCGTGCCTCTTTAGAAAGGAGAAGGGTATCCAAGATACTCAATTGTGAGGGTATCTTTCTCAGATGCGCCAGGACATTGTAATCCACCATGTTCTTCTTGAGCGGGTCCTTAGCTGTGAGCTCTTCGACAACTCTATCATCAAGAGCAATCTCCTCAGGGAATTTTTCCTTTCCTTTGTCCCTTTTGCCCGAACCTTTATTTGAAGGTCCGAGATTCTTTTCAGGCAACGTACGGTTACGCAGTTGAATGTTCTCAAAGTTCTTCATCTTTTCTTCTTTTTCAGAGGTGGATTCCTTGAAGAGAGGGCCGAGGGCTATTTCTTCGTCAGAATCGCTCCCGAAGGTAAGAACTTGAGGTTTTGCTCTTGTCGGGATGGCATCAACTATATGACAGTTACCGGTTGTTCCTTCACGCTCGTCTGTCGTGCTTCTCTGTTCCCGACGGGCTTTGCGCTTCATTCGCTTAAATTATTATCGATGGGCAACGTATCCCTGCCACCACTTCTTGAAGGCATTACACTTTTTGGTAGGGTGCGTGACCTTCCGATGGTATAAGCAGTAGTTCGGATGTACATCCGGTTCGTCGAGGCACATACTCTCGGAAGTATTTTCTTTGAAAGGTGGCAGCTTCATTCCCATTGACAGAGCTTTGGCGAACTGCTTCCTTATCTTCATTCTGCTCTTGCTGGTGGCAGGGGCACTTTGATCCGGTTGAGGTACTTTATGGCTTCTCATCACCGGAGCTTCTTCAGCTTGACGCCGACGCTTGGCCTTTTCGTAAATGGCTGTTTCACGTTCTTGATCAGCTTTGCTCTTTTGAAGAGCTCCGTTCAGCAGCTTGTCGATGAGGTCATCTGAAGGTTCCATGAATTTTGGTTCTGGATCTGCCTCAAGTTTCTCTTTGTCAAGAGCTTCTTTGCTGTTTATCGACGAGTGAGAGATCATGTGGCAGCTCGCCACATAATCCTCGGGCTCTTCTGAAGAATCGTCTCCTTCATCAGCGTCACCGTTTCCATTCTCAAGAACATGCTTGAAGAATTCTTCCAATGTAACTGGGGTCTGTGCCTCTTGGTTGTATTCCTCCAGTGCATCGATATATTTCTGCAGACTCGTACGATTGTCATCGAGCTGGACAGGCTTATTGGCATTCTTCTTTTTCTTTGAAGCATTCGGAGGCTTGGCCTAAAGGTTTTGTCCATCATTACCAACTTTCAGCGTTGGGCGGCATTCCGTCAATAATCTCGGGCTCTAGCGGGCTCTTCCACCTAATCGCCGGACATGATTGAAGATCTTTCAGTATTCTTTTAGTTTTAGCTGAAAGAACCACTTCCCACGGAGCTTCTTCCACAAATGAGCACGATGGCCCCGGCATATCCACCTTTTTAGGAGCGTGCTGCTGCGGCGGGTTTACCTTCCATTTTTCGAACAACGCGAACTTGCCTTGTTGGTACTGGTCTTCAACCCAGTTTTTAAAGACGTAGCAATCTTCGATTGGGTGACCCACTATTCGGTGGTAGGGGCAGTAATTAGGATTATTGACGTCGCCCGATTGCAGTGGGCGTCTCGGATCCGACAGAGTGATGAGCCTGTTGCGCACCACTAGCTCGAATAGTCTCCTTGTTTTATCTCGGGGAAACGAGTAAGGACGTCTCAACTTCTCTTCGAGGGCTCGCGGTCTGCTTCTTTGGCGAATAACCGGTTTCGGGTCACTCGGTTGTTGTTGAGCGTTGGCGACGAAGGTCGCTTTCCCTTTGCCCTTTTCATTTCGAAGATCCGTCTTTGAAGAGGACGGCCTATGGCCCATCTGGTCCATTCGAACCAGTTTGTCAATCAAGGCCTGGAAGGTGGTCGGCTTGAAGAACATCATAAACTGGGATATAGTTGCCTGAGGATCAAGGGTCCCCACGAACATGCCCACAGCAGGAGCTTCTTCTATACGCTGTTCACACTTTGACCATAGGTTACGCCACCGAATTGCGTATTGAACCCAGGTCTCTCCCGGTTTCACCCTAGCGTTGATTAATGCCGTGATCGGGGTGCGCTCGCTAGCGCTTGCAAACCTTTGTGTAAACAGTAGCTCCATTTCTGCAAATTTCTTGATGGAATCATTCGGAAGCTCCGAATACCATTCAAATGTTGTCTCCGCCAAGCTGCCAACAAATTGGCGAAGCAATAATTTGTTATCGCACCCGGTGTTACCGCACAAAGCTCTGAATTGAGCAACGTGTTGGTGCGGATTGCCCGTCCCCTTATACACATGGAATTCGGGGATCGTATATCCTGGCGGGTACTTAATTTGGTCGTACCAGCCTGGGTAAGGTCGCCCAGTTCTAACGACCTGGCCTGCCGCTTCGTTCGCTTGATGAGCTCGTATTTGTTGAGCTATGTAGTCATCAAGGGTAGCTTTGGAGATCGTCTCCTCCCTGGCTGCCAATAAGGCCGGAAGAGGGTTTGATGTCTCCCCTCTGTCGTCTTCAATAATTATTGGAGGGTCTTCGGCCGGAGGATCCGGTTGGATCATCATCCCCACCATGTCTTGGAAGAGAAGCGCCATATGTTTTATATTAGCTACTTGTTTCGCGGCCTCTTTGTCTTTCTTTTCAAGAACCCTTCGTAAGAATTCGGTGTCGGTCTCCCGCTCCTGGCGTTGTTCCGACGATACTTCCGGGCTTTCTTTCTTCCCAGTAAGTGCGGCCATTCTTGTCAACATTTTCTGGAGCTTTTGTTGTTGCTCCTGATCTTTCGTCACAGACTGTATGAGTGGTCGATGACCCGCGGAAGTACGGCTTTCCTCTTTGCTGGAAGCCATGTACACCGTGTGCACCACCATACCCCCAGACTTGGGGCATTTGGATCCATCACGCTCAGAATTTGTCTGCGGTGGTGGTTGATTCTCTGGCCTTCTCTTTTTGTAGAAGGCCGAAGTCGAAAGAGCTATTACAACAGGTGCCCAAGAAGTCCCTCACTGCATGCTAGAGGGACGACTTCCCTCTTGTCGAACCTTCATTTTCTCCGGTCGACGAGAATAGTCCTTGTTGATCACAGAATCCTGAACTTTCCGCCAGACTCTGTGGATTCGGGAGGACAGCCGCTGAGAGGGCTGTTCCGGCTTTGCATGCACCATGTTTTCAACATATGGAGGCGACTTTTTGAGTACAGCGGTTGGAGAGTTCTTTTGCACTCTCTTGAGCGGATCGAAACTGTTCCCAGTTGGAACAGCAGCATTAATTTCAACCATTGGAGCTGATGGGGTAAGTCCAGAGGGGGAACTGCCCCCAGCTTTCCTTACTCGGCGCCAGTGGTGATGTCGAGCATGTCGTGTAGACGGGAATACCTCTGTCGTCGGAGCGACTTCGTAATACCCTCTGCTCTGATGGGGCGTTGTTGGTGTCAACCTGTCAAAGACCGACGTTCGCTGAGAGGGAACGGTCAATCTTTCAAAGGCCGATCTTTTGATAGGGGAAGCAGCCTTGGTGACTTCGAAGCGGGAGTTGGAATGGCTAGTCTTGTGAAGACCGATCCTTTATTAGGAGAAGCCCCTTTCACGACTTCGTCTGCTAGAGCTGGAATGGCTATCCGCTTCGGGATAACCCGTTCAGGTGTCGCGAGCCTCTTTGCGGGCCCACTCGAGCTTAGGCTCAACCTGTCGACGACTGAGGCGGCAGATTTGGACGACCCGTTGAGAGGGGCCGCGGTGGTTGCAAGCCGATCGAAAACCGACTTCTTTGGAGCGTCTTGTGATGGCATTGAGGCATTGAAGCTCATTGGCGGGAGCATGGTCCCAAAAAACAGTCCAGTGGTGGCCTGAGTCACCTTTTCCACCGGCATTGCAAAGATGGAGGCCGCTTGGGGCCATAAGTCACTCCTCCAGTCGGGACGGAGCGAGAATTGCTGTTACAGTTAGTGCAGCTGGAGGCCATCGATGTTATCTCCTTTTCCTGCTTGGAGCAAGACACCAAATCTAAGTACCTCGAATCAAAGGGCAACCATATTAAACCGCGATTCGTTCGCGAACACGACACACGAAGTGTGGAGTGGAAAGAGGAAGAGGTCCCACCGGGCGTGCCAGAATTTGTTTACCGCCGAAAACGGGGAAAGACAAAACCGCGTAGGTCGTATTGCCTGAATTTGGGGGCAGATACTATTTGGTTTTATCCATCCACCTCTCCGAAGATGCCAAATTGATTTATGGCACCGTGTATCGGAGGTCTGGACGGATGCAGCCGTTGTAGCAGACTTCGTCAGATTCCCCCTCGTTTGCGTGGGGTTTTTGATTGTGGGGACGCTCTTCCCTGCAGGCGCAAGCCCCTGCAGTTAATTATGTTACCACGTAGCGATAACCACTTTCTCCTGCTCCAGAAGGTCACTTCGTGTCGTGTGTGTTTGTTTTATTTTTGGTTGCCCGTGGATTGTATACGGAGACTAATTTGTGTTGTCGCCCGTAGGGCGTGGATTAGTCCAAATCCGTATTTTCTTAGATTTGGGTTTGGTTTGATTTAAGGATCGTTAACCTTTTTTGAGATTAAGATCGACTTAAATATCTGTTAAGGATACGTTAATCCGATATTGGACTAAGATCTACTTAACGGGGGTTCGGGATCATTTTTGATCCAATGAAAGAGCATTTGGGCTCTATCGTTTTAGTTTAAGGACGTTACGGTCCACAACTAGTTTAAGAACATTACAGTCCATAGCTAGTTTAAGGACATTACTTTCCATATTGGGACATGTCCGTCCGTTTGAGAGTACACTAAAGAGTTGTTGGTCATTGGGACCCGCCACCTCTCTGAAGACGCTGAAGAATTACAACGACATTTATCAGAGGTGTGAGGAGATGTACCCTTGAACCAATGTCCGTTGGAAGATCAATAGTCGTGTTTGGGACTAAGACCAATTTGGAAAAATTGTGAGCATATGGGCTCGGCTGATCTGAATTAGGGACTTTTGATCAACTTGGACTCAGCCCACTCGGTTTTTGAATAAAGTGTTAAACACTTATTTGGGCTCAGTCCCTTTTCTATGCAAACAATGCTAAGCATTGATACGGGCTCTGACGCTCACCCTCATTTTTTGTTTTTTATGGAGTGTTAAACACTCTTTATGGCGCCCACGTGCGGAACACGTGAGGCTCTTAGTGCTGAGCGCCAACCACTGAGTGCTAGGCACTACTTGTAGAGCAGCGTCCACGTGAGGGGCACGTGGGGCGCTTGGCGCTGGGCGCCAACCACTGAGTGCTTAAGCACTCTTTATTAAGCAGCGCCCACGTGAGGGGCACGTGGGGCGCTCAGCGCTGTCTCTTTCTTTGTGCATTTTTCTAAAGAGTTCGATTCTTTGTTCTCCTCTGGATCTTCAATCCCCAAGACCAAATTCATCCCTACGAGAATTAAATTCTCATTTGTGGGAGACCTGTCTCATGGATCTCAGATCCAGGGAAAGAACTATGTTCTTTTATGAGGGTTAAACCCTTAGATATACAGATGAGATGCTCTGATCTCTATTCTCTTTATTTACCTTGAAGAAAGTTCTTCTTCCGTCTTCTCTCTTGAAGCTTTTATTTTTAGCTTGCTCTTCTTTTTTAACTTGAAGTTTATGGGGGGGTTCCTCTCTACAAGACTTGAAGTCTTGGGGCCTTTATATAGTGGAGGCAAATTTGTTGATTTAGTTAAAGAAATATCTCATTGAGAGATTCTTAATTGATTTGGGGATTTTATCCACCGTTGGATTTTTGATCCAAGGACTTCTGTTTTACAGAAGATATTTTTCTTGTTTTTAACAAGATTGGGAAAATATTTTCCATACAGAGCTTATTTTGTAGCTTCGTGATTTTTAATCACCATTGGATCTTTAATCCAACGGTGCTCTGTTTTACAGAGCGTAATCTTTCTTGTTTAGAAATATTGGGGAAATATTTTCCCATACAGAGCTTATTCTGTAGCTTGGTGATTTTTAATCACCATTGGATTTTTAATCCAACGGTGCTCTATTTTATAGAGAGTAATCTTTCTCGTTCAAAAAGATTTGAGGAATATTTCCTCAACAGAATTTAATTCTGTATTTTAATGATTTATCATCTCCGTTGGATCTTTGATCCAACGGCAGAGAACTTTTAGTTCTGGCGCCGGTGCCCTCGTGCGGGGCACGTGAGGCGCTGCCTCAGAGTTTTTAACTCTCGGCGCTGGCGCCCTCGTGCAAGGCACATGAGGTGCTGCCTCAGAGTTTTTAACTCTCGGCGCTGGCGCCCTCGTGCAAGGCTCCGTGAGGATTAAATCCTGGCGCTGGCGCCCTCATGCAAGGCACGTGAGGCCCTCTGGTTGAGATCTGCATGACAGAATCTTCCTGATGAGAATTAAATTCTCAACTTGTGGGGAGATCTACTTCTGCAGATCTCAACCAGAGGAAGAACTAAGTTTTTATATGAAGGGTTAAACCCTTGAAGAGGTAAAGAACAATCTTTGTGTTTTTTTTCTTTACCTTGTGTTTCCAGGAAATAAGTCTTATCTTAGAGAATTAGATTCTCCTTTTCTTCAAAAGCTCAATGTATATTCTTTAATTCTCTGGAGAGTTCTCTCTCTGCCACCTCTCCCAGAGACTTGAAGTCTCGGGTTCTTTATATAGTGGAGAGAAGTTTTTTAATTAGTTTTGGGAAATCTCTCATTGATAGACTCCAATTGATTTGGGTATTTTACCCACCGTTGGATCTTTGATCCAAAGATTTTTGTCTTACAGAACATATTTTTCTTGTTTTTTAACAAGATTGGGGAAATATTTTCCCATATGTAGAATTTTATACTGTAAAATAGTGGCTTTTAATCACCATTGGATTTTTAATCCAAGGGTGCTAGGTTTAACGCAGCATAATCTCTCTTTGTTTAGAAAGATATGGAAAATATTTTCCATCTCATGGGATCTTTGATCCGCCAACTTTCTGTTTAACAGAAAATATCACTCCTCGCTTAAAAAGATCAATAGAATTTAATTCTATGTTTAATCACCATTGGATCTTTGATCCAACGGTTCCTTGTTGAGTAGAATTTAATTCTACATAGGGAGGTGCTCTCACGTGTTCAACACGTGAGGCTTATTTATTTTGTCAGCTATTTGATTGCAGCGCCTATATGCTTTGCATATAGGCGCTCACGTGTTTAACACATGAGTATTATTAGCCTATATTTTTTTGCATTGCAATACCTATATGTGTTGCATATAGACACTCATGTGTTAAACACGTGAGGCTGTTTTAGTTTAACAGTTGCTTTAATTGCAGCGCTAATATGCTTTGCATATAGGTGCTTACGTGTTTAACACATGAGGATTATTAGCCTATAGTTTGTTTGCATTGCAGTGCCTATATGCGTTGCATATAGGCACTCACGTGTTAAACACGTGAGGCTATTTTAGTCTAACAGTTGCTTTAATTGCAGTGCCTATATGCGTTGCATATAGATGCCAACATGTTTAACACGTGAGACTTTGAATAGTGGGGAACTTTCCCTTACCCCTTTTTTATAAGGGAACAGCGCAGTCCGACAATGCTCGTTTATCCGAGATTCTGGAGCATGTTCGGCAGGGTAGAGATTTGGAGTTTGTGATTGATGACAAGGGTATGCTACGTTTTGGGACTCGTTTATGTGTACCAGATTCCGAGGGACTGAGACGCGAGATCCTAGAGCAGGCGCATCAATCAGCATACAGTGTTCATCCAGGTTCCACCAAGATGTATCGTAATTTGAGAGATATCTACTGATAGGAAGGGATGATGAGAGATGTTTCGGACTTCGTTTCGAGGTGCCTGACTTGCCAGCAGGTCAAGGCTGAGCATCAGAGACTGGCAGGAGAGTTGCAGTTTTTGCCCATTCCGGAATGGAAATGGGAGCAGATCTCTATGGATTTCGTTGTGGGTCTACCCAGGTCCATTCGAGGGTATGACTCCATTTGGGTGATTGTTGACCGGTTGATGAAAGCGGCTCACTTTCTTCCAGTGAAGACCACTTTCGGATTTGCTCAGTATGCTCAGTTGTACATTGATGAGATTGTCCGTTTGCACGGCGTTCCTATATGCATTGTATCCGACAGAGGCACCCAGTTTACCAGCCGTTTTTGGCAGAAACTTCAGGAAGCTTTGGGTACCTGATTGAGTTTTAACACCGCTTTCCATCCGCAGACCGATGGTCAGTCAGAGCGGACTATACAGGCTCTCGAAGATATGCTTCGAGCGTGCGTGCTTGATTTTGGTGGCAGTTGGGATCGCCACTTGCCTTTGACAGAGTTTTCCTACAATAACAGTTTTCAGGAGACGATTCAGATGGCACCTTTTGAGGCCTTATATGAACGAAAGTGTCGATCGCCGGTCTGTTGGACCGAACTCAGCGAGAGCAAAATTTTGGGACCACAGCTAGTCCAGGAGACTAAAGAGAAGATCCAGTTGATCCAGGACAGGATGAGAGCAACCCAGTGCAGGCAAAAGTCTTATGCCGACCGTCGTCATCGCAGACATAAGTTCGCAGTGGGTGATCATGTATTCCTACGGATTTCTCTGATGAAAGGCGTGATGAGATTTGGGAAGAAAGGGAAGCTTAGTCTCAGATTTGTGGGTCCTTTTGAGATCCTTGAGCGAGTTGGTACCGTTGCCTATCACTTGGCACTTCCGCCCAGTTTTACGAATGTTCACCCCGTATTTCATGTATCGATACTTCGCAAGTACCTTCATGACCCTTCTCATATGATTCAGCACCAAACCATCTAGCTGGAGCGCGATCTTTCTTTCACCGAGCAGTCGGTAGTTATATTGGATCGGCAGGTGAAAAAACTTCGGTCACAGGTCTTGCCGTCAGTGAAGGTTCTGTGGCGTGGCCCAAGTAGCGAAGAGGTCACATGGGAAGCTGAGAGCGAGATGCGGAAGAAATTTCCTCATCTCTTCGAAGGTACGCATAGTAAGATTTTTAAATTCGGGGATCGAATTTCTTTAAGGGGGAAGATTGTAACAGCTTAGAACGCGATTAGAGTTAATTAAGCGAGATAATGCGGGTTTTTAATAAAATTTAACCAAAAATTGTTTTCATAAGTTTTATTATAATTAATTAATATTTTATTTAATTATTTTTGTACTTGCACACACATATGCATGCTAATATAGGGTTAAGTAAGTGTTAACCATGCTTTGCTAGCCATAGCACTTAACCTTATATGTTATGTTATTGTCTTATATTTTTGTTTTAAGTAAAAAGAGTTTTATTTTTAAAAATGAAAGAAAAGGAAAAGAGTTGAATATTGGAGGCATGATGAGGCATAGGACAAGCATGGGAGGCATTTAATGAAGAGAGAGAGAGAGAGAGCATGGCTCAACTCTTATCTCTCACCCTCACCCTCTCACTCTCTCATTTTATTCCCTCAACCCTCACTCTCTCTCATTTCTTCTTCTTCTTCTTCTTCACTAAAATCATCTCTTGAAAATATTTGCTTCACTAACCCTGAGTCTAAACCAACATCAAACCCCACTAAACCCTTCACTAAGCTTGCTTAAGCCCTCTTGTGATGTCTTGGAGCTTGATGGCTAGGGTTTCATCCAAATCTTGATAAGGTATTGATGTTCAACTCTTTGTTAGGCTCTAGGGAAGGTTTTGTTTAAATTAGTTTCAGTTAAATACCTTAATGTTATAGTTAGTGCTAAATATCGTATTTTTGTAAGATTTGAGTCTCTGTTGAATCTGCTATTGTTACGTTGATCTACAATTAAATCTAACAATACAGTAGAATAATGTTAGAGCCTTGTGTTTACCCTAGAAACACGGACCCCGCCCTACACTTTTCGACCGGCGAGAATCTCATTTTCCCCGGCGCCTCCGGTTTTCCTGAAGACTAGGTGTTCGGTTTTTTGTAGGTAGCTCTCTGTGGGTCATGTAGGATGTTTGGTATACTTTGTTTTTCCTATTTAATCTGTAGACAAAATCTGGGGCCGTTTAGCTATAATTCTTGCGTTTCGACATCGTGCGATGCGGATTTATCCGACTTTTGTTCAGTGTTTCGTACGTTTTACAGCCGTAGGTTGGGTTAGGATGTCGCTGCACACGTTAACCCGCTAAGTTAACACTTGGTAGCTTGTGGAAGTCGATTCGTTAATTTGGCGTTGTGTCCTTGTTTGATTTGAAAGTTTACTAATTTCATGAGTATTGGTTTTGTGTGACATTAGGATCATTTGCGGGGACTTCGGACGCTGCTAGGAAGGGGAAAGAGGTGATCGGATTCACCTAGCTCGAGATCGTCCGGTGAGTAGATTTAATATCTACGAGGGAATCGTCTGTATGGCGTTAAGCGCTGATGGCTAGATTCAGTGATACAACCTTATGCTTATATATACATTGTGATTGTGCGTGATTATCATATTGTGCATCCTATTACCTGTTGTATATTGACATTGTATTAATTGGACACTGCACCATTACTAGCGGTTTATGTTGCACGAGCACTGAATTATATGCCCCCACACACACCGTTGGTATCTGCCATGACACGCTCACTATATAAATTGCCATGACACGCACACTATAGAATTTTCCATAGATAAATATATTGTACCGCATTCATTATTAACAATTGCATCATACATACATGCATACATACATATATACATTGCTATAGTAATATATATATACTCTCATATGATATTTTATTTCGATTTCGTGGATTTGGGAAACCGCAAGATGCCTTTTGAAACTTGAAATATTTAAAAACTCCCTTGATATGATAATTGTGTCCACCATGAGTTTTCTCGGTTTTGAGCTATTTCGAGTACCCGATTCAAGGAGTTGGCTGAGCCGTCTGTGGGTACATGGTGTACCTGGTGAGGTACCCCGAGGCAAGAAGATCGTGGAGTAGACGATAAGCCTGGCAGGGGGAGTACTACCTACCGGTGATTGTATAGAAACTCAACGGATATCCGGAGGATACATTTCGGAGTTATGAGATGAGACAGATATGAGGGCCGATCAGAGTGATGGCGCCTGAGATATTGGGATTTGGGGTGTCGTTGATGGACACCGAATTTCTATGATGATGATTCATTGATGAGGATTTTGTTTTATCCCACACTCAGGATTTATTATGACATGCACTGTTTCATGTAGTTGTTGTACCCTAGTGGTGTATCTTGATCATGATTTTGTTGCATATCCATACTGCTATACTTATGCCACCAGATTGCATATTTCGGATTATCGCTTTTCGTGCATGCTTGCGATTATCTGTACGATATTATTTACTATTCACGAGTTGGCAACTCACCCCCGTTGTGCCACAGTGTTTTGCAGGGTTGACCCTCAGTGTAGTCGCAGTAGGGCTCTTTATTGCATCATTTTCAGTGGATACCGCGACTGTTGGGTGTGAGATCTTTTGTAGGTGGGTTTTTGTGCGGGTATGCATATATGACTCCATTGTATATCTTATTTTATATCTAGTACTCTCCATCTACCACTTATATGTATTTGACTTAGAGACAAGACTGAAAGATTCGGTAATTGTATATTATTTATGCTTCTGGTTGTCATGCTCGTGTGAGCCGGCTTTTATTTCATGCTGCGATTCTGTTTTACCTCTTATTATGCTGTTTTCACTTCTTATTTGCTTATTTCTTCGCTACGGCGTCGTATATTTACCTGTTGTGGTTGTGTTCTGCCTTTAGGTGTGAGTTTCTCCCGTTTGGGGATGCCTTTTATATATTCTATGTTTTGTACCCGTTTGGGGCTAGTTTTTACAAAGGAGATGCTGCCGAAATTTTTAAAAAAATAAATTTAAGTTTTGAGATTTTTAACTTGAGATTTTAAATGTTTTTAACTAATGTTTTATCACTCTATCTTTTCATGGTTTATATTTCTGGGTTTTCAGCTTACTTGAATTACATTACGACTAGTTACGTTGCGTGATTTAAGTGCCGGTCGCGTTCCTAAATTGGGTCGTGAAAAAGTTGGTATCAGAGCGTTAGGTTTTACCTTTCGGAGTATAGGATGACCCTTGGTATGATGGAGTAGGTAGCTTAAGCAGAATGACGGAGCGTTTGTATGTTCCACGGCATACTTAAGACACGGTACTCCGCCTAAGTGACCTTAGAACATATTTTCTTGTAATTCCTTTCTTTATTTCATGTATCCATATGATTCGATTTCTATGTTCTTATCGAATCCTATTTCCTTGTTCTAGCCACTATGCCGCCAAAGACTACGAGAGCACAGAGAGCTGCCGCTAGAGCTGAGGTCAGGGCAGGCTCGTCTGAGACGGGGACTGACCAAGGTGGTACGCCTATTCTTCATAAGCAGATTGATCCACCTTCTCCAGGTCGTATTGCTAGGCTATAGGCCAGTGTTCAGGACTTACGTCAGATGATTGGATTTTTGATAGAGGTCGGTCGAGCACAAAGATCAGAGGTTGTTCCACCTATTATGGGGACCATGATTGTACCTACTGCTCAGACAATCGTACCTACCGCTACAGAGACTATCACCGTATCATTAGCAGAGTTTATGAGGCTGAAACCTCCGGTTTTTACTAGCACCGATGCAGCGGAGGATCCATAGTCGTTCCTCGACCGGATGGCCAGGATCTGTCGTTCCTTGAGATTTTCCGATGCGAGATCGGTCGAGTTTGCTAGTTTCCGTATGGAAGGTCTTGCCCAGACCTGGTGCGAGTCTATGGAGAGGGGTCGAGCTACAGGACTTCCTCCTATGACTTGGGATGAGTTCGCTACGATTTTTCTTGCTCGTTTTCTTCCGCAGAGCGTCAGGGATGCCCGAGCTCGCAGTTTTGAGTCGTTGCGCCAGACTCCGGATATGATAGTGGTAGAGTATGATATTCAGTTCACCCAGCTATCCATATATGCTCCATATTTGGTGGATACTGAAGAGAAGCGCATCAAGAGATTCGTACGAGGCCTTGTTACCTAGTTGTTCTTCTCTATTGGCGCCCAGCACTTTGATACGTATGCAGCCGTGGTGGACGCAGCCCTACTGGTAGAGGACCGTATTTCCGAGACTTCGATCGTTCCGGGATCGAAGCGGATTCGTGCTGATATATCAGCCTAGAGGCATATAGGTAGACGCCGCGACAAATTCCTTCCAGGTCATGGTGATAGCAGAGGCTTAAGGCGAGGCCAGTTATATAGCTCTTACCCACATGGTCAGCAGCCGTCATCGGGATGTTTTAGGTGTGGGAGTCGGTATCACCGCATCAGAGATTGTACTTGTAAGTCTATGTCGCTCACCCCGCAAGCTAGCGAGGAGGCGGAACAAGTAAAAATCAAAATTTTCTTACATAGCAACATAGACTAAGCATGAAGGATCTTTGCCAAACCATATCTAACGAAACTACGGGAGGTTTAATCTACTATGATAGACGACTATACCTCACGAAACTTGTCCTTCGGTTCTTTTCTCCGCTGTCCTCCTCGTCCATGTGAGCTCCGAGGATCGATCCGGATCTTGGTCACCTCCGCGGCATCCTAGAGTCGAAGACGATCCACCCGAGAGTCTATAATCAGAGCTCCACCTCAAGAACCGAGGTAACTAGGGCAACAAGTATGCTAAGCTTGATGTCCTAGGTGATGTAGAGTATTGTGATGGAATTGTTTGTCTATTTGATCCCTAATTTTCTCAACACATGAGAGCTTGAGGGATTTGTTGTGAGGAAGAAGAAGGAGAGCAAGATGAGAGCTCCAAAATGAAGAGAGAGAATGCAAATGAGATTATGAGCCATGGAAAAATAAAAACCAATCTTTTATTATGATAATTATGATGGATAAGTTGATTTGACCACTATCATGTCTCAATTAATGCTAAGCAAGAAAATATCTTATGCTTAGCAAAAATATCTAGGTCAACATAAGTCAACAAGTCAAATGGTCAAACTCTAATTAACCATGACACAATTATCACTAAAAAGATTAATAAACATTTTCCACCACCTCATAATGGTTCTAATCAAGTCAATGGTCAAAACCCTAATAAGGCATCTCCTTCTTCGTTCCTCACAACCGTGCATACACACCCGCATCCGTATTCCGAAGAATACGAATATCAAGAGACAAAACTGATCCATCTATACAATACTAGGATCCGGCTTAAACCAAAGCCCACCAGTATCATCCGCCCGAACATCATACGTGCACAAGTGCACGTAAGTGATCGAAGCCTTGCCGTAAAACCATACGGCCTCTACACCTTTTGCCCAGTGCAGGGAAACTCTCTGTGTGGGACTCTAAAGACTCGACACTACGCTAGCAGTGGGTTTAACTACAGGCCACAAGCGGTACTGGCTGTACGTAACGATCCCCGGATAGATGTCGATAAGAAGGCCGATGAGGTAAACCCGTCCGAACTCCTACTGAGCCTGAATGTGACAATCTCCGTACAGTCCGGTCTGTTCGTCCATGAGTATCGCATGTGGGGCCTAGGGGGCGGTAAATGTCAGACCTCTAATAGCGGTACAAGTCGTGCCGGAGTGTAGCCCAGAACACCCTGAGAAACTACTGGAAACACTACCAGTAATTCTCGCCTGCCCTGGCCAGGGACTTTGTGTAATGGCTCTCCTAGACACAGCGCGATATCAACCCCCAATACCGGGAAAGACGAATCATGTCTAACCGCCACTGCCTCCAAGTGCTTCGGGACTGCACCCAACTACTACCTGTTTGCATGACTCCTTTGAGCCGTGGTAGGGTAGTAATCAAAGTACAGTGGGAACACACCCGAGGCGAAGTGGCAGTGTCAAGTCGACAGACTAAGCTGTACTCATGTCACCACGGAACTGCTATCTGACGATAGGTACAATACTCATCAGCAGTTCCCGACGAGTCATGTCTGGTGTACTTATAACCTAACGAGCACCTGCATACTATCTCCAGTACGGCGTACTAATGGCTGTGGGACAGACCATCTCCCCTGCTGGGATGAGAAGCGTATACACTAGTCTACTCCGGAGTATCGATGCCCCATCTCGATAATCCTACGACTAGGGACCTGTATAAGGATGTGCTTATAGATTACCCAGCCCCCACTAGTGTGACTGCCATCACAACGCTGGTAATCAAGCAAAGATCCTAAGGGCTCTACTAATATGTATAAGCGATATGCTAAAAGAAACACATGCACATATTGAAGTAGAAACAAACCAAGTAGCATACTACCATTTTGAGCAAGACTGTTAATACAACTGTGAATATCCCAAGCTTCCATTAAGTAATATACAAGCTAGTATGATACAGTAATGGCGTCTAGGGCATATACACTAACAATCTCCCTCTTGCACTAGGGCCATGTACTGGCGTATCGAAGACCTATCATCTCGATCAGTCTCTCGAACTGAGTCTGGGGTATGACCTTCGTGAGTGGATCTGCAGTGTTATTCTCCGAATCTACTCTCCTCAGCTCGATCTCCCGGCGATCTACAATCTCTCTGATCAGGCGGTACCTCCTTAAGATATGTCTGGACTTCTGATGGGACCTGGGTTCCTTCGCTAAAGCTATAACGCTGTTGTTGTCACAATACAGCGGTATTGGATCAACAATGGTTGGAACCACCAGAAGTTCTGTGAGGAACTTCTTCATCCAGACAGCTTCTTTTGCGGCATCGCAAGCAGCTATGTACTCCGCTTCCATAGTCGAGTCAGCAACGGTGTCCTGCTTGGAGCTCTTCCAACAGACCGCCCCTCCATTGAGGGTAAAGACATAACCCGACATGGACTTGGAGTCATCCTTGTCACTCTGGAAGCCGGAGTCAGCAAAGGCCTCGATCTGAAGGTCTTTTCCGCCATACACCAAGAACATCTCCTAAGTCCTTCTCAGGTACTTAAGAATGTTCTTTACTGCTATCCAGTGTTTCTCCCCTGGGTCCGACTGATACTGGCTTACAACGCTCAATGCGTATGCTACATCTGGTCTGGTACATAACATCGCATACATTATAGAGCCTACCGCAGATGCGTAGGGTATAGATGACATGCGAGCCCTTTCCAAATCAGTCTTGGAAGACATCTCTTTGGAGAGGGTGATTCCATGACAAGCCGGTAGGTTACCACGCTTAGAATCTTCCATACTGAATCTTTTCAGTATGGTGTCAATGTACCTGGACTGTGAAAGTCCCAACATCCATTTAGATCTATCACGATAGATCTGGATCCCCAGAATGTAGGAGGCATCACCCAGGTCCTTCATGGAGAACTTCTGTGACAAGAATCCTTTGAGTGACTGTAGGCTAGGAATGTCATTTCCTATCAAGAGAATGTCATCCACGTACAAGACGAGGAATACAACATTTCTCCCTACAATCTTACTGTAAATGCATGGTTCATCTGGATTTTTGATAAAGTCGAATTCTTTGACAGTATCATCAAAACAGATGTTCCAACTCCACGATGCCTGCTTTAGTCCAAAAATGGACTTAAGCAACTTGCACACTTTATCGCTGCTCCCACTCTGAATGAAACCCTCCGGCTGATCCATATAGACGCACTCTTCCAAATTTCCATTTAGAAAAGCCGTCTTTACGTCCATCTGCCAGATCTCATAATCGTGGAAGGCAGCAATGGCAAGAAGGATCTGAATGGATTTGAGATAGCCACTGGAGAAAAGGTTTCATCATAGGCCAAACCAGGTCTTTGACGAAAACCCTTTGCAATAAGTCTAGCCTTATAGGTTTCAACCTGTCCATCTACACCAATCTTCTTTCTGAAGATCCATTTGCAGCCTACGGGTTTTACCCCTTCTGGAGCAATGTCCAAAGTCTAAACTTTGTTGGTGTACATAGACTCCATTTCGGTCCGCATTGCATCCAGCCATTTTACCGAGTCGCCGCTCTGAATGGCTTGCTGGAAGCTAGTAGGCTCATCATTTTCAATGATGCAATCCTCTCGATCCCCGTCTATGAGAAAACCATAGTATCTCTTGGGCGAATGAGACTGTCTACTACTCCTGCGGATTGGCGCTAGGATGTCCGGTTCTTCTAAAACCTCTGGTTCTACCAAGCTTTCAGTAATAGCTTGTGGTTCTGGAATTTCTTCCAGTTCTATTGCGCTCCCACTTATCTGATTTTCTAAAAATTCAGTTTCCAAGATGCGGGCATGACACGAAACAAAGACCTTTTGTTCCTCTGCGTAATAGAAAACATACCCCTTGGAGTTCTTTGGGTATCCCACAAACTTACACTGTACTGAGTGTGCCTCGAGCTTGTCCGTATGCTGCTTTTTAACAAAAGCTGGACATCCCCACATCTTAAAGTGTTTAAGACAGGGTTTCTTCCCACTCCACATCTGATATGGTGTGGTAGGCACAGACTTAGTAGGAACCTGGTTCAAAAGATATGCAGCTGATTCTAGTGCATAACCCCAGAAAGATTGCGGTAACTCAGCCTTACTCATCATGGAACGAACCATATCCAATAGGGTTCGATTCCGCCTTTCGGATACACCGTTGTGTTATGGTGTGTATGGAGGAGTAAGCTGAAAGAGAATTCCATTCTCTTTTAGGTAATCCAGGAACTCGGCACTTAAGTATTCACCACCTCGATCAGATCTCAGTGTCTTGATACTCTTGCCTGTTTGTTTTTCTACTTCATTCTTGTATTCCCGGAATTTCTCAAAGGCCTCGGATTTATGCTTCATCAAGAAGACATGTCCATACCTAGAGAAATCATCCGTAAAAGTAATGAAATAGGAAAAACCACTTCGTGCATGTGTAGACATTGGACCGCATACATCGCTGTGTACAAGTCCCAAGAGCTCGCTCGCTCTTACTCCGTGTCCAGTGAACGGAGTCTTTGTCATCTTTCCCATGAGACAAGATTCACAAGTAGCATAAGATTGATATTCGAACGAATCTAAATATCCTTCTCTATGTAACTTCATCAACCGTGTTTCATTGATGTGACCCAGTCTACAATGCCATAAGAAAGCCTGATTTGTTTCTGGAGACTTTCTTTTAAGTGTGTTCTGGACACTGAAAACCTGAGCTTGATTTAATACGTATATACCGTTATCTAATGTACCTGACCCAATCAGAACTTGATTTAGGTGGATGTGGACCACATCGCTTACAAATGTAAAATCATATCCTTCCTTTGAAAGTAAGGATACATGATATTACAAGCTAGACTAGGTACATACAAACAGTTACGTAGAATCAATATCTGCCCACTTGTCAATCCTAGGTGATATTCCCCTACGGATTCAGCGTTCACGCTTATTCCGTTCGCAACTCTGAGAGTCATATCACCTATCCTGATAACTCTACGGTTTCTCAAAGCCTGTAATGAATTACAGATATGAGATCCTGATCCGGTATCTAGTACCCAGGAAGTAGAGTTAATTGACATACAGTTTTCTATTACAAACACACCCGAAGCCGAAGCCACAACATGCTTCGAATCCTGGCTACTGGCTTTCAAAGCCCTACAATCCTTCTGCCAATGACCCTTCCCATAACAATAGGAACGTCCCTCCTTCACTATATCTAGTCCCGAAACTTTTGCCCTTCCCTTTCCCTCTACCTTCCTGGTTTCCTTCAGGGTGTTAGTAGAAGATAGAGACTGTAGAATCAAGTCAGTATGTGACTCGTTCTCCAATGTGGTCTTCAGTTCCGTGAGCTCATCAATATAGCTAGTCATTGTAAGGACGTTGTCCCCTACAGATGACCCGATAGCCAAACTCGCTTGAAGCGATTCTTTCGAGGTCTTATATCTTGCGATACGAGATTGCTCTCCATATAAATCTTTGTTATGGAGGAAGACAGAAACTAAGTCCATCTTCTCGTGCTGCCTCTGGTTTCCACCATCAACTGAGGCCAACACAAGGCACTTGGCATTCGCACAGTCTTATTTCGATGTCTTACGGATATCAATATCCGTGACGATGGAAACTGGTCCTGAGACGGCAGGGGTTTGAGTAGTGAAGAAGTGTTCCAGGTTGTCATGGGTAATGGACATCTGGACAGGCCTTTGCCAGTCAATACAGTCAGATTCAGTCATTTTATTATCTAGATGTAACCTATGTATGGTCACTGGGTCGCTGCAAGAGAGAGAGAAGAAAACACTTAGCTTGATGCTCTTGCAAGTTTAGATTGGTTTTTAATTTATCTAAACAGGATGGCTCCTACTGTTTCTCAAATCCTTCCTCAAACCATAAAAGAAGAATTAGTCAGGATTGATCTCACCGTACAATTCTTGCTTAACCGTTCAGCCAGGCTAGTGTCGGTACTTCGAGGGAGGTTTTACGACGCTTTCGCGAAGTTCCTTAATTAAATAACCTCTTTTCCCTAGAGGCGAAGCCCCGCTAACACTGTTCTATACACCTACTTGGTTTATAGCATTGATCGTTAAGTGAAAAAATCTCCTGAGGAGTAGCGGATACTCACAGTAGGATCGGGATCCAAATATCATTGTGTGATAATGCTGAAGGAATCCTACCAACATTATCAAACTCCAAATGGTATGCAACACTAGCAAGTTTCAGTTTCTTTAGAAACTCCCGATGTGGATTTTTGCCCCATGCTCTTATGAGCTTGACTAAGGCTAACAAATCATAAGTCACATGTCAAGTTCTACCCGTCATTGTCCAGGTTAATTTGAACCCACCCGTATATACCCTTGACTAAGGCCAACAAAGTAATACGACTGTCCCAAACCAACGCATCTATCTATGCAACATATGAATACCCAGCAGCTATCAATCACTATGCCTTGACTAAGGCCAACAAACATAGCTTGAATACTATTGAATATTCATATGAAATGACGGAGGGCTATGAATGGTTTTGGCGAAACCGTGAACGTAGTGAACTTGATATAATCGAAGAAACCTTGATAGATTTGAAAAGGAGTGGTTTAAGCTCCGCGTTTTTAAAAGTTTTGCTGTTTTGAAAAAACCGAGTGGTTTTGAAATTGTTCCAACGATTCAGCTTTGGTTTGTTTTCTTTGCATTAATTTAATGTGTCCCATCAATTAATCCTACCATTGCAGAAAACAACAAAAATATAATGTACGCTTATGCCATCCGCATTCGCCATGGGGCCCCGTCATAACCCGTTAGGTTACTTAACTAACGACAGAGCGGGGGCTGGACTAGCGCGGATGTAAAACATAAGCAACGTTTACTAGATATCATATATAGATATATACATTCGTCAGACGTAATGATAGTCATTCCAGATCACAGATGAACATATTGGATATACTAGGAATCCGCACTTCGTTCGAGCCTGCAACGAAAGACGGATTACACGGTCGCAATGAATAGCCAAACCCCACCCTAGACCCCTACGGGTGCGGCAAACTACCTGCCAAATACCCGAAGTGAAGCAGCCTTCCTCAACAAAGTGAATAGGCCACTCGGTGTAAGTGCACGGCGGCGCCCCGGCCGTCAATCCGACGGCCAAATGCGGAAGCGGTGATAAACTTTAATTTTTCTTGAACTGGCAAACCGCCGCGCACTAATACCCGGATCGAACCATTAATTAGTCCTAGCCAACTACAAGAAAAGGAATAGAGATATACCGACGATCCAAGTCCTCCGGTCTTCTCGTCATCGTCCCGATCTCCTGCGGAATGTCCTGTCTCCTCCTCGTCGCCGGAAGTGCACCACATCGCCTACATCGTTTACGGGCTCCCACCTCAATGCCGAGGCAACTCGGGCACGAAGCTGGCTAGTCGACGTGCCCAAGATTCGCTGTAGAATGTGTAGTGAAGAAGTCTCATTTGGGGTTGTAGGAATTGCCTTTTGGTGGAGGGATGAACTATGGAGTTTGGAGATGGAACTTGTGGATATTTGGGAGCATGAAATGAACCAAATACCCACCCTCAAAATTTTGGACAGCCCCTAATGAGGAGTGGCCGACCATGCTTGTGTGGGGATGGGAATGAGGGGAGAGAGTGATAGAATGAGAGAGCCACACAACTCAAGAGAGTGAAAACAAGAGAATAATGCAAGTGAGAGGCTATCATCAAAAGAAATGATCACAAGCCTAAACTAACACTCCAACAACCTCATCATCAACAACCATGATGACAAAACAATAACCAACACTCCACCACAACCATCACCTCACCAAGTCAAGCAATGATGGAAAAGAAAGAGTCAAAGGATGGGCTCCATCATGAAACCATCATGATACAAATATAAGCAAAGAACCCCCTCCACAAAACACTTATTTGCAACAATGCAAATAAGCCCTCCTCCACCAAACTTCGGCCAATGAACGATACAAAGGAAATCGGCCGAAACGAAAAGCAAACTGGCAACTCCAGAAAACTGGTCCCGTAATAAATTACAGGAAAACCCCGATACTGTGCATACACACCCGCATTCGTATTCCGACCGAAATACAAATGCAATGAGACAAAATCTACACTGTACCATACTAGGATCCGGCTTAAACCAAAGACGGCTAGTAATATCCGATCGATCCTGATCCGTGCAATACCGTACGTATCTGATCGAACCCTGCCATATATCCATACGGCCTCTAGTACAAACTGTCCGATCCTGATCCGTGCAATACCGCACGTATCTGATCGGACCCTGCCATATCTCCATACGGCCTCTACAACCTTTCGCCCGAAAGCTGAGTAACTGAATGTGGGGGACTCTAAAGACTCGTCAACACCTTGGTTGTGGATTTAACCACTAGCACGTCAGAGGTATAAGCCAATACGTAACGGGCTACCAGGTATTGACTAAAAGAGACGTCTGTGAGCGAACTCAGCCTGATAACCCTACTGAGCCTGTCAGTGACAATATCCGTACAGTCCGGTCCGTTCGTCTATGAGCATCGCATGGCGGGCCTAGGGGGTTGGTAAAAGTCAGACCCCCAAAAGCGGTACAAGTCGTGTCGGAGTGTAGCCCAGAACACCCTGAGATACTACTGGAATACCTACCAGTAAATCTCCTTGCCTCGGCCGAGGGCTTCGTGTAATGGCTCTCCTAGACACAGCGCGACCTCACCCCCAATACCGGGAGAGACGAACCTCTGAAGATACGCTCACTGCCTCCATGTGGCTCGGGACTGTACCCAACTAAAACCTGTTTGCACGACTCCTTTGAGCCGTGGTAGGGTAGTAATCAAAGTACAGTGGGAACTCACACGAGACAAATGACGATCCCCAAGTCGATGAACTAACCTGTACACATGTCACCAGGGAACTGCCATCTGACGTCTGGTATATGACCAACTAGCATGTTCCCGGCGAGTCCTGTCCGGTGTACTCATAACCCAATGAGCACCTGTATACATCTTAGGTGATCCAACTGACACCAATGGCTTGTGAGACCGGCCACCGCCCCTCGTCGGGGTCTCGACTGTATACACTAGTCTACTCTGGAGTATCGATGCCCTGTCTCGAAACTCACACGACTAGGGACCATTTAAGGATATGCTTATAAACCCCAGCTCCCACTTATATGATCGCCCTCATACTGCTGGTGGTCAAGCAAGAATCCTAGGGGCTCTATCAACGTGTAATAGCGACTTGTCAGGTCACTTAAAGCAGTACACGATGATAAAGGTAAACCAGATAGCATACTATCATCTCGAGTAAGACTGTCCTACCGGGATAGGTCCTCCATCAATCATTGCAATCACGTACCTGTGACCTAATAATTGACTCTGAGGGCACTATCTCCAACACTCGGCACTTCAAAGTACCCGGTAGTTTGTGCACCCCACCTTAGGTCTATCTTAGGAGCTGAAAATAGTAAAAGAAATAATATACAATGGTGGCTACAATCTCAACCCGGATGTGCGACCATAAAATAATATTACACCAAATTACAATTTACATCAAATGAAAGATAAATAAACACTCATCTCACATCCCTGGCTATTCATCCACGACGATCCAACAAGTTCATATACACAATCCAACATCACAGAATACAGATATGTACAACCCCCACTAATCGACGTATAGCGATTAGTAGACGTTCAGTACATATATCACATCACAGAAGATCCGATTAGCTAAAGTACTTAGAATTTCGATCGATTACCAGATTTGAATCTGCCCCAAGCACAACACAGTACTCAAAAATTCTGGGCAGAAATAAAATATCAGAGAAATCACAAAACACCAAGATAGACATTCTGCAGGAAAAACGAGTTGACTCGGAGTCGACTCGGCCGCGGATCCGCGGCGAAACGCTTGGTTCTACCGCGGTTCCGCGGTGATCTGACCGATTCACGAGCTCGTTTTTCTTGGGTGTCCATAAAAAAGCCTGCACGTATTTTTAAGGTCCCTGAAAAAAAATTTGGAGCAGATTTTAAAATCGACAGAAAAGTGCAATTTTTAGACGTGTTTTGCGATTTTTCCGGCGATCGAATTTCTAACACTTTGCTAACAAGTTAGTAATGGTTTAGCCTGGCTCTGATACCACTGTAATTCTATGTCGCTCACCCCGCAAGCTAGCGAGGAGGCGGAACAAGTAAAAATCAAAACTTTCTTACATAGCAACATAGACTAAGCATGAAGGATCTTTGCCAAACCATATCTAACAAAACTATGGGAGGTTTAATCTACTGTGATAGACGATTATACCTCACGAAACTTGTCCTTCTGTTCTTTTCTCCGCTGTCCTCCTCGTCCATGTGAGCTCCGAGGATCGATTCGGATCTTGGTCACCTCCGCGGCCTCCCAGAGTCAAAGACGATCCACCCGAGAGTCTATAGTCCGAGCTCCACCTCAAGAACCGAGGTAACTAGGGCAACAAGTATGCTAAGCTTGATGTCCTAGGTGATGTAGAGTATTGTGATGGAGTTGTTTGTCTATTTGATCCCTAATTTTCTCAACACATGAGAGCTTGAGGGATTTGTGGTGAGGAAGAAGAAGGAGAGCAAGATGAGAGCTCCAAAATGAAGAGAGAGAATGCAAATGAGATTATGAGCCATGAAAAACTAAAAACCAATCTTTTATTATGATAATTATGATGGCTAAGTTGATTTGACCACTATCATATCTCAATTAATGCTAAGCAAGAAAATATCTTATGCTTAGCAAAAATATCTAAGTCAACATAAGTCAACAAGTCAAATGGTCAAACTCTAATTAGCCATGACACAATTATCACTAAAAAGATTAGTAAACATTTTCCACCACCTCATAATGGTTCTAATCAAGTCAATGGTCAAAACCCTAATGAGGCATCTCCTTCTTCGTTCCTCACAACCGTGCATACACACCCGCATCCGTATTCCGAAGAATACGAATATCAAGAGACAAAACTGATCCATACATACAATACTAGGATCCGGCTTAAACCAAAGTCCACCAGTACCATCCACCCGAACATCATACGTGCACAAGTGCACGTAAGTGATCGAAGCCTTGCCGTAAAACCATACGGCCTCTACACCTTTTGCCCAGTGCAGGGAAACCCTCTGTGTGGGACTCTAAAGACTCGACACTACGCTGGCAGTGGGTTTAACCACAGGCCGCAAGCGGTACTGGCTGTACGTAACGGTCCCCGGATAGATGTCGATAAGAAGGCCGATGAGGTAAACCCATCCGAACTCCTACTGAGCCTGAATGTGACAATCTCCGTACAGTCCGGTCTATTCGTCCATGAGTATCGCATGTCGGGCCTAGGGGCGGTAAACGTCAGACCCCTAATAGCGGTACAAGTCATGCCGGAGTGTAGCCCAGAACACCCTGAGAAACTACTGGAAACACTACCAGTAATTCTCGCCTGCCCTGGCCAGGGACTTTGTGTAATGGCTCTCCTAGACACAGCGCGATATCAACCCCCAATACCGGGAGAGACGAATCCTGTCTAACCGCCATTGCCTCCAAGTGCTTCGGGACTGCACCCAACAACTACCTGTTTGCACGACTCTTTTGAGCCGTGGTAGGGTAGTAATCAAAGTACAGTGGGAACACACCCGAGGCGAAGTGGCAGTGTCAAGTCGACGGACTAAGCTGTACTCATGTCACCTGGGAACTGCATCTGACGATAGGTACAATACTCACCAGCAGTTCCCGACAAGTCCTGTCCGGTGTACTCGTAACCTAACGAGCACCTGCATACTATCTCCAGTACGATATACTAATGGCTGTGAGACAGACCATCTCCCCTGCTGGGATGAGAAGCGTATACACTAGTCTACTCCGGAGTATCGATGCCCTGTCTCGATAATCCTACGACTTGGGACCTGTATAAGGATGTGCTTATAGATTACCCAGCCCCCACTAGTGTGACTGTCATCACAACGCTGGTAATCAAGCAAAGATCCTAAGGGCTCTACTAATATGTATAAGCGATATGCTAAAAGAAACACATGCACATATGGAAGTAGAAACAAACCAAGTAGCATACTACCATTTTGAGCAAGACTGTTAATACAACTGTGAATATCCCAAGCTTCCATTAAGTAATATACAAGCTAGTATGATACAGTAATGGCCTCAAGGGCATATACACTAACAGTACTGAGGTACGCCGGGGCGAGGCAGCAGTTCCACGTGTTACCTTACCACCTTCTCCACCTAAGAGAGCATTGCCTCTTACGCCCGTTGTTGATTCACGCCAGACATATGCTCAGAGAGGCCGTGGTCGTAGTGGTCTTATTCAAAGAGGACGAGGTGGCAGAGACGGAGGACAGCTGGATGCCGGTAGAGGACAGGCCCAAGTTTTTGCGTTGACTCCTCAGGATGCGCAGGCGTCGAATGCAATTGTGACAGGTACTCTTCCAGTGTGTTCTTTCGATGCGCGCATATTGTTCGACCCAGGATCTACGCACTCGTATGTTTCCACATACTTCATACCGAGGTTGGGCCAAGATTCATCCTTGTTAGATCAGCCGCTTGTCGTGATTACTCCCGTTGGTGAGTCTTTTGTTGCGCGGCATGTGTTTCGGTCGTGTGCTGTTCGTATTAGAGATAGAGATTCGTCCGTCGATTTGATCCTTCTTGATATGTTGGACTTTGACGTTCTCCTTGGCATGGACTGGTTAGCTACTTGCTATGCGTCTGTGGACTACCGTAAGAAAACAGTTAGATTTTTTTTCCGGGCGAGTCGGTCCTTGTTGTGCAGGGGGGCTGTAATGTCGCCCCTCACAGTTTGATTTCTACCCTTTGCGTTAGTCGGCTCTTGAGGAACGGTTGTCGGGATTCTTAGCCTTTATTCGTGATACTGGAGCCACAGCAGATCCGTTGGACCAGGTTCCTATTGTGAGAGAGTTTCCCGATGTATTTCCTGATGAGTTATCTGGATTGCCGCCAGAACGCGATATCGAGTTTTGCATTGATTTGATTTCTGCCACGGGGCCTATTTCTATACCGCTTTATCGGATGGCCCCGGCGGAGCTTAAAGATCAGTTGCAAGAGTTGCTTGACGGGGGACTTATTCGTTCGAGTGTTTCGCCTTGGGAGCTCCTGTCCTGTTCGTTAAGAAGAAGGATGGCAGTATGAGATTGTGCATTGATTATCGTCAATTGAACCGAGTTACGGTGCGAAATAGGTATCCATTACCTCACATTGACGATTTGTTCGATCAGCTCCAGGGTGCGGGACATTTTTCCAAGTTTGATTTAAGGTCGTGTAACAACTCCAATTTCAGTGTACATAAATTTCATTTAAAGTTAATGTACAATTAGGGTATTTACAATTCCTGTGAAAGCTATAAGTATTTGTTTTGATTTAGAACAGCAAGAAGGAGCTTGTAGCTCACTGGTAAGTCCTTACACTGCTGAACCATAGCACCAGAGTTCAAATCCCATCAGCCACATTATCTTTTTATTTTATTTTATTTTAATCTTTTAGAAGCCCAAGAGTCTTCACGTCCACTACATGTAATATGGTAAGTTACAGAATAAATAAATATAAGCATGAGGGAAATTGAAGCGACAAGGACACGCAGCACTCAGACCAACCCCACCCGACGGTACAAAACCGGCGACATTGCCAAAAATCCCGGCGCCGTCGGTCTCCCCCGTACCAAATGCCCTCATATTTTACCCCCTGCAACGTTTAGCCTACCCCACTTCTTCCTTATTGCTTGTTTACTCTAAATTAATCCAGAGAGCAATAAAATGCCCATTTAACCTCATTTTAATGCATATTTTTAATGCATTTTCATCACCCCTAAACCCAAATTTTTCCCTATAAATATGACCCTCATATCACCCCTACCCACTCACAAATCCCTGCCAAAACTCTCAAGAAATTTCCAAGTTCCTATAGTGTGCAAGTGGAGTTAACGAAGGGCGAAGCTCCGATGAAGTTCCGGCGACGATCCAAAGAGTTTCCGGCGACGAAACGACAGACCGGCGCTTCTCCACTCTTCCTCTTTCTCCCCTCTACCTTATAAGCCAGTAAGTCCCCCTTCTCTCTCTCGTTTACTATTCTCAAACTTTTCATTCTCAAAACGTGTCGGAAGCGGAGTTATCCGATTTCCGATTCTCTGTTCTTTCAAAAAAAATACAACTTTTCTTACTAACAAACCTACAAATTTTGATATCTTATTTATAAATCATTAACAAAGACAATAGAACAAATTTGACATTAAAATAATAACCGTAACAAGTTCTATTTCACTTTTACATTAAAATACCTTCATGTTTCAATTCGACATGCTTATACCTTTTAACCGTATTACCTTAGAAAAACTCACGAATTAATGACCTACCTCATCACAATACACATATCTATCATAGCACGATGAATCTTGGGATAATAGAATACGGGTAATACGACTTTGCAAATAAATCCCTTTAACTTATAAAACCGTTTTCTTTAAAAGATGTATTAAAATATTTCCATGCAATTGCGCCTCTACAACCCATTTGGGGGACCCCGTTTGGGATGGTGCGGATTATCGCACATCCTCGGGCTTAGTAGAGCGAGATGCAGACCTCCGCAAGGAGCATTCGATCTCGATGGAATTTTATACATTTTTCTTTAGAAAATGAGATTTTTTACAAGAAAACAAATAAAATTATTTTCATTAATCATGTATATATAATTATTACCAATATACTTATTTTAAATATATATATTATTCCATATTTCCAAAACTCAAGAAAAGAATTCAAATATTACATGAAACTACCATGATAATTCAAAACAATATTCATATTACAAATAAATACCATATATTATGAAATTAGGTTTTATTCACTAGAAATGTCACATTTATAAAAGATACATCAATGAAAACCCTAAAGACGATAATTAAATACTTGAGGTGTATTTTGAAATTATACCAAAACTATTTTTACATAAAACCCCCTCAAGTTATACTAAATTACAATAAGGACCCTAGTAAACATAGGTTTAAGCGGGACCAATCTCTTGAGCCTCAGGGAGCCGGAGATATGGGTGCTTGCCTATTTAAGGTAGACAACTTAACAAACGGTGTTATCAACACGGTAATTGTCTTGGAAAAAGACACAAATCCTGCCGTCCATGTGCAGCAGTTACCGATAACACCAAAACAATCAGGATTTCAAGTTCTTTTAAAAGTGTCTGACTCAGACTAAGTCTCAACCTAATCAATCTGACTTGAATGTGATTCAAGCATAAACTACAATACAACATGATTCAATATGAATCCATCTATTCAATCTATATCAATCTGTATTGACTGAACCGAACCATGGATATATTACATTTACATGTTCTTCCATTGTATCCGTTCCGTTACTGATATCATGGTTTCGGCAAGTCATCAATCTATACAATTTACAAGATAATATAATACAATCAATACAATCAAGACATGCGGGGTTTTTTTAAGGGGTGGATTGGTACGGAAGGTGTTAGAAGTGGGACGAGACTGCAACCATAAGACAACTAACCTGAATCTCCATTGCCGTTGTACAGTAGCTGAACAGTTCCTTGTACTCCGTATACCTTAGTCTCCGGGATAGTGAGACTCCTCTCGTATACACTGGTCTCTTCTGTACCAAGCTACAAACAACAGCGTTAACACTAAATAACAACATTAAACAGCTATACTCTATTCTGTCTATTCTATTCTTATCTATCTACGGGACTTACCGAGCGATTGTTCGCCGACGACATTCATTTCTTCTTTCTTTGGAATGTTGTCAGGTGATTCGGACCTTCTGGAGACAGATCCCACCAACGAGGACTTGGACCAGCTAGCCTTTGATCCGAAGCTCTAGTTTACTTGTACATTTCATTTTCATTTCTGTTATGCCATTAGGCATTGCTTTTATTCCATGTATGTTCATTTCAGTTGTATTGTAAATAGAATATTAATAAATAAAGTTGCTGTTTATTTACATCTTGTCTCTTGTGTACATTTTATTTTATATTGCTTAGAAACGCTTAGCGTATTTACTTCTGAGTAAATACGTAGCGGCCTCGTCGTGTCTTCTGCCCGTATACTTGGAAGCGGGGCGTGACAGGTTGGGTTATCATCAGTTGCAGGTCCGGAATGATGAAATTCCGAAGACTGCTTTTCGTACGCGCTACGGGCATTATAAGTTCTTGGTGATGTCATTCGGGCTCACCAATGCCCCAGCAGTGTTCATGGATTTGATGAACCGGATTTTCAGGTCGTTCCTCGACCAGTTCATTATTGTGTTTATTGATGACATTCTGGTCTACTCCAGAAGTCGAGAGGAGTATGAGCAGCACTTGAGGATCGCTTTGCAGACATTGAGAGAGCATCAGATGTTTGCTAAATTCTCGGAGTGTACCTTCTGGCTTGATAATGTTGACTTCTTGGGTCATGTGGTTATGGGAGGCGGTATACGAGTGGACCCGAAAAAGATCGAGGTCGTACAGCTTTGGCCCAGAGCTGTATCAGTGACAGAGGTTCGCAGGTTATTTGGCTTAGCCGGTTATTACCGCCGTTTCATGCAGGATTTCTCGAGTATCGCTGCACCGCTAACCGGACTGACCCGGAAGGGAGTTCCTTTTCTTTGGACAGAGGCATGTGAGCAGAGTTTTTAGCAGTTGAAAACTCGTTTGACGACTGCACATGTTCTATCTTTGCCTTTTGGATCAGGTGGCTATGTTGTTTATTGTGATGCTTCTCGAGTGGGGCCAGGTTGTGTGTTGATGCAGCATGACATAGTTATCACTTATGCTTCTCGGCAGTTGAAGAAGCACAAGCAGAACTATCCTACTCATGATCTAGAGATGGCCGCGGTGGTCTTTGCGCTCAAGATTTGGAGACACTATTTGTACGGAGAGTCGTGTCAGATCTTCACGAACCATAAGAGCTTGAAGTACATCTTCCAGCAGCGGGATCTGAATTTGAGACAGCGCCGTTGGATAGAGCTTGTGAAGGATTATGATTGTGAAATCCTTCATCACCCGAGAAAGACGAATGTGGTAGCTGATGCTTTGAGTCGTAGGCCCGGAGGTATCTTGTTCCATTTGAGCGCAATTCAGAAACAATCTTTTACGGATTGGCAGATCTTGTGCGATATTAGAGTATAGTTCGAGTTCACTTCCGCTGAAAGGCAGCTTGCTCATGTCCGCGCCCGTCCACTTCGACTTGATCCTATCCGTGAGGCGCAGTCCGACAATGCTCGTTTATCCGAGATTCTGGAGCATGTTCGGCAGGGTAGAGATTTAGAGTTTGTGATTGATGACCAGGGTGTGCTACGTTTTGGGACTCGTTTATGTGTACCAGATTCCGAGGGGCTGAGACGCGAGATCCTAGAGCAGGCGCATCAATCAGCATACAGTGTTTATCCAGGTTCCACTAAAACGTATCATGATTTGAGAAATATCTACTGGTGGGAAGGGATGAAGAGAGATGTTTCGGACTTCGTTTCGAGGTGCCTAACTTGCCAGCAGGTCAATGTTGAGCATCAAAGACCGGCAGAAGAGTTACAGTCTTTGCCCATTCCGGAGTGGAAATGGGAGCAGATCTCCATGGATTTCGTTGTGAGTCTACCCAGGTCCAGTCGGGGGTATGACTCCATTTGAGTGATTGTTGACTGGTTGACGAAAGCGGCTCACTTCCTTCCAGTGAAGACCACTTTCGGATTTGCTTAGTATGCTCAGTTGTACATTGATGAGATTGTCCGTTTGCACGGTGTTCCTACATGCATTGTATTTGACAGAGGCGCCCAGTTTACCAGCCGTTTTTGGCAGAAACTTCAGGAAGCTTTGGGTACCTGATTGAGTTTTAGCACCGCTTTCCATCCGCAAACCGATGGTCAGTCATAGCGAACTATACAGACTCTCGAGGATATGCTTCGAGCGTGCGTGCTTGATTTTGGTGGCAGTTGGGATCGTCACTTGCCTTTGATAGAGCTCTCCTACAATAACAGTTTTCAGCAGACGATTCAGATGGCACCTTTTGAGGCCTTATATGGAAGAAAGTGTCGATCGCCGGTCGGTTGGACCGAACTCAGTGAGAGCAGGATTTTGGGACCATAGCTAGTCCAGGAGACTACAGAGAAAATCCAGTTGATTCAGGACAGGATGAGAGCAGCCAAATGCAGGCAGAAGTCATATGCCGACCATCGTCGTCGCAGACTTGAGTTCGCGGTGGGTGAAAATGTATTCCTACGGATTTCTCCGATGAAAGGCGTGATGAGATTTGGGAAGAAAGGGAAGCTTAGTCCCAGATTTATGGCTCCTTTTGAGATCCTTGAGCGAGTTGGTGCCGTTACCTATCATGTAGGGTTACCTAGCACGGCAGCAAGGTTTCGGGAGGCATCGTCCATGCCAATTTCAAATTTTTGCCATGCTAAACAACCCTAACCCTAGAATATTAACTAGAGATTTAAACAATACAACATGCAAACAACTTTGCATACAAAGTGAATGAGGAATACAACCTTTATAGACCGGTCCTTCACTTCTAAAGCTCCGTGTAGTAGTCTCTTCGCTCCATGTAGTGAACACCCGAACTCTAGTAAGGGTTCACATGAAGAAATGAACAAGCTTGCTCGAAGTCTTCGAAGCCGAAGATGATCTACGTCGAGGAGACTCAAGCTCATGATACCGCTTCACTAATGGTAGATTAGTGAAGCAAACACCCTAAACTAAATGGCTAATATAGTAGAGGATGATGAAGTAGGAAGTGGGCTCACTTTAGATTTAATTTTCTCACAATATTTTCTCACTTAGAAAAAAACTGGCAAGCTTTTTCTCAATGAAGAAGAAGATGAAGTGATCAAGAGAAATGAAACTCATGAGGTGAGAATAGCAACCATGGGTGAGTTAGTGTCATACACTAACTCATGTAGAGAGTTAACCATGGTTATGGATAATGGTTAGGTTAATAAATATCTACAAGTGAAACAAAACTAGTGGACTTGGTCAATGGTTCCACAAGTTTCTACAAGCTTGTAACCATGACAAATATCCATCCAATTTTGAATTACTTAGATAAATATAAACCCTAATATTATCCTAAGTATAGTGTAAGTCTCATACACCCATGAAGCATGTGGCATCAAGCATGGCACAATAAAATGTACATTAATATATATCACATATATACTATATGCACACAAGTGAGAAAAAGAAATGTTTAGTGAGCAAAAATTAGTTAATGTAAGTTAATATATCAAATATATAATTATACATTAAATTATCAAATCAACACTTGATTTAATAATCCGGCTATATCACATACAACCGACTAATATTAAATGTAACAACCTATCGAATCAACACTTGATCCGATAACCCGGCTATATCACATATGACCGGCCGATATCACATATCGCAAGAATAGAATGTGGTATCACATACACACATTAATCTCGGTCCCGCACATATCACATATGTGCTCCTACTTCGTTTCGCATGAACCAAGAAACCTCTGTGTAGGACTCTAAAGACCCGTCAATACGCCGGCAGTAGGTGATGATCATATCAAACACCTACAAGCCGCAAGCGGTCTGCTAAACGTAACGGCCACCCGGGTATTGAGAGATCAAAAGATCAACAAGCAAGCCTGCTCATACTCCTGCGAATCCAATCAGTAACACTATCGTACAGTCCGGTCTCTTCGTCAGATATGTCGCATATCACAGCCTGGAGGTGGTATAACATTAGACCCCAATAGCCTGATAAGTCATGCCGATGCAAGGTCCATAACGGTTCGAGAAACTACTGATAACACTTACCAGTAGATCTCAGCAACCCTGGCCAGGGATTTCCTGTTATGGCCAATCGAGTATAGCGCAACATCAACTCCCGATACCGGGAGAGACAAATCCCCTCCTATCGCTCATTGCCTCCATGTGACTCGGGAATGTACCCAAAAACCACCTTTTTGCACGATCTCTTGACCGTGATATGGTGGAAATCATAGCACAGTGGGAATCACACAAGACTCTATGACGATCTCAGGTCGACAGACTAACCTGTACCAGTGTCACCAGAGAACTGCTATCTGACGATAGGTATAATACCATTTAGGAGTTCTCGGCGAGTCCGTTCAGTGTACCCAGACTCCACTGAGGACTCATATACCTTCTCTGATGTCAAACACCAATGGATATTGGATCATCCATCGCCCATCATATGGGTCGAGAAGCGTATACGCTAGTCTACTCTGGAGTATCGATGCCCTGTCTCGATACTCCCACGACTAGGAACATTTGAAGGATGTACTTGCCGACTACCACTTCCCTACTAGTATGATCCGCATCATAATCCTAGTAGTCAAGTACTCATCCTAAGGGCTTTATCAATATGTAATAGAGAGACAATAAGTGTACATGTTAAGATAAAGAGGAACCAGATAGCATACTATCATGTCGAGCAAGAAAGTCCTTGTTCCCGCCAAAACTTTTGGCTCAAAACTCGCTCCCTTATAAAATAATAACAATAAAATGAAAAAATAAAGGAAAGAACTCCACATGCAAAGAATGTAACAAATGCATCAAAACAAAGAGTTAAAACATTATGAAGCAACGCTTCATAGCAGCGCCAAGTGCGATGCGCCCCAAGCAGCGCACCACATGCAAAGCACGTGTGCGCTAGCACTAAGAGCGCTGCACTTTAGGCAGCGCACCATGTGCAAAGCACGTGTGCGCTAGCGCTAAGTGCACTGCACTCTAAGCAGCGCACCACGTGCAAAGCATGGGTGCACTAGCGCTGGAACTAAAAGCTCCCCACCGTCAGATCAAAGATCTAATAAAGATGATAAATCATCAATTAACCAGAATAAAATTCTATTAAGGAGAGATTCCTCAAAATCTTTCCAAAAAAAAAGATTGTGCTCTGTAAATCAAAGCACCGTTGGATCAATGATCCAAAGGTGATTAAAAATCACCAAAATTACAGAATAAATTCTGTATGGGGAAAGATTTCCCAATCTTGTTAAAAACAAGAAAATTGCCTTCTGCAAATCAGAAGCCCTTGGATTAAAGATCCAATGGTGGGGAAAACCCCAAATCAATTGGAGAAAAGATCTCCTTAACCGATTGAACAAATCAGCTTGCCCTAAATAAAGGCCCCAAGATTTCAAGTCTCATAGAGAGGACCCCCCCCCACAAACTTTAAGAAATCTCAGAAAGAAGAGCCAAGCTCTCGGAAGAAGAAGATTTTCTTCATGGTAAAAAAGAACAGAAAGACGAAATCGTCTCATATAAAAGAAGAATTCACTTCTTTCTTTAAGATCATAGATCTACAAGACCAAGGTCTTTCACAAAGAGATCAAAGGATCTCGTCATAAAATAAGAAGAAGAACATAATTCTTCTCACAGATCATAGATCTTAAGACTAAGGTCTTTTATACAAGGAGATCATGGACATCTTATTATAAAATAAAGGGGGGAGAATAAGTCAATTATCTTAGGATCACATATCCATAAAGGCAAAGCCTTTCATCAAAATAAGAGATTGAAACATCTCCTATAAAATAAGAACTCTGTTCTTAGAATCTTAAGACAAAGTCTCTTATAAGCGAGAAATTATTTTCTCAGATCATAAAACTGATCAACTAGCGCTTTGCGCTCTGGGACTGGCGCTCAGCGCCAAGCGCACCACGTGCTCCTCACGCGTGCGCTACTTAACAAATAGCACTTTGCGCTCTTGGACTGGCGCTCAGCGCCAAGTGCACCACGTGCTCCTCACGTGTGCGCCACTTAACAAATAGCGCTTTGCGCTCATAAAATAGCGCTTTGCGCTCATAAACTGGCGCAATGCGCCCATTATCTGGTGCTTTGCGCCAAGCGCGCCACGTGCTCCTCACGTGTGCGCTACCCAGCAAAAGCGCTCTACGCTCTTTGACTGGCGTAAAGCGCCAAGCGCTCCACGTGCTCCTCACGTGTGCGCTAAAAGAACATAAATTGTTCTATAAATAAAGCCCAGAGCTATGATGAATGCTCAGCATTCAGTAAAAAGACAAAAATATTGTCAGAACTCAAATCAATGCTCGACATTGTTAAATGTTTAACATTTTAACTAAATGGGCCGAGCCCAAAGTGGTCACAGAACCCTAACTCAGATTAATTGGGCCCATGTGCTTATAAATCTTTGATCTTAGTCCCAAATTGGACTACAGATCCCAACCAATATTGGTTCGAGGGTACATCTCTTCACTCCTCTGATATTTGTCGTTGTAATCCTTCAACGTCTTCAGAGAGGTGACGGGTCCCGACAACCAGACATCCTATGGACTGTGGGGTCCTTAAACCCATAGACTATGATGTCTTTAACCTCGGACTGTGGGGTCCTTAAACCCATGGACTATGATGTCCTTAACCTTGGACTATGGGGTCCTTAAACCCATAGACTATGATGTCTCTAAACTAGACTATGATGTCTTTAAACTCCACGAACTATGACGTCCTTAAACTTATAGAGCCCAAATGCTCTTTTGTTGGATCTAAATGATCCTGTTAAGTTGATCTTAGTTTAAAATTAGACTAACGTGTCCTTAACAAACGTTAAGTTGATCTTAGTCTAAAATTAGACTAACGTATCCTTAACATACGTTTAAGTTGATCTTAGTCTCAAATGAGACTAACGTATCCTTAAACCCAACCCCAAACCCAAATCTAAGAAGATACGGATTTGGACTAATCCACGCCCTACGGGCGACAACATAAATTAGTCCCCGTATACAATCCACGGGCAACCAAAAACAAAACAAACACACACGACACGAAGTGACCTTCTGGAGCAGGAGAAAGTGGTTACCGCGATGCGGTAGCGTAATTAACTGCAGGGGATTGCGCCTGCAGGGAAGAGCGTCCCCACAATCAAAAACCCCTCAAACGAGGGAGAATCTAACGAAGTCTGCTACATCGGCCGCATCCGTCTAAACCTCCGATACACGGTGCCATAAATCAACTTGGCATCTTCGGAGAGGTGGACGGATAGCACCAATTACCATTTGCCCCCGAATTCAGGCGAGACGAACCTATGCGGTCGCGTCTCTGTGTTCGGAGGGGAACAGATTCCAGCACGCCCGGTAGGACCTTTTCCTCTTTCCACTCCACACTTCGTATATCGTGTTTCGTGAACGAATCGCGGTTTGCTATGGTTGCTCCTGGATTCGAGGTACTAAGATTTGGTGTCTTACTCCGTGCAGAAAAAACAAAAGAGCAATGGCTTTCAACTGCATAAACTACAACAACGGCAATAACTCTCACTCCGTCCCTGCAGGAGGAGTGACCTACGGGCCTCAGGCGGCCTCCCTTTTCACAATGCCTGTGGAACAGGTAACTCAGGCCACCACTGGGCTATTCTTCGGGACCATGCTCCCACCGATGAGCTTCAACGCCCCTGTACCATTGCAAGAAGCTCAGAAGAAGTCAGTCTTTGATCAGCTTACCACTACTGCAGCCCCTCTTAACAGGTCGCCCAAACCAAGCGCCTCAGTTTTCAGCAGACTGGGCCAAAGCTCCAACGAGCCCGCGAAGAAGCCCGCAATACCAGAAGGCGTTATCCCGAAGCGGGTATCCATTCCTACTCTTGAAGTCACCAAGGCAGCTTCTCCAGCTAAGGGGTCGGTCTTCACAAGACTGGCCGTTTCAGCTCCTACTCCACGCGAAGTCACGAAGGCTATTTCCCCTACACGAAAATCGACCTTTTCAAGATTGGCCGTTCCCTCTCAGCAAGCATCTGTCTTTGACAGGCTGGCGCCAACAGCAGACTCTCATCAGAACAGGGGGCATGGAAAAGATAATCCAACAGCGGAGATGATCCCGGCCGCATGACATGCTCGACGTCGCCACTGGCACCGAGTGAGAAAAGCTGGGGGCAATTCCCCTTCTGGACTGACTCCGCCAGCTCCAACTGTGGAAATTGATACTGCTGTTCCAACTGGGAACAGCTTTGAACTACTTAACAGGGTGCGCAGGAATTCGCCAACTGCCGTACTAAAAAAGTCTCCCCCGCCTGTTGAAAAGATCACAAAAGCGAAGCCAGAGCAGCCCCCTCAGCGGTTCTCCTCTAAAGTTTACAAGGCCTGGCGTCAAGTCCAAGACTCGGTGATTGATCCAGATTACTCCCGGCGACAGAAAAAGATAAAGGTTCGGCAAGAAAAGAACCACCCCGTCATACCGCAGGAGATGTCATCTACTCGGGTGCCCGCTGCAACGGTCCCGTCGACTTCGACCGCCCACAAAAGGAGAAGGCCGGAGAAGATCCTATGACCAATCTCAAAGGCGCTGAATCTAAATGCCCCAAGCCTGAGGGCATGGTGGTCCACACTGTTTATATGGTATCCGGGAAAGAGGATAGCCGTATCTCTACGGGTCATCGATCGCTCACGCGATCCTTGACAAAAGCCCAGGAGCAGCAACAGAAGCTTCAGGAAATGTTAACGCAAATAGCCACACTCACTGGGCCAAAAGAAAGCCCAGAGGCGTCATCAGAGCAGCGCCATGAATAGGAAACCGATGCTGACTTCCTCCGTAGAATCCTCGAAAAAAAGGACAGAGAAGCAGCGGAACAAGCGTCCAATATAAAACGAATGGCGCTTCTCTTCCAAGACATGGTCGGGATGATGATACAATCGGATCCTCCAGCTGAAAATCCTCTGATTATCCTCGAAGACGACCGAGCGGAGACGTCAAACCCTCTTCCGGCTTGTTCAGCAGCCAAAGAGGAGACCATCTCCAAAGCCGCCCTGGATCATTACATCGCTCAACAAATACGAGCTCACCAGGCAAATGAAGCAGCTGGACAAATTGTTAAAACTGGACGACCCTATCCGGGCTGGTACGACCAAATAAAGTACCCGCCGGGATACACGATCCCTAAATTCCATGTATATAAGGGGACGGGGAACCCGCACCAACATGTTGCTTAATTTAGAGCCTTGTGCGGTAATACTGGAGGTGACGATAAGCTACTGCTTCGCCAATTCGTCGGTAGCTTGGTGGAGACGGCGTTCGAATGGTATTCAGAGCTTGCCAGCGACTCCGTTAAAACTTTTGCAGAGATGGAACTGCTATTCACCCAACGTTTTGCGAGCGCTAGAGAACGTACCCCAATCACGGCGCTGATCGATGCCAGGGTGAAGCCGGGAGAAACTTGGGTCCAGTACGCGATACGGTAGCGAAATCTATGGTCGAAGTGCGAACAGCGCATCGAAGAGGCTCCTGCAGTGGGCATGTTTATAGGAACTCTCGATCCGCATGCGACCATATCCCAATTCATGATGTTTTTCAAGCCAACCACCTTCCAGGCCTTGATCGACAAGCTGGCCCAAATGGACCAGATGGGCCATAGACCGTCCTCCTCAAAGACGGATCCTCGGAATGAGAAGGGAAAAGGGAAAGCAACCTTCGTCGCCAACGCTCAACAACAACCGAGTGGCCCGAGACCGGTTGTTCGCCAAAGCAACAAGCGGCAATCCCTCGATGAAAAGTTGAAACGTCCTTACTCGTTTTCCCGGGATAAAACAAGGAGACTGTTCGAACTAGCGGTGCGCAATGGGCTCATCACTCTACCGGAGCCGAGACACCCACTACAACCGAACGATGTCAACAATCCTAATTACTGCCCCTACCACCAAGTATTGGGCCATTCAATCGAAGACTGCTACGTCTTCAAAAATTGGGTTGAAGATCAGTATCAACAGGGCAAATTCGCGCTGTCCGAAAACTGGAAGGTAAATCCACCACAACAGCACACCCCTAAAAGGGTGGACACGCCGGGGGCATCATGCTCATTTATAGAGGAAGCTCCATGGGAAGTCGTTCTTTCGGCAAAAACTAAAAGAATGCTGAAAGATCTTCAAACATGTCCGGCGATCAGGTGGAAGAGCCCGCTAGAGCCGGAGATCATCGAGGGGATGCTGAAACCACGCCCAACATTGGGAGTTAATAGTGATGGTGGACAAAACATTCGGGCCCAGCCGTCAGAATCTTCAAAGAAAAAGAAGAAGATCAAAAAGCCCGCGCAGCCTGGTGACAAGCGCACGGACCTGCAAAAACATATTGACGCGCTGGAGGAATATAACCAGAAAGCGCGGACACTAGTCACACTCCAGGAATTTCTCAGCCACGTCCTTGAGGACGGAGATGATTACAACGGAGAAGACTCGTCAGATGAACCTGAAGATTATGTGGCAAGCTGCCACATGATCTCTCACTCGTTAATAAACGGTGAAGAAGCTCTGGATGCAGAGAAACTGGGGGCAGATCCCGAGCCGGAACTTCTAGGACCATTAGACGAAATGATTGACGCATTCCTGAACGATGCTCTTCTGAAAAGCAAAGCTGATCGGGAGCGCGAAATGGCCATATTTGAAAAGGCCAAACGCCGACGACTGGACGAAAGGGTTGAAACACTCCCACCAGATCAAAGTACATCCGCCACAAAAAAAAGCAAGCTTAAAGTAAGGAAACGATTCGCTAGGGCCCTGTCAATAGGAATGAAGTTGCCCTCTTTCAGAGGAAATTCTCCTGGCGGTATACATCTTGATGAAGCGGATATAAATCCTAACTTCTGCTTATACCATCAAAGGATTGCGCACCCCACCGAAGAGTGCAACGCCTTTAAAAACTGGTAGCAAGGATACATTGCTCACCGGCAACACGTCCAGTGAGTGAAGCGCAAGGCTCGTCGGGAACAGAGAAGAATGACATATGAGCGCAAAAGGGCTGCTGGCAACTGTCACATAGTTGACACCAAGAGATCGCAAGTTATCACCTTTGGAAGCGACGCTGACGAAGAAATCGCCCTCAGCCCTCTCACCAAGGAATCCACCTCCGGCACAAAAGATGCATAGATTTGCGGGAACAGCCAGCTTCGTAATCGTACGTTGCCCGAAAAATCTCGGACCTATGAACGCATGACCGAAACGACGTTAAACTACTACCAACCCGCGGCATCCTCAGGCTGACGTGGTAAAAAAAACGGTACGTCCACAAGCGAGATAGGCACGGATGAAAACCCGAAAGGGCTCCGTGAGTAAAAACAGCAAGACTACCAGCGAGTTTGTGAAAACCCGAAAGGGCACAATCTCGTTAAAAGACACTTGTAAGGTCCTCTCGACCTTATGAGGAGAAAATACCTGCGTGAGATCCTTACGACACACAAGGGAGCAACACACTTACGGATCCCCACGATTCCTAAGGAGAAATTACACTTACAAGATCCTCACGACTCGTAGGGAGAATTCCCCTTTGAGACCCTCACGGCTCACAGGATTCAAAAGTCTTAAGCTACAGGGATCTGAACCTGTTCTTAAGCCATCACAATCTCCAATGCTGCCCTACAAGCGTCTCAATATCGACTGTTGTATACAATCTACGGGCACGAATAAACATTTCCCTAACAAAGTCCCACCAGCGACTAGGGATATGTTCACACGGTGAACGACCCTTGTAAGTTCTCTCGACTTATAAGGAGAAAACACTCTTGTAAGATCCTTACGACTTATAAGAAAACATACACTTAAGAATCCTCACGATTTTTAAGGAGAAAACGCACTTATGAGATCCTCACGACTCGTAGGGAGAAACACCTTTATAAGACCCTTACGGCGCATGAAGTCAAAAGCCTTAGTCGACAGGATCCTAACCCTGTTTGCTAAGCCACCTTTGATCGACATCGACAGAGGCAAATGATGATTCACTCCTGGTAATGTCCCAGTGGTAGCGATGCTGATGCCTAAAACGGTATCAAATTCCAAGTTCTTTTACGGCAAATGATGATTCGCTCCTGGCAATATTCCAGTCGCAGCGATGCTGATGCTAAGATTGGCATCAGATCCCAAATCGCATACTCGCGAGAAAAAATCAGCGAGCAAAAAATGCATATGAAATAGCCGAAATGATGGGGCAACTTGCAACAAAATCAGCAAGTAAAAATATATGCATACAAAAATAGCCAAAATGATTGGGCAACTCGCAATAAAAAGCAGCGAGTAAATAAAACAAATAGCCGAAATGATTGGGCACCGCGAAAAATAGCCGAAATGATTGGGCAATCGTGACTTTCGCGATACAAAAAGCTGAAATGATAGAGCATCGCAGAAGGAAATAAAAAAAATGAAATGAAACTTTTTGCCCTACAGGTGAGATCACATCGATCTCTGTATACAATCTAGGGGCACAAACCAAAAGGGGAACCATACCTTCCCACCAGGCTCCATCCGAAAGAAAGCCAGGTCCTGACGGTTCACCAACAACGTAGAGACCACCTCGACGTTCGTCTCGATATAGCAGACGCGATGTCACCCCAGCTTTCTTCCTCCAACAGGATTCAGACGTGACGTCAACAAGGCGGAGCCACGGCAAAGTCCTAGTTCCAAGACTCTACGGTCCATAGACAACCTAGAGTCAACCAATGACCTCCCCGCTGGATCAACGCTCCATCTCAGAAACAAGTCAACCAACCCCCAGGGAAATCAGCGTCCTTGGCAAATACCTCAATTCAGGGAAATCAGCGTCCTTGACGAGAGCATCTCGATTCGCGTCGACCTGCAAGGAAATCAGTGTCTTTGCAGGAACACCTCGATTCGTCTCAATCCCGAGGAAATCAGCGTCCTTGGCAAAAACCTCGATTCAGGGAAATCAGCATCCTTGACGAGAGCATCTCGATTCGCGTCGACCCGTAGAGAAATCAGTGTCTTTGCAGGAATACCTCGATTCGTCTCAACTCCGAGGAAATCAGCATCCTTGGCAAAAACCTCGATTCAGGTAAATCAGCGTCCTTGACGAAAGCATCTCGATTCGCGTCGACCCGCAAGGAAATCAGTGTATTTGCAGGAACACCTCGATTCATCTCAATCCCGAGGAAATCAGCGTCCTTGGCAAAAACCTCGATTCAGGGAAATCAGCGTCCTTGACGAGAGCATCTCGATTCGCGTCAACCCGTAGAGAAATCAATGTCTTTGCAGGAATACCTCGATTCGTCTCAACTCCGAGGAAATCAGCGTCCTTGGAAAAAACCTCGATTCAGGGAAATCAGCATCCTTGACGAGAGCATCTCGACTCGCGTCGACCCGCAAGGAAATCAGTGTCTTTGCAGGAATACCTCGAATCGTCTCAACCCCCAGGGAAATCAACGTCCTTGGCAAAAACCTCGATTCAGGGAAATTAGCGTCCTTGACGAGAGCATCTCGATTCGCGTCGACCCGCAAGAAAATCAGTGTCTTTGCAGGAACACCTCGATTCGTCTCAACTCCGAGGAAATCGGTGTCCTTGGCAAAAGCCTCGATTCAAGGAAATCAGCATCCTTGACGAGAGCATCTCGATTCGCGTCGACCCGCAGAGAAATCAGTGTCTTTGCAGGAATACCTCGATTCGTCTCAATCCCGAGGAAATCAGCGTCCTTGGCAAAAACCTCGATTCAGGGAAATCAGCGTCCTTGGCGAGAGCATATCGATTCGCGTTGACCCGCAAAGAAATCAGTGTCTTTGCAGGAATCTCTTGATTCATCTCAACTCCAAGGAAATCAGCGTCCTTGACGAGAGCATCTCGATTCGCGTTAACCCGCAAGGAAATCAGTGTCTTTGCAGGAATACCTCGATTCGTCTCAACACCCAGGGAAATCAGCGTCCTTGGCAAAAACCTCGACTCAAGGAAATCAACGTCCTTGGTGAGAGCATCTCGATTCGCGTCGACCCGCATAGAAATCAGTGTCTCTGCAGGAATATACGACGTCAGCAAAACGGAGCCATGGAGAAGTCCCTGTTCCAAATCTCGACGGTTCACAGAGAGCCTAGAGATCACCAACAGCGTTCCTCCTCATTCCTGCAGGATTCAGACACGACAATCAACCTTGGAGCCATGGCAAAGATCCTGTTCCAAACCTCGAAGGTTCACAGATAACCGACAGAGCAAATCCTGGTCCCGTAGAACACGGCTAATGTCAATCCTGACCCCGTGGGAAGCGTCCAGAGCAAATTCTGGTCCCGTGGAACACGGCTAATGTTAATCCTGACCCCATGGGAAACGTCCAGAGCAAACCCCTGACTCCGTGAAATGCGGATAAAGTCAACCCCCTGACTCCGTGAAATGCGGATAAAGTCAACCCCTGACTCCATGAAATGCGGATAAAGTCAACCCCTGACCCCTTGAATTGCGGATAAGGTCAACCCCTGACTCCGTGAAATGCGGATAAAGTCAACCCTCGACTTCCTCGTCAAAGCAATTCTTTGATTCGGAAGCAAGTCAACTCATCAATCACTTACGGGTCCTCTCGACTTGTAAGGAAGAAAATTCTCTTCTTAGATCCTTACGACTCTCAAGAGAAAACGCACTTAGGAATCCTCACGATTCCTACGGAGAAAATTACACCTACGAGATCCTCTCGACTCGTAGGAAGAAAAGTCTTTATAAGACCCTCACGGCTCATAAAGTTGAAAAGACTTAGGTGGCAGATCCTAACCCTGTTTCCTAAGCCATCATTGCCCCACAGAGAGGTCAAGGTAGATTTTCTACAGGCCACACTCTCCTAAGTCAAACACCAACAAGAAAGGAAACAACCGCTTACAAGTCCTCTCAACTTGTAAGAAAGAAAATTCTCTCGGGAGATCCTTATGACTCTCAAGAGAAAACACACTTGGGAATCCTCACAATTCCTAAGGAGAAAATACACTTACGAGATCCTCTCGACTAGTAGGGAGAAAAATCTTTATGAGACCCTCACGGCTCATAAAGTTGAAAAATCTTAGGTGGCAGATCCTAACCCTGTCTCCTAAGCCATCACTGCTCTACAAGGAGGTCAACATGGACTATCTGCGGGCTACATTTACCAAAGCCACATTCGCCAATGAAATAAAGAAGCTACTTACGGGTCCTCACGATTCGTAAGGAAAAATACCCGAGCGATATCCTTACGACTCACGGAGGCGATGAACCCTTAGAGATCCTCACGATTTCTAGAGAGAATTTACACCTACGAGATCCTCTCGACTTGTAGGAAGAAAAAACCTTCTTGAGACCCTTACGGCTCGTGAAGATGAAAAAAGTCTTAGGCTATAAGGACTCTAAACTTTTCCCCTAAGCCGTCAATTCTATTACCATGCATAACTCTACACTACTTCACCCACGTATATACTTACGTGGGCAAAGTAGTGGGGGGCATTTGTTCCCACCAAAAATTTTGGCTCAAAACTCGCTCCCTTATAAAATAATAACAATAAAATAAAAAAAAAGGGAAGAACTCTACATGCAAAGAATGTAACAAATGCATCAAAGCAAAGAGTTAAAACATTATGAAGCAACGCTTCATAGCAGCGCCAAGTGCGCTGCGCCCCAAGCAGCGCACCACGTGCAAAGCACGTATGCGCTAGCGCTAAGAGCGCTGCACTTTAAGCAGCGCACTACATGCAAAGCACGTGTGCGCTAGCGCTAAGTGCGCTGCACTCTAAGCAGCGCACCACGTACAAAGCATGGGTGCGCTAGCGCTGGAACTAAAAGCTCCCCACCGTCAGATCAAAGATCTAATAAAGATGATAAATCATCAATTAACCAGAATAAAATTCTGTTTAGGAGAGATTCATCAAAATCTTTCCAAACAAAAAGATTGTGCTCTGTAAATCAGAGCACCGTTGGATCAATGATCCAAAGGTGATTAAAAATCACCAAAATTACAGAATAAATTCTGTATAGGGAAAGATTTCACAATCTTGTTAAAAACAAGAAAATTGTCTTCTGTAAATCAGAAGCCCTTGGATTAAGGATCCAACGGTGGGGAAATCCCCAAATCAATTGGAGAAAAGATCTCTTTAACCGATTGAACAAAGCAGCTTGCCCTATATAAAGGCCCTAAGACTTCAAGTCTCATAGAGAGGAACCCCCCCAACACAAACTTTGAGAAATCTCAGAAAGAAGAGCCAAGCTCTCAGAAGAAGAAGATTTTCTTCAAGATAAAAAAGAACAGAAAGACGAAATTGTCTCATATAAAAGAAGAATTCACTTCTTTTTTTAAGATCATAGATCTACAAGACCAAGGTCTTTCACAAAGAGATCAAAGGATCTCATCATAAAATAAGAAGAAGAACATAATTCTTCTCACAGATCATAGATCTATAAGACTAAGGTCTTTTATACAAGGAGATCATGGACATCTCATTATAAAATAAAGGGGGGGAGAATAAGTCAATTATCTTAGGATCACAGATCCATAAAGGCATAGCCTTTCATCAAAATAAGAGATTGAAACATCTCCTATAAAATAAGAACTCTGTTCTTAGAATCTTGAGACAAAGTCTCTTATAAGCGAGAAATTATTTTCTCAGATCATAAAACTGATCAACTAGGGCTTTGCGCTCTGGGACTGGAACTCAGCGCCAAGCGCACCACGTGCTCCTCACGTGTGCGCCACTTAACAAATAGCGCTTTGCGCACTTGGACTGGTGCTCAGCGCCAAGCGCACCACGTGCTCCTTACGTGTGCGCCACTTAACAAATAGCGCTTTGCGCTCATAAAATAGCGCTTTGCGCTCATAAACTGGCGCAATGCGGCTATTATCTGGTGCTTAGCGCCAAGCGCGCCACGTGCTCCTCACGTGTGCACTACCCAGCAGAAGCGCTCTGCGCTCTTTGACTGGCGCAAAGCGCCAAGCGCGCCACATGCTCCTCACGTGTGCGCTAAAAGAACATAAATTGTTCTATAAATAAAGCCCAGATCTATGATAAATGCTCAGCATTCAGTAAAAAGACAAAAATATTGTCAGAACTCAAATCAATGCTCGACATTGTTAAATGTTTAACATTTTAACTAAATGGGCCGAGCCCAAAGTGGTCACAGAACCCTAACTCAGATTAATTGGACCCATGTGCTCATAAATTTTTGATCTTAGTCCCAAATTGGACTACAGATCCCAACCAATATTGTTTCGAGGGTACATCTCTTCACTCCTCTGATATTTGTCATTGTAATTCTTCAACGTCTTCAGAGAGGTGACGGGTCTCGACAACCAGACATCCCATAGACTGTGGGGTCCTTAAACCCATAGACTATGATGTCTTTAACCTCGAACTGTGGGGTCCTTAAACCCATAGACTATGATGTCCTTAACCTCGGACTGTGGGGTCCTTAAACCCATGGACTATGATGTCCTTAACCTTGGACTGTGGGGTCCTTAAACCCATAGACTATGATGTCTCTAAACTAGACTATGATGTCTTTAAACTCCACGGACTATGACGTCCTTAAACTTATAGAGCCCAAATTCTCTTTTGTTGGATCTAAATGATCCTGTTAAGTTGATCTTAGTCTAAAATTAGACTAACGTGTCCTTAACAAACGTTAAGTTGATCTTAGTCTAAAATTAGACTAACGTATCCTTAACATACGTTTAAGTTGATCTTAGTCTCAAATGAGACTAACGTATCCTTAAACCCAAACCCAAACCCAAATCTAAGAAGATACGGATTTGGACTAATCCACGCCCTACGGGCGACAACATAATGACTTCAGTGAGCTCGTAAAGCTCAGTGAAGCAAATTAGTCCCCGTATACAATCCACGGGCAACCAAAAACAAAGCAAACACACACGACACGTAGTGACCTTCTGGAGCAGGAGAAATTGGTTACCGCGATGCGGTAGCGTAATTAACTGCAGGGGCTTGCGCCTGCTGATTAAAAGATTTTTTATCGATCAAAAATATATTACCGCAATCAAGAACGGCGTCGCTTTGCAGCTAGCTGGTGAATACGGGTCGGTCCACAGGGATGTTGTAAATCTCCTAAATGTTCTTACGAGCTAATTCCAAAGGGTGTTGGATTTTTTAATTAAATCTAAAAACTAAGTTGTGTTATACTAGGATTAGGAAACTTGCTAGGATTAGGTTTAGGTAAAGTTTGGTAAATAAAGATCTACACCTCTTTCAATGCCTTAAATTAGATATCATATTAGGGGTTATGGTAAATATTAATAAAGGGGATTAGGATGATTGGGAAGATATTTCTTCCTCTAGATCCTTGTCCTTCCTTTCTTAATCTTTACCCTAACCTCCATGGAAAACTTACAGATCCGGTCTTTTATACTACGGTATCACCGTTACCTCGTGGGTAGAGTGCCGTAGGGAGCGGAATAAGAAAGTATGCATGGAGTCCTAATTGTTCATAAGAGATTGGCAAAGAAAGAGATGAGAGATCTTCATCTCTCAAACCCTTCCCTATTCCTAACCCTAACAAGCGAGGAAACTACTCGCTCATTGAGGGATCTAAGAAAGACATAATTTTTATTTTGTTTTGATTTAAGAGATGAAAGATCTAAGAAATTAATTACCTACTGCAGATTAAGAAATTCTAAACTAGATTAAACTAAGGCGAAAGAATAATTTACCTAGGGCAGAAAAATATATCTAAGAACTAGGACAGAAATTAAAATTACTTACAAAATGATGCTCTCAAATCTTCAAAAGAATTCTGAATTTTTATTGATGAAAAGTGGCATGGAAAAAATACAATGAATTAGGTCTCTATTTATAGGACATAGAAAACCCTAGGTTTACAATTGCCGCACGTCTGCATTTACAAAAATACCCCTAGGTTGACTAGTCAGCGCCGCCTCACGAATTGGTAAAAAATTCACGCACCCCGGGCTCTAGACGGCCGCGGAACCGCGGCCATAGCAAGGGTTGGGCCACGGTTCCGTGGCCCAATGTTGGTCTTGAAGTCTGAAATTTTCTGGGCTTGTTCTGGGCTTTTTATTCCTCCTATTTCTTTAGTACTTTTATCAAAATGGCTTCTAGGTTTCTTCCAGATCTTCCAATGATTACTTGTAGTGAACTTTTAACCGTTTGCTTTGATATCTTGGACCTTGCGTTGCCTTGTACTGATCTTTTGTGTAGGCTGGATTAAGATCCTTCTATTTGTTGGTCAAAGTCCCTCTTTTGTATCGTCTTTTGTCTTTTTCACTGTTTTCGCTCCAAGAACCTGTAACATGTACTATGTAGCAGACATGGGTCAAAAGCACCTGTTTATTTGCAAAATGCATAAGAATGGGGAATATAATAATGCAAGAATATGATATGAACAAATACCCCCAAACTTATCTTTTGCTCGTCCTCGAGCAAACTTAGTTTTATTCACGAAAAAAACCTAACCTCACTTTCGCAGGGAAACGCGATTGCACTGAGCTCGTGCAACAAGCTGTTAAACCTCTAGGTGTCCCTAGTAGGAGGAGTGTTGTCTCCTGCGGGTTTTCAGCGGATACTACCCACAAAATCCTATCAATTTTGCCGATTAACTTTTATTTTTCAATTAGGTTTTCTAACAAGGAATTCTATTATCTTTGACTCGTAAATTATCCACCCATATTCTTCACACTTCCTCATCATTTAACTTAAGATTATATATGTTCTATAGACTTACTTAGCTTTCGGCATCTCTTAAGTTTTCCTTCTAGGGTTCCATCTCCACTTAGGAATTTTTATCATCTCTACTAAAGATACAAGTTCTATTCTTCATTCTTTTCTCTTATATAAATCGCAAACACATACCCCTACGTGTGTATATATATCACCCCTACACTTGAAAATTCAAATCAAGCAATCATACTCTTGTCCGTTTGTCCAAAGCACTTCTTAATTGGTGAATTTTTAAATGAATTTTGCTTACACATCCTTCATACGACCATTAATACTTCTTGAGGTACCAACGACCAATTACAAAATGCGTTTGCACTTTAAAGCGTACTTCCTAGTCTTGAAACGCCTAAGGCTTTTTAGCAGTGACTCCCAAACCAGTTGGTCTAAGGCACTAGGTGATGAAGCACCCTCGCTAAATATTTTTTCATTAATGCAGCCTTAAGTAATCACAAAAACCAGTGTTCATTTTTTTTCTTTTTATTCACTTTTTTTTCTTTTATTTTCTTTGTACTAAGGACTTTAGACAAGAGCATTTCAAGGTCTCCTCTACTATTCCAAGTTTCAAGGTGCGTGATTGTGCAATTTGTAGGGTATACATTTTCAGAATCTAGACTTAAGCTAGGAATTATTTTTCAAACTTATGCTCTAATAAAAATATCAATAATTTTCCTTCGTTTCGACTTATCCCAAGAAGTGGACTCAAAATTTGCCTATTTCTAAATAAACTAAAAAGACATATACTTTCTACCGTTAAACTTTAAGAAAGGTTAATTTTAGGGTTTTTTATTTACTAAGTCTAAGATCTAGTTGTTTCTAGCTAGTTAATCTTTTCGTCAAACTTAAGTCAAATGAGCCAAAATTGAATACTTTACTTTTTATAATTTTTGAAATTTTTTCAATTTTTATGGGTTTTTCTTTTTCTATTTTTTTTTATTTTTCAAGTTTTTCAATTTTTTTGATTTTTTATTTAAGGATGCAAATGCAAAAATATACATATGAATGCGAAGGAAGAAAACTTACCAAGCATACCCCCAAACTTAAACTGGACAGTGTCCTCACTGTCATGCTGCACCAAGTGGGTCGATAATGTCGGCAATTTCCTGCTTATTAACATATTTACAAATGATACACACCCCCAAACTTATTTGAAATAAAGTTTGAAAAAATTGATTGGAAATTCGGGGGTGAATGTTAGTGTATATGCCCTAAGGGCCATTATTGTATCATACTAGTTTGTATATTACTTAATGGAAGCTTGGGATATTCACATGTATATAACAGTCTTGCTAAACATGGTAGTATGCTACTTGGTTATTCTATCTTAATATGTGAGTATACGTATTGATAGAGCTCTTAGGATCTTGCTTGACTACCAGCGTTGTGATGGCAGTCACACTAGTGGGGGCTGGGTAGTCTACAAGCACATCCTTTTTCAGGTCCCTAGTCGTAGGATTATCGAGACAGGGCATCGATACTCCGGAGTAGACTAGTGTGTACGCTTCTCATCCCAGTTGGGGAGATGGTCTGTCCCACAGCCGTCAGTACGTCGTACTGGAGATAGTATACAGGTGCTCGTTGGGTTACGGGTATACCGGACAGGACTCGCGGGAAACTGTTGGTTGGGTTTTATACCAGTCGTCAGTTAACAGTTCCCAGGTGACATGAGTACAACATAGTCCGCAGACTTGACACTGCTACTTCGCCTCGAGTGTGTCCCACTGTTCTTAGATTGCTACCCTACCATGGCTCAAAGGAGTCGTGCAAACAGGTAGCAGTTCGGTGCAGTCCCGAGCACTTGGAAGCAGTGGCGGTTAGACAGGATTCATCTCTCCCGGTATTGGGAGTTGATATCGCGCTGTGTCAGAGAGCCATTACGCAAAGTCCCTGGCCAGGGCAAGCGAGATTTACTGGTAGGTTCCAGTAGTTTCTCAGGGTGTAATGGGCTACGCTCCGACACGACTTATACCTCTATTGGGGGACTGACGCTTGCCGCCCCCCAGGCCCGATATGCGATAGTCTTAGACGAACAGACCGGACTGTACGGAGATTGTCACATCAGGCTCAGTAGGAGTTCGGATAGGTTTCCTCATCGGCCTTCTTATCGACATCTACCTAGGGACCGTTACGTACAGCTAGTGTCGCTTGCGGTCTGTGGTTAAACCCACTGCCAGCGTAGTAGTCGAGTCATTAGAGTCCCACACAGAGAGTTTCCCTGCTCCAGGCGAAACGATATAGAGGTCGTATGGTTTTACGACAAGGGTTCGGACGCATACGTGTGTTTACGCACGTACGACTTACGGACAGTTTTTACTAGTCGGCTTTGGTTTAAGCCAGATTCTAGTATCGGGATATTGGATTTATACAGTCTAAAGTTTTTCCGTGTTTTCACGGATAAGAGGGGCGTTCTCGTAATTTCACGAGAAGCTTCTAGAAGATGGTGACTTGGGGGTTTAGGTGGCATATGCATTTAATGAGATTAGTGACTCATTTGTGTGATTCATCCATGTCATTAATGCATCATAAATACTTAATGACTCATGGAGATGAATCACCCATTTGTATTTATGAAGCATGGTTGTTAAATCCTATTTTCTATTTATTTGATAAAGATTAATGCTTCATATATATCATGATAGATCACAATCTCATTCTCATTCTCATGCTCACCTTCTCTCTCCTCAAGCTCTCTCTCTTCAAACTCTAATCCTCCCCTCTCATGTGTTGAGACCAAGGATTAGTATAGACTAATTAATCCATAATCCAACTCTATATCACCTAGGTTACTTAGATAAGCACTTTAAGAAACCTAGTTACCTCTAGTTTGAGGTGAAGCTTGAAGTATAGCTCTCGGGTGGATCGTCTACTACTTGGAGAAGGCCGAGGAGGAGGTGGAGAACGAAAAGACGAAGGACACGGTTCATTAGGTATAACCACTTCACATAGTAGTTTAGAACTCCTATGTTTTTGTTAGTTATCGTTTAGCACCGATTCTTGCGGTTAGTCGATGTTATAGCATAGAACAAGATCGTTTTTCATATTTCCGCCTCCCCACAAGTCGTGGGGTGTTGTACATCGACTTACAGTGGTATCAGAGCCTTGCTAAACAATAATTAACTTATTAGCAAAGTCGTAAGAATTTCGAACGCGAAAAGAACCGGAAAAATCATCGATTTAACACAGTTTCTGTCGAATTTAAAACAGGCCCTAAAAATTTTTCAGGGACCTGCAGAATAACAATCAGGGAATAATAGGGCTACTGCATAAATTTGGACTTGTGACTCGGCTAACTCACCGTGGATCCACGGCTGAGTTGGGGCCGAGTCAGCCTAAATTTCTTCAGTAACTCTCCTGTGTTCATAATGATATTTCTGGGATGCTTATTTTTCTGCTCAAGTCTCAAGTGCACAGAGAAGTTTTGGAGTAGAATCTAAAGTGTTTGCTCAATCGAAATTTTGTGATGTTTGCTAATTTGATTATATCTGTGATTGTATAATGTGTTCGTAAACTTCCCCTAACTGCTAGTATGTCAGTTGGCAGGGGGTTGCATATTTCTGTAATGATTTTTACTATTTGTGATTATGAACTGTATTGGACTGTTGTGATGATTAGACGGGGTTTTGTAATGGGTTATTATTTTAATTCATTCAATGTAAATGTAATTTGTTGTAATATTATTTTGCGGGGCACATCCAGGTTGCGGTTGTAGCCACCGTTGTATTATTTCATTTTACTGTTTTTTGCTCCTAGGACAGACCCAAGGTGGGGTGCATAAACTACCGGGTACTTTGAAGTGTTTAGTGGCCTACTCACTTTGTTGAGGGAGACCGCTTCACTTCGGGTACTTGGCGGGTAGTTTGCCGTACCCGTAGGGGTCTAGGGTGGGATAATGGCTATTCATCACAACTGTGTAATCCGTCTTTTATTGCAGGCTCAAAACAAATACGAATTGCTTGTATATCCAATAATGTTCATCTGAGATCTGGAATGCCTATTATTGCGTCTGACGAATGTACAATATCTATATATGATAGCTATTTAGACGTCACTTATGTTTTACACCCGCACTAGCCCAGCCCCCGCTCTGCCATTAGTTAAGTAACCTAACGGGTAATGACGGGACCCAGAGACGAATGCGGATGGCATAAGAGGACGTTGTATTTTCGTTGTTTTCTGCAATGATAGGTTAATGATGGGACGCATTATTATTAATGCAAAGAAAATAAACCAAAGTTGAATCGTTGGAACAAATTTAAAAGAAATCACTCGGTTATTTTAAAAGAGCAGAAATTTTTTTAATTGCGGAGCTTTAACCACTCCTTTTAAAAAGCTATCAGGTTCCTTCGATTATATCAAGTTCACTGCGTTCACGGTTTCGCCAAAACCAGTCGTAACCCTCCGTCATTTCTTATGGATGGTCAGTAGTATTCAAGCTATGTTTGTTGGCTTTCGTCAAGGCATAGTGTTTGGTAGCTGCTGGGGTATTCATTTGTTGCATAGATAGATGAGTTGGTTTGGGACAGTCGTATTACCTTGTTGGCTTTCGTCAAGGGTATGTATGGGTGGGTTCAAATTAACAAGATAATGATGGGCAGAACTTGACATGTAACTTATGATTTGTTGGCTTTCGTCAAGGTCATAAGAACATGGGGCAAAAATCCACATCGAGAGTTTCTAAAGAAACTGAATCTTGCTAGTGTTGCATACCATTTGGAGTTTGATGAATGTTGGTAGGATTCCTTCAACATTATCATACGATGATATTTGGATCCCGATCCTACTGTGAGTATATGCTACTTATCAGAAGATTCGTCACTTAACGATCAATGCTATAAACCAAGTAGGTGCCTAGAAAGGTGTCAGCGGGGTTACGCCCCCAGAGAAAAGAGGTTATTTAATTAAGGAACTTTGCGAAAGCGTTGGAAAACCTCCCTCGAAGTATCGACACTGGCCTGGCCGAACGGTTAAGCAAGTATTGTACGGTGAGAATAGTCCTGGCTAATTCTTCTTTTATGGTTTGAGGAAGGATTCGAGAAACAGTGGGAGCCATCCAGTTTAGATAAATTAAAAACCACTCTAAACTTGCAAGAGCATCATGCTAAAGTGTTTTCTTCTCTCTCTGATTGCAGCGACCTTGTGACCATGACTAGGTTACATCTAGATAACAAGTTGACTGAATCTAACTTATTTGACTGGCAAAGGTCTGTCCATTGCCTATGACAAGCTGGACCACCCTATTACTACTCAAGATCCCGCCGTCCCAGGTCTAGTTTCCACCATCACGGATATGGATATCCGTCAGACAAGGGAAAAGGATAAAGCGAAAGCCCAGTGCCTTGTGTTGGCTTCAGATGATGGTGTATACCAGAAGCAGCACGAGAAGATGGACTTAGTTTCCATCTTTCTCCATAACAAAGATTTATATGGAGAGCAATCTCATACCGCAAGATATGAGACCTCGAACGAATTAATTCAAGCGAGGATGGCTGTCGGGTCATCTGTAGGGGACAACGTCCTTACAATGGCTAGCTATATTGATGAGCTCAAGGACCTGGAGACCACGTTGAGAAACAGGTCATACGCTAACTTATTTCCACAGTCCCTACCCTCTACTTACACCCTGAAAGAAACCAGGGAGACACAAGCTCTGCTTAATGGGGGACCTTCTTCTTCGACATCCAGGGCGAAAGCAAAGGGTGAAAAGAAGAAGACCTCTACAAAGCCGATATACGGTGTCGGTAAAGTAGGAGGAAAGGGAAGAGCAAAAGTTTCGGGACTTGGTGTAGGTAAGAAGGGATGTTCCTATTGTTATGGGAACGGGCTTTGGCAGAAGGATTGCAGGGCTTTGGAAGCCAGTAGCCAGGATACGAAGCATGTTGTGGCTTCGGCCTCAAGTGTGTTTGTAATTGAGAACTGTTTGTCAATTAACTCTACTTCCTGGGTACTGGATACCGGAGCAGGATCTCATATCTGTAATTCATTACATGCTTTGAGAAACCGTAGAGTTATAAGCATAGGTGATTTGTCTCTCAGAGTTGCAAACGGAATGAGCGTGGACGCTGAATCCGTAGGAGAATATCGCCTAGGTTTGACAAGTGGGCAGATATTGATTCTGCGTAACTGTTTGTATGTACCTAGTTTGACTTGTAATATCATATCAATGTCCTCACTTTCGAGAGAGGGATATGATTTTACATTCGTAAGCAATGTAGTTCACATCCACCTAAATCAAGTTCTGATTGGGTCCGGTACATTAGATGACGGTATATACGTATTGAGTCAAGCTCAGGTTTTCAATGTCCAGAACACACTTAAAAAGTCTCCAGAAATAAATCAGGCTTTCTTATGGCATTGTAGACTAGGTCACATCAATGAAACACGGTTGACGAAGTTACATAGAGAAGGATATTTGAATCCGTTCAAATATCAATCTTATGCTACTTGTGAATCTTGTCTCATGGGAAAGATGACAAAGACTCCGTTTACTGGACACGGAGTAAGAGCGAGCGAGCTCTTGGGACTCGTACACAGTGACGTGTGCGGTCCAATGTCTACACATGCGCGAGGTGGTTATTCCTACTTCATTACTTTTACGGATGATTTCTCTAGGTATGGACATATCTTCTTGATGAAGCATAAATCCGAGGCCTTTGAGAAATTCCAGGAATATAAGAATGAAGTGGAAAACCAAACAGGCAAAAGTATCAAGACACTGAGATCTGATCGAGGTGGTGAATACTTAAATGCCGAGTTCCTGGGTTACTTAAAAGAGAATGGAATTCTCTCTCAGCTTACTCCTCCATACACACCACAACACAACGGTGTATCAGAAAGGAGGAATCGAACCCTATTGGATATGGTTCGTTCTATGATGAGTAAGGCTGAGTTAGCGCGATCTTTCTGGGGTTATGCACTAGAATCAGCTGCATATCTTTTGAACAAGGTTCCAACCAAAACTGTGCCTACCACACCATATTAGATATGGAGTGGGAAGAAACCCCATCTTCAGTACCTGAAGACATGGGGATGTCCAGCTTTTGTAAAAAAGCAGCATCCGGACAAGCTCGAGGCACGATCAGTACAGTGTAAGTTTGTGGGATATCCAAAGAACTCCATAGGATATTGCTTCTATTACGCAGAGGAACAAAAGGTTTTTGTTTCTCGTCATGCCCGCTTCTTAGAAACTAAATTTTTAGAAAATCAGAAGAGTGGGAGCGCAGTAGAACTGGAAGAAATTCCAGAACCACAAGCTGTTACTGAAAGTTTGGTAGAACCAGAAGTTTCAGAAGAAAGGGACGTACCAGCGCCTATCCGCAGAAGTAGTAGGCAGTCTCATCCGCCCGAGAGATACTACGGTTTTCTCATTGACGGGGATCGAGAAGATTGCATCATTGATAATGATGACCCTACTAGCTTCCAACAAGCCATTCAAAGCGGCGACTCGGTAAAATGGCTGGATGCAATGCGGACTGAAATGGAGTCCATGTACACTAACAAAGTATGGACTTTGGACTTTGCTCCGGATGGGGTAAAACCCGTAAGATGCAAGTGGATCTTCAGAAAGAAGATTGGTGTAGATGGACAGGTTGAAACCTATAAGGCTAGACTTATTGCAAAGGGTTTTCGTCAAAGACCTGGTTTGGACTACGATGAAACCTTTTCTCCAGTGGCTATGCTCAAATCCATTCGGGTCCTTCTTGCCATTGCTGCCTTCCACGATTATGAGATCTGGCACATGGACGTAAAGATGGCCTTTCTAAATGGAAATTTAGAAGAGTGCGTCTATATGGATCAGCCAGAGAGATTCATTCAGAGTGGGAGCAGCGATAAAGTGTGCAAGTTGCTTAAGTCCATTTATGGACTAAAGCAGGCATCGCGGAGTTGGAACATCTGTTTTGATGATACTGTCAAAGAATTCGACTTTATCAAGAATCCAGATGAACCATGCATATACAGTAAGATTGTAGGGAGAGTTGTTGTATTCCTCGTCTTATACGTGGATGACATTCTCCTAATAGGAAATGATATTCCTATGCTACAGTCAGTCAAAAGATTCTTGTCACAGAAATTCTCCATGAAGGACCTGGGTGATGCCACCTACATTCTGGGGATCCAGATCTATCGTGATAGATCAAAGAGGATGTTGGGACTTTCACAGTCCAGGTACATAGACACCATATTGAAAAGATTCAGTATGGAAGATTCTAAGCGCGGTAACCTACCGGCTTGTCACGGAATCACCCTCTCCAAAGAGATGTCTCCCAAGACTGATTTGGAAAGGGATCGCATGTCTATTATACCCTACGCTTCTGCGGTAGGCTCTATAATGTATGCGATGTTATGTACCGGACCAGATGTAGCATACGCATTGAGCGTTGTAAGCAGGTATCAGGCAAACCCAGGGGAGAATCACTGGATAGCAGTAAAGAACATTCTCAAGTACCTAAGAAGGACTAAGGAGATGTTCTTGGTGTATGGCGGAAAAGACCTCCAGATCGAGGCCTTTGCTGACTCCGGCTTCCAGAGTGACAAGGATGACTCCAAGTCCATGTCGGGTTATGTCTTTACCCTCAATGGAGGGGCGGTCTGTTGGAAGAGTTCCAAGCAGGAGACCGTTGCTGACTCAACGATGGAAGCGGAGTACATAGCTGCTTGCGATGCCGCAAAAGAAGCTGTCTGGATGAAGAAGTTCCTCACAGAACTTCAGGTGGTTCCTACCAGTGTTGGTCTAATACCTATGTATTGCGACAACAACGGCGCTATAGCTTTAGCGAAAGAACCCAGGTCCCATCAGAAGTCCAGACACATCTTAAGGCGGTATCACCTGATCAGGGAGATCGTTGATCGTCGGGAGATCGAGGTAAAGAGAGTAAATACAGAGGATAACATTGCTGATCCATTCACGAAAGCCCTACCTCAGATTCAGTTCGAGAGGCTACTCGAGATCATCGGTCTTCGATACGCCAGTACCTGGCCCTAGTGCAAGTGGGAGATTGTTAGTGTATATACCCTAGGGGCCATTATTGCATCATACTAGTTTGTATATTACTTAATGGAAGCTTGGGATATTCACATGTATATAACAGTCTTGCTAAATATGGTAGTATGCTACTTGGTTATTCTATCTTAATATGTGAGTATACGTATTGATAGAGCTCTTAGGATCTTGCTTGACTACCAGCGTTGTGATGGCAGTCACACTAGTGGGGGCTGGGTAGTCTACAAGCACATCCTTTTTCAGATCCCTGGTCGTAGGATTATCGAGACAGGGCATCAATACTCCGGAGTAAACTAGTGTGTACGCTTCTCATCCCAGTTGGGGAGATGGTCTGTCCCACAGCCGTCAGTACGTCGTACTGGAGATAGTATACAGGTGCTCGTTGGGTTACGGGTACACCGGACAGGACTTGCAGGGAACTGTTGGTTGGGTTTTATACCAGTCGTCAGTTAACAGTTCCCATGTGACATGAGTACAGCATAGTCCGCAGACTTGACACTGCTACTTCGCCTCGAGTGTGTCCCACTGTTCTTAGATTGCTACCCTACCACGGCTCAAAGGAGTCGTGCAAACAGGTAGCAGTTCGGTGCAGTCCCGAGCACTTGGAGGCAGTGGCGGTTAGACAGGATTCGTCTCTCCCGGTATTGGGAGTTGATATCGCGCTGTGTCAGAGAGCCATTACGCAAAGTCCCTGGCCAGGGCAAGCGAGATTTACTGGTAGGTTCCAGTAGTTTCTCAGGGTGTAATGGGCTACGCTCCGATACGATTTATACCGCTATTGGGGGACTGACGCTTGCCGCCCCTAGGCCCGATATGCGATAGTCTTAGACGAACAGACCGGACTGTACGGAGATTGTCACATCAGGCTCAGTAGGAGTTCGGATGGGTTTCCTCATCGGCCTTCTCATCGACATCTACCTGGGGACCGTTACGTACAGCTAGTGCTGCTTGTGGTCTGTGGTTAAACCCACTGCCAACGTAGTAGTCTTGTCATTAGAGTCCCACACAAAGAGTTTCCCTGCTCCAGGCGAAACGATATAGAGGTCGTATGGTTTTACGACAAGGGTTCGGACGCATACGTGTGTTTACGCACGTACGACTTTCGGACAGTTTTTACTAGTCGGCTTTGGTTTAAGCCAGATTCTAGTATCGGGATATTGGATTTATACAGTCTAAAGTTTTTCCGTGTTTTCACGGATAGGAGGGGCGTTCTCGTAATTTCACGAGAAGCTTCTAGAAGATGGTGACTTGGGGGTTTAGGTGGCATATGCATTTAATGAGATTAGTGACTCATTTGTATGATTCATCCATGTCATTAATGCATCATAAATGCTTAATGACTCATGGAGATGAATCACCCATTTGTATTTATGAAGCATGGTTGTTAAATCTTATTTTCTATTTATTTGATAAAGATTAATGCTTCATATATATCATGATAGATCACAATCTCATTCTCATTCTCATGCTCGCCTTCTCTTTCCTCAAGCTCTCTCTCTCTTCAAACCCTAATCCTCCCCTCTCATGTGTTGAGACCAAGGATTAGTATAGACTAATTAATCCATAATCCAACTCTATATCACCTAGGTTACTTAGATTAGCACTTTAAGAAACCTAGTTACCTCTAGTTTGAGGTGAAGCTTGAAGTATAGCTCTCGGGTGGATCGTCTACTACTTGGAGAAGGCCGAGGAGGAGGTGGAGAACAAAAAGACGAAGGACACGGTTCATTAGGTATAACCACTTCACATAGTAGTTTAGAACTCCTATGTTTTTGTTAGTTATCGTTTAGAACCGATTCTTGCGGTTAGTCGATGTTATAGCATAGAACAAGATCGTTTTTCATATTTCCGCCTCCCTGCAAGTCGTGGGGTGTTGTACATCGACTTACAGTGAAAGTGGAGGAGATTTAATCGGTGTAGATCGGCTCCTGCAAAAACAGGAGCTCCTCCGATGGGTCCGCTGTGAGGAACGGTTTTAATCGATGTCCATTTACTTTGAATAAAATACCGTCCTCCGAATTTTCAAGATCAACCGCACCGTGCGGATAAACGGTGCGAACTACAAATGGTCCTTTCCACCTAGAACGGAGCTTGCCGGGGTGATAATGCAACCGAGTGTCATAGAGTAAAACCTGTTGACCAGATTTAAATGTTTTTCGCAAAAGGTGTTTATCGTGGAACACCTTAGTTCGGTTTTTAGCAATTACGGTATTATCATAAGCCTCATCCCGCAGCTCTTCTAGTTCATTTAATTGCAGCTTTCGATTGCTGCCTGCATCTCCTAATGATAAATTCAACTCTTTGATAGCCCAAAATACCTTATGCTCAATCTCTACTGGGAGGTGGCAAGCCTTCCCATAAACAAGCCGGTATGGAGACATACCAAGATCGGTCTTGTATGCAGTACGAAAAGCCCATAGTGCATCGATCAGTTTGAGTGACCAATCTTTACGGTTTTTAGAAACCGTTTTCTCCAAGATTTGCTTGATTTGCCGATTTGAAACCTCGGCTTGCCCACATATTTGGGGATGGTATGGTGTTGAAAGCTTGTGGGTAATAGAATATTTGCGCATTAAGGACTCAAAAGTCCTATTGCAAAAGTGAGAACCATTATCACTTATTATCGCTCGAGGGTGCCCAAATCGAGAAAAGATGTGTTCTTTAAGAAATCGAACGACAACCTTATTGTCGTTCGTTTGGCTAGGCACAGCCTCGACCCACTTTGATACGTAGTCAACAGCCAAAAGAATATACACATTCCCAAAAGAATTAGGAAATGGTCCCATGAAGTCTATTCCCCAAACATCCAAAACATCCACAACCAAAATTGGTTGGAGCGGCATTTCGTTTCTCCGCGATATCCGGCCCAAGTGTTGGCACCGGGAGCAAGTCTTGCAGTATTCATATGCATCCTTAAAGAGTCGTGGCTAATAGAAACCACACTGCAAGATTTTCTCGGTTGTCTTCTTTGGGCCAAAGTGCCCGCCACATGCTTGATCGTGGCAAAAAGACAACACACTCTTAAACTCGTTTTCTGGTACACACCGACGAATAATTTGGTCGGAACAGTATTTAAAAAGATAAGGTTCATCCCAGTAAAAATGCTTTGCTTGGGACAAGAATCGAAGTTTATCCTGTTTTGACCAATCTTTAGGTATCAAGCCGGTGGCTAAGTAATTTACTATATCAGCGAACCATGGTTCGCAAGAAACGGTTAAGAGTTGCTCATCGGGAAAGACATCTTGTATTGGAATTTCAAGTGTAGGTGAAGAAGGAAATCGTGAAAGGTGATCGGCCACTACGTTTTCACATCCTCTTTTGTCCCTTATGACAAGGTCAAACTCTTGTAGCAAGAGGATCCAAAGTATTAGCCTCGATTTAGCATCCTTCTTCGCAAAAAGGTGGCGAAGAGCTGAATGGTCCGTATAGACAATAATTGGAGAGCCGATTAAATAGGGCCGAAATTTTTCAAGTGCAAACACAACTGCTAAAAACTCTTTTTCTGTTGTTGTATAGTTTAGTTGGGCCTCATTTAATGTACGGCTAGCGTAATAAATCACGTGCGGCATCTTATTAATGTGTTGTCCAAGAACGGCACCAATGGCAAAATCTGATGCGTCGCACATAATTTCGAAGGGATGCGTCCAGTCTGGAGATAAAAGAATGGGCGCAGAAATGAGAGAGTGTTTCAATGACTCGAATGCTTCCATGCAAGTTGAGTCAAAATCAAATGTTGTGTCCTTGGCCAATAAGAGAGTCAAGGGTCTAGCAATCTTGCTAAAATCCTTGATGAACCGTCTATAAAAACCGGCATGGCCAAGGAAAGCTCGGATGTCTTTGACGTATTTAGGAGGAGGAAGATTGGAAATGACTTCAATTTTGGCTCTATCAATCTCTATGCCGTTTTGCGAGATGACATGTCCTAAGACAATGCCTTCTCGTACCATAAAGTGGCACTTCTCCCAATTTAAAGTTAGATTCTTATCCCTACAGCGGGTAAGAACTGCGTCAAGATGTAGTAAACACTCGTCGAAGGAGTCACCAAAAATGGAGAAATCATCCATAAAGATCTCCAAAAACTTTTCAACCATGTCCGAAAAGATCCCCATCATACACCGCTGAAATGTAGCGGGTGCATTGCATAACCCAAAGGGCATGCGACGATAAGCAAAAGTGCCAAAGGGACAAGTAAATATGGTCTTGTCTTGATCCTCTTTGGCTATGGGGACTTGGTTATAGCCGGAATAGCCATCTAAAAAGCAGTAGAACTCGTGCCCAGCCAATCGTTCTAGCATTTGGTCAATGAAAGATAAAGGAAAGTGGTCTTTCTTTGTCGCGGCATTGAGTTTTCTATAGTCGATGCAAACTCGCCACCCAGTTTGGGTGCGAGTAGGGATTAACTCATTTGCCTCATTGGTAATGACCGTGATGCCCGATTTCTTTGGCACAACATGAATGGGGCTAACCCATTGGCTATCCGAGATAGGGTAAATGATACCACTATCAAGACATTTAACAATCTCCTTCTTGACAGCCTCTTTCATAATGTGGTTGAGGTGTCTTTGTGGATCCCTTACCGGCTTGGCATCATCCATCAAGTGTATATGATGTTCAACTATGAGGGGACTAATCCCCTTAATGTCCGCCATAGACCGGCCAAAAGCTTGCCGATTATTTTGTAAGACCATTAAAAGGGCCTTCTCTTGCTCGAGAGCTAGAGAGGCCGATATGATAACGGGTAAGGTCTCATTATCACCTAGATAAGCATATTTAAGGTGTGACGGCAAAAGCTTTAGTTCGAGTTTAGGAGGTGAAACAATAGATGGTAACAATGGAGTAACTGTTTCAAACTCGAAGGATTCCATCAAAGGTTCAAATCGAGTGTACGCAACCGAGCCGGATGGTTCAACTAACTCATCCGAAAAAGCAAAAGACTCAAACTCGGGTGGTGAGTCTTCAAAATCGTCTACAAAGGTGAAACACTCATAATCGTTGTCCATCGTGAAAGCTGTGTCGGATTCTAGGAGGAACGCACTAGTGGCGTCAACGCTGCTGTGATCAAACATAAAATTTTCGAATTCACAGTCCTCCTCCGCAATCTCATTGATCGAGCAAACATCAAGTACGCTAGAATTAGGCTCGGCAGGCTGATTTCCCAACTTAAAAATGTTGAGTTCAATTGTCATATTGCCAAAAGATAGATTCATTGAACCATTACGACAATTGATCACCGCGTTAGAAGTCGCAAGGAATGGTCGACCAAGTATCACCGGAATTTGACTTCGGGGGTTAGCGACAGGTTGTGTATCCATAACAATAAAGTCAACGGGGAAAATGAAATCCCCTACTCTAATTAACACATCCTCCAACTCTCCCCTAGGATGGGTGATTGATCGGTCGGCCATTTGGAGAGTACAATGAGTGGGCTTAAGCTCTCCAATGCCTAATTGCTCGTACACAGAATAAGGTAGCAAATTGACACTAGCACCAAGATCTAATAGTGCCCTATTGATGTTCTTGTCCCTAATTGTTATCGAAATAGTAGGACAACCGGGGTCCTTGTGCTTTTGGGGTAAAGATTGGACAAGAGCGTCGCTAACAGCATTAGCCACGAAAACTTTCTTTGGTACTTGTGACTTCCTCTTTTTGGCGCATAAGTCCTTTAAGATTTTTGCATATGAAGGAACTTGTTAGATTGCATCCAAGAGAGGGATGTTTATGCTAACCTGTTTGAACAACTCTACAATCTTCTCCATCTGTGGAGTTGGTTTATTGGATCTCAACCGGTTTGGAAAAGGAACATTTTGAAAAGTTGTTGAGTCCAATTTTTGTGGATCAGATTGTTGAGTTGGAACGGATCCCCGTGTAGATGTGTTCGTGTTGTAAGAAGTGGGTCCGTTCGAGCTAGAAGGAGTAGAGCCGTGTGAAGGATGAAGAATAGGCTCTAACGAAGAAGAAGAAGAAGAAGAAGGTGAAGAAAATGAAGAAGGACCACCGGCAGGGGTGTCATTATTAATACCCACATTATTTTGCAACACTTTTCCGGATCTCAACGTGGTCACAATATTTACGTTATGATTTTGCTGTTGATATGCAGCATGTGCATGACCGGGATTTGGCAGTGGTTGAGATGGAAGCTTTCCTTTTTCTCGCTCGCTCAACGCAGCATTGAGTTGTGCAATTTGTGCCTCAATAGATTTGATGGTTTGATCGTGTGAGGCACTGTTTTGCACCAAAGATTGAATAGAAGTTTCTAACCTTGCTGCGGATTGTGTAGATTGCTTTAGGAACGCATCTAGACTTCTTTCGAGCGAGTTAACCTTGTCATTATTAGGTGGAACAAAATTGTTTTGCGGGTAAGAAGTGTTAGGCACAAAATTGTTCACTTGATTAGGGTAAGGTTGCTGTTGGAAAGGTTGCTGAAATTGAGCTTGTGGAGGTGCTTGTTGTTGTGGAGGAGGAGGCCTTTGAAAATTGTTGTTTCCTTGGAATTGCTGATTTTGGTTCCAAGCGAAATTTGGGTGACTCTTCCAACCCGGATTGTATGTCGAAGAGTATGGATCGTTTCTTTGTCATTGTTGAAAGGCAGCATTGACTTGATCATGTCCTTGAGTAGATGGATTGTAAGGACACTCTTCGGTGAGATGTGATGGATCCGAACAACAAGCACAAACAGTTCGTGGAGGCACAACGGGGGCAGGAGAAGGCGATGAGATTTTGGTCTCAATCGCTTCTAGCTTTTTCATAAGTGCGGCCATCTCGGCCTTCATAGCAATCGACATATCTAATTGATGTATGCCTGCCCTAGGTTGACCAATAGAAGAAGATGAGGTGGTCTTTGTGCTCTCCCACTGAATTGTTTGTTCGCTAAGGTCCTCAAGAAACTGCCACGCTTCCTCACTAGATTTGGATAGAAAGTGACCTTGACAAATGGTTTCTAGCAACTGCTTCGTTGCCGGGTTCAATCCCTCGTATAATGTTTGGCAAAGTTGCCAATTTTCGATCCCATGGTGAGGGCATTGAATGAGTAGGTCTTTGAATCTTTCAAAACACTTCCAAAATGGTTCGGAAGGAAGCTGTGAAAATTGTATAATCTCATTATGGATTCTAGCAGTCTTGTGATGAGGATAGAACTTTTTAAGAAAGGCTTTCACAAACTCTTCCCAATTCTTAATTGAATGCGACGCGGTGCTGTATAGCCACTTCTCGGCTAAGTCACATAAGGTGAAAGGAATGACCCTTAGCCTTATAGCATCGTCGGATAATTGGGTTGTTTTCATCATAGCGCAAACGTTTTGGAATTTGTTGATAAAGATATATGCATCTTCGGATTCCAAACCGTGAAACTTGGGTAGCATATTGATGAAGTGGGGTTTGATCTCGAAATTGTCCCCATTTGCCGGTGGGAGTGAAAGACAAGTAGGTAGGGCGGTGCGGATGGGGTAGAAAAGATCCTGGAGCGCGACTCGTTGGGGCGCTTCAACAGGCGGGTGATTCGGGTTATTCGCACCTAATGGAGGTGGAATCATTCCCGTCGGTAAGGTATTGTTAGGATTGTATCCCAACGGAAGAAGAATTTGCAGGTGAAAGTGAAGAAGTGGAAAGGATTTCGAATTCGGAGTCAAAAGGTTCGTCGGTCGATACCAACGAAACACGGACTAATCGGGCGCTAGTGTCCCTAGTCCAACCGGACATACACTAATGAGGTAGTGTAGTCAAAAAGGTGAAAGACAGAATGTGGAGGTAAGAAAACGTCAATGAGAAGAAGTGGTGTAAGTGAAGTGCAAAGATTTCTTTAGCGACAAGTTGCAAGTTTTTGAAAAGATTTTTCCTTTTTCTTTTTATATGGAGCTTTTGCAAAAAAGATTTTTGAAAAGAGACTTTGACACAAATGCAATCAACCACAAATGCACAATCAGGCCTAGATCTAGGGTCACCTAGGTCAGCTAGACAGCTCCTAACTGTTCCAAAGGGCTAGAAATAGAACCTCAAACCGCCTCTTCACCGCCAATTGCGGCCAGGTAAGTGCCAGGTAAGTGGGAGGCTCCCCGCTACAAGTAGAGGTCCTAATTAAGTAACCACTTGCCTTGACACACTTGCCTACACACCGCAAATTCAGGTTAGGATAAACGCCCGATGCCTATAACTAGTCCTCTGTCCTATTGAGCTCGAAGTCCTTAGGGCTGAGTCTAGTATTTTTTAATTAAGAGTGGTCAATGCAAATGCTTTAAGTGATTTCTGGGGTCCTGGGAAAGGTGATGAAATCCCACCCAATCTGAATTGGTCAAAAGCCCCTTAAAGTCCGATTAAAATATGCAAAGTAGTAAATCACTTGCAATCAATTTTCTTTTAAGTGCGGCGCAAAGAATCCTGCAGAAAATCAATTTATTGGAAGGGGGAAGAAGATTTTTAGCGCAAAGAATCCTGCAGAAAATTTGACAAAAAGATATATGGGGATTTGCAGAGGGGAGAAAGAGGAAACAAACCGACAAAATTTCGCTTGCTGACGACGCAAGATGGCCGCGGAACCACGGTTTGGAGGGCTTTTCGGCCGCGGAAGGGCGGCGGCGCGGCGGCTTCAGAGCTCTGGAATTTTTCTACTGTTCTGTTGTTCCAAATCCCTTCTGTTCTGATCTACCTTTTTCTGTTTCGTACCCTGGATTTTTCCAGATCCGTCAATCCTGCAAAGATTCACAAAAGAAACCTTTCAAACAATAAAAGATGATAGAATTTTTTTTTTTTTTTATTTTTTCAATTTTTATGGTTTTTATATTTTATATTAACCCGAAATTACAAAAAGGAAATTTTTACGCCATCCCCGGCAACGGCGCCATTTGATTTGAGATGTTTTATCAATCAAAAATATATTACCGCAATCAAGAACGGCGTCGCTTTGCAGCTAGCCGATGAATACAGGTCGGTCCACAGGGATGTTGTAAATCTCCTAAATGTTCTTACGAGCTAATTCCAAATGGTGTTGGATCTTTTAATTAAATCTAAAAACTAAGTTGTGTTACACTAGGATTAGGAAACTTGCTAGGATTAGGTTTAGGTAAAGTTTGGTAAATAAAGATCTACACCTCTTTCAATACCTTAAATTAGATATCATATTAAGGGTTATGGTAAATATTAATAAAAGGGATTAGGATGATTGGGAAGATGTTTCTTCCTCTAGATCCTTGTCCTTCCTTTCTTAATCTTTACCCTAACCTTCATGGAAAACTTACAGATCCGGTCTTTTATACTACGGTATCACCGTTATCTCATGGGTAGAATGCCATAGGGAGAGGAATAAGAAAGTATGCATGGAGTCCTAATTGTTCATAAGAGATTGGCAAAGAAAGAGATGAAATATCTTCATCTCTCAAACCCTTCCCTATTCCTAATCCTAACAAGTGAGGAAACTACTCGCTCATTGAGAGATCTAAGAAAGACATAATTTTTATTTTGTTTTGATTTAAGAGATGAAAGATCTAAGAAATTAATTACCTACTGCAAATTAAGAAATTCTAAACTAGATTAAACTAAGGCGAAAGAATAATTTACCTAGGGCAAAAAAATAGATCTAAGAACTAGGGCAGAAATTAAAATTACTTACAAAATGATGCTCTCAAATCTTCAAAAGAATTCTGAATTTTTATTGATGAAAAGAGGCATGGAAAAAATACAATGAATTGGGTCTCTATTTATAGGACATAGAAAACCCTAGGTTTACAATTGCCGCACGTCTGCATTTACAAAAATAACCCTAGGTTGACTAGTCAGCGCCGCCTCACGAATTGGTAAAAAATTCACGCACCCCGGGCTCTAGACGACCGCGGAAACGCGGCCACAGCAAGGGTTGGGCCGCGGTTCCGTGGCCCAATGTTGGTCTTTAAGTCTGAAATTTTCTGGGCTTGTTCTGGGCTTTTTATTCCTCCTATTTCTTTAGTACTTTTATCAAAATGGCTTCTAGGTTTCTTCCAGATTTTCCAGTGAATACTTGTAGTGAACTTTTAACCGTTTGCTTTGACATCTTGGACCTTACGTTGCCTTGTACTAATCTTTTGTGTAGGCTGGATTAAGATCCTTCTATTTGTTGGTCAAAGTCCCTCTTTTGTATCGTCTTTTGTCTTTTTCACTGTTTTCGCTCCAAGAACCTGTAACCTGTACTATGTAGCAGACATGGGTCAAAAGCACCTGTTTATTTGCAAAATGCATAAGAATGGGGAATATAATAATGCAAGAATATGATATGAACACCTGCAGGGAAGAGCGTCCCTACAATCAAAAACCCCTCAAACGAGGGGGAATCTGACGAAGTCTGCTACATCGGCCGCATCCGTCTAAACCTCCGATACACGGTACCATAAATCAACTTGGCATCTTCGATGAGGTGGACGGATAGCACAATTAGTATCTGCCCCCGAATTCAGGCGAGACGAACCTACGCGGTCACGTCTCTGTGTTCGGAGGGGAACAGTCCTCCCTATATATGTCCAAGCATCCACTACAATATACATCACATGTACAGTAATGGCTTCTAGGGCATACATATAACTAACAATCTCCCACTTGCACTAAGGCCATTTGTTGCAGTATCTCATACTCAACGTCCTATAGAAGTCTCTCTAGGGTAAGGCCTTTGTGAGTGGATCCGCTGTGTTATCCTTCGTGTCTACTCTCCTGACCTCGATCCCTTGGAGATCAGCCATCTCCCTGATCAGGTGATACTTGCCTCAGAATATGACTGGAACGCTGATGGGACCTGCGTTCCTAGGCCAAAGCCATAACTCCATTGTTGTCACAATAACAATTATTGGACGCTCAATGGTAGGAACCATGTTCATCTCATGAACAAGAAATATCCAGACAACCTCTTTGGTAGCATCGTTGGTAGCGATGTATCTAGCCTTTATCGTCTAGTATGTCACGGTATCTGGCTTGGAACTCTACCAATATACCGTCCCTCCATTGAGGGTAAAGACAATACCTGTGACTGACTTTCAGCCGTCCTTATCACTCTGGAAGATCGAACCAAAAACATTCATTTAGTGCTTCTCAAGTACTTAAGAATGTCCTCCACAGCTGTCCAGTGATTCTCCCAAGATCCGATTAATTCCTGATCACTACACCTAGTGAGTCATCTACATCTGGTCTAGTACATAACATCGCATACATGATAGAGCCTACTGCCGAAGCATAGGGTATCTCTTGCATGCGAGCTCTCTCCAAATCAGTCTTGGAAGACATCTTTTTGGAGAGAGTGATTCCTGAGTAAGTGGGTGAACCACCACGCTTAGAATCCTCCATACTAAACCCCTTTAGTATGGTGTTAATGTACCTGGATTTGGGACACTCCCAACATCCACTTAGGTCTATCACCATAGATCATTATCCACAAGATGTAGTAGGTATCATCCAGATCTTTCATGGAGAATCCTCATGATAAGTGGAGCTTGACCGAGTGTAGCATAGGAAACCATTTCCTATCAAGAGTATGTCATCTGCGTACAATACGTGGAGGACAACCTTACTCTCTACAACCTTCTTGTATATACAAGGTTCATCTACCTTTTTGATGAAGTTAAACTCTTTGACTGCCACATCAAAACAGATATTCCAACTCCGTGATGCCTGCTTTACTCCTGATGGATTTAAGCATAGCTTTGAAAGTCTCAACTTTTTCATTTACACCAAGAATCTTCTCAAGATCCATTTGCTCCCGATGGGTTTTACCCCTTTAGGTGCAACATTCAAAGTCATACTTTGTTGGTGGACATGGATTCCATCTTTGATCGCATAGCAACCAGCCTTTACACAGAGTCCCCACTTATGATGGCCTGTCTGAACCTAGTTGGGCTATCATCTACCATGATGCAATCCTCGCTCCCACTGTCACCGAGAAGACCGTAGTATCTCTCAAGTGGATGAGGAACCCTACCAGATTCGCGGAGAGGCTGAGCTTCGTTGGAGACGATTGAATCCTTTGGTTTTACCAAATCATCAGCTGTTAGTTTGTCTAGCTGGAACTCCTTCCAGTTCTACCTCATGACCACAAATTTATTCATAAGAAATTCCTTTTCTAAAAAGGTGGCATGCTGAGAAACAAAACACCTTTTGCTCCTCAGTTTGGTAGAAGATATTCCCTCCCAAATGTTTGGGATATCCAACAAAGTTACACAAAACTGACCTTGCCTCGAGCTTGTCCGGATTTTTGCTTTTCAACATAGGCCGGACAACCCATATCTTAACTCGTTTAAGACATGGTCTATTCCCATTCCATATCTCGTATGGAGTGGTAGGCACTGATTTGGATGGAACCCCATTCAATAGGTATGCAGCTTTTCAAGTGCATAACACCAAAAAGGAAATAGGTAAGATCCTACGAGTCGAGAGAAAATATCCTTTAAGAATCCCCACGATTCCTAAGGAGAAAATACATTTACGAGATCCTCTCGACTCATAGGGAGAAATACCTTTGTGAGACCCTTACAGCTCGCAAAGTCAAAAGTCTTAGTCGACAGGATCCTAACCCTTTTTGCTAAGCCACTTTTGTTCAAATCGACAAGGGCAAATGATAATTCGCTCCTGGCAATATTCCAGTTGCAGCGATACTGATGCCGAGATTGGAATCAGATCTTAAGTCCCTGACTCGTAATAAAACTCAGCGAGTCAAAAAAAATGCATATGAAATAGCCGAAATGATGGGGCAACTCGCAATAAAAATCAGTTAACAAAAAATATGCATATGAAACAGCTGAAATGTTTGGTCGACTCGCAATAAAAAAATAACGGGTAAAAAAAAAATACATAGCTGAAATGATTGGGCAATCGCGACTTTCACGATATAAAAATCTAAAAAGACAGAGCATCGCATAAATAAAAAAAAATAATGAAATTTCCTTTGCCCTGCAGGTGATCCACACCGACCCGTGTATACGATCCATGGGCACAAACAAACAAAAAGGGAACCCTATTTTCCCACCAGGCTCCGTCAAAGGGAGAGCCAAATCTTGACGGCAACATCTACAGTCTAGAGATCAGCTTAACGTTTTTCTCATTCCAGCAAGATACAGACGCAACGTCAACGAAAGACCCAAGGGTCAAAATAAATGGAGCCATGGAAAATTCCTAGTTCCAAGTCTTGACGGTTCATATACAACCTAGAAGACTACCTCGGTGTACCTTCTCATTCCAACAGGATGCAGATGCAACGTCAACAAAAGACGCAAGGGTCAAAACAAAACGGAGCCATGGAAAATTCCTAGCTCCAAGTCTTGACGGTTCATATGCAACCTGAAGGCTACCCCGGCGTACCTTCTCGTCCCATCAGGGTGCAGACACGACGTCAGCAAAGCTCCAATGAGCCAAATCAAATTGGAGCAAAGGCATATTCCTAGCTCCGGACTTCAACTGCGATATATACAGCATAGAGGTCCTACAGATATCTACCCTCCATCAGCAAAAAAACGGCATGGCATCGTCAAACAAAAATGAGGCGACGGCAAAATCCCAGCTTCAGGGTCTCGACGGCAACTCATATAAAGCTTAAAAGACTATCGGAGATCATCCCACACCAGCGCGGAGTGGTTATGACTCATCGGGGCTCCAAACTGAGCCTAACCTCAAGTAAAAAGCGACATGGCAAACTCCTACCGCTTGCTCTTCCAACGGTCATATAGCCTAAGGAGATTACTTCAAGACGTCATGTCCATCCCGTGAAGGGATCAGAGACACGACAGTCGCGGGGCTACTCGAACAACAGCTTAAAGATTGCATATCGAGGAATACATCAGCCAACGCGACGGTACCACGGACTAAAACCCTAGTACCACAAAGCCTAACGGACCTCTGTCGCAAAGAGAAGGGGTTATCTATATATAACATTAAGATAAGTTTGCATGTAAACCCAAGGTAGGTAAACTAAACAAACTCCGAAATGAGTCCATAAACTAGAGACTCCGAAACGAGTGAATAAACTACAAACTCCGAAATGAGTTTATAAACTAGAGACTCCGAAATGAGTAAATAAACTAATGGGCACTAGATCAAGACATCAAGAAACAGAAAGGTGCAACCCATGGGCTTCAGGGCTCAGAGCTACATCTAATTAGTGCATTTGATTCACACCCGTTTAAGCGCTTATTTACAATCACATACGTACTCGAAGGGAAATAGCGTTCAAAGCATCCCGATTTATACATGTGTGAGAAGGATTAGTGCATGACACGAGCACAACAGCGGCGTTTTGCACTTAGCAAAAATTCCTCAGGGTAAAGTATAAAGCATGTGCGCAGATGCAAGATGCACATACGAATATGTGATGAAGATGAAACATGCAACAGATAACGATAAAGAGATACATTTAAATAAGCATCTTACTCTACAGGGAAGAGATCACCAAAAATGGGACCAGAAATACAGGGATTAATAAAATAATAAACAAAATTCTCCAACTCCCTCTCTGCCTTCTCCACCATGTCGAAGCGGCGATCTTCACGAGGAGTCGCTACCCATCGGTTAGCGTCATGTTCATCAGCAAAGACAAACATGATGGCCTGCTGAGCCCGAACCTGGCTTAGCAACTGAACTGAACGGTCCCTTAGAGGCTAGGTAATCAAATATGCCTCATGGAAGAGGTCGATCTTGTCCTCCGCCGCATCGAGAGTCGCCGGAGTCATCTTTTCCGGATGAGGGGGAATGTCAGCAAGCACGGATAGGAAAATCGTCCGGAGCCAAATGGAGCCCATAGGAAGAGGAGAGCCCCTACGAGTCAGGAGCTCATACATCACCATGTCGCATTGGTCGTCGGTGAGAAAGGGATCCGCTAATCGCGCAGCAAAACGAGGAATAACCTTCTCGATAGGCGCCTCCCATGGTTGCCGATGAGCGTGAGGACGGTTTCAAGCCATAACTCTTGGTTTGTTTCTAGAAAAAATGGCCACCTTAAGGTCTGAATGGTTCTTTCTTTGTGAAGAAGGAGGGAGACATAGCTTCATATTATAAAGAGAAGCGTTCAAATCTACGCACAGAAAATTATGTGCATGGTGGAACTATTTCCAAGGCCTGAAAAAAAATGAGGGCATGGGAAAAGAAAGAGTTGACTTATAGGAATCAGAACAAAAAGTCTTTCCTAAGAAATGAATTCCGTTCATAATCCTTACCAGAGAAAGAGTTTTTTTCACAGAGTTTAACCCTAGAATTCTGTGGACAGAGAACTAACCTCTGAAAAAGAGAATTAAATTCTCAAAGAAAATAAGTAAGGAAGGAGATGAAAAAACAGTGGTCATCTTAAGGGCCAAGCCCCCGCATTTATAAGACATGATAGGGAGCGGTTCATCTTTCCGTTCTCCTAAGCAATCCAATGGTGGAAAAGATGACAGCGTTGCAATCGCGTGCAAACCACGTGAGAGCAACGCTGGGGGTCATTTGTTTCCTCTCAAAAAAAAGGAGAGAGAGAAAAGGGGAGAAAATTTCCTTTTCTACTCAAGCCTCACGTGTTAAACACGTGAGCGCCTATATGAAAAGTATATAGACGCTGCAATTAAACTACTGATAGGCTAAATAAGCCTCACGTGCTAACACGTGAGCGCCTATATGCAAAGCATATAGGCACTGCAATCTAACAACAAATAGGCTAAACAAGCCTCACGTGCTGATACGTGAGCGCCTATATGCAAAGCATATAGGCACTAAAATCAAACAGCTAAGAGGGGCCAAATTAAGTCCCACGTGGTAAACACGTGAGGACACCTCCTTGCGTAGAATTAAATTCTACTTAATAAACCGTTGGATCAAAGATCCAACGGTGATTAAACATAGAATTAAATTCTATTGAGAAGAATATTTTCTGTTAAACAGAGAGTTAGTGGATCAAAAATCCAAAATATTTTCTATATCTTTCTTAACAGAGAAAGATTGTACTCTGTTAAACTGAGCACCCTTGGATTAAAAATCCAATGGTGGTTAAAATGTCACCGCTCGATAGAATTTTATTCTATATATTGGAGAATATCCCCAATCTTGTTAAAAACAAGAACAATACCTTCTGTAAAAACAGAAGTCCTTGGATCAAAGATCCAACGGTGGGCAAAAATCACCAAATCAATTCTAAAACCGATCAAATCATTTAGGATCTCTCAATGAGAGATTTTCTCAGAGCAAAAAAAACCTCCCTCTACTATATAAGGGACCTGAGACTTCAAGTCTCGGGGGGAGGAAAAAAAAGGAGATAAAAAAAAGGGATAGAAAAAAGGCGCACAGAAAGAAAAGGAGAGAGATAGAACAAAAAAATACAGGAGAGAACCTTTCACAAGATTTTGGAGAATTTAATTCTCGGTGAAGAGTTGCTTCAGGAAACCCTAGGTAGAAAAGAAAACTCAGAGATTATATCTCTCTTTTGCCTCTCTAAGGGTTTAACCCTTCATATAAGAACTCGGTTCTTCCTCTGGTTGAGATTTGCAGAAGCAGATCTCCCCACAAGTTGAGAATTTAATTCTCATCGGGGAAATTCTGTTCTGTAGATTCAAAACTTAGGGGAAAATAACTGAGTTAAAATAAAAAGAATAACGGGAGCACATAGGAATTTAATTCCTCTAAAAACTGGGGTTTAACCCTATATAAATTCCTCTAAAAACTAGGGCTTAACCCTGTATGAAGAACTTAGTTCTTGCGAGAATGAGAGAGAACTGGGTTCTCCGGTACAGATGATAATATGAGATCTTCCAAACTCAAGTCAGAGATCAATATCTCTAACAGAAAAATAGTTTGGTGACTCGTTAGTGTTTAACGCTATTGAGAGGCCTCACGTGTTTTCCACATGAGTGCTTCTAACGAACAAAAGAACAGCCGAGATTGCCTTACGTGTTTCCCACGCGAGTGCTAAAAAAACAAGCAGAAGGAAGAGAAAAACAAAGGCGCCCCATAAAGTGCTTAGCACTTCTGCAAAAAGGGGAGGGAAATAAAACCCAAAGGGCAGCGCCCATATTCGGGGTGTCTCACGTGTCCACACGTGAGCGCCACCAGAATTCAGTGTTTAACACTAATCCAGCGCCTCACGTGGGATACACGTGAGTGCTGCATATACCAGTGCTTAGCACTGTTGGGTAACTATGGAGACTCAATCTTAACCCAAATTGGTTAAGTTTTCTGAGATTAAACCTCTTTGATTTTAAATCAACTGAGCCCATATTGCTCATGATTCCCCAAACTGATCTTAGTCCCAAACATGACTAACGATTTTTTTTAACTGATGATATCCAAAACGATATTCATCCCGCATCCCCTGAGGAAGTCTTAGTCTCAACATACGACTAATGATTTCTAGGTTCATCATAACCCATTTTCCCTCAAATGCGGGATTTGGTTTAAGGGTGCATCTCTCCACACCTCTGATATATGTCGTTGTAATTCTTCAACGTCTTCAGAGAGGTGGCGGGTCCCGATAACCAACAACTCTTTGGTGCATTTCCAAACTGACGTGCATGCCTCAAATCAGATCGTGCCCCAAATTGGACACATTCTATATCTCCATTGTTCATTCTGCCACGTAACAAATACACGTGTGCACAGGATGGACAAAGGACCGAAACGTCCTTAAACTAATATTCGCCTCCAAAATGGCAACAATGGACCGAAATGTCCCTAAACTAATATTCGCCTCCAAAATGGCGACAATGGACCGAAATGTTCCTAAACTAATATTCGCCTCCAAAATGGCGATAATAGACCGAAACGTCCCTAAACTAAAACAACAGAGCCCAAATGCTCTTTTGTTGGATCTGAAATAAAAATGATCCTAAAACCTTGTTAAGTAGATCTTAGTCTCAAATTGGACTAACGTACACTTAACAAAAACCAACCGAGCTCCAACTGCTCACATACATTTAAGTTGATCTTAATCTCAAACCAGATTAACAATTCTTAAATAAAAAACCCAAATCTAAATATGCGGATTTGGACTAATCCACGCCCTACGGGCGATGACATAAATTAGTCTCCGTATACAATCCACGGGCAGCCAAAAATAGAACAAATACACACGACACGAAGTGAACTTCCGAAGCAGGAGAAAGTGGTTATCGTGATGCGGTAACCTAATTAACTGTAGGGGCTTACACCTGCAAGGAAGAGCGTCCCCACAATCAAAAACCCCTCATTAAAATGAGGGGGAATCTGATGAAGTCTGCTACAACGGCCGCATCCGTCCAAACCATCGATATACGGTGCCATAAATCAACTTGGTATCTTCGGAGAGGTGGACGGATAAAACCAAATAGTATCTGCCTCCAGAATTCAGGCCAGACATCCCAACGTCCCGATCCGTCTTTCGGCGGTGAACAATAGTATAGCATGGATATAAATCATGAACATGTAAACAAGTATGGTAGTGTGCATGGTAATTTGTATGTCAACTATATCAGCATGGCAAACAAGTATAACATAGCCGTTGAGTATAGGTATAGTGAATATGAAGTGAATGTAAGTGTCATAAAAGGTCTCTAAAAGGGAAAAATTAACTAACGTGAATTCAAGTGTGAATGTCAACCAATCTCAAGAGTATTCTCGAACCCAAGGCTATCGTTCAGAGGCAAGGAATCATGGGCCCAAAATAGCGGAACTTCAATTGTTATTGAAGTATTCCAAACCCAACAGGCTATCGTCCAGGGGTTCAGAAACACGGGCCCTTATTAGTAAATTCATGATATACCGTTTCAGCCAGTTACTGCAGCAATGTTATTTGTACCGTTTCAGCCCGGTACCACGGCAACGTTATTTATAATAATGGGACTCATGAGATTTCGTCGGATTCATACTTAAACTACCCCCAACACCCCGCGTTTATTAGTCTATAATTAAAGTTATGAGTCTTGATCGAATCCATGAATATTAAAGGTGATGTATGATATCAAGTTTTCAAGATTGAGTTCATGTAGTCATGTTAAATGCAAGTCATGCCAATTGTATTCATGTTTCGAGTCAAGTTGATTCAAGTATACATACTGGGATCAAGTATTCATGATTAAGCCATGTCAAGATCAAGTCAATTCTAGCAATAATGGTTTAATCACAAGTCATATAGATAAAAATAAATAAACAATCATAGAACATGATATGAGATAGGTAAACAAGAAACGTCCAAAATCAATGTTGTAAATATGTGATATATATGACTAGTTAATCAAGTCATTCAATTTCGGAATATAAAAAATATATATATTTAAGTGTTGTATATGCGTAAGTTCCAGTATCGTCTAAATACGACTACCGGTTTTGGAGATATACCCATTTTCGTATCGTCGAGCAAAACATATCAGAATCTGTTCAGCGCCGTCACACATTTTTAAAACGCAGTTTGAGTTAATTTCTATCAGGTTTCGGGTTACAAGAACTATTAGAAAATTGTAGGTCTTTCAATGTACTTATCTAAAACACCAAGATTCACGTGATTTGGATTTCTAAAGCTCTAGTTATGATCATTTTAACATCAGCATTTAAAACAGAAATTCAGATTTCTGGACAGCAACTATATGTTATATTGTAAAGTCTAAACAGGGTTGTTTCATGAGTTTCTAAGTAAGCTAATATACAAAAAATTATAGGTCTATCAATTGTGCATCTACACATCTAAATTTTGTCACAAACGGACATCAGGTGTTCTAGTTATGTCCTATTTAAAAACAGTGTGCGAATCATGACAGATTCTGTCCAGATTCGTTGCTTAATATTGTAACGCAGTTTTCTATATTTTACGTCGATTATCAGTAAAAATTTAAAACTAAGAAAATCTAGATATTTCGATGTAAATATTCAAAACATCTGACAACAATTCATTTTGATCAACGATTACAGAGTTATGGTCTCTCGAAGAAGACCCTTATTGGTAGTTTTCTGGTTTTAAAAACAGTGAATAAAAACCACGTAACTTCTAAACCATTATTCGGTTCGATCTAAAAATTTTACAGCGTGTACACAAAAATATATTCTATCCAAAATAAATTTCTTGAAATTTCCAGAAGTAAAAATTAATTTCTAAAAATTATTTTAAAGGTAAAGGTATTGATATGTTATATGTGAAAATGAGAAAACCATGGTATTTATTCGTAACTTCATTTTCTTTTATAAAATTTAAATAAAGTAATTTAAAATACAGCGATAAAAGATATATCCTAATTGGTCTCCGCAATCTTAATATATGAATTGCTAATAGCGACAAAACCGATACGGTACTTATTTTCCTAAGAACTTATATATGAATGTATATCATGCCATATCATTTTCCTCTAGGTTTATTGTATTATTAATTAGGGTAAATCTATATGCAAGACATGGAGGAAACTTATAATTCAATTAAACCACAACGTAACTTGAATAAGAGGCAATCATTAGTTTAATCGAAATTATATAACTATATGTGTGTGTTTTGATGTGTTTCCAATATTTATTTATGTAACAATATTTTTATTCATTTAAGGACTATGATATGATACGAGAGGCGGTTCATGGTAATATGACAAGAGAAAGAGATGGAGGTAGAGAAAGATAGAAGAGACTTATATACACAAGCCGCTATTGTCACCGGGCTTATCTATCCGCCGATAGTCTCGCGTTACTAGCGAGACCTTCTTGAGAACTTCTTCATGTTTTTTTTTTAGGAATCTAGATGAAGAGGGAGATGGAAATGATAGAAATATGTGATGAAGAAAAGAAACAGGAGTAACATATAAAAAAGGTTTATGGCCATTATAATTCTAATAAATTATAGCTCATAACCATTCTAATTATTTTGGAAGTTAAAAGGAAGATGAAATGAAAGGTCTCATTTGTAGGTTATGAAAAGGATAAAAATTGATAAAAAATAATTACAAGAATGAGGATTTGAACATGTGACCTGTGGAATAACAATGAAAGGACTTAATCAATGAGCTACAAGGTTGTTCATGGATATATTTAACAAAAATTAAATATATGTTGTTGTTTGAAAAGAAAGCGGGCTAAGGAAAAAGAAAAGAAAGAAATCAAATGGAACTGTTTTGGCTTGGGGTTTGGGCTTTGAAAAATTATAGAACAAGCAAAATAGAAGGAGAGATAAACTAATATATTTAATAGAGAATAAATATACAGGGATACCCAAAAACAAATAAATACAGTATTTTAATAAAAAGAAGAATGATATGAAGGTATAGGAATTTTGGAGTCGTTACATACATGTTGATAAAGCCCTTAGAATGTTGGCTTGACTACCAGGACTATGATACAAATCATACTAATGGGGCTTGTGTAGTCCTCAAACACATCCTTTAGCAGTTCCTAGTCAAGGGAGTATCGAGACAGGGCATCGATATTCCAAAGTAGACTAGTGTGTACGTTGCTTGACCCTGTATGGGGTGATGGTTGATCCTACAACCATTGGTGTTTGACATCAAAGATTGTGCACAGGTGCTCATTGGAGAATGAGTACACCAAACAAGACTCGCCGAGAACTCCTAAATGGTACTATACATATCGTCAGATAGCAGTTCTCTGATAACACTTGTACAGGTTAGTCTGTAGACCCGAGATCGTCATAGTGTCTTGTGTGGTTCCCACTGTGCTTTGATTTCCTTCCTACCACAGCTCAAAGGAGTCGTACAAACAGGTGGATTTTGGGTACAGTACCGAGTCATATAGAGGCAGTGAGCGATAAGAGGGGTTTCGTCTCTCCCGGTATTAGGAGTAGATGTTGCGCTATGCTCGATTGGCTATAACAGCAAGTTCCTGGTCAGGGCTGATGAGATTTACTGGTAAGTGTTATTAATAGTTTCTCAAAAAGGTATAGGCCACACATCGGCATGACTTATCAAGTTATTGGGGTCTGACAATTCCATCTCCAGACTCGATATGCGACATATCAGACGAAGAGACCGGACTGTACAGTAAGTATTTCTTATAAGCTCTACGGGAGTTTGGACAAGTTTTCTTGTTGATATTCTATTCGTTCAATATCTGGGTAACCGTTACGTCCAGCTAGTACCGCTGACGGCTTGTGGAGATCTGATATAATCATTATCTACTGCTGGCGTATTGACGGGTTTTTAGAGTCCCACATAGAGGTTTCCTAGCTCAAGCGAAACAAAGTAGGGCACGTATGGAGATATGTGTGGGAGCTTGATTAAATACGAATATATAATACCGTATTCTAATCTAGCGATATTTGATATCAATCGGGTTATATGTGATATAACCGGAGTATTGAATCAAGTGTTAATTCAATTATTTGATATATGTGTGTGTGTGTGTGTTTATATATTTGATATTAACCGGTTATATATGATATAACCGGATTATCGAATCAAGTGTTGATTTAATGACTAATATTGAATATTAGCCGGTTGTATGTGATATAACCGGATTATTGAATCAAGTGTTGATTTAATAATCTGATATACATATATATATATATATACATATATATATATATATATATATATATTTGATATTAGCCTGTTATATATGATATAACCGGATTATTGAATCAAGTGTTGATTTAATAAGTTGATATATATATTTATATATATATTAACTAATATTAAGCTCGGTTAAGATTTTCTTCTCTTTATATATATTTATATGTGTGTGTGTGTGTGCGTGTTTTTAAATTATATCATGGTTGATGATACATAGAACTAGGATGTATGGGAATCACACAAAAGTAAAAGATAAATATGATGATTTATATTTTAAGAAAAAGAAAAAAAGAGGAGAATGAGTCATGGATTTGGATGCTTGGAGAAGCATTGAGAAGCCATGACTCATATCCAATTTTTGTTTTATTCTTCGATATTTAATCATCCTTATCTTATCTCATCAACTCTATATATGGTTCATTCACATTCCAAGTTCATCTTCTTCTTCCTCTCTTCACTAGAATTTCTTTGAGTTGAGAAAAAGAAAAGAGAAAAATATTTCTAGTGAGCAAATCTCCTATTTCATCAACCTATACTATTCTAGCCCTTTAGTATAGGTTGTTAACTTCACTAATACCTTGATTAGTGAAGTGTGAGCTTGAGTATGAGAGACTTCAAGGTGGATCATTTTCAGCACCGAAGACAACAAGCAAGCTCGATCCTTTTATCAAGTGGAGTTAAAGAAAAGTTCTAGAGACTACTACTTGGAGCTTTAGAAGTGAAAGAATAGACTACAAAGATTGTAAACTCTCTTCACTTAGTTTAGAACCATACTTGCATACTACAAAACCCTAATTCTCTAGTTCGATTCTTGTATAGTATACTTAGCACTCTAAAATTTTAAAATTGCATACTTGATGCTCAAAGAAACCTAGTAGAGGTGCTAAGACATACTTTCAGCTACTTCACTTGGGTGCTTAACTCCACTTGGTATTCAGAGAGTTTGAGAGAATTTTTGATAGAAATTTCAGAATGGGGGAGAGCTAGGGGGTGGGGTGCAATTTATAGTGAAGAATTTAGTGTTTGGGAATAAAAATTTGGATTAAAAAAATTAAATTTGATGTTAAATGATGAATTGAATAGTCACTATTTAATTGCAGGGAAATCAAACAGTGCAGAGGAGTATAGGGGAGCTGAAGGGACTTGTGTGCAAAACAAGGAGGCAATTGGACACATCTGGACCATCGGCGGCGGCCATTTGGGGGAAATAGGCAATCGGATCTTGAGAGTTTGCCTTGAAATTCATACTGCGTGTTTAAATGTGTGTTTACTACTCTTTGCGCCTGTTTGATTTTTCTGAAACTTTTCGTTTTTCCGTGTTGCTGTCACGCCCCACTTCCCAGTAGACGGAAACGGGCACGTGGCAGGCCACAACGTATTTACTAAGAAATAAATATGTTAAGCGTAATTAAGCAACATATATAAAATGCACAAGAATGACAAGTGATATAAAATAAACAGCAACTTTTATTTACATACAACTGTTTTAAAAAGAAAAAATACAATGAAATAAGCAGTGCCTAAACAATGGCATACAAAATGAAAATAAGTACAAGGAGAGCTAGTAGTCCGTCTGAGTGGTGAGCTGGTCCAAGTCCTCCTGGTTAGGCTCGATCTCCTAAGAGTCCGGTCCTCCTGACGAACATTCCAAAGAAAAAAATAGAAGGAATGTCGTCAGCGAACTAACGCTCTATAAATCCCAAAAGAAAGAATGGAATAGAACAAGTAATGTGATATGAAAATGTTAAGTTGTACAGGTATATAATTGTTATTCTAACGTAGTTGTTTGTAGCTTGGTACAGAAGGTATTTATGTATACGAGAGGAGTCCATCTTACCCCATGGACTATAGTAACATGTAGTACAAGGCCCCATCATAACCCACGGGACAATGGTATGAGAGTTCATGTAGGTGTCTTTTAAGTGGCCATCTCGTGCCACGCTATACGTTCCGTACCGATCTACCTCGTTATCCCCGCATAATGTATTGTATTGATTATATTTACAAGTCTTGCCGAAACAATGGATACAATTTGTTCAAGTAGTCATGTCAAGATGTTATCATGTATTCAAATAGTCAGGTCAAGTTATAACCATGGTTCGTCAAGTCAAGTCAAGTATTCATATTTGATATTGATGTTTGATTTCAAGTATTCAGGTTCATGTTCAAGTATTCAGGTTTTATTTTGGATTCAGGATTGAATTGGACTCTGACTGAGTCAGACACTCGTAAACTGATTTAGATCTTGAATTAGGTTCGGGAGTCATCGGTAACTGCTGCACATGGACGGCAGGATTTGTGTTTTTTTCCAAGACAATTACCATTGATAACTCCGTTAAGTTTTCTATCTTAAATAGGCAAACACTCACTTTCTCCAGCTCCCTGGGGCTCAAGAGAATTGATCCCGTTTAAACCTATATTTACTAAAGTCCTTAGATGTTGTTTTTATATAACTCGAAAGGGTTTAATGAAAAATATTTTTATATAATTTCAAAATAAACCTCGAGAAGTTATTTATATTATTTAGGGTTTTCATGGATGTGAATTTTAAGAGTTTGAGGTATTTTAGTGATAATTACTTAGCTTGGAAAGTTCATGGTATTTTATTGTAAAACTTGTCATTTGTTAACTTGATGGTATTTTAATGAAACTTGTTAATCTTTCATTTTTGGAAATGGTAAGTTTATTATATTTCGAAAATATGTATTTTGTAATTTTTTTAATATAATTATTAAAAAATTAATTTTATTTAATTAGAAAAATGTGTTTTTCTTAAAAATCGTATTTAAAACCTTTCGAGACCGAATGCTCCGTAAGGAGGTATGCATCTCACTCTACTGGCCTAAGAATATGCGATAATCTACACCATCCAATAGCGGGTCCCCTAAAGAGGGTTGTAGAGACATAATCGCAAAGGAATTAAAAATACTGTTTTAAAATAAATCCGGTTTTTATAGTACGTGGTATTTTCATGTAATATTTTCCTTCGTAACCAAAATTCATACAGAGATATATCGTGCTATGGAACCAAGTGTGTATGGGAGGGGTAGGTCGTTATCCCGTGAAGTTTTCCTAAAGGTGTGTTTAAGCAAAACTAAAAGGGATGATATTAAAGCTCATGGTATTTTAATGAAAAACTTAAATTAAAGTTATTTCATATGGAATTCTAGGTTAAAATTTATTCTAAATATTTATAATTAAGATTACAAGTATTGTATAAGAATTTGGATGAACAATATATAGGAAAAAGGCAAATTTCAAGGGTTTAGAAATAGATATCGGTATTAACTCCACTTACCGATATAAGTTTTAAAATAAATTTTTAAAGAAGAGATTGAGAAATTGGAAGGGGCTTACTATTTAGTTAGGTTAAGAAAAGATAGAAGAAGAGAAAGTTTTCGTCATGGTATCGCGGGAGCTCCAGAATAGCTTCGATTTTTTGCCGGAAATTGACCGCTTGCTAACTCCTCTTTACTCCACTTGTACTTAGAAATTTTTTTGAGAGTTTTGGATAGAGATTTCAGAATGGTGCTGAGCTAAAGTGTGGGGTGGTATTTATAGTGGATAATTAAGGTTTTGGAATTAAAAATATGGATTAAAAAGCATTAAAATTTGGTTTAATGGTGAAATGAAGGGTCTTTGTTTGATTGTAGGGAAATCAAACAGTGCAGGGGAGATAAGGATAGGTCAAGAGTCAAGTGTGCAAATCCCGGGACTCATTGGGGTCGGTTCAACCGTCGTAACGGCCAATATTGGCTTTCCGCCGGCCGATCTAGGGCTTCGTGCCGTGGATTTGTGCCATGTGTACATCTCAGTGTTTACTCCATTTTCCACATGTTTGATTTTTCTGACTTTTAATTTTTCTGTGTACTGCACGTGTAAATTTTTGGGTTTCCAAAAAGTTAAAAAGAAAAATCAGAAAAAAATAATGTGTTTGATGGGGATCGAACATAAGGGCTACGTCACAGCAGTTCAAGAATTTACCAATGAGCTACATGTTGCTTCTTACTGTTATTTAACAAAATTTACTTATAACTCAAACTCATGCTGTATAACTCATTTCTGTACATTAAACTGGAAAATTCCGTACAGTAAATTCAGAGTCGGTACAATTGCACGTACAACTGTTGGGCTTCCGAAAAATTAAAAAGAAAAAATCTTATAAATAATTGGGACTGAGGGGATTTAAACACACAGGCTATGTCGCAGCAGTGTAAAGGCTTTACTAGTGAGCTACATGTTGTGTCTTACTTTTGTTAAACAAATTTAATTTATAACTCCACAATAGGCTGAAATACCCTTTCTATATATTTAAATAAATAATTCTGTACAGGGATTTCAGAGTCGTTACAAAAATCTATAGTCATAATAAGAAAAGATTGATTTTTTTGGATTGTTTCATTAATGCTTGCATTTAATTTCATCAAAAGATGTTTCCTTTTTCCAAAAATTACTTCAATTGATATAATCAAAACTGGGTTTTGGATCTCTTTGAAAATTTTCACATCTTTACCTAAATTTTTTCAACTGTCAGCTGAATAGATTGATATTCCCTTGGGTTTTTATTGGTTATTAATGATGTGGGTCAATGCTCTGAGCATTGGAGATGAGCACAAATCTTGTGTTTATTATTACAAAGTCATTGAGCTACTTTATAAGAAAGAGCAAGAAGAACAAGCGAGCTATGGATGCTTTTGGAGTTAGTCAACTATGGATGCTTTTGGAGTTAGCTCAGGTTTTTGGCATTCCTTTTCTGAATGCTTTGATTTTTGGTATAATTTATGAACTTTGTATCTTCATCACTTTCTCTAAAGATTGAGGAAGCTCAAGAAGAACAAGCGAGCTCTTGAGATGAGTGATGCCCGCAATATATTTGATAGAATAGATAAATGAATGAATGTAAAGATTGGCTCTTTTTGAGCTACTAACATGAATAATTTCCATTCCTGAGGAACCCACCAACCTTTGATGAAGGAGGAGCAAGGCCCACTGGGTTGTGCCTTGAATTGGATCTATTAGGATTTGGTCTCTAATTGTAGCTATTGCTACCAACCTTTACTCGTGCAAAAGGATCATGTAGAATTGGTAAAGAATTTGGAGTCACGGGCTATACAAATTATTTTGGTTGTATTGTTACTCATGTTAATGTATAATGAACGAATGAAAAAGATCATTGTTACTCATGTTAATGTAAATTATTTTGATTGTATTTAGTTGGAACTACAATGAATTTTCTCATATGCAGCTCTATTTATTCTTGATGATGAATTGAGCTAGTTGCTAGATTGCAGCTCTAATGGTCTGAGATTCAAGTGAATGCACATATCATATATGGTTCTTTTAAGGTTTGAATTTCAACTGAATATCACTAAGAAACCACCAACTAGTAAAGTCAGGAACCGCTGCCGATGATTTCGACTTGAACCAGTTGATGTTGCACGTGACATATTATAAATATGCATGAACCATCTTCTGCTAAAAGAGCCAAGGATAAACAACCAATAGTGAATGAAGAAGCAACTGAAAATAAAGATGAAGATCAATTGGGAATTTATGCAAACACCTTCAAAACATCATCATTCAAGAAATTAGACAAAAATATTCAAAATACGGTCATTTGGATATTTATACAAATATCTTACAAGCACAAATATTCAAACAGTTGCACAAAGATATTTCAAATACAATCATTCGGGTGTTTAATCAAATATCTTCCAAACATCATCGTCCCTATATACTTGCATCAAATACTTCCTTCTTTGAAATTGACCTTATCCTCAATGTCACACTTGCATTTGTGCTCCTTCGATGCTATAAGCCACTCCATGAATGCCCATTCCGTAATATTTTCACCACAACCCATTGTATTTGGATCAATGCATTCTTCCCAAATAAGTACACCGCAGCTATACTCTTCCCACCAACGTACCCACTCAAGTTTTGGCTCGGCATTTCTTCGAGCATACTATGAACCTTTGTAATTGAATGAAATTCAAGCATTGAAGCTTCCAAATGATCTAAGATATAAGGACCATCATATATATCAATCTTTAAAACTAATTTTCTCCCCAACATCATCATGCATAATGGCAGTTACCTGAGGCACTCATTTTATAAATGAAGCAAAATGCTAAATCCACTAACTCGAGCTTAACCGTAAGGCCTTTCTCCGCATTAACTTCCTTAACGGGCAACACATCCAAAAAATTATGCCCATGGCTTTTATCTTCAACATGGTTTACATGGCTAAGAATGGAATCATGAAGCTCAGGTTTGAGACTCCAGAAACTTCACGCCGCCGTAGTTTGGATATCTCTTTGTTGTGGCTGATTTGGATGAGAACTTTTCATCCTGTGATTGTTGAAAATGATTGACAATTCGTTGAACGGGTTGTAGGCATGTAGTTGAATTGCTGTATGGGGCTGGATTAGCTTGGAAATTACGTCGAACAGCTGAAAATAAAGATGGAGAGAAAGGGACGGACGGAACGGAGCCGAAGGAGAGGGAGATGGAGAAGAGGAGGAGAGTGAGGATGGAGCTGTGGGAGTGAACGTTGAGAAAAGGGAATGAGGAGAAGGAAATAGTTATGAGGAGTAGACCGTTATGCTAATTAGGGAAAGATGAGAAAGGTATTTCCGTCACTTCATGCAAAATTTAACGGCAGGGGCCTGCGGAGTAACGGTTGCCAACTATAGCGAGGTTTTGTCTAACAACAGAACTACAGGGGATATCTGGATAATGCCGAAAAGTACGAGGGAGTTTAACCCTTTATATAAATATGAAAGAGTTTTTGAAATATTACACAAAAGTCTTTGAAACACCCAATCAAACCGCTCAAACCATCCATATATTTAACGGTCATCGACGGCCGTACAGTTTCTCCTTACCGTTACTTCACCCCGTTACGGTTCGTGTAATTCCCCGCCAATGGTTAAAAAAAGAGAATAATTTATTTGTTTTACTGACAGTAATAAATAATTTGATTCGATTTGGGCGAGTTTCTGTATATAAAATCTCTAGAGATTTCCTCTTCTTCTTCTTCTTAGCTGTGGGGTTTGGGGACCAAACCCTAGCTCTCAGATCTGCTCTCTCTCAGCTCAGCCTCAAAATAAGGTGCGAATCCAATCGATCCTTTCATTCTCTTACTATTTATGTGACTTCCCCCCAAATTTTCATGAAATTTTCAAATTTATTGCTGTTATTGGTAAATCTGAGACTCGAAGTAATGAGGATCTTCGATGTCTTGTAGATCTGCTGCTTGATGATATGTTTGTTTAGTGATTAGCTATAAGTTGTTTGTTTGTTTGTTTAATTGATAATATTTGAGATTGATGATTGTCCTTTAAATTAGTTCAAATTTGCAGCGATCTACCTTTTAATTAAGTTGATTTTCACTTGAATGCATCCCCATAGCTCAATCCCTGCTGCGTCTCATAGAAAAAAAATCAGAAGTTTTGATAGAGGGTTGAGGGAATATTTTTCGTGTTCAAACACCCCGCGCAGGTCGAAGGCCTTTTGTCCTGAAACCTGGGCTCTTGCGCAGCGGCAACTTAATTTAAATCAATCCGAATTTAATATGCGCTCGATGGGAATTGAACCTGCTTTGCTGTGATACCAAATTAAATGTCCTTCCATACAATAATTTTCATATGTTGTAGATAGGCTGTATACGAAAGTTTGGATTACTGCCATTGTGGACAGGAGGATAAGGTAGAACCTTTTTTTTTCCTTTTTGGGTTTGACATTTTCAGACAGACTACTGAAGGGACGACTATATATGTGATAGAATGGTATTAGGGAGAGTCTCAAGAATGGACAGGAAGTCATCGTCTTATTGCTCTACTGCGACCCTTGTTGTGTTCATTGCTCTTTTCTTAGTCGGAGTTTGGATGATGACGTCATCTACCATAGCACCTATAGATATAGCTCCATCGGCAGATAGTAAGTCAGAGACGAAACAGCAAGATCCCGTGGATGGGTCTAGGACGACGGTGAACACATCAGTATATGCTGGTGATGATTCTGCAGCAGGAGATAAAACTAGAAAGAAAATAACTGAAAAATCTGAAAACAAATTCCAAGGAGAGAATCCTACAACAGAAAATGAGGACAAGAAAAACGAGCAGAATGCAGAAGGAAATGCAAATGGTGAAGAACAACCTAATGAAGATAAGAAAATGGATCAGGATGACACACGGAATGAGAAGGGTCTAGGCCAGACAGAGGAAAAGACGGACGAAAACCAAAGCAAAGGGGATGAGCATAAGTCTGACGAGAACCAAACTGTGAATCAAGCAAAGGAAGATGTATTTCCTGATGGGGCCGAGTCAGAAATTTTAAAAGAGACCAGTGCCTCGAATGGCGCATGGAAAACACAAGCTGCTGAGTCGATGAATGAGAAGGAAGTACAAAAATCTTCACTAAATAATCAAATTGCTGAATACAGCTGGAAACTTTGTAATGTAGAAGCTGGAGCAGATTACATTCCATGCCTTGACAATATAAAAGCCATCCAGAAGCTTCATAGTACCAAACATTACGAACATCGAGAAAGGCATTGTCCTGAAGAAGGCCCTGCATGCCTTGTACCTCTTCCAGAAGGATACCAACGACCAATTCAATGGCCTACTAGTCGGGACAAGGTATATGGTTAGGACTTATCGATTTGCAATAAAGTCTAAGATTGTTGATATTTTTTCCCTCAAACTCTTATTTTCTCCCTTGATTTGGATAACATGGTGCAGATCTGGTACCATAATGTTCCTCATACCAAGCTCGTAGCATATAAGGGGCACCAGAATTGGGTGAAAGTTTCTGGAGAGTACCTCACTTTTCCTGGGGGTGGAACACAGTTCAAACATGGCGCACTCCACTACATTGATAGAATTCAAGAGGTGTGCTTCCAACTACCTTTTCACTTAGTACTTTTGTTCTAAATGAGTCTGGATATTGCTATTAGTTTTGGTGGGTAATTTCTTCCTGTTCAATCTGATTATACTTTTGATCTACATGGTAATTTATTCTTCTTGTTTATTCTAGCTAAGATTTTCACGCATCACGTAGAGTGTTTTAGGGAGTGTTACCTGATACCTGTTCAGGAAAAAAAAATATTCAATTACACTTCTCTCATGTCTTCTATATTTCTGCATGTTTCTCATATTATTGCAGGCCTTGCCTGAAATAGCATGGGGGAAACGAAGTCGTGTCATTTTAGATGTTGGCTGCGGAGTTGCTAGCTTTGGAGGCTATCTCTTTGATAGGGATGCACTCACAATGTCATTTGCTCCCAAAGATGAGCATGAAGCTCAAGTGCAATTTGCTCTTGAAAGAGGAATTCCGGCTATATCAGCGGTCATGGGCACCCAGAGGCTCCCTTTCCCCGGTAGGGTCTACGATGTTATTCATTGCGCCCGATGTAGGGTCCCATGGCACATTGAAGGTAATCTATATTGGAAACAGGTTTTCTTTATTTTGCATGAATAGTGGAGTATTGAGGCATTGCATTGCAGGGGGTATGCTTCTGTTGGAGCTTAACCGATTATTGCGTCCTGGGGGTTACTTTGTGTGGTCTGCAACACCAGTTTACCAAAATCTTCCAGAAGATGTTGGGATCTGGCAAGGTAAAAATACATATGCTTGTTGCTTTTGTATATGTTTGTATGACACCAATTCTATCTTATATATTGTGTACACCAAGTCACCAAAGTCTATCTTATCTGATAGAAGAAGAGATTAAGCCACATCTTTTCATTCATAATGAAATTTCCTGCGAAAATAAAGATTAAGAAAAGCCTCAGCTGCCTTTAGTCATTTCAAACAGACACAAGTCAGCCTTCTCAACATAAACCTGTCTAGCCTTCACTAAGGAAAGGAGGAGACTGTGTCATTCATCATATAATATGGATGTTTGAACAGTCTTCATGATGACAAATATTTGGAACAAACAGAGTTGCAATCTGAGGTGCTGGAAATGGCTGCATTCTACATTTCTACTATTCTTTTTTCTGTTATTAAGTTCTAAATCAATTTAAGATCTCTTCTTAATCTCCACTCACTTATAAACTTATAGTTCAATTTACCATCCTCGAGCAAGGTAATTCCATCTTTTCACAACTAAGCAGTAATGGCGTCTTCCTTGTCTTTTTTCGGTTTGCTAAATTGAGCAACAGATTAAATTCTTGTAGCTGCTGTATCCTTTTTTTCTGTAAACATATTCCATAGAAGCATTAATTTATTGCAAAATGTTAAATGGTGATTACTTAATTCATATTCTGGATTTAGCGTTGCAATTCTCTGGCATCTCTAATGCATTCGCAACATGACTACTATTAAAAAACATGCCAAACCAAGTGGTCTCACTTATATGAACAGCTCATTTAGCTGAATCATCTAAAACTAGGAGCAAGCAGCTATGAGCATTCTAGAACATGGGATGAGATTAAGATATACTGAGCTTCAATTTGTTGTGAAAGGACTCACTCAAAGACTAAAGGCAATGCACTGATATTTTTTATTTTGGAAATTGATGCCAGCCATGACTGCACTGACAAAGTCATTGTGTTGGAAAATGGTGAAGAAGACAAAGGATCCCTTGAACCATGTTGGTTTTGCAATCTATAGAAAACCTACTGACAACAAATGCTATGAACGAAGATCAGAAAACAACCCTCCACTCTGTCAAGAATCTGATGATCCAAACGCAGCCTGGTACGTCTTTATGTTGACAAGTAGCCTAAGTTGGAGTCTTAATTCAATTATATGCAGTAATATACTATATTATTGGCTTTGAATAGGAATGTCCCGTTACAAGCTTGCATGCACAAAGTGCCTGTTGATTCTGCTGTTTGTGGGTCACAGTGGCCACAGGAATGGCCACAAAGGCTTGGGAAGACACCTTACTGGCTACAGAGTTCTGAGACAGGGGTTTATGGCAAACCTGCCCCTGAAGACTTTGAAGCAGATTATGAACACTGGAAACGAGTGGTGAACAAATCATATCTGAAAGGAATCGGAATTGACTGGTCTACTGTTAGAAATGTCATGGACATGAGATCTGTTTATGGAGGGTAAGAAAATCGTATGCTTTTCTGTCGTCTTGTATATTAAGGGTTTCTGCAATTTATATTTGTGCTTAATATTTTGGGTGCTTTAGACTATAAATAAGTCCAGTAAAAGATACACTGTAGTGTTTCTCAATTTTGGTCATCTTACATTATCCATGCAGTTGTGATTGTGTTTCCTAATGCGAAATTACTTGGGATAAAGATGGAACTTGTTGGAATCTCTATTCGTACTATCTGTATTTCAATATTGTACCAAACCTATATTATATGTGATGTTTAAGACTTCATACTCTAGCAAGCGAGTAGTATAAATGAGTTATATCTAAGTGAGTCGCTCCAAAAGTCCTTATCGTTCCTGACCATTTGACATGATATGGTCAAGGCTGCCCGTTGCCTGCTACCTGGCATCATGTTACTAATTGTTGATTTACAAATTGAGAGCTAAGTGCACAAGCTGCTAAAATATTTAATTGATTGTACTCCTTGTAAAGCATTCTTCTGCAATTAATTATTAAGTAGGACGTGCATGGATTTATTAAATGATTGTAGTGAATCATAGTTTATCATTGAAGTTCATAATCAAATGATTTTTTTCCCTTCTTGCAGATTTGCTGCGGCCTTGAGGGACGTGAAGGTCTGGGTTATGAATGTGGTCGCGATTGATTCTCCAGATACCCTTCCTATTATTTTTGAACGCGGACTGTTTGGCATGTATCATGATTGGTGTGAATCATTCAGCACATACCCTAGAACATATGACCTTCTCCATGCCGACCATTTATTTTCCCATCTCAAAAAGAGGTAAACACTGAAATTTTACTAATTTTTAAATAATTTTTTACTAGGCTCCATTAACTAAAGTCAGGGTTCTTGATAATGTTATCCAAGCTAAAAACAATTTCCAGGTTATTCTAGTAAGTTTGTTTCATCCTGTTGTGCACATGATTCAAAAGTAGAGCTGATATCATGTTTGGTTTCAGATAGTCTGGAAAGCGAGTTTAATTTTAGTCTTAAATTAAAGAAATCTCTCCTCATGTTTGCCCAGTTAGCACTTAGCAGGAACCGCCTTTGTTTTGAAACGCTGCACTCTACCCTTCAGCTTTACCGGGGTTATCATTTCTATTAATTAACATTTTGTTCCTAAAGTACCTCTGCACTTCTATCATCTTTTTATAGGTTGAATTACTGTCTGTAATTAATGAGTTAACCAAAAAAAAACTTCGGGAACAAAGGATTTACATAAACAAAAAAAGGCTAACCATTGTTGAAAATAGGAGGAAAAGTGTAAGTATTTGAACATATGGTGGTTTCTAGCTAATCGAACAAAAGTTAGGATGGTTTCCTGCAATTTACACTTAATTGTAAAGTATAATTTGTATAGTTAAGCTAATTATAAGAAGTTGAGAACATAATCAATCTCCCTAGCCTACAAGCCCCTCAGCCTCGCCCCAAGATTCAAAGGATCCATCTCCTATCTCAAAGAAAAAAAGCCTATTGTTTCTGTAATTTTCTCTTTCCAGGTGCAAATTACTGCCGGTAATTGTAGAGGTTGATAGAGTACTAAGATCAGAAGGGAAGCTGATCATACGAGATAATGTAGAGACCATCAACAAGGTAGAAGCCATGCTTAAATCTCTGCATTGGGAGGTCCGGTTGACCTACTCCAAGGATAACGAGGGCTTGCTTAGTGTTCAGAAGACGCTGTGGCGACCTCATGAAATAGAAGCAAGCATTTAATCCTTCAAATTTTGGGTCGGTCAAATTCACTTTGGGTAATTTACCGGAAACAAGCCCTGCACCGCGCTAATGTCCAGGATTGTATATTCAATTGATACGAAAGGGGAAATATCCTCAAGATATGTAGTTGCAAATAGCTACAAATCTGGAGCATGAAAGTGAAAATGCTTACAAGACTGGGTGCTCAATTGACACTTTTGGCGATGAACTCATTGTGTGTTCTTCACTTCAGAGTCAACCAAAAAGCTTTTATATATTTGTTAAACAATTGGGATGTTGTACTACTTTTTATAGAGAGCACTTAGAAACATTATGTTACAAAATGGGGATATTTTATGTTATGGTGGTGTAGAAAATTTTTGAGACTGATAAGCTCTTGGATGCTACCCCTTTATATGCATTTTGTTATTGTACATATAGAAGATTGTGTTGAAAAGGATTGTCCTTGGATCCAATATCTGTCGGGATCCGGTTCTTGCTCACGGAACAAAGTGCCACGTCAAGTGTCATGTTTAAGTGGACGGGGGCCATCTCTTGAATCCGTGGGGGCCACCTCTTGAGTCCGTGGGACCCACTGTAGAACAATGGGGAATTTTCGGAATACATTCCGAAAGATGGCATATCTGTACTATAAATGGAATGATACCATTTTTCAATATAGAGCCGCGTTTTAAGTGAACTGGCACTACAGTAGCTTGAGAACTCCATAGTTAAGCCTGCTCGAGTCAGGGAAGTTCTGGGATGAGTGACCTCCTGGGAAGTGGCCCCTGGCCGGGTCCGGTTCATCCCGAAGGAAAAAACCGTACGGTTTCGGCCAGAGCGGATGGGGCGTGACAGAATGGTATCAGAGAATTTCATTCAGAGATGCATTGACTGTTTTCCCTCCCCAATAACCCTCGTCTCTTCAACATTCAGAATTCCGACCTTTTTGAATGGGCCATACTCCGCTGTAATCCATACCCTGGCTAGTCCCCTATACATTATTAGTGCTATCTCTTATTACTATAATTACATTCAGTGACATTGCTATTTGAAATTTAGTTTTCGTTATTTTATGTTTATCAAAAAAAAAAAATTGCGTGTTATTAACTACTTCCGTTTTACTTATTCTGAATACTTTACTATTCGTCATATTTTCAATAGCGCAAATATACGTCGCACATACTATTTTGTTTTATTTTCTTATTTCATCATATGGGTTTCCTCAAGTTATTTTAAATTACTTGATCGATATTCTTTCTAAAATATTTTAGCCTATCGGCAAATCCTTCATTATTGTTTATTATTGTTATTTTATTTTCCCTGGTATTGTGCATATAGTTAGGTCCGGTTCATCCCGAAGGAAAAAACCGTACGGTTTCGGCCAGAGCGGATGGGGCGTGACAGAATGGTATCAGAGAATTTCATTCAGAGATGCATTGACTGTTTTCCCTCCCCAATAACCCTCGTCTCTTCAACATTCAGAATTCCGACCTTTTTGAATGGGCCATACTTCGCTGTAATCCATACCCTGGCTAGTCCCCTATACATTATTAGTGCTATCTCTTATTACTATAATTACATTCAGTGACATTGCTATTTGAAATTTAGTTTTCGTTATTTTATGTTTATCAAAAAAAAAAAAAAATTGCGTGTTATTAACTACTTCCGCTTTACTTATTCTGAATACTTTATTATTCGTCACATTTTCAATAGCGCAAATATACGTCGCACATACTATTTTGTTTTATTTTCTTATTTCACCATATGGGTTTCCTCAAGTTATTTTAAATTACTTGATCGATATTCTTTCTAAAATATTTTAGCCTATCGGCAAATACTTCATTATTGTTTATTATTGTTATTTTATTTTCCCTGGTATTGTGCATATAGTTTGTCATTACAGATGGTTATGCCTTATGCTTATTATTTTAGCTGCGCTATTTCTTATATATACGTATGTATATATGTATAGGATTATGATTTTTATCTAGCTGCTTCTACGTAGATCATTATACAGTAGTATTTGATTTTGTGGCTTCTCGTATATTATTTTTATAGCTTCTCGTTTATTTTAAATTTCGAGAACGAAATTTTATATAAGTGGGGTATGATGTAATACCCAGTCCCTATAAATAATTACTGTATTTTAATAAATAAATTTCCAAATACTTTCTCCCAAAATTTTCCTACAAATTTCTTATAAATTTTCTCTATTTACTTACCTGATTTTAAACCTCACCCTAATTAAAACTTAATCCCTTTTTCATTTTCTTTTACATCCCAGCCCAGCCCATTCTTTTCCCCTCTCTTTTAAATTTTTTCCAAAGCCCAACTCTCCTTTTTCTTTCTCTTTTTCCTTACCCCAGCCCAGACCCAACTCCCTCAACCCAAAACCCCTAATCCCCGACCCGACACCCAAACCCGACCCACTTCCCCACTCCCTTCTTCTTCCTCTCTTCATTCCTGTTTCCCGCTCATTTTTCGCATGCTTCCCCCGCTCTACGCGCCCACTTCCCCCACGACCCGCGCCTCGAGACCCAGTCTTCGCCCCCAACGTCCCCCCTTCGTTCTCGCGCCGAACCCCTCCACCTCCTCAACGTCCGCTCCCCCTCGAGACCTCGTCCTCGCCCACAACTGCTCGACTCCACTCGCGTTCACCCACGACGACTCCCTCTCTCTCTCCCCTCCACTTCACCTCCGACGAGATCCCCGAGTCTGCAACCCAACCCAAGAAACCCACGACACTATCGCTGCCCTCTCCTTGCCGACGATCGCTTCGCTCGTCGCCATCACCGTCGACCTCCTCACCACGTCGCCGTCATCATCATCATATCCTGTAACGACTCTAAAATTCCTATATTTTCATATTAATAAAATATTGTATTTGTATATTTTTATTTTTATGTTATTAGTTATATTTAATCCCTTCATCTATTTTTCGCATCTAAGTATTTTCTAAAACTCATTTCTTTTTACCCAAACTTATTCTTTAAGCCCAATTCCATTCTTTTCATTCCCAATCTCTTAAGCCCAAAAAACCCACTTTCTTTTCAAGCAACCGCATATATTTAATTCTAATTAAATATGTGCATGGATAACCTTGTAGCTCATTGGTAAGACCTTGCACTGCTGAACCAAGCCACCAGAGTTCAAATCCTATACCCCACATTATTTTTAATATTGATTTTTTTTAAACCTTTAGAATACCAAGGGTTTACACGTGCATATCTCACAAAAACCCGACTACATCCAAAAATGTAACATTGCCAGAGGATAGATGAACCGTCAGGAGGGATTACGGCCGCCTGACTCGGCCGGAACTCGGCCTCGACTCGGCCGACTCAGGCCTCACACCGAGTCACAGCCGATTCTGGCGACGATCCCAACATGAAAATTGTGTCTTTTCACATTCCCTACACACCTGTATAATTTATTTCCTCAGACCATTTCCAGAGCTCTTTTAAAACCACAATTACTCCACTTTTAATACATTTTTAATACATTTTATTACATTTTTCATTTTAACCTTTTATCTACCCTAAACCCTAGCCTAACCCTATAAATACAACCCCTAAACACTACCCCCTCACTCCAAAATTCTGATCAAAACTCTCAAGAAACCCCTAGTGAAATTGTGTACAATTCAAGCTAGCAAAGGGGCGAAGCTTCGGCGAAATTCCGACGACAACTCTAGGAGCTTCCGGCGACGCAATGACGCACCGTCGACTCCTCTCGTCTCCCGTTCCTCTCCTCTGTTAACTAAATCTGTAAGTCCCCATCCCTCTCTCTATTCTTTTTCTAAAAATACGGAATTACAAAACCCGACGGAATCGGAACAAATCCGATTTCCGATTCGGTTTCTTCCTAAAACCTCACTTTTCTTTAATACAATTATGCTAAAACCAATTCATGTTGACTATTAAATACTAACTAATCATATTAAACAAGTTCTATATCAAAAGTAATTGCTATTTCCATTTTACCATATTTTTCATTAAAATACCATATAGTTTCATTTCGACATTTAAACCGTTAAACTTGCTATACCTTTAAGTAGATCACGAGGTAATGACCTACCTCCTCACACACTCATATGCAACATAGCACAATACCCTCGGAAATATAGAATACGGGAAAACGATATGTTTACAAATAAATACCATTACAAATAAAACCATTTTCTAAACGATTTAGTATTTATACAAATCTTTGCAAAGCGTCGCTACAACCCATTTGGGGAACCCGTTCGGGATGGTGCGGATTATCGCACATTCTCGGGCTTAGTAGTGCGAGATGCAGACCTCCGCAAGGAGCATTCGGTCTCGAAAGATTTAAAATACGATATCTTAAGAAAATGAGATTTTTAGAATTATAATATATATATTAAAATTATTTTTATATAAATATATATATATATATGTAACATTAAAAGATCTATTTTGTAAGAATATAAATATTACAACTCTTTTCAAAAATCATAAGAATCGGTTTATATTAAAATACCATGAAATCCATACAAGTTTAATATTACACTTTAATACCATATATTATAAAAATTAGGTTATTCTCAATAGAAATGGCATATGTATAAAATCCACATTTATTACAACTCTAAAAACGATAACTAAATACTTGGGGAGTATTTTGAAAACCATAGAAAAGTATTTTTACATAAAACCCCCTCAAGTTCTATAAATTATCCTAAGGACCCTAGTAAACATAGGTTTAAGCGGGACCAATCTCTTGAGCCTCATGGAGCCGAAGAAGTGGGTGCTTGCCTATCTAAGTTAGACAATTAACAAACGGTGTTATCAACACGGTAATCGTCTTTGAAAAAGACACAAATCATGCCGCCCATGTGCAGCGGTTACCGATAACATCAAAACAATCAGGACTTCAATTTACTTTTCTAATTGTCTGACTCAGATTGAGTCTCTCTATAATCTGACTTGAATATGATTCAAGTACAATCTACAATCTACAATATACAATATACAATATTACAATTCAACACGAATCCATGAATCCATTATTCCATATATTCAATCTATCAATCTATACAACTTGACTGAACCGAACTATGGATATACATTTCATTTACATGATCATCCAGTTTACATGATTCTCCAGTTACATACATGATTCTACAGTTACATCCGTTTACTGATATCATGGTTTCGGCAAGTCATCCAATTATACAATTCAATTTACAAGACATTACAATGCAATATAATACTATCAATACAATAACTACACGGGGTATTGGGGTAGTTCATTCGTGAATCCAACAGAAGCTCAAGAGTCCCCTAGATCATGAATACATGTCTACTAATACAAGCAGGCAATCATGAGGGCTCGTGTTTCCATGCTCCTGGACGGTGGCCTGTTGAGTTTGGAATACTTCGGCGACGGTCGAAGTACCGCTACTAACATATCATTCGGGCCCGTGGTTCCCTACCCCTGGACTGTGGCCTGTTGGGTTTGAGAACACTCTTGAGATTAGTTGGCATTCACCCTTGAACTTACGATAATAACAGCATTAACATTATAACAATATAATACAACTTTAAAAGGTACACTCTCTCTTTCTTCTTTTCTACTTCTCCCTTATCTTTGGGACTTACCGAGCACTTTGTTCGCTGACGACACTCTCTTTCTTTCTTTTTTGAATGTCGTCAGGTGTTTCGGACCTTCTGGAGACAGAGCCCAGCATCGAGGACTTGGACTAGATTATTGAAGACCCAGAGCTCTAGCTTCATTGTACACATTTCATTCCAGTACTTTTCTTTTTCTGTTATGCCATTGTTTTGGCATTGTTTTCATCAGATGTATTTACATTTCCATGCATTGTACAGAAATAATGTGAATAAATAAAGTTGTTGTTTTATTATATCTTGTCTCTTGTGCTTTTACTTTTATATTGCTTAGATACGCTTAGCATATTTACTTCACAGTAAATACGTCGTGGACCAGTCACGTCCTCCGCCCGTATACCAGGAAGCGGGGCGTGACATATCCTCTCCTCTACAACTCCGACGCCTCACCCGACACCATCTCCTCCACTCCTCCCCCTGCACACCCACCGCGAAGACTCCAACCCACAGCCCCGACCTTGCCTGCACGTCGCCGTCGAGCCTCCTACAAACTTCAGCGACCACCATCTCCCTTGACAAACCTCCCCCATCTTGAACTCCGCCCTGTCGCGCTAGCTCCTCCGCCGTCGACTCCACTACCGCTCACCACCAGCGAACTCTCCAAGTTACTGGCTACCCTCAACACTCACCGCACCGGCCACCACCCTGAGCCGCCACCGCCGCCATCGCTCGTGACCCCAGCACCCTCCAGCCAAGGACCAAAGTCAAAACGCGCCGAGCTCGAGCCGAGGTTGAATCGCCGTGTCGTTGCCGTGGCCATAGATCACCGCTGTTGCCGCATCACTGCCGTATCGTCTTCGATACGTCGTCAGGCAAATTTTAAATACTTGCTTCATGCTATATATATTCATTTCGATTGCGATTTAATACTATTACAAGTGTTCGATGCAAACCATGATCTACAAGCCTCCTTAAAATGACGGAAATTAAAAGTAACAGATGTCCCGAGTGATAACGAATACTGTGTTAATATTTGGCTTGAAAATACGGACTTTAACAACGTGATATGTCACCCTCATTTAGATCCGTCGAATCTGAAAACTCCCATACCTGAATTTTGTGAAAATCATAGTTTATTGGTTACAAGCCGGAACGTTGCGTTCGAGGGCTCATATCGAAGCTGACTCGACGAACTAGAACCCCATATAATCTAAAATCTGTTTCTATTTTAATAAGGTGACAGAAACTGGTCGGGAGTGCGGTCCTGGACTACAGTCCAGAGCAGCACTGATCGCCAACATTCGATTGGAAATGCTTTTATGTCTCTGTGTTAAAACGATATTATGCGGAACCCTATACCGCAGCGAAGATAAATCTGTTAACTAACTATTGGAAGTGATTTCATTCGATTTTACCATCGTTTACTATTTTAATCACATTTTAAACCACCAGTATATACTGCTGTCCCAAGCAGGGACAGAACGCGTATCCCGATATTAAACATTGCATACCTCCCAGCACACAGCGGATGTTATCGATCCGTCTGATGCGTTGGAAACCTAATTGGTAAATATAAATATGATCCAACTGTAGTGTCGCCTAATTATGCTCCCAACTAGGAGTAAAATATGTTATGGAACGGACTTCCAGTTCAGAAATTAGATTTCCAGCAGTGAACACTTAAAATGAAATGGTCATAACTAGCGAACCTGAAACCCGATTGACGCGAAACCAATTTTGATGGATAGATAATTAAACATACTACTTACCCCTTTTATATTGTTTCGCTGAATTCTGCACGCATGTTTTATAGTAAATTTTATAAGTAGTATGACACTGGCTGTTATGTGTCATTCGTATTATAATTAATTGCATCTTCATCATATCATGTAGCGGTTATATCCTCATTGAATGATGGTCATGAAGCATTGATAACCTAGTGATTGTGTTATATTACCCAGTGATAGATATTAGTGATTTGATTGTGGTAAGTACGTTAGTGTTAAAGCGTGAATGAATAAGTGAAGTGACACGTACTTGTACACAATCAGCGGACCCAGTTAATTTGTTGCATTGTCGACGCCTATGGGGCATATGTAAGTGTAACTATAACTGGTATAAGACGGTTATGGAAGCACTTATATTAGTGTCATAAGTAAGGCGTCAAACGCTGTCCATTTATCTCGGGTACCAGTCGAGACATGCTTGATGGGGATTCTGTCTCCAGTTTTCGTGTAGATTTGTCATGGACCGACTAGTATTTGAGTTTATGGTCGGTATTTGATGTAGACCACGGGGTGTGGGGTAGTTTGAGTGTGAATTCAACGGAATCTCGAGAGTCCCATTGCCGGCATATACAGCGATTCTGGGAGTCATATGGGTGATATTACTGATTATTAGCGAGTGTTTCGGGCCCGTGTTCCCTTGCCCCTGGGGCCCTATCCTTGGATTGGGGATACTCCTGCGTGGTTGACTCTCACACTTGGACTGACGATAGGTTTAGCGACCTGGACAGTGAGACTCAGAGACTGATAGGTTTATTGACATGGGCATGCATTGGTTACTGATTTGATATACCTACTTTACTGTTTACCTGTACCGATTATTTTATGCGCGTCATCATTCTATGCTTACTGTTTCATATTCATCATTATTGCATATGTTACATATGTATTTCTATTTATCGCTATTGTGTCGCTCTGACGACCTGAGTGTTAGATATAGTGCCCTCGAAGTCAATTATTGGATCGCGGGTACGTGATTGCAATGATTGAGGGAGGACCTATACCGGTAAGACAGTCTTACTCGTGATGATAGTATGCTATCTGGTTTGTCTTTATCATCATGTACATGTTGATAGAGCCCATAGGATTCTTGCTTGACAGCCAGCAGTATGATGGCGATCATATACGTGGGAGCTGGGGTCTATAAGCACATCCTTAAAGTGTCCCTAGTCGTGGGAATTTCGAGACTGGACATCGATACTCCGATAGTAGACTAGTGTATACAGTCGAGACCCCGACGAGGGGCGGTGGCCGGTCTCACAAGCCACTGGTGTCAGTTAGTTCACCTAAGATATATACAGGTGCTCATTCGGTTATGAGTACACCGGACAGGACTCGCCGGGAACCTGCTAGTTGGTATTATACCTATTGTCAGATAGCAGTTCTCAGGTGACATGTGTACAGGTTAGTCTGTCGACCCGAGATCGTCATTTGTCTCGTGTGAGTTCCCACTGTGCTTTGATTACTACCCTACCACGGCTCAAAGGAGTCGTGCAAACAGGTTTTAGTTGGGTACAGTCCCGAGCCACATGGAGGCAGTGAACGGATCGTCGGGAATTCGTCTCTCCCGGTATTGGGGGCTGATGTCGCACAGTGCACGGGTGGCCATCGCCAAAAAATCTTGGCCAAGGTAGTCGAGAATTACCGATCTAGGATCGGTAGTTTCTCAGGTGGTGATAGGCTTCATACCGACACAAATTATCGCGTTAGTAGGGGTCTGATTTTATCCACCTCCCTGACTCGATATGCGATACTCTTAGACGAACAGACCGGACTGTACGGATATTGTCACTGTTAGGCTCAGTAGGGTTCCTGGATGAGTTCGCTCATCAGTTTCCCTTTCATTCAATACATAGGCAACCGGTACGTACAGCTAGTAATTCTGACGTGCTTGAGGTTATACCCAGTGCCAGTGTATTGATGAGTCATTAGAGTCCCCCACAGAAAGTTTTCCAAGTTCGGGCGAAACGTTGTAGAGGCCGTAAGGTTTTATGGCAGGGTTCGATCATATTCATGCACTTGTGCACGGATCAGGATCGGACGGATAATACTAGCGGGCTTTGGTTTAAACCGGATCCTACTATTATATTGTGTAGGAATAATTTTGTCTCATTGCATTTGTATTCGGTCGGAATACAAATGCGGGTATGCATATACAGTTGAGGGGTAATCCTGTAATTCATTACGGAATTACTTTTGAGGTTGCTAATCTTCTTTTGTTTGATTAAACATTTGGTCTAATGTTTAATTGATCGAAATTCCTTCTTTGATTTTCAGCCGGATCCCTTTAATATTTTTGCCACATTTCCTTGATTTCCTTTGTGCCAATTTCATGATCATTTTCGAAATTGGATTGGCTGTGGGAATTTGGTGAGGTGGCATGGGCTAATTTGATGTGATGATTTTTGGAGTGGGTAGGATTTTTATGGTGTGGAATTTTTGTGGCTCATTTAATTAGGCATGGGCCATTTCTTTTCACAGTGAACCATTTCGTGGGCATGGGCAGTGAGGTGGTTGATTGCTTTTGGTTGGTGGAGGATATTTTGTGTGAGGAGTGCTGTGGCATTTGTGTGTGATGGATTAATAATTGTTTGAGTGAGGAATTGATGAGGTTGCATGAAAAATATACCACAACATCACAACTTCCTTTCCCATTGTCACAGAGAGCACCATTCTATTGATCTGGCCGAGCCCCCTTTGTGTGGGCATGCAATTTTTCCTTAGCAAAATTCCAAGCTCACTTCTTCACAAAATCAAAATGGCAACTTCATTTACCTTCGCCCGATTCATCGGGTGCCTTGAGACAAAATATTCTACACTCTTCTCTACTTCATCTTGGACATGTCGGCTAGCAAACTTCATGTCCGAGTTGCTTCGGATTGAAGCGGGAGCCCGTATAAAGATTCCTCGATGTGGTGCCATTCCGACGAGCGAGACCGGAGAGCGGACTTGATCGGGACAGCGGCGAGGAGCTAGAAAAGAGATTGAAGACCGAAGGACACGGATCGATCGGTATAATCTCTGAACTCTTCTTTTAATTTGCTAGTTAACGGTTAATGGAAAGATCCGGGTATTGGTTGCGGTAGCGTCAAGTTTTGATAAAAATTTTGTTCCGCATTTGGCGTCGGATTGACGGCCGAAGCGCTGCCGCAGCCCAACATGCTATCAGAGCCAACCCATTAACCGTATACTAGTTGTTTAGACAATGTTAAAATATCGAAACCGAAACAACCTGAAACAATACCAATGTCGATATTCTTTGATTGGGGAAAATTCGTGGCAAATCTTTTGATGATGGGTATTTTTCGGCTTAAGTTTTCATGTGCTGAAAAAAAAAATTATTAGTGTGCAGGCAAAAAAAAAAATAAAAAATAGTGGCCATTTGTTTAGTGGCCGTGTTTTTTTTTTTCATAAGTTGATTTTGAGGAGAGGAATGCTTGTGTTGTTTTTATTTAATTCCACACACCCACAAATTAACAGTGAAGGGTTTTGGAGCTCAACACATTTTCTTTCTTCACAAAGCCCATTTCTTTTTCCAAAAGCCAGGGCACCATTTCCTTTATGGCCGAGCCCATTTTTTAGCCAGCATATTTTTCAAGCCAAAATTCTAGTGCTCACTTTTTCTTCACCCCAATAGCATTTAGTCTCTGGAATATTGGTTCAGTGTTATTGTTGTTTATTTAGCCCAGTTTAGATAAAGTTTTATCAGTTTGTTTGGGGCTATTCGGGGGTTATTTCGAAGTCGATATTTTTCAACATTGTTTAAAGTTTGCAGTACTTTACATTTCTATCTGTGACCGTGAATGTCATTTGATCGGTAAATCTTGTCTAATCGCTATAGTTCTTTTAGACGGGTTTGCGAACGTGACATTCACGTTGATGTTCTGTGTTGTGCTGTGATATTGCGGATTTGTCGTGGTGGATAGCTTGTGTGCAATGGTAGTGAAGTTTGGTTTTATTTGTACATTTGATATTGCGGGGCGAGCGTCCGACATGTGGACTGCCGTCACTGCCTATTTGTATATTATTCTTTTGGGGCACGACCGGGCTGAGGTCGTTGTCGCCCTTGTATATTATTTTCTTTTCTGTACTAGAATTACCCCGCGGTAGGGTGCACGGATAGCCGGGTTCTAGAGGGCAACGGGCCCGCATCTCATGGCGTCGAGACGGAGGGGGCTTCACTCTAGAATTGGCGGGCTATTCGCCGCACTCGTAGGGGGTATAGGTTGATCCAAGGAGGGGTGCTCAAGTTACCGGATTCCGTGAAGTGTTGGGTGGTCCATTCACTTTGCTGAAGGGGGCTGTCTCGCTTCAGGTTTTGGCGGGTAACTTGCCGCGCTCGTAGGGGTCTAGGTTTTCATTGCACAGGTTATCCACACGACCAGGGGAACGTCGGGTTTCATTTGCGGCTCTGTGAAACCCGGGGCTCCAGATTATCTGTATTGTTCTGTGATGTTTATTACTTTTCTGTGATGTTACATTTGTCATACCTGGAGTGATTATTATATATTGATATATATACTAGTAGATGTTGTATATGTTTTGCACCCGCGCTAGCCTAGTCCCCGCTCTGTCGTTAGTTAAGTAACCTAACGGGTGATGACGGGACCCAGTGGCGAATGCGGATGGCATATACGTACATTTTATTTTCGTTCTTTTCTGGTGTGGTTAATTGATGGGACTGCGTTGATTCTTATCAATATAAGGAAAACAAACCTATTATTTGATGTTGTTGGAACCAAGATTTTTAAAACTGACATTACAGACGTTGGCTTTTGCTTTGCACAGTGATATTCGGTTATGAATATCCAGCACCTCATTCGACGAGGCAAGGGCCAAGATCCCTTCATCGGGAGTGACCCCTTGGGCAGAAGTTTGCGTCAACGTAATAACTTCACTATAGTCGATTACCTTTTGCTTTGCATCGTGGTATTCAATTTGGAATATCCTGCACCTCATTCTACGGGGAAAGAGCCGAGATCCCTTCACCGGGAGTGACCTCTTTAGCAAAGGTTTTCGCCACTATACTTTTATAAAACCACTTGGATTCCTTCAACGATATCAAGTTCATTACGCTAAAGGTTTTTCGCCAAAAACCAGTCGTAGCCCTCCGTCATTTCAGATTAGTTTTGCTTAGTATTCGTGCTACGTTTGTCGTTGCTATTCGTCGAGCCGTAGTGTGCGGTAGCTCTGTAATGCTTTTCTGTCGCATGGATATGTGAATTGGTTAGGACAGTCGTACGACCTTGTTGATCATTCGTCAAGGGTCGTGCGGGTGGGTTTAACGCAATCAAGATAATGACGGGTTAAACTTGATTAGGACTTTTTGATTTGTTGATTATTCGTCAAGGTCACTTGGGTCCTAGGAGTAAAAATCACATCGGGAGTTTCAAACATACAGGAAACTTGCCAGGCTTGCGCATACCTTCTGGAGTGTGGTGACTTGAGTGGCTTCTATCAAGTTATCATGCGATAATAGTTGGATCCCGATTCCCACTGATGAGTAGGATTACTTCTCGGGTGATTCCGACTAATTCTCCTTTTAGGTTTGGAGGAGAATTCGAGAATACAGTGGGAGCCATCCAGATTAGATAAATTGATTAACCATTCTGATCTAGGTTTGAGTGCACGCAGAGTGTTTATTTTCTCTCTCTCTTTAACTGCAACCATGACCCGACCCTAGATTATAACTCAGTGACCAAGTTAACTGAACTTTCTTAAAACACTGGCTTTTGGATTGTCTGAGTTGCATACATCATTGCCACTCCTTCTTTTACCTTTTGCATTTCTCCAGAACACCCCGTATTACTATGAACATCCACTTCCATTGGATAAATCAATCGTATGGTTATATACGAACTCGAAGGAATTTCTTCGAGGATGGATTCTGGTTCTGGAGAGATAGAATAGGACTATTCAGTTGTCTTTTCTTTTTACCTTCTCTCAGGTTGTGAGTACTCCTAGGATTAGGAGAGTACACCTATTATGCTAATTGGATAGTCTTCTTCCAAACCATAGGCTGGTGCCGAACGGTAGGGAAGGAAGAAAACCATTTAGCCTAAAGGGGTGTACAGAAGGTAACGACTAAAGACAAATAAAGGGATTTGGAGAGATGACAAAGAGATATACGGTTACAGCCATGAATCTGGATAATGGAAGAGGAATTACTAGGAATATCCGGATACCCCTTCGAAACATTTTCATGTTTCAGTTTCACTGTGCATTATTAATAGAAAACTGATTTTCCAATTAGACCCTTGCTCCAGGGTATGTATTTACCAGGCATAATTCTCACATCTGTATGGTTTTACAGATGATGAGTGGAAGTAAGTTATTGGGAATTAGGTGATCATCCTCATTATATCGGAATTCGTTGTAATTGGTGATATTTGAGGAAATCACCTGGGTACAGTTTTCAACCTACGACGCACATGATTTGAGTTATTCAACTCAGCGGACTTATACAAAGTATTGTATATTGTCCAGTGTCCATTAGGACAAAGGGGTTGGTCCTCGTACTATATTCTGTTTACTTGTGACTTCTTAAGTTTTGGACAAGTATTTCGTAGAAATACAAGGTCCAAGTTTGAGAAGTTATAGGTACAAGAATAAAGTAGAGAACCAGGTGTCGCAAGTATCGGGATTCTTCAAGGTCATCGAAGATATAGATACTTGTATGAGATATTCAGTTGATAGTAATGGTTTTGAGAAACTTGTTTCTCTTTCAGGTTACTCATAATTGGACGCACTCCTAAGTTGAGTAATGCTGATCGACCTCTCTCCATTTATTTGATATGCACTGGAGACAGCTGCATGATTAAATTAGTGCCTTTGTTTCTATATTAGATATATATAGAATCAATTTATATCTTAACGATGTTAAGGTATAGGGAGTCGTCCGGCTGATGCTTAAAACCAGAATCCGGATAAACTCAAGGCACGTTTCAGTAATGGCTGTTTGTGGGTTAACCCGGGTTATGACGAGGGTTGACTTTCTACCATTTGGAAGATCAATAGTGATATTGTTCTTGACTCGCCACAGTTTTAGTAAAATGGATTTTTTCAAAAACAGTAGTGGGAGTATGGTAGAACTGGAAGTGATTCCAGAACCACAAACGATTACGGAAAATTTAATAGGATCTAAACATTCAATCAGGATTGACATTCCATTAGCCACTCCGTAGATATGGTGGGTAACCTCAGTGTTGGACATAGTGCCCTCAGAGTCAATTATTGGATCACAGGCACGTGATTGCAATGATTGAGGGAGGACATATACCGGTAGGACAGTCTTACTCAAGATGATAGTATGCTATCTGGTTTATCTTTATCATCGTGTACTGTTTTAGGTGACATTACTGATCACTATTGCACGTTGATAGAGCCCCTAGGATTCTTTCTTGACGGCCAGCAGTATGATGGCGATCATATACGTGGGAGCTGGGGTCTATAAGCACATCCTTAAAAGGTCCCTAGTCGTGGGAGTTTCGAGACAGGGCATCGATACTCCAGAGTAGACTAGTGTATATAGTAGAAACCACAACGAGGGGCGGTGGCCGGTCTCACAAGACACTGGTGTCAGTTGGTTCACCTAAGATGTATACAGGTGCTCATTGGGTTATGAGTACACCGGACAGGACTCGCAGGGAACATGCTAGTTGGGATTATACCAGACGTCAGATAGCAGTTCCCAGGTGACATGTGTATAGGTTAGTTCATCGACCTGAGATCATCATTTGTCTCGTGTGAGTTCCCACTGTACTTTGATTACTACCCTACCACGGCTCAAAGGAGTCGTGCAAACAGGTTTTAGTTGGGTACAGTCCCGAGCCACATGGAGGCAGTGAGCGGATCTGCAGGGGTTCGTCTCTCCCGGTATTGGGGGTGAGGTCGTGCTGTGTCTAGGAGAGCCATTACACGAAGTCCTTGGCCAAGGCAGGAGATTTACTGGTAGGTATTCCAGTAGTATCTCAGGGTGTTCTGGGCTGCACTCCGACACGACTTGTACCGCTTTTAGGGGTCTGACTTTTATCAACCCCCTAGGCCCGCCATGCGATACTCATAGACGAACGGACCGGACTGTACGGATATTATCACTGACAGGCTCAGTAGGGTGTCAGGATGAGTTCGCTCATCAACGTCCCTTTTGTTCAATACCTGGTAGCCCGTTATGTATGGCTAATACCTCTGACGTGCTTGTGGTTAAATCCACAGCCAAACTATTGACGAGTCTTTAGAATCCCCCACAGACAGTTTCTCAAGTTTCGGACGAAACGCTGTAGAGACCGTATGGATATATGGCAGGGTTCGATCATATACGTGCGGTATTGCACGGATCATGATCGGACGGATAATACTAGCGGGCTTTGGTTTAAGCCGGATCCTAGTATTATACAGTGTAGATTTTGTCTCATTGCATTTGTATTCGGTCGGAATACAAATGCGGGTATGTATATACAGTCACGGGGTTTTCCTGTAATTTATTACGGGATCGCTTTTTGAAGTTGCCAGTTTGTATTCCGTTTCGGCCATTTTCCCTTCTATCTTTCTTTGGCTGAAAATTGGTGTGGAGGAGGTTATTTGCAAATGTGCAAATTAGTATTGTGGAGGGTGGTTTTTGTAAGTTGTTGTTTTATGATGGTTTTACCATCCTTTGACTTCTTTTTGTTCATCATTGCTTGATTGATTGTGATGGGATATGATTAGGAAATGGGTGTGACATTCTTCATGATTATCATCATTCTCTCTCTTGCTTCATTCACACACCTCCCCCCTCTTCTATTATTGAAGGCCGGCCACATTGGTGAGGGTGAGGGGACTCATTTTTGTGGTAGGAAAATGTTGATCTCATTTTGCTTGCAACTAAATTCTTTAACCCCTCTCCAAAGTTCATTTCATCTCCACTCCTAATGGCAACTTCATAACCCCTTGAGACAAAAGGTTTCTACAATTATTCTACAGCAATCTTAGACACGTCGGCTTGCCAATTTCGTGTCCGAGTTGCCTTGGTCCAGAGGTGGGAGCCCGTAAAAAGAATCGGTGATGTGGTGCCCTTTCGACGAGGAGATCGAGACCGGAGATTCCGTGAGGAGATCGGGATAGTGGCCGAAGACCGAAGGACACGGATCGCTCGGTATAGCTCTCTACCCTTTCTCTTATTAGCTAGTAGTAGGTTAATGGTCCGATCCGGGTTTAAAGTACGCGGTAGCGCCGGTTTTCTAGTTTTGAAAAAGATTTCGTTTCCGCATTTTGGCCTCGGAATGACGGCCGGGGCGCTGCCGTGCACTTACATGGTATCAGAGCCACGCCATTAACCTTTACTAGCTTGTTCTAACGTGTTTAGAACTTCGATCGAACGAAAATTCCGAAAACCGCATTTCCAAGCTCTGTGTTTCTGTCGATTTTTTAAACTGCCCTAAAAATATTTTTGAGCATCTCAGAAAATCGTGCAGGGTTTTTTGAGAATTCTGGAAAAATTTGGTTCGCTGATTTTACTGTAGCGCGGCGGATCCGCGGCCATACTGTAGCAACAGTGCACCAAATTTCTTCAGTAGGTCTCTGTGTTGGAATTGGGGTTTCTGGTATATTCTGTTTGGGCCCAGATTTATTTTGTGTACTGAGTATTGTACTTGGGGCCCACTTCGAGAAATTTAGTCGATCGAAAATTTTAAACATGTTAGTTCACAGTATTTACATTATATCTGCGATCGTGAATGTCATTTGATCGGTAAATCCTGTCTAACTGCTATAGCCCTTTTAGACGGATTTGCGAACGTGACATTCACGTTGATGTTCTGTGTTGTGCTGTGATGTTGCGGATTTGTCGTGGTGGATAGCCTGGATGCAATGTTAGTACAGTTTTAGTATTATTATGTACATTTGATATTGCGGGGCGAGCGTCCAACATGTGGACTGCCGTCACTGCCTGTTTGTATATTATTCTTTTGGGGCACGACCGAGCTGAGGTCGATGCACCCGTTGTATGTATATTTTACTTTCTGTACTAGGATTACCCCGCGGAGGGGTGCACGGATAGCCGGGTTCTAGAGGGCAACGGGCTCGCATCTCATAGTATTGAGACGGAGGGGGCTTCACTCTAGAATTGGCGGGCTATTCGCCGCACTCGTAGGGGGTACAAGTTGACCCAAGGAGGGGTGCCCAAGTTACCGGATTCCGTGAAGTGTTGGGTGGTCCATTCACGTTGCTGAAGGGGGCTGCCTCGCTTCAGGTTTTGGCGGGTAACTTGCCGCGCCCGTAGGGGTCTAGAATTTCATTGCACAGGCTATCCACACGACCAGAGGAACGTCGGATTTCAGTAGCGGCTCTATGAAACCCGGGGATCCCAGATATCTGTATTGTTCTGTGATGCTTATTACATTTCTGTGATGTTGCATTTTATCACGCCTTGAGAGAATATTATATATTGATATATATATACTAGTAGATATTGTATATGTTTTGCATCCGCGCCAGTCCAGTCCCCGCTCTGTCGTTAGTTAAGTAACTTAATGGGTGATGACGGGACCCAGTGGCGAAGGCGGATGGCATATACGTACATCATTATTTTCGTTCTTTATTGGTGTGATCAATTGATGGGACTGCATTGATTCGGATCAATGCAAGCTAAATAAACCTATTCTGATGTTGTTGGAACATTTTTCAAAAAGCTGTTATTGGAGGGACGTTCTCTTTTGTTTTGCACAGTGGTATTCGGTTATGAATATCCAGCACCTCAGTCGACGAGGCAAGAGCCGAGATCCCTTCACCGGGAGTGACCCCTTGGACAGAAGTTTGCGTCAGGGCAATAACTTCACTATAGCCGATTACTTTTGCTTTGCATCGTGGTATTCAGTTGGAATATCCTGCACCTCATTCTACGGGGAAAGAGCCGAGATCCCTTCACCGGGAGTGACCTCTTTAGCAAAGGTTTTCGCCACTATATTTTTATAAAAGCTATCCAGTTCCTTCAACGATATCAAGTTCATTACGTTAAAAGTTTTTCGCCAAAAACCATTCGTAGCCCTCCGTCATTTCAGACGGGTAGCACGTAGTATTCATGCCATGTTTGTTGACCTTCGTCAAGGCATAGTGAATGGTAGCTGCTTGTTACTTTTCTGCTGCATAGATAGATGCGTTGGTTTGGGACAGTCGTATAGCGTTGTTGACCTTCGTCAAGGGCTTGTACGGGTGGGTTCAAATTAACCTGGACAATGACGGGTAGAACTTGACATGCGACTTATGATTTGTTGACCTTCGTCAAGGTCATAAGAGCATGGAGTAAAAATCACATCGGGAGTTTCTAAAGAAACTGAAACTTGCCAGATATGCGCATACCTTCTGGAGTATGATAACGTGAGTGGATTCCATCACGTTATCATGCGATGATAGTTGGATCCCGATTCCCACTGATGAGTTGGTTTACTCCTCGGGTGATCCCGACTAATTCTTCTTTCAGGTTTGGATGGGAGATTTCCTGATTGGATAAATTGGTAACCATTCTGATCTAGGTTAGAGTGCACGCTGAGTGTTTCTTTTCTCTCTCTCTTTGGCAGCGACCATGACCCGACCCTTGACTATGACTCAGTGACCAAGTTGACCGAACCTTCTTATAACACTGGCTTTGGATTGTCAGAGTTGCATACCTCATTGCCACTCCTACTTTTACCCTTTACTCCAGGACACCCCGTATTACTACGAATGTCCACTTCCATTGGATAAAACCATCGTATTGTTATATACAAACTCGAAGGAACTTGTTCCAGATTCGAGGATGGTTTCCGGTTCTGAAGAAAATGAATAGGACTATTCAGTTGTCTTTTCCTTTTACCTTCTCTCAGGTTGCGAGTGCCCCTTGGATTAGGGGATAGTACACCTATTACGCAAATTGGATAGTCTTCTTCCAAACCATAGGCAGGTGCCGAACGGTAGGGAATGAAGAAAGCCGATTAGCCTAAGTATGGTGTACATAAGGTATTAAGTAAAGACAAATAAAGGGATTAGAAGGAGGGCAAAGTAAACTGCGACTGCTATTCACGACCAAACCAAGTATTTCATTACCACTCCCACTTCACCTTTGTATTTCTCCAGGACACTCTGTATCACTACGAAGATGCACAGTTATTTGGATACTCCATCGTATGGTTATATACGAACTCGAAAGAAACTTGTTCCAGTTCGGGGATGGATTCTGGTTCAGGAGAAATAGGAATAAGGTTTATTCGGTTGTCTTTTATCTTCACCCTTTCTCGCATTGCGAGTGCTCATAAGATTAGGACAGTACACCCATTATGCTTATTGGATAGTCTTCTTCAAAACCATAGGCTGGTGTCGAACGGTAGGGAAGGAAGAAAACCATTTAGCCTAAGAGGGTGTACAGAAGGTAATGACTAAAGACACATGAAGGGATTTGGAGAGATGGCAAAGAAATATACGGTTACAGTTGTGAATCTGGATAATGGAAGAGGCATTACTAGGAATACCATAATACCCCTACGAAACATTTCAATGTTTCAGTTTCATTGTGTACTGTTAAAAGAAAACTGATTTCCCAATTAGACACTTGCTCCAAGGTATGTATTTACCAGGTATGATTCTCACATCTGTATGGTTTTACAGATGATGAATGGGAGTAAGTTATTGGGAATTGGGCGATCATCCTCATTATATCAGGATTCGTTGTAATTGGTGATATTTGAGGAAGTCACCTGGGCTGTTTGCCGGACGGCGGATATTTGGTTTTGAATATCCGTTGTTATGCACCAATTTCAAATTGATATATCTGTACGTCTATTTTCATAGAGTGAGATATAACTTTTTGAAATTATGTCCATGACATTTACCTATATCAGTGGATGATTAGGTAAGGAGCATTAAACAGCGGTGTAATTCTTCTTAACCATAAGTACAGTTTTCAACCTACGACACACAGGGAATGAGCTATTAGACTCAAGGGACTTGTATAGAGTATTGTATATTGTCCAGTGTCCATTAGGACATAGGGGACGGTCCTCGTACTATATTCAGTATACTTATGACTTCTCTAGATTTTAGACAAGTGTTTCGTAGAAACACAAGGTCTGAGTTTTGAGAAGTTATAGGTATAAGAGTAAAGTAGAGAACCAGATGTTGCAAGTATCGGGATTCTTCAAGGTGATCGAAGATGTAGATACTTGTGTATGGTATTCAGTTGATAGTAATGATTAAGAGAACTTGCTTCTCTTTCAGGTTACTCATAATTGGAAGTACTCCTAAGTTGAGTAATGCTGATCGGCCTCTCTCCATTTAGTTGACATGCACTGGAGACAGCTGCATGATTTGAATCCGGTTCAATTAAATTAGTGCCTCTGTTTCTGTATTGGATATAGAACAGTTCATATCTTGACATTGTTAAGATACGGGGAGTTGTCCAGCTTATGCTTAAAACCAGACACTGGACAACTCAAGGCACGTTTCTGTAACGGCTGTTTGTGGGTTGACCCGGTCTATGACGAGGGTTGACTTTCTACCATCTGGAAGATCAATAGTGATATTGTTTTTGACTCGCCACAGTTTTAATAAAAATGGATTTTTTCAGAAAACAGTAGTGGGAGTATGGTAGAACTGGAAGTGATTCCAGAACCGCAAACAATTACTGAAAATTTGATAAGAACCTAAAGATTCAATCTGATTTGACATTCCATTGGCCACTCCGCAGATAAGGTGGGTAACCTCAGGCACTCGAGATGTACTTCGGTAGCCTCAAAGACGGTGGCAGGGAGGTTCTTGTTTACCCAGACTTGCCATTGCTGTTGTTCCAGACTGTGAGACCCGGCAGGAGGATGAGTATAGCGTCGTTCTGAACTGGCTTTAAAAGTGCACGTGTATATGACTCTGCCAGAGGGTTGTCGTAGTCAGTGGGAGCAGCGGAAGCATTAGTGGACAAGAGGCTTATGTCTATTTATAGACTAAAGCAGATATAGCGGAGATAGATCATCTATTTCTGATGTGACAGTCATAGGTTTGACTTCATCAGAATAGGGGATGGATCTGTTAAGAAGGTAGTAGGGTGTGATGTCCTGGTATTTGGATGACATACACAGAGTAGGAAGTGAAGTTCCTATACTACGATCGGTTATACTTTGGTTGTCACACAGTGGTTTCTCCACATAGGATATAGATATAATATAAGACATTCTGGTTACTAGATCTATGGTTTTAGATCTAGATTTGGGAAGTGTCCCATTCTGGGTACTTAGACAGCATTCTAAAGGTGTTTTAGAATGGACGACTCCTGGCACGGTAGTATACCTACAGGTGATGGAGTCACCCTCTCTAAAGGTGTCTTACAGACTAAAGGGGAGAGGGATGTGCATGATTGGCAGATCACTTGCTTAGGCAATTGAGTCAATCATGAGATGTTAAGTACCACACCAGATGTTGTTTTTGCACGAGCTGCAATAAGTTGATATTGATACAATCCTGGAGAAACGTTCGGAAGCAGTTTTAGAACATAAGTGGATGTTCTAGGGATATGATAACGACAGCCTCATTCGGGAGACAGTTATCATTCCAGGCTTCCAAGGTGACCTGAATGACAGAGTGACTGTCAGAGTTGTAGTTTTCCCTCTGACGAGGGGCAGTATTTTAGACAGGTGATCCACAGATACTGAGGGAGGCATGGCCCAGGATACTGATTAAGTTCAGTTGACGATACAGTCTAAGAAGTTTGGATTTGGAGTTCATTTATGAACTAGGTCCCATCAGATATCCAGACATATTCTAAGACAGGTATTGCTCATTTCGGGAGATGGCTTTCTCCGCGATCTTGAGATATAGAAAGACGTAGAAAGAAACATCAGGGCGGATCCACTAGCTGAGGCTATTCCTCGAACGCAATAGTTTCGCAAACGAGCTTTGTGAGACTGATTAGTAGAGGAGTTGGGTGTTCGGTATCACACGGGCTGTGAGTATGCGACATCGCAATAATTAGCCTTGAGTGCAAGTGGGAGATTGTTGGAAATAGTGCCCTCAGAGTCAATTATTGGATCACAGGCACGTGATTGCAATGATTGAGGGAGGACCTATACCTGTAGGACAGTCTTACTCAAGATGATAGTATGCTATCTGGTTTATCTTTATCATCGTGTACTGTTTTAGGTGACATTACTGATCACTATTGCATGTTGATAGAGCCCCTAGGATTCTTGCTTGACGGCCAGCAGTATGATGGCGATCATATACGTGGGAGCTGGGGTCTATAAGCACATCCTTAAAAGGTCCCTAGTCGTGGGAGTTTCGAGACAGGGCATCGATACTCCAGATTAGACTAGTGTATACAGTCGAGACCCCGACGAGGGGCGGTGGTCGGTCTCACAAGCCACTTGTGTCAGTTGGTTCACCTAAGATGTATACAGGTGCTCATTGGGTTATGAGTACACCGGTCAGGACTCGCAGGGAACATGCTAGTTGGGATTATACCAGACGTCAGATAGCAGTTCCCAGGTGACATGTGTACAGGTTAGTTCATCGACCTGAGATCGTCATTTGTCTCGTGTGAGTTCCCACTGTACTTTGATTACTACCCTACCAGGGCCCAAAGGAGTCGTGCAAACAAGTTTTAGTTGGGTACAGTCCCGAGCTACATGGAGGCAGTGAGCGGATCTGCAGGGGTTCGTCTCTCCCGGTATTGGGGGTGAGGTCGCGCTGTGTCTAGGAGAGCCATTACACGAATTCCTTGGCCAAGGCAGGAGATTTACTGGTAGGTATTTCAGTAATATCTCAGGGTGTTCTGGGCTGCACTCCGACACGACTTGTACCGCTTTTGGGGGTCTGAATTTTACTAACCCCCTAGGCCCGCCATACGATGCTCATAGACGAACGGACCGGACTGTATGGATATTGTCACTGACAGGCTCAGTAGGGTGTCAGGATGAGTTCGCTCATCGACGTCCCTTTTGTTCAATACCTGGTAGCCTGTTACGTATGGCTAATACCTCTGACGTGCTTGTGGTTAAATCCACAGCCAAAGTATTGACGAGTCTTTAGAGTCCCCCACAGACAGTTTCTCAAGTTTCGGGCGAAACGCTGTAGAGGCCGTATGGATATATGGCAGGGTTCGATCATATACGTGCGGTATTGCACGGATCATGATCGGACGGATAATACTAGCGGGCTTTGGTTTAAGCCGGATCCTAGTATTATACAGTGTAGATTTTGTCTCATTGCATTTGTATTCGGTCGGAATACAAATGCGGGTATGTATATACAGTCACGGGGTTTTCCTGTAATTTATTACGGGATCGCTTTTTGAAGTTGCCAGTTTGTATTCCGTTTCGGCCATTTTCCCTTCTATCTTTCTTTGGCTGAAAATTGGTGTGGAGGGGGTTATTTGCAAATGTGCAAATTAGCATTGTGGAGGGTGGTTTTTGTAAGTTGTTGTTTCATGATGGTTTTACCATCCTTTGACTTCTTTTTGTTCATCATTGCTTGATTGATTGTGATGGGATATGATTAGGAAATGGGTGTGACATTCTTCATGATTATCATCATTCTCTTTCTTGCTTCATTCACACACCTCCCCCCTCTTCTATTATTGAAGGCCGGCCACATTGGTGAGGGTGAGGGGACTCATTTTTGTGGTAGGAAAATGTTGATCTCATTTTGCTTGCAACTAAATTCTTTAACCCCTCTCCAAAGTTCATTTCATCTCCACTCCTAATGGCAACTTCATAACCCCTTGAGACAAAAGGTTTCTACAATTATTCTACAAGCATTCTTGGACACGTCGGCTTGCCAACTTTGTGACCGAATTGCCTCGGTCCAGAGGTGGGAGCCCGTAAAAAGACTCGGTGATGTGGTGCCCTTTCGACGAGGAGATCGAGACCGGAGATTCCGCGAGGAGATCGGGATGGTAGCCGAAGACCGAAGGACACGGATCGCTCGGTATAGCTCTCTACCCTTTCTCTTGTTAGCTAGTAGTAGGTTAATGGTCCGATCCGGGTTTAAAGTACGCGGTAGCACCGGTTTTCTAGTTTTGAAAAAGATTTCGTTTCCGCATTTTGGCCTCGGAATGACGGCCGGGGCGCTGCCGTGCACTTACACTCAGGCACCCGAGAGGTACTCCGGTAGCCTCAAGGACGGTGATGGGGAGGTTCTTGTTTACCCAGACTTGCCATTTGCTGTTGTTCCAGACTATGAGAACCGGCAGGAGGATAAGTATAACGTCGTTCTAAACTAGCTTTAGTAGTGTACATGTATATGATTCTGTCAGAGGGTTGTTGTAGTCAGTGGGAGCAGCGGAAGTATAGTGGACAAGTAGCTTGTGTCTATTTATAGACTAAAGCAAATATAGCGGAGATAGATCATCTAATTTTGATGTGACAGTCATAGGTTTTGACTTCATCATAATAGGGGATGGATCTGTTAAGAAGGTAGTAGGGTGTAATGTCCTGGTGTTTGGATGACATACACATAGTAGGAAGTGAAATTCCTATACTATGATCGGTTATACTATGGTTTTCATACAGTAGTTTCTCCACATTGGATTTGGATATTATATAAGGCATTCTGGTTTCTAGATCTATAGTTTTAGATCTAGATTTGGGTAGTTTCCCAATCTGGGTACTTAGACAGTATTTTAAAGATATTTAGAATGGACGACTCCTGGCATGGTGGTGTACCTGTAGGTAATGGAGTCACCATCTCTAAAGGTGTCTTACAGACTAAAGTGGAGAGGGATGTGCATGATTGGCAAATCACTTGCTTAGGCAATTGAGTCAATCATGAGATGTCAAGTACCGCACCAGATGCTGTTTTTGCACTAGATGCAATAAGTTGTGATATTAATCCAATCCTAGAGAAACGCTAGGAAGCAGTTTTAGAACATAAGTAGATGTTCTAGGGATTTGATAACGGTAGTATCCTTCGGGAGATGGTTATCATTCCAGGCTTCCAAGGTGACCTGAATGACAGAGTGACTGTCAGAGTTATTGTTTTCTCTCTGACGAGGGGCAGAATTTTGGACAGGCGGTCCAAGCGGATACTGAGGGAGGCGTGGCGCAGGATACTGATTAAATTCAGTTGACGATACAGTCTAAGAAGTTTGCTGGATTTGGAGTTCATTTATGAACTGGGTCCCTTCAGATATCCAGACATATTCTAAGACAGGTATTGCTCAATTCGGGAGATGGTTTTCTCCGCGAATTTGAGATTAAGAGAGACATGTAAAGAAACATTAGGGTGGATCCACTCACTGAGGTTATTACTCGAACGCAATAGTTTTACAAACGAGCTATATGAAACTGATTAGTAAAGGAGTTGGATGTTCGGTATCACACGGGCTGTGAGTATGCGACATCGCAATAATTAGCCTTAAGTGCAAGTGGGAGATTGTTGGATATAGTGCCCTCGAAGTCAATTATTGGATCGCGGGTACGTGATTGCAATGAGTAAGGGAGGACCTATACCGGTAAGACAGTCTTACTCGTGATGATAGTATGCTATCTGGTTTGTCTTTATCATCATGTACATGTTGATAGAGCCCATAGGATTCTTGCTTGACAGCCAGCAGTATGATGGCGATCATATACGTGGGAGCTGGGGTCTATAAGCACATCCTTAAAGTGTCCCTTGTTGTGGGAATTTCGAGACTGGGCATCGATACTCCGATAGTAGACTGGTGTATACAGTTGAGACCCCGACGAGGGGCGGTAGCCGGTCTCACAAGCCACTGGTGTCAGTTAGTTCACCTAAGATATATACAGGTGCTCATTCGGTTATGAGTACACCGGACAGGACTCGCCGGGAACCTGCTAGTTGGTATTATACCTATTGTCAGATAGCAGTTCTCAGGTGACATGTGTACAGGTTAGTCTATCGACCCGAGATCGTCATTTGTCTCGTGTGGGTTCCCACTGTGCTTTGATTACTACCCTACCACGGCTCAAAGGAGTCGTGCAAACAGGTTTTAGTTGGGTACAGTCCCGAGCCACATGGAGGCAGTGAGCGGATCGTCGGAAATTCGTCTCTCCCGGTATTGGGGGTTGATGTCGCACAGTGCACGGGTGGCCATCGCCAGAAAATCTTGGCCAAGATAGTCGAGAATTACCGATCTAGGATCGGTAGTTTCTCAGGTGGTGACAGGTTTCATACCAACACAAATTATCGCGTTACTTGGGGTCTGATTTTATCCACCCCCTAGACTCGATATGCGATACTCTTAGACGAACAGACCGGACTGTACGGATATTGTCACTGTTAGGCTCAGTAGGGTTCCTGGATGAGTTCGCTCATCAGTTTCCCTTTCATGCAATACATAGGCAACCGTTACGTACAGCTAGTAGCTCTGACGTGCTTGAGGTTATACCCAGTGCCAGTGTATTGATGAGTCATTAGAGTTCCCCACAGAAAGTTTCCCAAGTTCGGGCGAAACGTTGTAGAGGTCGTAAGGTTTTATGGTAGGGTTCGATCATATTCGTGCACTTGTGCACGGATCAGGATCGGACGGATAATGCTAGCGGGCTTTGGTTTAAGCCGGATCCTAGTATTATATTGTGTAGGAATAATTTTGTCTCATTGCATTTGTATTCGGTCGGAATACAAATGCGGGTATGCATATACAGTTGTGGGGTAATCCTGTAATTCATTACGGGATTACTTTTGAGCTTGCCAATCTTCTTTCGTTTGATTAAACATTTGGTCTAATGTTTAATTGATCGAAATTCCTTCTTTGATTTTCAGCCGGATCCCTTTAATATTTTTGCCACATTTCCTTGATTTCCTTTGTGCCAATTTCATGATCATTTTCGAAATTGGATTGGCTGTGGGAATTTGGTGAGGTGGCATGGGCTAATTGATGTGATGAGGTGGCTGTTTATTTTTGGAGTGGGTAGGATTTTTATGGTGTGGAATTTTTTTGGCCCATTTAATTAGGCATGGGCCATTTCTTTTCACAGTGAACCATTTCGTGGGTATGGGCAGTGAGGTGGTTGATTGCTTTTGGTTGGTGGAGGATATTTTGTGTGAGGAGTGCTGTGGCATTTGTGTGTGATGGATTAATAATTGTTTGAGTGAGGAATTGATGAGGTTGCATGAAAAATATACCACAACATCACAACTTCCTTCCCCATTGTCCCAGAGAGCACCATTCTATTGATCTGGCCGAGCCCCCTTTGCGTGGGCATGCAATTTTTCCTTAGCAAAATTCCAAGCTCACTTCTTCACAAAATCAAAATGGCAACTTCATTTACCTTCGCCCGATTCATCGGGTGCCTTGAGACAAAATATTCTACACTCTTCTCTACTTCATCTTGGACATATCGGCTAGCAAACTTCATGTCCGAGTTGCTTCGGATTGAAGCGGGAGCCCGTATAAAGATTCCTCGATGTGGTGCCATTCCGACGAGCGAGACCGGAGAGCGGACTTGATCGGGACAGCGGCGAGGAGCTAGAAAAGAGATTGAAGACCGAAGGACACAGATCGATCGGTATAATCTCTGAACTCTTCTTTTAATTTGCTAGCTAACGGTTAATAGAAAGATCCGGGTATTGGTTGCGGTAGCGTCAAGTTTTGATAAAAATTTTGTTCCGCATTTGGCGTCGGATTGACGGCCGGAGCGCTGCCGCAGCCCATCACTGAGTATGCATGCTCAGAGTGAGAAGTGGACTTAGCTCAGATCTGTAGGGTGTTTTTGGTCCCCCCATTGAGATGGGAATACGCGCGCGCTGGTCGGGCGCACTCAAGATTCCCCCTGCCTAGGGTAGGCCGGCGTTTAATGATTGTGGGGATCCGAATCTCCGGCAGCCGCGGACTAAGCTGCCGTTAATTACCCCTCGCCTTTGGAACGAGAGAACCTCCGATTGACGGGTTAAACTGGCCATGTGAACTCAATGTGTAGTGTATGTGTGTTGTGTTTTGAAAGGGGGGTTTTGGATATATCGGGAGCCACGCAGAGTTTTTACGGGGGTCCCGCTATCCGGATAGCGGGCTGGAGGTCAAGGGGGCTAGCAGCCCCCTTGCGGGGTGCGGGGCAGCGCCCCGTTAGAAATTTTTTTCTAACAGGGACAGTGTCGTGGGGTACATGTGTGTGTAAATATGTATACATATGTATATATATGTATGTACATAAAAAGAGGGGGAAAAGGCATCCAAAGGATGCGTGGGGGCAGCACTTTGGACGCTGTGCGCCTAGGTGTTGTGCGCTCAGACGCTAGAGTGCCACGTGTCGGCACATGGGCGCTCTACGCTTGAGCGTTGGGCGCTGGAGCGCAAGTGCGCCACGTGTCGGCACGGGGGCGACTTGCGCCTGAGCGCTTGCGCTGGAGCGCAAGCGCTCCACGTGTCGGCACCGGGGCGACTTGCGCTCGAGCGTTTGCGCTGGAGCGCAAGCGCGCCACGTGTCGGCACGTTGGCGCTTTGCGCTTGAGCGCAGGGCGCTGTAGTGCAAACGCGCCACGTGTCGGCACGTTGGCGCTTTGCGCTCGAGCGCTGGAGCGCCACGTGTCGGCATGCGGGCGCTCTGCGCTTGAGCTCCGGCGAGAAAAGGAGGCTTTTAGCCTAAGAAACAGAAGCTATGCTTCAGAAAGGAAATATTTATTATGTATATATGTATGGAGTTAAAACACCCAAGATGTTTTGAAGCTGATGAAGAGGGTTCTTCTTCTTCCTGTTGCTTGGCCAGATCTTGAAGATCAAGAAGTAAAAGATTTTAAAAATCACTCCTTTTTGAGATCTGATGGGAGATCCGAGTTTTCCTTTGTGGGTTTTGTGGTGGAAAACTACTTAGTTTTGGAAAAGAAAGAGTAAAACTCTTGATTTAATTCAAAAGAAATAAGAAGGTTTAGAACCTTGGAGAAGGAGCAGGAGGCACAAGGAACCCTAGTTTTGGGGGGATGAAAAGTATATGCTTTATTCATCATCATGTTGTCTTATATAGGCTTACATATTTACATATAGCCCCTTGGGTTTTACAAAAATGGCATTTTAGCCATCCCATGGCTTATGTGCCATTTCATTTTTGCACATAAGCCATGGGCTTACAAAATATTGGCTTTATGCCCATTTTGTTTACATTCATGCATAAAAAATTACATAAAAATTATTTATGACATGATTTCGTTGTTGGCATGGGAAGGCTGGCCGCGGGCTCGACTTGGGCATGGGCCCGCTTGACCTGGGCTTGGGCCCACCTAGCTTGGGGGTTAACCTTGACTTTGAATCGGTCAACCGGGGTGTAAATTTTTACCCCAACAGGATCAGCACCTGTCGTACCTTGAGGATATTGCGGACACCTAGATCAGCGACGCTAGCGCTATCTTTTCTTGACTCCATCTGGTTAGTTTTATATCTGTTTTAATTTAGTGACTGCAATTCTCATTACCTATGCATTGATTACTGATTACCACGTAAAGTTAGAAACCGAAGTGTGACTACGGCAGGATATTTCCTTGACCGTAGGAGTATGGCTGGCCTTGTCACTCGTCGTATTCCGTATTTTGGGAAGCGGGACGCGACATGGTTTTGTTGGTATCAGAGCTGTCCCTCAATAGTAGGTCTGAGGACGAACCATTGTTCAAAGGTGGGGAGAATGTCGGGACCCGGTTCTTGCTCACGGAACAAATTGCCACACAGAACAAAGTGCCACGCCAAGTGTCATGTTTAAGTGGGCGGGGGCCACTTCTTGAATCCGTGGGGGCCACCTCTTGAGTCCGTGGGACCCACTGTAGAACAATGTGGAATTTTCAGAATATATTCCGAAAGAGGGCAGATCTGTACTATAAATGGAATGATACCACTTTTTAATACAGAGGCACTTTTTAAGTGAACCGGCACTACAGGAGCTTGAGAACTCCGTAGCTAAGCGTGCTCGAGCCAGGGAAGTTCTGGGATGGGTGACCTCCTGGGAAGTGGCCCCTGGCCGGGTCCGGTTCACCCCGAAGGAAAACACCGTGCGGCTTCGTACAGAGCGGACAATACTCTCTGTATTGGGGGTGGGGCGTGACAATATCCATGGTTGAATGTACGGCTTGAAGTTCATCTGGAACAGTTTGAAGTTCATCCATTAAAAAGGTTGAATCCGGCCGGTAGAAAACGTGGAAAGAAGCCGAGTTGAAGACATCGGCTCACTGTCGAAGCAAACCTGCCCAATCCGGGTTCAAACGCCATGGTCCAAACTATATATGGTCGATACGGTCAGCTGCTGCGGGCTAGTTCGATGCATACAGATTTAGAAAGAAGTGTATCAAATCATCACGTTTTGCCATGGACCTAGAGTTTTTGGTAGTCAGGGTTATTTCTTTCCACTGTCATGAAATGTAGTTGTTCAAAGTATGGGGGTCGGTTCCCCTACTTAGGCCTCTTGGGTAGAGTTGCTAGCATATGTGTTGCATTTGGTGATGTTTCTTGGGTTGCAGGGTCTGTTCCCCGTTATTTTGTTGTTTCTTTCTTTCTTTTCTTTTTCTTTTACAAAACTTGATGTGGTTTCGTTAAAGCTCATTTTAATGAAACACGGGGTTATTTAGGTTTCGTTTATATATATATATATATATATGTGTGTGTGTGTGTGTTTTCTCTCATTTTACTTTGAGCATCTACACTGTTATATAGATATGAAAAATTAGTTGGTTTCTTTTGTGATGTTTGTTACAGAGATGCACAAACTGTGACTACTTTTAAAGACTTGACTAGTAAAATAAATGTTTTTAGAATACAGAATGGAAAAAGGGTCGAAGTAAAGGAGTTGAACAACAAAGCTGAGATTCATTCATTAACAGATGAGAGTTGTCAAAATCTTTCTAAAACAATAAATTTATGGCCTTCAAGGGTCTAGATTTTTGTAAAGCAAGACGGAAGAAGACACGGTTTGGGTAATCCAAGGGAGATAACAACTTTATCAATTCTCTGCAAGTTTGAAGTTCGTCTTCTGACCAATTCGATCAGATGACAATCCGAAAAGGCATTTTAGAGAAACTCTAAAGCATGTGTTTGCACAAAAAAGTAATATTCGGTCACATGGGCCGAATAAAACAAAAGAAAGAAAGGATAGCTTGATCCCAACAGCTTTGGACCGAATCAGTGCTTGAGGAATCAACCTGAGGTTATTAAAAGAGATGTAAAAGATTCGAACAGGATCTCATGATAGATCTATAATCGATTAGAGATTAGTAGTTGCGAGACTTAAACACCAAACAAGCATAGTCGGCTCAAATACGATTAATGGAAGATACTCGTATTTATTTTCTATTGAGAGTCGATAGAAAAAGATACCAGCAATATCAATTATCAAAGGGGAAGATTTATCCGAAATCTTAACAAAGAAGAGGAACTCAAGGAAGATATTACTTGAAGGTCAAGCTAAAGTTAGGATTGGAAGACTATAAAAGCACTATGAAAAAGAGGTCTTTCTCTCAATCAATCAACAAATTATCAATTTTTCTAGTTCTAAGACTTCTTAACCATCCTACTGTGGTTAATGTAACCTAGATCCCGAGGATTAGCATCATCTCCATCGAGACCCTGTCGAGACTTGAGGCGGTCATCCCTCCTCGATCAGGTATGCCTCCACGTTCTTTTAGATCTACAGAAAGCAGAGCATGAAGATGAAAGAACGCCCAACGGTCCTCCTTTCAACGCGCTAGCACTCATATAGTGCCGATTGGGGTATGGCCGAGGACACTAATAGTCGGATCAAGGCTGTTACCATGGCTACGAGAGGTTCAGATGACCATCCTTACTTTCGTAACATGATAATGGAACTGATCTCGGCCTCCGAACGAGTCAAGCTTGGTGGTCATAACACAAAGGATTTAGACGTCCATCCCTGCCCTTGTGTTATAATTCTGAGATTGGTCTCGGCTAGGCGAGGCGATCGGCTCCCACTCGGTTTGGCAATAATGACCGAGCGATTTAGATGTTCATTCTTGCACTTGAGTATTGAGAGCAGGCCGAGCGGTGTAGCCGATGTATCATGATTCGGCTTGAGGCTTGCTATGTAGGACATTTAGATGTCCATCCATGCTCTTGCACTCGGTTTTCAAGACGAGGTCGTGATTCAAAGGTTTGCGAGTTTATTATTATCGTCAAATCACATGTAACTGTAACCAAAATTTTATCAATAAATATGATGGCTGGATGATTATTATATTTGTTGTGTTATTTACCATGCAACTAAGGGGTCTATTGTTGTTATTATTAGAAAGAATGTTTTCCCTTTCCTCTAACGACGGTTCATCTGTCGATGGAGACGGTTTTCGCACCGATTGATTTGTCTTTAGTGTAGATCCAGTTTTAGAGTGAACACTATTTTGGTATGCCCAGTGGGACCCTGCTGTTATATGGTACAGACCCGATCAGGTACAAGCAAAGATCCCGATTTCCAGCATCTTTTATTAGAGAAGACTACGCGGAGGAGAACCAAGTGGTCAGAAAAGATGAATGACAGCAATGTCAACCAGAACTCAAATGAAGCACCTTTGAACGAGGAGATTCTGCTGCATCAAAGAGGAATTCAAGTTTGGCGAATCCTCCGAAGAACAACAATGACCCTCCAACGAATCTTACAAACAGCGAAATGCTTGAAGGAATCAATCGGCGGATTATCAAATAGCGACAACTTTTGGCCGTCAGGTGATGGAAATGAACCAGCAAGCCTTCCAGGCCTTGCCAGCAATGTTGATCCAGGTGTAGCAACCCTTGCAAGTAGCAATGAACACGACAAACAGAAGTTCTACCCAAATGGCTTCGGCCATGGAAAGGCTAGCAGCAACTGCTGGGTCCTGGGGAAACAATACACAGTACTTCGGCATGCCGAATTCGGCGGCTCCTTCTGCCGGTTTGGTATCAAATGCGCCGAATAATAACATTAGTGGACATACGCAGCATAATGCTTCCACACCAGGAAATTCCCTGTTCTAGGAACCAAATAATTCCTACCCAAACCAGAATCATGGAGGCAATATAGTCCCGCCGCCCGTTTTCCAGCCTAATGCGCAGAACAAGATTAGGGCGAGGCCGGATGGCGAGTAAGGAGCAATTCCTATTGGATGTAGGTGTCATAAAGGCAATTATTGTAATTGTACGTGGACCTATATAGACAGAACAATTTTGCTTAACATGATAGTATGCTATCTGGTTTGCCTTTATCATTCATGTGTATATATTTTACTTACTCTTACGTATCGCTAATATATGATGATTGATTGAAAGAGTTTTAGTTATCGCAATCAGGACGGTTTCGCTTGGTAGCTAGACGCGATGAGTACGGGTCGTCCGCAGGGAGACGGAGTGTTTCACGTTCTTGTTATCACGAGTTAATGCGAAGGTCGGAAGCGTTTGTTTCTAACCTATGTGTATATATGGAAGTATAAGTTTGTTTGGATTAGATAGGATAGTGTAAGTTAGTGAAGTCCGTACTCAATCCTTTGTGCCAAACTTAACCATTGAAGTTAGAGCAATCGGCAACAATGTAGATTAGGGTGCTTAAACACGGTATTTGTGAAATCCGGCTTATTGACCCTTGTTCGTCCGTTCTTGTCTCTTGACTTTCGCCTCCGGCCAAACCGAACACAACCGGTCATGGTTAGGGATCACCGATACCTTGGTAGGGTAGGGTGCCCAACGGAGCGCTTGCGTAAGTTTTAGACGGAGTTCAATTGGAAAATATAGACAAAGGAAATGAGAGACGAAAACCTTAACTTACACAACCATTCTATCTCCTAACAACACAATATTCACAACCATAAAAACAACAACAAGAAAAAGAGCAAATGAAAAGATAAAAGAAAAGAATAAACAACATTGCAAGAAAGTAAATGGCAAGGTAATAAAATGCAAGTAAGTAAATGGCAAGTAAGTAAAGCAAGAGGAATACTAAGAACCAAGAGCACAAAAGAAAGCTTCATTATGTCCAAGTGATACAAACCTTGAGTTCGATAACTAAAACTTAAACTTGCAAGCTCAATGAAGAGGTTGCAAGATCAAGAGAAGGCAAAGAACTCAAGGGGAACTAGCTATGTACAAGAACCAAAACAAAACAAAAAGAGTTGTGAATCAAAAGTATACAAAGTATATCCCCCTCTCCCTTGCTCGCTGATCTGTCTTTATAGGCACAAAATAAAATTAAACAAGCAATAAAAATAAGTTGATGTGATAGCAAGAGGTTGACAGGAAAAAGATAGGACTCAATAGACAAGAGTGGACCGGTGGGGCCGGGCATTTGGAGAGTGTCGCCGGTCTGAACATGGCCAAATGGGCTCGTGTTGGTGTGATGCAGTTGTGTGCTCTCCTCAATCCTACTAGTGCAGCTTGATTTGTCTATATGAACCTGGTCTGCACTCAAGGAATTGGAGGGAAACTTATAGCTTTTGGTCACATCACCACTTTTTGCATTTATAACTCGTGTTCCCCCATGTGCCCAATTCATCATATCATGTGTGCCATGGGCAGCCCCACCATGGTCCTAGTGCCAAAGAGCATGTGTACACTTGCATTGTGTTGGACCAAAATTGTGTGCACACATTTATTTGCAAAAACTCTTTGGTCACTTTTCGGTTTGCAGTTCTGGCTGCAATATCGGCTCACAAACGTTATATCCGTGATTTTGAGTGTATTTCTAGTATTTTGTCACGGATACCTGTAATCTGTAATTACTGAGCAGACACTTTAATAGTATCGATACCATACAAAAAATAGATAATGAATGAGCGGTATTGAAATGCAATTTTCTGAGATGAACAAATACCCCCAAACTTATCTTTTGCTCGTCCCGAGCAAAACAAAAAATCCTAACCTCAGTTTCGCAGGGGACGCGATTGCACCGAGCTCGTGCAACAAGCCGTTAAACCTCTAGGTGTCTCTAGTAGGAGAAGTGTTGTTTCCTGAGGGTTTTCAGCGGATTACACCCACAAAATCCTGTCAAGCAAGTTTCACAAGCTAACGTCGATTCTACTCCTACAGTTTTGTATCTAGGTTAGAAATTCTATCATCTTAAGTTAGAAATATTCAACCCTTATGTTTCACGCCTCCTATCTATTCAACCTCAGATTCTATACGTTTTTACAGTTTTAGAAAGATCTCGGTATCTCTTGAGTTTTCCTTCTAAAGTGCGGTCTCCAATCAGGGATTTTTATCATCTTTACGGAAAACATAAGTCTTATTCTTTATTCCTATCTTTCCTCCAAACATCGATTGTATACCCCTACGTGTGTGTAAATTTTCACCCCTACACTTAAGAATTCAATTCAAGCTATAGTACCCTTACCCTGATACCTGATACTACTTCTTTTTGTTAATGATGGACGGTTTTGCTCACACCTTTCATGCGACTATTAATACTTGTTGAGGCACTAACAGCCAATTACTGATTGTGCGAGCTTAAAAGGTAAATAGCAGTTTCCAGGTCTTGACTTTATTTTTCTTTTTTTGCTTTTTTCCTTTTCTCTTTCTTTTTCTTTTCCAAGACCGGATATATTTTTCAATGATGCTCTTTTTGGTGGTTAGCTTTAAATACCGTTTTTTCTTTCATACTAGGTTTTCAGGCAAGAGTATTTCTAGGTATCCACTACTATCCCAAGTTTCAGGATGCGTGTATGTGTAGTTTGTAGGGTATATACTTTCTAAATTTAGACTCAAGAATATGAACTATTTTTCAAACTTATCTTTCAGTAAAGCTTCAATACTTTCCCTTCATCTTGACTCAACTCAAGAACTGAACTCAAGATTATCTACTTCTATAAAAAAACTGCAAGGACGTATAATTACCAAGATTAGACAGAATGAGGATTATTTTTAGGGTTTTCAATTTCTAAGCCTAGGATTTAGTTATTTCAAACGTATCAACTACACTTTCGGAGTAAAAATCTAAGTTACCCTATTAGCTAACTTGACGACAAAGTTTGTATATTTTTTTGGAATTTTTTCGATTTTTGTGGTTTTTTTAATAAGTATGCAATTGCAAAATATACACATGAATGCGAAGGAAGGAAGCTTACCGAGCACACCCCCAAACATAAACTTGACAGTGCCCTCACTGTCAGGCTACATCAAGAGGGTTAAAATTGTCGGCGCTCCCTTGTTTTTCTTTTTATATACATAAAAGAAAAGGCAAACCAAAAATATATATACACAAAAAGGCCCCCCTCCCCCTCCCCAAAACTTAAGTAAAACAATGTTTCCACTATTTAAGCGGTAAAGTTCAGAATTAGGGGAGAGAGAACAGTAGTAATCTATACAAGGCCTTATACAGGCCAAAAGTTAGCACCAACCACTCAAAATTTTTATCGTGATATCGCAATGGCTGGAGGAAAAATGCGTAGAGAAACGAGATGAAGAATACACGAGACCATATGGGGATGGTTGCGGGATACGGTCTCGGTGGAGGAGAAGAATGACAGAGGGGAGAAAGAAGTGGAATACGATCTTGAGGGTGGAAATAGAGCGAATAGATTAGTACAATTTGTAATGACTGATGTGTAAAAAGCGATTGTACTAATCTATCAACCCGTTGAGAAATGAGGTCAAATCCCTCAAGATTCATGAGAAAACATGGGTAGACCGAACTTGGTAAACCAGACATAGGAAACGGTGTCTTGCAAGGCCGGAATTATGGAACGGATGGAGAGAAGTGATTGAGGAAGGGTATCAGTTAAAGGTTCAGGAGGGTGTACATAGTCAATGAAAGAGATAGAATGAATTGGAAAATCTGACTCATCAATTAAAACTGGTTCATCCTTAAAAAATTTCTCAATATTCTCCTCAAAAATTAGCTCATCCATGTATTTATCATCAATATCAAGACGCATATGAAGTTCGGGAAAAACAGTTAATGACTCAGGATGATGTCCACACGGAAGTGAAAGGACATGATGAATTGGAGAGAAAAACTCATCCAAAGCTGTGGGTTCATCATCCAAAATATTCCCAACGTCGATATCCTCAATCAAGTGAAACTCAAATTTCTCAGACACCTCATCAAAAGCATGGATTTTAATCAATTCAGGTTCCAGAGTGGAGGTGTATAGGTCAAAAGGGTTGGGATTGGTTTCACTTGATAGGGTCTCTTCATAATCGGATAAATCAAACACTACAAAGTCGCACAACTCATTAAACATTCTATCTTCAATTGGTAAATCATTTGGGACACTTGATAGACATTCAAAACCGGAGTTGTGGGATTCAATTTGCAACGGGTAGGTTTAATTTGAAAGGGTGTACCGCTCACTCTCATGATTCAAATTCTCAATCTGTCCTTTCGCCTCATCATACATTGGAAAATTTGGAGCTAGTTGGAAACTAGCTGCCGGTTCGTTAAGTTGTATGAGAACGGCCATGGACACATTCAAATCCATCATCTGTTTGTACGACGCTACCCCAAAGTCTTCCAATGACTGTTCCAGACTAGACATGGGTTGTGAAGGGGTTTCAGTAAAAGATTCAAACTCGTTTGGATACTGGAAACTCCCAAAAGGTTGTTCAGAAGCAATGTCTAGAGAAGGTGTAAAAGTTGGGTAGGATTGATAGGAATCGAATGGTTGGACATGATGATGATCAACGTCATGATAAGAAGGTGAATGGAATTGTTGATCAAAAAAATTTGAAGTGGTGAAAGGAGTGAAAGATCGGCTACGAGATTGTTCAATACGTTCAGCAATAGACATAGGTCTTGGAGTTACAACATGACTCTCAAAAGGGGTATCAACGTAAGAAGGTGGGGGAGGTTGAAACGGTTGATACAAAGTAGATTGCGGAGTCCAATTGTTTGTCCTAGACGTGTCTATTCGATCTTTCAAAGAAAGTTTGGGCATGGAGGGATCGTTCGAAATTCGACCAAAGCAAGAACCATAAGAAGTAATGTCTGGTTGTGGATACTAAAGTTCGGCAAAAGTTTTTCTAGGTGGGGTACCTATGATTTGAAGAGAATGAGAGGAAGAAGAATGTGAATTTTTTTATAAGTTAATTATTAACAAAAGAATGAAATATACACACAAAAATAATCACGACACAAAATACCACACACCTAATTGGTCAAGGGTTCACCTAGGTCAACTAGAACTGCTCAAGAACTTGATTGTCGAAGTAAAACTGTGTCGAGAAACAGGCTCAAGATATACTAATCACGATGCCAGATAAGTGCAGAGATAAGGAGATGTTTTCCAACGCTTTCGCGAAAGTTCTTAATTATATAACCCTTTCTCTTTTGGCGGTTTCGCCGTGAACACTTTCCTAGACATCCCGTGAACGATATACCGTTAAGCGGTGTTTTAAGTACAGTTAACTTCTCCTAATGAATGCGAAGTCCTTAAAGTCTAGTTTCTTTTAAAATTTGTGCGGGTAAACGTTATGCTCAATTTCGTGATTTGTGGGCCACGGAAAATGTGATGAAATCCTTTACCATATGTTGTGGGGTTCGCTTGCCCTTAAGTCCGTATTAATGGATGCAATGCGCAAATTAATGGAAAATTTTTTTTGTTCAAAACATCAAACAATCTTTTTTTATGTTTAAGCTCGGCACTGCAACAAATACGGGTTAGTCACTTTCAGCGTTTGACAGCGAGCTTGCAAAGAATCCTGCAAAGATAGAATATTGGATGCGTCGGATTTGAGAAAAAGGTGTTAGTAAAGTACGTACCGATAAGTTTTTGGGTTAAGAAACCCTCGTTGAAGTGAATCCAAGTAGCTTGAAAAGTTCGCTTGCGCGGGTCAAACTACCCGAATCTTTGGCACTGTACTTCGCAATCACCTTAACCTTGAATTTACACTTTGCTCCACATGATCGCAGTTCGCAAATCCGTAAAAATCTGAAAATATTGAAAAACAGATTATTAGTGCAAAAAAGCGATATGAATGCCCAAACACCTGCACACCTAAAATTATAAAAATCAAGAAATAAAATTGGGACAAAATTAGAACACTGGAACACAGAAGAAGTTTTTTTTATAGAAAATGGAGGCTCTTGGGCCGGCGGCGCCGGAAATATTAGGGAAGTCGCCGGGCTTCTTTAGGAAGTTGGGCTCCAATTTTCTTCAGGTGTATAAGTGTTCTACTAGTGTCACAATGGTATTGCTTATCTTTTCTGTTTAGATCCAGAGTGCTTGCAGGTCAAAAATCCAGAGAACAAAAAGTTAGCAATGTTAATTTTCGTTTTGGTTTTGAAATTTTTTTGATTTTTAGTTTGTTTTTAAGAATGGTGTTAGTGATATAAACAAGATTAACCCGAAATAACAAGAATAAAAACGTTACCGTCTCCCCAGCAACGACGCCATTTGATTGAAAGAGTTTTAGTTACCGCAATCAGGACGGTTTCTCTTGGTAGCTAGCCGCGATGAGTACGGGTCGTCCGCAGGGAGACGGAGTGTTCACGTTCTTGTTATCACGAGTTAATGCGAAGGTCGGAAGCGTTCGTTTCTAACTTATGTGTATATATGCAAGTATAAGTTTGTTAGGATTAGATAGGATAATGTAAGTTAGTGAAGTCCGTACTCAATCCTTTGTGCCAAACTTAACCATTGAAGCTAGAGCAATCGGCAACAATGTGGATTAGGGTGCTTAAGCGCGGTATTTATGGAATCCGGCTTATTGACCATTGTCCGTCCGTTCTTGTCTCTTGACTTTCGCCTCCGGCCAAACCGAACACAACCGATCACGGTTAGAGATCACTGATACCTTGGTAGGGTAGGGTGACCAACGGAGCGCTTGCGTAAGGTTTGGACGGAGTTCAATTGGAAAATATGGGCAAAGGAAATGAAAGACGAAAACCTTAACTTACACAACCATTCTATCTCTTAACAACACAATATTCACAACCATAAAAACAACAACAAGAAAAAGAGCAAATGAAAAGATAAAAGAAAAGAATAAACAACATTGCAAGAAAGTAAATGGCAAGATAATAAAATGCAAGTAAGTAAATGGCAAGTAAGTAAAATCGCAAGTAAGTAAAGCAAGAGGAATGCTAAGAACCAAGAGCACAAAAGAAAGATGTATTATGTCCAAGCAATACAAACCTTGAGTTCGATAACCAAAACTTAAACTTGCAAGCTCAATGAAGAGATTGCAAGATCAAGAGAAGGCAAAGAACTCAAGGGGAACTAGCTATGTACAAGAACCAAAACAAAACAAAAAGAGTTGTGAATCAAAAGTATACAAAGTATATCCCCCCTCTCCCTTGCTCACTGATCTTCCTTTATAGGCACAAAATAAAATTAAACAGGAAATAAAAATTAGTTGATGTGACAGCAAGGGGTTGACAGGAAAAAGATAGGACTCAATGGGCAAGAGTGGACCGGTGGGGCCGGGCATTTGGAGAGTGCCGCCGGTCAGAACATGGCCAAATAGGCTCGTGTTGGTGTGGTGCAGTTGTGTGCTCTCCTCAATCCCACTGGTGCAGCTTGATTTGTCTATATGAACCTGGTCTGCACTCAGGGAATTAGAGGGAAACTTGTAGCTTTTGGTCACATCACCACTTTTTGCATTTATAACTCTTGTCCCTCCATGTGCCCAATTCATCATATCATGTGTGCCATGGGCAGCCCCATTATGGTCAGAGTACCAAAGAGCATTGTTTACCGCCGGAAACCGGGAAGACAGACTGTCTTGCCTGAATCTAGGGGCAGTTGCTATTTGGTTCTATCCGCCCACCTCTCCGAAAATGATAAGTTGATTTATGGCACCATGTATCGAAGGTTTAAACGGATGCGGCCGATATAGCAGACTTCGTCAGATTCCCCCTCGTTTGAGGGGTTTTTGATTGTGGGGACGCTCTTCCCTGCAGGCGCAAGCCCCTGCAGTTAATTACGCTACCGCATCGCGGTAACAACTTTCTCCTTCTCCAGATGGTCACTTCGTGTCGTGGGTGTTTGTTTTCTTTGTGGTTACCCGTGGATTGTATACGGAGACTAATTTACGTTGTCGCCCGTAGGACGTGGATTAGTCCAAATCCGTATCTTCTTAGATATGGGTTTGGGGGTTGGGTTTAAGGATACGTTAGCCTCATTTGAGACTAAGATCAACTTAAACATGTGTTAAGAATACGTTAGTCTAATTTCTAGACTAAGATCAACTTAACAGGATCATTTAGATCCAACAAGAGAGCGTTTGGGCTCTATTGTTTAGTTTAAGGACATTATGGTCGATTTCCAGTTTAGAGACATGGTGGTCCATTATTAGTTTAAAGACATCACGGTCAAGGTTAAGGACATCATAGTCCATGGGTTTAGGGACCCAAAGTCCGATGTTTGTTTTAAGACATTACGGTCGAGGTTAAGGACATCATAGTCCATGAGTTTAAGGACCCCACAGTCCAGCGTTAGTTTTAAGACATCACGGTCGAGCTTAAGGACATCATAGTCCATGTGTTTAGGGACCCCACAGTCCGTTGTTAGTTTTAAGACATCACGGTCGAGGTTAAGGACATCATAGTCCATGGGTTTAGGGACTCCACAGTCCGTTGTTAGTTTTAAGACATCACGGTCGAGGTTAAGGACATCATAGTCCATGGGTTTAAGGACCCCACAGTCTGTTTTTAGTTTTAAGACATCACGGTCGAGGTTAAGGACATCATAGTCCATGGGTTTAGGGACTCCACAGTCCGTTGTTAGTTTTAAGACATCACGGTCGAGGTTAAGGACATCATAGTCCATGAGTTTAAGGACCCCACAGTCCAGTTTAAAGACGTCATAGTATATGAAATGTATGGTTGTCGGGACCCGTCACCTCTCTGAAGACGTTGAAGGATTACAACGACAAATATCAGAGGAGTTCAGAGATGTACCCTTAAACCAAAATTTATTTGGGGATCTATAGTCCAATTTGGGACTAAAGTCTGTTTGAAGGTTTATGAGCATATGGGCTCAGTTGATATGAGTTGAACATTTTATTGTTCTGGCTATTGAGCCTTTACTTGGACTTGGCCCTTTTAATAATGCTGAGCATTAGATCCTGACAATTTTTGTCTTGTATTGAATGCATAGCATTTATCAGAACAAATTGTGTTTTGACAGTGCGCTACGTGGCGCGTCAGGCGCTTTGCGCTAAGGAAAGAGCGCATTGCGCTTCTATTGGATAGCGCACACGAGGAGGACACGTGTCGCGCTAAGCGCTAGTTTGTTGGCGCATTGCGCTTTTAATTTATGAGCGCGCTGCGCTAGTTTGTGGATGCGCCAGTGAGTGACACGTAGCGCGCTTGGCGCTGAGCGCCAGCCCATGAGCGCAATGCACTGTTTCAGGAGCGCAATGCGCAAGTAGTGTCTATGGTTGACACGTGGCTTGTTTTGGTGCTGAGAGCCGGTCCAAGGAGCGCAAGGGCGCAGTTCATAAGTGCAAGGCACTTTCTAATAGCGCAAAGCGCATTTGATCAATTTAAGATCCAAGAACAAATTTATGTTCTTCAAAGGAGGCCTTGCCTTAAGATCCAAGAACAAAAGTTCTTGTTTATAAAAAAGGGCACCGCCTTTGTAGATCAAGGATCTATGAATGAAGTAAATACTTCTTTTATTTTTATGATTAGATCTTTTGATCTTTTCTTTTAAATCAAAGACCTTGGTCTTTTTATAGATCTAAGATCTTTTTAGAAGATGGTTCTTCTTTTTAGGAGATGGTTTCATCTCTGTTATTCAAGAACATAGTTCTTTACCTTGAAGATGAAGAAAAATCTTCTTTTTTTTTCTAAAGGCTTGCCTTTCTTTCTCTTTGAGTTTTCTCAAAATTTGCAGAGGGTTTTCTTTCTCTCTTTTTTTATCTCTCTCTGTGTGTCTTTTTTTTAGACTTGAAGTCTAGGGTCCTTTATATAGGGCCAAATGATTTGTTGAATCAGTTTTAAGAGATCTTTCTCTGATTGATTTGGGAATATTTCCCACCGTTGGATCTTTTGATCCTAGGGCTTTTGTTTTACAGAAGGCAATCTTCTTGTTTTTAACAAGATTGGAAAGATTTTTCCACAACAGAATTTTAATTCTGATTAATGATTTATCATTATTAGATCTTTTGATCTAACGGTGGGGAATTTTTAATTCCAGCGCTGGCGCACCCGTGCTTTGCACGTGGTGCGCTGCTCAGAGCGCAGCGCACTTTGTGCTAGCGCACCCACGTTTGACACGTGGCGCGCATCGCAGAGCACAGCGCAACTGCGCTAGCGCACTCGTGTGTGACACGTGGCACGCAGCGCAGAGCGCTGTGCACCGTGTCTGACACGTGGCGTGCAACACAGAGTGCAGCGCCACTGCGCTAGCGCACCCGTGTTTGACACTTGGCGCGCAGCGCGAAGCGCTGGATCTGAAGCGTTGCTTCAATTTTTAGTTTTGAAATTTTTAAAACAGAGCTTTGCTCTGATTGGGGTGCGCTGCCTAGGGCACAGCGCACCTGGTGCTAGCACGTCTGCGTTTGACACGTGGCGCGCAGCGCGCAGAATCTGAAGTGTTGCTTCAATTTAAATTTTGAATTTTGAAACAGAGCCTTGCTCTGATTGGGGGAAACAGAGTTTTTATTATTATTATTATTATTTCATTTTATTGTTATTATTGGGAGCGGGTTTTGAGCCAAAATTTTGGCGGGAACAAATGCCCCCCACTAATTTGCCCACGTAAGTATGTACGTGGGTGAAGTAGTGCAGAGTTATACATGGCCATAGAATTGAGGGCTTAGGAGACAAGTTTAGGGTCCTTGTAGCCTAAGACTTTTTTCATCTTCACGAGCCGTAAGGGTCTCAAGAAGGTTTTTTATCCCTACAAGTCGAGAGAATCTCATAGGTGTAAATTCTCCCTAGAAATCGTGAGGATTTCTAAGTGTTCATCGCCTCCGTGAGTCGTAAGGATCTCACTCGGGTATTTTCCTTACGAATCGTGAGGACCCGTAAGTATCTTCTTTATTTCATTGGCGAATGTGGCTTTGGCAAATGTGGCCCGCAGATAGTCCATGTTGACCTCCTTGTAGAGCAGCGATGGCTTAGGAGACAGGGTTAGGATCTGTCACTTAAGACTTTTCAACTTTACGATTCATGAGGGTCTCATAAAGACTTTTCTCCCTACGAGTCGAAAGGATCTCGTAGGTGAATTTTCTCCTTAGGAGTCGTGAGGACTCCTAAGTGTGTGTTTTCTCTTGAGAGTCATAAGGATCTCACAGGAGAATTTTCTCCCTTACAAGTCGAGAGGACTCATAAGTGATTGTTTCCCTCCTTGTCGATGTTCGACTTCGGAGAGTGTGGCCTGCAGATAGTCTATCTTGACCTCCTTGTAGGGCACCGATGGCTTAGGAAACAGGGTTAGGATCTGCCACCTAAGACTTTTCAAATTTATGAGCCGTGAGGGTCTCATAAATACTTTTCTCCCTACGAGTCGAGAGGATCTCGTAGGTGTATTTTCTCCTTAGGGGTCGTGAGGACTCCTAAGTGCGTTTTCTCTTGAGAGTCGTAAGGATCTCACTAGAGAATTTTCCCTCTTACAAGTCGAGAGGACTCGTAAGTGGTTGTTTCCCTCCTTGTCGAGATTCGACTTTGGAGAGTGTGGTCCGTGAATAGTATGCAAGAGTCCGTTTTGGACCGACTTGCAGGGCCCCAGTGCTTAGGAAACAGTTTTTTTAATCCCCGCTGCCTAAGGCTTTTCCTCACAAGTCGAGACGAATCGAGCATTTCTCGCAAGAATATCCTAACGTCACAGTTAACCTCTGCTCTTTACGACAGAGGTCCGTTAGGGTCTGTGGTACTAGGGTTTTGTCTGTTGTACCGTCGCGTTGGCTGATGTATCCCTCGATAGGCAACCTTGCTGTTCGAGTAGCCTTGCGGCTGTCATGTCTCTGATCCCTTCGGGGGCTGAACAAGACGTCTTCAAGCAAATTCTCCTAGGCAGTTTGACCGTCGGAAGAGCAAGCGTTAGGAATTTTTCCATGCCGCTTTTTACTTGAGGTTAGGCTCATTTTGGAGAGCCCCGATGAGTCATAACCACTCCGCGCTGGTGTGGGATGATCTCCGATAGTCTTTCAGGTTTTATATGAGTTGCCATCAAGACCCTGAAGCTAGGAATTTGGCTTTCGCTTCGTTTGTTGGCATTGCATCTGTAAGTGCACGGCGGCGCCCCGGCCGTCAATCCGACGCCGGAATGCGGAAGCGGTGATATACTTAAATTTTGCGGACTTTGCAAACCGGCACCACCGCGCACTAAACTCCGGATCGTAACCATTAACAAGTCTAAGCTAACTAGAATACGGGTTAGAGATGTATACCGACGATCCAAGTCCTCCGGTCTTCATCTCCACTCCGATCTCTTCGCGGGATCTCCGTCCGTCTCCTCCTCGTCGGAAAGGGCACCACATCGCCTGTAGCTTTTACGGGCTCCCACCTCAATACCGAGGCAACTCGGGCGCGAAGCTGGCGAATCGACGCGTCCAAGATTTGCTGTAGGAAGTAGTGTAGAATACGCTTTGTCTCACTTTGGGGTTGGTTGCCTTGATGGAGGAATCAAGATGATATGAACTTGGGGATTTTTGTGGCAATGAAAATGATATGAATGATTAATTTTCTCCACACCAAAATGAAGCCTATCATTTTTCCTCCTCTTCATCATGAAGTGGCCGGCCATTCTAAGTGGGAAATGGTGGAGGGAAAAGAATGGATATGTATGATGAAGGGAGGTGAGTGTAGGAGTGAAGAGGGGTGACCACATCAAGGGACATAGAAACAAACAAGCATGCTTCACATTAAACCCACCCATACCTTCACAAATCAACATTAAAAGCAAGCATGGTGCAAAGATAAGAAAGCTATCATAATCAATCCATTATGCAAGAAAACCCCTCCACAAAAGTAATTTGCAAAACTGCAAATTACCCCCTCCATCGGAAAAGTCCGGCCGGGAAAGAACAAAGGAAAACCGGCCGGAACGGAATGCAAACTGGCAACTCCAGAAAACTGGTCCCGTAATAAATTACAGGAAAAACCCCGACACTGTGCATACACACCCGCATCTGTATTCCGTCCGGATACAAATGCAAAGAGACAAAATCTACACTGTACTAAACTAGGACCGGCTTAAACCAAAGCCGGCTAGTAATATCCGTTCGATCCTGATCCGTGCAATACCGCACGTATCTGATCGAACCCTGCCATATACCTATACGGCTACTAGTACATACCGTCCGATCCTGATCCGTGCAATACCGCACGTATCTGATCGGACCCTGCCATATCTCCATACGGCCTCTACAGCGTTTCGCCCGAAACTTGAGTAACTGAAAGTGTGGTGGACTCTAAAGACTCCTCAACACCTTGGTTGTGGATTTAACCACTAGCACGTCAGAGGTATAAGCCAATACGTGACGGGCTACCAGGTACTGACCAAATGGGACGTCGATGAGGAAGCTCACCCCGACACCCAACTGAGCCTGTCAGTGACAATATCTGTGCAGTCCGGTCCGTTCGTCTATGAGTATCGCATGGCGGGCCTAGGGGGTTGGTAAAAGTCAGACCCCCAAAAGCGGTACAAGTCGTGTCGGAGTGTAGCCCAGAACACCCTGAGATACTACTGGAATACCTACCAGTAAATCTCCTTGCCTTGGCCAAGGACTTTGTGTAATGGCTCTCCTAGACACAGCACGACCTCACCCCCAATACCGGGAGAGACGAACCCCTGAAGATACGCTCACTGCCTCCATGTGGCTCGGGACTGTACCCAACTAAAACCTGTTTGCACGACTCCTTTGAGCCGTGGTAGGGTAGTAATCAAAGTACAGTGGGAACTCACACGAGACAAATGACGATCCCCAGGTCGATGAACTAACCTGCACACATGTCACCAGGGAACTGCCATCTGACGTCTGGTATATGACCAACTAGCATGTTCCCGGCGAGTCCTGTCCGGTGTACTCATAACCCAATGAGCACCTGTATACATCTTAGGTGATCCAACTGACACCAGTGGCTTGTGAGACCGGCCACCGCCCCTCGTCGGGGTCTCGACTGTATACACTAGTCTACTAATGGAGTATCGATGCCCGGTCTCGAAACTCCCACGACTAGGGACCTTTTAAGGATATGCTTGTAGACCCCCAGCTCCCACTTATATGATCGCCCTCATACTGCTGGTGGTCAAGCAAGAATCCTAGGGGCTCTATCAACGTGTAATAGCGACGTGTCATGTCACCTAAAGCAGTACACGATGATAAAGGTAAACCAGATGGCATACTATCATCTCGAGTAAGACTGTCCTACCGGGATAGGTCCTCCCTCAATCATTGCAATCACGTACCTGTGATCCAATAATTGACTCTGAGGGCACTACCTCCAACAATCTCCCACTTGCACTCAAGGCTAATTATTGCGATGTCGCATACTCACAGCCCGAGTGATACCGAACACCCAACTCCTCTACTAGTCAGTCTCACAAAGCTCGTTTGCGAAACTATTGCGTTCGAGGAATAGCCTTAGTGAGTGGATCCGCCTTGATGTTTTTTTTTTCTATGTCTCTCTATATCTCAAGTTCGCGGAGAAACCCATCTCCCGAAAAGAGCAATACCTGTCTTAGAATGTGTCTGGATGTCTGATGGGACATAGCTCATAAATGAACTCCAAATCCAAACTTCTTAGACTGTATCGTCATCTGAACTTAATCAGTATCCTGCGCGCCATGCCTCCCTCAGTATTGCCTTGGACCACCTGTCCAAAATACTGCCCCTCATCAGAAGGAAAACTATAACTCTGACAACCTCCTTGTCGTCCATGTCACCTTGGAAGCCTGGAATGATAACTGTCTCCTGAATGAGGCTGTCGTTATCATCTCCCTAGAACATCCACTTATGTTCTAAAACTGCTTCCGACTGTTTCTCCAGGATTGGATTAATGTCAACTTATTGCATCTAGTGCAAGAACAACATCTGGTGTGGTACTTGACATCTCACGATTGACTCAATTGCCTGAGCAAGTGATCTGCCAATCATGCCTGTCCCTCTCCCCTTTAGTCTGTAAGACACCTTTGGAGAGGGTGACTCCATTATCTGCAGGTACACTACCGTGCATGGAGTCGTCCATTCTAAATACTCTTAGAATGCTGTCAAGTACCCTGATTGGGAAACCACCCAAATCTAGATCTAATACCCTAGATCCAGTAACTAGTATGTCAGATATAAAATCCACTTCCTTTGTGGAGAAACCACTGTGTGACGACCAAAGTATAACCGATCGTAGTATAGGAGTTTCTTTTCCTACTTTGTGTATGTCATCCAAATACCAGGATATCACACCCTACTACCTTCTCAACAGATCCATCCCCTATTCTGATGAAGTCAAGCCTATGACTGTCACGTCAGAAATAGATGATCTATCTCCGCTACATCTGCTCTAGTCTATAAATAGACATAAGCTACCTGTCCACCAATGCTTCCGCTGCTCCCACTGACTACGACAACCCTCTGGCAGAGTCATATAGACGTACACTTCTAAAACTGGTTTAGAACGACGCTATACTCATCCTCCCGCCGGGTCTCGTAACCTGGAACAACAGCAATGGCAATTGTGGGTAAACAAGAACTTCCCTGTCACCGTCCTTGAGGCTACCGGAGTACCTCTCGGGTGCCTGAAGTTACCCACCTTATCTGCGGAGTGGCCAATGGAATGTCAAATCAGATTGAATCTTTAGGTTCCTTATCAAATCTTCAGTAATCGTTTGTGGTTCTAGAATCACTTCCAGTTCTACCATACTCCCACTACTGTTTTTCTGGAAAAAAAAAACATTTTTTATAAAACTGTGGCGAGTCTAGAACAATATCGCTATTGTTCATCCAGATGGTAGAAAGTCAACCCTCGTCATAGCCTGGGTCAACCCACAAACAGCCATTACAGAAACGTGCCTTGAGTTGTCCAGTGTCTGGTTTTAATCATAAACCGGACAACTCCCCGTACCTTAACATCGTTAAGATATGAACTGTTCTATATCCAATATAGAACCAGAGGCACTTATTTAATTGAACTAGATTCAAATCATGCAGCTGTCTCCAGTGCATGTCAACTAAATGGAAGGAGGCGGATCAGCGTTACTCAACTTAGGAACACTTCCAATTATGAGTAACCTGAAAGAGAAGCAAGTTCTCTTAATCATTACTTTTCAACTGAATACCACAAGTATCTACATCTTCGATCTCTTTGAAGAATCCCGATACTTGCTACACCTGGTTCTCTACTCTATTCAAATACCTGTAACTTCTCCAAATTCGGACCCTGCGTTTCCACGAAACACCTGTCTAAAAACTAGAGAAGTCATAAGTAAACTGAATGTAGTACGAGGACCAACCCCTCTGTCCTGATGGACCCTGGACAACATACAATACTCTGTATAAGTCCCTTGAGTCTTATAACTCATTCACTGTGTGTCGTAGGTTGAAAACTGTACTTATGGTTAAGAAGAATTACACCGCTGTTTAATGCTCCTTACCTAACCATCCACTGATATAGGTAAATGTCGTAGACATAATTTCAGAAAGGTATATCTCACTCTATGAAAATAGACGTACAGATACATCGATTTGAAATTGGTGCATAACGGCGGATATTCAAAACCAAATACTTGCCGACCGGCAAACAGCCCAGATGATTTCCTCAAATGTAACGAATCCCGATATAATGAGGATGATCACCCAATTCCCAATAACTTACTCCCACTCATCATCTGTAAAACTATACAGATGTGAGAATCAAACTTGGTAAATACATACCCTGGAGCAAGTGTCCAATCGGGAAATCAGTTTTCTTTTAACAGTACACAGTTGAACCTGAAACATTGAAATGTTTCGATGGGGTATCCTGGTATTCCTAGTAATGCCTCTATCATTATCCAGATTCACAACTATAACCGTATAATTCTTTGCCACCTCTCCAAATCCCTTCATATGTCTTTAGTCATTACCTTCTGTACACCCCTTTGGGCCAAATGGTTTTCTTCCTTCCTTACCGTTCGGCACCAGCCTATGGTTTGGAAGAAGACTATCCAATAAGCATAATGGGTGTACTGTCCTAGTCCTAGGAGCACTCGCAATGCGAGAGAAGGTGAAGATAAAAGACACCTGAATGTACTTTATTCCTATTTCTCCTGAACCAGGATCCATCCCCGAACTGGAACAAGTTCCTTTCGAGTTCGTATATAACCATACGATGGATTATCCAATAAAATGGGATCTTCGTAGTGATACGGAGTGTCCTGGAGAAATACAAAGGTGATTTAGGATTGGCGAAGAAATACTTGGTTCGGTCGTGAATAGCAGTCGCAATTTACTTTGCCCTCTTACTAATCCCTTGTTTTGTCTGAACTTAATACCTTCTGTACACCGTTTAGGCTAACTGGTTTTCTTCATTCCCTACCGGTCGGCACCAGCCTAAGGTTTGGAAGAAGACAATCCAATTTGCGTAATAGGTGTACTACCCCTAAACCAAGGAGTACTCGTAACCTGAGAGAGGGTAAAAGGAAAAGACAACTGAATAATCCTATCCGTTTTCTCCAGAACCGGAAACCATCCTCGAATCCCTTCGAGTTCGTATCTAACCATACGATGGTTTTGTCCAATGGAAGTGGACGTTTGTAGTAATACGGGGTGTCCTGGAGAAAAGGGTAAAAGTAGGAGTGGCAATGAGGTCTGCAACTCAGACAATTCAATAGCCGGTGTTTAAGAAGGTTCGGTCAACTTGGTCACTGAGTCAAAGTCTTAGGGTCGGGTCAAATGGTCGCTGCCAAGAGAGAGAGAAAAGAAACACTCAGCGTGCACTCTAACCTAGATCAGAATGGTCACCAATTTATCTAATCTGGAATCCTCCCACTGTACCTCAAATTCTCCTCCAAACCTGAAAGAAGAATTAGTCGGGGTTACCCGAGGAGTAAACTAACTCATCAGTGGGAATCGGGATCCAACTATCATCGCATGATAACGTGACGGAATCCGCTCACGTCAACACACTCCAGAAGGTATGCGCATATCTGGCAAGTTTCAGTTCTTTTGAAACTCCCGATGTGATTTCTGCCCCATGCTCTTATGACCTTGGCGAAGGTCAACAAATCATAAGTCACATGTCAAGTTCTACCCGTCATTCTCCAGGTTAATTTGAATCCACCCGTACAAGCCCTTGACGAAGGTCAACAAGGCTATACGACTGTCCCAAACCAACGCATCTATCTATGCAGCAGAAAGGTAACAAGCAGCTACCATACACTATGCCTTGACGAAGGTCAACAAACATAGCATGAATACTACGTGCTACCCGTCTGAAACGACGGAGGGCTACGAATGGTTTCTGGCGAAAACCTTTAACGTAATGAACTTGATATCGTTGAAGGAACGGATAGCTTTTAAAATATAGTGACAAAAACCTTTACTAAAGAGGTCACTCCCGGTGAAGGGATCTCGGCTCTTTCCCCGTAGAATGAGGTGCAGGATATTCCAACTGAATACCGCGATGCAAAGCAAAAGTAATCGGCTATAGTGAAGTTAATGCCCTGACGCAAACTTTTTGTCCAAGGGGTCACTCCCGGTGAAGGGATCTCGGCCCTTGCCTCGTCGACTGAGGAGCAGGATATTCCAATGAATACCACGATGCAAAACAAAAGTAAACGTCCTTGCAATAACAGCTTTTTGAAAAGTGTTCCAACAACATCAGATTAGGTTTGTTTTTAACTTGCATTGATCCGAATCAATGCAGTCCCATCAATTGATCACACCAAAAAGAACGAAAATATACTGATGTACGTATATGCCATCCGCATTCGCCACTGGGTCCCGTCATTACCCGTTAGGTTAGCTAACTAACGACAGAGCGGGGACTGGACTAGCGCGGATGCAAAACATATACAACATCTACTAATATATATACCAATATATTATATTCGCTCAAGGCGTGAATGAAATGCAACATCACAGATAATGAACAGCATCACAGAAACAATACAGATATTTGGGATCCCCGGGTTTCACAGAGCCGCTGAAACCCGACGTTCCCCTGGTCGTGTGGATAGCCTGTGCAATGAAATCCTAGACCCCTACGGGCGCGGCAAGTTACCCGCCAAAACCTGAAGCGAGGCAGCCCCCTTCAGCGCCGTGAATGGACCACCCAGCACTTCACGGAATCCGGCAACTTGGGCACCCCTCCTGGGTCAACCTGTACCCCCTACGAGTGCGGCGAATAGCCCGTCAATCCTGGAGTGAAGCCCCCTCCGTCCCAATGCCATGAGATGCGGGCTTGTTGCCTTCTAGAACCCGGCTATCCGTGCACCCCTCCGCGGGGCAATCCTAGTACAGAAAGTAAAATATACATACAACGGGTACATCGACCGCAACCAGGTCGTGCCCCAAAAGAATAATACAGTCAGGCAGTGACGGCAGTCCACATGTCGGACGCTCGCCCCGCAAAATCAAATGTACATAATACAACAAAACAGTACTAGCATTGCATCCAGGCTATCCCCACCGACCGATCCGCAACATCACAGCAAATACATAGAACATCAACGTGAAAGTCACGTTCGCAAATCCGTCTAACCGGGCTATAGCAGTTAGACCGGATTTACCGATCGAGTGACATTCACGGTCGCAGATATAATGTAAATACTGTGAAAAATGTGTTTAAAAAATTTTCCGATTGATCAAACCTTAACAAGTGGGCCCCAAAGAAAACTGTAGCACTCACAGAAATAATTGGCCCAATTTTAATATCCCAAAAACCATATTTTCTATTCAGGAACACACTGCAAAAATTCGAGGGGGTGAACAGTTAACTCCGCGGCGGAAGCGCGGCCAAAGCAGGGGTTTGGCCGCCCTTCCGCGGCGGTATGGTAAGTTCGTGGAACCAAATTTTTACAGTGACCTTAAAATTCCCTGCACATCACTCTGAGACAACCTGAAAAATTTTTGGACTCAAAAAAAATTCGACAGAAACTGATGTGCAAAAATACGGGTTTTTGGACTTTTTGATCGATCGGAAATGCAAACACATTACACAAAGCTAGACTAAGTTAATGGCGAGGCTCTGATACCACTGTAAGTGCACGGCGGCGCCCCGGCCGTCAATCCGACGCCGGAATGCGGAAGCGGTGATATACTTAAATTTTGCGGACTTTGCAAACCGGCACCACCGCGCACTAAACTCCGGATCGTAACCATTAACAAGTCTAAGCTAACTAGAATACGGGTTAGAGATGTATACCGACGATCCAAGTCCTCCGGTCTTCATCTCCACTCCGATCTCTTCGCGGGATCTCCGTCCGTCTCCTCCTCGTCGGAAAGGGCACCACATCGCCTGTAGCTTTTACGGGCTCCCACCTCAATACCGAGGCAACTCGGGCGCGAAGCTGGCGAATCGACGCGTCCAAGATTTGCTGTAGGAAGTAGTGTAGAATACGCTTTGTCTCACTTTGGGGTTGGTTGCCTTGATGGAGGAATCAAGATGATATGAACTTGGGGATTTTTGTGGCAATGAAAATGATATGAATGATTAATTTTCTCCACACCAAAATGAAGCCTATCATTTTTCCTCCTCTTCATCATGAAGTGGCCGGCCATTCTAAGTGGGAAATGGTGGAGGGAAAAGAATGGATATGTATGATGAAGGGAGGTGAGTGTAGGAGTGAAGAGGGGTGACCACATCAAGGGACATAGAAACAAACAAGCATGCTTCACATTAAACCCACCCATACCTTCATCAAATCAACATTAAAAGCAAGCATGGTGCAAAGATAAGAAAGCTATCATAATCAATCCATTATGCAAGAAAACCCCTCCACAAAAGTAATTTGCAAAACTGCAAATTACCCCCTCCATCGGAAAAGTCCGGCCGGGAAAGAACAAAGGAAAACCGGCCGGAACGGAATGCAAACTGGCAACTCCAGAAAACTGGTCCCGTAATAAATTACAGGAAAAACCCCGACACTGTGCATACACACCCGCATCTGTATTCCGTCCGGATACAAATGCAAAGAGACAAAATCTACACTGTACTAAACTAGGACCGGCTTAAACCAAAGCCGGCTAGTAATATCCGTTCGATCCTGATCCGTGCAATACCGCACGTATCTGATCGAACCCTGCCATATACCTATACGGCTACTAGTACATACCGTCCGATCCTGATCCGTGCAATACCGCACGTATCTGATCGGACCCTGCCATATCTCCATACGGCCTCTACAGCGTTTCGCCCGAAACTTGAGTAACTGAAAGTGTGGTGGACTCTAAAGACTCCTCAACACCTTGGTTGTGGATTTAACCACTAGCACGTCAGAGGTATAAGCCAATACGTGACGGGCTACCAGGTACTGACCAAATGGGACGTCGATGAGGAAGCTCACCCCGACACCCAACTGAGCCTGTCAGTGACAATATCTGTGCAGTCCGGTCCGTTCGTCTATGAGTATCGCATGGCGGGCCTAGGGGGTTGGTAAAAGTCAGACCCCCAAAAGCGGTACAAGTCGTGTCGGAGTGTAGCCCAGAACACCCTGAGATACTACTGGAATACCTACCAGTAAATCTCCTTGCCTTGGCCAAGGACTTTGTGTAATGGCTCTCCTAGACACAGCACGACCTCACCCCCAATACCGGGAGAGACGAACCCCTGAAGATACGCTCACTGCCTCCATGTGGCTCGGGACTGTACCCAACTAAAACCTGTTTGCACGACTCCTTTGAGCCGTGGTAGGGTAGTAATCAAAGTACAGTGGGAACTCACACGAGACAAATGACGATCCCCAGGTCGATGAACTAACCTGCACACATGTCACCAGGGAACTGCCATCTGACGTCTGGTATATGACCAACTAGCATGTTCCCGGCGAGTCCTGTCCGGTGTACTCATAACCCAATGAGCACCTGTATACATCTTAGGTGATCCAACTGACACCAGTGGCTTGTGAGACCGGCCACCGCCCCTCGTCGGGGTCTCGACTGTATACACTAGTCTACTAATGGAGTATCGATGCCCGGTCTCGAAACTCCCACGACTAGGGACCTTTTAAGGATATGCTTGTAGACCCCCAGCTCCCACTTATATGATCGCCCTCATACTGCTGGTGGTCAAGCAAGAATCCTAGGGGCTCTATCAACGTGTAATAGCGACGTGTCATGTCACCTAAAGCAGTACACGATGATAAAGGTAAACCAGATGGCATACTATCATCTCGAGTAAGACTGTCCTACCGGGATAGGTCCTCCCTCAATCATTGCAATCACGTACCTGTGATCCAATAATTGACTCTGAGGGCACTACCTCCAACAGCATCTGCTGTATCGAGACGAATGTCGCGGTTGTCTCTAGGTTGCTGGTGAACCGTCGAGGTTTGGAACCAGGGATTTTGCCGTGGCTCCGTTGTTTGATTGTCGCGTCTGAATCCCGCTGGAGGGAGAACGCTGTGGTAACGTCTCGTCTGCTGTACCGAGACGAGCGTCGGGGTGGTGACCACTCCGCGCTGGTGCGAGATGATCTCCGATTGTCTTTCAGGCTTTATATGAGTTGCCGTCAAGACCCTGAAGCTAGGAATTTGGCCTTTGCTTCGTTTGTTTTGTCGTGTACGAATCCTGTTGGAGGAAGGACGCTATAGTGACATTTCGTCTGCTATATCGAGACGAATGTCAAGGTGGTGACCACTCCGCGCTGGTGCGGGATGATCTCCGATTGTCTTTCAGGCTTTATATGAGTTGCCGTCAAGACCCTGAAACTAGGAATTTGGCCTTTGCTTCGCTTGCTGGCACTGCGTCTGCTGTATCGAGACGAATGTCGCGGTTGTCTATAGGTTGCGTGTGAACCGTCGAGGTATGGAACTAGGGATTTTGCCGTTGCTCCGTTGTTTGATTGTCGCGTCTGAACCCTGCTGGAGGAAGAACGCTGGGGTGACATCTCGTCTGCTGTATCGAGACGAACGTCGAGGTGGTGACCACTCCGCGCTGGTGTGGGATGATCTCCGATAGTCTTTCAGGTTTTATATGAGTTACCGTCAAGACCCTGAAGCTAGGAATATTGCCTTTGCTTCGTTTTCTTTGGCGTGTCCGAATCCTGTTGGAGGAAGGACGCTGTAGTGACATCTCGTCTGCTGTATCGAGACGAACGCCAAGGTGGTGACCATTTCGCGCTGGTGTGGGATGATCTCCGATTGTCTTTCAGGCTTTATATGAGTTGTCGTCAAGAAACTGAAGCTGGGGATGCTGCCTTTGCTTTATTTGCTTTGGCGTGTCCGAATCCTGTTGGAGGAAGGACGCTGTAGTGACATCTCGTCTGCTGTATCGAGACGAACGTCGAGGTGGTGACCACTCCGCGCTGATGTGAGATGATCTCCGATAGTCTTTCAGGTTTTATATGAGTTACCGTCAAGATCCTGAAGTTAGGAATTTGGCCTTCGCTTCATTTGCTTTGGCGTGTCCGAATCCTGTTGGAGGAAGGACACTGTAGTGACATCTCGTCTGCTGTATCGAGACGAACGTCGAGGTGGTGACCACTCCGCGCTGATGTGAGATGATCTCCGATAGTCTTTCAGGTTTTATATGAGTTACCATCAAGACCCTGAAGCTAGGAATTTGGCCTTCGCTTCATTTGCTTTGGCGTTGCGTCTGAATCCTGTTGGAGGAAGGGCGCTGTTGTTGACATTGCGTCTGGTATAACAAGACGAATGCTGAGATGGAGTTGGGATTTTGCCGTCACTCCGCTTTGTTTCGACCGTGAGGTCTTTCATTGACGTTGCATCTGCATCCTGCTGGACTGCGAAGGAACGCCGTCCTTGATATCTCGTCTGTTGTATCGAGAGGAATGCTGAGGTGGAGCAGGGATTTTTCCGTCACTCCGCTTTGTTTCGACCGTGAAGTCTTTCATTGACGTTGCATCTGGATCCTGCTGGATTGTGAAGGAACGCCGTCGTTGACATCTCGTCTGCTGTATCGAGACGAATGCTGAGGTGGAGTTGGGATTTTTGCCGTCGCTCCGCTTTGTTTCGACCGTGAGGTCTTTCGTTGACGTTGCATCTGCATCCTGCTGGACTGCGAAGGAACGCCGTTGTGGGTCTTCAGGCTGTAGATGTGGCCGTCGAGATTTGGCTCTTCTTGTGATAGAGCCTGATGGGAAGGTATGGTTCCCTCTTTGTTTGTGCCCCTGGATTGTATACAGGGATCGATGTGATCTCACCTGTAAGGCAAAAAGTTTCATTTCATTTTTTATTTCTTTCTTTCCGCGATTCTCTATCATTTCAGCTTTTAATATCGCGAAAGTCGCGATTGCCCAATCATTTCGGCTATTTTTCGCGGTGCCCAATCATTTCGGCTATTTTATATTTTCACTCGCTGCTTTTTATTGCGAGTTGCCCAACCATTTCGGCTATTTTTGTATGCATATATTTTTACTTGCTGATTTTGTTGCAAGTTGCCCCATCATTTCGGCTATTTCATATGCATTTTTTTTTGGCTCGCTGATTTTTTTTTCGCGAGTATGGGATTTGGGATTTGATGCCAATCTTAGCATCAGCATCGCTGCGACTGGAATATTGCCAGGAGCGAATCATCATTTGCCATAAAAAGACTTGGAATTTGATACCGTTTTAGGCATCAACATCGCTACCACTGGGATATTACCAGGAGCGAATCATCATTTTCCTCTGTCGATGTCGAACAAAGGTGGCTTAGCAAACAGGGTTAGGATCCTGTCGACTAAGGTTTTTGACTTCATGAGCCATAAGGGTCTCATAAAGGTATTTCTCCCTACGAGTCGTGAGGATCTCGTAGGTGCGTTTTCTTCTTAGGAATCGTGAGGATTCCTAAGCGTGTGTTCTCTTATAAGTCGTAAGGATCTTACAAGAGTGGTTTCTCCTTATAAGTCGAGAGGACTTACAAGTGTCTTTTGCCATATGAGCATATCTCCAGTCTCTGATGGGACTTTGTTAAGGAAATGTTCATTCGCGCCCGTGGATTGTATACAAGGGTCGATATCAAGACGCTTGTAGGGCAGCATTGGAGGTTGTGATGGCTTAAGAACAGGTTCAGGTCCCTATAGCTTAAGACTTTTGAACCCTATGATCTGTGAGGGTCTCAAAAGGAAATTCTCCTTACGAGTCGTGAGGATCTCGCAAGTGTAATTTCTCCTTAGGAACCGTGGGGATCCCTAAGTGTGTTGCTCTCTTGTGAGTCGTAAGGCTCTCACGCAGGTGGTTTCTCCTTACAAAGTCGAGAGGACCTTGCAAGTGTCTTTTAGCGAGATTGCGCCCTTTCGGGTTTTCACAAAACTCGCCGGTAGCCCTGCTGTTTTTACTCACGGAGCCCTTTCGGGTTTTCATCCGTGCCCATTTTGCTTGTGGACTTACCTTTTTTTGTTTTAACGAGATTGCGCCCTTTCGGGTTTTCACAAGACTCGCCGGTAGCCCTGCTGTTTTTACTCACGGAGCCCTTTCGGGTTTTCATTCGTATCCATTTTGCTTGTGGACATACCGTTTTCTTTTCTTTTTTTTTTCTTTCTCTTTCTTTTTTTTTATTGTCTCTTTTTTTTGTATCAGCCTTGGGATACTGCGGTCTATAGTAGTTTATCGACGTCTCGGTCAATTGCAAGTTTTAGGACATTGCGGTCCATTGTTAGTTTAGGGACATTTCGGTCCGCAGCCAGTTTTAGGACATAGTGGTCCATTGTTGCCGTATTTGAGGCGAATTTCTAGTTTACGGACTTTTCGGTCCATGGGGCTTTCCCTATGAATGAGCATGATGCCCCCGGCATATCCATCTTTTTCGGAGCATGTGGTTGTGGCGGGCTCACCTTCCAGTTTTCGGACAGCGCGAACTTGCCCTGTTGGTATTGATCTTCAACCCAGTTTTTGAAGACGTAGGAGTTTTCGATCGGATGGCCCAATACTCGGTGGTAAGGGCAGTAATTAGGATTGTTGATATCGTTCAATTGTAGTGGGTGTTTCAGCTCCGGTAGAGTGATAAGCCTGTTGCACACTGCTAGTTCGAACAGTCTCCTTGTTTCATCCCGGGGAAATGAGTAAGGACGTTTCAACTTCTCATCGAGGGGTTGCCGCTTGTTGCTTTGGCGAATAACCGGTCTCGAGCCACTCGATTGTTGTTGAGCGTTAGCGATGAAGACCGTTTTTTCCTTCCCCTTATCCTTTTTGTTCGATCCCTTGTTTGCGGGTCCGAGATTCTTTTCGGGTAGCGTGAGATTGCGCGGCTGAATGTTCTCGCAACTCCTCAGTTCTTTCGTTTCAGAGATGGATTCTTTGAAGAGAGGGCCGGGGGCTATTTCTTCTTCGGAGTCGCTCCCGAAGGTGAGAACTCGCGATCCCCCGGGATCAACCCTATGACAATTGCCGATAATTTTTTTAGGCTCATCTGTCGCATTTTTCCGCTGTCTACGAGCTTCACGCTTTGTCCTCTTGAAGTGTTGCCTGTGAGCGACATACCCTTGCCACCAACACTTAAAGGAGTTGCAGTCTTCAGTAGGGTGTGCGATCTTCTGATGATACAAGCAGAAGTTAGGATGTACGTCTCCTTCATCAAGATATATACCACCGGGAGAATTTTCTCTGAAAGAGGGCAGCTTCATCCCCATCGATATGGCTTTGGCGAATCGCTTCCTTGTCTTGATCCTGCTTTTATATGCGGTGGATGTATTTTGATCTGGTGGGAGTGTTTCGACCCTTTCGTCCAGTCGCCGGCGTTTGGCCTTTTCAAATATGGCCATCTCGCGCTCCCGATCAGCTTTGCTTTTTAGACGGGCTTCGTTCAGGAATGCGTCAATTGTTTCGTCTGATGGCCCTAGAAGTTCCGGCTCGGGATCTGCCCCCGGATTCTCTGCGTCAGGAGCTTCTTCACTGTCTATCGACGAGTGAGAGATCATATGGTAGCTTGCCACATAATCCTCAGGTTCATCCGACGAGTCTTTGTCATCATCTCCGTCCTCAAGGACGTGGCTGAGGAATTCTCGGAATGTGACCGGAGTCCACGCCTTCTGATTATATTCTTCCAGTGCGTCAATATGTTTTCGCAGATCCATGCGCTTGTCATCAAACTGCGCGAGCTTTTTGGTCTTCTTCTTTTTCTTTGAAGACTTTGACTGCTGTGCCTGGGTGTTTTGCCCACTGCTATCAATTCTCGGTGTTGGGCGTGGTTTCAGCATCCCATCAATGACCTCAGGCTCCAGTGGATTTTTCCACCTGATTGCCGGGCACATTTGGAGATCCTTTAGCATTCTTTTAGTTTTGGCTGAAAGGGCGACCTCCCACGGAGTTTCTTCTATAAAAGAGCACGATGCCCCCTGTTTCCCCCAATCAGAGCAAAGCTCTGTTTGAATTTCAAAAGTTCAAAAAATGAAGCAACGCATTAGATTCCTTGCGCTGCGCGCAACGCGCCACGTGTCAAAAGCTGACACGCCAGCGCAGCGCCCGAGGCAGCACACCCTATCAGAGCAAGGCTCTATTTAAAACAAAAATAAAGGAAGCAACGCTTCAGCTGATTTGCGCTCTGCGTTGCACGACATGCGCTAGCGCAGTTGCGCTGCGCTCTGCGCTGCGTGACACGTGGCAGCGCAGTTACGCTGCGCTCTGCGCTGCTCGACACCTGTCAAGCGCAGGTGCGCTTGCGCCAAACAGAATTAAAATTCTGAAAGATCTTTCTGATCTTATTAAAACAATAAGATTCTCTCATGTAAAACAGGAGCCCTTGGATCAAAGATCCAATGGTAAGGAAAAATCCCTAAATCACTCAGAGAAAGATCTCTTTAACTAATCTAACAAATCTATTGGCACTATATAAAGGCCCCCAGACTTCAAGTCTAAAAGACAGAATTGACAGAGAGATATTCAGAACTCCTCTAGAAAATTTTGAGAAGAACTCAGAGAACAAAAAAGGTAAAAACCTTTGAATAAAAAGAAGAATTTTCTTCTATAAAGATCAATGATCAAAGAACAGATCAAGATCTTCAATTAAAAAGGAAAAAAGATATAAAAAAAGATCCAATCAAAAAAAGATTAAAAGAAGTATTACTTCACAGATCATTTGATCTATAAAGGCATTGCCTTTTGATGAACCATTGGTTCTGGAATCTTAAAAGATTCTATTCTTTGATCCAAAATTGGATCAAGGTAATTAACAGTGCCCTGCACTTGTAAATCTGCACCGTTGCGCTCTTGGGTTGGCGCAAGCCACCAGAGAGCGCCACGTGTCGGCCTCAGAACAAACTGCGCTATGCGCTTCCAAAACAGAGCATTGCTCTCTTAAATTGGCGCACTGCACCAGAGCGAGCCACGTGTCAGCAGCGCAACAGCGCAGCGCACTGCGCTTGCGCTCATCAGAGCGTGACACGTGTCATCTCCACATGCGCTTGCGCTAATTAATGCTCTGCATTACTTAAAGAGGGCCAAGCCCAATTAAAAAAGGACTAACAGGCCTAATAAAATGCAATGCATTATTATTAAAAAAGGGCAGAGCCCAAACAAAGGTCTGTCAGACCAAAACAGATGTTGTGCATCATTCAAAGGGCAAAGCCCAAGCCAAGGCCTAATAGGCCAACTACAAACAAAAAATGTTGAACCTACTCAACTGGACTTAGCCCAATTCTGGCCATAAGTCCTCAAATTAAATTGACTGAGCACGACTGCTCTCTTAAATCAATTTACACCCGGTTCAAGGGTACATCTCTGAACTCCTCTGACATCTGTCGTTGTAATCCTTCAACGTCGTCAGAGAGGTGACGGGTCCCGACAACCACACATCGATTCGGACTGTGGGGTCCTTAAACTTATGGACTTATGCGTCCTTAAACCAACAATACGGACTGTGGGGTCCTTAAACTCATGGACTTATGCGTCCTTAAACCAATAATACGGACTGTGGGTTCCTTAAACTCATGGACTTATGCGTCCTTAAACCAACAATACGGACTGTGGGGTCCTTAAACTCATGGACTTATGCGTCCTTAAACCAACAATACGGACTGTGGGGTCCTTAAATTCATGGACTTATGCGTCCTTAAACCAACACCTGTCCCTAAAATAGGAATGATGGACCATCATGTCCCTAAACTGGCAGTGGACCACCATGTCCCTAAACTGGCAGTGGACCACCATGTCCCTAAACTGGAACAATAGAGCCCCCAAATGCTCTTTTGTCGGATCTAAACGATCCCGTTTAAGTTGATCTTAGCCTCAAATATGGTTAACGTATCCTTAAACCTTCAAACAGACTTTAGTCCCAAATTGGACTACAGATCCCCCAATCAACTTCGGTTCAAGGGTACATCTCTGAACTCCTCTGACATCTGTCGTTGTAATCCTTCAACGTCGTCAGAGAGGTGACGGGTCCCGATGGCCATACATTCAATGGACCACTATGTCCCTAAACTGGAACAATAGAGCCAATTGCTCTTTTGTCGGATCTAAACGATCCCGTTAAGTTGATCTTAGTCTGGAAATTAGACTAACGTATCCTTAACAAACGTTTAAGTTGATCTTAGCCTCAAATATGGCTAACGTATCCTTAAACGAAAACCCAAACCCAAATCTAAGAAAATACGGATTTGGACTAATCCACGTCTTACGGGCGATGACATAACTTAGTCTCCGTATACAATCCACGGGCAACCATAAACAAAACAAAAACCCACGATACGAAGTGAAATTCTGGAGAAGGAGAAAGTTGTTACCGCGAAGCAGTAGCGTAATTAACTGCAGGGGCTTGCGCCTGCAGGGAAGAGTGTCCCCACAATCAAAAACCTCTCAGACGAGGGGGAATCTGACGAAGTCTCCTACATCGGCCGCATCCGTCTAAACCTCCGATACACGGTGTCATAAATCAACTTGGCATCTTCGGAGAGGTGGACGGATAAAACCAAATAGCATATGCCCTGAATTTCAGGCTAGACGTCTATGTCTCGGCCGCCATTCGGAGGGGAACAGATTCTGGCACGCCCGGTGGGACCTTTTCCTCTTTCCACTCCACACTTCGTGTGTCTTGTTTTTCCCATGATCAAATAATCACGGTGTATATGTTTTTGGTTGCCCTTAGGGGAGTGGATATTGAAGCCGGCATTTCGTCTCTATGAAGAATGGCATTTGCTCCCACCCCAGCAACTTAGGCTCTGTCATATCCGGCGGAGTCAAGTATGGGTCACTTGCAGCCTCAAATCTCTGCAATCCGGCTCTTCAAAAAATCAACGGGATTCTATTTGGGTCGATGCTCCCACCTCCCACCCTCGGTGCCTCAACGCCGATGGAGGAAGCCCAGAGGATGTCTGTCAAGCAGCAGCCTTGCCGACGGAATCGGTCCTCAAACAACTGGCACATGCCAAAGACCAAGGTCGACGCAGGGGGCAGAATATTCAAGCTCTTCAAGAAATCAACAGGCTTCGAACTGCACTAACTGCAACAATAACTCTCGCTCTGTCCCATCTTGAGGAGTAACCTACGGGCCTCAAGCGGCCTCCCTTTTCACTATGCCAGTGGAGCAGGTAACTCAAGCCACTACTGGGCTATTCTTCGTGACCATGCTCCTGCCAACGAGTTTCAGCGCTCCTGTACCATCGCAAGAAGCTCCCAAGAAGTCATTTTTCAGCGCTCCTGTGCTTATTTACGCCTTACTCTGCACACACAAAAATTGTGATAAGAAAAGAGTAAATAGTGAAAAATTATATTTAAAAGATAGGAATAGTTTAAGAAAAACAAGAAAGTCAGATGTTTTCTTAAATGAAACTAGTAATAAGTAGTTATGAGCTATTGTCCCAAGGGTTAGTAAGATGAAGGAAATTACTAATCTGAGGATAAAAATAAGCCTGAAAAATAGTTCCTATTTTGGAAGCCAAACATTTGAACGTTGATACCCTACTATACGCACTTACACACATCTTGAAACTCGGGATAGTAGAGGATACCTTGAAATACTCTCGTCTAAAAGCCAAAGTATGAAGGAAATAATAAATGGAAAAGAAAAGATGAAATGGTGAAAAGAAAAATGAACACTGGTTTTGTTATCACCGAGACAGCAAAAAAAATATAGCGAGGGTGCTTTACCACCTAGTGCCTTAGACCAACTGGTTTGGGAGCCACTACTAAGCCTTAGGTGTTGCAAGACGAGAAAAAACACCTAATTAGCAAGCACATGAGTAATCGGTCGGTTAGTACCTCAAGAAGTATTAACGGTCGCATGAAGAATGTGTGAGCAAATTCCATCTAAATATCTATTAAAAAGTACTAAGGTAGATGGACAAGAGAATGATTGCTTGAATTGAATTCTCTGAGTGTAGGGATGTCCAGTTCACACACGTAGGGGTACATGATCAATGTTTGGAAGAAAAGTAGGAATGAAAACTAAAGGCGATGTTTTATTGAGGGATAATGTGATTTCTAACATTTTTTCATGACCATTAAGATATGGCTCATAGCAACTGAAAAGCTGGTATAGTTGAAAACTCTTATTTTCAAGTTCTTTCTTTTATAGTTCTTATCTTTATATAACTTTCACCATCTCTCTTTTATTATAGGATTTTGTGGGTGTAATCCGCTGAAAACCCTCAGAAGACAACACTCCTCCTACTGGGGATATGCCACTGGCGCCGAGTAAGGAAGGTTGGGGGCAACTCTCCTTCTGGATTGACTCTGCCGGCTCCAACGGTGGAAATTGATGCTGCTGTTCAAACTGGGAACAGTTTTGAACCACTTAGGAGGGTACGCAAGAACTCTTCGATGGCCGTGCTAAAAAGATCTCCTCCACCGATGGAGAGCGCTACAAACAAAAAGGATAAAAGGAAGGGGAAAAAATGGCCTTCGTCGCCAACGCTCAACAACAATCGAGTGGCCCTAGACCGGTTGTTCGCCAAAGCAACAAGCGGCAACCCCTCTATGAGAAGTTAAAACGTCCTTATTCATTTCCCCAAGATGAAACAAGAAGGCTGTTCGAACTAGCGGTGCGCGACGGGCTTATCACTCTACCGGAGCCGAAATGCCAGCTACAACTGAATGATGTCAACAATTACTGCCCTTACCACCAAATATTGGGCCATCCGATTGAAAAATGCTACGTTTTCAAAAACTGGGTTGAAAACCAATACCAACAGGGCAAGTTCGCGTTGTCCGAAAACTGGAAGGTGAGCCCGCCACAACCACATACTCCGAGAAAGATGGATATACCGGGGGCATCATGCCATTCATAGGGAAAGCCCCATAGACCGAAAAGTCAGTAAACTAGAAATTCGCCTCAAATACGGCGACGCTAGACCGAAAAGTTAGTAAACTAGAAATTCGCCTCAAATACGGCGACGCTAGACCGAAAAGTCAGTAAACTAGAAATTCGCCTCAAATACGGCGACGCTAGACCGAAAAGTCAGTAAACTAGAGATTCGCCTCAAATATGGCAATGATGGACCGAAACGTCCTTAAACTAATGACGGACCACTACGTCCTAAAACTAGCTGACGACCGAAACGTCTTTAAACTACTACCGCAGCATTCTCAGGCTGACGAGATAAAAAAAAGAGAATAAAAAATATATATATATAAAAAGACGGTATGTCCATAAGCAAAATGGGCACGTATGAAAACCCGAAAGGGCTCCGTGAGTAAAAACAGCAGGGCTACCGGCGAGTGTTCGTGAAAACTCGAAAGGGCGCGACCTCGTTAGAAAAAAAAAGAATAAAAAGAATAAAAAAACGGTATGTCCATAAGCAAAATGGGCAAGGATGAAAACCCGAAAGGGCTCCGTGAGTAAAAACAGCAGGGCTACCAGCGAGGTTTGTGAAAACCCGAAAGGGCGCAATCTCGCTAAAAGACACTTGCAAGGTCCTCTCGACTTTGTAAGGAGAAACCACCTGCGTGAGATCCTTACGACTCACAAGGGAGTAACACACTTAGGAATCCTCACGATTCCTAATGAGAAATTACACTTGCGAGATCCTCACGACTCATAAGGAGAACTTTCTTATGGGACCCTCACGGCTCATAAGATTTGAAAGTCTTAAGTTACAGAGACCTGAACCTGTTCTTAAGCAACCCCCACAACCTTCGATACTGCCATACAAGTGGCTCAATACTGACCCTTGTATACAATCCACGGGCGCGAATAAACATTTCCCTAACCAAGTCCCATCCGTGACTAGGGATATGTCCATACGATGAACGACCCTTGTAAGTCCTCTCGACTTATAAGGAGAAAACCCTTTAGTAAGATCCTTACGACTTATTGGGGAATATACACTTAGGAATCCTCACGATTCCTAAGGAGAAAACACACCTACGAGATCCTCACGACTCGCAGGGAGAAATACCTTTGTGAGACCCTTACGGCTCATAAAGTCAAAAGCCTTAGTCGACAGGATCCTAACCCTGTTTAATAAGCCACCTTTGTTCGACATCGACAAAGGCAAATGATGATTCGCTCCTGGAAATATTCCAGTTGTAGCGATGCTGATACCTAAGTTGGTATCAAATTCCAAGTCCTTTCATGGCAAATGATGATTCGCTCCTGGCAATATCCCAGTTGTAGCGATGCTGATGCCTAAACCGGCATCAAATTCCAAGTCCTTTCATGGCAAATGATGATTCGCTCCTGGCAATATTCCAGTCGTAGCGATGCTGATACTAAGATTGGCATCAGATTCCAAGTTTCACACTCGCGATAAGAAAAATCAGCGGGCCACGAATGCATATGAAATAGCCGAAATGATGGGGCAACTTGCAACAAAATCAGCAAGTAAAAATATATGCATACAAAATAGCCGAAATGATTGGGCAACTCGCAATAAAAAGCAGCGAGTAAATAAAACAGCCGAAATGATTGGGCAACTCGCGATAAAAAGCAGCGAGTGAAAATAAAATAGCCGAAATGATTGGGCACCGCGAAAAATAGCCGAAATGATTGGGCAATCGCGACTTTCGCGATATAAAAGCTGAAATGATAGAGCATCGCGGAAAAAAATAAAATAAAATATATATATATATATATATAATGAAATTTTTGCCCTACAGGCGATATCACAGCAATCCCTGTATACAATCCAAGGGCACAAACACAGAAGGAAACATATCTTCCCTCCCCATGCTCCATCAGAAAACGGAGCCGAGTCTTGACGGCAACTCATATAAAGCCCGAAAGACAATCGGAGATCATCTCACCCTAGCGCGGAGTGATCACCATTTCAACGTTCGTCTCTACACAACAGACGAAATGTCACCACAGCATCTTGATTCGCGTCGACCCGCAGAGAAACTAGTGTCTTTGCAGGAATACCTTGATTCGTTTCAACCCCAGGGAAATTAGCGTCCTTGGCGAGAGCATCCTGATTCGTGTCGACCCGCAGAGAAACTAGCGTCTTTGCAGGAATAGCTCAATTCGTTTCAACCCCATGGAAACCAGTGTCCTTGGCAAATACTTCGACTCAGGGAAACTAGCGTCCTTGATGAGTGCTTCTTGATTCGCGTCGACCCGCAGAGAAACTAACGTCTTTGCAGGAATACCTCGATTCGTTTCAACCCCAGGGAAACCAGTGTCCTTGGCAAATACTTCGACTCAGGGAAACTAGCGTCCTTGATGAGAGCTTCTTGATTCGCGTCGACCCGCAGAGAAACCAGTGTCTTTGCAGGAATACCTCGATTCATTTCAACCCCGAGGAAACCAGTGTCCTCGGCCAAATACTTCGACTCAGGGAAACTAGCGTCCTTGATGAGAGCTTCTTGATTCGCGTCGACTCGCAGAGAAACTAGCGTCTTTGCAGGAATACCTCGATTCGTTTCAACCCCAGGGAAACCAGTGTCCTTGGCAAATACTTCGACTCAGGGAAACTAGCGTCCTTGATGAGAACTTCTTGATTCGCGTTGACTCGCAGAGAAACCAGTGTCTTTGCGGGAATACCTCGATTCGTTTCAACCCCGAGGAAACCAGTGTCCTCGACCAAATACTTCGACTCAGGGAAACTAGCGTCCTTGATGAGAGCTTCTTGATTCGCGTCGACCAGCAGAGAAACTGGCGTCTTTGCAGGAATACCTCGATTCGTTTCAACCCCGAGGAAGCCAGTGTCCTCGGCCAAATACTTCGACTTAGGGAAACTAGCGTCCTTGATGAGAGCTGCTTGATTCGCGTCGACCCACAGAGAAACCAGTGTCTTTGCAGGAATACCTCGATTCGTTTCAACCCCGAGGAAACCAGTTTCCTCGGCCAAATACTTCGACTCAGGGAAACTAGCATCCTTGATGAGAGCTGCTTGATTTGCGTCGACCCGCAGAGAAACCAGTGTCTTTACAGGAATACCTCGATTCGTTTCAACCCCGAGGAAACCAATGTCCTCTGCCAAATACTTCGACTCAGGGAAACTAGCGTCCTTGATGAGAGCTTCTTGATTCGCGTCGACCCGCAGAGAAACTAGCGTCTTTGCAGGAATACCTCGATTCGTTTCAACCCCGAGAAAACCAGTGTCCTCGGCCAAATACTTCGACTCAGGGAAACTAGCTTCCTTGATGAGAGCTTCTTGATTCGCGTCGATCCGCAGAGAAACTAGCGTCTTTGTAGGAATACCTCGATTCGTTTCAATCACAGGGAAACCAGCGTCCTTGTGAGAACATCTTGATTCGTCTCGACTCGTGAGGAAATTAGTGTCTTCATGGGAACTTCTCGATTCGTCTCGACTTGCAAGATAAAGCCTTAGGCAATGGGGATTAAAAAAAAACTGTTTCCTAAGCACTGCGACCCTGCAAGTCGGTCCAAAATGGACTCTTGCATACTATCCACGGGTCTCACTCTCCAAAGTCGAATCTCGACAAGGAGGGAAACAACCGCTTACGGGTCCTCTCGACTCGTAAGAGGGAAAATTCTCTTGTGAGATCCTTACGACTCTCAAGAGAAAACACACTTAGGAATCCTCACGATTCCTAAGGAGAAAATACACCTACGAGATCCTCTCGATCCGTAGGGAGAAAAGTCTTTGTGAGACCCTCACGGATCATAAAGTTGAAAAGTCTTAGACAGCAGATCTGAACCTGCGGCCTAAGCCATCGCTACCTCTTGAAAAAGCCAAGACAGAATGCTCGCTCTATCATCTGTCGACCATATTTGCTAAAGTAACATGCTGATAATAAAAGAAAGGAGAAAGTGCAAAAATGACACAAGACATTGCAAAAAAAAATGTGTATCTTTATTCATGAATTCAATTAAGTACAAGGTGAATCGTATAAAATAATAAAGAATGGATACATCTTATTCAAAAATTACAAGTGTATAATTGATACAAAGACAGCTACTGGGAAGGAAGCATCTTAAATAGCCCCATCAATTGCTCGCGCACTTCCTTCATTGCCTTCTCCTGATCGGCTGCCACCGCCAATTCTGCTTCCACCTAAGCCCGCTGCTGCAGGAAGGATGAAAGCCGCTCCTCAACTGCCTGCTGGGCTGCCTCCTGATTTGGCGCATCCTGCTCGACGACGTCAAGCTGCTGCCTCAGTGTTAACCCGTCAGAGATGCATCGCAGAAGGCCTTCAAAGATAACCTTCAACTATGCAGCATTTGCATCCACTTGAGCATGCAGTCGAGCAGATTTGCTCGAAGTCTCTTGCATTCCCTCCGCCTTAAAGCCGCTTCTTGTTCCAAATGGTAGAAGTAAGAAGCGCTCTGCTCGATCCATGCCGCCCGTTGAGTGCTTGCGGCCAAGATCTCGGGGGCAGGACGCATAAGCTCCAGCTGATGCAGGCGGGCCTCGATCTCCCTGCAGTGATTAACCCAACACTCGACGACGCCTTCATTATGAAAATTTACAAGCGCCGCCAGCATCGGATTAACCTCCGCAGCGAAATCTGCGGCAGATGGGGGAACATCTGCATCAAGATCTTCGACGTATCCGCTCAGCATGCCTAAACCCATCGCAGCACCCTTTGAAGATGGACGTCTCAAGAAGGGGCCCGCCGGCATTATGATGCGAGACTCGAAGGGGGCCGGAATCGGAACAACGGCTGAAAAACAAAACACGATCAGATGACGGTTCAAGAAATATAAGAAAGTCATCAATAGGAGAGTTTACTATACCAGCTGCAGCAGGCGGCAAAGCCGGGAGGGCCGGTGGCGCGACCGATCTTGCATCTTCTCCTTCGATTTTTAGCACTGCAATCAGGGCGAGGAAGAATCAGAAATAATTCCGTTATTAAAAAAATAAAGGGTATTAATTGAAAACTATACTCACCAGCGTCACTGGAGGAAGCAAGTTTTGACGGGAAGGAGAAGTGTGGGTGCAGCACCTGATAAAGGTGATCAAAAAGTACTCCTGCAAAGACGCAATAGTACGACATTAGTACATAAATTATGCGGCCGAAAGATAAAACTAATGGGTTATAAATCCATACCTTCCAACATCTGTGATAGTGCGAGAGAAGGTAGAGAGGTGGCCACCGTCAAGGCAGTAGCTGACGGCGCTCCCTCGAGCAATGATGCATCAGCACTGGCCGCGCCTGCGTTAGAAACAAGATAATCACTGTCAGAAAAGTTACAGAATAAAGAAAAGGACGGTAACCCAAAATTTACCTGATGAGTCACCAGCCGAAGCGGCGGCGTCTCCCTCCTCCATTGACACGGGTTCACCTCCCGTCACCTCATCACCAGACTCTACGGGAGCGTCGTTGTGCTCGCGAGGCTAGGAGACGGTGGAGGACCGTAGGCAGGGAGAGTAATGATCGGAGCATTGCCAGACTCTTGAGAAAGAGCGGCCGACTCGTCCTCGGGAATCATGCCCGTCTCACCCGCTACTCCCTCGGGCTCAGCCGTCGCGGCCGTCTCGTCCACCGTTGCCATAAGTTCGTCGGTCTCAGCCGCTCCTTCCACTGCTGCCCCGGGCTCGGTTGTAGCAGCCCTCTCATTTGCCGCTACCTCGTGCTCGGCATCGGCAACCTTCTCAGGCATAGTAGGCGTGACTGTCTTGTCAGCCACTAGCTCGGACCCGGCGTCTGCGGCTGCACCGCCTACCGTCGCCTCGGGATCAGCTGCTATCTTCTCCACCGCCCCCTCAGGCTCGACGGTTTCCGCCGCTCCTTCAGTTGGAGTTGGCCCTGCAGGACAAGATATATAAGAACCGATAGGTTTACAATTCTCACAACAAAAGTCTCGAAAAACACATTACCTGAGGTGGATTGATCGTTGGCCCCCCGAGCTGCAAGCACCGCCCGCCTATGAGCAGTGGACAAAGTGACCGGAGACTCTTCCGAAGGAGTAGCAGCACGAGGAACGGCGCTTGGGCCCGCTCCTACGTCCAAAGCAACTCTGCGCTCCTTCGCCTCGCGCCTCAAGCGTTTCCTCTCCTCCCGGGCCGTCACGACGGACCTCTTCGAAGCTTCCTTCATTAAGGCGTCTTCGTCCGCGTTCAGAGTTGCCTCCAGAGCCTTCAAGGCATCCTTCATCGGCTTTTCGAGTCAGGTCTCTCACGGCTGCCCCGAAGAGGCCGAGACTTCAGTAGCTGGCCCAGGAAGAGTCCCCGCATCGGCTTGCGCAGAAGATCCCGCGGCCCCTGCAAAAAGACAAAGAAAAGATTAGATTGGCCATAAAAAGGGGAATAAAGACTCAGTGAGCCGAGACATACCAACGCCCAATAGAGCGCGTTTCCTTTCCTCCTCTTTGAAGGTTTTCAGGGAAGCAGCAATGGCTTCTTCGGTGGAAACGCCTGTTTTAAAAAAAAGAAAGAAGGAAAGCATTAGTCAAAGACAATGATAAATGTACGATGAAATGACGAAGAGTGCAACCAATGATTACCTGACTGAGCAAGTTTAGCCAACCACGCTTCGAGCCTTGCCGATCGCTCAGAAGCCGCGATGGCGGCCGCCATATCAGTATCTGCTGGATCTACCGAGAAACCCTCGTTGCTCCCGTATTCGCTTAATCCTTCGGTGAGAGGGGCCTGAGGCTCTAATCCGAGGATGGCATTGAGAGAGAGGATCGACTTCTTCTTCCTCTTCTGCACGCGAGCCCCGGGTGCACCCAAGATCAACTCGCGCTTTGCGGGCACCTTAGGACGATGAGTCCCGATGTCCGGGCCCACGCCAGACTCGGGCGAAACTACATTCACCGTTTCTACTGGAGCACGGGGTGCTGGGGGCACGTCCGCGGTAGCACGAGGCAATCCGCGTGGAGGGCTCAGCACGCGCGATGGCTCAGCTCCAGCATCTCTCAACGGAGCAAAGATAGGGGTCCTTGGCTTCAGGGGAGCCTTGCGGTCGCTGCCGGGAGGCGCACCCTTGCGGTCAACCAACATGCGCTTCTCTTCACGGATGACTGCACCCATTGCGTGCGCGTACCAAGCCACATACACGTTGAGGATGCGTGGGACACAGCTCGATTCACTGATGAAGAAGTAGGAGCCCGTGTTCAGCCGCATGAAGTGGTGTAGCGCATTCCGTATCCCCTCCCTGGTAGCAGCGGGCTCTTCCAAAAACACCTCCAGTGGGACCCCCTGATTATAGCCTAGTTGCTGGGAGAACCGATTGGGGCTATACCTCATAAAGAGCGCCGTATCATCCTGCCTGAATACCAAGAAGCCCGGCCGGATGGAGTATAAGTGGAGAACCTCCCGGGCTTTTAATACGGAGGCCCCGTCCTTGAAGCTATCGCGCAGCGCCAACATCGTTTTGGAGGTATCCGGGCCAATGGTCATCACCTTGTCCTGAAAAGAAATTTTCGCGCCGACCATGTGCGAACGGAGAAGCAACCCCCTAGCCTCCCGCGGAGGCGGATTCATAATGGAAGCACCAATTAACCGCATGGCTCTTGGGAGTCTGCACTTCTCATAAAATGAGGGGCTCTTATGAATCCCGAATACTCCGAGCACATGCAGTTCCATCCATGAAGTAAAATAGTGCATTGGGAAGTTGGCGGGTTGCACCCCGGGTTCATTTGCGTCCGCCGCCACGCTTAATCCATGATACAGGTGAGCCAGCCCGGCGATTCTGATCGATAATTATATACCAGCCACCATCCGGTGCGCTGGGTAGAAGACAGACGGCCTAATGTAGCGTGGGTGCATGGGAAGCATGAAACAAGACAGCCATAATCCTAGAAACCCGAGGAAGAAGGTCTCTTCGTCAATACCGGGGGCGGCAATTTCAGATAAGGGCATGATGGCAGTGTCAGGAAGATAAAAACCCTTTTGGTCACCCTCCAATGCTGGTAGGCGATCTAAGCCAAAGCCGAAGGGGTCGTCGAGCTTGGCGAACTTTTCATTCCGCTGTGATATAATCTCCGGTCGAAGAAAGCGGGCGATGAAATCTGCAAAACTGACTCCCCAGACTCCTGATTCCAAATAAAGACCTTCATATATATTCAGCACCTTCACCAGACTCGGAAACTGGTGCTGAATAGCATTCTCCGGCGTCAAATCAAATACCGGCGGCTTGGTGGCGAAGACATACTCATCAGGAGGAAGCAGCTCCTCATAATGCTCCCCCTTCACCGGAAAGCCCGAGATCTCAGCGAACTCTTCTAGGGAGATGGAGACTTCCCTGTCCGATAGAAGGAAGGTATGGGTGGAGATGTTCCATTGTTCTACGAACGCCTTAACCCACCACGTTGGAGGAGCAGGGTACTCAAAAAGCGAGGCGTAGACAGCAGGGTACAAACCGATCTTCATCAGATGCGTCTTCTTCGCTGACAAGATATACCTCACCCACTGCAGATATCCGGCTGATTGTCGAGCGGTCAATCCGAAGTTATAAGCCTGTCCCCAAGGGCACGCCTCACCCTGGCATATGCGTCACCCCAGAATATCCACGGCCGGCGGCGGTTGCACGGGAATGGCAGCAATCGAAGGCTGGAGAAGATCCTCCGAATTCCAATTCGTGACCTCCACGGCATACTTTACCGGGGGTTCATCCGCATAGGGGATCGACGAGATGGGCTCTGACGGCGTCGCGCAACCGAAGCTTCGGCGACCCTTGATGATTTCACTATACCACCTACCCCACAGATGAAGGTTCTTATGCTCTGGGTCATGATCCTTAATCAGAGCGAAAATCTCCCGGTCCACTGGCGCCTCAGAGAATCCTTCCTCTGAGCGAACGAACGGGAAAGACAAATCAGTAGACATATTGCCTGCAAAAGAAGGAGGACAAAAGTCAACTTCAGTGCTATAATCTTAATTTATGACACTTAGAACTTTAAAATTTGTACCACACTGCAATGCAGTGGATAGGGGACCAAAGAGGGACCCACAAAATCTAGATGACAATGCATCAGTTAATAAGACGGCCCCATCATTGGATGAGACTGTCAATTAATAAGGAGATCCCCAAAAGAATATTCTCATTAATGAGAAATCCCTAGAGACAAGGAGAAAATCTCCTCTTTCAGAGCAAAGCTCTGTCACAGAGTGACACTTGTCAAACTCTGATCTCAAAGGGATAAAATTCCCTAAAAGAGCCTAGCTCTGTAATAATGATGGAAAAATCCATCAAAAGGAAAATTTAACTCCTAAAAAATTAAAAAAATTCTGGGATCTTAAAGATCCATGAAAACTCTTAAGAGTTCTTCATTTTTAGATCAAAAGATCTATGTTTTGTCCATGAGCAAAGCTCTGTTCATGGGTTAAAAACCCTGAAATAAAATCCCTTTAGATCTATGGATTCTTGAGAGCAAGGCTCTGTTGGTGAAACCCCAAAGGGGATTTCTTTAGATCAGAAGATCTATGAGAGCAAGGCTCTGTTGGTTAAGATTAATTAAAATTAATTTAATTTAAGATTAATTTTACCTAAAGTTTTTTTAAAGGTTCTAACTTTGGAAATGAGAGCAAGGCTCTGGAGTTCTTGAAAGCGAGAGCAAGGCTCTGAAGTTCTGAGAATTAAAATTCTTGAAGATGGTGAACATCTGTTGAGGACCAAGGGTCCTATTTATAGGCGCTTGCGCCCCTTCAACTCCTCAGTTGATCCAACGACCAGGATCTTGCCACCGCTGCACTCACGTGTGCGCCACGTGAGCGCAACGGTGGGGGGGCATTTGTTTCTCCCAATCAGAGCAAAGCTCTGTTTGAATTTCAAAAATTCAAAAAATGAAGCAACACTTCAGATTCCTTGCGCCGCACGCAACGCGCCACGTGTCAAAAGCTGACACGCCAGCGCAGCGCCCGAGGCAGCGCACCCTATCATAGCAAGGCTCTATTTAAAACAAAAATAAAAGAAGCAACGTTTCAGCAGATTTGCGCTCTACGCTGCGCGACACGTGGCGGCGCAGTTGCGCTAGCGCATGTGCGCTGCGCTCTGCTCTGCGCGACACGTGGCAGCGCAGTTGCGCTAGCGCAGTTACGCTGCGCTCTGCGCTACTCGACACGTATCAAGCGTAGGTGCGCTTGCGCTAAACAGAATTAAAATTCTGAAAGATCTTTCTGATCTTATTAAAACAATAAGATTCTCTCCTGTAAAACAGGAGCCCTTAGATCAAACATCCAATGGTAGGGAAAAATCCCTAAATCACTCAGAGAAAGATCTCTTTAACTAATCTAACAAATCTATTGGCACTATATAAAGGCCCCTAGACTTCAAGTCTAAAAGACAGAATTGACAGAGAGATATTCAGAACTCCTCTAGAAAATTTTGAGAAGAACTCAGAGAACAAAAAAGGTAAAAACATTTGAATAAAAAGAAGAATTTTCTTTTATAAAGATCAATGATCAAAGAACAGATCAAGATCTTCAATTAAAAAGGAAAAAAGATATAAAAAAAAGATCCAATCACAAAAAGATTAAAAGAAGTATTACTTCACAGATCATTTGATCTATAAAGGCATTGCCTTTTGATGAACCATTGGTTCTGGAATCTTAAAAGATTCTATTCTTTGATCCAAAATTGGATCAAGGTAATTAACAGTGCCCTGCACTTGTAAATCTGCACCGTTGCGCTCTTGGGTTGGCGCAAGCCACCAGAGAGCGCCACGTGTCGGCCTCAGAACAAACTGCGCTATGCGCTTCCAAAACAGAGCATTGCTCTCTTAAATTGGCGCAATGCACCAGAGCGCGCCACGTGTCAGCAGTGCAACAGCGCAGCGCACTGCGCTTGCGCTCACCAGAGCGTGATACGTGTCATCTCCACAAGCGCTTGCGCTCATTAATGCTCTGCATTACTTAAAGAGGGCCAAGCCCAATCAAAAAAGGGCTAACAGGCCTAATAAAATGCAATGCATTATTATTAAAAAAGGGTAGAGCCCAAACAAAGGTCTGTCAGACCAAAACAGATGCTGTGCATCATTCAAAGGGCAAAGCCCAAGCCAAGGCCTAACAGGCCAACTACAAAAAAAAAATGTTGAACCTACTCAACTGGACTTAGCCCAATTCTGGCCATAAGTCCTCAAATTAAATTGACTGAGCACGACTGCTCTCTTAAATCAATTTACACCCGGTTCAAGGGTACATCTCTGAACTCCTCTAACATCTGTCGTTGTAATCCTTCAACGTCGTCAGAGAGGTGACGGGTCCCGACAACCACACATCGATACGGAATTTAGGGTCCTTAAACTCATGGACTTATGCGTCCTTAAACTAACAATACGGACTGTGGGGTCCTTACACTCATGGACTTATGCGTCCTTAAACCAACAATACGGACTGTGGGGTCCTTAAACTTATGGACTTATGCGTCCTTAAACCAACAATACGGACTGTGGGGTCCTTAAATTCATGGACTTATGCGTCCTTAAACCAACATATGTCCCCAAAATGGGAATGATGGACCACCATGTCCCTAAACTGGCAGTGGACCACCATGTCCCTAAACTGGAACAATAGAGCCCCCAAATGCTCTTTTGTCGGATCTAAACGATCCCGTTTAAGTTGATCTTAGCCTCAAATATGGTTAACGTATCCTTAAACCTTCAAACAGACTTTAGTCCCAAATTGGACTACAGATCCCCCAATCAACTTCGGTTCAAGGGTACATCTCTGAACTCCTCTGACATCTGTCGTTATAATCCTTCAACGTCGTCAAAGAGGTGACGGGTTCCGATGGCCATACATTCAATGGACCACTATGTCCCTAAACTGGAACAATAGAGCCAATTGCTCTTTTGTCAGATCTAAACGATCCCGTTATGTTGATCTTAGTCTGGAAATTAGACTAACGTATTCTTAACAAACGTTTAAGTTGATCTTAGCCTCAAATATGGCTAACGTATCCTTAAACCAAAACCCAAACCCAAATCTAAGAAAATATGGATTTGGACTAATCCACGTCTTACGGGCGACGACATAACTTAGTCTCCGTATACAATCCACGGGCAACCATAAAAAAACAAAAACCCACGACACGAAGTGAAATTCTGAAGAAAGAGAAAGTTGTTACCGCGAAGCGGTAGCGTAATTAACTGCAGGGGCTTGCGCCTGCAGGGAAGAGCGTCCCCACAATCAAAAACCTCTCAGACGAGGGGGAATCTGACGAAGTCTGCTACATCGGCCGCATCCGTCTAAACCTCCGATACACGGTGCCATAAATCAACTTGGCATCTTCGGAGAGGTGGACGGATAAAACCAAATAGCATCTGCCCCGAATCTCAGGCTAGACGTCCATGTCTCGGCTGCCATTCGGAGGGGAACACCCCCGGCGTGTCCACCTTTTTAGGGGCGTGAGGTTCCGGCGGTTTCACCTTCCAGTTTTCGGATAATGCGAACTTGCCTTGTTGGTATTGGTCCTCAATCCAGCCTTTGAAAATGAAGCAATCTTCGATTGGATGGCTTACTGCTTGATGGTAAGGGCAGTAATTAGGATTGTTGAGATCGCCTGGCTGCAATGGACGTTTTGAATCCGGCAAATTTATGAGCTTGTTGCGCACTGCCAGCTCGAACAGTCTCCTCGTTTTATCCTGGGGAAACGAGTAAGGGCGTCCTAGTCTCTCCTCGAGAGATGGGCGTGGACGCATATTGTTTTGGTGAATAACTGGCTTTACGTTGCTCGGCTGTTGTTGAGTATTGGCGACGAAAGTCGCTTTTCTTTTCCCCTTTTCATTCCGAGGATCCGGCTTTGGAGGAGACGGTCTATAACCCATCTGGTCCATTTGGGCCAATTTGTCAATCAAGGCCTGGAAAGTAGTTGGCTTGAAGAACAGTAGTTGGCTTGAAGAAGATCATGAACTGGGAGATAGTTGACTGAGGGTCAAGAGTACCCACGAACATGCCTACCGCGGGAGTTTCTTCGATGCGCTGCTCGCATTTCGACCATAAATTTCGCCACCGTATCGCGTATTGTACCCACGTTTCGCCTGGCTTTACCCTGGCGTTGATCAATGCGGTGATCGGGGTGCGCTCGCTAGCGCTTGCAAATCTCTGTGTAAACAGCAGCTCCATCTCTGCAAATGTTTTGACAGAGTCGTTGGGAAGTTCGGAGTACCATTCGAATGCCGTTTCTGACAAGCTGCCGACAAATTGGCGAAGTAGCAATTTATCATCACCTCCGGTGTTGCCACATAAAGCCCTGAACTGGGAAACATGCTGGTGGGGATTGCCCGTCCCTTTGTATACATGAAATTTGGAGATCATATATCCCGGCGGGTAACTTATTTGGTCATACCAGCCCGGATAGGGTCGTCCAGTCTTGGCAACTTGGCCAGCCGCTTCATTCGTCTGGTGAGCTCGTATGTGCTGAGCTATATAATCATCGAGCGCAGCTTTTGAGATGGTCTCCTCTTTGGCTGCTGAAAGAGCCGGAGGAGGGTTCGACGTCTCCGCTCGGTCATCTTCAATAATGATCGAAGGGTCTTCAACTGGAGGATCCGGCTGTAACATCATCCCGACCATGTCTTGGAAAAGAAGCGCCATTCGTTTTATGTTGGCATCTTGTTCTGCTGCTTCCCTGTCCTTCTTTTCGAGGACTCTGCGGAGGAAGTCAGCATCGGTTTCTTGTTCATGACGCTGCTCTGATGACACCTCTGGGCTTTCTTTTGGCCCGGTGAGTGTGGCCATTTGCGTCAGCATTTCTTGAAGCTTTTTTTGCTGCTCTTGGGCTTTTGTCAAGGATCGGGTGAGCGGTCGGTGACCCGTCAAAGCGCGGCTTTCCTCATTTCCGAAGGCCATGTAAACAGTATGCACCGTTATGCCCCCAGACTTGGGGCATTTGAGTTCAGTGGTCTTACGATTTGTCGCTGACTCAGGGATTTTCTCCGGCTTTTTCTTTTTGTCGAGTGGTGACGTTGAGGGGGCCGTTGCAGTGGGCACCCAAATAGCTGTCGTCCTTTGTAGCTTGCCAGGACGGTTTTCTTCCTACTGAACCTTCAGCTTTTTCTGCCGGCGGGGATAGTCTTGATCAACCACCGACTCTCGGACTTGTCGCCAGATTTTGTAAACTTTAGAAGACAATCGTTGGGGGGACTGTTCCGGCTTCATTTCTGTGACAGTCTCCACTGGTGGCGGAGATCTTTTTAATACGGCGGTAGGCGAATTCCTGCGCACCTTGTTCAGCAGCTCAAAACGGTTCCCGGTTGGAACAGCAGCATTAGTTTCCACCATTGGAGCCGGTGGAGTTAGCCCAGAGGGGGAGTTGCCCCCAGCCTTCCTTACTCGGCGCCAGTGGCGACGTCGAGCATGTCGAGCGGACGGTGTTGGTTCGGCGATGGAGATGGCTTTGTCTTGCCCCCTGTCCAGATGAGACGCCGCTGGTGCCAGCCTCTTGAAGACTGACGTCTTTTGAGTAGCGGTATCCAATCTGTCAAAGACAGACCTTCGAGCAGGAACGGGAGCCGGAATAGTCAGTCTTGTGAAGACCGACCCTTTGGAAAGAGAAGCCGCCTTGACGACTTCAGGAGCAGGGATGGCTATCCTCTTCAGAACAACCTTTTCTGGTATTGCAGGCTTCTTCATGGGCCCACATGAGTTTTGGCCCAGTTTGCTGAAAGCTGAGGCATTGGACTTGGGCGACCTGTTGAGAGGGGCCGCGGTAGTTGTAAGCCGATCAAAGACCGACTTCTTTGGAGCTTCTTGCGACGATATTGGGGCATTGAAGCTCGTCGGTGGGAGCATGGTCCCAAAGAACAGCCCAGTGGTGGCCTGAGTTACCTGTTCCACTGGCATCTTGAAAAGGGAGTCCGCTTGAGGCCCGTAGGTCACTCTTCCGGCGAGGATGGAGTGGGAGTTGTTGCAATGAGTGCAGTTTGAAGCCATTGATCTTCTATTTTCTGCACGGAGCAAGACACCAAATATAAGTACCTCAAATCCACAGGCAACTATAGCAAACCGCGATTCGTTCACGAACACGACGCACGAAGTGTGGAGTGGAAAGAGGAAAAGGTCCCACCGGGCATGCCAGAATCTGTTTACCGCCCGAAACCGGGAAGACGGGCTGTCTTGCCTGAATATGGGGGCAGATGCTATTTGGTGCTATCCGTCCACCTCTCCGAAGATGCCAAGTTGATTTATGGCACCATGTATCGAAGGTTTAAACGGATGCGGCCGATATAGCAGATTTCGTCAGATTCCCCCTCGTTTGAGGGGTTTTTTATTGTGGGGACGCTCTTCCCTGCAGGCGAAATCCCCTGCAGTTAATTACGCTACCGGATCACGGTAACAACTTTCTCCTTCTCCATATGGTCACTTCGTGTCGTGGGTATTTGTTTTGTTTGTGGTTGCCCGTGGATTGTATACGGAGACTAATTTACGTTGTCGCCCGTAGGACGTGAATTAGTCCAAATCCGTATCTTCTTAGATTTGGGTTTGGGGGTTGGGTTTAAGGATACATTAGCCTCATTTGAGACTAAGATCAACTTAAACGTGTGTTAAGGATACGTTAGTCTAATTTCTAGACTAAGATCAACTTAACAGGATCATTTAGATCCAACAAGAGAGCATTTGGGCTCTATTGTTTAGTTTAGGGACATTGCGGTCGATTTCCAGTTTAGGCACATGGTGGTCCATTATTAGTTTAAAGACATCACAGTCAAGGTTAAGGACATCATAGTCCATGGGTTTAGGGACCCCACAGTCCGTTGTTAGTTTTAAGACATCACGGTCGAGGTTAAGGACATCATAGTCCATGAGTTTAAGGACCCCGCAGTCCAGCGTTAGTTTTAAGACATCACGGTCGAAGTTAAGGACATCATAGTCCATGGGTTTAGGGACCCCACAGTCCGTTGTTAGTTTTAAGACATCACGGTCGAGGTTAAGGACATCATAGTCCATGGGTTTAGGAACTCCACAGTCCGTTGTTAGTTTTAAGACATCATGGTCGAGGTTAAGGACATCATAGTCCATGGGTTTAGGGACCCCACAGTCCGTTGTTAGTTTTAAGACATCACGGTCGAGGTTAACGACATCATAGTACATGAGTTTAAGGACCACACAGTCCGTTGTTAGTTTTAAGACATCACGGTCGAGGTTAAGAACATCATAGTCCATGGGTTTAGGGACTCCACAGTCCGTTGTTAGTTTTAAGACATCACGGTCGAGGTTAAGAACATCATAGTCCATGAGTTTAAGGACCCCACAGTCTAGTTTAAAGACGTCATAGTCTATGAAATGTATGGTTGTCGGGACCCGTCACCTCTCTGAAAACGTTGAAGGATTACAACGACAAATATCAGAGGAGTTCAGAGATGTACCCTTGAACCAAAATTGATTTGGGGATCTATAGTCCAATTTGGGACTAAAGTCTGTTTGAAGGTTTATGAGCATACGGGCTCAGTTGATATGCGTTGAACATTTTATTGTTCTGGCTATTGAGCCTTTACTTGGGCTTGGCCCTTTTAATAATGCTGAGCATTAGATCCTGACAATTTTTGTCTTGTATTGAATGCATAGCATTTATCAGAACAAATTGTGTTCTGATAGTGCGCTACGTGGCGCGTCAGATGCTTTGCGCCAAGGAAAGAGCGAATTGCGTTTCTGTTGGATAGCGCACACGAGGAGGACACGTGTCGCGCTTAGGGCTAAGCGCTAGTTTGTTGGCGCATTGCGCTTTTAATTTATGAGCGCGCTGCGCTAGTTTGTGGGTGCGCCAGTGAGTGACACGTGGCGCACTTGGCGCTGAGCGCCAGCCCATGAGCGCAGTGCGCTGTTTCAGGAGCGCAAAGCGCAAGTAGTGTCTATGGTTGATACGCGGCATGTTTTGGCGCTGAGCGCCGGTCTAAGAAGCGCAAGGGCGCAGTTCATGAGTGCAAGGCACTTTCTAATAGCGCAAAGCGCATTTGATCAATTTAAGATCCAAGAACAAATTTATGTTCTTCAAAGGAGGCTTTGTCTCAAGATCCAAGAACAAAAGTTCTTGTTTATAAAAAAGGGAACTGCCTTTGTAGATCAAGAATCTATGAATGAAGTAAATACTTCTTTTATTTTTATGATTAGATCTTTTGATCTTTTCTTTTAAATCAAAGACCTTGGTCTTTTTATAGATCTAAGATCTTTTTAGAAGATGGTTCTTCTTTTTAGGAGATGGTTTCATCTATGTTATTCAAGAACATAGTTCTTTACCTTGAAGATGAAGAAAAATCTTCTTTTTTTTCTAAAAGCTTGCATTTCTTTCTCTTTGAGTTTTCTCAAAATTTGTAGAGGGTTTTCTCTCTCTGTTTTTTTTATCTCTCTCTGTGTGTCTTTTTTTTTAGACTTGAAGTCTAGGGTCCTTTATATAGGGCCAAATGATTTGTTGAATCAGTTTTAAGAGATTTTTCTCTGATTGATTTGGGAATATTTCCCACCGTTGGATTTTTGATCCTAGGACTTCTGTTTTACAGAAGGCAATTTTCTTGTTTTTAACAAGATTGGAAAGATCTTTCCACAACAGAATTTTCATTCTGATTAATGATTTATCATTATTAGATCTTTTGATCTAACGGTGGGGAATTTTTAATTCCAGCGCTGGCGCACCCGTGCTTTGCACGTGGTGCGCTGCTCAGAGCGCAGCGCACTTTGTGCTAGCGCATCCACGTTTGACACGTGGCGTGCATCGCAGAGCATAGCGCAACTGCGCTAGCGCACCCGTGTGTGACACGTGCGCGCAGCGCAACTGCGCTAGCGCACCATGTCTGACACGTGGCGCGGAGCGCTGGATCTGAAGCGTTGCTTCAATTTTTAGTTTTGAAATTTTAAAACAGAGCTTTGCTCTGATTGGGGTGCGCTGCCTAGGGCGCAGCGCACCTAGCGCTAACGCGTCTGCGTTTGACACGTGGCGCGCAGCGCGCAGCGCGCAGAATCTGAAGCGTTGCTTCAATTTAAATTTTGAATTTTGAAACAGAGCCTTGCTCTGATTGGGGGAAACAGAGTTTTTATTATTATTATTATTTTTTTTCATTTTATTGTTATTATTGGGAGCGGGTTTTGAGCCAAAATTTTGGCGGGAATAAGCATATGTACACTTGCATTGTGTTGGACCAAAATGGTGTGCACACATTTATTGCAAAAACTCATTGGTCACTGATCGGTTTGCAGTTCTGGTTGCAGTGTCGGTTCACAAACGTTATATCCGTGATTTTGAGTGTATTTCCAGTATTTTATCACGGATACCTGTAATATGTAATTACTGAGCAGACACTATTAATAGTACCGATACTATACAAAAAATAGATAATGAAAGAGCGGTATTAAAATGCAAATTTCTGAGATGAACAATGATAAAGCCCACGAGATCTTTCCTTGACTACCAGGATTATGATGGGGATCATAATAGTGGGGCTTGGATAGTCCATAAGTATATTCTTAAATGTTCTTAGTCGTAGGAGTACCGAGACTGGGCATCGGTACTCTAGATTAGACTAATGTATACGTTTCCTGACCCGGTTGGAGGGCGATAACTGGTCCTACAGCCATTGGTGTTTGACACCGAGGATTGTATACAGGTGCTCATTGGAGAATGGGTTTCATTGAACGAACTCACTGAGAACTCCTAGATGGTATTATACCAATTGTCAGATAGCAGTTCTTTGGTGAAGATAGTACATGGTAGTCTCTTGACCTGTTATCGCCATAGTGTCTTGTGTGTGTTCCCACTGTACTTTGATTACAACCCTACCACGGTTTTAAAGAGTTATGCAAACATGTTTTAGTTGGGTACAGTCTCGAAACACATGGAGACAGTGAGCGGTATAGGGGATTTTTCTCATCCGGTATAGGAAGTCGATATCACGCTGTACATGACATAACTATAACAAAAAATCTCTGGCTAGAACAGATGAGATAACTGATAAGTATTATCAGTTGTAACTCGGATGGTTATGAGTTCGATATCTGCATGACTTATTGGGTTATTGGGGGTTTGACAGATTCCATCCCCCAGACCCGGTATACGATACTCTTTGATGAAGAGACCTGACTGTACGGTATTCGTCGCTTATAGGCTTTAATTGTGTTTGGATTAGCTTTCTTGTCGACATTTCTTTTGATCAATACCAGGGTAGCCACTACACCGCTGACGTGCTTATGGGTTAATCGTGAAGGGATTGATTTGAAAGTATTTCAGATTCAATCGGATATGATTCTAACCGACTGCCAGCATATTGATTGAGTTTTTAGAGTCCCACACAGAGGTTTTCCCCGCTCAAGGAAACGATATAGTGTACGTATGACAATATGTACGGGAGTTCAATTAAATACGTGTATATGATACATGTACATTAATCGGACGTTTGATAATACTAGCCAGTTTATGATTAAGCCAGATTATTAAATCAAGTGTTGATTTAATATATATATATATATATATATATATATATATATATATATATATATACATTCTATTTCTCTCTCATACGTATTTTGTATGTGATACAAATACATGTATATGTATACGATACATATACGTTATGGATATGATACACATTTTAGATGTTTAATGTATTTGATATATAAACATCTAGAAGGAAACCTCATTTCTAATAATATAAAAACAAGAAACCACTCATTTCTTCTTTAATATTATAGAAATGCGAATAGTGCAGAAAGGTATGGCTTCATATTTTTTATATGAAAAATGAGTTTTAAATTAGATGAAGCATTCTCTCTCCTCCTTATTCATTGATGCTTCTTCTCCCTCATCTTTTTCCAAGTAGAGAATGAGAGCTATAAAGAGAGAGACAAGAGAGAGAAATGAGAGTAAAAGAGAGTGAGCAATGCTACATCTCTTCATTTCACTCATTATCAAAATTTGAGATCAAGTTACTTCACATGGAGCATTCTATCAGTAAAGTTGAAGCTTGGGTTGGGGTCTTCTTCGAAATGGATCATTTTCGGCGAAGAAGTCGGCTTGCAAGCTCGATCTGGAGACGATGGAGTTTAGCTTGGGTCTTCCACTAGAGGAGTGGATATGCTACAAAGGTTATAGCCCCCGATCCTCTCTTTTGTGTTCTCTTGATTTGTTGCAATTACATGTAAATGTATGATTTTAGTTTTGTAATTGATGCCAAGTCTTGAAAATTATTCTTTGTTATTCCGCCGCGGTTTACAAGTGTTGCAATCCTACCTTTAATTTCCGTAAAATTAAGGGGGTAAGATTAAAAATGCAGCTATTTATGTCCAAGTGAAATGAAGAAATATTACATATAGATAACAAGGTGCAATTTGTAATCCATGAAAAATTGAGGAGATAAGACAAATTTATAGCCATATATATTCTAAGCTAGATGAAGGAATATTCTCACATGTGCGGGTTTAAAGTCCAAATTCAAGAAAAATTATATTAATTTAAAAGTTTATTGTTATATAATTTGTAAGTTGTAATAACTCATACCTTCGAACTTCATATGTAAAATATATGAGGTATTAAACCTGCAAATACTTGGGCATTTTTCAATTCTTAAATATTTTACTTGATATATCATATGAAAATCGTAGAATTTTCAAAAATCATAAAATTTTCTTTTTTTTTTTTTTTATTTTTTAATATTTTATTTGGTATAGCACATGAGAATCACGAAACGTATACAAAAATCCTAAATTCTTTTGTTTTCAAATTTTCAACATTTTGCACGTAATCATACAAATATGGTGAAATTTTGAAAAATCATAAAATTTATATTATCTTTGGTTTTCCAATATTTTGATTGCTATGACATTAAAGTCATGAAATTTTTAAATATAAAATATTTTTCCTTTTGTTCGGTTTTTCAATATTTTTCATAATATAACACATGAAAATCATAAGTTTTCTGTTTTTCTTCCTTTTTCAATATTATGTGTGTTATAGAACTCGAAAATCATGAAATTTTCAAAACCCTCAGATATTTTTGTTTTCTTCTATTTTTTAATATTTTGCATGCCATAACATACGACAATCGCAAAATTTACAAAATTACCAAAATATTTTGTTTTCTTCAAATTTACAATATTCTCCATGATATCATACGGAAAACCGCTTAATTTTGAAAAATCTCAAACTGTTTGTTTTCTTCGGTTTATCAATATTTTTCAATAGCAAACGAAAATTGCAAAATTTTCAAAAATCTCAAATTTTTAAAATGTTTTTTGGTTTTTATAGAACTTCATTCTAAGATGTCAATATTTAACCATACGATATATGTATCCTAGTTTGTGTTTAATAGTTGAGTGGTTTTTTGAAGAATAGGCATGTTAGAATAGAAAATAAAATACTTCTATTATATATAAAATGAAGAAAAAACAAATTTATTTTATGTATACATATATACCTGATGGAACGTTTAGAGTATTTACAAAATGAACATAACCATCAATCAGAAGAAAACAGCAGGGTAAAATATTGAAATAAAATACTTCTAATATTCTTTCTATATATCAAGAGATGGACAAATCAAAATCCCACATCTCCAGCGCGGCCTCAAAAGTTAAAACCCAACCTCACCCCTTTCAAAACCCTAACCATGATCTTGATCAATCTTCTCCGCCGGCAATCTTCCACGCCCTCCGACTCCTCCCCTCTCGACTTCTCCCCCTTCATCCTAACCTTATCCCTATTCCTTTTTCATCACAATCGTCTCTAAAACACTGCCACTCGCCTCTACAACACACGAAAATCAGGAATTTTTTAAAAATTCTATTTTGAAATTTTCAATATTTTGCATATTATAGTATATAACAATCGTGAAAAAATCTAAATATTTTCTGTTTTATTCGGTTCCTCAATAATTTGCTTGCTATATACCCCACAAAGATCGCGAATTTTTGAAAAATATCAAATTTTTCTGTTTTTTTTTTCTGTTTTCAATATTTTATTTCTTATAACACATGAAAATGACTAAATTTAAAAAAAATCTCAAAAAAAATTTCTTCAGTTTTACTGTTTTTTGCATGTTTATAACACACGAAAATCGTGAAATCTTAAAAAATCGCAAAACATTTTGTTTTCTTTAGTATTTTTATTTTTTCCTTACTATACATAGGCTGAAAATTGCAATATTTTTAAAATCCCAAAATTTTATGTTTTCTTTGCTTTTTCAATATTTGCTTGTTATAACAAACTAAAATCGCAAAAATTCCATAAATGCTCAAAAAAAAATTTGTTTTCTACATTTCTTCAATATTTTGCATGTTATCACATGAAAATCGCAAATACTTCAAAAATCTAAATAAATTTTGTTTTCTTCCTTTTCTCATTATTTAAAATGTCAGAATACAAAATTCATGAAATTTCAAAAATCTCAAAATTTATTATTTTCTTCATTTTTCAATATTTCAATTTCTCATATTTTTGGAAAACTCCGAATATCAAGAAGACAAAAAGCTATGTGAAAAGAAGAAATGGTCGCCGATTGCTCTACCAAGAATATAACAAAATAAAGAAATCCCGTACGAGTAAATAGGTACCCTGGCAACATGAAAATCATGAAATTTTTAAAAAACCCAAATAGTTTTGTTTTTATCAAATTTCCAATATTTTGTATGTTGCACACGGAAATTACGAAATTTTTAAAAATCTTTAAATTTTCTGTGTCTTTGGGTTTTCAATATTTTGATTGTTATCGTACATGAAAATCGCAAAATCTTCAAAAAACTCATGAATTAAATGTTTTCTTCAGTTTTAGTATTTATTGTTTGCTACCACATGAAAATCGCTAAATTTTCAAAAGTCTCAATATTTTATGTTTTCTTCTGTTTTTCTATAATTTATATGGTATAATATAAGAAAATCACCAATTTTTTTAAAAAATCTCAAAATTATGTTTTCTTTCTGTTTTAATACTATGCATTCTATAGAACATAAAAATCGTGATTTTTTTCAAAAAATCTTAATTTTTTCTTGAAAATTTTAATATTTCACATGCTAGCATATGAAAATAACGAATTTTTGGAAAATGTAAAAATTATCTATTTTGCATGCTATAGCACATAAAAATCGTGAAATTTTTAACTCCAGAAAATTTTCTTTTTTCGATATTTTGCATACACACAAAAATCATATAAATTTTCAATATTTTGCCAGTAAAACATTAGTGAGAAAGAAGCAAAAGGATTTTATAGAAGGGGGTCGATCAGAATTTTTTCACCATATAAGTCTAGTTGTACGTGATGAAAGAGATAAATATTGAGCAGAGAGCCAATAAAAAAAATTCCATGACCAAAATATATAAGAGAATAAATTAAGAGATAGATAACAAATTTTCCATTAAAGTCCAAATTAGATAAGGAAATATTCCAATGAATATTCACTCATATAGCTTTTATATATATCATATAGATAATACAGATCGGTGTTACCTGGCCTTTTCCTTTCTTGAAATGATTAAACTGGATTTCTCCCACCACTCCCATGAGAAAGTTCCTCCCTATCCAAGAAGTTGGTAGCTTGGCCTCATCTTGTGGTCTCTTATCATCTTCATGTGAGTGCTTATTTCATTCTTAGTAAATAGTGCCAGATGACGTTGTAGCTTCAATCGATTGGTTCTTAAAGAATTACCGTCTGCAATTTGTGAGGGTCGTACCAGTATATTACCTAGCCAAACCTGCCACCTCATGTGTCAAAGTCATGTGACTGATCACTTTCCATTCGTTAGTTATTATGGGAATCCCAAAACAACGCTCCATGAACAATTATGAACCTTGTGTGCATTAGCTTTATGTTTGTTTAGCAGCATCAGTGTTGAAACCAATTGGGCTTTAGCTCAGCCAGTACCAATTTTGTCTCTAATGTGAGAGGTCACGAATTCGACCTCCTGAAGAGGGTTGATTCCAGGAGAAAAAAAATCGGTGTTGAAATAGTATGGACTGATGGGGTTGTTGCCTGGATCCGTTATTATCCATATGGCTTGCCATGCAGTATGGTTGAGAGAGCTCAGAAAATTTTTAGACTTTTTGATTTTATTTGGCACCTGAATATTTCATAATTCTATATTGGACATTATTATATAATAGTTGTCAATATCTTACGATATACAATTCATATCCTACGATACGATACAATATGGTAGCCTTTTGATACAATACAAAATGATACAATATAAAATAGTGCAAGATACAAAAATTATGCTCTAAATTCTATTTCGGTTCAGTTCCGTTCATATTGGTTAATTATCTTATGAACTAAAATTGCTCTTTGATTCATGTGTTTTGTATTTGCATTTGTATAGTCGTGCCACTTACTTGACTAGCACTGTACTAAACATTATATATCTCTGTATATATCATTCTATATTTACTAATTTGGACATATATTTATGAAATATATAGTTGGATGCTTAATTGTATAGCTATTAAGAGAAAAACCATCTTATGTTATAATATGGTACGTGATTTGTTTGGAAAATTGTATTTTAGTGTGTCCTAATTACCGCAATCAATAATGGTGTCGCAAATAACTAGCCGATATTGAGAACGGGTCGTCCACATGAAAATGGTAAATTATTAATCTTGTTTTAGACGAGTTAATAGAAAAGGATTTGAGAAATATATTATAAAGCTAGCTTTTAAAATCCCTTACGAAAAGTAAAGAGTTTCTTTTGTTAACATCATCGCTTCAAAATCGATGAGAAAGAGGAAGGAAGAAGATAAAATAAAAAAAAAACATTTCAATTTAACTGATAAAATTAGATGTGAAGAAATAAATTGCGGAAAAAGTAAAGAGACAAGAAATAAAAATTACTACCTTTTATTAATAAAAATTTGTATTATAAATTTAATTGGCTAAAAGAAAAGTGCTAAAAAAACTAAAAACCCTACAAAGATTTTCTTCATTACAGCTCAGTCCTTTATATAGGATCTGGAACTTTAAACCCTAGATGTCATCTCGACGTATGTGAAAAGACGATCATACCCATGAAAAAGTTCATCAAACGGTTACGATTTGACCGCGGAACCGCCGCCTATTGCTTGATATGGCCGCTGAACCACCGTCGTTTAGTAAGATCGCATCTCCAAATTTTTTCCTCTTTCTTCTCTTGATTTTGGGAGATCTTTTCGACGATAAAATCCTAAAAATATTGTTTTAGTTTTGTAGTTGCGAGAATCTTCAATTTGCTCATAAATTTGGCAGATTTGATTTGCTAACTTGATTTGATTTGGATCTCCTACTTATGTTTGTAGCCTTAAACTGATTCATTATTTTAGTGCCTGCACAATATCTCAAATCAAATCATTAGTAGCATTTATTTTATTTGAGATAATATTCCAATCAATTTTACTCACAATTAAATTACTTAATGGTTAAGAAATTTAAGGATATTTAATATAATATGATATGCACATTTTAATAATAATGATTAAGAATCACATGCATATTTTATTTAAATATGATATGCATATATTACACCTAATTATATTAATTATAAGTTAAGAAACATATGACAATTTTTTTTTACACATAAACCCACATATATTCTTAAATTATAAATAACACCATTTAGTAATTAATAATAATAAGGAAAATGACCGTATAAATGTGCAATAAATATGACTGATCAAATACCCTCAAACTTATGTTTTGATCGTTCCGAGCAAACTGTTTTATTTTTAAAAGAAAAATAAAAACCTAACACACTTTCGTAGGCAACACGACTGCACTTAGCTCGTGCAACAGGTCGTTAAAACTTTAGGTGTCTCTAGTAGGAGGAGTGTTGTCTCCTGAGGGTTTTCAACGGATTACACTCACAAAATCCCAAAATTTATAAAATAAAGGGAAGAAGACGAAAATTACATGCAAAGATAAGAACATATAAAAGAAAAACTTGAAAATAAAAGTTTCAAACTACACTAGCATTTTAGTTATCATGAGCCCTATCTTAATGGTTTTGAAAAGATATCAGAAATCACATTCTCTCTCAATAAAATATCGTCTTTAGCCTTCCTCTCTACCTCTCCTCCAAACATTGATCATATACCCCTACGTGTGTGTAAAATTCATCCCTACACTTGGAGAATTCAATTCAAACTATCATATCCTTTGTCCAAATTTCTTAGTACTTTTTAGTCGGTGATGTTTTAGATGGATTTGCTCATACATTCTTCGTGCGACCGTTAATACTTCTTGAGGCACTAACCAACTGATTACCAAATGTGCTCACTTATTAAGGCGTATTTAGCAATATCCTAATCTTGCAACACGTAAGGCTTAGCAGTGATCCCAAATTAATTGGTCTAAGGCACTGGATGATAAGGCACCCTCGCTGTATTTTTTTATATGCTGCTTAAGTAATTACAAAATCAGTGTTCATTTTTCTTTTAAATTTTATTTTATGTGTCATTTATATTTTGTTGATTTTTTTCGTACTAAGATTTTTAGGCAATAGTATTTCAAGGTATTCTCTACTATCCTAAGTTTCAAAATGTGTGCAAGTGCGTATAATAGGGTATTAATATTCAGAAGTTTGGACTCAAGAATAGAGACTGTCTTTCAGATTTATTTCTATCCGCAGACTAGTAATTTCTCCATCTTACTAACCCTTGGGACAACAGCTCATGCCCATGTATTACTAGCTTCGTTCTAAAACATCTAGTTTTCTTGCGTTCTTAAGTCTCTTCCTCTCTTTCATATGAATTTTTCACTTTCTAACTTTTATTTTCAAATTTTTTTTTCAAATACAAACCTCCCCCCAAATCTGTTTGCAGCAGTGCCCCCACCGATGCTGTTGTTCAAGCTCAAAAACCTGGAGACTTGGGTGGAGAATGATAGGGTCAATAGTTTGTCAAATGGAAAGCCTCCCACAAACTTGTTCTTAACACACACATATTTTTTATGGAACTACTAATATACACACCCCCATTCTTAGTTGAAACAGTGTTGCCACTGTTTATGGTTGGAAAACCAAAGCATGGAGGAAAGGCGGAGGAAATTTAGTCGCGATAAAGCGAATCCTGCAAAAACAGGAGCTCCTTCGATGGGTCAATAGAAAAGTACGGTCTTAATTTATGCCCATTTACTTTGAACCGTCTTTAGGATTTTCTACATCCACTGCACCATGCGGGTATATATATCGCACCACAAAAGGTCTCATCCAACGAGATCTCAGTTTACCCGGATGAAGATGGAAACGGGTATCGTAAAGAAGGACATTGTCCCGGTGTGAATGTCTTTCACAAAAGGTGTTTGTCATGAAACACCGTTGTCCGGTTCTTTACTATAACCGCGTTATCGTAGGCCTCATCACGAAGCTCGCTCAGCTCATTTAATTGTGGCTTCCGATAGCTACCCGCTTAGTCAAGATCGAAATTAAGCTCTTTAATTGCCCACATCGCCCTATGTTCGATCTCGACGAGGAGGTGGAAAGCCTTTCCAAACACAAGCCGATAAGGAGACATACCAAGATCGGTCTTATATGCAGCACGAAATGCCCAAAGAGTATAAGTCAGTTTAGAGAACCAATCTTTATGGTTCTTAGAAACCGTTTTCTCCAAAATTTTCTTGAACCGTCTATTGGAGATCTCAGCTTGCCCGCTCGTTTGGAGATGATAGGGTTTAGAAAACTTGTGGTTGATTGAATATTTCTGCATCAAAGCCTCAAAAGACCGATTGCAGAAATGTGTCCCGTTGTCATTAATGATAGCGCGAGGGTTCTTGAACCGAGAAAAGATAGTTTTTTTAAGGAACTTAATGACAACCTTGTTTTCATTAGTACGGCTCGGTATTGCTTCAACCCATATAGAGATATAATCAACCGCTAAGAGAATGTATAAGTTCCCGAAAGAGTTGGAAAACGGGACCATGAAATCAATTCCCTACACATCAAATATCTCAACAACCAAAATTGGTTGGAGCGGCGTCTTGTTCCTCCGTGAAATCCGACCTATGTGCTGACACCGTGAACAATTTTTGCAATAATCATGTGCATCTTTGAATAACGTTAGCTAATAAAAGCCGCATTGCAAAAAAAATTTCGCAGTTTTTCTTAGGCCAAAGTGACCACCACATGCTTGATCATGATAGAAGGACAATACATTCCTGAACTCATTATTAGGGACACACCGGCGAATGATCTGATCAGGACAATACTTGAACAAGTAAGGTTTGTCCCAGAAAAAGTGTTTTTACCTGGGATAAAAATCTGTGATTGTTTTGATTTGACCATTCGATGGATAGAAGTCTTGTTGCTAAATAGTTCACGATATTAGCGAACCAAGGTTCGCAAGATAAGGTCAAGAGATGTTCATCCGGAAAAGAGTCGTTTATTGGTAAGATCAACGTTGGTGAAGAAGGAAGTCGTGAAAGATGGTCGGATACGACATTTTCACATCCTCTTTAGTCTCTTATGACAAGGTCAAATTCTTGCAACAAGAGAATCCAACGTATTAGCCTGGATTTAGCATTCTTTTTTGCGAAAAGATGCCTTAAGATGGAATGATCAGTGTAAACTACGGCCGATGAGCCAATTAGGTAAGGCCTAATGCAAAGACAACCTCCAAGAGTTTTTTCTCGGTGGTTGTATATGTAGAGTGTTTTTCATTACCCCATTAAGATGGAAAATACGCGTTGCTTGTCAGGCGTATATAGATTCTCCCTGCGTAGAGTAGGCCGGGTTTTATTGATTGTAGGGATCCGAATCTCCGGCAGCCGCGGACTAAGCTGCTGTTAATTATCTCTCGCTTTTGGAGTGAAAGAACCTCCGATTGACATGTCAAACTGGTCATGCGAATTCAATATGTCGTGTGCGTGTGTTGTGTTTTGAAGGGTTTATGATATATCGGGGGCCTCGCAGAGTTTATGGGGGTCCCGCTATCCGGATAGCGGGTTGGGGGTCAAGGAGGGTAGCAGCCCCTTTGTGGGGTGCGGGGAAGCGCCCCGTTAGAATTTTTTTCTAACAGGAGATGTGTTTTGAGTGTGAAGTGTATGGGAAAAAGAGGGGTGAGTAGCGTCCTAAAGGCGTGTGGGCGCTGTGCGCTGTGCGCCAGCGCCTCACGCGCCCGGCTTGTAGACACTGGGCGCCTGCAGAATAAAGGGGCTTAGCCCCGGGATTAGGAGTTAAACTCCCGAGGGACTTTGGAAACTCTCAGAAAAAGGGATGATTTTTATTTTTATAGAGTTAAACTCCCAAAGGGATTTTAAGTGGAGTTAAACTCCTAAAAGAATTCTATTTATGAGTTAAACTCCAAAAGATTGGGACAAATGGAGTTGAACTCCCAAAAATCTTTGGAGATGATCAAACGGGACCCATTTCTTCTTCCTTGAGTCCTGAATCCTCTCCTAAGCCTCGGACCTTCCCAAAGTGGGTCTTTTGGAGATGGATCTCCTTCTTCATCCTCTTTGTTGATTGGATCTTGAAAAAAAGAGTGGTGAGATTAAAAAAAATCTCCCATTTTAGAGACTTTGTAACACCCGAGCCCAATAATACTATTTCTTTTGCTAGTTGAGGGTTATATATTGCTCATTTCAATTATCCTGATTATTTGGTGCTTTTTGCTAAATTGTAACCGGTTAAGTCATTTTGGCACATAACAAATTTTAACACCGAAAATGAAATTTAAAACATCTATGTTGGCCTACTCGTCGCCACTAGTCGCGTGGTAGCGTCCACGTGTCGAGATTCCGTCCCATTCGGCTAAACGGGCAAGTTTGGACGACTACGCGCGCGTGCAAGTGTCCGACTTGGGGGCATGCATTTTAATCATTAAACACCTCTTTTCGAAATTTGGAACTCGCTTAAAATCCTATAATTTGAATTTGGAACATTTGGGCGCAACCCGGGCACGATTTGGAAATGTTTCATTTAGCGCCGAAAATACCCATTTTAATTTAATATTATAAACTATAATATAATTCTGTTACCTATTTGTCTACGTATCAACCCTTTTAAATCTTCTAAAAATTCGTCACGAGATTTCCCATCCAGCCAATCGCGTGGCTAGGATCTGCGTGGGCCCCTTTCCCTCTCTGCCTCTCTCCATTCTTTCTCTCTTTCTCTCTCTATCTCTATCTCTCTCTCTCATCCAACAATCTCTCTCTCTCTATCTTATATTTGATTCCACTGTTCCTCCTTCTCTTTCACGAGAAACACTCGCGAGAACCCTAACCCCATCGCGAACCCTAGCCGCCGCCTCCTCCGTCGCCACCGGAGCCCGACGCCGGCGACACCCTCGTCGACCTCACTGCCTCCTCACCCTCACCTCACCAAACCCTCGTCCTCCTCGCCATCTCCTCCTTACCCGAACACCCCTGCATCCTAACCCGCCACCACCACCTCGTCCATCGTCGCCTCGCCACCGCAGCCTCCGCGTCGACGCCACCACCACCATCACCTTCGCCTCTTCGCCCTCGTCGCAGCTACTGCACCATTTCTCCCCGTGTGCTCGGCGCAGCGACAGAAACCCCGCTGCCAACCAGTGCCTTCTCAGTTGGCCGGAAAACCCCGTCGGCGACCCTCGTCGGCATGCTGCGCCACCGTAGGCACCTCCTCTTCACCTGTGCACCAGCCCCGACCACCTCCGCTGTACCTCCACTCTCCTTCCCTGTCACATCCCCGCAACCCTAACCGACCACCTGCATCATCCTCGCCGGTGCCCCACCGCCGTCGACCCTATCGCTGTCGTCGTCTCCTTCGAACTCCAGAACCCGCACCCTTACTACCACTGCAGTACCTTCCTTCACCATTCGACCACCATAGCCGCCGCCGGTTCATCCATCGTCGCCGTCGATTCAAGTGCCGCATCGCTGCAGTCTTCTTCCTGGGCCGGGACCTCACCAGAGCCGACATCCAAGCCAAGACCTTGCTTGGGTTGTATTCACATCTCCGCCTTGTCGTATCCATCGTGGTCGTGATCGTCGTGTCGAGCGAAAGTCTAGCCGTGATCGTGCATCGGCAGTTTTGTGCTTCATGGTTGCATTATCGTTCGGTTCCCGAGGCAAGTATTTGATACTTGCTTACATGCTAGCGAAGCTTAAAACTTCCCTTAATACAAACTCTAAGTTGCCGTAACATTTACCCATGATATAATAAGGTATTGTTCAGTAAATCACATTACATGTATTGCTTCCTGTTCAACCCTAGTAGCATGCCAGATTAATTGTTTCCTGTTAAATCCCCACATAGAAGTGATAATAGTAGAGCTCCCATTAACCGTATCAGGCTCCGCTGTACCCATATGTTTTCGAACTTGAGACTTAATCTCGCATTGAATCATTATAGTAGCTTCTTGAAATTAATCGGTCTGCTATCAATCCATACTTTAACTAATTAAACCAATTAGAACGTCCTTGCTTAACTTGCTAGATCATCCATGTGACTATTACCTATGCTGTAGTTTTAATAGTTTCATTGCTTCGTGTTATTAATATTGTTTTACCCTGTGATTGCTGCACCCAAGGGTGCTTGAACCTGTTAATAAGAGAATACAAAACATCACTGTGTTTACAAGGAATAGTATTGTTATTTACTGTTTCCTGCTGCTGTTCATTATTTGATTGTATACCTGTTGTGAGCACATACTCGATTGCACTACATATTGGCCTGATCCTGCTACACATGACATATACATACATACCGACTCATCCTGTTGTACCATGACATGACTTGTTTCATGATCTCATGCCTAATGCCGACAAACCTGACCATTCCTGCTGTCTATCCAGACAGACCTACTTTTACTTGATTTTGTGTTGGCATTGATCCTTGACTACTGAATACCTGACCTGACATATATAACTTGGGGGTATGGGGAAATCAAAGATGAACCTGACTTGTAACTCGACAGTTCACTACCGTTCGAGTGTACACATTCCTATTCTGTGCCCAGCGGCATGTCTCGGTTTTGGCCGAGAATATTGTGGCCGTGATCCCGGGTATGTACGGGGTAATACCGAGTGTACACATTCCTATTCTGTGCCTAACGGCATGTCTCGGCTGCAGCCGAGAATATTGTGGCCGTGATCCCGGGTATGTACGGGGTAATACCGAGTGTACACATTCCTATTCTGTGCCTAACGGCATGTCTCGGCTGCAGCCGAGAATATTGTGGCCGTGGTCCCGGGTATGTACGGGATACTATTGAGATACATCGACGATTCATCAATTGATTTCAAAGACTATAGAGTAGAAACCTGATAGGACAGTTTAGTCACCCGCGCACTTTACCCTGCTCTGTTATTGTACTGCTTTATTCATGTTCATACCTGCACTGCTTATTACCATGTTTATATTGTATACTTGATGTCTTGACGCGCTGACGTCTGGGTTTTGCATGGCCCAGATTCCGTACCACTGTCGACGACCGAGCAGGAGTACTTCAGCCAGCATGCTGATTTGTGAGTTCTGTAGTGGTCAGTTCATTTATTGCATTTTATTTCCAGGTGTGATCCCGCATTACGGGACGTACCTTTCTATTATTGCATTGGATCATTTGCTTCCGCACTTATTGTTTATTGATTCTCGTTATTATGGATTTGGACATGTATTAGATTAGCTTATTATCTTGTTCTTGATATCCTTACAACCGTAATGTGACTGTGGATGGATACTTCCTACCCACAGGTAGCATGGTTGGCTATGTCACGTGCCCAATCTTGCGTACTCTGGGAAGCAGGGCGTGACAGATTTGATGGGAGATCCGAGCTCCCCTTCAAGGATTTTATGGTGAAAAACTATTTCTTTTTAGGAAAAGAAGGATTAATCTCTCGATTTAATTCAAGAAAAAGGAAGAAGGTTTAGAATCTTGAGGAGGAGAAGGCGGCACAGAACCCTAATTTTTTAGAGGAATGAAAAAGTTCTTTTATTTCTTCATAATGTTGTCTTATATAGGCTTACAAGTTTACACATAGCCCTTTGAGCTTTACAAAATGGCATTTTGCCCATCGCATGCCTCATGTGCTTATTTCTTTTTGCACATGAGCCACGGGCGTTACAAAAATTTGGCTTTTTGCCTGTTTATTTAAATATTACATTTATTTGTTATACTTTCTTAGCATGGGACCAGTCTGGGCTTGGGCCCACCTGTTTGGACTTGGGTTCGGGCATGGGCCCGGCTTGATTCAACAGTTGGGTATGTTTGCTTTGGCTTGGGTCTACTTGTCACGTCCCGCGTCCCGATGTACGGCAAAGGGGACGCGACTAGGCCGCTACGTATTTACTCTGAAGTAAATACGCTAAGCGTATCTAAGCAATATAAATGTAAATGCACAAAAGATAAGATATAATAAAACAACAACATTATTTATTCACATTCTTTTTACAATATATGGAAAAGTAAATACAACTGAATGAAAGCAATGCCTAAACAGTGGCATAACAGAAATGAAAAGTAATAAAAATGTGTACAATGAACCTAGAGCTCTGGGTCGTAGGCAAGCTGATCTAAGTCCTCACTAGCAGGCTCGATCTCCTGAGTGTCCAGATCACCTGACAACATTCCAAAAAAGAAAGAGAATGAATGTCGTCAGCGAACAATCGCTCGGTAAGTTTCAAAGATAAGGGAGAAATAGAATAGACAGAGAGAGAAATTTAGCTTTTAAATTTGTATTATTTGGTTAACGTTGTTGTTTGTAGCTTGGTACAGAAGGATACCAGTGTATACGAGAGGAGTCTCTATATGCCAAAGACTAGAGCAAACGGAAGTACAAGGAACTGTTATGCCACGGTACAACAACAACGGAATATAGGTTAGGTGTCTTAATCTTGCAGTCTCGTACCACTTCTAACACCTTCCGTACCAATCTACCCCTTAAACCCCGCGATGTCTTGTTTGTATTGTTTGTATTGCAACTTGTATTGTCTTATAATATAAATTGTATAATTGGATGACTTGCCGAAACCATGATATCAGTAAATGGATGTAACTGGAGAATCATGTAAATGGAAGTATATCCATGGTTCGATTCGGTCAATACAGATTGAATAGATTGAATATATGTATTCATGGATTCATGTTGGATTGTAGATTGTACTTAAATCATATTCAAGTCAGATTATTATAATAAGACTCAGCCTGAGTCAGAACAATTAGAAAAGAAATTGAAGTCCTGATTGTTTTGATGTTATCGATAACTGCTGCACATGGGCGGCAGGATTTGTGTCTTTTTCAAAGACGATTACCGTGTTGATAACACCGTTGTTAAGTTGTCAATCTTAAATAGGCAAGCACCCACTTCTCCGGCTCCCTGAGGCTCAAGAGATTAGTCCCGCTTAAACCTATATTTACTAGGGTACTTAGGGTAATTTATAGAACTTGAGGGGGTTTTATGTAAAAATAATTTGTATACTTTTCAAAATACACCCCAAGTATTTATTTATAGTCTGTAGAGTTTTCATAGTTGTAGATTTTATATTTGTGACATTTCTAATGAATAAACCTATTTTTCATAATACGTGGTATTTAATTGTAATATTGAACTTGTATGGATTTCATGGTATTTTAATGTAAAGTGATTCTTGTGATTTTTAGAAAAAATTTGGAATATTTATATTATCACAAAATAGATATTTTAATGATACATATATATATTTATATAAAAATAATTTTGCTATATATTATATTTCTAGAAATCTCATTTTCTTAAGATTTTCGTATTTTAAATCTTTCGAGACCGTATGCTCCTTGCGGAGGTCTGCATCTCACACTACTAAGCCCAGAGATGTGTGATAATCTGCACCATCCCAGTCGGATTCCCCAAAATGGGTTGTAGCGGCACTTTTCAAAGATTTATAAAAAATACGAATTCTTATAGAAAACGGTTTTAATAGTTAGTGGTATTTATATGTAAAGTTTTGTTTTCCCGTATTCTATGTTCCCGAAAGGTAATGTGCTATGTTGCATATGAGTGTGTGAGGAGGTAGGTCATTATCTCGTGATCTACTTAAAGGTATAGCAAGATTATAATGTTTTAAATCTCAAAATTAAACTACATGGTATTTTAGTGAAAAAGTACGATAAAAATTGAAATAGAAATTCTTTTGATATGGAACTTGTTCAATATGACCTCTTAATATTTAATAGTCAACATGTAAGAGTTTAGTATGATTGTATTTAAGAAAATGTTGAATTTTTAGGAAGAACCGAATCTGAAATCGGATTAACTCCGATTCCATCGGGTTTTATTAAAAGAAGTTTTGAGACTAGAAAATAGAAAAGGGAGGTAGGACTTAAGGGTTTTCAGATTAGAGGAGAGAAATAGGGAACGGTAGGAGGTGCCGGTGTGTTGTTTCATCGCCGGGAGCTCATAGGGTTGTCGTCGGAATTTCGCCGGAGCTTTGCCCTTCGCTAACTCCAAATGTACACTAAACTTCTAGGGATTTCTTGAGAGTTTTGATCGGAATTTTGGAGTGAGAGGGGTGTTGTTCCCCTCCGAATGGCGGCCAAGACATGGGCGTCTTGCCTGAAATTCGGGGCAGATGCTGATTGGTGCTATCCGTCCACCTCTCCGAAAATGCCAAGTTGATTTATGGCACCGTGTATCGGAGGTTTAAACGGATGCGGCCGATATAGCAGACTTCGTCAAATTCCCCCTCGTTTGAGGGGTTTTTGATTGTGGGGACGCTCTTCCCTACAGGCGCAAGCCCCTGCAGTTAATTACGCTACCGCATCGCGGTAACTACTTTTTCCTTCTCCAGCTGGTCACTTCGTATCGTGGGTGTTTGTTTTGTGTTTGGTTGCCCGTGGATTGTATACGGAGACTAAGTTATGTAGTCGCCCGTAGGACGTGGATTAGTCCAAATCCGTATCTTCTTAGATTTGGGTTTGGGGTTTTGGTTTGAGAATACGTTAGCCATATTTGAGGCTAAGATCAACTCAAACGTTTGTTAAGAATACGTTAGTCTAATTTGAGACTAAGATCAACTTAACGGGATCGTTTAGATCCGACAAATAAGCATTTGGGCTCTATTGTTCCAGTTTAGGGACATAGTGGTCCATGAATGTATGGCCGTTGGGACCCATCACCTCTCTGACGACGTTGAAGGATTACAACGACAGATGTCAGAGGAGTTCAGAGATGTACCCTTGAGCCAAAGTTGGTTGGGAGATCTATAGTCCAATTTGGGACTAAAGTCTGAAGGTTTTGGTTTAAGGATACGTTAGTCATATTTGAGGCTAAGATCAACTTAAACGTTTGTTAAGGTTACGTTAGCCTAATTTGAGACTAAGATCAACTTAACGGGATCGTTTAGATCCGACAAAAGAGCATTTGGGCTCTATTGTTCCAGTTTAGGGACATAGTGGTCCGTGAATGTATGGCCGTCGGAACCCATCACCTCTCTGACGACGTTAAAGGATTACAATGACAGATGTCAGAGGAGTTCAGAGATGTACCCTTGAACCAATGAGTTGGTTGAAAGAGCAGATGTGCTCAGTTCAAGATGATTTGAGGACTTATGGCCAGTTTGGGCTAAGTCCAATTATGTTTGAAATATTTGCCCTTTGGACCATTAGACATTTGTCTGGGTTCAGCCCCTCATCATTCAGCAGTGCTAAACAGAGGTTTGGGGGCTCTGACTACATTTTGTCTTTGATTTCCTCAATTTTGAGATTCATTTGGAGGAGGGACTTTTGCCTCTGGAAAATTAGCCAATTTGGCTGAAAGTTGTGTTAAACACTAGAGAACAACAGTGTTAAACACTGGAAATATAGAATCCCAAATTAGTGTTAAACACTAGAAAATAACAGTGTTAAACACTGGAAATAAGGTTTTCAAATTAGTGTTAAACACTAAAAGATAATCAGTGTTAAACACCGGGAATAAAGCTCTCGAATTAGTGTTAAACACTAAAGAAAAGGGGGTCACGTGTGGACACGTGAGGGCGCCCAAAGGTGAGACCAGATTCCTTTTCTTCATTCTGCAATTAAGTGTTAAACACTTTTCATTTCCTGGCCATCACGTGTGGGTACGTGATAGGCATTCATCCATTGGATATTAAAGGGATTTGTCAGGGGTCACGTGGGGACACGTGAGGGCGCCCTAAATGTGGAGCCAGATCTCCTTTGTTTTATCCTCAAATCTGCGAATAAGTGTTAAACACTTTTCACTTTTATTTTGAGCATCACGTGTTGACACGTGATGGGGATTTATGCACTGACTGTTAAAACGTTTGCTAAGGGGTCACGTGGTAACACGTGAGAGCGCCCAAAACTTAGATTTCCCTTGCTTTTATTCCCTTTGTTTTGGAGGTCACGTGAGAGCATGTGAGGCATTGCCTCAAAGCCTTTTCCTTCTTGTTCTTTGGGGATCTTTTTAGGGGTCACGTGGAGACACACGACCTAGTTTTATTCCATGCATGGAGATCTTTCAAGTCTCTTTATTTTAAGAATTAAATTCTCTGTAGGGTTAAACCCTAATCATGATTTTGGAGGAATTAAATTCCTATTATGAAAGAATTAAATTCTTATTTAGGGTAAAACCCTAATTATGATTCTGTAGGAATTAAATTTCAATTAGTTTGGGAGAATTAAATTCTCATAGAGGGCTAAACCCTAGTTTTGTTTTAGGAGAATTAAATTCTCAAAACTCAATTCCTCTTCTAAGTTTAGGATCTGCATGGCAGGATCTCGACCCGATGAGAATTAAATTCTCAACTTATGGGGAGATGTGCACTGTGCAGATCTTCAACCAGAAGAAGAACTAAGTTCTTTTTTGTATAAGAGTTAAACTCTTGGATTGAGAATTAAATTCTCTTTTTTAAAGTTTTGATTCCCTTTCTTTTCTCACCTAGGGTTTTCTTTATTGAGAATTAAATTCTCCTTTCTTTTCTTCCCTCTTGGGAATTAAATTCTCCTCTCTCTGTTTTTCTCTCCAAAAAAAGGTCCTCCCTCTTCTTTTCTTGGCTTCTATTTATAGGAGAAAGAAAAGAATCAATTTGTTCAGCAAATTTCTCATTGAAAGATTTGATTTGTTTTCATATTTAATATGATCTTTTAGATCACACAATGAATTTTATTCACCGTTGGATTTTAAATCCAAAGATATTCTGTTTGTTATTTCGGTGAGATTTGGGGAAATCTTTCCTTGTCTAAGATTTTTCCATAAATTGGTGATTTTTAATCACCCTTGGATCTTTAATCCAACGGTCCCCATAATCCTTTTCCATTTGGAAAGATTTAGAAGCTTTTAGAATTTAATTCTATTAAACCGTAAGGCTTTCGAAGCCAGTCACGTGCTGACACGTGACCCTTGGTCACGTGTGAGCACGTGACCCCCAATTGAGTCCTTTTCTCAGCGTTTATTTACGTTTCAGTTTTAACCATCACGTGTCAACACGTGACCATTAGTCACGTGTGAGCACGTGATATCTCATTGAGGTAACTTCTGATTTTTAATCAGGGAACAGATTTTAGAATTTAGTTCTATTCATTATTTTAGAGGCCTTAAGAGCCCATCATTTGTCTGCACGTGACCCACTGTGATCCAATAATTGACTCTGAGGGCACTATCTGTTGGAGATAGTGCCCTCAGAGTCAATTATTGGATCACAGGCACGTGATTGCAATGATTGAGGGAGGACCTATCCCGGTAGGACAGTCTTACTCAAAATGATAGTATGCTATCTGGTTTATCTTTATCATCGTGTACTGCTTTAGGTGACCTGACATGTCGCTATTACACGTTGATAGAGCCCCTAGGATTCTTGCTTGACCACCAGCAGTATGAGGGCGATCATATAAGTGGGAGCTGGGGTCTATAAGCACATCCTTAAAAGGTCCCTAGTTGTGGGAGTTTCGAGACAGGGCATCGATACTCCAGAGTAGACTAGTGTATAAGTCGAGACCCCGACGAGGGGCGGTGGCCGGTCTCACAAGCCACTGGTGTCAGTTGGTTCACCTAAGATGTATACAGGTGCTCATTGGGTTATGAGTACACCGGACAGGACTCGCCGGGAATATGCTAGTTGGTCTTATACCTGACGTCAGATAGCAGTTCCCTGGTGACATGTGTACAGGTTAGTTCATCGACCTGGGGATCGTCATTTGTCTCGTGTGAGTTCCCACTGTACTTTGATTACTACCCTACCACGCTCAAAGGAGAAGTGCAAACAGGTTTTAGTTGGGTACAGTCCCGAGCCACATGGAGGCAGTGAGCGGATCTTCAGGGGTTCGTCTCTCCCGGTATTGGGGGTGAGGTCGCGCTGTGTCTAGGAGAGCCATTACACGAAGCCCTCGGCCGAGGCAGGAGATTTACTGGTAGGTATTCCAGTAGTATCTCAGGGTGTTCTGGGCCACACTCCGACACGACTTGTACCGCTTTTGGGGGTCTCACTTTTACCAACCCCCTAGGCCCGCCATGCGATGCTCATAGACGAACGGACCGGACTGTACGGATATTGTCACTGACAGGCTCAGTAGGGTGTCAGGATGAGTTCGCTCATCGACGTCCCTTTTGGTCAATACCTGGTAGCCCGTTACGTATTGGCTTATACCTCTGACGTGCTAGTGGTTAAATCCACAACCAAGGTGTTGACGAGTCTTTAGAGTCCCCCACATTCAGTTGCTCAAGTTTTCGGGTGAAAAGCTGTAGAGGCCGGATGGAGATATGGCAGGGTCGATCAGATACGTGCGGTATTGCACGGATCAGGATCGAATGGATAATACTAGCCGGCTTTGGTTTAAGCCGGATCCTAGTATAGTACAGTGTAGATTTGTCTCATTGCATTTGTATTTCGGTTGGAATACAAATGCGGGTGTGTATACACAGTATCGGGGTTTTCCTGTAATTTATTACGGGACCAGTTTTCTGGAGTTGCCAGTTTGCTTTCCGTTTCGGCCATATTTCTTTGTATCCTTCATTGGCCGAAGATTGGTGGAGGAGGGCTTATTTGCATTTGTGTAAATAAGTATTTGTGGAGGGGGTCTTTGCATATTATTGTATCATGATACTTGCACCACCATTTGACTTCTTCTTGTCATCATGGTTTGACTTGTGGTTTGATGATGGTTGTGGTTGAGTGTGGATGTGTTTGTGATCATGTTCTTTCATGGTTTCATTTGATTCCCTCATGCATTATTGTGTGGCCTCTCTCATTTTTGATACACACTCTCATTCTCTCCTCTCCCTCACATCTTGTGGCCGGCCAAGCTCCTAGAGGGGTTGTCCCAATTTGGTGGGGTGAAGTTGTTGCTCATTTGGCTAGGCAAAAGTCTTTTTAGCTCCTCCTCCAAAAGCTTATCTCATATCCTCCACCAATGGCAACTCCCTAAACCCCTAGAGACACAAATAGCTCACTACACATTCTACAGCAAACCTTGGGCACGTCGGCTCGCCAACTTCGTGCCCGAGTTGCCTCGGTATAGAGGCGGGAGCCCGTAAAAGAAGCAGGCGACGTGGTGCCCTTCCGGCGTGGAGGTGGAGACCGGACATTCCGCGGGAGATCGGGACGACGACGAGAAGACCGGAGGACTCAGATCACTCGGTATATCTCTCTTCCCATCTTGTAGTTAGCTAGGACTAGTTTAATGGCCCGATCCGAGTTTTTAGTGCGCGGTGGTGCCGGTTTGAAAAATCAAAGTTAACCATCGCTTCCGCACTTGGCCTCGGGATGGAGGCCGGGGCGCCGCCGTGCACTTACAGTGGTATCAGAGCCTCGCCATTAACATAGTCTAGCTTTGTCTAATGTGTTTTTCATTTCCGATCGAACAATTTTCCAAAAACCGTATTTTTCTTCACATCAGTTTCTGTCGAAATTTTTTGAAGTCCAAAAATTTTTCATGTTGTTTCAGAATGATGTGTAGGACATTCTGAGAGTTCTGTGAAAATTTGGGCTCGTGAACAGTCCAAACGACCACGGAACCGCGGCCAAACCCATGCTTGGGCCGCGGTTCCGCCGCTACTTGAACTGTTCAGTCCCCAAAAATTCTACAGATTGCTCCTGAGTGGAAAATAGGTTTTCTGGAATGTTAATTTTTGGGCCCAGATTTCTTGATGTGCTACAGTAGTACTTGGGGGCCTACTTGGTAAAATTTGATCGATCGGATATTTTAAACACATTATTTCACAGTATTTACATTATATCTGCGACCGTGAATGTCACTTGATCGGTAAATCCTGTCTAACTGCTATAGCCCGGTTAGACGGATTTGCGAACGTGACCTTCACGTTGATGTTCTGTGGTTGTTCTGTGATGTTGCGGATCGGTCGTGGGGATAGCCTGGGTGCAATGCTAGTACAGTTGTTTTGTTGTATTATGTACATTTGATATTGCGGGGCGAGCGTCCGACATGTGGACTGCCGTCACTGCCTGTTTGTATTATTATTTTGGGGCTCGACCAGGTTGCGGTCGATGTACCCGTTGTATGTATATTTTACTTTCTGTACTAGGATTGCCCCGCGGAGGGGTGCACGGATAGCCGGATTCTAGAGGGCAACAAGTCCGCATCTCATGGCATTGAGACGGAGGGGGCTTCACTCTAGAATTGGCGGGCTATTCACCGCACTCGTAGGGGGTACAGGTTGACCCAGGAGGGGTGCCCGAGTTACCGGATTCCGTGAAGTGCTGGGTGGTCCATTCACGTTGCTGAAGGGGACTGCCTCGCTTCAGGTTTTGGCGGGTAACTTGCCGCGCCCGTAGGGGTCTAGGGTTTTCATTGCACAGGCTATCTACACGACCAGGGGAACGTCGGGTTTCAGCGGCTCTGTGAAACCCGGGGATCCCAGATATCTGTATTGTTCTGTGATGCTGTACATTTCTGTGATGTTGCATTTTATCACGCCTTGAGCGAAAATTATATATTGATATATATATTAATAGATGTTGTATATGTTTTGCATCCGCGCTAGTCCAGTCCCCGCTCTGTCGTTAGTTAGCTAACCTAACGGGTAATGACGGGACCCAGTGGCGAATGCGGATGGCATATACGTACATCAGTATATTTTCGTTCTTTGTGGTGTGATCAGTTGATGGGACTGCGTTGATTCGGATCAATGCAAGTAAAACAAACCTAATCTGATGTTGTTGGAACACTTTTCAAAAGGCTGTTATTGCAAAGACGTTCTCTTTTGTTTTGCATCGTGGTATTCAGTTGGAATATCCTGCTTCTCAGTCGACGAGGCAAGGGCCGAGATCCCTTCACCGGGAGTGACCCCTTGGACAAAAAGTTTGCGTCAGGGCAATAACTTCACTATAGCCGATTACTTTTGCTTTGCATCGTGGTATTCAGTTGGAATATCCTGCACCTTATTCTACGGGGAAAGAGCCGAGATCCCTTCACCGGGAGTGACCTCTTTAGTAAAGGTTTTCGTCACTATATTTTTTAAAAGCTATCCGTTCCTTCAACGATATCAAGTTCATTACGTTAAAGGTTTTCGCCAGAAACCATTCGTAGCCCTCCGTCGTTTCATATGGGTGGTCAATAGTATTCAAGCTGTGTATGTTGGCCAAAGTCAAGGAACAGTGATTGGTAGCTATTGGGTATTCATATGCAGCATAGATAGATGCGTTGGTTTGGGGCAGTCGTACTACTATTTTGGCCAAAGTCAAGGGTATGTACGGGTGTGGTCAAATTAACCTGGAGAATGACGGGTAGAACTTGACATGTGACTTATGATATGTTGGCCAAAGTCAAGGTCATAAGAGCATGGGGCAAAAATCACATCGGGAGTTTCAAAAGAACTGAAACTTGCCAGATATGCGCATACCTTCTGGAGTGTGATAGCGTGAGCGGATTCCGTCACGTTATCATGCGATGATAGTTGGATCCCGATTCCCACTGATGAGTTGGTTTACTCCTCGGGTGATCCCGACTAATTATTCTTTCAGGTTTGAAGGAGAATTTGAGGTTATAGTGGGAGGTTTCCAGATTAGATAAATTGGTAACCATTCTGATCTTGGTTAGAGTGCACGCTGAGTGTTTCTTTTCTCTCTCTCTTTGGCAGCGACCATTGACCTGACCCTAAGACTATGACTCAGAGACCAAGTTGACCGAACCTTCTTAACACTGGCTTTTGGATTGTCAGAGTTGCAAACCTCATTGCCACTCCTACTTTTACCCTTTTCTCCAGGACACCCCGTATTACTACGAACGTCCACTTCCAATGGACAAAGCCATCGTATGGTTATATACGAACTCGAAGGGATTTATTCGAGGATGGTTTCCGGTTCTGGAGAAAACGAATAGGACTATTCAGTCGTCTTTTCCTTTTACCTTCTCTCAAGTTGCGAGTACTCCTTGGTTTAGGAGATAGTACACCTATTACGCAAATTGGATAGTCTTCTTCCAAACCATAGGCAGGTGCCGACCGGTAGGGAATGAAGAAAACCAATTAGCCTAAACGGTATACAGAAGGTATTATGTAAAGAAAAAGAAAGGGATTAGTAAGAGGGCAAAGTAAATTGCGACTGATATTCACGACCAAACCAGGTATTTCATTATCACTCCCACTTCAGCTTTGTATTTCTCCAGGACACTCCGTATCACTACGAAGATCCACAGTTTATTGGATACTCCATCGTATGGTTATATACGAACTCGAAAGGAACTTGTTCCAGTTCGGGGATGGATTCTGGTTCAGGAGAAATAGGAATAAGGTTTATTCGGTTGTCTTTTATCTTCACCTTCTCTCGCATTGCGAGTGCTCCTAGGATTAGGACAGTACACCCATTACGCTTATTGGATAGTCTTCTTCCAAACCATAGGCTGGTGCCGAACGGTAGGGAAGGAAGAAAACCATTTGGCCTAAAGGGGTGTGCAGAAGGTAATGACTAAAGACATATGAATGGATGTGGAGAGGTGGGAAAGAACTATACGGTTACAATCGTGAATCTGGAAGAGGCATTACTAGGAATACCGGGATACCCCATCGAAACATTTCAATGTTTCAGTTTCACTGTGTACTGTTAAAGGAAAACTGATTTCCCAATTAGTCCTTACTCCAGGGTATGTATTTACCAGGTATGATTCTCACATCTGTATGGTTTTACAGATGATGAGTGGGAGTAGGTTATTGGGAATTAGGTGATCATCCTCATTATATCGGGATTCGTTGTAATCGGTGATATTTGAGGAAATCACCTGCGCTGTTTGTCGGTCGGTAAATATTTGGTTTTGAATATCCGCTGTTGTACACCAATGTCAAATTGATATATCCGTACGTCTATTTTCATAGAGTGAGATATACTTTTTTTGAAATTATGTCTATGACATTTACCTATATCAGTGGATGGTTAGGTAAAGAGTATTAAACAGCGGTGTAATTCTTCTTAACCATAAGTACAGTTTTCAACCTACGACACATAGGGAATGAGTTATTAGACTCAAGGGACTTGTACAGAGTATTGTATATTATCCAGTGTCCATTAGGACAGAGGGGTTGGTCCTCGTACTATATTCGGTTTACTTATGACTTCTCTAGTTTTTAGACAGGTGTTTCGTGGAAACACAGGGTCCGAATTTTGAGAAGTTATAGGTATATGGATAAAGTAGAGAACCAGATGTTGCAAGTATCGGGATTCTTCAAGGTGATCGAAGATGTAGATACTTGTGTGCGGTATTCAGTTGATAGTAATGACTAAGAGAACTTGCTTCTTTTTCAGGTTACTCATAATTGGAAGCATTCCTAAGTTGAGTAACGCTGATCGGCCTCTTTCCATTTAGTTGACATGCACTGGAGACAGCTGCATGATTTGAATCTGGTTCAATTAAATCAGTGCCTCTGGTCCTATATTGGATATAGAGCAGTTCATATCTTAACGATGTTAAGGTACGAGGAGTTGTCCGGTTTATGATTAAAACCAGACACTGGACAACTCAAGGCACGTTTCTGTAATGGCTGTTTGTGGGTTGACCCAGGCTATGACGAGGGTCGACTTTCTACCATCTGGAAAAACAATAGCGATATTGTTCTAAACTCGCCATAGTTTTAAATAAAATGGATTTTTCAGAAAACAGTAGTGGGAGTATGGTAGAACTGGAAGTGATTCCAGAACCACAAACGATTACTGAAGATTTGATAGGAACCTAAAGATTCAATCTGGTTTGACATTCCATTGGCCACTCCGCAGATATGGTGGGTAACTTCAGGCACCCGAGAGGTACTTCGATAGCCTCAAGGACGGTGACAGGGAAGTTCTTGTTTACCCACACTTACCATTGCTGTTGTTCCAGACTGTGAGACCCGGCAGGAGGATGAGTATAGCGTCGTTCTAAACTTGTTTTAGAAGTGTACGTGTATATGACTCTGCCAGAGGGTTGTCGTAGTCAGTGGGAGCAGCGGAAGCATTGGTGGACAGGTAGCTTTTGTCTATTTATAGACTAAAGCAGATATAGCGGAGACAGATCATCAATTTCTGAAGTGACAGTCATAGATTTGACTTCATCAGAATAGGGGATGGATCTATTGAGAAGGTAGTAGGGTGTGTTGTCATGGTATTTGGATGACATACACAGAGTAGTGCAAGTGGGAGATTGTTGGAGATAGTGCCCTCAGAGTCAATTATTGGATCACAGGCACGTGATTGCAATGATTGAGGGAGGACCTATCCCGGTAGGACAGTCTTACTCAAGATGACAGTATGCTATCTGGTTTATCTTTATCATCGTGTACTGCTTTAGGTGACCTGACATGTCGCTATTACACGTTGATAGAGCCCCTAGGATTCTTGCTTGACCACCAGCAGTATGAGGGCGATCATATAAGTGGGAGCTGGGGTCTATAAGCACATCCTTAAAAGGTCCCTAGTCGTGGGAGTTTCGAGACAGGGCATCGATACTCCAGAGTAGACTAGTGTATACAGTCGAGACCCCGACGAGGGGCGGTGGCCGGTCTCACAAGCCACTGGTGTCAGTTGGTTCACCTAAGATGTATACAGGTGCTCATTGGGTTATGAGTACACCGGACAGGACTCGCCGGGAACATGCTAGTTGGTTTTATACCTGACGTCAGATAGCAGTTCCCTGGTGACATGTGTCCAGGTTAGTTCATCGACATGGGGATCGTCATTTGTCTCGTGTGAGTTCCCACTGTACTTTGATTACTACCCTACCACGCTCAAAGGAGACGTGCAAACAGGTTTTAGTTGGGTACAGTCCCGTGCCACATGGAGGCAGTGAGCGGATCTTCAGGGGTTCGTCTCTCCCGGTATTGGGGGTGAGGTCGCGCTGTGTCTAGGAGAGCCATTACACGAAGCCCTCGGCCGAGGCAGGAGATTTACTGGTAGGTATTCCAGTAGTATCTCAGGGTGTTCTGGGCCACACTCCGACACGACTTGTACCGCTTTTGGGGGTCTCACTTTTACCAACCCCCTAGGCCCGCCATGCGATGCTCATAGACGAACGGACCGGACTGTACGGATATTGTCACTGACAGGCTCAGTAGGGTGTCAGGATGAGTTCGCTCATCGACGTCCCTTTTGGTCAATACCTGGTAGCCCGTTACGTATTGGCTTATACCTCTGACGTGCTAGTGGTTAAATCCACAACCAAGGTGTTGACGAGTCTTTAGAGTCCCCGACATTCAGTTGCTCAAGTTTTCGGGCGAAAAGCTGTAGAGGCCGTATGGAGATATAGCAGGGTTCGATCAGATACGTGCGGTATTGCACGGATCAGGATCGAACGGATAATACTAGCCGGCTTTGGTTTAAGCCGGATCCTAGTATAGTACAGTGTAGATTTGTCTCATTGCATTTGTATTTCGGTTGGAATACAAATGCGGGTGTGTATACACAGTATCGGGGTTTTCCTGTAATTTATTACGCGACCAATTTTCTGGAGTTGTGAGTTTGCTTTCCGTTTCGGCCATATTTCTTTGTATCCTTCATTGGCCGAAGATTGGTGGAGGAGGGCTTATTTGTATTTGTGCAAATAAGTATTTGTGGAGGGGGTCTTTGCATATTATTGTATCATGATACTTGCACCACCATTTGACTTCTTCTTGTCATCATGGTTTGACTTGTGGTTTGATGATGGTTGTGGTTGAGTGTGGATGTGTTTGTGATCATGTTCTTTCATGATTTCATTTGATTCCCTCATGCATTATTGTGTGGCCTCTCTCATTTTTGATACACACTCTCATTCTCTCCTCTCCCTCACATCTTGTGGCCGGCCATGCTCCTAGAGGGGCTGTCCCAATTTGGTAGGGTGAAGTTGTTGCTCATTTGGCTAGGCAAAAGTCTTTTTAGCTCCTCCTCCAAAAGCTTATCTCATATCCTCCACCAACGGCAACTCCCTAAACCCCTAAAGACACAAATAGCTCACTACACATTCTACAGCAAACCTTGGGCATGTCGGCTCGCCAACTTCGTGCCTGAGTTGCCTCGGTATAGAGGCGGGAGCCCGTAAAAGAAGCAGGAGACGTGGTGCCCTTCCGGCGAGGAGGTGGAGACCGGACATTCCGCGGGAGATCGGGTCGACGACGAGAAGACCGGAGGACTCGGATCACTCGGTATATCTCTCTTCCCATCTTGTAGTTAGGTAGGTATAGTTTAATGGCCCGATCCGGGTTTTTAGTGCGCGGTGGTGCCGGTTTGAAAAATCAAAGCTAACCATCGCTTCCGCACTTGGCCTCGGGATGGAGGCCGGGGCGCCGCCGTGCACTTACAGGTCACGTGTGAGCACGTGCTGCCCCATTGGGGTCTTTTCTGAGTTTTTATTATATCATTTAACTTCTCCAGCGGGTTCTTAAAGGTCCATCACGTGTGGACACGTGATGCCTCATAACTTTTGATCCCGGATGAATTATGAAGCCCATAATATATCAAATCGAAGGGTTTTTTGAGATGCTTCCAATAACATCAGAATTTAATAGCTTCTCCTTCGGGAATTTATCAAAATATAGGCTGGAAGATACTGGTTCGCATTTCCTTAAGCGTATCTGTTGGAGATAGTGCCCTCAGAGTCAATTATTGGAGCACAGGCACGTGATTGCAATGATTGAGGGAGGACCTATTCCGGTAGGACAGTCTTACTCAAGATGATAGTATGCTATCTGGTTTATCTTTATTATCGTGTACTGATTTAGGTGACCTTACAGGTCGCTATTACACGTTGATAGAGCCCCTAGGATTCTTGCTTGACTGCCAGCAGTATGAGGGCGATCATATACGTGGGAGCTGGTAGTCTATAAGCACATCCTTAAAAGGTCCCTAGTCGTGGGAGTTTCGAGACAGGGCATCGATACTCCAGAGTAGACTAGTGTATACAGTCGATACCCCGACGAGGGGCGGTGGCCGGTCTCACAAGCCACTGGTGTCAGTTGGTTCACCTAAGATATATACAGGTGCTCATTGGGTTATGAGTACACCAGACAGGACTCGCCGGGAATATGCTAGTTGGTCTTATACCAGACGTCAGATAGCAGTTCCCTGGTGACATGTGTACATGTTAGTTCATCGACCTGAGGATCGTCATTTGTCTCGTGTGAGTTCCTACTGTACTTTGATTACTACCCTACCACGCTCAAAGGAGACGTGCAAACAGGTTTTAGTTGGGTACAGTCCCGAGCCACATGGAGGCAGTGAGCGGATCTTCAGGGGTTCGTCTCTCCCGGTATTGGGGGTGAGGTCGCGCTGTGTCTAGGAGAGCCATTACACAAAGCCCTCGGCCGAGGCAGAAGATCTACTGGTAGGTATTCCTGTAGTATCTCAGGGTGTTCTGGGCTACACTCCGACACGACTTGTACCGCTTTTGGGGGTCTGACTTTTACCAACCCCCTAGGCCCGCCATGCGATGCTCATAGACGAACGGACCGGACTGTACGGATATTGTCACTGACAGGCTCAGTAGGGTGTTAGGATGAGTTCGCTCATCGACGTCCCTTTTGGTCAATAGCTGGTAGCCCGTCACGTATGGCTAATACCTCTGACGTGCTAGTGGTTAAATCCACAGCCATAGTATTGACGAGTCTTTAGAGTTCCCCACAGACAGTTGCTCAAGTTTCGGGCGAAACGCTGTAGAGGCCGTACGGAGATATGGCAGGGTTCGATCAGATACGTGCGGTATTGCACGGATCATGATCGGACGGAAAATACTAGCGGGCTTTGGTTTAAGCCGGATCCTAGTATTGCACAGTGTAGACTTTATCTCATTGCATTCATATTTGGTCGGAATACAAATGCGGGTATGTATATACAGTAGCGGGGTTTTCCTGTAATTTATTACGGGATCGGTTTTTGGAGTTGCCAGTTTGCTTTCCGTTTCGGCCATTTTTCTTTGTATCTTTCATTGGCTGAAGATTGGTGGAGGAGGACTTATTTGCATTTGTGCAAATAAGCATTTTGGAGGGTTGTCTTTGCATTTTGTTGTGTCATGATGGTTGCACCATCATTTGACCTCATTTGACTTTCTTTTAGTCATCATGGCTTGACTTGTGGAGATATGATTGGTTGATGGAGTGTTGGTTTTGTTGGGTAATCATTTCTTTTCTCAGATAACCCTTTTCTCTCTCTTTGATTATTGGCTCACTCATTTTTGACCTCATTCATACTCTCCCCTCTCATTTCTCTCATGAGCCTTGGCCGGCCAAGCCAAGAATGGGCTGTCCAAAATTTTGTGAGGCAATTTTTGCTCTCATCATGCTCACAAAATCCTTTTACTCATCTCCAAAAAGGCTCATACTTCATTTCCTCTACCATAATGGCAACATCTTGAAACCCCAAGAGACAAAGTATTCTACAGTTAACCTACAACAACCTTAGGTACGTCGGCTCGCCAACTTCGTGCCCGAGTTGCCTCGGTCCAGAGGTGGGAGTCCGTAAAAGAAGCCGGCGACGTGGTGCCCTTCCGGCGAGGAGGTGAAGACCGGAGATTCTGCGGGGAGATCGGGACGACGACGAGAAGACCGGAGGACACGGATCGCTCGGTATATCTCTCTACCCGTTCTTTAGTTAGCTAGAATTAGTTTAATGGCCCGATCCAGGATTTTTGTGCGTGGTGGTGCCGGTTCATAAGTTAAAGTAAATTATCGTTTCGACATTTTGGCCTCGGATTGACGGCCGGAGCGCCGCCGTGCACTTACAATGGTATCAGAGCCAGGCCATTACTCTTTTCTAGCTTGCTCTAGTATGTTTAAAGTTTCGATCGAACAAATATTCCAAAACCGTGTTTTTCCATGCATCAGTTCTCTGTCGAAATTTTTTTGGCTCCAAAATTGTTTCAGTGTGTTGCAGAAGTACATGCAGGGCATTATAAGCAATCTGTAAAAATTTGGTCTCGTGAACTTACAACCCCACCGCGGAACCGCGGCCAAACCCATGCTTGGGCCGCGGTTCTGTCGCTACTTTCACTAGTCATGGCACCAAAATTTTGCAGAGAGCTCCTGAGTGGAAGATGGGGTTTCTGGAATGTTATTTTTGGGCCCAGAATTTCTTTAAGTGCTACAGTAATGCTTGGGGCCCACTTTGTAAAATTTGATCGATCGAAAATTTTAAACACATTAGTTCATAGTATTTGCATTATATCTGCGACCGTGAATGTCACTTGATCGGTAAATCCTGTCTAACTGCTATAGCCCGGTTAGACGGATTTGCGAACGTGACATTCACGTTGATGTTCTGTGTTGTGCTGTGGTGTTGCGGATTGTCGTGGTGAATAGCCTGGATGCAATGTTAGTACAGATTTGGTTGTATTATGTACATTTGTTATTGCGGGGCGAGCGTCCGACATGTGGACTGCCGTCACTGCCTGTCTGTATATTATTCTTTTGGGGCACGACCGGGATGAGGTCGATGTACCCGTTGTATATATATTTTACTTTCTGTACTAGGATTACCCCGCGGAGGGGTGCACGGGTAGCCGGGTTATAGAGGGAAACGGGCCCGCATCTCATGGCGTTGAGATGGAGGGGGCTTTACTCTTGAATTGGCGGGCTATTCGCCGTACTCGTAGGAGGTACAGGTTGACCCAGGAGGGGTGCCCAAGTTACCGGATTCCGTGAAGTGCTGGGTGATCCATTCACGTTGCTGAAGGGGGCTGCCTCGCTTCAGGTTTTGGCGGGTAACTTGCCGCGCCCGTAGGGGTCTAGGATTTCATTGCACAGGCTATCCACACGACCAGGGGAACGTTGGGTTTCAGTAGCGGCTCTATGAAACCCGGGGATCCCAGATATCTGTATTGTTCTGTGATGCTTATTACATTTCTGTGATGTTGCATTTTATCACGCCTTGAGCTAAAATTATATATTGATATATATACTAGTAGATGTTGTATATGTTTTGCATCTGCGCTAGTCCAGTCCCCGCTCTGTCGTTAGTTAACTAAGCTAACGGGTAATGACGGGACCCAGTGGCGAATGCGGATGGCATATACGTACATCATTATTTTCGTTCTTTATTGGTGTGATCAACTGATGGGACTGTGTTGATTCGGATCAATGCAAGTTAAAAACAAACCTATTCTGATGTTGTTGGAACAATTTTTCAAAAAGCTATTATTGCAAGGGCGTTCTCTTTTGTTTTGCACAGTGGTATTCGGTTATGAATATCCAGCACCTCAGTCGACGAGGCAAGGGCCGAGATCCCTTCACCGGGAGTGACCCCTTGGACAAAAGTTTGCGTCAGGGCAATAACTTCACTATAGTCGTTTACTTTTGCTTTGCATCGTGGTATTCAGTTGGAATATCCTGCACCTCATTCTACGGGGAAAGAGCCGAGATCCCTTCACCGGGAGTGACCTCTTTAGCAAAGGTTTTCGTCACTATATTTTTATAAAGCTATCCGGTTCCTTCAACGATATCAAGTTCATTACGTTAAAGGTTTTTTGCCAGAAACCATTCGTATCCCTCCGTCGTTTCAGACGGGTAGCACGTAGTATTCATGCTATGTTTGTTGACCTTCGTCAAGGCATAGTGTATGGTAGCTGCTTGTTACCTTTCTGCTGCATAGATAGATGCGTTGGTTTGGGACAGTCGTATAGCCTTGTTGACCTTCGTCAAGTGCTTATACGGGTGGGTTCAAATTAACCTGGACAATGACGGGTAGAATTTGACATGTGACTTATGATTTGTTGACCTTCGTCAAGGTCATAAGAGCATGGGGCAAAAATCACATCGGGAGTTTCTAAAGAAACTGAAACTTGCCTGATATGCGCATACCTTTTAGAGTGTGATAACGTGAGCGGATTCCGTCACATTATCATGCGATGATGGTTGGATCCCGATTCCTACTGATGAGTTGGTTTACTCCTCGGGTGATCCCGACTAATTCTTCTTTCAGGTTTGGAAGAGAATTTGACGGTACAGTGGGAGGTTTCCTGATTAGATAAAGTGATAACCATTCTGATCTAGGCTAGAGTGCACGTTGAGTGTTTCTTTTCTCTCTCTCTTTGGCAGCGACCATTGACCCGACCCTAGACTATGACTCAGTGACCAAGATTAACCGAACCTTCTTATAAGACTGGCTTTTGGATTGTCAGAGTTGCAAACCTCATTGCCACTCCTACTTTTACCCTTTTCTCCAGGACACCCCGTATTACTACGAACGTCCACTTCCATTAGACAAAACCATCGTATGGTTATATACGAACTCGAAGGAATTTATTTGAGGATGGTTTCTGGTTCTGGAGAAAACGAATAGGACTATTCAGTTGTCTTTTCCTTTTACCTTCTCTCAGGTTGCGAGTGCCCCTTAGATTAGGGGATAGTACAACCATTACGCAAATTGGATAGTCTTCTTCCAAACCATAGACAGGTGCCGACCGGTAGGGAATGAAGAAAACCAATTAGCCTAAACGGTGTACAGAAGGTATTAAGTTAAGACAAAGAAAGAGATTAGAAGGAGGGCAAAGTAAATTGCGACTGATATTCATGACCAAACCAAGTATTTCTTTACCACTCCCACTTCACCTTTGTATTTCTCCAGGATACTCCGTATCACTATGAAGATCCACAGTTTATTGGATATTCCATCGTATGGTTATATACGAACTCGAAAGGAACTTGTTCCAGTTCGGGGATGGATTCTGGTTCAGGAGAAATAGGAATAAGGTTTATTCGGTTGTCTTTTATCTTCACATTCTCTCGCATTGCGAGTGTTCCTAGGATTAGGACAGTACACCCATTATGCTTATTGGATAGTCTTCTTCCAAACCATAGGCTGGTGCCGAACGGTAGGGAAGGAAGAAAACCATTTGGCCTAAAGGGGTGTGCAGAAGGTAATGACTAAAGACATATGAAGGGATTTGGAAAGATGGCAAAGAAATATACGGTTACAGTTGTGAATCTGATAATGGAAGAGGCGTTACTAGGAATACCCGGATACCCCATCGAAACATTTCAATGTTTCAGTTTTACTGTGTACTGTTAATAGAAAACTGATTTCCCAATTGGACACTTGCTCCAGGGTATGTATTTACCAGGTATGATTCTCACATCTGTATGGTTTTACAGATGATGAGTGGAAGTAAGTTATTGGGAATTAGGTGATCATCCTCATTATATCAGGATTCGTTGTAATTGGTGATATTTGAGGAAGTCACCTGGGTTGTTTGCCGGACGGCAAATATTTGGTTTTGAATATCCGTTGTTATGCACCAATTTCAAATTGATATATCTGTACGTCTATTTTCATAGAGTGAGATATAACTTTTTGAAATTATGTCTATGACATTCACCTATATCAGTGGATGGTTAGGTAAGGAGCATTAAACATCGGTGTAATTCTTCATAACCATAAGTACAGTTTTCGACCTACAACACACAGGGAATGAGTTATTACACTCAGGGGACTTATACAGAGTATTGTATATTGTCCAGTGTCCATTAGGACAGAGGGGTTGGTCCTCGTACTATATTCGGTTTACTTATGACTTCTCTAGTTCTTAGACAGGCGTTTCGTAGAAACACAGGGTCTAAGTTTTGAGAAGTTATAGGTGTATGAATAAAGTAGAGAACCAGGAGTTGCAAGTATCGGGATACTTCAAGGTGATCGAAGATGTAGATACTTGTGTATGGTATTCAGTTGATAGTAATGATTAAGAGAACTTGCTTCTCTTTCAGGTTACTCATAATTGGAAGTGCTCCTAAGTTGAGTAATGCTGATCGGCCTCTTTCCATTTAGTTAACATGCACTGGAGACAGTTGCATGATTTGAATCTGGTTTAATTAAATCGGTGCTTCTGTTTCTGTATTGGATATAGAACAGTTCATATCTTAACGATGTTAAGGTACGGGGAGTTGTCCGGCTTATGCTTAAAGCCAGACTCCCGATAACTCAAGGCACGTTTCTGTAATGGCTGTTTGTGGGTTGACCCAGGCTATGACGAGGGTTGACTTTCTGCCATCTGGAAGATCAATAGTGATATTGTTCTTGACTCGCCACAGTTTTAAAAGAAATGGATTTTTTCAGAAAACAGTAGTGGAAGTATGGTAGAACTGGAAGTGTTTCCAGAACCGCAAACGATTACGGAAAATTTGATAAGAACCTAAAGATTCAATCTGATTTGACATTCCATTGGCCACTCCGCAGATATGGTGGGTAACCTCAGGCACCCGAGAGGTACTCCGGTAGCCTCAAGGACGGTGACAGGGAGGTTCTTGTTTATCCAGACTTTCCATTGCTGTTGTTCCAGACTGTGAGACCCGGTAGGAGGATGAATATAGCGTCGTTCTAAACAGGCTTTAGAAATGCATGTCTATATGATTCTGCCAGAGGGTTGTTGTAGTCAGTGGGAGCAGCGGAAGCATTGGTGGACAAGTAGCTTATGTCTATGGACTAAAGCAGATATAGCGGAGATAGATCATCTATTTCTGATGTGACAGTCATAGGTTTGACTTCATCGGAATAAGGGATGGATCTGTTGAGATGGTAGTAGGGTGTGATGTCCTGCTATTTGGATGACACACACAGAGTAGGAAGTAATATTCCTATACTACGATCGGTTGTACTTTGGTCGTCACACAGTGGTTTCTCCACAAAGGATATAGATATAATATCAGACATTCTGGTTACTTGATCTATGGTTTTAGATCTAGATTTGGTTAGTTTCCCAATCTGGGTACTTAGACAGCATTCTATAGGTGTTTTAGAATGGACGACTCCTGGCACGGTAGTGTACCTGCAGGTGATGGAGTCACCCTCTCTAAAGGTGTCTTGCAGACTAAAGGGGAGAGGGATGTGCATAATTGGCAGACCACTTGCTCAGGCAATTGAGTCAATCATGAGATGTCAAGTACCACACCAGATGTTGTTTTTGCGGTAGATGCAATAAGTTGATATTAATCCAATTCTGGAGAAACATTAGGAAGCAGTTTTAGAACATAAGTGGATGTTCTAGGGATATGATAACGACAGCCTCATTCAGGGGATGGTTACCATTCCAGGCTTTCAAGGTGACCTGGACGACAGAAAGGTTGTCAGAGTTATAGTTTTCCTTCTGATGAGGGGCAGTATTTTGGACAGGTGGTCCAAGGGGATACTGAGGGAGGCATGACGCAGGATACTGATTAAGTTCAGTTAATGATACAGTCTAAGAAGTTTGGATTTGGAGTTCATTTATAAGCTAGGTCCCATCAGATATCAAGACATACTCTAAGACAGGTATTGCTCATTTCGGGAGATAGGTTTCTCCGCGAACTTGAGATAAAGAGAGACATAGAAAGAAACATTAGAGCGGATCCACTCACTGAGGCTATTCGTCGAACGCATTAGTTTCGCAAACGAGCTTTGTGAGACTGACTAGTAGAGGAGTTGGGTGTTCGATATCACATGGGCTGTGAGTATGCGACATCGCAATAATTAGCCTTGAGTGCAAGTGGGAGATTGTTGGAGATAGTGCCCTCAGAGTCAATTATTGGAGCACATGCACGTGATTGCAATGATTGAGGGAGGACCTATTCCGGTAGGACAGTCTTACTCAAGATGATAGTATGCTATCTGGTTTATCTTTATTATCGTATACTGTTTTAGGTGACCTTACAGGTCGCTATTACACGTTGATAGAGCCCCTAGGATTCTTGCTTGACCACCAGCAGTATGAGGGCAATCATATACGTGGGAGCTGGTAGTCTATAAGCACATCCTTAAAAGGTCCCTAGTCGTGGGAGTTTCGAGACAGGGCATCGATACTCCAGAGTAGACTAGTGTATACAGTCGAGACCCCGACGAGGGGCGGTGGCCAGTCTCACAAGCCACTGGTGTCAGTTGGTTCACCTAAGATGTATACAGGTGCTCATTGGGTTATGAGTACACCGGACAGGACTCGCCGGGAACATACTAGTTGGTCTTATACCAGACGTCAGATAGCAGTTCCCTGGTGACATGTGTACAGGTTAGTTCATCGACCTGAGGATCGTCATTTGTCTCGTGTGAGTTCCCATTGTACTTTGATTACTACCCTACCACACTCAAAGGAGACGTGCAAACAGGTTTTAGTTGGGTACAGTCCCGAGCCACATGGAGGCAGTGAGCGGATCTTCAAAGGTTCGTCTCTCCCGGTATTGGGGGTGAGGTCGCGCTGTGTCTAGGAGAGCCATTACACAAAGCTCTCGGCCGAGGCAGGAGATCTACTGGTAGGTATTCCAGTAGTATCTTAGGGTGTTCTGGGCTACACTCCGACACGACTTGTACTGCTTTTGGGGGTCTGACTTTTACCAACCCCCTAGGCCCGCCATGCGATGCTCATAGACGAACGGACCGGACTGTACGGATATTGTCACTGACAGGCTCAGTAGGGTGTTAGGATGAGTTCGCTCATCGACGTCCCTTTTGGTCAATAGCTGGTAGCCCGTCACGTATGGCTAATACCTCTGACGTGCTAGTGGTTAAATCCACAGCCATAGTATTGACGAGTCTTTAGAGTCCCCCACAGACAGTTGCTCAAGTTTCGGGCGAAACGCTGTAGAGGCCGTATGGAGATATGGCAGGGTTCGATCAGATACGTGCGGTATTGCACGGATCATGATCGGACGGAAAATACTAGCGGGCTTTGGTTTAAGCCGGATCCTAGTATTGCACAGTGTAGACTTTATCTCATTACATTCGTATTCGGTCGGAATACAAATGCGGGTATGTATATACAGTAGCGGGGTTTTCCTGTAATTTATTACGGGATCGGTTTTTGGAGTTGCCAGTTTGCTTTCCGTTTTGGCCATTTTTCTTTTTATCTTTCATTGGCTGAAGATTGGTGGAGGATGGCTTATTTGCATTTGTGCAAATAAGCATTTTGGAGGGTTGTCTTTGCATTTTGTTGTGTCATGATGGTTGCACCATCATTTGACTTCATTTGACTTTCTTTTAGTCATCATGGCTTGACTTGTGGAGATATGATTGGTTGATGGAGTGTTGGTTTTGTTGGGTGATCATTTCTTTTCTCATGATAACCCTTTTCTCTCTCTTTGATTATTGGCTCACTCATTTTTGACCTCATTCAAACTCTCCCCTCTCATTTCTCTCATGAGCCTTGGCCGGCCAAGTCAAGAGTGGGCTGTCCAAAATTTTGTGAGGCGATTTTTGCTCTCTTCATGCTCACAAAATCCGTTTACTCATCTCCAAAAAGGCTCATACTTCATTTCCTCCACCATAATGGCAACATCTTGAAACCCCAAGAGACAAAGTATTCTACAGTTAACCTACAGCAACCTTGGGAACGTCGGCTCGCCAACTTCACGCCCGAGTTGCCTCGGTCCAGAGATGGGAGCCCGTAAAAGAAGCCAGCGACGTGGTGCCCTTCCGGCGAGGAGGTGAAGACCGGAGATTCCGCGGGGAGATCGGGACGACAACGAGAAGACCGGAGGACACGGATCGCTCGGTATATCTCTCTACCCATTCTTTAGTTAGCTAGAATTAGTTTAATGGCCCGATCCGGGATTTTTGTGCCCGGTGGTGCCGGTTCATAAGTTAAAGTAAATTATCGTTTCCGCATTTTGGCCTCGGATTGACGGCCGGGGCGCCGCCGTGCACTTACAGTATCGCTGCCATTTGATACCTTGAACTCCTTTGCGCAAAAATTTTTGGCGGGAACAAATGCCCCCCACTACGTTGCCCACATAAGTATGTACGTGGGTAAAGTAGTGCAGAGTTATGCATGGCGTATGACCAGTTTCGGATTGGTATATAAATTTCAGGATCTTGATCTGAGAAGATAACGAGCGGACACGAGCGTCGTCATTTACCATTGACTCAAATCTTGACTCTTAAGAAATATAGTTCCAAACCCTTAACTTCATGAGCCGCACCCTTCTATCTCTTTATGTCTTACTCTGACGTGAAGTAGTTTATATGCTCATGAGTAAGTTCTCCATTTCAGTGGCATGTAGTTTTGGCAAGTGTGACTCATAGATGGTCCATCTTGATTTCTTTGCAGGGCAGTGATGGCTTAGGAGACAGGGGTAGGATCTGCCACCTAAGACTTTTCAACTTTACGAGCCGTGAGGGTCTCATAAAGACTTTTCTCCCTACGAGTCGTGAGGATCTCGTAGGTGCATTTTCTCCTTAGTAGTCGTGAGGATTCCTAAGTGTGTTTTCTCTTATAAGTCGTAAGGATCCTATAAAAGAGTTTTCCCTCTTACGAGTCGAGAGGACCCGTAAGCGTTTGTTTCCCTCCTCGTCGATATTCGACTTTGGAGAGTGTGACCCGTGGATAGTATGCAAGAGACCGTTTTGGGCCGACTTGCAGGGTCCCAGTGCTTAAGAAACAGGTTTTTTAATCCCTACTGCCTAAGGCTTTATCTCACGAGTCGAGACGAATCGAGAAGTTCTCGCAAAGACATCAATTTCCTCACGAGTCGAAACGGATCGAGCAGATCTCGCAAGAATATCCTGACATTACAGTTAACCTCTGCTCTTTACGACAGAGGTCCGTTAGGGTCTGTGGTACTAGGGTTTTGCCCGTCGTACCGTCGCATTGGCTGATGTATCTCTCGATAGGCAATCTTGCTGTTCGAGTAGCCTTGCGACTGTCGTGTCTCTGATCCCTTCGGGGGATGGACAAGACGTCTTCAAGCAATCTTCCTAGGCAGTTTGACCGTCAGAAGAGCAAGCGTTAGGAATTTTGCCATGCCGCTTTTTACTTGAGGTTGGGCTCATTTTGGAGAGCCCCGATGAGTCATAACCACTCCGCACTGGTGTGGGATGATCTCCGATAGTCTTTCAGGCTTTATATGACTTGCCGTTAAGACCCTGAAGCTAGGAATTTGGCCTTTGCTTCGTTTGCTGGCATTGCGTCCTCTGTATCGAGACGAATGTCGCGGTTGTCTCTAGGTTGTATGTGAACCATCGAGGTTTGGAACTAGGGATTTTGCCGTGGCTCCTTTTGGTGATGTTGCGTCTGCTGTATCGAGACGAACGCCGAGGTGGTGACCACTCCGCACTGGTGCGAGATAATCTCCGATTGTCTTTCAGGCTTTATATGACTTGCCGTTAAGACCCTGAAGCTAGGAATTTGGCCTTTGCTTCGTTTGCTGGCATCACGTCTGCTGTATCGAGACGAATGTCGCGGTTGTCTCTAGGTTGTATGCGAACCATCGAGGTTTGGAACTAGGGATTTTGCCGTGGCTCCTTTTAGTGATGTTACGTCTGCTGTATCGAGACGAACGCCGAGGTGGTGACCACTCCGCACTGGTGTGAGATAATCTCCGATTGTCTTTCAAGCTTTATATGACTTGCCGTTAAGACCCTGAAGCTAGGAATTTGGCCTTTGCTTCGTTTGCTGGCATCGCGTCTGCTGTATCGAGACGAATGTCGCGGTTGTCTCTAGGTTGTATGTGAACCATCGAGGTTTGGAACTAGGGATTTTGCCATGGCTCCGTTGTTTGATTGTCGCGTGTGAGTCCTGTTGGAGGAAGAATGTTGTGGTGACATCGCATCTACTGTATCGAGACGAACGTTGAGGTGATGACCACTCCATGTGGGATGATCTCCGATTGTCTTTCAGGCTTTATATGAGTTGCCGTCAAGACCCTGAAGCTAGAAATTTGGCCTTTGCTTCATTTGCTTTGGCGCGTCCGAATCCTGCTGGGGGAAGAACGCTGGGGTGACATTTCATCTGCTGTATCGAGACGATCGTCGAGGTGGTGACCACTCCGCGCTGGTGTGAGATGATCTCCGATTGTCTTTCAGGCTTTATATGACTTTCCGTCAAGACCCTGAAGCTAGGAATTTGTCCTTTGCTTCATTTGCTTTGGCGTTGCGTCTGCTGTGTCGAGACGAACGTTGAGGTGGTGACCACTCCGTGCTGATGCAAGATGATCTCCGATTGTCTTTCAGGCTTTATATGACTTGCCGTCAAGACCCTGAAGCTAGGAATTTGGCCTTTGCTTCATTTGCTTTGGCGTTGCGTCTGCTGTGTCGAAACGAACGTCGAGGTGGTGACCACTCCGCACTGGTGCGATATGATCTCCGATTGTCTTTCAGGCTTTATATGAGTTTTCGTCAAGACCCTGAAGCTAGGAATTTGGCCTTTTGCTTCATTTGCTTTGGCGCGTCCGAATCCTGCTGGAGGAAGGATGCTGCAGTGACATCGTGTCTGCTGTATCGAAACAAATGTCAAGGTGGAGCTGGGATTTTGCCATCACTCTGCTTTGTTTCGACCATGGGGTCTTTCGCTGACGTTGCATCTGCATCCTGCTGGACTGCGGAGGAACGCCGTCGTTGACATCTCGTCTGCTGTAACGAGACGAATGCTGAGGTGGAGTTGGGATTTTGCCGCCGCTCTGCTTTGTTTTGACCGTGAGGTCTTTTGTCGGCGTTGTATCCGTATCCTGCTGGACTGTGAAGGAACGCTGTCGTTGACATCTCGTCTGCTGTATCGAGACGAATGCTGAGATGGTCTCTAGGTTGTCTGTGAATCGTCGAGATTTGGAACTAAGGACTATGCCGTGGCTCCGTTTGATGGGGTAACATCTATGTCCTACTGGAATGAGGAGGCACACCGTTGTTGGTTTCCAGGCTGTGGATGTGGCCATTGAGATTTGGAACGAGGGACTTTGCCATGGTTCCGTTTCGTTGCGACTCTGAGGTCGGTTGTTGACATCACGTCTGCATCTGGTTGGAGTGAGGAGAAACGCCGTTGGTGATCTCTAAGTTGTCGATGTTGACGTCGAGACCCTGAAGTTAGGGATCTTCCTTTACTTCATTTGTTGACATTGTGTTTGCAATATTGCGACAAATGTCGAGGTTGTCTCTGGGTTGATTTGGCTTCGCTTTCTGGTGGAGCCTGTTGGGAAGGTATGGTTCCCTCTTTGTTTGTGCCCCTGAATTGTATACAGGGATCGATGTGATCTCACATGTAGGGCATAAATTTCATTACATATATTTTTTTATTTTATTCCTTTCAGCGATGCTCTATCATTTCAGCTTTTTATATCGCGAAAATCGCGATTGCCCAATCATTTCGGCTATTTTTTCGCGGTGCCCAATCATTTCGGCTATTTTTTCTTTTTACTCGCTGCTTTTTATTGCGAGTTGCCCAATCATTTCGGCTATTTTTCTTTTTACTCGCTGCTTTTTATTGCGAGTTGCCCAATAATTTCGGCTATTTTTGTATGCATACATTTTTACTTGCTGATTTTGTTGCAAGTTGCCCCATCATTTCGGCTATTTCATATGCATTTTTAGCTTGCTGATTTTTTTATCGCGAGTGTGAAACTTGGAATCTGATGCCAATCTTAGCATCAACATCGCTAAGACTGGAATATTGCCAGGAGCGAATCATCATTTGCTATGAAAGGACTTGGAATTTGATACCGGTTTAGGCATCAGCATCGCTACAACTGGGATATTGCCAGGAGTGAATCATCATTTGCCATGAAAGGACTTGGAATTTGATACCGATTTAGGCATCAGCATCGCTACCACTGGGATATTTCCAGGAGCGAATCATCATTTGCCTCTGTCGATGTTGAACAAAGGTGGCTTAGCAGACAGGGTAAGGATCCCGTCGACTAAGGCTTTTGACTTCATGAGCTGTAAGGGTCCCACCAAGGTATTTCTCACTACAAGTCGTGAGGATCTCGTAGGTGCGTTTTCTCCTTAGGGATCGTGAGGATTCCTAAGTGTATGTTCCCCTGTAAGTCGTAAGGATCTTACAAAAGGGTTTTTCTCCTTATAAGTCGAGAGGACTTACAAGGGTTGTTCACCGTATGGACATATCCCCGGTCACGGGTGGGACTTGGTTAGGGAAATATTTATTCGCGCCCGTGGATTGTATACAAGGGTCAGTATTGCGCCGCTTGTAGGGCAGTATCGGAGGTTGTGGGGGTTGCTTAAGAACAGGTTAAGGTTTCTGTAACTTAAGACTTTCAAATCTTCTGAGCCGTGATGGTCCCATAAGAGAGTTCTCCTTACGAGTCGTGAGGATCTCGCAAGTGTAATTTCTCCTTAGGAATCGTGAGGTTCCCTAAGTGTGCTGCTCCCTTGTGAGTCGTAAGGATCTCACGCGGGTGGTTTCTCCTTGTAAGGTCGAGAGGACCCTGTAAGTATCCTTTAACGAGGTTGCGCCCTTTCAGGTTTTCACAAACACTCGCCGGTAGCCCTGCTGTTTTTACTCACGGAGCCCTTTCGGGTTTTCATCCGTGCCCATTTTGCTTATGCACATACCGTTTTTTTAACGAGTCTGCGCCCTTTCGGGTTTTCACAAACATCGCTGGCAGTCCTGCTGTTTTTACTCACGGCGCCCTTTCGGGTTTTCATCCCTGTCCATTTTGCTTATGGACGTACCGTTTTTTTTACCATGTCAGCCTGAAGATGCCGTGAGTTGGTAGTAGTTTAACGACGTTTCGGTCATCAGCCAGTTTTAGGACATAGTGGTCCATCGTTAGTTTAACGACGTTTCGGTCTACAGCCAGTTTTAGGATATAGTGGTCCATCATTAGTTTAACGAAGTTTCGGTCTATGGGGCTGTCCCTATGAACGAGCATGATGCCCCCGGTCTATCCATCTTTCTCGGAGCATGTGGTTGTGGCGGGTTCACCTTCCAGTTTTCGGAGAGCGCGAACTTGCCCTGTTGGTACTGGTCTTCAACCCAGTTTTTGAAGACGTAGCAGTTATCGATCAGATGGCCCAATATTTGGTGGTAAGGGCAGTAATTAGAATTGTTGACGTCATTCAGTTGTAGCTGGTGTTTCGGCTCCGGTAGAGTGATAAGCCTATTGCGTACTGCTAATTCGAACAGCCTCCTTGTTACATCCCGGAGAAACAAGTAAGGACGTTTCAACTTCTCATAGAGGGGTTGCTGCTTGTTGCTTTGGCGAACAACCGGTCTAGGGCCACTCGATTGTTGTTGAGCGTTGGCGACGAAGGCCGTTCTTCCCTTCCCTTTATCCGTTTTGTTCGATCCCTTGTTTGCGGCTCCGAGATTCTTTCCGGGTAGCGTGCGATTGCACGGCTGAATGTTCTCGCAACTCCTCAATTCTTTCGTTTCAGAGATGGATTCCTTGAAGAGAGGACCGAGGGCTACTTTTTCGTCGGAGCCGCTTCCGAAGGTGAGAACTCGCGATCCACCGGGATCAACCCTATGACAATTGCCGGCAATTCTTTTACGCTCATCTGTCGCATTTTTCCGCTGTCTACGAGCTTCACGCTTTGTCCTGTTGAAGTGTTGCCTGTGAGCGACATACCCTTGCCACCAACACTTAAAGGAGTTGCAGTCTTCAGTAGGATGTGCGATCTTCTGATGATATAAGCAGAAGTTAGGATGTACGTCTGCTTCATCAAGATGTATACCGCCAGGAGAATTTTCTCTGAAAGAGGGCAGCTTCATCCCCATCGATATGGCTTTGGCGAATCGTTTCCTTGTCTTGATCCTGCTTTCATTTGCGTCGGATGTACTTTGATCTGGTGGGAGTGTTTTGACCCTTTCATCTAGTCGCCGGCGTTTGGCTTTCTCGAATATGGCCATCTCGCGCTCTCGATCAGCTTTGCTTTTAAGACGGGCTTCGTTCAGGAATGCATCAATCATTTCGTCTGATGGTCCTAGAAGTTCTGGCTCAGGATTTGCCCCCAGCTTCTCTGTGTAAGGAGCTTCTTCGTCATTTATTGACAAGTGAGAGATCACATGACAGCTTGCCACATAATCTTCAGGTTCATCCGACGAGTCTTTGTCATCATCTCCGTCCTTAAGGACGTGGCTGAGGAATTCTCAGAGTGTGACTAGGATCCGCGCCTTCTGATTATATTCTTCCGGTGCGTCAATATGTTTTCGCAGATCCGTGCGTTTGTCATCAAACTGCGCGAGCTTTTTCTTCTTTTTCTTTGAAGACTTTGACGGCTGTGCCTGGGTGTTTTGCCCACTGCTATCAATTCTCGGTGTTGGGCATGGTTTCAGCATCCCATCAATGACTTCGGGTTCCAGTAGATTTTTCCACCTGATTGCCGGGTATGTTTGGAGATCTTTCAGCATTCTTTTCGTCTTGGCTGAAAGAGCGACCTCCCATGGAGCCTCTTCTAGGAAAGAACATGATGCCCCCGGTGTGTCCGTCTTCTTGGGAGTGTGTGGCTATGGTGGGTTCACCTTCTAATTTTCGGACAGGGCAAATTTGCCCTGTTGGTATTGATCTTCGATCCAGCCTTTAAAGACGAAGCAATCTTCAATTGGATGGCTTACCGCTTGATGGTAAGGGCAATAATTGGGACTATTAGCCTCGCCGGGTTGCAACGGTCGTTTTGGATTCGGGAGATTGATGAGCCTGTTGCGCACCGCTAGCTCGAACAATCTCCTTGTTTTGTCCTGAGAAAACAAATAAGGGCGTCCAAGTCTCTCTTCGAGGGATGGGCGCGGACGCACGTTGCTTTGGCGAACAACCGGCTTTAAGTTGCTCGGCTGTTGTTGAGTATTGGTGACAAAAGTCGCTTTCCCCTTCCCCTTTTCGTTCCAAGGCTCTGTCTTTGAAGAGGAAGGCCTATGGCCCATCTGGTCCATTTGGGCCAGCTTGTCAATCAAGGCCTGGAAGGTGGTCGGCTTGAAGAACATCATGAATTGGGAGATGGTCGCTTGAGGGTCGAGAGTACCCACGAACATGCCCACGGCAGGAGCTTCTTCGGTGCGTTGCTCGCACTTTGACCATAAATTACGCCACCATATCGCATACTGGACCCATGTCTCGCCTGGCCTTACCCTGGCATTGATCAATGCGGTGATCGGGGTGCGCTCGCTGGCGCTTGCAAATCTTTGTGTAAACAGCAGTTCCATCTCTGCAAATGTTTTGACAGAGTCGTTAGGCAGCTCCGAATACCACTCAAATGCCGTCTCTGATAAACTGCCGACGAATTGGCGAAGCAGGAGCTTATCATCGCCGCCGGTGTTACCACAAAGAGCCCTGAACTGGGCGACATGTTGTTGGGGATTGCCTGTCCCCTTGTAGACATGGAATTTTGGGATCGTATAGCCCGGCGGATATTTTATCTGATCATACCACCCTGGATACGGTCGCCCAGTTCTAACAACTTGTCCAGCCGCTTCGTTTGCCTGGTGAACTCGTATCTGCTGAGCTATATAGTCATCCAAGGCAGCTTTAGAGATTGTATCCTCTTTGGCTGTTGACAGAGCCGGTGGAGGATTCGACGTTTCTCCTTTATCATCTTCCAGGACGATCGGAGGATCTTCAGCAGGAGGATCTTATTGGATCATCATACCTACCATATCCTGAAACAGAAGGGCCATTCGCTTTATATTGGCTGCTTGTTCCGCAGCCTCTTTATCCTTCTTTTCCAGTATCCTGCGAAGGAATTCAGCGTCAGTTTCCTGCTCTTGGCGTTGATCCGAGGATGCTTCGGGGCTTTCTTTTGGCCCGGTGAGTGCGGCCATCGCATTCATCATTTCTTGGAGCTTCTGCTGCTGCTCTTGAACCTTAGTCACTGATCGCGTAAGCGGTCGATGACCTGTGGATATGCGGCTATCCTCTTTCTCGGACGCCATGTAGACGGTATGTACCACCATGCCCCCAGACTTAGGGCGTTTAGGCTCACTGCCTTTGACATTTGCCGCAGGCATGGAGACTTTCTCCGGCCTTCTTCTCTTGTGGGCCATCGAAGTTGAGGGAGCCGTTGCAGCAGGCACCCAAGTGGTTGTCGTCCTTTGTGATTTGACAGGACGGTTCTTTCCTTCCTGGACTTTCATCTTCTTTTGCCGGTGAGAGTGATCTTGAATGATTACCGAGTCCTGAACCCGTCGCCAGACCTTGTAAATTTTGGAGGACAGTCGTTGAGGAGGCTGCTCCAGCTTCGCTTCTGTAACACTCTCCGCATGTGGAGGAGATCTTTTCAACGTGGCAGTCGGAGAGTTCTTGCGTATCCTCCTTAGCGGTTCAAAGCTGTTCCCAGTTGGAACAGCAGCATTAACTTCCACCATTGGAGCTGGTGGAGTTAGACCAGAGGGAGAGTTGCCCCCGGCATTCCTTACTCGGCGCCAGTGACGACGTCGAGCGTGTTGAGCTGTTGGGGCTGGTCCAGGGATGGGGATGGTTTCGTCTTGCCCCCTGTCTGGATGAGACGCCGCTGGTGCCAGCCTCTTGAAGACTGACGTCTTTTGAGTGGCGGTGTCCAATCTGTCAAAGACAGACCTTCGAGCCGGAGCGGGAGCTGGGACAGCCAGTCTTGTAAAGACCGACTCTCTAGCATGAGAAGCCGTCTTGACGACTTCAGGAATGGAGATGGCTGTCTTCTTTGCGATGGCCACGTCAGGGGTCATAGGCTTCTTGGCAGGCCCATCAGAGTTCGGGTTCAGCCTAGTGAAGACTGAGGCTGCCGGCTTGGCGTTGGACGACCCGTTGAGAGGGGCCGTGGTAGCAGTAAGCCGATCGAAGACCGACCTCTTTTGCGCTTCCGGTGCGGGCGCTGGAATGGTGAAGCTTGCTGGCGGGAGCATGGTCCCGAAAAACAGACCGGTGGTATCCTGAGTCACTTGTTCCACCGGCATGACAAGAATGGAGGCCGCCTGAGGCCCATAGGATACACCTCCAGGTGAGGCGGAGCGTCAGTTGCATTTTCACTTCGAGCAGCTCGAGCAGTTGGATGCCATTGATGCTTGATTTCTGCGCTAGGCAAAAGTCCAAATCTTAGTAACTTGAAACCCAAAGGCAACCATTAACAAACCGCGATTCATTCGCGAAGACGACACACGAAGTGTGGAGTGGAAAGAGGAAAAGGTCCCACCGGGCGTGCCAGAATCTGTTCCCCTCCGAATGGCGGCCAAGATATGGGCGTCTTGCCTGAAATTCGGGGCAGATGCTAATTGGTGCTATCCGTCCACCTCTCCGAAGATGCCAAGTTGATTTATGGCACTGTGTATCGGAGGTTTAAACGGATGCGGCCGATGTAGCAGACTTCGTCAGATTCCCCCTCGTTTGAGGGGTTTTTGATTGTGGGGACGCTCTTCCCTGCAGGCGTAAGCCCCTGCAGTTAATTACGCTACCGCATCGCGGTAACAACTTTCTCCTTCTCCAGCTGGTCACTTCGTGTCATGGGTGTTTATTTTGTGTTTGGTTGCCCGTGGATTGTATACGGAGACTAAGTTATGTTGTCGCCCGTAGGACGTGGATTAGTCCAAATCCATATCTTCTTATATTTGGGTTTGGGGTTTTGGTTTGAGGATACATTAGCCATATTTGAGGCTAAGATCAACACAAACGTTTGTTAAGGATACGTTAGTCTAATTTGAGACTAAGATCAACTTAACGGGATCGTTTGGATCCGACAAAAGAGCATTTGGGCTCTATTGTTCCAGTTTAGGGACATAGTGGTCCGTGAATGTATGGCCGTCGGGACCCATCACCCCTCTGACGATATTGAAGGATTACAACGATAGATGTCAGAGGAGTTTAGAGATGTACCCTTGAGCCAAAGTTGGTTGGGAGATCTATAGTCCAATTTGGGACTAAAGTCTGAAGGTTTTGGTTTAAGGATATGTTAGCCATATTTGAGGCTAAGATCAAATTAAACGTTTGTTAAGGATACGTTAGCCTAATTTGAGACTAAGATCAACTTAACGGGATCGTTTAGATCCGACAAAAGAGCATTTGGGCTCTATTGTTTCAGTTTAGGGACATAGTGGTCAGTGAATGTATGGCCGTCAGAACCCATCACCTCTCTGACGACGTTGAAGGATTACAACGACAGATGTCAGAGGAGTTCAGAGATGTACCCTTGAACCAATGAGTTGGTTGAAAGAGCAGATGTGCTCAGTTCAAGATGATTTGAGGACTTATGGCCAGTTTGGGCTAAGTCCAATTATGTTTGAAATATTGGCCCTTTAGACCATTAGACATTTGTCTGGGTTCAGCCCCTCATCATTCAGCAGTGCTAAACAGAGGTTTGGGGGCTCTGACAACATTTTGTTTTTGATTTCCTCAATTTTGAGATTCATTTGGAGGAGGGACTTTTGCCTCTGGAAAATTAGCCAATTTGGCTGAAAGTTGTGTTAAATACTAGAGAACAATAGTGTTAAACACTGGAAATATAGAATCCCAAATTAGTGTTAAACACTAGAAAATAACAGTGTTAAACACTGGAAATAAGGTTTTCAAATTAGTGTTAAACACTAAAAGATAATCAGTGTTAAACACCGGGAATAAAGCTATCGAATTAGTGTTAAACACTAAAGAAAAAGGGGTCACGTGTGGACACGTGAGGGCGCCCAAAGGTGGGACCAGATTCCTTTTCTTCATTCTGCAATTAAGTGTTAAACACTTTTCATTTCCTGGCCATCATGTGTGGGCACGTGATAGGCATTCATCCATTGGATATTAAAGAGATTTGTTAGGGGTCACGTGGGGACACGTGAGGGCACCCTAAATGTGGAGCCAGATCTCCTTTGTTTTATCCTCAAATCTGCGAATAAGTGTTAAACACTTTTCATTTTTATTTTGAGCATCAGGTGTTGACACGTGATGGGGATTTATGCGCTGACTGTTAAAACGTTTGCTAAGGGGTCACGTGGTAACACGTGAGAGCGCCCAAAGCTTAGATTTCCCTTGCTTTTATTCCCTTTGTTTTGGAGGTCACGTGAGGCATTGCCTCAAAGCCTTTTCCTTCTTGTTCTTTGGGGATCTTTTTAGGGGTCACGTGGGGACACACGACCTAGTTTTATTCCATACATGGAGATCTTTCAAGTCTTTTTATTTTAAGAATTAAATTCTCTGTAGGGTTAAACCCTAATCATGATTTTGGAGGAATTAAATTCCTATTATAAAAGAATTAAATTCTTATTTAGGGTAGAACCCTAATTATGATTCTGTAGGAATTAAATTTCAATTAGTTTGGAAGAATTAAATTCTCATAAAGGGCTAAACCCTAGTTTTGTTTTAGGAGAATTAAATTCTCAAAACTCAATTCCCCTTCTAAGTTTAGGATCTGTATGGCAGGATCTCAACCCGATGAGAATTAAATTCTCAACTTATGGGGAGATGTGCTCTGTGCAGATCTTTAACCAGAAGAAGAACTAAGTTCTTTTTTGTATAAGAGTTAAACTCTTGGATTGAGAATTAAATTCTCTTTTTTAAAGTTTTGATTCCCTTTCTTTTCTCACCTAGGGTTTTCTTTGTTGAGAATTAAATTCTCCTTTCTTCTCTTCCCTCTTGAGAATTAAATTCTCCTCTCTCTGTTTTTCTCTCCAAAAAAAGGTCCTCCCTCTTCTTTTCTTGGCTCCTATTTATAGGAGAAAGAAAAGAATCAATTTGTTCAGCAAATCTCTCATTGAAAGATTTGATTTTTTTTCATATTTAATATGATCCTTTAGATCACACAATGAATTTTATTCACCGTTGGATTTTTAATCCAAAGATATTCTGTTTGTTATTTCGATGAGATTTGGGGAAATCTTTCCTTGTCTAAGATTTTTCCATAAATTGGTGATTTTTAATCACCCTTGGATCTTTAATCCAACGGTCCCCATAATCCTTTTCCATTTGGAAAGATTTAGAAGCTTTTAGAATTTAATTCTATTAAACTGTAAGGCTTTCGAAGCCAATCACGTGCTGACTGTTAGTTATATGTATGCCCTAGAGGCCATTACTATACATAGGATGTATATTGTAGTGGATGCTTGGGCATATATAGGGAGGACTTTCTCGCTCGACATGATAGTATGCTATCTGGTTGCTCTTTACCTTAACGTGTATACTGATTGTCTCTCTGTTACATGTTGGTAAAGCCCTTAGGATGTGTACTTGACTACCTGGACTATGATGCAGATCATACTAGTGGGGACATGGTAGTCCATAAGTACATCCTTCAAGGTCCCTAGTCGTGGGTGTATCGAGACGGGGCATCGATATACCAGTGTAGACTAACGTATACCTTCTCGACCCATACAGATGGGCGATGGATGATCCCATCTCCATTGGTGTTTGACATCAGAGATGATATACGGGTGCTCAGTGGAGACTGGTTACACTGGACGGACTCGCCGAGAACTCCCAGATGGTATTATACCTTACGTCAGATGGCAGTTCTCAGGTGACACTGGTACAGAGTAGTCTGTTGACCCGAGATCGTCATAGAGTCTTGTGTGGTTCCCACTGTGCTTTGATTTCCACCTTACCACGTCCAAGAGGGCGTGCAAAACGGTGGTTTTTGGGTACAGTCCCGAATCACATGGAGGCAATGAGCGATAGGAGGGGATTCGTCTCTCCCGGTATAGGGAGTTGATGTTGCGCTGTGTTCGATTGGCTATAACCGAAAATCCCTGGCCAGGGTTGCTGAGATTTACTAGTAAGTGTTACCAGTAGTTTCTCGAATTGTTATAGACCTCATATCGACACGACTTATCGAGCTATTGGGGTCTGACGTTTACCACCCCTAGGCGAGATATACGACATATCAGACGAACAGACTGGACTGTACGGTAAGTGTTACTGGTTGGATTCACAGGAGTATGAGCGGGCTTGCTCGTCGATCTTCTGATCGCTCAATACCCGGGTGGCCGTTACGTTTAGCAGACCGCTTGCGGCTTGTGGATGCTTGATATGATCATCATCTGCTGCCGGCGTATTGACGAGTCTTTAGAGTCCTACACAGAGGTTTCCTGGCTCAAGCGAAACGAAATAGGAGCACATATGAGATATGTGCGGGACCGAGAATAATACCAGTATGTGATACTGTATTCGATTCTCGCGATTTGTGACATTGATCGGTTATACGCGATATAGCCGGGTTATCGGATCAAGTGTTGATTCGATAAGTTGTTACTATGCATATTAGTCGGTTATATGCGATATGACCGGATCGTTAAATCAAGTGTTGATTTAATGATTTAATGCATAATTATATATTTGATATATTACTTTGCATTAACTAGTATAGGTTCACTTTAAATGGTTTTTCTCACTTGTTTGTACACATTGTATATGTGATATATTTTTGTGCACAAGTTCGTATCATGTTTGATGATGCAAGATTGCTTAGGTATGTGTGAAGAGTTAAACCTTGGTTAAGTAAATGGTTAGGGTTTTCTTTTATTCATTCATTTATCTTTTTATTTGGATTAAAAGAAAAGAGAAAAGAAAAACAAAAGGTTTCTTTCTTTCATGAAGCTTGTTGAAGCTTCATGAAGCTTTGACCAAAGAAACCCTTTTGTCTTCATCTCATTAACCCTAACCATTCATTTAACCTTAGTCAATTCTCTACACATAACCATGGTTATTATTATGATAAGTATTCTTTTTCATTTCCTTTTAATTAACTTATCATAATATTCTTTCTTCTTCTTCTTCATCTTCTTCAATGAAGAAAGCTTGACTTCATCAATGGCAACTTGATGAAATGAGTGAGAAATCCAATTCTAAAGTGAACCCACTTCCTATTTCTTCATCCTCTACCTCTTACCAAGTAGTATAGGGTGTTATCTTCACAAGTTTCATGACTTGGTGAAGTGGGAGCTTGATCTTATGATGCCTCGACGTAGATCATCTTCGGCATCGTTGTCGATGACCTAGCCCGCCCATTTCTCCGATGAAGCCGACGCTAGAGCCCGGGACTCGATTTGGACAGCGAGGAGACTTCATTGCGGAGCTATGGAGGTGGAGGACCGAATCTACAAAGGTTGTATTTCCGTTCACTTAGTTAAATTGTTAACTAGCATCTTGTTTTCGCCTAAATATCTAGTTAACGATCCGTATTAGGGTTTCTCGGCACCCGTAAAATTTGAAATTGGCATGGTTGATGCCTTGTGAGACCTCATTGGTGTGTCTAGGAACCCTACAGTGGTATCAGAGCCTAACTAGAGCCTTAGGCGATGCGTAGACGAAGTTTGAAACCCGAACGAACCGAAACCCTAACACAAAAAATGCTCTCTGGACTTTTTTCAAAAACTGGGTTTTTTCCAGATTAAAAATGCTTAAAAAATTCAGCAGGGAATTATAACAATTACGGTGCAAAATTTGACAAACGTTCCTTCAAGATTGCGGCGGAACCGCGGCATAAGCCTAGCTTATGCGGCGGTTCCGCGGCAAAAGTATGACGTCACCCTCCCAATTTTGCACAGTAACTTCCTTTATTCAGTGCTGAGTTCTCTGGGTTTTTTTAAATATTATTCAAGAGTTGAATTTTCTGGGGTTGTTTTGGGATTCGATGATTCGATCGGATTATCAGATTTTGTCTATGTGGATTCCGGATAATTTTTTGAATATGTTAAAAAGTTCGACCGGATATAAATACCCACCTTTTCCCCTGTCGGGAAATTTCCAAGTGTTGGATTTTTCCGTGGTTTAAAGACGTTCTAAGTAGTGCAAGTAACGCGATGGACCCTCTAGAAGACAACAAACCTTAACTCGATTATGTGACCGTCTTGAACTGCCCTTTGAACCTTAGGGTTTGGGGCAGTACGGCGTGCCACATGTGAGGCGTTGGCTTGACCCTTCTACGGCTGGACCGTTGGTACTGAGGCACGAAGTGAATGTTCTTGAACTTATTTCATGTGATGATCTGTTTCGGGAAAACTTGGGTGTTTGAATGTTCGATCGGAAAGTTTAACATTTTCTATTTATCTGGAATGGGATACAATAATTGGAATTCACAAATAGTTATGAGATAACTGAATGAATGTTATAAACATAGCAGTTTAGTCTCACTTGATCGGTTGCCACGGAATTTTGATGCGATCAAAAGTCCGTCGCAATCACGTAGCGTACGCGGATACTCGCCGGGTAAACTTAATAGACAGCCTCACTCCATAGCCCCGACCAAGTGACTGTAGGAGAACCCCGTCGTCGAAAGCGTCCGTTCGGGTGCTCGCAGCAGCGGTGTTCCGCCTTGGTGCACTTTGTCGACGGTATCGGGGGTGCGGCCGCCTACTAATGTTTGCGACGAGTATTCGATCAGGATGTCGGGAATCTTGTTGAATTGCCCGACTTGATATTGAAAAGTGTTTTCGATAATGAGACTAAAATGCGGGGTTTATAATTGTTAGGCATGCGATGTCTAAGGAATTCATTTGATTAGGCATGCGATGTCTATGTAGGTTGCGGATTCCAACTGTTGTAGTTTTACACTTTCTTTTCTGTGACCGTAAGTGTAATATGTGATATCGCCGGTTTCGTTGCTATATGTCAACGACAATTGGGATGCGCGTATTTACTTACGTTGATGACATGTGATGTTATGTGTTGCTGGATATGTTATATTGGATCATCGTGTTTGAATAGCCGGGGTTTTTTATGTGAGATGAGTGTTTTTCATTTTCATTCATGTAAAAACTTGTATGTAATATTCTTTTATTGGGGCACTTCCAGGTTGCGGAAGATGTCACCGTTTGTATATTATTTACTTTTCCGCACTAGGATAGACCCAAGGAGGGGAGCACAAGTAACCGGGTTCTGGAGTCCAGTGGGAGACCAACTCGAGGAGTCGAGTCCGGGTCTCCTAACTCTACAATTGGTAGGGTTACTTGCCGCTCTTGTAGGGGTCTAGGGGTGTGGGTTTGGCTATTCATCGCGACCGTGGAATCCGTGTTTTATACTGGCTCGTATTGAAAATACGGACGTCCTAGTATATCCAATATTTCATATGATTCTTCTGCTGCGATATCTGTGATGTGATCATGTGAGGTTATGTGATGGATACTTTATATAGTATATATGATATATTATATAGACGTTACTTATGTTTTACACCCGCGCTAGCCCTGCCCCGCTCTGTCGTTAGTTACCTAACCTAACGGTGCACGAGGGGACATCGAGGCGAATGCGGATGGCATAAGTATACGTCGTATTTATCTGTGATGTTTAGGTATTGAAATGATGGGACTTCATTAATGAGATTAATGAAATAAAAGAAACCTAAGATGTTGTAGAATCGAATTTCAAAAATAAAAACAGGTAGCTACAGTTCTTGCTTTGCACAGCGGTATATATGATATATCCTGCACCTTATTCGATGAGGAAAGGACCGAGATCCCTTCACCGGGAGTGACTCCTTTAGCAATAACTGGCAGATGCTACACACTCGGTTTGTCTTTTGATTACTTTTAAGAGTTTTTGCTTTGCACAGTGATATATATGATATATCCTGCACCTCATTCGACGAGGAAAGGGCCGACGATCCCTTCACCGGGAGTGACCCCTTTAGCAAAACTAGAAAAGCCTCAAAATCACTCCATTTCAAAAATCATTTGATTCTACAACGATTTCAAGTTCATTACGCAATAGGTTTTCAGAAAAACCTGTCGTAGCCCTCCGTCATTTCAGATAAGTACTAGTTAGTATTCGTGCTGCGGTAGTTTGGCATTCGTCAAGGCGTAGTGTGCGGTAGCTAACTAGTATTTATCTGCTTATGCATATGATGCAGATTGGATTAGGGTATTCGTACGGCGTTGTTTGGCATTCGTCAAGGGTCGTGCGGGTGGGTTTAATTCAATCAAGAAATGTACGGGTTGAACTTGACTAGTGGACTATGGGTTGTTTGGCATTCGTCAAGGTCATAGAACGCTAGGGGCAAAATTATCGCGAATTTCAAGTGTTGAAATTTGCAATGAGATTGCATACCTTCTATGAGATAGTTGGATCCCGATACCCACTGCGAGTAATTGTTACTCCTGGGAGAGTTTTACACATTACAATTAGCCGATCAAGTAGGTGTCTAGAAAGGTGTCAACGAGGTTACGCCTCTGGGAAAACGAGGTTTACATTAATTAGGTTCGTGCGAAAGCACGGGGGACCTCCCTCAAAGTACCGACACTGGCCTGGCTGAAAGATTGGCGAACTTGTAGTGTGTAATTAATCCCGGCTAGTCTTTCCTTTTAGGGTTTGAAGGAAGATTTGATAAAAAGCAGTGGGAGCCATCCTGATTAGATAAAATAAAAACCAATCTATTCTTGCAAGAGCATACGCTGAGTGTTTTCTTCTCTCTCTCTCCAGGTAGCGACCATATCACGCCTTAATCAAGATAATAATACGGATATTTGACCGAACCCGCTTGTTATACTGAGCTGGGGAACGTTGGTCCCGCTCCAACTTATAATTGTTATAAGACAGAGCAGGAAATTGGGGATTACCAGAATTCCCATGCCGCCCAAACGAAGGGAGTGCATGCTGATGCATCATCTTCGGGTGTGTTCATTATACAGAACTGTTTCTCAGTATCCTTTACGTCCTGGGTATGTGATACCGGATCAGGATCCCAGATATGTAATCAGTTACATAGGGCTACAGAAAGGTAGAAAACTGAGAACGGGTGATAAGTTTCATGAGGCAGAAAACGGGGCAAGTGTTGCAGCCAAGTCTGTTGGTCACTGTCACCCTGTATTCCAAATACATTGATTCTGAACAAATGTTATTAGATACCGAACCTGATATACAAAATCATATCAGTCTCTTTATCAGTAAAGAAATGATAAAATTTTGTATTGTTGGATAATGTTTTGAACATTTCCTATATCAAAAGTTGATCGGTTCAGGCACGTTATCTAAAAGCATTGATGTTCTAAATCAAACTACAGTTCTTAGTATACAGAACACACACAAGAGGAAGAGTTCAGAATTGAACGAATCCTTCTTGAGGTATTGTAGACTAGGTCATATCAATGCGACCCGACTAGCTAAGTTGCACATAGATGCATATTTAAATCAGTTTGAATTTACATCTTGTGAAACTTGCCAGTCATGTCACAGAGATAAGATGACCATAGCTCCGTTTACTGGAAACAGAGAAAGAGTTGGTAAACTCTTGGGATGATACATGTTGATGTATGTAGATCCCCTGTCTACACATGCCAAGACCGGTTCTTTGTACTTCATTACATTCTCTGATGATCTCTTTAGATTCAGACATATGTTCCTGTTGAAACACAAGTCCGAACCTTTTGAGATATTCACAGAATATGATTTAGAAGTAGAAAACCAAAACACGGGTATAAGTATTATGTCTTTTGATGTAATCAGGGAGGAGAATACTTGAGCACGAAATTCTTGGACTTTTCTAAAGGAGAATGAGATTCTCTCTCAGCATTACTCCTCCGTATACACCATAGCACGATGGTATATCGGGGCGGAGCAATAGCACCCTATGTGATAAGGTGTGCTCTATGATGAGTACTACTGAGTTACCTATTTCCTTTTTGGGAGTTATGCACTTGAGAAGCTGCATACCTATTGAATAGGGTTCAAATCAAATCAGTTGCCTACCACTTCATATTTGATATGATAAGGGAAGAGCCCATCTCTTAAGTTAGTTAAGATTTGGGGTTGTCTAGCCTATGTCTGAAAAGCAAAATCCGGACAAGCTCGAGGCAAGGTCTGTAATGTAGAACTGGAAAGGTTCCAGCTATACAAAACTGCAGCTGATGATTTGACAGAACCAAAGGATTCAATAATTACCAACGAACCTCTGCCTCTCCGCCGATCTAGTAGGGTTCCTCACCTACCTGAGAGATACTTCGGTTTCTCGATGACAGTGGGAGCGAGTTTTGCATCATGAGATGATGACCCAACTAGTTTCGAGCTGGCCATCAGGAGTGAGACTCTGTAAGAATGGCTGGATGCTTAGTGATCTGAGATGGAATCCTTATACACCAACAAAGTATGGACTTTGGTTGCTATATCTGAAGGGTTAAATCCCCATCAGGAGCAAGTATATCTTGAGAAGATTACTTGGTGTAGATGGAAAAGTTGAGACTTTCAAAGCTAGACTTGTTAAAGCTTTTCGTCATCGACCAGGCGTGGATAATGATGAAACCTTTTCAAGTGGCTATGCTTAAGTCCATCCAGATCCTACTTGCCACGGCTTCATACCATGACTACGATATCTGGCGGTTGGGTGTCATGACTGCTTTTCTTAAATGATGTTTCAGAAAAGAGAGTCTGTAAGTACACAGTCAGAGGGCTTCGTAGACAGTGGGAGCAGCGGAAACGTGTACAAGATGCTTTATAGGATAAAGCAGGTATCGCGGAGTTGGAACATCTGTTTTGATGTGTTAGTCAAAGAGTTTGATATCATCAAAATGGTAGATGAACCTTGTATAAACGAAAAGGCAGTAGGGAGTATGGTAATGATCCTCGTAGAGTACATGGATGACATACTCTTGATAGGGAAGGAGTTTCCTATGCTACGCTCAGTCAATCTCCGTTTATCACAATGATTCTCCATAAAGGATCAAACTGATACCTCCTAAATCCTGGGTTTTGGATCTATGAGATAGATCTAATTGGATGTTAGGATTCTCACTAGTTGTAGTGAGATGGTATCAATCGATCTTGGGGAGAATCACTTGAAGGGTTCCAGAGTGATAAGGACGACTGAAAGTCAGTCACATGCATTGTCTTTACCCTCAGTAAAGGGACGGTATGTTGGAAGAGTTCCAAGCTAGATACCGTGGCATACTAGACGATAAAGGCAGGATACATCGCTACTTAAGATGCTACCAAAGAGGCTGTTTGGGTGTATATTGGTTCATGAGATGAACTACGTTCCTACCATTGTGAGACAATAGAGTTGTGGCTTATCCCAAGGAACATCCGTCCCATCAGTGATCCAGACATATTCTAAGGCAGTATCACCTGATCATGGAGATGGTTGATCTCCAGGGTGATCAAGGTTAGGAGAGCAGACTCAGAGGATAACACGGCGGATCCGCTCACAAAGGCCTTTTCCCAGAGAGAGATTTTTATGGGATGGTTGAGTATGAGATACTACAACCACTGCTATCAGATGGCCCTAGTGCAAGTGGGAGATTGTTAGTTATATGTATGCCCTAGAGGCCATTACTATACATAGGATGTATATTGTAGTGGATGCTTGGACATATATAGGGAGGACTTTCTCGCTCGACATGATAGTATGCTATCTGGTTGCTCTTTACCTTAACGTGTATACTGATTGTCTCTCTGTTACATGTTGGTAAAGCCCTTAGGATGTGTACTTGACTAGCTGGACTATGATGCAGATCATACTAGTGGGGACATGGTTACATCCTTCAAGGTCCCTAGTCGTGGGTGTATCGAGACGGGGCATCGATATACCAGTGTAGACTAGCGTATACCTTCTCGACCCATACAGATGGGCGATGGATGATCCAATATCCATTGGTGTTTGACATCAGAGATGATATACGGGTGCTCAGTGGAGACTGGGTACACTGGACGGACTCGCCGAGAACTCCCAGATGGTATTATACCTTACGTCAGATGGCAGTTCTCAGGTGACACTGGTACAGAGTAGTCTGTTGATCCGAGATCGTCATAGAGTCTTGTGTGGTTCCCACTGTGCTTTGATTTCCACCTTACCACGTCCAAGAGGGCGTGCAAAACGGTGGTTTTGGGGTACAGTCCCGAATCACATGGAGGCAATGAGCGATAGGAGGGGATTCGTCTCTCCCGGTATAGGGAGTTGATGTTGCGCTGTGTTCGATTGGCTATAACCGGAAATCCCTGGCCAGGGTTGCTGAGATTTACTAGTAAGTGTTACCAGTAGTTTCTCGAATTGTTATAGACCTCATATAGCCTAAATATCTAGTTAACTTAGTTAAATTGTTAACTAGCATCTTGTTTTCGCCTAAATATCTAGTTAACGATCCGTATTAGGGTTTCTTGGCACCCGTAAAATTTGAAATTGGCATGGTTGATGCCTTGTGAGACCTCATTGGTGTGCCTAGGAACCCTACACTGACACGTGACCCTTGGTCATGTGTGAGCACGTGACCCCCAATTGAGTCCTTTTCTCAGCGTTTATTTACGTTTCAGTTTTAACCATCACGTGTCAACACGTGACCATTGGTCACGTGTGAGCACGTAATACCTTATTGAGGTAACTTCTGATTTTTAATCAGGGAACAGATTTTAGAATTTAGTTCTATTCATTATTTTAAAGGGCTTAAGAGCCCTTCATTTATCTGCACGTGACCCATGGTCACGTGTGAGCACGTAATGCCCCATTGGGGTCTTTTCTGAGTTTTTATTATATCTTTTAACTCCTCCAGCGGGTTCTTAAAGGTCCATCACGTGTGGACACGTGATGCCTCATAATTTTTTATCCCAGATGAATTATGAGGCCCATAATATATCAAATCGAAGGGTTTTTCGAGATGCTTCCAATACCATCAGAATTTAATAGTTCCTCCTTCAGGAGTTTATCAAAATACAGGCCGGAAGATACTGGTTCGCATTTCCTTAAGCGTATTGCTGCCATTTGATACCTTGGACTCCTTTGCGCAGAAATGTTTGGCGGGAACAGGTGTGTTTAGGGATTGTATTTATAGGGTAAGGTTAGGGTTTAGGGTAGGTGAAAGGGTGAATTGAAAAATATATTAAAAAGTATTAAAAATGTAATAAAATGGAGTAAATAGGGTTTTAAAGGAGCTCTGTTACTGGGTAGTATATTTAAAGTATACAGGGGTATAGGGGAGGTGAAGAGGCCCAACTTCCATGTTGGGGACTCGGCGGTCCGGCCGAGTCCGGCCGGCGGAGGCGGCCCGAGTCGGCCGAGTCGCCGGCCGATTCGGCCGAGTCTGGCAGAGTCAGGCGTGCGTTGGATTCCTCGTCGTATCATCTACCCCCTGCGATAGTTTGTTTTATTAGTGTAGTGGGTGTTTTACGAGTTATGCACGTGTAGACCCTTGGACTTCTAAAAATTCAAAATAAAACAATATTAAAATATTGTGGGGTATGGGATTTGAATTCTGGTGCTTTGGTTCAGCAGTGCAAGGTCTTACCAGTAAGCTACAATCTCCTTCTTGCTATTAAAAAGCAAATTAATTACTTATAGTACTCATCTTGATCCTTATCGGCGATCGGAATCTGGTTGTAGCCTGAGTAACCGTCCAAGAAACAATAGAACTCATGCTCAGTTAAGCGTTCCAACATCTGGTCAATGAAAGGTAGAGGGAAGTGATTTTTTCTCGTCGCGGCATTGAGTTTTCTATAATTAATACATACCCGCCATTTGGTTTGGGTGTGAGTTGGAATCAACTCATTTGCCTCATTAGTTATAACCGTAATAACAGACTTTTTAAGGACAACGTGAATAGGACGCACCCACTGGCTATCAGATATTAGGTAAATTATACCACTATCTAAGCATTTGATGATTTCTTTCTTCACCGTTTCTTTCATGACGGGATTCAACCGTCTTTGTGGATTACGGGATGATTCGGCCTCATCCATCATACGTATATGATGTTCAACAATTAAGAGGCTAATCCCTTTGATGTCCGCCATTGTCCAACTGAAATCTTGTCGATTTGATTACAAGACAGACAGAAAGGCTTTCTCTTGCTCTAAGATTAGAGAAACTGAGATGATAACGGGCAAAGACTCATTCTCACCTAAATATGCATACTTAAGATGAGACGGCAGCAACTTGAGTTCAAGTGTCGGTGGAGAGACGATAAAAGCTAGGATAAGGGATCGATGCTTGAACTCAACGAACTCTATGAGAGGTTCATAGCTAGCGTAAGAGGCTAACTCAGATAGCTCAACTAACTCGTCCAAAAAGTCAAACGATTCGAACTCGAGGGGTGACTTGTTGACAGAAGGGTCCCGTGAATAAAGATCATCAAGGAAAGTAAACCCTTCGTATTCCCTATTCGTGTAAGAAGTGGCGGGATCAAACAATAACACACTGGTGGCGTCGAGATCATTGTTGTAGAACAAGAACTCCTTAAATTCACTATTGTCGGGGGCTATCTCGTGGAAGGAACATATATCTATCATATGAGCAGAAGGTTCGAAGGGTTGACTTCCTATCCTAGAAATTTTAAGTTCAATTGTCATTTTCCCAAAGGATAGTTTCATGGAGCCGTTACGACAATTGATCACCGCATTTGAGGTTGTGAGAAATGGTCAACCAAGAATCACCGGGATTTGTTTCCGTGGATTCGCCACAGGCTGTGTATTTAAAACTATTAAGTTCACAGGGAATATAAATTCCCCGAGTTTAATCAACATGTCCTCTAGCTCACCCCTAGGGTGTGTGATAGATCGATCAGCCATTTGAAGAGTACAGTGTGTGGGTTTCTACTCTCATATACCTAATTGCTCATAAACAGGATAAGAGAGCAAGTTAACACTAGCACCAAGATCGAGAAGAGCGCGATTGATGTTTTTACCCCCGATAGTTATAGAAATTATAGGACAACCAGGGTCTTTATGTTTCTTGGATAAATTTTAGGTAAGAGCATCACTCACATTACGCGCTAAGAAAACTTTTTTAGGTACTTGAGTTTTCCTTTTCTTGGTGCATAAGTCCTTAAGAATTTTTGCATAGGATGGAACTTGTTGAATAGCATCTAAGAGGAATATTAATGTTAACTTGTTTAAACATTTCCATAATCTTCTCCATTTGCGGACTTGGTTTGTTGGGCCTCAACCAGTTTGGAAAAGAAGATTTATTAAAAGGGGTTAGGTCCAACAATTGGGGAGAAGTTTGTGGAGATGGAATGGATCTCAAAACTGGAGTTAGGGTAGCCTGAAAGGGTAATCCATTCAAGTGGACGGAGAGTTCGAGCTCAGTGGAGAACGGAGAATGGGCTCGGAAGAAGATGATTGATTAGAAGAAAAAGTAGAAGTAGTAGCTGGGGTGTCATCGAAGTCATCAACTTGTTCTCCAACATGATTGTTCAGCATTCTTCCTAATCTCAGCGCAGTTACGGCACCCACATTATAATTTTGTTGGTTAAGAATAATGTTAGCGTTTTGTGGGTGGTCGGGATTTGGTAGAGCTTGAGTTGGAAGTTTTCCTTTCTCTCTTTCACTCATCGCTGCGTTTAACTTTGTAATTTGTGCTTTGATAGATTTGATACTTTCACCGTGGGACGTAGTGTGTTGTACTAACGATTGGATAGAAAAGGTTAAACTAGCCGACGTTTGCGCGGATTGTTTAATAAAATCTTCTAAACTTCTCTCGAGTGCAGAGATTTTATCGGTGCCGGCAGAAGGAACATTATTTTATGGTTGGAAAGAATTATTATAAGGGGCAAAGTTGTTGGCCGGATTTTGGAATGGTTGCGGTTGAAAGGGCTGCTGAATTTGTTGTGGTGGTTGTTGCTATGGAGGAAGCCTTTGGTAGTTGTTTTTGACTTTGGAACTGATTTTGGTTTTGAGTTTGGTTTTGGTTCCAAGAAAAATTATGATGATTCCTCCATCCCAGGTAATATGTGAATGAATAAGGATTGTTTAGGTCGTCGCTGAAAAGCAGCATTAATTTGTTCTTAACTTTGAGGAGGAGGATTCAAAGGGCATTCTTCAGTTAAATGTGACGAGTCATAACAGCAACCACACATGATTTTGGAGAGAGAAACTTGGTTTAGAGGGGCTGAAGAGAATTTGCTCTCAATAGGTTCGAGTCATAACAGCTATTTCGGCTTTCATTGCGATGGAAGCATTGAGCTGATGGATACCTAACCTAAATGAAGATGAAGATGATGTTGTCGGTCTTGGGCTCTCCCACTGTAGTTTTTATTCGGTGAGATCTTCGAGAAATTGCCACGCCTTCTCGTCAGATTTTGACATGAAATGACATTGATAAATGGTTTCTAGCATTTGTTTTGTCGCTGGATTAACACCCTCATACATAATTTGGGAAAATTACCATTTTTCGAATCCATGATAAGGGCATTGGACAAGGAGATCTATGAACCTTTCAAAGCATTTTCAAAAGGGTTCGTTGGGAAGTTAAGAAAACTGGTTGATCTCGCTCCTAATGTGGACAGTCTTATGATTAGGATAAAAAAATTTAAGAAACGCCTTAACAAATTCATCTCAGTTGGTGATGGAATGTGAGGAGGTGCTATAAAGCAATTTCTCCGCTAGATCGCACAAGGTAAAAGTGAGAATACGTAATCGCATAGCATCCGCCGAGAGTTGGGTGATGCTCATCATTGCACATACGTTTTGAAATTTGGTTATAAAAACGTAGGCATCCTTATATTCAAACCCATGGAATTTGGACAACAAGTTGATGAAGTGAGGTTTGATTTCAAAGTTATCCCCATTGGTTAGTGGAAGAGACAGATACGTAGGAAGATGTACGCGTGTGGGGTGGCATCGATCTTGGAGAGCGATGCGTGGTGGCGTTTGAATTTGCGCACCTAAAGGTGGTGGCATCGTGGTGGTGTAACAACCCGGTGGAGGTCCGTCCATCTCGGGAGACGTTGTAGGTGAAGGAGAAAAATAAGGTGAAGCAATATCGATCTCGGAGTCGATAGCGAAAACGCTGACTAAACGGACGCTAGAATCCTGTGTCCAACTGAACATGCACTAAGCGGGTTTTGTGCACATCGCAGCGTGTGAGAAAGTGGTGAGAACGATTTTAAGAATGCTTTACTTTAACACGAATGACGAACGCAAGACTTGACTCAACCAATCACAAAATGCACAAACAGTCCCTAGAGTTAGGGTCACCTAGGTCAAATCACTAGACCGCTCCTAAATTTCTAAAGAACAAGACTCAGGATAAATCCTCTATCACCTCCTTATTAATCTTGCAGCATGGTAAGTGCCAGGAAAGTGAGAGGTATCCATATACGAATCACTGAAATAGCGGGCTTAATTAAATAAACCACTTTTCTTAGTCGCACGTGTCTTAAACATCACAAGAAAAATATGGATAAGCAATACATTACCTGTAACACCCTAGTTCATTTATACCAGTTCTATTTTGGGTATTTCTTTATTTATGGTTATTTCTTGATTTATTGTGTTTTGGGTGCGAATAGTATAATTGGCACCTGTATTTGCATCCGATCCGACCCGCTTGCTGGAAACCCGTCTTAATTCCTGTTTATGATTTATCCCGGCTAGTTATGAGAATCCGTACACTTTCATGTTCTATATCCTGCATACCTGCATTTTATCTAGCATCTGCATTTTTTTAATAAAACAAGTAAATTCAAATAAAATATTTTAAAAATATCTAGCATGGCCTGCATCATACCCCTGACCTTGTGGTAGCATCAGTACATCGTATTCTCGTCTCTTTCAGTGAAATGGACCTGTTTGGATCGCTACGTGCACGCTACGTGCATCCGTTTTTGGGGGTATGCATTTTCGTGACCCGGATATCCTATTTTGGCTTTGGTTGACACGCATATTATCCATATTTTCAAACTATAATTTTAGACCCAAGCCGGGCATGTTATGGAGTAATTTTGTATTAACCAAAATCTCAAATTTAACTAATATAATATTCTTATTATATTCTTTAGGATATAACTGTTAATGTATACGATTCTATATATATTTTCTAACTAAATATTTTAGTATCTAATATTATATTCTTAACAATCAGCATCTCTCTCTCTCTCCCCCTCTCATCTTCTTCTTTTATTTTTTCGTTTTCCCGCCTCCTCGTTCAAACCTACGCCCGACGCTCGTGCTCGCCGCCGGAGCTCACCACCACCCTCGCCTTCATCCTAACCTCACCCTCGTCATTAACACCTCCTCCTTCTCCTCTCCATTTCTTTTCTCTTTTCCAACCCCAAGCCTGCACCCACAACCCCGAGAAACCCACTAAACCTCCATCCACACCTCGCCGGCAAACTTCACCGTCCCCATCACCCGACCTCACCATTCACCTCGTCAGCCTTCTCTTCATCACTAAGACCTCCTCTACACTCCCCTGCACCCCGAGCTTTCCCTGCACACAACCCAGGAACCCGACTCCCTAGCCTTACCTGCACACCTTGCCGGAGCTCCGACCCCGTCGCCTCCTCGTCCTCGCAGCCACTTTCTCCCCTCTCTCCTCTCTCCTACACCCCGACCAAGAACCCTACACACAACCCGATCCCGACTTCAAGAAACCTACAGCCGCCTTGCCGTCGAACCACATTGCCGGAAAACCCGTCGACGTCGTCACCGTCTCTGTCCTCGCCTCTGTTCCAAAGACAGAACAACACAATCACCAAACCCTCATTCTTCTTCTTCTTCATCTTCTTCTTTCCTTTCTTTTCTTTTCCTTGATTTGTGTTTTTCGATCATCGTCGGAGCCGTGCTCGTCGCTGACAATCCAGGCAACCGAGTGGACGCTCCCAGCCAGCGTAGACGCGTTCTTGCCTTGCCGAGTTCTGTTCTGTACGCCGTGTGTGTATTGCGACGTTTACCCGACGTCGGACGCAGCGTACGCAGCCCGTCGTGAGATCCGTTCAGGCAAGTTTATCTTGCTACATGCTATGATACTTATTTTGCATCCATATGAATAAAAATATCACATGTTTACTGCATTGTACATCCATGTTACTGTTTTACTGTTTTCGGATAGCCGTACGCATTCATATCATTAATTACATATCTGGTTGCATGCAGGTTAGCTTGATACATGCTATATTATTATACTTGCATCTATATTAATAAAAATATTGCATTTTTATTGTATTATGCATCCATGTTACAGTTTTGCCGTTTTCCCGATATCCGTTCGCATCCGTACAATTTGTCATATATCTAACTGCATGCCATGTCATATTAATTCATATTACTGTTACATTAGCACCCCCATGCTTGATAATGCGCATCCTATGTAGTCATGGAGTTGCAGATGAAATCCCTGATAGATATTTGTGCATCCGTATTTTACTGTGCATCCGTACTTTTATCGTGCATCCGTACTTGCTACAGTTTTATTATGAGTATCCGTTTGATACCTGTGCAGTATCTGTCATGACCTGATACACCACTACTTAACATATTACTTGATTCTGTTTCTAATGCCGACAATCCTGACATGTTGTCCTGACGGACGTATCCTGTTGTCTGCATAGACAAACATGTACCTGCTTGATCCTGTGTTGGCATTAGCTCCAGATTTATCAATACCTGACTTGAACACATAACTTAGGGGTAAGGGAAAATCAATGATGAAATCTGACCTGTAACTCAACAGTTCGACGCTTATACTGATCAGTTTTACGGGCTAGGCCAGCCCCGGGATGCTGCTGCTGACATCATTCATCTGTACATGTTTCATGTTTAATGCCTAGCGGCATGTCTTGGATTTCAGCCCGAGAATCTGGACCGTGGTCCCGGGCACGCACGGGATACTATTGAGTTACATCGACGATTCATTAAATTGATTTCAAAGACTTGAGAGTAATTAACCCAGTAGTTTAGTTCAGATTACTCAACGCACGTCACATGTGCTTATGCACTCCACTGTTTCATATTCGTGTTACTGTTATACCCTTATAACTGTTTATACTCATGCCTGCATATCTTTTTACCTCCTGATTATATTTTATTGTTTGATATTATGACGCACTGACGTTTGGGTTTTGCATTGCCCAGATCCTCTATCTTTGTCGCAGGCCAATCAGAAGTATTTCAGCCGACAGGCCGAGCAGTGAGGATCCCGCTAGTATCTAGTTGGTTTAGTTTTATTTCCGTACTTTCATTTCCTGATGTGAGCCTGTATTTTGGGACGTGCTTTCCAGATTTTTACTGTTTATTGGATTTATTGCTTCCGTATATTATTTCTTGACTCGTTTATTCTGGCAAATAGACATGTACTAGATAGTTTATTTTATTTCTACTGTTCTTGATATCTTATATACGGTCGTAATGTGACTGTGGAGGGATGTTTCCTAACCACAGGTAGCATGGTTGGCTCTGTCATGTGCCGATCTTAGCGCACTCTGGGAAACGGGGCGTGACAGGGTTTATTTGGTATCAAAGCCATAGGATTTAAGTTAATCGGGTTTGATTATTTTGTAGTTGGGTATTGGACCCAATACACGAATCAGAAAACCCGTAATTAGGAACATGTCCTGCCACATTGTTATCGTGATTCTTGAATCATATCTTTCTCTTGACCCTTGTCTTGACGATAAGCAAATGACCTTGCATCTCGACTTGAGATCCTTTTGGTTCCCTATTGTTTCTCCCGTCCTATTTCTTTGATTCTGATACTAGGATTTGGGCGACTTGAACGGAATTATGTGATTGTAACTATAAACTGCAGCATGGTTAGAATGCGGTACTCTGTTTAAGTAACTTGGAGTCCTAATCTTTATTCACTTCCTTGTTTTAAGGCCATTGTATTACCTTGCTTCTCTCGGTTACCAGTTCATGTTTTATCGCAAGCTTGAATCCTGTTTACCGTGCTTATCTTCTTCAGTATCTTGATTTCAGAAGAAGTTATTTCAGGTATCCTACTTGTTCATGGTTTTTCCGCATTAGTATTATTTGATTCTGGTGCATCCCATTGTTTTATGTCATCCAAGTTTATGGCTGCACATTCGATTTATTGCACGACCCTGTCTAGTTGTTGGGACATACACACTGGGAACGGGAAAATCATATCTAGTAGTGAATGCAAGGATTGTTCAGTTGTTCTCTAGGGACGCGGGTTATTTGCAGATTTCTTGGTGATTGATACTGGCAGTTTTGATGTTGTCTTGGGAATGGACTTTCTCGGCACTTTCCACGATCACATTGATTGTAGGGCAAAGAAAGTGATTTTCCAGATTCCCGGACATCCAGAATTTATTTTTGCTGGAAGTAGCAGTTCTGTCGGGACAGTCGAGTTTAGGGCTAAGCCGACAAGCGCCGTTCTTTCATCGATGGAAGTTGATAAGGAGGAAACGCCAGCTGTAATTAGAGAGTTCATGGACGTGTTTGAGGACATCTCGGGTTTACCGCCAAAACGAGATGTGGAGTTCTCGATCGATCTTATTCCTAGTGCAGCGCCAATCTCAAAGGCATACTATCTGATAGCACCGGTGGAGTTAGAAGAAGTCGAGAAGCAGGTTATCGAATTGCTAGAGAAGGGTTGGATTCGCAGTAGCAATTCACCTTGGGGGCTCCAGTTCTTCTAGTCAAGAAGAAAGATGGAACAAGGAGGATGTGCATCGATTATCGAGAATTAAACCGAGTGACTATTAAGAACAAGTACCCGATCCCTCGCATTGGCGAATTGTTCGAGCAACTCAGTGGCGCGAGTGTATTCTCGAAGCTGGATTTGCGATCCGGATATCATCAAGTTCGAGTTAAATCAGAGGATATCTGCAAGACTGCGTTCCGAACTCGATATGGACATTACGAGTATGTTCTCCGCCGAAAGACGCGACCGGGACGTTGGGACGTCTGGCCTGAATTTAGGGACAGATGCTATTTGGTTTTATCCGTCCACCTCTCCGAAGATGCCAAGTTGATTTATGGCACCGTGTATCGAAGGTTTAGACGGATGCGGCCGATGTAGCAGATTTCGTCAGATTCCCCCTCATTGTGAGGGGTTTTTTGATTGTGGGGACGCTCTTCCCTGCAGGCGCAAGCCCCTGCAGTTAATTACGCTACTGCATCACGGTAACCACTTTCTCCTTCTCTAGATGGTCACTTCGTGTCGTGTGTGTTTGTTTTATTTTTGGTTGCCTATGAATTGTATACGGAGACTAATTTATTTTGTCGCCCGTAGGGCGTGGATTAGTCCAAATCCGTATTTTCTTAGATTTGGGTTTGGGTTGGGTTTAAAGATCGTTAATCTCATTTGAGACTAAGATTAACTTAAACGTTGTTGAGGATATGTTAGTCCAATTTTAGACTAAGATCTACTCAACAATTTGTTAAGGATACGTTAGTCTAATTTTAGACTAAGATCTACTTAACAGGATCATTTAGATCCAACAAAAGAGAATTTAGGCTCTATTGTTTTAGTTTAGAGACTTTGCGGTCCAGTTTAAAGACGTCATAGTCTGTAAAGTTTAAAGACATCATAGTCTATGAGTTTAAGGACCTCACAGTCCATAAAATTTAAGGACATCATAGTCCATGAGTTTAAGGACCCCACAGTCCATGGAATGTCTGGTTGTCAGGACCCGTCACCTCTCTGAAGACGTTAAAGGATTACAACGACACATATCAGAGGAGTAAAGAGATGTACCCTTGAACCAATGTTGGTTGAAAGGCTCTGGGTTTTGCTTTGAATGTCATATGAGATGATCAATTTTGGAAGACGAGAATGTATTTGAGGTTCAGTCAAAGGGGGGTCCTGCCTCTGTAAGACTTAGCTAATTTGGGCTAAGATTGGCTCGAATATAGTGTTAAACACTAGAGTATACTCGTCTATCACGTGCTCCCACGTGATGCGCTAAAAAAATAGTGTTAAACACTAAGGATGAAGCGCACAAAATAGTGTTAAACACTAAAAAAAGAAGCGCTCACGTGGGGTCACGTGGGGCGCTTGAGTGTTGGCCAAACTTTCTTTTATTCTCAGAATATGCAAGTAAGTGTTAAACACTTAATCTTTATGACCATCACGTGTGGACACGTGATGGTGCCCATGCATTGGGTATTAATCCCTCAGTTTTACCCCATTTTCTTTTTTTAAAGAGGTGTTTGTCAGGGGTTACGTGGGGACACGTGAGGCACCCAAAATCTATTCTGCCCTTTTTATTTTGAGAAGTCTGCTCAAGGGTCACGAGGAAGCACGTGATCTAATCTTATTCGTTCTCTTTTGGTCATTGGAGGGGAGGGTCACGTGTTACCACATGATCATGTTGGGTACTTGATCCTTTTACGTGCATGGAGAGATAAATCCCTTGTACAAGAATTAAATTCTCTTATAGAGTTAAACCCTAATTTTATTTAGAGGAATTAAATTCCTATGTGTTTAAAAGAATTAAATTCTTTAAACCCAATTCTCCCTCTAAGCTTTAAATCTGCATGGCAGAATCTTCCTGAAGAGAATTAAATTCTCAACTTATGGGGAGATTTACTTCTGCGGATCTATTACCATAAAGAAGAACTAGGTTCTTGTATTAAGGGTTAAACTCTATCTTTGTTGGAGGAATTAAATTCCTATATGCTTTGTGGAAGAATAGAATTCTCCGAACTTAGGTCCTCCCTCAGGTTTTAGATTTGCATGACAGAATCTCCCCAATGAGAATTAAATTCTCAACTTATGGGGAGATCTGTTTCTGCAGATCTTCAACCAGAGCAAGAACTAAGTTCTTATTTAGAAGAGTTAAACTCTTAATTTGATAATTAAATTCTCGTTTGTTTTGTGGGAGCTTATAGAATGATCTCTTTCCCTCTCTACCTAGGGTTTCCTTCTTTTCTGAAGATGTCTTCTTTTCTCTCTGGAGAATTAAATTCTTTTCTTTTTTTTGGTATCCTCTTCCTCTTGTTGTATCCTCTCTTCTCCTCCTTTTTTTTCTTCTTGGCTCCTATTTATAGGAGAAAGAAAAGAATCAGTTTGTTCAGCCAATCTCTCATTGAGAGATTTTGATTGATTTTTTATAACCAACATAATCTTTTAGATCATTTTGTGAATTTTATTCACCATTGGATTTTTAATCCAACGGTGCTCCACTTTACATAGTGCAATTTTTTTGTTTGGAAAGATTTAGGGAAATATTTTTCCAATTAGGGTTTTTGATTTCCTTTAATTAGAATTTAATCCTATTGTTCAGAGGGTTTAAGAGCTCATCACGTGTTGGCACGTGACCTTACTGCTTAAGCATTTAATTAGAATTTAATTCCATTAGTTCAGAGGGTTCAAGAGCCCATCACGTGCAAGCACGTGACCCCATTGGTTAAGCATCTCCAATTGTTTATTTCAGCGCCTATAAACCTTGTTCATAGAAGGTCACGTGTCCTCACATGATGCCCGATCATGTGTGGACACGTGATGCCCGATCACGTGTGGACACGTGATGCTCTTCTTAGGTGTTTCCTCATTGCTTTATTCATTTATTTTACTCAGTTCCCATGAGGGGACAAATGCTTTAAATTCCTTTTAATTAGAATTTAATTCTATTAATTCAGTGGGTTTAGGAGCCCATCACGTGTGAGCACGTGATTTTATCAATTAGGCATTCAGGCGTAGATAGAATCTGCCCATAAAAAGGTCACGTGTTTGCACGTGAGGCCTGGTCACGTGTGAGCACGTGATACCCCATTTGGGGGGTTTTCTTGCTGCTTTATTTGTATTTTATTCAGTTTCCATGAGGGAACAGAGTATTTAGTGATGTCATTCGGAGTCACGAATGCACCGGCGATATTTATGGACTTGATGAACCGAATCTTTTCTCCATTCTTGGACCAGTTTATAGTGGTGTTCATCGATGATATTCTGGTCTACTCGAGGAGCCTAGAAGAGCATGCAGAACACTTGAAGATTGTATTGCAGACGTTGAAGCAAAAAAGATTATATGCAAAGATGAGCAAGTGCGAGTTTTGGCTTGAAGAAGTGAAGTTTTTGGGGCATGTCGTATCCGGAGATGGAATCGCCGTTGATCCCGAGAAGATTGCAGCAGTTCAAGATTGGCCGATTCCGAAAAACGTAGCAGAGATCAGAAGTTTTCTTGGACTTCCCGGATATTACAGAAGGTTCGTGGAGAATTTTGCTCTCTTAGCTGAGCCTTTGACCAAGCTTACACGGAAGGAGGTACCGTTTGTTTGGACGGATAGTTGTGCGTCAGCTTTTGAGGCGTTGAAGCAAAAGTTGATAACCGCTCCTATTTTGACCATACCAGACGGTTCCGGAGGATTGGTGATTCACAGCGACGTATCTGGAAAAGGTTTAGGATGTGTTTTGATGCAGCATGGAAAGATTACAGCCTACGCATCGAGACAGTTGAAGACTCATGAGAAGAATTACCCAACTCATGATTTGGAGCTTGCAGCAGTGATTTTCGCTTTGAAGATTTGGAGAAACTACTTACTGGACGAAAGGGTCAAAGTATTCACCGATCACAAAAGCCTAAAATATGTGTTCATGCAGAAAGAGCTTAACATGAGGCAGCGTAGATGGTTGGAGCTGATGGCTGACTACGATCTTGATCTCAAGTACCATCCGGGGAAAGTTAATGTAGTGCTGGATACGCTTAGTCGGTTGCCAGCAATTCAGATGTTGACAGCACAGAAGAAGCTTATCGATGATTTTCGGAGATTTGAGTTGGAGATCGTATTACCGCATTCTTCAGGACAGTTGATGCAGCTGCAAATACAGTCGTTCTTGATCGATAATATTAAAGCAGCGCAGTCACACGATCCAAGATTGCGGAAGTTTCGAGAACAGGTAGAAGCGGGACTTCGAACGAACTTGTTGATTCATGAAGATGGTTCGTTGCAATATGGTAGCCGTTTGTGTGTGCCGAAGGGAGATATTCACGATGAAGTTATGAAGGAGGCGCAAAGTTCCGCATAATCCGTACATCCAGGAGGCACGAAAATATACCGTGATCTACGATAGCATTTCTGGTGGGAAGGTACGAAAAGGGAGATTGCTCGCTTTGTAGCGAAGTACTTGGTGTGTCAGCAAGTTAAGGCTGAACATTAAAGAGTGGCTGTTTTTTTGCAACCACTTCCGATTCCTCAGCGGAAGTGGGAACATATAACCATGGATTTCGTGACAGCTTTACCGCGGAGTCCAAAGGGTAATAATGCAGTTTGGGTGATTGTTGATCGACTGACCAAGGCAGCTCATTTCATACCGTTTCGAGTTGGTCAGTCAACGGAATCGTTAGCAGAGCGGTACATGTAGGAGATTGTGAGATTGCATGGTGTATCTGTAAGTATCGTCTCCGACCGTGATACCCGATTCTTATCGCACTTCTGGAGGAGTTTACAGGAAAGTTTGGGAATGCGATTGAAATTTAGCACTTCTAATCATTCCCAGACAGATGGCCAGTCGGAAAGAATGATCCAAACTCTTGAAGACATGTTGAGAGATTGCATGTTAGACTTCAAGTGTTCGTGGGAGGATCATTTGCACTTGGTGGAGTTCTCGTATAATAACAGCTTTCAGGCGACTATTCAGATAGCTCCATTCGAAGCATTGTATGGTCGCAAGTGTCGCTCACCCGTTTGTTGGGATGATGTTGGAGAACGGAGATTGTTGGGACCGCATCTTGTCGTGCGAACAGTAGAGAAGGTTAATACTATCCGGAATCACATGAAGGCAACACAGGATGGGCAGAAGAGTTGGGCCGATATATCGAGAAGACCTTTAGAGTTCGCTGTTGGTGATCTTGTATTCTTGAAGATATCACCGACTAGAGGAGTGATTCGTTTTAGGAGTCGAGGAAAAATTAGTCCTCGATTCGTGGGGCCTTTCGAGATTATTGAGCGTGTTGGAGAAGTGGCGTATCGATTGGTTTTACCACCATTTTTGATGAGTGTTCATGACATGTTTCATGTATCTCAACTACGTAAGTATATTCGAGATGAAACACACGTGCTAGATCATTCGGAGCTGACAGTAAGAGAGAACTTGACATATGAAAAACGACCGATGTTGATTGTTGATCGAAGAGAAAACTTCCTCAAGAACAAGGTTATCCCGCTCGTATTTGTTTCATGGGGAAATCGCTCGCACGGAGAATCGACTTGGGAATGAGAAGACGAGATTCGACAGAAGTTTCCACACATCTTCTCGTAGTTTCATGTTTGTTTGTTTTTTTTGTTTTGGAAATTTCGAGAACGAAATTCTTTTGTAGTTGGGTATAATATAACACCCTAGTTCATTTATACCGGTTCTATTTTGGGTATTTCCTTATTTATGGCTATTTCTTGATTTATTGTGTTTTGGGTGCGAATAGTATAATTGGCATCTGTATTTGCATCCGACCCGACCCGCTTACTGGAAACCCATCTTGATTCCTATTTATGATTTATCCCGGCTAGTTATGAGAATCCGTGCACTTTCATGTTCTATATCCTGCATACCTGCATTTTATCTAGCATCTGCATTTTTTAATAAAACAAGTAAATTCAAATAAAATATTTTAAAAATATCTAGCATGGCCTGCATCACACCCCTGACCCTGTGGTAGCATCCGTACATCGTGTCCTCGTCCCGTTCAGTGAAACGGACCTGTTTGGATCGCTACGTGCACGCTACGTGCATCCGTTCTTGGGGGTATGCATTTTCGTGACCCGGATATCCTATTTTGGTTTTGGTTGACACGCATACTATCCGTATTTTCAAACCATAATTTTAGACCCAAGCCGGGCATATTTTGGAGAAATTTTGTATTAACCAAAATCTCAAATTTAACTAATATAATATTCTTATTATATTTTTTTAGGATATAACTGTTAATGTATACGATTCTATATATATTTTCTAACTAAATATTTTAGTATCTAATATTATATTCTTAACAATCAGCATCTCCCCCCCTCATCTTCTTCTTTTCTTTTTTCGTTTTCCCGCCTCCTCGCTCAAACCCACGCCCGACGCTCGTGCTCGCCGCCGGAGCTCACCACCACCCTCACCTTCATCCTAACCTCACCCTCGTCATCAACACTCCTCCTTCTCCTCTCCACTTCTTTTCTCTTCTCCAACCCCAAGCTTGCACCCACAACCCCGAGAGACCCACTGAACCTCCATCCACACCTCGCCGGCAAACTTCACCGTCCCCATCACCCGACCGCACCGTTCACCTCGTCAGCCTTCTCTTCATCACTAAGACCTCCTCTACACTCCCCTGCACCCCGAGCTTTCCCTGCACACAACCCAGGAACCCGACCCCCTAACCTCACCTGCACACCTTGCCGGAGCTCCGACCCCGTCGCCTCCTCATCCTCACAGCCACTTTCTCCCCTCTCTCCTCTCTCCTACACCGTCAAACCTGACCAAGAACCCTACACATAACCCGATCCCGACTTCAAGAAACCTACAGACGCCTTGCCGTCGAACCACATTGCCGGAAAACCCATCGACGTCGTCACCGTCTCTGTCCTCGCCTCTGTTCCAAAGACAGAACAACACAATTACCAAACCCTCATTCTTCTTCTTCTTCTTCTTCTTTCCTTTCTTTTCTTTTCCTTGATTTGTGTTTTCCGATCATCGCCGGAGCCGTGCTCGTCGCTGACAATCCAGGCGACCGAGTGGACGCTCCCAGCCAGCGTAGACGCGTTCTTGCCTTGCCGAGTTCTGTTCTGTACTCCGTGTGTGTATTGCGACGTTTACCCGACGTCGGACGCAGAATACGCACCCCGTCGTGAGATCCGTTCAGGCAAGTTTATCTTGCTACATACTATGATACTTATTTTGCATCCATATGAATAAAAATATCACATATTTACTGCATTGTACATCCATATTACTGTTTTACTGTTTTCGGATAGCCGTACGCATCCATATCATTAATTACATATCTGGTTGCATGCAGGTTAGCTTGATACATGCTATATTATTATACTTGCATCTGTATTAATAAAAATATTGCATTTTTATTATATTGTGCATCCATGTTACAGTTTTACCGTTTTCCCGATATCCGTTCGCATCCGTACAATTTATTATATATCTAACTGCATGCCATGTCATATTAATTCATATTACTGTTACATTAGCACCCCCATGCTTGATAATGCGCATCCTATGTAGTCATGGAGTTGCAGATGAAATCCCTGATAGATATTTGTGCATCCGTGTTTTACTGTGCATCCGTACTTTTATCGTGCATCCGTACTTGCTACAGTTTTATTATGAGTATCCGTTTAATACCTGTGCAGTATCTGTCATAACCTGATACACCACTACTTGACATATTACCTGATTCTGTTTCTAATGCCGACAATCCTGACATGTTGTCCTGACGGACGTATCTTGTTGTCTGCATAGACAAACCTGTACCTGCTTGATCCTGTGTTGGCATTAGCTCCAGATTTATCAATACCTGACTTGAACACATAACTTGGGGGTAAGGGAAAATCAATGATGAAATCTGACTTGTAACTCAACAGTTCGACGCTTATACTGATCAGTTTTACGGGTTAGGCCAGCCCCGGGATGACGATGCTGACATCATTCATCTGTACATGTTTCCTGTTTAATGCCTAGCGGCATGTCTCGGATTTTAGCCCGAGATTCTGGACCGTGGTCCCGGGCACGCACGGGATACTATTGAGTTACATCGACGATTCATTAAATTGATTTCAAAGACTTGAGAGTAATTAACCCAGTAGTTTAGTTCAGATTACTTACCGCACGTCACATGTGCTTATGCACTCCACTGTTTCATATTCGTGTTACTGTTATACTCTTATTACTGTTCATACTCATACCTGTATATCTTTTTACCTCCTGATTATATTTTATTTCTTGATATTATGACGCACCGACGTCTGGGTTTTGTATGGCCCAGATCCTTTATCTTTATCGCAGGCCGATCAGGAGTATTTCAGCCGACAGGCCGAGCAGTGAGAATCCTGTTAGTATCTAGTTAGTTTAGTTTTATTTCCGTACTTTCATTTCCTGATATGAGCCCGTATTTTGGGACGTACTTTCCAGATTGTTACTGTTTATTGGATTTATTGCTTCCGCATATTATTTCTTGACTCGTTTATTCTGGCAAATGAACATGTACTAGATAGTTTATTTTATTTCTATTGTTCTTGATATCTTATAGACAGCCGTAATGTGACCGTGGAGAGATGTTTCCTAACCACAGGTAGCATGGTTGGCTCTGTCACATGCCGATCTTAGCGCACTTTAGGAAGCGGGATAAATCCTCTATCACTTCCTTATTAATCTTGCAGCGTGATAAGTGCTAGGCAAGTGGGAGGTATCCATAAACGAATCACCGAAATAGCGGGCCTAATTAAATAAACCACTTTTCTTAATCGCACTTATCTTAAACATCACAAGAAAAATATGGATAAGCAATACATTACCCACGACCCTCTCTTATCCTAATTGAGCGCGATTATCCTTAGAGCCTTGGTCTATATATTTTTTTATTAATGTAGGATGATGCGTATGCTTGTTTGTGATTTTTGAGATTTAGGAAGGATAACGAACTCCCCATCTAATTTGAATTTGGGTTTCTTGCCCTTTAATGTCCGTTTTAAATATGCAAAACAATCCAAAATCTAAATGACGCAAAAAGATTTTTTTTTGCGGCGTTGTTTGCAAAGAATCCTGCAGGTAGAAATAGTTTATTGGCGGTTCGGAGGAGAGAGGAAGAAGAAGAAATGATACCAGAAAAATTTGGGGGTCTGAATCCACTAATTGGCCGCGGTTCCGTCGCCAAATTCTTTCTTCCGCTGTCATTCTGCGTCTTTATTGCTCCAGTTTTTGGCACTGAACTCTACTACTTCTCTGCTCCTATTTGACGGTCTCTGAATCTTTTTTTGTTCGCTCCAAATGCTTCAGATTTTTTGCAAAACTCACACAAGAACGTTAAAAATACAAGATACGGATTTTATTTTTATTTTTAAAAAAATTGTTTTTTTTTATTTATTAAAAAATCAACCCGAAGAACAAAAAAAATTACTACTGTTTCCCAGGCAACGGCTCCATTTATTTGGAAAATTGTATTTTGGTGTGTCATAATTGCCACAATCAATAACGGTGTCATAAATAGCTAGCCGATAGTGAGAACGGGTCATCCACATGGAAATTGTAAATTATTAATCTTGTTTTAGACGAGTTAATAGAAAAGAATTTGAGAAATATATTATAAAGCTAACTTTTAAGATCCCTTACGAAAAGCAAGCAATTTCTTTTGTTAACATCACCGCTTCAAAATCAATGAAAAAGAGGAAGGAAGAAAATAAAATAAAAAAACAATTCAATTTAACTAATAAAATTAAATGCGAAGAAATAAATTGCGGAAAAGTAAAGAGACAAGAAATAAATATTACTCTATCTTTTATTAATAAAAATTTGCATTACAGAATTTAATTGGTTTAAAAAAATGCTAAAAAATCTAAAAACCCTAGATATAAAAACCTAGATTGATTTTCTTAATTGCTGCTCGGTCCTTTATATAGGCTCCGGAACTTTAAATAGATGTCATTTCAACGTATGTGAAAAGACGATCATGTCCATGAAAAAATTCATCAAACGGCCACGATTTGACCGCAGAACCGCCGCCTATTGCTTGATATGGCCGCTGAACCGCCGCCGTTTGGTAACAGTGCGTCTCCAAATTTATTTATCTTTCTTCTCTCGATTTTAGAAGATTTTTTCGACGATAAAATCCTGAAAATATTATTTTATTTTTGTAGTTGTGAGAATCTTCAATTTACTCCTAAATTTGGCAGATTTGATTTGCTAACTTGATTTGATTTGGATCTCCTACTCATATTTGCAGCCCTGAACTGATTTGTTATTTTAATATTTGCACAATATCTCAAATCAAATTATCAGAATTTATTTTACATCCTATTCCCATTTACAAAGGCATTTTTCTTTACTATCAAGCTTCAAGCTTTTAGATGTGTTACTTAACACCATTCGGATATTAGAAGAAACGGAAATCAAACAGATACTGATATAGCAAGGAATTGACCTTTTGCTGTAGTGAAAATTGACCTTCACCCTTGTATGAATCTGAGGCTATAAAACTAGCCATTGTATATTTGAAGAGGGTCTTCTGTTCTGCATTGATGGGTCTATCGACCTATTTCCTGAAGACCTCACAAAGTGCTAGCTTTGGGCTATTTAGGTATTCATTATTTTTTGAACATGCAACTATCTTCTACAAGTTGATTGTTAAAAATACTATGCCGGCTGCTCCTTTATGTGAAATACTCTGTAAAATATTTGAAGAGAGGGGCCTTTCCCCCCATTATTATCTCGGTATATAATAATGCAAATACCCCCATGATGAGGTGGACATCCTCTCTTTTCTCCAAAATTCAAAAAAAAAAAAGAAAAATCCTTTTTTCCTAAGGCCTCCACCCTGTCCTCCTATTCTCCTAAATCCTCCACCTCATCAACGAAGTAGACAAAAAAAATTAATGCCTTACAATGTAAATTTACATATAAACCCTCAATATTTACAAATTTACACCTATATAAAAAACTGATTAAATTTGCACATTTACAAATAAACCCTCATTATTTATAAATTTACATATATACTCATTCTTACAAATATAAAATATTTGACACGTGCAACGCACGTGCACAAAATTCTAGTATTTTATAGGCTTTCCAATAAGAAATAACTGTCTTGGCCCTGTCAGTTCATTGTTCTGGTAATTGATCCTCATTTCCTAAAGTTCGCAGAAATTCACAATTGATACTTTTTGGTTTCATTTTTTCTTTATACTTTCTGTCTAACGTTTCCTTTTACTTGTTAATTAATCTGTTTTGTTCTTCATATTCTTTCGTGCATATTGTATAGAAGGGGTTACAAATGTTTCCATGTCAGAGAGTATATAAAGTATCTGCTAAATTTGTAGCGGATCACTTCTTGTTGTTTTAACAGTTCACAAACATGGATCCATTCTACTTCGGAGTATTTGTTACTTTGTTTGATGAACGACGCGACCTGGATCACCCCAAGATGTTACCTTCCGTTGATCTGCTGACAGCGGCGATGGACGGCTGAGATTGGATCTGGAGGCAGGCTCCTGAAGCGTGTGGATCTCAATGGGTTTGGGGTTGTTGTTGCCGAGCTATCTGCAAGGAAGTCCCGGGGTGATTGCACCACCGAGGACCCTCCGACCGTCAAGTTAGAGAGAAAATCAGAGCAGAATAACGGTTTAGTGGAGTAATATAGCAGTGGCAGCAAGCAGGGTAGGCGCGAGAATCACGCCGGCCGTTACGCTCCCGACGCTACGCCCGCGTGATGAGGGGGATCTCCCATTAATGGCGAAACATGGTCGTTAATGGGGATCGTGATGGCGTGGAACGTGATATGTGGCCGGCGGATATCTCGCGCATGGCGAGGTTCGCGGGATCGTGGTCGCGCCTGTGAGCGGTGATGTTGGTTGGTCGAAGAGACCGAGGAAGATGACCTCGGCGAGAGAGCTCACAGACGAGCGGGAGAGCCGAGATATCTTGGCTCTGCGGTAGCCCGGAGACGAGCTGGGAGGCCGAGGAGGCCAATTGTGCAGGGGGCTTGGAGGCGAGCCAGCGTTTGTTTGTGGGACGGGCACAGGAGTGGCCTGGTCGGCCATTGTAGGTCCTTTCTTGTGAGCTTTGGGACACGTCATCTTCCACGTGTCATGATCTAAGAGATCACCGATATCGAACATCATCATTAACCCCCCACTCTCGTCCCGACCAGCTGACGGGTCGGGTCGAGAGTGGTCTGTCGGGTCATCCGAGGTGAGCTCCTTTCGAAAATATCGTCGGGGCGTGTTCCTGGGCAATCTGTTGTATTTTCTGGATGACGTCAACGAATCAGGGGTGCGATCTCTGCTTTAAAGAGGGTGCGCCAGATCACGCGTACTTCCGCTGAAGCAACAGTCCGCGTGTCGGGCGCTGGTTGGCTGACGCGACGGGCCGCAGACCTCTGGCGTCTGATGGGATACGGCCAATGCGCGTGGGATAGGTGGAGCGATCGTGGCCGTCGAATGCGAGGAGAAGTTTTGGCGGGAGTTGACTGTTGCCGTTGAATGATGACGCCGGCAGCTATAAATAGAGGTAGGGTCCTCTTCAGGGCCCATATCTCTTCATATTTTCCTCGTTCCGAGTCTTATTAGCTCGGTGCTCTCCTCTTTAGGTCGGATCTCTGCATTCCCGATGATTTCTTTCCATCAGATTAGATGTATTCCTTTTCTTTCTCCTGCTTCTTCTCCTCTTGAGTCGAGGCTGCCTTTCCCTTTGGCAGGACAAATGGATCGATACAGGGCTGTTGGTGCCCTTGGTGCTCTGTCCCGAAGGGAGGCCAGTGGTGTGGCCGCGCCTCCGGCTGACCCGAGCCCCGCACCAAATGTGCCGCCGCCGGCGGGGCCGTCTAACTCGTCATGAGCTCCCGATGATTGTCCCGACGGTGGCCAAAGGCGTCCACGGGTTCCCGAGCCCCAGACGAGGGATGCAGAAGAGGACGAAGACGGGGTTCCTCTTAAGAGGAAGAGGATGGTCTCTCGTGCACCACCGTCGGAGATTCCTGAAGGAATTCCTGTGCCGGAGGGGGACGTCCATTTCGTGGTCCCGTCTGGGCTTTCCGTTGCTGCTGGCCTGCTTGGTGGTATGGAAGAGTCGGCCGGAGACAAGATATCGCGGGGGACCCTGAGGGCCCAAATAGCGGCTATAGCTCAAGAGGCGGTGCAGGTATGTACTTCATCATGTGTTGTTTTGAGCGCCCTTTCTTTAGTTCGAGTGTCTCTAAGTCTCTCAGTTGTTTCTCGTCAGGTCCTTCAGCGCTGCGCCCTTGTTACTAGCATGGAGGCCGAGGGGGCTATCCACGATACGAGGCCGGCGGGAGAGTCTTCTTCGGAGGCCAAGGATCTGCGACTTGAGCTGTGTCTGGAGAGGGAGAGGACGGCTGTCCTGGAAGCCCGATCGGCCGCCGCGGAGCTTGCCGTCTCGAAATGCCGGGAGTCCTATCACCGCCTAAGTGAGTCCCACCGAGTTGTCGAGGCGAAGTTGATGGAACTAGCCGATCGCTTTGCAGCCATGAAGAGGGCGAGGGATGTCTGCAGGCGGGATGCCGAGGCGACACTTCAAGCGGCGGAGGTTGCCGAGATTCGGGCTAGGAAGGCGGTGACTGATTACCAGGGGTCGGACCAGTTTTATGTCAACCTCGGCGAGGCCTCTGCCATTGCATGGAACAAAGCTCTTAATGCCGTTAAGGAGCATTTTCCAGAGTTTGCCGATGGTGAGCTCCGTGCTCGGGTCCCATTTTCGGTGGTCATGCCTCCGGCCGACGGTGATGAGGGAGGTAAGGCCTAGGCGGGCATGCAGCTCGAACTTTTGGCTTTTCCTCCTCTCTCTTTTGTAAGCCTCTGGGTAATTTGATAAGGCTGGGGAGCCCACAATACCCTTGTAAAGAATTTTGGCTTTGTGAATAAATACTTTTTGCAGTCGTATTTGCACGCGTATTTTCCTTTGTTGGTAAACACTTGTATTTTCATAGTACTGCCTTCGTGTTATGTCGGTTCTTCGTCTAGCGATTATGCGTCGAGTTGGATTTGATCACTTGCCAAGTGTGCAAAGACCGGCGGGAAGACGGTATCTCCATGGCCCCGAAGTTGAGGTGGAGATCGCTCAGACATAGATAGACCGGATGCCTCGTGGTGAGGTCATGTTCCTTAGCGTGGAAGGCTCGGAGAGGCATGCTAAGGATGGACCGAGCAGGGTACCTGCCCGGTGCCTTTAGGCGAGGGCTTCGATCCCTGGCGTTGTAAGGTCCGTATAAGGCCTGCTAGGGATGGACCTAGCAGTGAAGCTGCTCAGTTTCCTCTTGGCGAGGGCTAAGATCTTTAGCACGGGAGGGGCTGTAAGGGGCCTACTAAGGACAGGGCTGAGCAAGGTAGCTGCTCGGTGCCTCTTGGCGAGGGCTTTGATCCCTGGTGTGTGGGGTAGGGAGCTACCAGCCAGGGATAACCGAGCAAGGGCGGGCCCGGTTGCCTCATGCGAGGGCTTTTGATCCTTAGCGCGGGAGGGGCCGTAAAGGGCCTACTAAGGACGGGGCCGAGCAGGATAGCTGCTCGATGCCTCTTGGCGAGGGCTTTGATCCCTGGTGTGTTGGGGTAGGGAGCTACCAGCCAGGGATAATCGAGCAAGGGCTAGCCCGGTTGCCTCTTGCGAGGGCTTTTGATCCTTAAGGATGGGCCGGGCAGGGTTGCTGCCCGGTGCCTCTTGGCGAGGGCTTTGATACCTGGTGTGTTAAGGTAGGGAGCTACCAGCCAAGGATAACCGAGCAAGGGCGGGCCCGGTTGTCTCTTGCGAGGGCTTTTGATCCTTAGCGCAGGAGGGGCCGTAAGAGGCTTACTAAGGACGAGCCGAGCAGGGTTGCTGCCCGGTGCCTCTTAGCGAGGGCTTTGATCCTTAAGGATGGCCGGCAGGGTTGCTTCCCGGTGCCTCTTGGTGAGGGCTTCGATCCCTGGCGTTGTGGGGTAGGGGCTACCGGTTAGGGATAGCAGAGCAGGGTAGCCGCTCGGCTGCCTCTTGGTGAGGGCTTTGATCCCTGGCGTTGTGGGGTAAGGGAGCTACCAGCCAGGGATAGTCGAGCAGGGTAGCCGCTCGGCTGCCTCTTGGTGAGAGTTTTGATCCTTGGCGTTGTGGGGTAGGAGAGCTACCAGCCAAGGATAGCCGAGCGGGGTAGCCGCTCGGCTGCCTCTTAGTGAGGGCTTAGATCCGTGGCGATGGAGGGGCCGTGGGAGGCCTGCCAGGGATGGACCGAGCAGTGAAGCTGCTCAGTTGTCTCTTGACGAGGGCTTTGATCCTTGGCATTATGGGGTAGGGGATCTACTGTAGGGTTCCTAGGCACACTCAAGAGGTTCCACAAGGCATCAACCATGCCAAAATCAAATTTTTCTATGTGCCTAACAACCCTAATCTAGATCGGTTACTAGAGGTAAGGCGAAACAACAAGCAAGCAAACTACTTTGCTACTAAGTGAATGGGAATACAACATTTGTAGATCCGGTCCTCCACTTCTAAAGCTCCGTGTTGACGTCCCTCCGCTGCGATCATCGGGATCCCGGACTCTAGCGTTGGTTTCATCGGAGAAATGAGCGGGCTAGGTCGTTGACTTCGAGGCCGAAGATGATCTACGTTGAGGCGACTCAAACTCAAGCTCCATCTTCACTAGGTCAAAAACTTTGTGAAGAGAACACCCTATGCTACATGGCAAGTGGTAGAGGATGAAGAAATAGAAAGTGGGTTCACTTTGGATTTGGATTTCTCACTTGGTTTCTTCACTTGAAAATTTTCAAGAAAGCTTTCTTCACTTGAAGAAGATGAAGAAGAAAGAAAAGAATGAATAATAGAATTATCAAAAATGAATAATCAAGTGAAGTCTATCATCTTGGAATCATAGGTGAGTTAACTTTTGTAGAGAGTAAATTAGGGTTTAGGTTGATGGTTAGGTTAAAGAACAAAACAAAATGGTTAGACTTTTTCAAAGATGCTAAAAAGCTTCATGAAGCTTCAAGCATAAAACAAAGAATGCCACCATTTTATTTTTGCCAAAATAAATAAATAAATAAAACCCTAACCATTAATCTAAACTTGGTGTAAGTCATACACACACCCAAGTTTGCATGTATCATCAAATATGATACAAACTAGTGCACAAACATATATCATATATACAACTTGTGCACATCAAGTGAGAAAATCAATCTTAAGTGAACCAATACTAGTCAATGTAAAGTAATATATCAAATATATAATTATACATTAAATCATTAAATCAATACTTGATTTAATGATCCGGTCATATCGTATATAACCGACTAATATCAAGTGTATAAATATATCGAATCAACATTTGATTCGGTAACCCGGCTATATCACATATAACCGTCCAATGATACAAATCGCGAGAATAGAATACAGTATCACATACTGGTATTATTCTCGGTCCCGCACATATCTCATATGCGCTCCCATTTCGTTTCGCTTGAGCCAGGAAACCCCTGTGTAGGACTCTAAAGACTCATCAATACGCCGGCAGTAGGTGATGATCATATCAAACACCCACAAGCCGCAAGCGGTCTGCTAAACGTAACAGCCACCCGGGTATTGAGAGATCAGAAGATCAACGAGCAAGCGTGCTCACACTCCTGTGAATCCAACCAGTAACACTTGCCGCACAGTCCGGTCTGTTCGTCTGATATGTCGCATATCTCGCCTAGGGGTGGTAAACGTCAGACCCCAGTAGCTTGATAAGTCATGCCGATGTAAGGTCCATAACAAGCATGAAACTACTGATAACACTTACCAGTAAATCAGTGCAACCCTGGCCAAGGATTTCCAGTTATGGCCAGTCGAGCATAGCGCAACATCAACCCCAATACCGGGAGAGACGAATCCCTTCATATCGCTCATTGCCTCCATGTGAATCGGGACTGTACCCAAAAACCACCTGTTTGCACGACTCAGTAGAGCCGTGGTAGGGTGGAAATCAAAGCACAGTGGGAGACACACAAGACTCTATGACGATCTCGGGTCAACAGACTAAGCTGTACCAGTGTCACCAGAGAACTGCCATCTGAGGTGAGGTATAATACCATCTGGGAGTTCTCGGCGAGTCCGTTCAGTGTACCCAGTCTCCACTAAGCACCCGCATACCATCTTTGATGTCAAACACCAATGGATATGGGATCATCCATCGCCCATCACATGGGTCGAGAAGATATACGCTAGTCTACTCTGGAATATCGATGCCCCATCTCGATATTCCCACGACTAGGAACATTGAAGGATGTACTCATGGACTACCCAGGCCCCACTAGTATGATCTACATCATAGTCCTGCAAGTCGAGCACATATCCTAAGGGCTTTATCAACATGTAATAGAGAGACAGCAAGTATACATGTTAAGATAAAGATCAACCAGATAGCGTACTATCATGTCGAGCAAGAAAGTCATACCTATATATGTCCCAGCATCCACTACAACATACATCCTATGTACAGTAATGGCCTCTAGGGCATACATATAACTAACAATCTCCCACTTGCACTAGGGCCATCTGTAGCAGTGGTTGCAGTATCTAATACTCAACAATCCCATAAAAGTCTCTCTTTGGGAAAAGGCCTTTGTGAGTGGATCCGCCGTGTTGTCTTCTGAGTCTACTCTCCTAACCTTGATCACCCTGGAGATCAACTATCTCCTTGATCAGGTGATGCTACCTCAAAATATGTCTGGGTCACTGATGGGACCGGGGTTCCTGGGCCAAAGCCACACTTCCATTGTCACACAATGGTAGGAACCCAGTTCATCTCATGAACCAATATACTCCCAAACTGCCTCTTTGGTAGTATCTTTGATAGCGATATCACCAGCCTTTATCGTCTAGCTTGCCACGGTATCTAGCTTGGAACTCTTTCAACATACCGTCCCTCCACTGAGGGTAAAGACAATGCCTGTGACTGACATTCAGTCAATCTTACCATCCTGGAAGCTGTCCAGTGATTCTCCCCAGGATCAATTGATACCATCTCACTACAACTAGTGAGAATCCTAACATCCATTTAGATCTATCTCATAGATATAAAACCTATGATTTAGTAGGTATCACTTTGATCCTATATTGAGAATCCTTGTGATAAGAGGAGATTGACCGAGCGTAGCATAGGAAACTCTTTTCCTATCAAGAGTATGTTGTCCACGTACAATACGAGAATGACCACCTTACTCTCTACTACCTTTTTGTATGTACAAGGTTCATCTACCATCTTGATGAAGTCAAACACTTTGACTACCACATCAAAACAGACGTTCCAACTCCGCGATGCTTGCTTTAACCTGTAAAGCAACTTGCACACGTTTCCGCTGCTCCCTCTGTTTACGAAGCCCTCTGGCTGTGTACTTATAGACGTTTTCTTCTAAATCAGTATTTAGAAAAATAGTCATGATACCCAACCACCAGATATCGTAGTCATGGTATGTAGCAATGGCAAGTAGGATCTGGATGGACTTAAGCATAGCCACTGGAAAAGGTTTAATCATTATCCACGCCTGGTCGATGACGAAAACCTTTAACAAGTCTAGCTTCGAAAGTCTCAACTTTTCTATCTACATCAAGTAATCTTCTCAAGATATACTTGCTCCCGATGGGGATTTAACCCTTCAGATTTCGCAACCAAAGTCCATACTTTGTTGGTGTAAATGGATTCCATCTCAGATCGCTAAGCATCCAGCCATTCTTACAGAGTCCCCACTCTTGATGGCCTGCTCGAAACTAGTTGGGTCATCATCTCATGATGAACTCCTCGCTCCCACTGTCATCGAGAAACCGAAGTATCTCTCAGGCGGATGAGGAACCCTGCTAGATCGGCGGAGAGGCTGAGGTTGGTCGGGTACTATAGAATCCTTTGGTTCTGTCAAATCATCGGCTGTAGTTTGTATAGCTGGAAATCCTTCCAGTTCTACAGAACTGACCTTGCCTTGAGCTTGTCCGGATTTTTCTTTTGACATAGGCCGGACAACCCCAAATCTTAACTTGCTTAAGAGATGGGCTCTTCCCATACCATATCTCATATGGAGTGGTAGGCAATGATCTGATTCGAAGCTAATTCAATAGGTATGCAGCTTCTTAAGTGCATAACCCCCAAAAGGAAACAGGTAACTCAGCAGTACTCATCATAGAGCGCACCATATCATATAGGGTGTGATTGCTCCGCCCCGATACACCGTTGTACTGTGGTGTATACGGAGGAGTAATGCTGAGAGAGAATCTCATTCTCCTTTAGAATAGTCCAGGAATCCCGTGCTCAAGTATTCTCCTCCCTGATCACATCAAAGGACATAATACTTATACCTGTTTTTGGTTCTCTACTTCTAACTTATATGCTGTGATTATCTCAAAAGTTTCGTACTTGTGTTTCAACAGGAACATGTGTCCGAATCTTGAGAGATCATCAATGAATGTAAGGAAGTACAAAAAACCGGTCGTGGCATATGTAGACTGGGGACCTTTATACATCACTATGTATCAGTCCCAAGAGTTCATTAACTCTTTCTCTGTTTCCAGTAAACAGAGCTATGGTCATCTTATCTTTGTGACATGACTGGAAAGTTTCATAAGATGTAAATTTAAACTGATTTAAATATGCATCTAAATGTAACTCAGCTAGTCGGGTCGCATTGATATGACCTAGTCTACAATGCCTCAAGAAGAATTCGTTCATTTCTGAACTCTTCCTCTCGTGTATGTTCTGTATACTAAGAACTGTAGTTTGATTTAGAACGTCAATACTTTTAAATAACGTGCCTGAACCGATCAACTCTTGATATAGGAAATGTTCAAAACATTATCCAACAATACAAAATTATATCCTTCTTTAGTAATAAAGAGACTGATATGATTTTGTATATCAGGTTCGGTATCTAATAACATTCATTCAGAATCAGTGTATTTTGGTAATATAGGGTGATAGTGACCAACAGACTTGGCTGCAACACTTGCACCGTTTTCTGTCTCATGAAACTTATCACCCGTTCTCAGTTCTCTACCTTTCTGTAGCCCATATAACAGATTACATATCTGGGATCCTGATCCGGTATCAAATACCCAGGGCGTAGAGGATACAGAGAAACAGTTCTTTGTAATGAACACACCCGAAGAAGATGCATCATTATGCACTTTCTTCATTTGGGCGGCATGGGAATCCTGGTATTCCCCTAATTCCTGCTCTGTCTTATAACAATTATAAGTTGGAGCGGGACCAACGTTCCCCAGCTCAGTATAACAAGCGGGTTCGGACAATACATCCATATTATTATCTTGATTAAGGCGTGACATGGTCGCTACCTGGAGAGAGAGAGAAGAAAACACTCTGCGTGCGCTCTTGCAAGATTAGATTGGTTATTTATTTTATCTAATCAGGATGGCTCCCACTGTTTTTATCAAATCTTCCTTCAAACCCTAAAAGGAAAGACTAGCCGGGATTAATTACACTCTACAAGTTCGCCAATCTTTCAGCCAGGCCAGTGTCGGTACTTTGAGGGAGGTTCCCCATTCTTTCGCACGGACCTAATTAAAGTAAACCTCGTTTTCCAAGGGGCGTAACCCCGTTGACACCTTTCTAGACACCTACTTGATCGGCTAATTGTAAAGTGCAAAACTCTCCCAGGAGTAACAATTACTCGCAGTGGGTATCGGGATCCAACTATCATATAGAAGGTATGCAATCTCATTGCAAATTTCAACAATTGAAACTCCCGATAAAGGTTTTTACCCCTAGTACTTATGACCTTAACTATGGTCAACAAATCATAAGCACTAGTCAAGTTCTACCCGTCATTTCGTGATTAATTAGACCCACCCACATGACCCTTAACTAAGGTCAACAAAGTCACACGACTGTCCTAACTAATCGCATCGTATGCGGTGTAGGAAGACACCACTTAGCTACCGTACACTGTGCCTTGACTATGGTCAACAAACACAGCACGAATACTAAGTACTCTACTTCCGAAAATGACGGAGGGTTGCGGATGGTTTTTAAGAAAACCTTTAACGCTTTGAACCTGATCTCGTTGCGGAATCAAATGGTTTTTAAATGGAGTGTTTTTTAGGCTTTTCTAGTTTTGCTAAAGGGGTCACTCCCGGTGAAGGGATCGTCGGCCCTTTCCTCATCGAATAAGGTGCAGAATATATCATATATACCACTGTGCAAAGAAAAAACTATAGAAGCAATCAAAAGACAAACCGAGGGTTGTAGCATCTGCTAATTATTGCTAAAGAGGTCACTCCCGGTGAAGGGATCGTCGGCTCTTTCCTCATCGAATAAGGTGCTGGATGTTCTACAAGGAACACCACTATGCGAAGCAACAACTAGAGCTACCTAATTTTTGAAATTCGATTCCACAACATCTTTTAGGTTTATTTTCTTTCATTAATCTCATTAATGAATGTCCCATCATTTAAGTCCATCTAAACATCACAGATAAATACAACGTACACTTATGCCATCCGCATTCGCCTCGATGTCCCGTCTGCACCGTTAGGTTAGGTAACTAACGGCAAAGCGGGGCAGGGCTAGCGCGGGTGTAAAACATAAGCAACGTTTATATAATATATCATATATACTATATACAGTATCAATCTGAACATATCACATGATCACATCACAGATAATGCAGCAGAAAATATCATACGAAATATTGGATATACTAGGACGTCCGTATTTTATTTTGAGCATGTATAAAACACGGATTCCACCGTCATGATGAATAGCCAATCCCACACCCCTAGACCCCTACGAGAGCGGCAAGCAATCCTACCAATTCTAGAGTTAGGAGAACCGGACTCGACTCTTCGAGATGGTCTCCCACTGGACCCTAGAACCCGGTTACTTGTGCTCCCCTTCTTGGGTCTATCCTAATGCGCAAAAGTAAATAATATACATCAACGGTGACATCTTCCGCAACCTGGAAATGCCCCAATAAAAGAATATTACATACAAGTTTATACATGAATGAAAATGAAAAACACTCATCTCACATAAAAAAACCCGGCTATTCAAACACGACGATCCAATATAACATATCCAGCAACACATAACATCACATGTCATCAACGTAAGTAAATATGCCCATCCCAATTGTCGTTGACATATAGCAACGAAACCGGCGATATCACATATTACACTTACGGTCGCAGAAAAGAAAATGTAAAACTACAACAGTTGGAATCCGCAACTTCCTTAGACATCGCATGCCTAACCAATTATAAACCCCGCATTTTAGTCTCATTATCGAAAACTCTTTTCAATATCAAGTCGGGCAATTCAATAAGATTCCCGACATCCTGATCGAATGCTCGTCGCAAACTTTAGTAGACGGCCGCACCCCCAGATGCCGTCGACGAAGTGCACTAAGGCGGAACACCGCTGCCGCGAGCACCCGAACGGATGCTTTCGGCGACGGGGTTCTCCTACAGTCACTTGGTCGGGGTTATGGGGTGTAGCTGTCTATTAAGTTTACCGGCGAGTATCCGCGTACGCTACGTGATTGCGACGGACTTTTGATCGCATCAAAATTCCATGGCAACCGATCATCTGAGACTAAACTGCTATGTTTATAACGTTCAAATTAGTTATCTCATAACTACTTGTGGATTCCAAATATTGTATCACATTCCAGATAATTAGACAATGTTAAACTTTCCGATCGAATGATCAAACACTCAAGTTTTCCCAAATAGCTCAACACTTGAAATAAGTTCAAAAACTCATGCCACAGTACCAACGGTCCAGCCGTAGAAGGGTCAGGCCTATGCCTCACATGTGGCACGCCGTACTGCCCCAAACCCTAAGGTTCAAAAGGCAGTTCAAGACGGTCACATAATCGAGTTAAGGTTTGTTGTCTTCTAGAGGGTCCATCGCGTTACTTGCACGACTTAGAACGTTTTTAAACTACGGAAAAATCCAACGCTTGGAAATTTTCCTGCAGGGGAAAAAGTGAGTTATTGATATCCGTCCGAACTTTTTAACACATTCTATAAATTACCCGGACAAACTAAACAAAGTTAAATTATCCGATCGAATCAACGAGTCCGCAATACAACCCTAGAAAACTCAACACTTGAGTGGAATTAAAAAATTCCCAGAAAAAAATGACAAGAAAGGACCTAAGAATAAATATATGAAGTTTCAGGGACTAATTCATAATTTTAGCCGCGGAACCGCCGCCAAACCCTTGGTTTGGCCGCGGTTCCGCGGTCAAATTTTTGAGTTACAGGTCCGTACTTTACAGTAATTCTTAGTTTTTCCTGCTTAATGTTCTGAACATTTTTAATTTGGAAAAATCCTCAGTTTTAAAAAATGTACAGAGAAGGGTATAATTTAGGGTTTCGGAGTTCGATCGGATTTCTAACTTCGTCTACACTTCGCCTAAAGCTTTAGCTAGGCTCTGATACCACTGTAGGGTTCCTAGGCACACTCAAGAGGTTCCACAAGGCATCAACCATGCCAAAATCAAATTTTTCTATGTGCCTAACAACCCTAATCTAGATCGGTTACTAGAGGTAAGGCGAAACTACAAGCAAGCAAACTACTTTGCTACTAAGTGAATAGGAATACAACCTTTGTAGATCCGGTCCTCCACTTCTAAAGCTCCGTGTTGACGTCCCTCCGCTGCGATCATCGGGATCCCGGACTCTAGCGTTGGTTTCATCGGAGAAATGAGCAGGCTAGGTCGTTGACTTCGAGGCCGAAGATGATCTACGTCGAGGCGACTCAAACTCAAGCTCCATCTTCACTAGGTCAAAAACTTTGTGAAGAGAACACCCTATGCTACATGGCAAGTGGTAGAAGATGAAGAAATAGGAAGTGGGTTCACTTTGGATTTGGATTTCTCACTTGGTTTCTTCACTTGAAAATTTTCAAGAAAGCTTTCTTCACTTGAAGAAGATGAAGAAGAAAGAAAAGAATGAATAATAGAATTATCAAAAATGAATAATCAAGTGAAGTCTATCATCTTGCCACCATGGGTGAGTTAACTTTTGTAGAGAGTAAACTAGGGTTTAGGTTGATGGTTAGGTTAAAGAACAAAACAAAATGGTTAGACTTTTTCAAAGATGCTAAAAAGCTTCATGAAGCTTCAAGCATAAAACAAAGAATGCCACCATTTTATTTTTGCCAAAATAAATAAATAAATAAATAAAACCCTAACCATTAACCTAAACTTGGTGTAAGTCATACACACACCCAAGTTTGCATGTATCATCAAACATGATACAAACTAGTGCACAAACAAATATCATATATACAACTTGTGTACATCAAGTGAGAAAATCAATCTTAAGTGAACCAATACTAGTAAATGTAAAGTAATATATCAAATATATAATTATACATTAAATCATTAAATCAATACTTGATTTAATGATCCGGTCATATCGCATATAACCGACTAATATCAAGTGTATAAATATATCGAATCAACATTTGATTCGGTAACCCGGCTATATCTCATATAACCGCCCAATGATACAAATCGCGAGAATAGAATACAGTATCACATACTGGTATTATTCTCGGTCCCGCACATATCTCATATGCGCTCCCATTTCGTTTCGCTTGAGCCAGGAAACCCCTGTGTAGGACTCTAAAGACTCGTCAATACGCCGGCAGTAGGTGATAATCATATCAAACACCCACAAGCCGCAAGCGGTCTGCTAAACGTAACGGCCATCCGGGTATTGAGCGATCAGAAGATCAACGAGCAAGCGTGCTCACACTCCTGTGAATCCAACCAGTAACACTTGCCGCACAGTCCGGTCTGTTCGTCTGATATGTCGCATATCTCGCCTAGGGGTGGTAAACGTCAGACCCCAGTAGCTTGATAAGTCATGCCGATGTAAGGTCCATAACAAGCATGAAACTACTGATAACACTTACCAGTAAATCAGTGCAACCCTGGCCAAGGATTTCCAGTTATGGCCAGTCGAGCATAGCGCAACATCAACCCCCAATACCGGGAGAGACGAATCCCCTCCTATCGCTCATTGCCTCCATGTGAATCAGGACTGTACCCAAAAACCACCTGTTTACACGACTCAGTAGAGCCGTGGTAGGGTGGAAATCAAAGCACAGTGGGAGACACACAAGACTCTATGACGATCTCGGGTCAACAGACTAAGCTGTACCAGTGTCACCAGAGAACTTCCATCTGAGGTGAGGTATAATACCATCTGGGAGTTCTCGGTGAGTCCGTTCAGTGTACCCAGTCTCCACTAAGCACCCGCATACCATCTTTGATGTCAAACACCAATGGATATGGGATCATCCATCGCCCATCACATGGGTCGAGAAGATATACGCTAGTCTACTCTGGAATATCGATGCCCCGTCTCGATATTCCCACGACTAGGAACATTGAAGGATGTACTCATGGACTACCCAGGCCCCACTAGTATGATCTACATCATAGTCCTGCAAGTCGAGCACATATCCTAAGGGCTTTATCAACATGTAATAGAGAGACAGCAAGTATACATGTTAAGATAAAGATCAACCAGATAGCGTACTATCATGTCGAGCAAGAAAGTCATACCTATATATGTCCCAGCATCCACTACAACATACATCCTATGTACAGTAATGGCCTCTAGGGCATTCATATAACTAACATCTACCAGCCAGGGTAGTCGCTCGGCTGCCTCTTAGTGAGGGCTTAGATCCTTGGCGATGGAGGGGCCGTGGGAGGCCTGCCAAGGATGGACCGAGCGGTGAAGCTGCTCAGTTGCCACTTGGCGAGGTCTTTGATCCCTGGCGTTGTGGGATAGGGAGCTACCAGCCAGGGATAGCCGAGCAGGATAGCCGCTCGACTGCCTCTCGGTGAGGGCTTTGATCGTTAGCGCTGGAGGGGCCGCGGGAGGCCCGCTAAGGATGGACCGAGCCTGCTTAGGATGGACCGAGCAGTGAAGCTGCTCGATTGCCTCTTGGCGGGGGCTTTGATCCTTGGCATTGTAGGATAGGGAGCTACCATCCAGGGATAGCCGAGCGGGGAGCCGCCCGGCCGCCTCCTGTTGAGGGCTTTGATCACAAAGACAGAACTCCTCTTTTTGCAGTGTTCTAACGTTCCCTTCTTATTATTTAAATGGAAAGTACTTTTTAGAAAAATTCACGTCGTCTTTGTGAAAGGAGAGGTACACACTCGTAGGCATTGATTTCACCGGTACAGCTTGAGCTTCTCGGCGTTGTAAGGCCGCGGAAACTTGTGCCCGTCCGCATCCTGTAAGCGGTAGGCCCCGCCGGGAAGTACCTCGGAGACGAGGAAAGGACCGTCCCATTTTAAGGAAAACTTGTGCAGCCTGCCTTGATCGACGAACTCGTTTCGCCGTAGGACTAGATCTCCGGTCCTGAAGGAGCAACGCTTGACCCGCGCGTTATAGTATTGGGCAGTTTGCTGCCAATAGGCGGCAGCCCTGATTTGAGCCCGGTCTCGTTTCTCCAACAAGATGTCCAGGTTGGTACGTAGTGCCGTGGTGTTTGCTTCGTCGTCGAAGTGTTTGACCCGGTGACTGGGTAGCCCGATCTCCGCCGGGGCCATTACCTTAGTCCCGTAGCAGAGGCTGAAAGGGGTTTCCCCGGTGGGGGTCTTCTTTGACGTGCTCAGGGCCCATAAGACCCGGGGCAGTTCCTCGACCCAACTGCCTCGGCGCCTTTCTAGGCGGGTCCGGAGACCTGGGAGGGCGTCCCGGTTAGCAACTTCGGTCTGCCCGTTGCATTGGGGATGTGCGACCGCGGCAAACTTCATGAGGATATGATATTCATTGCAGAAATCCTTCACTTTCTCGTTTTCGAAGTTCGTCCCATGGTCGGTGATGATGCACCTTGGGATACCGAACCGAAGTATCAAGTTGTTCTGCAGGAACTTGATGGTCGCGGCGGCATCCGGTTTCCTGATGGTGACGACCTTGATCCTCTTTGTGAAGTAATCTACTGCAACAAGGACATATTTGTGCCCACCCGCACCGGTAGGGAACTGGCCTATCATGTCCAATCCCCACTGGACGAACGGCCACGGGGAGGTTAAAGCGGTCAACTCGGTAGCCGGAAGGCGAGGTATGCTTCCGTGGAGTTGGCAACTTTTGCATCTCCTGACGAGCTTCTGGGCGTCTTCGTGAACAGTTGGCCAGTAGTACCCCTGGAGCAATGCCTTCTGGATTAAGGTTCGGGCCCCTTGGTGTGCGCCGCCGACCCTTTCATGGATTTCACAGAGGACGTAGTCGGCTTTGTAGGGGTCGACGCACCGGAGCAGGGGCTGAGTGAAGGATTTCTTGTAAAGGTTCCCATTGCTCCATACGAAGTGGCGGGCTTTGGCCCGGAGACGGCGAGCTGCTCCCCGATCTTCCGGGAGCGTACCATCCCTTAGGAATTCTACGAGGGGCTTCCACTAGTCTTGGTCATCTTCCTGCACCGTATACACATGAAGTATTGTCGCTCCGTCTTCCATGCTGGGCTGTGGCAAGGTCTCGAAGAGGATAGATCGCTTGTTGTTGGTCGAGTAGGACGAAGCCAGCTTGCTCAGGGCGTCGGCTTGGGCATTGAGCTGCCTGGGTATTTTCTCAACTTGGACTTCGTCAAAATTCTTCCGAAGTTTTCTTACTTCGGCCAGGTACTTCACCATTAGAGGTTCCCGAGCCTCGAAGTGGCCGGTCACTTGGCCAACGACCAGGGTTGAGTCACTGCAGATTTGAATTGTTTTCAGCCCCAGCCCGGAGGCCATGCGCAGTCCAGCCAGTAGGGTCCTGTACTCTGCCGCGTTGTTTAAGGCATTGAATCCGAGTTTTAGAGAGTACTCCATTTCTTCCTCGTTCAGGCCCCGAATGATGAGGCCGGCACCACAACCTTCCTCGGTTGAAGACCCGTCGGCATAAATGACCCACTCAGGGATTGAGTCGGGCCTCCTCACGGTTGTGTGTTGAGCTGCGAGGGTTGGCGTGGACTCCGGTTCCTTACTGGGGATGGTGCATTCGACGATAAAATCGACCAGGGCCTATGCCTTGATGGCCTACCTCGGGCGATATTTTATGTTAAATTGGGACAGCTCCCACCTCCACTTCTCTAAGCGGCCCGAGGATTCCGGTGACGCGAGGATAGCCCCCAGCGGGCGCTCGGTAAGAACGAGGATGGTGTGTGCCTAGAAGTAGTGCCATAGCTTCCTTGAGGCCACAATGAGTGCCAAGACGATCTTCTCTATGGCTGGATACCTCATTTTCGCGTCTTTGAAGACGTGGCTCATGCAGTATACCGGCTTCTGCACTCCGTCGACCTCCCGGACGAGCACTGAGCCTGCTGCTTAGTCAGATACAACCAGATACAGTGATAGTTCGTCTCCTCCAACTGGTCGGGTGAGCAGCGGTGGCGTCGGAAGGTGCCTTTTTAACTGGTCAAAGGCGGTCTGGCACTCTTCTGACCACTCGAACCTCGGAATTTTCCTTAAAGCTTTGAAGAATGGTAGGCACTTTTCCCCAGACCTCGACATGAAACGGCTCAGAGCGGCTACCCGCCCTGTCAGTCGCATGATCTCGACATTGGTCTTGGGCGCGGTCATGTTGAGGATAGCGTCGATTTTTTCCGGGTTAGCCTCGATCCCTCGGTGGGTGACCATGAAACCGAGGAACTTTCCCCCGGTGATCCCGAATGCGCACTTGGCGGGGTTCAACTTCATCTTGAACTTGCGGAGTACCTCGAACGTCTCGCCCAGGTCCTTGGCGTGGTCGGTCGACGAGACTGATTTGACGAGCATATCGTCGACGTAAACTTCCATGTTCCTGCCGATCTGTAGCTTGAACATGCGGTTGACCAACCGTTGGTACGTAGCCTCGGCATTCTTGAGGCCGAAGGGCATCACCTTGTAGCAGTATACCCCCCGCTCCATTGTGAATGCGGTGAGATCTTCGTCTGCTGTATTCATACGGATCTGATTGTAGCCGGAGAAGGCATCCATGAATGTCACGACCCGAAATAGCCCGTGACTGGCACTTGAATCATATGAAGTCTATAGGACCCCATCTAATTCAAGTAAGCTAAAAGCCCAGAAATCTAAAACCATTTTAAGGAGTAAATAAAGAAAACTGGTTTTTAAGAAGTAAAGAAAACGTGTTTTGAAAACAAGGTTTTAAATCAATAAGCCGAATATGCGTTTTTAAAATGTATTGTCTTTTCTGAAAATTTCGGCAGAGTTTCCTTTGTAAATACTGGCCCCGAACGGGGTACAACAAGAATAATATATATATGCAATGATAAAAGGCATCCCCAAGCGGGAGCTAGCTCTTCGTCAATCGACGGTCACAACCACGCAAGCAATATAATATACAACGCCGAAGGGCGAGGATCAAAACTCAGAAAAAGAAACTCAAACAGCATGAAAACCGTAATACTACAACGCGCGACTCTAAGGTCGAAATAATACATAACTGATTTTCTAAGTCTGAAACAATATACAAGTTTTGGTTGATGGAATTACTAGATACAACTGAATAATACATGTACAATGGTGGTTCTGATGCAAAAGAACCCACCTACTAAAGCAAGTCACTCGTAAGGGAAGCAATGTGCCAGAAAAGCCGCAATAAAACCTGTACGGCAAAACCTGCAAGAAACTGTGGCACAACGGGGGTGAGTTGCCAACTCGTGAATAGAAAACATCACAGAGCAGAAATCGTATATATGACTCATCCTAGGTCAATACGATCAGATATATATAAACCTCAATATGAATAAGTCTGAAGCATGCAAAAGTGGCAGTATAACCTCTATACATGAGTGTAGTGCCAAGTGCTCGTGCCAGTGCCTCAGATAATAACATATCAAGAATATGATGTATGAACAATGTAATCAAATCTGTATGTATGTGGATCCCGTCCACGCGTCACCCAATGACAATAACCATCATGCATGTAAATATCATAAAGCATATGCATGGAAATACGAGGATATAAACCATATGTGTCCCTCACGACACGTCAAAATCATGGAACCGGAGTGTCCAGCATCGACACTCGAAAACATCATGAAAGCTGTGCCCAGCATCGGCACGTAAATCCTCATATATCGGGCTCCGTCAGTCCGGATCAGTTCACGGGCTCCGTCTGCGGAATCGGCCCTCGGCCCCGGCAGTACGCCCATATCCATCTATCGACTCTGGTCAGTATCCTCCGGATAACCGCCAGGTCCAACCAATCACCGGTAGGTAGTAGTCCCTCTGCCAGGCTCACCGTCTACTACACAGCGATCCGTTCTCGTCCCGGGGTACCATACTAGGTCCACCATGTACCCGCAATCGACCTCATCCGCCTCCTCGAATCGGGTTTCACATGTTGCTCTCAGTACCGAGAAAACACATGGTGAACGCACTGAAATATCATATCAAGGGTAACCGGATTTTTAAAACAATTACCTATTCTCTATTGAAATACCCACGGTTCCCAAATCCAGAAATATCATGGAAACAACATATCTCAATGCGTATAATCAGAAAGCATGATGTATGCGACATGTAAAAGAAATGCAAGCATATCAGTATATCATGCAACATGGAATAGTAATATGCACATATTGAGGGAAACCGCTTTTTTAAAATGAATCGGTTTTAAAGAGTATCTTGCGATTCCCAAATCTCTAATCAAGCCAGAATCATCAATGTATGTGCAAATACATATGCATGCATGTATGGGTGTACAATAGGAATACACAGTATATAGGTACACAAGTATGCCATGCAAGGGTCATATCCTGAATGTAACAGTACTACAGTGTAGTGACATGGCAATTATCGATGATGAAGTATGTGAGCCGGCAAGAAGTGTACGTGGAATATACGCATCATCGATAATGGTGCTGGTGTCCTAACAGCATAGTTGTAATATAGCAATAAACACAAGCAATGCAATGCAAATAGCATGAATATGCGGAATTGAATAATCAACGCAACTGTGAAGAATCTACCTCAATAAATACATCATGCAGCTTTGCCATTTGAAATAAGACGAATCGGGGTTTTTGGTAAAATAAGGGCTACGGTGTTTTAAGAAAAGATGCGTCGTTTGAAAAATATCCGTAGAATCCCTTTTTCCTATCTTTAAAATATCCCCGACTCGTTAGTTTTGAAAAAAGGTATGACTCGGGTATAGTCTATTGTCTACTAAGTAATCTACAGACCTAACTAACAAGCTAAACAGGAGGGTATGGAAACCACCTACATCTGAGTCGATATATATATATAAATATAATAGTCGGTGATCCCGCCTTAATAGTATCACATACGATACAATATACATCATATAATATTCTCGAGTCATGAGTGCGGATCTATCATCAATAAATAGCTCGTACGTAAATCCGTCGTACGACATCCCAAATCTGGGTACGGGTCAATATCACGGTCAGCTCATCAATTATCTAGTATCCTTATCATCTTTTCTATTTTTCTTATCCAAGCTCTTCTAAATTTAAAATCCCCACCATGCATGAATCATGAAGAAATGCCATGAAGAAAAATGTAACAAAGGTTGAAAATGACATGTGCATGCCATAAGCACAAAACACGTTAAAGCGCGATTAGCGATTTTTAATCGCGATTAGCACTAAATTAGTGTCAAACTAATCATAAAAACTAAAAAATTGCATAATTTCATAAAATACCCTATTTTAGAATTTTCCATAATTTTTCCCATTTATCGGTATTTAATTATACCGAAATATTAAAATATTCATTAAAATAATATTAAATTATAAAAATTCCTAAAAATAATATTTTTTTTTTTGAAATGTTACAATGAAGCTCAATAGCTCGTGGCCCACAGAGCTGTCAACGAGCTTATCTATCCGAGGTAGGGGATAGTTGTCTTTGGGGCAAACCTTATTGAGGTCGGTGAAGTCGACGCACATGCGCCACTTCCCGCTTGACTTCTTGACCAGGACCACGTTCGCTAGCCACTCCGAATAGGGCACATTCCGGATGAATTTGGCGGCGAGGAGTCGATCTACCTCGTCCTCGATAGCCTTCTGTTTGACCGATGTTGGGGTCAAGATTTGCACCCCAGTTAACCAAGTCAAAGTCAAGGTCAGCCCCAAGCCAGGCGGGCCCAAGCCCAAGCAAGTGGGCCAATGCCCGGGTCGAGCCCGAACACTAAGCGTCCGACCTTCCGCCATACCAAAATAAAAATCATGTAACAAATAATTTTGATGTAATTTTTTGTGCATGAATGTATGTAAAATGGGCATAAAGCTAATTTTTTGTAAGCCCATGGCTTATGTGCAAAAAGAAATAGCACATGAGATATGAGATAGGCAAAATGCCATTTTGTAAAGTCCAAGGGGGTAGATGTAAATGTGTAAGCCTATAAGAGGCAACATGATGAAAATATCTAAGAGACTTTTCATTCCCTCAAAAATCTAGGGTTCTTTATGCCTCCTCCTTCCTCAAGGTTCAAAACCTTCTTCCCCTTTTTCAATTAAATCAAGAGTTTTACTCTTCCTTTCCCAAAACTAAATAGTTTTTCACCACAAAACCCACAAAGGGGAACTCAGATCTCCCATCAGATCTCAAAAATAAGAGATTTTTAAAATCTCATATTTCTTGTTCTTCAAGATCCGGCCAACAGAGGAGGAAGGAGGAGACCCATCTCCAAAAATCCCATCTGGGGAAGATCCAAGGCTCAAGGGAGAAGCCCCTTCATCAGCTCCAAAAATATCTTAGGAGTTCAACTCCATAAGTCAAATCGGGAGCACAGCTCCCGGTGCAGGGACCAAGTCCCTCTTGCTGCTGACACCTAGCGCCCGCGTGCAAGGCATGTGGGGCGGTGGCGCTCTGGCGCTCTGGCGCTCAGCGCCCGCGTGCCAGGCACGTGGTGCGCTGGCGCTCTGGCGCACAGCGCCCACATGCCATGCACGTGGTGCGCTGGCGCACAGCGCCCGCGTGCCTGGTACGTGAGGCGCTGGCCCACGCATCCTTTGGATGCCCTTTATATATATATATATATATATACTATATATATATATATATACCCACCCACACACACACGCACATACTCCATGACACTGTCCCTGTTAGAAAAAAAAATTTCTAACGGGGCGCTGCTCCGCACCCCGCAAGGGGGCTGCTAGCCCCCTTGACCCCCAGCCCCGCTATCCGGGTAGTAGGACCCCCGTAAAAACTCTGCGGGGCCCCCGATATATCCAAAACCCCTTCAAAACACAACACTGCATATTGTGTTGGGTTTCCCTAGCACCTACTTAAGAGTATAGAAGCATCACACATGCCACTTAAAAAAAAATATAGAGGTGCTAAGCAAACAAAGTAAGGATCTTTAACTAGAATACTAGGGTAACAACTAAAGTATCACATACAAAAACCATATTATCACTAAGTGAAAGGAATACAACCTTTATAGTCCTCTTTGTAGTGGCTCCTAGGATCGTTGAGAGTTGAAGAAAGGTTGCAAGTAAGCTTCTTTGTCCACGATGATCCACCCGAAGTCCACTTTGTCCAAGCTTCTAGCTCCACTTGATGTAAGAAGAAGATGAAGCTAAACACTCTAAACTAATTGGCTAGATTAGAGTAGAATGATGAGGTGGTGTGTTTTCTTTTATCAAAACCCTTTCTTTTCTTATTCCCTCACTCTATGGAAAACTCAAGAGAGCGTGGAGGAAGAAGAAGATGGCAACACTTGAGCTCAAGAGATAATAACAAAAGAAAATCAAGAAAGAGAAAAGAAAATGATATATATATTTTCTTTCTCTCAACAAACCATGGTAACTAATAATATCTAGATATTTAGTAAGTGAGTTAAAACCCAAAAGGAAAGCTAAACCAATGGTTAAAAGTTAAGTCAAGTGAGGTTCACTTTGGAAGTGTGTAGAAAAAATCAACCATGGATTAACTTTCCTTTTTGTTTTGTTTTAAATCAAATACAAATATATATATATATATATATATATATATATATATATATATATGTTTCCCCCAATCAGAGCAAAGCGTTGCTTGAATTTCAAAAATTCAAAAATTAAAGCAACGCTTCAGATTCCTTGCGCTGCATGCAACGCGCCACGTGTCAAAAGCAGACACGCCAGCACAGCGCCCAAGGCAGCGCACCCAATCAGAGCAAGGCTCTGTTTAAAATTCAAATTTTAATAAAGGAAGCAACGCTTCAGATGACTTGCGCTTGGCGCTGCGCGACACGTGTCAGCGCAGTTGCGCTGCGCTCTGCACTGCGCGACACGTGTCAGCGCAGTTGCGCTGCGCGACACGTGTCAGCGCAGTTGCGCTGCGCGACACGTGTCTAGCGCAGGTGCGCTTGCACTAACTGTGCCAGCACTAAATCAGAGTTTAAAATCTAGAAAAGATCTTTCTAAAACAAAAGGATTATCCTCTGTAAAACAGAGGCCCTACGATCAAAGATCCAACGGTGGGGAAACATCCCTAAATCACTCAGAGAAAGATCTCTTTAACTGATTTAACAAATCAATTGGCCCTATATAAAGGCCCCTAGACTCCAAGTCTAAAACACACATACATACAGAGAGAGCTCTTCTAAAAACTTTAAGAAAAATTCAGAAAGAAAGAAAAAAGGTAAAACCTTTGGAAAGAAAAAGAAGAATTTCTTCTAAAAGGATCAATGATTTAAGAACAAGATCAAGATCTTTAATAAAAAATAATAATAAAGAAGTAATCTACTTCATGACTAGATCTTTTGATCTATATAAAGGCATTGCCTTTTTGATGAACCACTGGTTCTTGAAATTTGAGGCAGAACCTCTCTGGAAAAAGAAAAAAACTTGTTTTCTTTGATCTAAATCTGATCAAGATATTAAACAGTGCCTTGCACTTTTGAAATTTGCACTGTTGCGCTCCTTGGATTGACGCAAGCCACCAGAGAGCGCCATGTGTCAATCACAGAACAACTGCGCCTTGCGCTTCTAAAAACAGAGCACTGCTCTCTTGGTTTGGCGCAAGTCACCAGAGCGTGCCACTTATCAGCAGCGCACTAGCACAGCACACTGGCGCAGCGCACTGCACTAACAGTCTTGCGCTCACCAGAGCGTGACACGTGTCACCTTCATATGAATTTGCGCCTTGCTCTCCTCAATTGGCGCAAAGCGCCTGACAGGCCACGTGAGGCACTGTCAGAACATTTAATGCAGTGCATTATTAAGGGTAGAGCCCAATTAAAAGGTCTATCAGACCCAATAAAAATGCAATGCATTATTAAAAAAAAAGGGCAGAGCCCAATTAAAAGGTCTATCAGACCAAATAAAAAAAATGCAGTGCATTATTAAAAAGGGCAGAGCCATAGTAAAGGCCTAATAGGCCAAATGCAAATAAAATATTGAATATTCTCAACTGGACTTAGCCCAATTCTGGCCATAAGTCCTCAAATTAAATTGACTGAGCACGACTGCTCTCTCAAATCAATTTACACCTGGTTCAAGGGTACATCTCTGAACTCCTCTGATATTTGTCATTGTAATCCTTCAACGTCGTCAGAGAGGTGACAGGTCCCGACAACCACACATTGCTATGGACTGTGGGGTCCTTAAACCCATGGACTAATGCGTCCTTAAACTAATATTCGTCCCTCAAATGGGAATGTTGGACCGAAATGTCATTAAACTAATATTCGTCCCTAAAATGGGAATGTTGGATCACCATGTCCGTAAACTGGCAATGGACCACCATGTCTCTAAACTGGTAATACGGACTGTGGGGTCCTTAAACTCATGGACTAATGCGTCCTTAAACCAATATTCGTCCCCAAAATGGGAATGTTGGACCACCATGTCCTTAAACTGGCAATAGACCACTATGTCCCTAAACTGGAACAATAGAGCCCCCAAATGCTCTTTTGTCGGATCTAAACGATCCCGTTAAGTTGATCTTAGTCTCAAATTAGACTAACGTATCCTTAACAAACGTTTAAGTTGATCTTAGCCTCAAATATGGCTAACGTATCCTTAAACCAAAACCCCAAACCCAAATCTAAGAAAATACGGATTTGGACTAATCCACGTCCTACGGGCGATCATATAAATTAGTCTCCGTATACAATCCACGGGCAACCACAAACAAAACAAACACCCACGACACGAAGTGAAATTCTGGAGAAGGAGAAAGTTGTTACCGCGATGCGGTAGCGTAATTAACTGCAGGGGCTTGCGCCTGCAGGGAAGAGCTTCCCCACAATCAAAAACCCCTCAGACGAGGGGGGATCTGACGAAGTCTGCTACATCAGCTGCATCCGTCTAAACCTCCAATACACGGTGCCATAAATCAACTTGGCATTTTCGGAGAGGTGGACGGATAAAACCAAATAGCATTTGCCCCGAATCTCAGGCAAGACTGCCCGCATTGCGCCGTCTTTCGGAAGGGAACAGATTCTGGCACGCCCGGTGGGACCTTTTCCTCTTTCCATTCCACACTTCGTGTGTCGCATCCGCGAACGAATCGCGGTTTGTTAATGGTTGCCCTCGGGTTTCAAGTTACTAAGATTTGGTCTCTTGCTTAGTGCAGAAAGCAAACAGCAATGGCGTCCAGCTGCTCGAACTGCTCCAAGTGCAACTGCAACCGACGCTCCGCCTCACCTGGAGGCATAGCCTATGGACCTCAGGCGGCATCACTATTCACGATGCCGGTGGAACAAATTACTCAGGCTACCACCGGTCTATTTTTCGGGACCATGCTCCCGCCAGCGAGCTTCACCATCCCTGTTCCCGTACCGGAAGCTTCAAAGAAGTCGGTCTTCGATCGACTTGCTACTACCACGGCCCCTCTTAACGGGCCGTCCAATTCCAACTCCTCGGTCTTCACCAGGCTGAGCTCGAGCTCCAAAGGGCCTACCAAGAAGCCCGTAATACCTGAAGTGGCCATCCCCACTCCTAAAGTCGTTGAGGCGGCTTCTCCTCCCAGAGGGTTGGTCTTTCCGAGACTGACTGTTCCCGCTCCCGCTCAGAAATCTGTTTTTGACCGGTTGGACACGGCTTCTCAACGGACATCAGTTTTCAAGAGGCTGACACCGGTAATATCCCCTCACCTGAACAGGGGGCAAGACAAAGCCGTCGCTGAACCAATCCCAACAACTCGTCACGCGCGCCGCCGCCACTGGCGCCGGATAAGGAAGGCTGGGGGCGACTCCCCCTCGGGGCTAACTCCACCAGCCCCAACGACGGAAATTGATGCTGCTGTTCCAACTGGGAACAGCTTTGAGCTGCTGAACAGGGTACGCAGGAATTCACCAACTGCTGTGCTCAAAAGATCTTCGCCACCGGTAGAGACCTTCGTAGAAACAAATCTGGAGCAGTCTCCTCAACGGCTGTCTTCCAAAGTCTACAAGACTTGGCGACGAGTCCGAGAATCGGTGATTGATCCGAATTTCTCCCATCAGCATAAGAAGTCAAAAGTCCGACAGGAGGACAACCGCCCTGTTAAGCAACGGAAGACGACGGCCACCTGGATGCCCACAGCAACGGCCCCCTCAGCTTCGACAGCCCACAAGAAAAGAAGGCCGGAGAAAATCCCCACGCCTGCGGTAAATGTCAAAGGTAGTGAGCTTAAACGCCCTGAGTCCGGGGGCATTGTGGTACATACCGTCTACATGGCGTCCGGGAAAGAGGATAGCCGTATATCCAAAGGTCATCGACCGCTCACAGCGATCAGTGACGAAGGCTCAAGAGCAGCAGCAGAAGCTCTAAGAAATGATGACTGCGATGGCCGCACTCACTGGGCCAAAAGAAAGCCCAGAAGCATCCTCGGATCAGCGACAGGAGCAAGAAACCGACGCCGAATTCCTTCGCAGGATACTTGAAAAGAAGGAAAAAGAGGCTGCGGAACAAGCAGCCAATATAAAACGAATGGCCCTTCTGTTCCAGGACATGGTGGGTATGATGATCTAGCAAGATCCTCCCGCTGAAGATCCCCCGATTATTCTTGAAGATGATAGAGGAGAAATATCAAATCCACCGCCAGCTCTTTCAACAGCCAAGGAGGAGACAATTTCTAAAGCTGCCCTGGATGAATATATAGCTCAACAGATAAGGGTTCATCAGGCAACTGAGGCAGCCGGTCAAGTTGTCAAGACGGGGCGACCGTATCCGAGCTGGTATGATCAGATCAAATACCCGCCGGGCTACACGATCCCAAAATTCCATGTTTACAAGGGAACTGGCAATCCCCATCAGCATGTTGCCCAGTTCAGGGCTCTTTGTGGCAATACCAGCGGGGATGATAAACTTTTGCTTCGCCAGTTCGTCGGTAGCTTATCGGAGACGGCGTTTGAGTGGTACTCCGAACTTCCGAATGACTCCGTCAAGGCCTTCGCTGAAATGGAGTTGTTGTTTACTCAACGATTCGCGAGCGCCAGCGAACGTACTCCAATAACAGCTTTGATCAACACAAGAGTAAAGCCGGGCGAAACGTGGGTTCAATATGCAATCCGATGGCGGAACTTGTGGTCGAAGTGCGAACAGCGCATCGAGGAGGCACCAGCGGTGGGCATGTTCGTGGACACCCTAGATCCTCATGCAACTATCTCACAGTTCATGATGTTCTTTAAACCAACCACGTTCCAGGCCTTGATCAATAAGTTATCCCAGATGGATCAGATGGGTCACAGACCGTCTCCTCCAAAGCCGGACTCTCGAAATGAAAAGGGGAAAGGGAAACCGATCGTCGTCGCCAATGCTCAACAACAGCCGAGCAACTTGAAGCCGGTTGTCCGTCAGAACAATATGCGTCCATACCTATCCCTCGAGGAGAGGCTAGGACATCCTTACTCGTTTCCTCAAGATAAAACGAGAAGACTGTTTGAGCTGGCATTGCGTAACAGACTCATCAATCTGCCAGATTCAAGACATCCGTCGCAGCCAAACGACGTCAATGATCCCAATTACTGTCCCTATCACCGAGTATTGGGTCATCCGATCGAAGATTGCTACGTCTTCAAAAACTGGATTGAAGATCAATACCAAAAAGGCAAGTTCGCGTTATCCGAAAAATGGAAGGTGAGCCCACCGCAACCTCATACCCCTAAAAAGGTGAATATGTAAGGGGTAACGTGCTCCCTTGTTGAAGAAGCTCCGTGGGAGATCGTGCTATCAGCTAAAACCAAAAGGATGCTGAATGATCTCCAGACATGCCCGACGATCAAGTGGAAGAACCCGCTAGAACCCCAGATCATCGAAGGGATGCTGAAGCCGCGCCCAACTCCAAAGATCGGGGGTGATGGCCCAAGCACTCATACCCAACCGTCAAAATCTTCGAAGAAGAAGAAGAAAAGATCCAAAAAGCCCGTGAAGCCTGGCGACAAGCGCACGGACTTACAGAAACAGATTGACGCGCTGGAGGAGTATAATCAGAAAGCACGGACTCCCATCATGCTCCAAGAGTTCTTCAACCACGTCTTTCAGGAGGAAGATAATGGAGAAAGCTCGTCGGATGAATCTGAGGGTTATGTAGCAAGTTGTCATATGATCTCCCACTCGTTTACAGACGATGAGAAAACTCCTTGCACTGAGAAACTGGGGGCAGATCCTAAACCAAAACTTCTGGGGCCATCAGATGAAACAATTGATGCATTCCTCAACGAAACTCTTTTGAAAAGTAAAGCTGATCAGGAATGCGAGACGGTCGTATTTGAAAGGGCCAAGCGCCGGCGACTAGATGAAAGAGTTGAGACACTCCCGTCAAATCAAAAGATACCCGTTGCGGATAAAAACAAATTCAAGACGAGGAAAAGGTTTGCTAAAGCCATATCAATGGGGATGAAGCGACCACCCTCTGAAGGAAACATTGCCGGCAAAGCAGAAATGCACCCTTCCTACTGCTTATATCATCGAAAGATTTCGCACCCCACCGAAGGGTGCAAAGCTTTCAATAGATGGTGGCAAGGGTATGTCAATCACCGGCAACATTTTAAGCGGGAGAAACGCAAAGCTCGTCGGGAGCGGAAAAGTACGACCGAGGAGCTTAGAAGAACTACCGGCGATTGTCGCATGGTTAACGCCGGGGAAGCGCAAATTCTCACGCTCGGGAGCGACTCTGACGAGGAAATGGCTCTTAGCCCTCTCTTTAAAGAGTCCACCTCAGGAAAAGAGGAGCCAAAGGCCTGCGAGAATATCCAGCTGCGTAATCGTACGCTACCCGAAAAGAATCTCGGACCTTCAAACAAGAAAGATAAGGGAAAAGAAAAGATCGTCGAAGATATCACCTTAGATGACCAAGTCATGAAAGAGCTGACTGCCAAGGACCCGCCAAAGAAAAATAAGGTGGACTACAACATCCCAGCACACTTGAGGAAGCTACCCTCATAACTCAGCATTCTTGACGCCCTTTTACTATCAAAAGAAGCAAGGGATTCACTGATCAAAGCGCTACAAGAGCCAGAACAATTCCAAGCTTTTCTCACCGAAGAAAAGATGAAGGACGAGTTGGAAGAAGTGCACACAGCCGATGTCACATTCGGTGATGAAGACCTCCTCCTTGGGACGTGCGAACACAATCTTCCCCTCTATATCTCAGGGTACTGCCATGATATAAAGATAGGCAAAATCTTGGTTGACAATGGGTCTTCCGTCAATCTCCTCAATGTACGGGTATTGAAGGAAATCTGCATGAGCGTCCAGCACCTCGCTCGGGATAAGATCACCATCTCCAGGTTCGACTCTCAATCGTCACGGACTCTCGGGTCTGTGATACTGACGTTACGCTTTGGGCTACTCGTCACGGATATTAAATTCCACGTCATAGACGCCAAGATATGCTATAATGCTTTACTCGGCCGACCCTGGTTACACGAGTACAACATCATCCCTTCTACACAGCATCCGTGTATGAAATACTTTAAGGATGGTCTCGAGTATACCGTAACAGGAGAGTTGAACTCGTTCTCCGTAAACGAAGTCCGCAAATATGAAGATGCAAAATACTTCTTACCGGATTTCGAAGACACGGAGAGGTGTCACAAGCCGGAGAACAAAGCTATCGCCACTATTCCTGTCTTCGGGAGTGATACTGAGGAAGAGGAAGAGAGGGTTTATTCGGGTCCACCCTAACACAACGAGCCGGGACCATCCGCTCCCATGTTGATCTTTGGCAGTGACTCGGAAGATGAAGTCCACGCTATATTCTCTGCTCGGCCTTCAATACAAACATCCGCTGACAAAGAGAAAATTCTGCAAGTCGCCATAGTTCCGCCCAAACATCATAAAGAACTGGACGCGCTTGATACCTATAGTGTAGAAGAGCTGCAGACGTTCTACGTCCCTCCCAGGCGAGAAGGCGAAAAGGCGATCATATTCTACTGCTCCGGGGAAACTAAAATGGAGAAAGAAATCTGGCACGGCGCTGATCCTACACTTGACAGGCTCCAGTCCATCCGTCTACCCAGATATAATACGGACGGACTAAGAAGACTTTTGAGGCGCCAAGGTATACCCCTTAAGCAAACTGCTCGAAAAGCCAAGTTCTATGACAGGATCTGGAACGTTCCCGGAACTCAGCGCAAATTGCCTAATGGGAGAATGGAAGCAATCGGGCTTGGATATGTTCGGTCTAAGAAACGAGAGCTACTCCGCGACTGCTACGTCGTACATGACTTCAATGAAGAAGGGGACGCTCAATGGGAAGATGCTGACCCTAAGCCAGAAAAAGTCCCCGATGCAAAAAGGCCCAGTCCGTCGTTCGAAGAACAAATGGACAAGCTTATAAGAGAAGCTGGTCAAAAGGTTCGAGACGACCATAATCGCAAAATGGCCCTCTACGAGAAAGCCAGGACGCAACGCCTCCTCCAACAGGCTGTGAAAGATGAAAATGCTCTTCCCTATCAACCCGTCATTCAAAAGGTTCGACGCAGAGGCAGAAACAGGTCAAAGAGCGGAAAAGGCGTTCGACGGCGACAAAGCGGGACCAAGAAGTCACACGAGCGGGATTCAAGCGGTCCAGATTTATCTCTTATGAAGAAGATGAGTCGAGCATACTCCTTCCCTCAAGACAAGACAAAGAAGATACTTGACCTCGCTATAAAACATCAAATAGTCACGCTGCCGGAGTCTAAACACCCTGAGCAAGCAGGCGAAGTTTCACACCCGAACTATTGCTCTTATCACAGGGTAATAGGACACCCTCTCGAAAATTGCTTCACCTTCAAGAATTGGGTCGAAGATCAGTATCAGCTCGGCAAGTTCGCTCTATCCGACAGTTGGAGGGTAACGCCGCCGCAGAAGCATGAACCCAAAGAAACAAGAGCTGAACCAGATCCACATCGGTCTTGGAAGCAAGCTCGAGCTTGTCATATGATAACGATATTAAAAGAAGAGCCTGAGGATATGAATGACCTTCCCTGGTGCTTCGAAAATAGCGATGACGAGGTGATCTCAGAATTTCCACCGGCGCCAAAAGAGCTGGAAGACGGAATACACACTACTGCAGATAACCTCGAGAAAATTGATTTGGGAACGGCAGGTGACCCATGACCCACATTCGTCAGTGAGTTGCTATCTAAAGAAAGAGTGGCTGCGTTAAAAGACGTGCTTATGAAGCATAGAGATTGCTTCGCCTGGAACTATTCCGAGATGCCAGGACTGGACCCAGAGATTGCGGTCCACAAATTGACGATATCCCCAGACGTCAAGCCAGTCAAACAGGCGCCGAGAAGAATGCGGCTCGAGCTTGAGATAAGCATCAATGCCGAGGTCAAGAAGCTAATTGACTCCGGTTTCATTCAAGAGGTTCAGTATCCTGATTGGATCGCCAACATCGTCCCGGTGATGAAGAAAAATGCGACGGTGCGCATATGCGTGGACTTCCGGGATCTCAATAAAGCATGCCCAAAGGACGATTTTCCGGTACCGGTAACCGAGCCGATGATAGACAACACGTCCACTCACGAAGTTTTCTCCTTCATGGACGGCTAATCAGGATATAATCAGATAAAGATGCACCCTGAGGACCAGAAGCACACTGCTTTTCGGACCCCTTTGGGCATATTTTGCTACAAGGTGATGCCTTTCAGTCTAAAGAACGCCGGTGCCACCTATCAGAAGGCCATGACGAAGATCTTCGATGACCTCATACATGAAATCATCGAATGCTATATCGACGACCTCGTGGTGAAAAGCAAATCATACAAGGAACATCTTGAGCATCTGAAGACTATGTTTCAACACCTTCGGCAATATAATTTGAAGATGAACCCACTCAAATGCGCATTCGAGGTCTCCTCGGGCAAATTCCTGGGATTCATCGTCCGACACCGAGGTATCGAGATAGATCCGTCAAAGATCAAGGCGATCATGGAAATGCCTCCGCCAAGGACTCTCAAACAATTGCGGTCTCTCCAAGGAAAGCTCACGTACATCCGGCGTTTTATAGCCAATCTCTCTGGCAAATGCCGCCCTTAGAGTCACCTGATGAAGAAGGGAACCCCTTTCATTTGGGATCACAAATGCCAGAGCACGCTGGACGAAATCAAGCAATACCTGCACAATCCGCCAGTGTTGGCTGCTCCGGTCAAAGGAAAGCCTCTCATTCTTTATACAACCGCCCTCAAAGGTTCCTTAGGCGCATTATGGGCACAAGAGAACGACCAAGGGAAAGAAAGAGCTCTCTATTACTTAAGTCGAGTTCTCCTGGGGGCAGAAAGCAATTATTCTCCCATCAAAAAGCACTGTCTGGCGTTGATCTTCGCAATAATAAAGCTCAGGCACTATGCGTTGGCGCATGAAGTCCGTCTCATATCGAAGGTGGACCCTCTCAAATATTTGATGTCAAAGGCCATATTGACAGGTCGGCTCGTTAAATGGGCCCTGCTCTTAATGAAATTCTCGATAACTTATCAGCCTCTTAAGGCAGTGAAAGGCCAGGCCATTGGCGACTTCCTCGCTGAGCATCCGATACCGGCCGACTCCCCTTTGAATTGCGAACTGCCAGACGAACACGCATTTGATGCGATTGACGGTGGTGGTAACCGGTGGGAACTTTACTTTGATGGAGCGTCTTCCGTAAAGAAGCGCAAACAAAGCACCCCTATAATCAAATCAGGGGTAGGCCTTATCTTCGTGACTCCACAAGGAGGGATAATGCGCTTTGCTTTCTCCTTAACAGAGCCGAAGACGAACAATGAAGCCAAATACGAAGCTTTGATAGCAGGCCTCGAGATCGCCATCGACATGGGCATCGAAAACCTCCTCATATATGGAGACTCTCAACTGGTCGTCAGTCAAGTAAATGGCGACTACCAAACGTGCAAACCCGAACTGGTAAAGTATGGCGAGAGAGTACGGCAATTGCTGACTCAAATCCCTTCCTACACCTTGGAAAGCATACCGCGTGCAGAAAATAGCAAGACGGATGCACTAGCTAAGCTCGCTAAAGAACTGGCCGACGAGAACCTCGATGACGTAAGAATCGTGGTACAAAGCCGCCGGGTGCTTGCCCCAGCAGAAATATCTCCGGAATCATCCGAAGAAAAGGGAGCGACTGAGCAAATGGCTATTCAAATAAAAGACCAGGAAAAGACTGGGGATTGGAGAGAAGCCTTTATAGACTATTTCAAATCCTGTCGAACGCCTGAAGATGTGTCTTCGAAACATCAGCTCATGAAGCGAGCCCTATCTTTCGCCTTCGTTAATGATACTCTGTACAGGAGGTCGTTTGATTCTCTGTGGTTAAGATGGCTGGGACCTGACGAAGCGAAAAGAGTCGTTCAGGAAGTTCACGACGGAATCTGCGGTTCTCACCAAGTGGGCCCGAAGATGAAGTTGAAGATTAAACGGATGGGCTACTATTGGCCCACGATGATGCAGGACTGTCTCGAATATGCGAAGCAATGCCACTCATACCAGATCCATGGAGACTTTATCCATCAGCATCCAAATCCTCTACATCCAACAGTGGCTAGCTGGCCGTTCGAAATGTGGGGGGCTGACATAATTGGCCCCATCGAACCAGCGTCGTCCAGGGGACATCGATTCATCTTGGCGACGATTGATTACTTCTCCAAATGGGCAGAAGCAGTGCCGCTAAGGGAAGTGAAGACGGAGAATATCCTCCTTTTTTTCAAGACGCACGTCATCTATCGGTTTGGAACTCCACGACGGATCATCTCTGATAACGGGCCAGCCTACAGAAGCCATAAGATCAGCCGCTTCGCGCAACAACACAACATAGACTGGAGATATTCCTCAGTTTATAATCCCCGAGCTAACGGTCTAGCTGAGGCTTTCAACAAGACCTTGACGAAGATCGTGAAGAAGACAGTGTCCCGAAATAAGAAGGACTGGCATGAGAGACTGCAAGAAGCTCTCTGGGCGTATCGAACCACGTTCAAGACGGCCACGAACACTACGCCGTACGCGTTGGTATTCGGTACAGAAGCGGTACTCCCTCTCGAGATAGAGTTACCCTCTCTACGAGTGGCAATCCATTATGAGCTAACGGACGAAGAGAATGCTCACCTTCGCCTCGAGGAGCTCGATGCCCTTGATGAAACCCAGCTCCTGGCGCAGCAAAGTCTAGAAGCTTATAAAGTAAAGATGACGCACTCATATGAAAGATTGACCAGGCCGAGGACATTCCGCCAGGGCGAACTCGTGCTAGTGGTCAAAAGGCCTATGATCCCCAATCGCGCCAAGCGGGGAAAATTCGAGCCGAACTATGAAGGGCCGTACATCATAGACAAGGTCTACCAGGATGGAGCCTATCTACTCATGGATATGCATGGTGAAAGACCTTTCAGGCCAATAAACGGTCGCTTCCTGAAGAAATACTACGCCTAATGAGTTACGGCCTAGGTCAATGATAGATGACGACGACTATGTCCGCTCGCTATCTTCCTAAGCCCAAAACTCTATAAGTAGTAGCTGGTTAGCGGACCGAAACGTTCCTAAACTAACAACGGACCACTATGTCCTAAAACTAGCTGTTGCCCGAGATGTCAAGAAGCTACGGCAGATAGCAGTGTCCTGAAGAAGAAAAAAAAATATAAAAGAATAAAAAGAATAAAAAAAAAGAGAAAACGATATGTCCATAAGCAAAAGGGGCACGGATGAAAACCCGAAAGGGCTCCGTGAGTAAAAACAGCAGGGCTACCGGCGAGTGTTTGTGAAAACCTGAAAGGGCGCAACTTCGTTAGAAAAAAGAATAAAAAAAAAGGAATAAAAAAACGGTATGTCCATAAGAAAAATGGGCACGGATGAAAACCCGAAAGGGCTCCGTGAGTAAAAATAGCAGGGCTACCGGCGAGTGTTTGTGAAAACCCGAAAGGGCGCAACCTCGTTAAAAGACACTTGCAAAGTCCTCTCGACTTCGTAAGGAGAAACCACCTGCGTGAGATCTTTACGATTCACAAGGGAGAAACACACTTAGGGATCCCCACGATTCCTAAGGAGAAGTTACACTTGCGAGATCCTCACGACTCGTAAGGAGAACTCTCTTATGGGACCCTCACGGCTTATAAGATTTGAAAGTCTTAAGATACAGAGACCTGAACCTGTTCTTAAGCAAACCCCCCACAACCTTCGATATGGCCCAACAAGCGGCTCAATACTGACCCTTGTATACAATCCACAGGTGCGAATAAACATTTCCCCAGCAAAGTCCCACCCGTGACTGGGGATATGTCCATATGGTGAACAACCCTTGTAAGTCCTCTCGACTTATAAGGAGAAAACCCTTTTGTAAGATCCTTACGACTTACAGGGGAACATACACTTAGGAATCCTCATGATTCCTAAGGAGAAAACACACCTACGAGATCCTCACGACTCGCAAGGAGAAATACCTTTGTAAGACCCTTACGGCTCATGAAGTCAAAAGCCTTAGTCAACAGGATCCTAACCCTGTTTACTAAGCCACCTTTGTTCGACATCGACAGAGGCAAATGATGATTCGCTCCTGGCAATATCCCAGTTGTAGCGGTACTGATGCTTAAATCGGTGTCTAATTCCAAGCTTGCAGCGAAAAGACAGCAAGCCACACATGCATACGAAATAGCCGAAATGATGGGGCAACTTGCAACAAAATCAGCAAGTAAAAAAATGTATGCATGCAAAATAGCCGAAATGATTGGGCAACTCGCAATAAAAAGCAGCGAGTAAAAATAAAACAAATGGCCGAAATGATTGGGCACCGCGAAAAATAGCCGAAATGATTGGGCAATCGCGACTTTCGCGATATAAAAGATGAAATGAATGAGCATCGCGGAAAGAAATAAAATAAAATTTATGCCCTACAGGAGATATCATAGCAATCCCTATATACAATCCAGGGGCATAAACACAGAAGGAAACATATCTTCCCTCCCCTTGCTCCATCAGAGAACGGAGCCAAGTCCTGACAGTAACTCATATAAAACCTGAAGGACCACCAGAGATCATCTCAACCCCGAGGAAATCAGCGTCCTTGGCAAATACCTTGATTCAGGGAAATTAGCGTCCTTGATGAGAGCATCTTGATTCGCGTCGACCCGCAGAGAAACCAGTGTCTTTGCAGGGATACCTCGATTCGTTTCAACCCCAGGGAAATCAGCGTCCTTGGCAAATACCTCGATTCAGGGAAATTAGCGTCCTTGATAAGAGCATCTTGATTCGCGTCGACCCGCAGAGAAACCAGTGTCTTTGCTGGAATACCTCGATTCGTTTCAACTCCGAGGAAATCAGTGTCCTTGGCAAATACCTCGACTCAGGGAAATTAGCGTCCTTGACGAGAGCATCTTGATTCGCGTCGACCCGCAGAGAAATCAGTGTCTTTGCAGGAATACCTCGATTCGTTTCAACTCCGAGGAAATCAGTGTCCTTGGCAAATACCTCGATTCAGGGAAATTAGCGTCCTTGACGAGAGCATCTTGATTCGCGTCGACCCACAGAGAAACCAGTGTCTTTGCAGGAATACCTCGATTCGTTTCAACTCCGAGGAAATCAGTGTCCTTGGAAAATACCTCGACTCAGGGAATTAGCGTCCTTGACGAGAGCATCTTGATCCGCGTCGACCCGCAGAGAAATCAGTGTCTTTGCAGGAATACCTCGATTCGTTTCAACTCCGAGGAAATCAGGGTCCTTGGCAAATACCTTGACTAAGGGAAATTAGCGTCCTTGACGAGAACATCTTGATTCGCGTCGACCCGCAAAGAAACCAGTGTCTTTGCAGGAATACCTCGATTCATTTCAACCCCAGGGAAATCAGCGTCCTTGGCGAGAACATCTCGATTCGTCTCGACTCGTGAGGAAATTAGTGTCTTCGCGAGAACTTCTCGATTCGTCTCGACTTCCGAGATAAAGCCTTAGGCAGCGGGGATTAAAAAACCTGTTTTCTAAGCACTGGGACCCTGCAAGTCGGTCCAAAACGGTCTCTTGCATACTATCCACGAGTCACACTCTCCAAAGTCGAAGCTCGACAAGGAAGGAAACAACCGCTTACGGGTCCTCTCGACTCATAAGAGGGAAAATTCTCTTATAAGATCCTTACGACTTATAAGAGAAAACGCACTTAGGAATCCTCACGATTCCTAAGGAGAAAACACACCTACGAGATCCTCACGACTGGTAGGGAGAAATACCTTTGTGAGACCCTCATGACTCATAAAGTTGAAAAGTCTTAGGCAGCAGATCTAAACCTGCCTCCTAAGCCATCACTACCTCTTGAAGAAGCCAAGACAGGATGCTCGCTCTATCATCCGTCGACCATGTTTACTAAGATAACATGCTAATAATAAACGAAGGGAGAAAGCGCAGAGATGACACAAGACATTGCAAAAAAAAATATGTGTATCTTTATTCATGAATTTAATTAAGTACAAGGCGAATCGTATAAAAGAATGAAGAATGGATACATTTTATTCAAAGATTACAAGTATATAAGTGATACAAAAAGCAGTTACTGAGAAGGAAGCGTCTTAAATAGCCCCATCAATTGCTCACGCACTTCCTTCAATGCCTTCTCCTGACCGGCCGCCACCACCAATTCTGCTTCCACTTGAGCCCGCTGCTGCAGGAAGGATGAAAGCTGCTCCTCAACTGCCTGCTGAGCTGCTTCGCGACCTTAGGCATCACGCTCAGCGGCATCGAGCTTCTGCTTCAGTGTTAGCCCATCAGAAATACTTTGCAGAAGGCCCTCGAAGATAGCCTTCACCTGGGCAGCGTTCGCATCAATCTCAGCACGCAGGCGAGCAGTCTCGCTTGAGGTCTCTTGGCATTCCCTCAGCCTTAAAGCCGCTTCTTGTTCCAAATGGCGGAAGTAAGAAGCGCTCTGCTCGATCCATACCGCCCGTTGAGTACTCGTGGCCAGAACCTCGGGGGCAGGACGTATAAGCTCCAGCTGATGCAGGCGGGCCTCGATCTCCCTGCAGTGACTAACCCAAGACTCGACGACGCCTTCATTATGAAAATTTACAAGTGTCGCCAGCATCGGATTAACCTCTGCAGCGAAATCTGCGGCAGATGGGGGAGCGTCTGCGTCAAGCTCTTCGACGTATCCGCTCAGCATGTCCAAACTCATCGCAGCACGCTTTGAAGATGGACGTCTCAAGAAGGGGCCTGCCGGCATTATGATGCGAGGCTCGAAGAGGGCTGGAACCGGAACGACAGCTGAAAAAATAAAACACAATCAGATGACGGTTCAAGAAATATAAGAAGGTCATCAACAAGGGAGTTTACTATACCAGCTGCAGCAGGCGGCAAAGTTGGGAGGACCGGTGGCGCAACCGATCCCTTATCTCCTCCTTCGATCTGTAGCACTGCAATCAGGGCAAGGAAGAATCAGAAATGATTCCATTATTGAAAAAAGGAAGGGTATTAATTGAAAACTATACTCACCAGCGCCACTGGAGGAAGCAAGCTTCGATGGGAAGGAGAAGTGTGGGTGCAGCACCTGGTAAAGGTGATCAAAAAGCACTCCTGCAAAGACGCAATAGTACAACATCAGTACATAAATTATGCAATAAAGATAAGACTGATAGGTCACAAATCCATACCTTCCAGCATTTGCGACGGTGTGAGAGAAGGTAGAGAGGTAGCCACCGTCAAGGCAGTAGCTGACAGCGCTCCCTCGAGCAATGGGGCATCAACACTGGCCGCGCCTGCATTAGAAACAAGATAAACACTGTCAGAAAATTTACAGAATAGAGAAAAGGACGGTAACCCAAAATTTACCTGATGAGTCACCAGCCGAAACGGCGGCGTCTCCCTCCTCTATCGACAGGGGTTCACCTCCCGTTGCCTCATCATCAGACTCTATGGGAGCCGTCGTCATGCTTGCAAGGCCAGGAGACAGCGGAGGGCCGTAGGCGGGGAGAGCAATGATCGGAGCATTTCCAGACTTTTGGGAAAGAGCGGCCGGCTCGTCCTCGGGAATCATGCCCGTCTCACCCGCTACCCCCTTGGGCTCAGCGGTCGTGGCCGTCTCGTCCACCGTTGCCATAGGGTCATCGGTCGCAGCCGCTCCATCCGCTGCTGCCCCAGACTCGGACGTAGCAGCCGTCTCATCTGCCGCTACCTCGGGCTTGGCATCGGCCACCTTCTCGGGCGTTGCACCGCCTACCGTCGCCTTGGGGTCAGCTGCTACCTTTTCCACCATCTCCTCAGGCTCGACGGTTTCCGCCACTCCCTCAGTTGGACTTGACCCTGCAAGACAAGATGTATCAGAACTGAAAGTTTTACAACTTTTGCAACAAAGTCCCGAAAAACACATTACCTGAGGTGGATTGATCATTGGCCCCCCGAGCTGCACGCACCGCCCGCCTATGAGCAGTGGACAGGGCGACCGGAGACTCCTCGGAAGGAGAAGCAACGGGAATAATAGCGCTTGGGCCCGCTCCCACGGCCAAAGCAGCGCTGCGCTCCTTCGCTGCACGCCTCAAGCGTTTCCTCTCCTCCCGAGCCGTCACGACGGACCTTTTTAAAGCCTCCTTCAGCAAGGCGTCGTCGTCTGCATTCAAAGTTTCCTCCAGAGCCTTCGAGGGATCCATCATCGGCTTTTTGAGTAGAGACTCTTGCGGCAGTCCTGAAGAGGACGGAACATCGGTAGCTAGCCCGGGGAGAATCCCCACATCGGCTTGCGCAGTAGATCCCGCGGTTCCTGCAAAGAGACAAAGAAAGGATTAGATTGGCCATAAAAAAAGGAGAATAAAGACTCAGTGAGCCGAGACATACCAACACCCGATAGAGTGCGTTTCATCTCTTCCTCCTGGAAGGTTTTCAGGGAAGCAGTGATGGCTTCTTCGGTAGAGACGCCTGTTTAAAAAAGGAAAAGCATTAGTCAAAGACAATAATAAAAGTACGATGAAATAACGAAGAATGCAACTAATGATTACCTGATTGAGAAAGTTTAGCCAACCAAGCTTCGAGCCTTGCCGATCGCTCAGAAGCCGTGATGGCGGCTGCCAGATCGGTGTCTGCTGGATCTACGAAGACACCCTCGTTGCTCCCGTATTCGCTTAAGCCTTCGGTGAGAGGGGCCTAAGGCTCTAAGCCGAGGATGGCATCGAGAGAGGATCGACTTCTTCTTCCTCTTCTGCACGCGAGCCCCGGGTGCACCCAAGACCAACTTGCGCTTTGCGGGCACCTTAGGACGGCGAGTCCCGATGTCCGGGCCCACGCCAAACTCGGGCGAAACTACATTCACCGTCTCTACTGGAGCACGGGGCGCTGGGGGCACATCCGCAGTAGCACGGGGTAATCCGCGCGGAGGGCTCAGCACGCACGGTGGCTTAGCCCTAGCGTCTCTCAGCGGGGGAACGACAGGAGTTCTGGGCCTCACGGGAGCCTTGCGGTCGCTGCCAGGGGGCGCACCCTTGCGGTCAACCAACAAACGCTTCTCTTCCCGGATTACGGCATCCATTGCTGCGCGTACCAAGCCACGTACACGTGGAGGGCCCATGGGACGCAGCTCGGCTTGCTGATAAAGAAGTGGGAGCCCGTGTTCAGCCGCATAAAATGGTGCAGCGCACTCCGTATCCCCTCTATGGTGGTCGCAGGCTCTTCCAAAAACGCCTCCAGTGGGACCCCCTGGTTATAGCTTGATTGTTGGGCGAACCGATGGGGGTTGTACCTCATGAAGAGCGCCATGTCATTTTTCCTGAACACCAGGAAGCCCGGCCGGATGGAGTATAGGTGAAGGATCTCCCGGGCTTTCAGTACGGAGGCCCCGTCCTTGAAGCCATCACGCAGCGCCAACACCGCCTTGGAGGTCTCCGAGCCGATGGTCACGACTTTGTCCATGAAAGAGATTTTCGCTCAGACCATGTGCGGACGAAGAAGCAGCCCCCTAGCCTCCCACGGAGACGGATTCACAATAGAAGCACCAATCAGCCGCATGACTCGTGGGAGTCTGCACTTCGCGAAAAACGAGGGGCGCTTGTGAATGCCAAATACCCCGAGCACATGCATTTCCATCCATGAAGTGAAGTAGTGCATCGGGAAATTGGCGGGTTGCACCCCAGGTTCATTCGCGTCCGCCGCTACGCGGAGTCCATGGTATAGGTGAGCCAGCCCGGCGATTCCGATCAACAACTGTATACCAGCCACCATCCGATGCGCTGGGTAGAAAACGGACGGCCTCATGTAACGCGGGTGCATGGGGAGAGCGAACCAGCATAGCCATAATCCCAGAAATCCTAGAAAGAAGGTCTCCTCATCGATACCCGGGGCGGCGATTTCTGACAAGGGCATGATGGCGGCATCGGGAAAGTAGAAATCCTGTTGGTCATCTTCCAATACTGGTCGATGGTCTAAGTCGAAGCCGAAAGGGTCGTCGAGCTTGGCGAACTTTTCACTCCGCTACGATAGAATCCCCGGTCAAAGAAAGCGGGCGATAAAATCTGCGAAACTGACTCCCTGGACTCCCGATTCCAAATAGAGACCTTCATATATATTCAGCACCTTCACCAGGCTTGGAAACTGGTGCTGAATAGCATTCTCTGGTGTTAGGCCCATTACCAGCGGCTTGGTGGTGAAGACATACTCGTCCGGAGGAAGTAACTCTTCATAATGCTCCCCCCTCGCCGGCAAACCAGAGATCTCAGCGAATTCTTCCAGAGGGATGGAGACATCCCTGTCCGTCAGAAGAAAAGTGTGGGTGGGGATGTTCCATTGCTCCACAAAGGCCTTAATCCACCACGTCGGAGGAGCAGGGTACTCAAAGAGCGAGGCGTAGACCGTGGGGTACAAACCAATCTTCATCAGATGCGTCTTTTTTGCTGACAAGATATACCTAGCCCACTGTAAATACCCGGCCGATAGGCGAGGGATCAATCCGAGGTTATAAGCTTGTCCCCAAGGGCGCGCCTCACCCTGGCATATGCGCCGCCCCAAAACGTCCACGGCTGCTGGCGGCTGCAAGGGAATAGCAGCGATCGAAGGCTAGAGAGGATCCTCCAAATTCTAGTTCACGACCTCCACGGCATACTTCACCGGGGGTGCATCCGCATATGGGATCGACGAGATCGGCTCTGACGGCGTCGCGCAACCGAAACTTCGGCGGCCCTTGATGATTTCACTGTACCACCTACCCCACAGATGAAGGTTCTTATGCTCTGGGTCGTGATCCTTAATCAGAGCGAGAACCTCCCGGTCCACTGGCGCCTCAGGGAATCCTCCCTCTGATCGAACAAACGAGAAAGACAGATCAGCAGACATGATTGCCTGCAAAGAAAAGTGAAATCTAGCTGTCAGCATCATAATTTAATTTTAATCCCAACGCTTGGAATTTTAAATTTTATACTATACTGCAATGCAATAGAAAGGAGACCAAAGGGGGACCCACAAAATCCAGATGACAATGCATCAGTTAATAAGACAGACCCATCATTGGATGGGACTGTCAATTATTAAGGAGATCCCCAAAAGAATACTTTCATTAAATGAGAAGTCCCTTGAGACAAGGAGAAAATCTCCCTTTTCAGAGCAAAGCTCTGTCACAGAGTGACACTTGTCAAACTCTGGTCACAGGGAAATAAGATTCCTTAAAAGAGCCTAGCTCTATAATAATGATGGAAAAATCCATCAAAGAAAAATTATTAATTCCTAAAAATTAAAAAAAATTGGGATCTTAAAGATCCATGAAAAACTCTTCAGAGTTCATCATTTTTAGATCAAAAGATCTATGTTTTGTCAAAAAGCAAAAAGCTCTGTTCATGGGTTAAGAAACCCTAAAACAGATTCTTGAGAGCAAAGCTCTGTATATGAAACCCCAAAGGGGTTTTCTTTATATCAAAAGATTTATGAGAGCAAGGCTCTATTAATTAAAATTAATTTAATTTAAATTTTACCTAAGATTTTTCTAGAGTTTTCACTCTGAAGTTCTTGAAAAACAAGAGCAAGGCTCTGAAGTTCTTAAAAGCAAGAGCAAGGCTCTGAAAATTAAAAATCTTGAAGATGATAATCATCTGTTGAGGACCAAGGGTCCTATTTATAGGCGGTTGTGCGCCCCTTCAACTCCTGAGTTGATCTAACGGTTGGGATCTTGCCACCGCTGTACTCACGTGTGCGCCACGTGAGCGCAACGGTGGGGGGGGCATTTTTTCCCCCCAATCAGAGCAAAGCTCTGTTTGAATTTCAAAAATTCAAAAATTGAAGCAACGCTTCAGATTCCTTGCGCTGCACGCAACGCGCCACGTGTCAAAACCAGACACGCCAGCGCAGCGCCCAAGAAAGCGCACCCAATCAAAGCAAGGCTCTGTTTAAAATTCAAATTTAAATAAAAGAAGCAACGCTTCAGATGACTTGCGCTCTGCGCTGCGCGACACGTGTCAGCGCAGTTGCGCTGCGCGACACGTGTCAGCGCAGTTGCGCTGCGCTCTGCGCTGCGCGACACGTGTCAGCGCAGGTGCGCTTGCGCCAACTGTGCCAGCACTAAATCAGAGTTTAAAATCTAGAAAAGATCTTTCTAAAACAAAAATATTATCCTCTGTAAAACAGAGGCCCTAGGATCAAAGATCCAACGGTGGGGAAACATCCCTAAATCACTTAGAGAAAGATCTCTTTAACTGATTTAACAAATCAATTGGCCCTATATAAAGGCCTCTAGACTCCAAGTCTAAAACACACATACATACAGAGAGAGCTCTTCTAAAAACTTTGAGAAGAATTCAGAGAGAAAGAAAAAAGGTAAAACCTTTGGAAAGAAAAAGAAGAATTTCTTCTAAAAAGATCAATGATCTAAGAACAAGATCAAGATCTTTAATAAAAAATAATAATAAAGAAGTAATCTACTTCATGACTAGATCTTTTGATCTATATAAAGGCATTGCCTTTTTGATGAACCACTGGTTCTTGAAATTTGAGGCAGAACCTCTCTGGAAAAAGAAAAAAACTTGTTTTCTTTGATCTAAATCTGATCAAGATATTAAACAGTGCCTTGCACTTTTGAAATTTGCACTGTTGTGCTCCTTGGATTGGCGCAAGCCACCAGAGAGCGCCACGTGTCAATAACAGAACAACTGCGCCTTGCGCTTCTAAAAACATAGCACTGCTCTCTTGGTTTGGCGCAAGTCACCAGAGCGCGCCACGTGTCAGCAGCGCACTAGCACAGTGCACTGGCGCAGCGCACTGCGCTAACAGTCTTGTGTTCACCAGAGCGTGACACGTGTCACCTCCATATGAATTTGCGCCTTGCGCTCCTCAATTGGCGCAAAGCGCCTGACATGCCACGTAGGGCACTGTCAGAACATTTAATGCAGTGCATTATTAAGGGCAGAGCCCAATTAAAAGGTCTATCAGACCCAATAAAAATGCAATGCATTATTAAAAAAAAAGGGCAGAGCCCAATTAAAAGGTCTATCGGACCAAATAAAAAAAATGCAGTGCATTATTAAAAAGGGCAGAGCCCTAGTAAAGGCCTAATAGGCCAAATGCAAATAAAATGTTGAATATTCTCAACTGGACTTAGCCCAATTCTGGCCATAAGTCCTCAAATTAAATTAACTGAGCACGACTGCTCTTTCAAATCAATTTACACCTGGTTCAAGGGTACATCTCTGAACTCCTCTGATATTTGTCGTTGTAATCCTTCAACGTCGTCAGAGAGGTGACAGGTCCCAACAACCACACATTGTTATGGACTGTGGGGTCCTTAAACCCATGGACTAATGCGTTCTTAAACTAATATTCGTCCCTCAAATGGGAATGTTGGACCGAAATGTCATTAAACTAATATTCTTCCCTAAAATGGGAATGTTGGACCACCATGTTCCTAAACTGGCAATTGACCACCATGTTCCTAAAATGATAATACGGACTGTGAGGTCCTTAAACTCATGGACTAATGCGTCCTTAAACCAATATTCGTCCCCAAAATGGGAATGTTGGACCACCATGTCCTTAAACTGGCAATGGACCACTATGTCCCTAAACTGGAACAATAGAGCCCCCAAATGCTCTTTTGTCGGATCTAAACGATCCTGTTAAGTTGAACTTAGTCTCAAATTAGACTAACGTATCCTTAACAAATGTTTAAGTTGATCTTAGTCTCAAATATGGCTAACGTATCCTTAAACCAAAACCCCAAACCCAAATCTAAGAAAATACGAATTTGGACTAATCCACGTCCTACGGGCGACCATATAAATTAGTCTCCGTATACAATCCACGGGCAACCACAAACAAAACAAACACCCACGACACGAAGTGAAATTCTGGAGAAGGAGAAAGTTGTTACCGCGATGCGGTAGCGTAATTAACTGCAAGGGCTTGCGCCTGCAGGGAAAAGCGTCCCCACAATCAAAAACCCCTCAGACGAGGGGGAATCTGACGAAGTCTGCTACATCGGCCGCATCCGTTTAAACCTCCGATACACGGTGCCATAAATCAACTTGGCATCTTCGGAGAGGTGAACGGATAAAACCAAATAGCATCTGCCCCGAATCTCAGGCAAGACTGCCCGTCATGCGCCGTCTTTCGGAGGGGAACAATATATATATATATATATATATATATATATATATATATATATATATATATATATATATATATATATATATATATATAAAATAGTTCCATGTGAGTTTTGAATTGCTATCTATTATGTATCATCAACCATGACACTATGCATGTATGTGTTCATGCACAACAACATGAGCATACATGCACATCAACATGTGCATGTATGCTCATGTTGTTGTGCATGAACACATACATGCATAGTGTCATGGTTGATGATACATAATAGATAGCAATTCAAAACTCACATGGAACTATTATATATATATATATATATATATATATATATATATATATATATATATATATATATATATATAATAGTTCCATGTGAGTTTTGAATTGCTATCTATTATGTATCATCAACCATGACACTATGCATGTATGTGTTCATGCACAACAACATGAGCATACATGCACATCAACATGTGCATACATACATGTATACTTCTTCTTTAAGAAAAAGGGTTTGAATAAAGAATAAAACTAAAAATCAAATGTTAAATCAACAATTGATTTAACAATCTGGTCATATCACATACGATGCGACCAATAGAAAACGCCCGATTAACATACGGTATCACATAGTCGTATTCAATCGGGTCCCCGCGCATATCTCATATGCACACCACATCTTTTCGCCTGGGCTAAGAAACTTCTGTGTGGGACTCTAAGACTCGTCAATACGCCGGCAGTGGGTGATGATCATATCAAACACCCACAAGCCGCAAACGTTCAGCTAAACGTAACGGCCACCCGGGTATTGAGCGATCAGAAGAATACCAGCAAAGCTATCAAAACTCCCGTCGAGCCATCTGGCAACACTTACCGTACAGTCCGGTCTTCTCGTCAGATTTGTTGTATATCGAGTATAGAGATGGTATCGTCGACTCCAATAACTCAATAAGTCATGCCGGTGTATAGCTAATAACAGATCGAGAAACTACTGATAACACTGTGGGGTGTTTTTCGTCACCCCATTGAGATAGGAATACGCGCGCGCTTATCGGGCGCATTACAGGTCCCCCCTTTCTAGGGTAGGCAGGGGTTTATTGATTGTGGGGATCCGAATCTCCAGCAGCCGCGGACTAAGCTGCCGTTAATTACCCCCCGCCTTTGGAGCAAGGGAATCTCCGATTAACGGGTTAAATTGGTCATGCGAACTCAATGTGCAGTGTTGTGTTTTGAAGGAGGGGGTTTGGATGTATCGGGGGCCCCGCAGAGTTTTTACGGGGGTCCCGCTACCCGGATAACGGGTTAGGGGTAAGAGGGCTAGCTACCCCCTTACGGGGTGTTGGGCAGCGCCCCGTTAGAAATTTATTCTAACGGGGGAGACACATTTAGTATGGAGTGCACAAAAAAAGAAGGAAAAAGCGTCTTAAAGACGCGTGCCTAGCATGTGGGCGCATGGTGCCCGGGGTCACGTAGCGCACGCGCGACCATTGGGCGCCTCAGCGCCCGGGATCACGTGGTGCACGCGCGACCATTAGGCGCCTCAGCGCCCGGGGTCACGTGGCGCATGCGTGACCATTGGGCGCCTCAGAGCCCGGGGTCACGTGGCGCGCACGTGACCATTGGACGCCCTAGCGCCCGGGGTCACGTGGCGCGCACGTGACTGACATGTGCCTTAGCGTCCCGGGGTCACGTGGCTCCCACGTGACCGGTGGGCGCCTTACCGCACCGGGGTCACGTGACACGCACATAACGATAGGCGCCTTAGCGCCCGGGGTCACGTGGTGCACACGTGACCATGGGCGTCTTAGCGCCCGGGGTCACGTGGCGCACACGTGACCGACGGGTGCCTTAGCGTCCCGGGATCACGTGGCGCACACGTGATAACGGGAAACACCCGCGGGAAGGGGCCTAGCCCTTAGGCTGGGGAGTTGAACTCCTAAGAAGTTTTTGGAGCTGAACTCCTAACAGAAACTAATTTATGGAGTTAAACTCCAACAGATCTAGAAAGGAGTTAAACTCCTGGGGATTTATTGCTCTTCTTTTGAGCCTTGGATCTGTCCAAAGTTAGATTTTTGGAGATGGGTCTCCTTCTTCCTTCTCTTGATAGGCGGGATCTTGGAGAAAAAGGGGGCAAGATTTAAAAGTCTCCCCTTTTCGAGATCTGGTTGGAGATCCGAGCTCCCCTTCGCGGGTTTTGTAGTGAAAAACTATTTATTTTTGAGAAAGGAAGAGTTAAACTCTTGATTTAATACAAAAGTGAAGAAGGTTTTAGAATCTTGAGGAAGGAGAAGATCACATATCTGGATTTTTTTTGGGGGAGAGAAAAAAAGTTGTTGAGATATTTTCATTATCTTGGCCTTTATAGGCTATACACTTTACATATAGCCCCTTGGGCTTTACAAAAATGGCATTTTGCCCATCCCATGGCTCATGCGCCATTTCTTTTTGCACATAAGCCATGGGCTTTACAAAAATTTGGCTTTATACCCATTTTTCTTACATTTATTCATAAAATAAAATAAAAGAAATACAAAAAAATTATTTATTACAAAATTTTTATCTTGGCGTGGAGGAAGGCCGGCTGCTCCATGTTCAGGCTCGACCCGGGCATTGGCCCACTTGATCTGGGCTTGGGCCCACTTGGCTTAGGGTTGACTTTGATTTTGACTTGGCCAACCGGGGTGCAAATTTTTACCCCAACAAATTGCCCCCCATCAATAAATGCACACCACACATGTTGGTCGTGTGCATGAAATTGATGGATTTTCTTTCACGTGAAGGTCGATTCCGTTTTGACGACGTGGATGTCGTTTCTGCCATTTTAGTGACGTGGACAGTCGATTCTGCCCTTTTTGCGACTTGGACGGTCGATGCTGCCATTTTAGCGACGTGGACGGTCGATTCTGTCCTTTTTGCGACTTGGACGGTCGATGCTGCCATTTTAGCGACGTGGACAGTTAGTGCTTCCATTTTAACGACGTGGACGGTCGATACTGCCCTTTTAACGACTTGGACGGTCGATGCTGCCATTTTAGCGACGTGGACGGTCGGTTCTGCCCTTTTTGCGACTTGGACGGTCGATACTACCATTTTAGCAACGTGGACGGTCGGTTCTGCCCTTTTTGCGACTTGGACGGTCGATGCTACCCTTTTAGCGACGTGGACGGTCGGTTCTGCCCTTTTTGCGACTTGGACGGTCGATGCTGCCCTTTTAGCGACGTGGACGGTCGGTGCTGCCATTTTAGCGACGTGGACGGTCGGTTCTGCCCTTTTTGTACTTGGACGGTCGATACTGCCATTTTAGCGACGTGGACGGTCGGTTCTGCCCTTTTTGCGACTTGGACGGTCGATACCGCCATTTTAGCGACGTGGACAGTCGGTTCTGCCCTTTTTGCGACTTGGACGGTCGATGCTGCCCTTTTAGCGACGTAGACGGTCGGTTCTGCCCTTTTTGCGACTTGGACGGTCGATGCTGCCCTTTTAGCAACTTGGACGGTCGATTCTGCCCTTTTTGCGACTTGGACGGTCGATGCTGCCCTTTTAGCGACGTGGACGGTCGGTTCTGCCCCTTTTACGACTTGGACGGTCGATGCTGCCCTTTTAGCGACTTGGACGATCGATGTTGCCCTTTTAGCGACGTGGACGGTCGGTGGTTGTCTCGCCGATTTGATGTGAATTGGGTTGACATCAGCATCGCTACACTGGAATATGGTACCAGGAGCGAATCATCCTTTGCCATGAGTGGATTTGGGGATCTCCCTCGTTTCCAGTTTAATGACTTAGGGGTCATCTGTTCCCAGTTTAACGACTTAGAGGTCATCTGTTCCCAGTTTAACGACTTAGGGGTCTATTGGATTGGAGTTTGGAATTTTAGGGTTAGAGTAGGCATCGGCGTTGCTAACACTGAAGCACATGTGCCAGGAGTAATTCATCATTTGCCTTTTCTGTTGGGAAGCGGTGGCTTAGGAGACAAGTTTAGGTCCCTATCACCTAAGACTTTTCAATTTTATGAGCCGTAAGCGTCCCATAAAAGCATTTTCTCCCTACGAGTCGAAAGGATCTCGTAGGTGTACTTTCTCCTTAGGAGTCGTGGGGAATCCCAAGTGTGTTTTTCCTTCGTGAGTCGTAAGGATCCCACGAAGGTATTTTCTTACGAGTCGTGAGGATCCCGCAAGGTTTGTTCTCCTCATGTGGGTCTTCCCAAATGGAGCATAATTCCAAGGGTGGAGACCGGCCGCTGGACTGGTGGTTGCGGTGGGGTATGGCTATGATGAGAATTTTTTGAGCCCGTGGATTGTATACGGTAGTCAATTTGGGGACTAACTGTAGGGCTGGGAGAATTTTTAGAAATTAGATTTTGGTTGGCGTCAGCATCGCTGCACTGGAATATGATATCAGGAGCAACTCATCATTCGCCATTTGGGGACTTAGAATTTGGATCTTGTTTGGCATCAGCATTGCTGCACTGGAATAATGCCAGGAGCAAATCATCATTTGCCCCGGGAGAACTTGGGATTTGGGTTTTGGTCGGCATCAGCATTGCTGCACTGGAACAATGCCAGAAGCAACTCATCATTTGCCTAGGGAGGACTTGGGATTTGGTTTTTGGTCGGCATCAGCACCGCTAACACCGGAGCAAAATGCCAGGAGCGACTCATCATTTGTCATTTCCCGTTGGGGAGCGATGGCTCAGGAGACAGGTTTGGATCCCTATTACCTAAGGCTTTTCAATTTTATGAGCCGTAAGGGTCTCATAAAAGCATTTTCTCCCTACGAGTAGAGAGGATCTCGCAGGTGTATGTTCTCATTAGGAATCGTGAGGATTCCTAAGTGTGTTGCTCCTTTGTGAGTCGTAAGGATCTCACGCAGGGAATTTCTCCTCACAAGGTCGAGAGGACTTTGCGAGTGTATTTCATCTCGTTTTACAAATTTGCGCCCTTTCGGGTTTTCATAAACTCGCCGGTAGTCCTGCTGTTTTTACTCACGGAGCCCTTTCGGGTTTTCATCCGTGCCCGTTTTGCTTGTGGACATACCGCTTTTTTTTTGCCGCTGGTGGGACTTTAAAAGTAGTCTCACCGGCAGGATTTGGGAGAGATAGGGATCGTTTACGCCCGTGGATTGTATATGATTTTGCAGGATGTATGATCCAGACCGTAGGGCTGGTGTGCTCAATTCGCCTGCGATTTGGAGCATTCATGCGTAGTATTTCTTGAGATATTGGCCATTGATGGGTGGCATAGGCCTTTCTCCCTCGGCACTTATTAGTTGGTAAGTTTGGCTCAAATTTTCCCTTGGCATGCCGATTAGGGATGATCGGTCTTTAGAGGACCAATACCAATTCGCCTTTCTTGAAAGCGCGGAGACGAGTCATCTTGTCATAGGCCCGTGACATTTGGGCTCGGTACAGCTTCAGATTTTGTTGTACTGCCAGCCTCTTTTCTTCGAGGGCGTCGAGCTCTTCAAGCCGAAGGAGCACGTTTTCCTCCTCCGTCAACTCGTGCTGAACAACCATTTTTAAGCTTAGAACTTCGACTTCGAGAGGGAGGACCGCCTCCACTCCGAAGAGCAATGAGTATGGAGTGGACTGAGTTGGAGTACGGTGCGTGGTACGATATGTCCACAACGCCTCGTGAAGTTTGAGATTCCAGTCTCTCTTGTTGGCTGAAGCATTTTTCCTCAGGAGCTTGCATGGAGTTTTATTGAAGGCTTCGACTAGCTCATTGGCCCTTGGATTGTAGATGGAGGAATATCTCCAGTCTATCTTGTGCTGAGTTGCGAACCTTGAGACTTTGAATCTCTTAAAAGAAGGCCCGTTGTCAGAAATGATTCTTCTTGGTGTACCGAAGCGGTATAGAATATTTTTCTGGAAGAACGTCAGAATATTTTCTGTCTTGACTTCTTTTAGCAGGACAGCTTCAGCCCATCTGGAGAAATAGTCAGTTGCGGCCAATATGAACCGGTGGCCTTTGCATGACGGAGGTTCAATTGGGCCAACAATGTCGGTGCCCCAAACTTCAAAAGGCCACGATGCCACCGTAGGATGCAACGGATTGGGATGCTTGTAAATGAAATCACCGTGAATTTGGCAGAGATGGAATTTCTTTGCATGCTCTTCGCAATCGCTTATCATGGTGAGCCAGTAATATCCAAGCCGCTTAATTTGAAGTCGCATTTTGGGGCCAGATTGGTGGGCACCGCAAACGCCCGAGTGAACTTCTTTCATGACCTTTTGGGCTTCGGCCAATGACAGACACCTGAGTCAGAGTTGGTCATATGACCTGCGGTATAGCATGTCATTTACAAACACGTATCGGAGAGCTCTCTTCTTCAATTAAATCCTTGCAGATTTTCCTTCGGGCAGCTTGTCGTATCGGAGGTACTTTATGAAGGGTTCTCTCCAATCGGGCTCGTCTTGGATGATCGAAGCTTCTTCGGCAGGACTGCTCTTCTGTTCCGCACTTTTGTCTTCTCGTAGAGAGACTGGGGGTAGAATTTGCCGGCTCCTGACCGTGATCAGAATTTCGTCCATGTCAGGATCATCCAGCTCTTTGGCTAAGCGAGTGAGTACGTCAGCATTTCCATTCAACGCTCTAGGGACTCTCATTAGTTCAATGTGAGTGAACCGTTTCATGAGTTCCACCACTCGGCCTCTGTACCGAGCTAACTCGGGTTTGTATATCTTATAGTCGCCGCTTACTTGGTTGACGACAAGCTAGGAATCACCGTAAACCCGTAGCCGAAGGACTTCCATTTCTATAGCGAGCTCCAGACCAGCTATCAGAGCCTCATACTCAGCCTCGTTGTTAGTGCGAGGCTCGGTGAGAGCAAAAGAACGCCATAGGGTTCCCATCGATGGCGCGATGAACACCAATCATATCTCTGCTTTTATCTCTGAGGCGCTTGTTTTACTGGAGGTCCTTATTGACGAGGCTCCATCGAAGTAGAGCTCCCAATATAGCTCGCTATTCTCGAGGTGCAATATTTGTTCATCGGGTAATTCACAATTTAGCGGCGACCCTTCTGGTATAGGATGATCAGCGAGGAAATCGGTGAGGGCTTGCCCTTTTACCACTTTCTGAGGAGTATAAACTATATCAAACTCAAGTAGCATGACAGCTCATCTTGCCATCCTGCCGGCTAGGCTTGCCTTGGTCATTAAGTGTTTGACCGGGTCGACTTTGGATATCAACATGACCCGATGAGCGAGAAGATAGTGTCTCAGCTTCTTCACAGTGAACATCAGAGCCAGGCATTGCTTTTTGATCAGGGAATAGTTGTGTTCCGTCCCGACTAAAGTTCGACTGAGCTAGTAGAGAGCATTCTCTTTTCCCTCCTCGTTGTTCTGAGCAAGGAGCACACCAAGTGACTCATCCAGCGTGGCAGTGTAGAGAATTAGCGGTTTATTTGGAATGGGAGCGGCCAGCACTGGAGGGTGCAACAAGTACTGTTTGATGCTTTCGAACGCTTCTTGACATTCGGCATCCCAGACAAAAGGGGCTCCTTTCTTCATGAGCTTTGAGAAGGGCCTACATCTCCCCGATAAATTTGAGATAAACCTCCGTATATAAGCAAGCTTGCCTTGAAAAGATCTTAGCTGCGTCAGACTCTTCGGAGGGGGCATTTCCATGATGGCCTTTATCTTGGATGGGTCAACTTCGATCCCCCGATGTCGAACTATAAAGCCCAGGAATTTTCCTGATGACACGCCAAAAGCGCACTTCAGAGGATTCATTTTCAGATCGCACTCCCTCAGTCTGGTGAGAACGGTCCTAAGATCTTGGATGTGGTCAGCCTTGGCTTTAGTCTTGACGACCAGATCATCAACATAACATTCGACGACCTTATGAATTAGGTCATCAAAGATATTGGTCATTGCCCTTTGATATGTAGCACCTGCGTTCTTCAGTCCGAACGGCCTCACTTTGTAGCCGTATATTCCGATCAGGGTTCGAAATGCTGTGTGCTTCTCATCCTCAGGCAACATCTTGATCTGATTATATCCAGACGAGCCATCCATAAAGGTGAACAGCTCGTAATTTGAGGTGTCATCGACCATCATTTCCATGACCGGTAGCGGGAAGTCGTCTTTAGGACATGCCTTGTTGAGGTCCCTGAAATCGACACAAACTCGGATCTGCCCATTTTTCTTCTTCACTGGGACTATGCATGCGATCCAGTCCGCATATTTCTCTTCCCTGATGAAACCGGTATCGATGTGCTTCTTGGTTTCCTCGATGACCTTTTCTTCTAGTTCCCTTCTCATTCTTCGAGGAGCTTGTTTGATTGGCTTAGCATCAGGAGATATAGCCAGTTTATGCACGGCCACTTCAGGGGAAAGGCCAGGCATTTCTTTGTATGTCCACGCGAAGCAGTCGACGAACTCATGCAGCAGGGCAATTATCTGTTCTTTCATTTCCTCTGACAAGAGTGAGCTGATGTAGGTCGGCCTTGGATTGTTAGGCGTTCCTAAATCGATCTCAGTTAGCTCATCGAAGGTTGCTTGTCCGCCATCTTCGAGCTCTTGGGGCGCTTCTTCTGGCTTAGCTAGCCCGTCTTCATCATTTGACTCTTCGCTGGCTTCCCCGATATAGATCATGTAGCATGCCTTAGAATCAGGCTGGATGAAACCTATGCCCCGTCTATCTGGGATTCGTCCACCGATGAGTGCTCGGACCTGAGGCGGATGCCATAGCCCTTCATAAAACTTTGCTTCGGACACCGATTGATATAATTGGCATCCGTACCTTTTGAAGTATTCCCGCATCTCGGGCACATAGTATCTGGGATTGAGGACGGCTCTTATGCCTCTTTCATAGGGAAGGCACGCGACAGAAAGATCGTCCGGGTGCACAACGGGGTTTGACCCATAAGATAGGATGCCCTTCTGTCCATTTTTCCTCCCGGGAACATAGAAATTTTTCAGCTGGTCCACGGTAGAGACTGACAATGCGTCGACCTCTTTGCACATCCGTTCCGGCACCCTTGTGATGGCCAGGGACCCTTCTGCAATTTCGAAGGTCTCTCGTAGTTTCTCTTGCTGCATGGGGATCCAATCTACACAGCTGTTGCACGGCAGGTCCTCTTCTTCCAACTCTTCAGTGTCGCTGCCAAGATGAGGGCGGACTTTGCTGCTAGATGGGATTTCAGTATCAGATTCGTCCGTATCGCTACCGAAACGAGGGCGATTTTTATAAAAGGACGGACTTCCAGAGTCGGACTCATCAGTGTCACTTCCAAAACGCGGACGCACTTGGGGGTTTTTGCTTTTGAAAGTGACAGCCGGCTCAGATTTTCCTTTGAGTTTCGGGACCGTTCTGTCTTTGGTCAACTGTGGCTCAGTACTTTGGGGCTTCATAAAGTACCAAGAATCCTCATATCGAACTTCATGCACACCGAACGGCTGGATGTCTCCGTCAATGCGTCTTTCTTCGCCATCTTTAGTATACTTCATGCATTGATGGAGAGTTGATGGAATGATGCCGTAAACGTAGAGCCACGGCCGTCCCAAGAGAATTTTATAAGACGTGTCAGCGTCGATCACGTATATCTTAGCTTCAGTTTGCAGATCCCCAAATTTGATTGGCAAAGCTATAGACCCCAGAACTTGCTGGCAGTTTTGATTGAAGCCTTGAATGACAATCCTTTCCCTTGACAGGTGTCGGACGTCCATTGACAAACTCTTCAGAGTCCGCAAGTTCATGATGTTGACTGAGGACCCCGGATCAATCAATATGCGATTAATCCGATCTCCGTCGCTGTACCCGGTCACGTAGAGCGGCCGATTATGCTCAGCCGTTCTCAGTAGCAAGTCTTCGTCCTTAAACGTGACCGCGGCAGCATGCAAAGCGTACTGGGCTTCTTTCATATTAATTTCCGCAAATCGAGCCTGATACCGCTCGGGGTTTTATAGAGCGTGAATGAGAACATCTCTAAGCTCCTTAGATAGGACTAAGGCATCGTAGATGCTCAGGAGAGACGGAAGCTTCAGGAGATGAGCCAAGACATTATAGTCCACCGAGGAAGGACTTGAGTTTTTATCAGCCGGTTCTCTGCCATCTTCCTCATTAGCCACCTGTTTTTCCTTTCCTTTTGGGGCGTTTCCCTGATTTGGCGGTAGAGCCCTGCCGCTTCTGAGATGGATCTGGTTGGCCATTGTGGCGAGCTCCTCGTCCTCTTCGGGAAAACAGAGCTCCTCCTCGGAGTCACTATCAAGATGGATGGCGTAGCAGGTCACTATAGAGACCTCTTCATCGGAGCCTTCTTCTAGCTCCTCCAAAATCTCAGCGACTCCTACAGGGAAGAACTCTTTCAATTGAATTAGAGTTCTTTCCTTCTGTTCATAGTCTTCGAGGGAATCAATATATTTTTGAATGACCGATCTCCCTGCAGACTCCTTTTTGCAACGAGCTGCACTTTTGTTCTTCTTGAGCTTTTTGGATTTTGAGCCTGATTGGGCCGAATTGGCAGCTGGAATGGTGGGCTTCTTCTGTCCTTCCCATTCCGTCCTGGGCTCTTTCTGAAGAAGCTTTAGCATCTTCTTTGTCTTATTAGATATGTGCTTACTCCAAGGAGGCTGTGGTGAGTCGATCTCATTTCTCAGGGCAGCGGGTTCGACTGTCTGCTCCCAGAAGGCTTCAGCTTCTTCTGTATAAAGTTGGTGGTTGCAACTTGATTGTTCACCAACACACTTTTGGACAGCTTGATCTCTCCAGCCTTGTACTGCTTCTCGACCAAGTCTTTGAAGATATAGCAATCCTCGATCGCATGGCTCACTACTCGGTGGTACGGGCAATACAGGGGATTGTCGGTCATTTTTGCTTCTTGAGGTCTTTTCGACTCCGGCAATTGTAGACCGTTGTTCAAGGCATCTTTAAATATCTTGTGGACCTTATCCCTCCTGAAAGAGTAAACCTTGTTCTTTTTTTCCTCTAGGGAAGGCCCTTCTCCTCCTAGCACTGGCTTTCGAGACCGGTTGGTTTTAGATTCGTCCGCCCTTCGCTTTTCTTCATTGTCGGACACATTGAAGACATTGGTACTGCTGGAACTCCTGCTTCTACGGTTGTCGTCCCGCTTGCTTTTCCATGTCTTGTCTCTCTGAGAGTCCGGGGTAGACTCCTGCTTCGAGCGTTCTAGCATTTGTACTTTCTTGGTTAGCTCTTGAAACGTCTTGAGGCCTGCTGTACACAAGAATGGGACCATCCAATTGCTAAGGTTCCCAATGAGAAGGCTGACGGACTGGTCCTGCTCCAGCGGTGGTTCGCACTTGACTGTGAGATTACGCCATTGGGCGATAAAGTCGGTGTTGCTTTTATTCTTCCCCGGCTTGGTCCTCACAAGGTCGGCAATGGAGATTTTATCACTGACATTCATGAACCTTTTCCGAAACAGAGACTCCATTTGGGCAAAGGTAATAACGGACCCGTCTGGTATACTCGCGTACCAGTCGAAGGCGACACCGGTCAGGCTGTTGACAAACTGGCGAAGAAGGAGCGCATCATTGCCCCCTGTATTTCTGCACGATTCTTTAAAGTGGGCGACGTGCTGATTTGCGTTTCCTGTCCTGTTAAATCTTCCGAATTTAGGAATGATGTAGCCGCTCGAGAACTCGATCAGATCGTACTGTGCGGGATATGGCCGCCCACTACTGCCAATTTCTTTCTGAGCTTCAGCTTCGGCCACCAATGTTTTAACTTTGCTGGTGACCAAATCCATTATCCGATCTTGTGTTAGTGGGATAGTGCTATCTGGGGCCAAGGCGTCCCCAGAAGCGGAATGTGGCCGGCTTTCGTGCGGCTCGACCAGTCTTGGACCCAAAGGAACAGGCATTGGCTGCTTCGAATTGTCATCACCCAGCTGATGAGTAGCAACTTGTGCTTGATTGGGATGCGCTCGAGCAATTTGAGCCGTAAGCTGCATCACAACGTTCGTTAGGTCGTCAATTTTTGAGTAGAGCTTGGCCATCTCCTTATCTTTGCTCCTGAGCTGTTTTCGAAGCTCTTGAAGCAGCTCTTGCTCCGCGGTCCTGGGGCGGAAAGTCGGCTCGTCCTCGCTGTCCGAGCTTGACTCTGCATGGACCGAGGGGTCTCTCTCCCTATCATCCTCATCGAGAGGGTTTTCTTCATCCAACAGAAGCGGCTGTTCTTGGGAAGTGGCAACCACATTCAAGCCAGATTGGGCTTGAGATGTGGTGGCTCCATCCTTGCTTTTGCTGCGAAGGTTGTCGCTGGGGCGCCCGCCGGCCATATAGACCGTATGGATAATATATCCAGCCGTCTTTTTATTATCGGCGGCTGATTTCACAGATCACTGTCTTAACTCCCTTGTTTCGGTAGCGGGCAGTCGATTGAAGGCAGCTGGCCTGACCCGATTCTTGAATGGTGGTGGCGCTTCTTTTCTGGATTTGCCCTGCTGGTTTCGCGCGGCACAGAGCGCCTGATAGACTCTTGAAGAGACAGCGTCATACCTTTTCTGTTGGGGCCAGGACAAGTCTCTTTGTAGCATTATTCGGACCGCTGTGTTCTTGATTCTGGAGGTCATGGCATTTTTCTGAACCCACTTCAGAAGTTAGAAGGAATTGCTGATTCTTACGGCCGACTCATCCGTCATCGCGGGGCGACTCTGCTCTTGGAACCTCACAAGATTCCACTTGGCCGGAGTCCTGGCCCTCTTTTTGGCTCAATACCTGAGCCGCTTCTGCCTTAACTTTTTTGCTTTATGCACTTGGCAGACTTTGGCTCTTCGGGAAGACGCCGTAGACCAGGTGATGGAGGATTTTGGAGATACGCTGGATTGTGCATTTGCTGGAGTCATCGCCTGAGCGCGTCCGCAACATTTGATGTCGCCCTTTGTACCGGAAGTCTTGCCCCCAGCTGGAGCACCAGAGAGTCGTTCAAACACCGCCTTAAGTTTCGGTTGTGGTGCCTTGGCGATCATGACATTCGGCGTCTTGCCTCTTGAGACCGGCTTGGCCGTCTGCTTTGCCGGGATTTCTGCCAGATGAGCGCTTCCGGCAGGGTAGATGATGACGGAGCCAAACTGGCGGGGCAGTTCCTCCCACTGTCGACTGAGGCTTGCGGGGAGAACCACACGGGCATTGACCTTGACCACGTACGGGATAGAGGTTGCGTCGGAAGCTGAATTCATCTTAGGAGACATTGTCGTCGAAAGTTGATTACTACACGGAAAAAAACATCATTTCAGTATAGGCAATCGATATGTATATTTATTGAGTTCGCATGAACGTTTAACCCGAAACATGGAATGAGAGAAGCGTCCCTGATTGATTCAAAGAATTTGTTAACCGCAATCAAGAATGACGTCGCTTGGTAGCTAGCCGGTGAGTACGGGTCGGTCCACAGGGATTTTGTGTATCTTCAATTTGCTCAAACGAGTTAATTCCGATTGGTGTCGGATTGATTTAAATCTAAAAACTAAGTTGATCTAAATCTTGCTAGGGTTAGGTTTAGGTTAAGTTTGGAAAGTCAATATTCCTCACCGCTTACTATGTCCTATTTAAGATTTATGAGGTGTTATGGTAATAATTAATAAAGTGGATTCGTACCATCGGGAAGAAACGATGTTTCATCCTCTAGGTTCTTGTCCTTCCTTTCTTAATTCTTAACCTAACCTCCATGGAAAACACGCGCAACCGGTCCTTTATACTACGATATCACCGCTACCTCGTGGGATAGGATGCCGTAGGGAGCGGTGTGTGCATGTATGCATGGAGTCCTATAAAAACGTGTGATGGGCAAGAAAGGGGTGAGAGATCTTCATCTCTCAAGCCTTCCCCAAATCTAACCCTAACAAGCGAGGAGACTACTCACTCATTAGGGAATTGAAAAATATTTTCTAAACTATCTAACTAGGACAGAGAATAAAATTTAATTAGGGCAGATAATAAAAATCTATACTAGGGCAGATAATAAAATTAACTAGAGCAAGAATAAAAAAACTTACTCTAATTTGATGCACTCTTCATACTTTATAAGAATTGAATTCTGAATTTTTGAGATTTACAATGAGGCACAAGAAGAGGCATCGATGCTCTCCAAAAGAAATCTGAATTTTATTAATGAAAGGAGGTATGACCTAATACAAGATTTAGAGTTCCTATTTATGGAGGATAGGAAACCCTAGGGTTACAATGACTCGCACATCTGCTATTACAAAAATACCCATTAAGAAAAAGACCTATTCAACGCCCGCAGCGCACCGACTCAATTTGCACCGACACGGGCAATAGACGGCCGCGGAACCGCGGCAGTATGGAGGCTTCTTCTGCTGAAAAATTCCTGGTTATCTTCCTGAGGCATTTTTATACTTGTTTCTTCATTTGTTTTCTCGGATTGGCTTCTATATTTTTTCCAGATCTCCACAGTGAATAATTGTAATGGACTTTTATCGTTGCTTCGTGACGAAGTCTTAAACCTTGCGCTGTCTTTGTTCTTTGAGAAATTGTTTGTTGACCTTCGTTTAGTCTTCAAATTGTAGGCATGATCAAGATCCTCTGTTTGTTGGTCGAAATCTCACTTTTGTATCGTCTTTTGTCTTTTTCACTGTTTTTGTCCCGAGAATCTGTAACCTGCAACTATGTAGCAGACATGGGTTAAAAGCACCTGTTTATTTGTAAAATGACTAGGACTGGGGAATATAATAATGCAATATTATGATATGAACAAATACCCCCAAACTTATCTTTTGCTCGTCCTCGAGCAAACCTAGTTTTATTCTCAACAAAAACCTAGATTCATCATGATATAATTATGTCTCCCTCTCACTTTCGCAGGGAAACACGATTGCACTGAGCTCATGCAACAAGCCGTTAAACCTCTAGGTGTCCTTAGTAGGAGGAGTGTTGTCTCCTGAGGGTTTTCAGCGGATACTACCCACAAAATCCTATCAATTAGGCCCATTGACTTTTATTCTCCAATTAGGCTTTCTAACAAGGAATTCTATTATCTACGACTCATAAATTATCCACCCATATTCTTCACGCTTCCTTAACATTTAACTTAAGATTATATATATTCTGTAGACTTACTTAGCTTTCGGCATTTTTCAAGTTTTTCTTCTAGGGTTCTATCTCAACTTAGAAATTTTTATCATCTCTATTAAAGATACAAGTCCTATTCTTCATTCTTATCTCTTATCTAAACCCCAATCACATACCCCTACGTGTGTGTATAAATCATCCCTACACTTGGAAATTCAAATCAAGCAATCATACTCTTGTCCATTGTCCAAAGCACTTCATAACTGGTGAATGTTTAGATGATTTTCGCTCACACATCCTTCATGCGACCGTTAATACTTCTTGAGGTACCAACAACCGATTACAAGATGTGTTTGCACATTAAAGCGTAATTCCTGGTTTTGTAACACCTAAGGCTTTAGGAGTGACTCCCAAACTAGTTGGTCTAAGGCACTAGGTGATGAAGCACCCTCGCTAAATATTTTTCTATTTTTGTAGCCTTAAGTAATCACAAAAACCAGTGTTCATTTTTTTATTATCTCTTTATTCACACTTGAATTTTTATTTTATTTTCCTTGTACTAAGGACTTTAGACAAGAGCATTTCAAGGCCTCTTCTACTATTCCAAGTTTCAAGGTTCGTGTTTGTGCAAATTGTAGGATATACATTTTCAGAATTTAGACTTAAGCTAGGAATTATTTTTCAAACTTATATTTTAATAAAAATATCAATACTCTTCCCTTGTTTTAACTTGGCCCAAGAAGTGAACTCAAAATTTGCCTATTTCTAGATAAACTACAAAGACATATACTTTCTACCGTTAAACTTTAAGAAAGTTATTTTTAGGGTTTTTAGTTTACTAAGACTAGATCTAGTTGTTCCTAGCTAGTTAACCTATTTGTCAAACTCAAGTCAATTATGGCCAAAATTGAATACTTTAATTTTTCTAATTTTTGAAAATTTTCAATTTTTATGGGTTTTAAAATAAGTATGCTAATGCAAAAATGTACATATGAATGCGAAGGAAGAAGGCTTACCGAGCATACCCCCAAACTTAAACTTAACAGTGTCCTCACTGTCATGCTACACCAAGAGGGTCAAAATGTCGACACTCCCCTGTTTATTTATTTATAATATTTTTTTTTTGAATTTTTTTTATTGTTAATAGAAAAAGAAAACAAAATATATATATACATATATACAATAAGGTCCTCCCCAAACTAAACAAGGCCTTACACAAGCCAAATGTTAGCACCAATCATTCAAAAATCTTATCGTGGTAATGATAGAGTTGGTGAAAGAATGGAGTGGAAAGAAAAGAAATGAAAAGCACACGAGACCGTGTGGAGATAGAAGCGGTATACGGTCTCGGTGGAGGAGGATAATGGCGGAAAAGAGAAAAAAGTGTAGTACGATCTTGAGGGTGTAAATTGAGTGAATAAATTAGCACAATTTGTGATGACCGATGTGTTAAAAGCGATTGTGCTAATCTATCAACCCGTCGAGAAATGGGATCAAATCCCTCAAGATTCGCAAAAAAACATGGGTACGTCGCACTTGGTAAACCCTCCATTGAAAATGGAAACGCGACGGATTCTTGCGTGGTCGAAACGATAGGAAAGACGAAAGGGAGTGATTGAGGGATAGTCTTATTCTCACCTAAGTAATCTGTCTCGAACTTGAAGGATTCCATCAATGGTTCGAAATGACTGTAAGCAACCAAGTCTGATGGTTCAACTAACTCATCTGAAAATGTAAAGAACTCAAACTCGGGAGGTGAGTTTTCAACATCGTCCGAAAAAGTGAAACACTCGTAATCATTATCGTCTGTGAGAACTGTGTCAGATTCAAAGAGAAATTTTTCAAGCTCACAGACTTCAAGCATGATCTTTTGCGTGGTCGGAACGATGGAAAGGAGGGGGTTTGATTTAGGAAGTATAACAGTTAAAGGTTCAGGAGGATGAATTGGAAAATCCGACACATCAAACAAAAATGGTTCAACCTCAATATTATCCTCAATACTATCCTCATAAGTCTTCTCAAAATTTAGCCTATCCATGCCATTATCATCAAAATCAAGACGCATATGAGGTTCAGGAGAAACATTTAATGACTCAGGATGATGAATTGGAGATAAAATTTCAGTCAAATTTAGGAGTCCATCATCCAAAATATTCCCGGCATCTATATTCTCGATCAAGTGAAAATCAATTTCTTTAGACACCTCATCAAAAGCATGGATATCTATCAATTCAGGTTCTAGAGTGGAGGTGTAAAGTTCGAAAGGATTCGGTGTGGTTTCACTCGCAAGGGATTCCTCACAATCTGGCAAATCAAGCACTATAAAATCGCACAACTCATTTTTATCCTTAACTGATGAATCATTTGGGACACTTGTTTGAAAACCGGAGTTGTGGAATTCAATTGGGTATGGGTAGGTTTGATTTGGAAGGGCGTTTAACTCACTTTCTCCATTCAAATTATCAATCTGTCCAACCGCCCCATCATACATTGGAAAATTTGGAGCTAGTTGGAAACTAGCTACCGGTTCATTAGGTTGTATAAGGGCGGCTATGGACGCATCCACATTCCTAATCATTTTGTTTGTTGCTGCAATGTACGCCTCCAACGACTGTTCTAGACTAGACATGGGTTGTGAAGGGGTTTCGGTAAAAGATTCGAAATTGTTTGGATATGTGAAACTCCCAAATTGCTGTGTAGAAGCAATATCTAGGGAAGGTGGGAAAGTCGGGTAGGACTGGTAGGAATTGGATGGTTGGACAGGAGTAGGATCAACATTTGGATAAAAAGGTGAATGGACTTGTTGATCCCTAGAACTGGATGTGTGGAGAGGAGTGAAATATCGGCTACGAGATTGTTCAATATGCTCAGCAATAGACATGAGTTTAGGAGTTACAACAGGACTCGAAAAAGTGGTATCAACATACGAAGGTGGTGAAGGTTGACACAGTTGATACAAAGTGGATTGCAAAGTCGAACTGTTTCTCCTAGACGCTTCTATTCGATCTTTCAAAGAAATTTTGGGCATGGAGGTGTCGTCCTTAAATCGACTGAAACAATTTGCGTAAGAGGCAAAGTTGGGTTCAGGATACCAAAGTTCGGCAAGAGATTTGTGATGTGGGGTACCCATGATGTAAGAAGGAGAAGAGAAAGGAGGTGGGTGTAAGTGAGGTGCAAGGATTTCTTAGCAACAAAATTTTGTAAGTTTTTATAAAAATTTTCCCTTTTTTTCTTTATTTGGAACTGTTTGCAAAAAAGATTTTTGATAAAGGGCTTAGACAAAATGCAATCAACCAGAAATGCACAATCAGGCCTAGATCTAGGATCACCTAGGTCAGCTAGACAGCTCCTAACTGTTCCAAAGGGCTAGAAATAGGACCTTAAACCGCCTCTTCACCGCCAATTGCGTTCAGGTAAGTGCCAGGTGAGTGGGAGGCTCTCCACTACAAGTAGTGGCCCTAATTAAGTAACCACTCGCCTTAGACACACTTGCCTAGACACCGCAAAGTCAGGTTAGGATTAACGGCCGATACCTATAACTAGTCCTCTGTCCTATTGAGCGCGACGTCCTTAGGGCTGAGACTAGTATTTTTTTAATTAAATAATAGTCAATGCATATGCCTTATATGATTTCTGGGGTCCTGGAAAGGATGATGAAATCCCCACCCAATCTGGATTGGTCTCAAGCCCCTTAAAGTCCGATTAAAGATATGCAAAACAGGAAAAAAAATCACTTGCAATCAATTTTTTTATTTTAAGCGCGGCGCAAAGAATCCTGCACAAGATTTGTTATTGGAAGGAGGAAGATTTTTTAAGCGCAAAGAATTCTGCAGGAGATTTGACAAAAGATATATCGGGATTTACAGAGGAGAGAGAAAAGATCTTACAGTGCAAATTTCACGCGCCAAAGCTTCCAACCCGCGGCGGTTCCGCGGTCGGGAGGGGTGTGCGGTGGCGGTTTCGCGGTCAGGTAAGCAGCTCGGGTCCCAAGAAAATTTTTTAGATGATGATCGCACCAGAGAACCGCGCTTCCGTGGTCAGAAAGGGTGTGCGACGGCGGTTCCGCGGTCCCCTGTTCTGTTCGAGTCCCGAGATTTTTTCTACTTCTCTGTTTTGATTTTCCCCTATTTTTCAGATCTTCGGTTTTCTGTTTTTATTTCTGGATTTTTCCAGATCTGAATTTGATTGTAGATCCTGCAAAATACAAACAAAAACACCCTTCACAAAATAACAAAATGATAAATTTTTATATTTTTTTAATTTTTCAGTGTTTTATGATTTTTCAATTTTAAATTAACCCGAAATTGCAAAAAGGAAATAACACGCCATCCCCGGCAACGGCGCCAATTGATTGAGTCAAAGAATTTGTTAACCGCAATCAAGAACGGCGTCGCTTGGTAGCTAGCCGATGAGTACGGGTCGGTCCACAGGGATTTTGTGTATCTTCAATTTGCTCTAACGAGTTAATTCCGATTGGTGTCGGATTGATTTAAATCTAAAAACTAAGTTGATCTAAATCTTGCTAGGGTTAGGTTTAGGTTAAATTTGGAAAGTCAATATTCCTCACCGCTTTCTATGTCCTATTTAAGATCTATGAGGTGTTATGGCAATAATTAATAAAATGGATTAGTACCATCAGGAAGAAACGATGTTTCATCATCTAGGTTCTTGTCCTTCCTTTCTTAATTCTTACCCTAACCTCTATAGAAAACACGCGCAACCGGTCCTTTATACTACGGTATCACCGCTATCTCGTGGGATAGGGTGCCGTAGGGAGCGGTGTGTGCATGTATGCATGGAGTCCTATAAAAACGTGTGATGGGCAAGAAAGGGGTGAGAGATCTTCATCTCTCAAGCCTTCCCCAAATCTAACCCTAACAAGCGAGGAGACTACTCACTCATTAGGGAATTGAAAAACATTTTCTAAACTATCTAACTAGGGCAGAGAATAAAATTTAATTAGGGCAGATAATATAAATCTATACTAGGGCAGATAATAAAATTAACTAGGGCAAGAATAAAAAACTTACTCTAATTTGATGCACTCTTCATACTTTATAAGAATTGAATTCTGAATTTTTGAGATTTACAATGAGGCACAAGAAGAGGCATCGATGCTCTCCAAAAGAAATCTAAATTTTATTAATGAAATGAGGCATGACCTAATACAAGATTTAGAGTTCCTATTTATAGAGGATAGGAAACCCTAGGGTTACAATGACTCGCACATCTGCTATTACAAAAATACCCATTAAGAAAAAGACATATTCAACGCCCGCAGCGCACCGACTCAATTTGCACCGACACGGGCAATAGACGGCCGCGGAACCGTGGCCAAGAGCATGGTTCGGCCGCGGAACCGCGGCCGTATGGAGGCTTCTTCTGCTGAAAAATTCCCGGTTATCTTCCTGAGGCATTTTTATACTTGTTTCTTCATTTGTGTTCTCGGATTAGCTTCTATATTTCTTCTAGATCTCCACAGTGAATAATTGTAATGGACTTTTATCGTTGCTTCGTGACGAAGTCTTGAACCTTGCGCTGCCTTTGTTCTTTGTGAAATTGTTTGTTGACCTTCGTTTAGTCTTCAAATTGTAGGCATGATCAAGATCCTCTGTTTGTTGGTCGAAGTCTCACTTTTGTATCGTCTTTTGTCTTTTTCACTGTTTTTTTCCCGAGAATCTGTAACCTGCAACTATGTAGCAGACATGGGTCAAAAGCACCTGTTTATTTGTAAAATGACTAGGACTGGGGAATATAATAATACAATATTATGATATGAACAGTCCTACCAGGCGTGCCAGAACCTGTACGGTGTTTTTCGTCACCCCATTGAAATGGGAATACGCGCGCGCTTATCGGGCGCATTACAGGTCCCCCTGCCTAGGGTAGGCTGGGGTTTATTGATTGTGGGGATTCGAATCTCCGGCAGACGCGGACTAAGCTGCTGTTAATTACCCCCCGCCTTTGGAGCGAGAGAACCTCCGATTAACGGGTTAAACTGGTCATGCGAACTCAATGTGCAGTGTTGTGTTTTGAAGGAGGGGGTTTGGATGTATCGGGGGCCCCGCAGAGTTTTTACGGGGGTCCCGCTACCCGGATAGCGGACTGGGGGTCAATGGGGCTAGCAGCCCCCTTACGGGATGCGGGGCAGCGCCCTGTTAGAAATTTTTTCTAACGGAGGAGACACATTTAGTATGGAGTGCACAAAAAAAGAAGGGAAAAAGCATCTTAAAGACGCGTGCGTAGCATGTGGGCGCATGGTGCCCGGGGTCACGTGGCGCACGCGCGACCATTGGGCTCCTCAGCACCCGGGGTCACGTGGCGCACACGTGAACGACGGGCGCCTTAGCGTCCCGGGGTCACGTGGTACGCACGTGACCGTTGGGCGCCTTAGCGCCCCGGGGTCACGAGACGCGCACATGACCGATGGGCGCCTTAGCGTCTGGGGTCACGTGGTGCACACGTGACCCTGGGCGCCTTAGCGCCCTGGGGTCACGTGGCGCACACGTGACCGACGGGTGCCTTAGCGTCCCGGGGTCACCTGGTGCACACGTGATCACGGGAAACACCCGCGGGAAAGGGCCTAGCCCTTATGCTGGGGAGTTGAACTCTCAAGAAGTTTTTGGAGTTGAACTCCTAACAGAAACTAATTTATGGAGTTAAACTCCAACAGATCTAGAAAGGAGTTAAACTCCTGGGGATTTATTGCTCTTCTTTTGAGTCTTGGATCTGTCCAAAATTAGATTTTTGGAGATGGGTCTCCTTCTTCCTACTCTTGATAGGAGGGATCTTGGAGAAAAAGGGGGTAAGATTTAAAAGTCTCCCCTTTTCGAGATCTGGTTGAAGATCCGAGCTCCCCTTCGCGGGTTTTGTGGTGAAAAACTATTTATTTTTGAGAAAGGAAGAACTAAACTCTTGATTTAATACAAAAGTGAAGAAGGTTTTAGAACCTTGAGGAAGGAGAAGATCACAGATCTGGATTTTTTTTGGGAGAGAGAAAAAAAAGTTGTTGAGATATTTTCATTATCTTGGCCTTTATAGGCTATACACTTTACATATAGCCCCTTGGGCTTTACAAAAATGGCATTTTGCCCATCTCATGGCTCGTGTGACATTTCTTTTTGCACATAAGCCATGGGCTTTACAAAAATTTGGGTTTATGCCCATTTTTCTTACATTTATTCATAAAATAAAATAAAAGAAATACAACAAAATTATTTATTACAAAATTTTTATCTTGGCATGGGGGAAAGCCGGCTGCTCCATGTTCAGGCTCGACCCGGGCATTGGCCCACTTGACCTGGGCTTGGGCCCACTTGGCTTGGGGTTGACTTTGATTTTGACTTGGCCAACCGGGGTGCAAATTTTTACCCCAACAAACACTTATCATTAAATCTCAGTAGCCCTGGTCAGGGACTTCTTGTTATAATCAATCAAGCATTGCACAATATCAACCCCCAATATCGGGAGAAACGAAACCCCACCTTTTGATCATTGCCTCCATATGCCTCGGGACTGTACCCAAAGTCCACCTGTTTACACGACTCAGTAGAGCCGTGGTAGGGTGGAGATCAAAGTACAGTGGGAGGACACACATAACTCTATGACGATCTTGGGTCTACAGACTAACCTGTACCTGTGTCACCTGAGAACTGCTATCCGATGATAGATATAATACCACATAGGAGTTCTCGGCGATTCCGTTCAGTGTACCCAGTCTCTACTGAGCATCCGTATACATTCTTTGGTGTCATCACACCAGATGGATATGGGATCATCCATCGCCCATCATATGGGACAAGAATGGTATACGCTAGTCTACTCTGAAATATCGATGCCCTTTCTCGATACACCCACGACTAGGAACAGTTCAAGGATATGCTTATAAACTACACGTGTCCCACTAGTATGATCCGCATCATAGTCGCAGTAGTCAAGCAAATATCCTCAGGGCTTTATCAACATGTGCAAATGAATAAAAGCATGATCAAGTCAACATGTCAGATAAAGTAAACCAGATAGCATACTATCATATCGAGCAAGAAAGTAATCTATATATATACATGTCCAAGCATCCACTATACATATAATGGCCTCTAGGGCATACATATATCCAACAATCTCCCACTTGCACTAAGACCAATTATTGGCGTATCTCATACCCAACATCTCAAAAAGTCGCTCATTCTGCGGCTGTGGAAGGGCCTTGGTGAGTGTATCCTCTATGTTATTCTTTGTATCTACTCTTTGAATCTCGATCTCTTGGCGATCTACTATCTCCCGGATCAAATGATATCGCCTGAGGATGTGTCTGGATTTCTGATGGGATCTTGGTTCTTTGGCTAATGCCATAGCCCCATTATTATCACAATACAATGGTATTGGATCAACAATGGTTGGAACTACTCCTAGTTCCGCAATGAACTTCCTCATCCAGACGGCTTCCTTGGCGGCATCATTTGCAGTAATGTACTCAGCTTCCATCGTTGAGTCTGCAACGGTATCCTGTTTGGAACTCTTCCAACTAACCGCCCCTCCATTGAGGGTAAATACAAACCCTAAGATAGATTTACCGTCATCCTTATCACTTTGGAAGCTGGAATCGGTAAAGGACTCCATTTGGAGATCCCAATTACCATACACCAAGAACAGTTCTTTAGTCCTTCGCAAGTACTTAAGAATGTTCTTCACTGCTATCCAATGTTTCTCCCCTGGGTTGGATAGATATCTGCTTACAACAGCTAGTGCATAAGCTACATTAGGACGAGTACATAATATCGCATACATTATAGATCCTACGGCTGAAGCGTAGGGTATAATGCTCATGCGAGCTCTCTCTTCATCAGTCTTCGGACAGAAGTCTTTAGAGAGAGTGATTCCATGGCAAGCGGGTAAGGCGCCGCGCTTGGAATCTTCCATACTAAACCTTTTTAGGATGGTGTCAATGTACTTTGATTGGGACAATCCCAATAACCTCTTGGATCTATCTCTATAGATCCTTATGCCCAAAATGCACGAGGCATCACCCAGGTCCTTCATGGAGAACCTTTATGATAAGAATAGTTTGACCGATTGTAGCATAGGAATATCATTTCCTATCAGGAGAATGTCATCCACGTACAATACGAGGAATGTGACAGTACTCCCTACAATCTTCTTATAAATGCATGGCTCATCTATATTTTTGATAAAATCAAACTCTTTGATTATATCATCAAAGCAGATGTTCCGGCTCTGTGAGACCTGCTTTAATCCATAAATGGATTTAAACAACTTACATGGTTTCTCGCTGCTCCCACTATCAATGAAGCCCTCTGGATGATCCATAAAAACGCATTATTCTAAATCACCATTTAGAAATGCAGTTTTAACGCCCATCTGCCAGATTTCATAGTCGTAGTGAGCAGCTATAGCAAGTAGGATCCAAATGGATTTAAGCATTGCTACTGGAGAGAAAGTTTCATCATAGTCCAATCCTGGTCTTTGACGAAAACCTTTCGCTACAAGTCTTGCTTTAAAGGTTTCTACCTGTCCATTTACACCAATCTTTCTCTTAAAGATCCATTTGCACCCAACGGGTTTTATCCCAGGAGGTGCAACGTCCAAAGTCCATACTTTGTTGGTGTACATGGACTCCATTTCGGATCTCATGGCTTCCAGCCACTTCACAGAGTCACCACTCATGATAACTTGCTGAAAACTAGTAGGGTCATCATCATCCATGATGCAATATTCTCTATCACCATCAATGAGAAACCCATAGTATCTCTCTGGTGGGCGAGAAGTTCTACTAGATCTCCGGAGCGGCTGAGGTTCTTGAAGTTCTACTGCAACATCAGTTTTAACCAATTCATCCTGAGTAATTTGTGTCTCTAGAACCTCTTCTAGTTCTACTGCATTGCCATCAGTAATGTTTGTAAAGATTTCATTTTCCAAAAATGTGGCATGTTGAGAAACAAACACATTTTGTTCCTCCTTGTGGTAGAATAGATATCCATACGAATGTTTTGGATATCCCATAAATTTACACATGACCGATCGTGTCTCGAGTTTATCCGGATTCTGCCTTTTAACAAAAGCCGGACAACCCCGTATCCTAATTCTTTTAAGAGATGGTCTCTTTCCACTCCATATCTCATATGGAGTGGTAGACACAGTCTTGATTGGAACCCTGTTTAATAGATGCATTGCTGTCTCCAATGCATGCCCCCAAAAAGAAAGCGGTAACCCAGCATCAAAAATCATGGACCGTACCATATCTAGTAGGGTACGATTCCTCCATTCTGATACACCATTGTGCTGTGGTGTGTAAGGAGGAGTGAGCTGAGAGAGAATCTCATTCTCTTTTAAGAAGTCTGAAAACTCTGTACTCAAATACTCTCCACCTCGATCTGATCGAAGTTTCTTGATACTCAAGCCTGTTTGTTTTTCTACTTCAAGTTTGTACTCCTTGAATTTCTCGAAAGCTTTGGATTTGTACTTTAATAAAAACACTTGTCCGAATCTTGAGAAGTCATCAGTAAAAGTAATGAAGTATGAAAAACCGCCTGTAGCATGTGTATACATTGGTCCGCATACATCACTATATATGAGGCTTAAGAGTTCCACAGCTCTTTCTCCGTGTCCAGTAAACGAAGTTTTGGTCATTTTACCTTTGATACAGGACTGACAAGTTGCATAAGATTTATATTCAAAAGGATTCAAATATCCATCTTTATATAGTTTGTTAGTCTTGTTTCATTAATATGACCAAGTCTACAATGCTAAAAAAGCTTCATTTATATCTGAAAATTTTCTTTTATTAGTATGTTGTATATTGAAAACTGTGTGTTGGTTCAGGACGTAAATACCGCTATTTAGTGTACCATACCCAATCAACTCTTGATTCAAGTTAATGTTCATAACATTATTTTGCAATACAAAATGATATCCTTCATTGTCCAACAAAAAAACGGATATTATATTACATAGCATACTAGGTACAAAATAACAAAGGTTTAAAACCAAAATACAACCCAAAGGCAACCCCAGATGATACTCTCCTATGGATACAGCATGTACATTGGAACCATTTCCAACCCGCAGAGTATGGTCTCCAGTCTTCAAAACTCTACTGTTTCTCAATCCCTGCACACAATTGCAGATGTGAGAACCAGAACCGGTATCTAATACCCAAGATGCAGAGTTAATTGAAAAACAGTTCTCAGTTACAAACACACCTGAAGCGAAAGCATCACCATACTTCTTCTTCTTGAGATCAGCAAGATACACAGCACAGTTGCGTTTCCAATGTCTCGACTTGTGGCAGTAAAAACATTCCCCTTTTCCACTTCCCTCGGCCCCAGATTTTTCTTTCCCCTTCGCCTTTTTAACTCCACCTTTCGGTTTGATGGGTTTCTTCTTCTTCTTTCCCTTGGCCTTGGATTTTGGGACGGAAGAGGAAGATGGCCCAACAAGCAGAGCGGGAGTCTTCGCTGTTTTCAGCGTGCTCTCTGCACTTCTCAACATATTGAGAATTTCAGGCAATGATTTCTCCAAATCGTTCATATTAAAATTCACTATGAACGGAGCAAAGGCGGGGGGGGGGGGAGACTGCAGAACAATATCCGTATATTGCTCATTATCCATTGTCCATCCCAGTTTCTCGAGTTCTTCTACAAGACCAATCATCTTCAAAACATGTTCTCCTACTGACGCGCCAGGGGCCATTCGCATCTGAAACAACTTTCGAGATGCCTCGTAGCGTAAAGTACGAGATTGCTCTTCATACAATTCCTTTGTATGAAGAAAGATGGATTGCACATCCGTCTTCTCGTGCTGTTTCTGATGGATATTGTCCATAGAAGCAAGCGCGAGGCACTTGGCCGTGTTGCAATCAATATCCCATATTTTTCGGATCTCCCTATCCGAAACGGATGATTCAGGTCCTGGGATGGGTAGGGCTTAGGTAGTGAGGACATATGATACTTTATCATATGTGGGTGCAATGTTCAAGTTCCTCAACCATTCTTTATAATTCAGCCATGTCAGTTTGTTTTTCTCTAAAAGAAGCTTAAGTCCCGTCATCGGTATCTGCCATCAGGAGAGAGAAAAGAATACACTCAGCGAAATGCTCTTGCAAAGAATTAGATTGGTTATTATCTTATCTAATCGATGTCTCCCACTGCTTTTATCAAATTTTCTTTCAAAACCTGAAAAGAAAAATAGTCAGGATTAATTACATTCTACAGTTTCGCTAACCGGTCAGCCAGGCCAGTGTCGGTACTTTGAGGGAGATTCCCGTGCTTTCGCACGGACCTAATTAAAATAAACCTCATTTTCCCAGAGGTCAAACCCCGTTGACACCTTTCTAGACACCTACTGGATTAGCTAATTGTAAAGTGCAAAACTCTCCTGGGAGTAACACTTACTCACAGTGGGATCGGGATCTATCTATCATATAGAAGGTATGCAATCTCATTGCAAATTTCAACTCTTGAAACTCCCGATATAGTTTTTACCCCTGGATGCTTATGACCTTGGCTATGGTCAAAATATCACAAGCACTAGTTAAGTTCTACCCGTCATTTCGTGATTAACTAGAACCACCCATATGACCCTTGACTATAATCAACATAATCACATGAATGTCCTAACTGATCGCATCATATGCTTTGTAGGAAGACATAACTTAGCTACCGTATACTACGCCTTGACTATAATCAACATACGTAGTACGAATACTAAGTACTCTGCTTCCTAAAATGACGGAGAGTTGCGGATGTTTTTTATGAAAACCTTTAATGTTTTGAACTTGATCTCGTTGTAGAATCAAAACAGTTTAGAAAAGGAGTGGCTTAAGCTCCGCATCTTTTGAAACTTGCATTTTTCATAAAAAGGCCGAGTGTGTTTCAAATCCGATTCTACAACATCTTTAGGTTTCTTTTTCTTTACATTAATCTTATTAATGTTGTCCCATCATTTAAGTTCCTAAGCCATCACAGAAAAGAAACGAAAATAGAACGTCTACTTATGCCGTCGGCATTCTCCACAGTGTCCCGTTATGCACCATTAGGTTACTTAACTAACGGCATAGCGGGGCGGGACTAGCGCAGGTGTAATACATAAGCAACATTTATTATATATCATATATATAACAATAAACCATTCGTCTCAGATACTAAGTAATCTCATTACAGAATATCATTCAGCAAAAGCACATATGAAAATAAAAGGATATCTAGGAGGTCCGTATTTTGCATTCAGCCAACAATAGAAAATACGGATTCCACGGTCGCGATGAATAACCAAGCCCATACCCCTAGACCCCTACGAGAGCGGCAAGTGACTCTGCCAATTCTAGAGTTTAGGAGACCCGGTCTCGACTCCTCGAGATGGCCTCCCACTGAACCCTAGAACCCGGTCACTTGTGCTCCCCTCTTTGGGTCTATCCTAATGCGGAAAAGTAAATAATATACAATAATGGTGACATCATCCTCAACCCAGAAGTGCTCCAAATAAAAGAATATTACATACAATTGAATTTTACATGAATGAAAATAAACACTCTCATCTCACATAAAACCCCCGGCTATTCGATCGCGGCAATCCTGCAAATCATAACTCAGCAATACATAATATCTCATATCATCAACGTAAGCAAGTATGCATATCCCGATTGTCGTTGATGTATAGTAACGAAACCAGCGATACACCACATACTACACTTATGGTCGCAGAAAAGAAAGTGAAAAAACAACAATTGCAATTATCACAATCTCAAATATCAAGACGATGTTTAACGTTTCGATCGAATCAACATACACCCATAATTTACCCAAAAGCTCAGCACTTGAGCAAAGTTACAAATACCCAAAAACGCGCCACAGTGTCTATGGTCCAACCGTAGAAGGGGTTAACCAACGCCTCACCTATGACACCACGGAACTACGGCAAACCGGAAAGTTCGATCGCGGTTCCGTGGGCATAGAATCGAGTTAAGGTTATTATGTTCTTCTAGAGGGCCCATAGTATACTTGCGCGACTATTGAATATAAAGTTAACTTAGGAAAATTACAACACTTGGAAATTTCAGCGGGGTCAAGATGTGGGGTTTTGAAGTTCGTTCGAACTGTTAAACATTGTCAAGGTTACTAATACAGTGTTAGAATTTACGACTACGAAACACTACGAATTAGCCCGTAAACAAAATAATCATCACATGAAAATTTAGGCTAAATAAACAATACCTGAAACCCCAAAATGAAGACAACAGAGCACTGGAGCAATACGGGGGGGTTTGGAGGCAGGGGGGCCGAGCAGGCCAGTCCAAGCATCAAAGTGCTCGGCCAAAATCCGAGCACTCCCCTCCGTATTTCCCCTGTGTTCTTATAATGTCTTAAATAGTCTTCTGCATTTGTTAAAAAAAAATTTAGGCGACTTTTTAAAAAATTACAGAGAGCAAGATTAGGGTTTCATAATATCGTATTTTCGGAGTCGATTTCGTTTTCGTAATAGTTCTAATACCGTGTCCAGAATTCTAGCTTGGCTCTGATACCAATGTTGGGTTTCCCTAGCACCTACTTAAGAGTATGGAAGCATCACACATGCTACTTTAAAAAATATAGAGGTGCTAAGCAAACAAAGCAAGGATCTTTAACTAGAATACTAGGGTAACAACTAAAATATCACATACAAAAACCATATTATCACTAAGTGAAAGGAATACAACCTTTGTAGTCCTCTTTGTAGTGGCTCCTAGAATCGTTGAGAGTTGAAGAAAGGTTGCAAGTAAGCTCCTTTGTCCACGATGATCCACCCGAAGTCCACTTTGTCCAAACTTCTAGCTCCACTTGATGCAAGAAGAAAATGAAGCTAAACACTCTAAACTAATTGGCTAGAGTAGAGTAGAATGATGAGGTGGTGTGTTTTCTTTTATCAAAACCCTTTCTTTTCTTATTCTGTCGCTCTATGGAAAACTCAAGAGAGGTTGGAGGAAGAAGAAGATGGCAACACTTGAGCTCAAGAGATAATAACAAAAGATAATCAAGAAAGAGAAAAGAAAATGATATATATATATTTTCTTTCTCTCAACAAACCATGGTAACTAATAATATCTAGATATTTAGTAAGTGAGTTAAAACCCAAAAGGAAAGCTAAACCAATGGTTAAAAGTTAGGTCAAGTGAGGTTCACTTTGGAAGTGTGTAGAAAAAATCAACCATGGATTAACTTTTCTTTTTGTTTTGTTTTAAATCAAATACAAATATATATATATATATATATAATAGTTCCATGTGAGTCTTGTATTGCCATCTATTATGTATCATCAACCATGACACTATGCATGTATGTGTTCATGCACATCAACATGTGCATACATACATGCATACTTCTTCTTTAAGAAAAAGGGTTTGAATAAAGAATAAAACTAAAAGTCAAATGTTAAATCAACAATTGATTTAACAATCGGGTCATATCACATACGACGCGACCAATAGAAAAATGCCCGATTAACATACGGTATCACATAGTCGTATTCAATCGGGTCCCCGCGCATATCTCATATGCACACCACATCTTTTCACCTGGGCTAGGAAACTTCTGTGTGGGACTCTAAGACTCGTCAATACGCCGGCAGTGGGTGATTATCATATCAAACACCCACAAGCCGCAAACGGTCAGCTAAACGTAACGGCCACCCGGGTATTGAGCGATCAGAAGAAAACCAGCAAAGCTGTCAAAACTCCCGTCGAGCCATCTAACAACACTTCCCGTACAGTCCGGTCTCCTCGTCAGATATGTTGCATATCTAGTCTAGGGATGGTATCGTCGACCCCAATAACTCAATAAGTCATGCCGGTGTATAGCTAATAACAGATCGAGAAACTACTGATAACACTTATCAGTAAATCTCAGAAGCCCTGGTCAGGGACTTCCTGTTATAGCCAATCAAGCATAGCACAACATCAACCCCCAATACCGGGAGAGACGAAACCCCTCCTATCGCTCATTGCCTCCATGTGCCTCGGGACTGTACTCAAAGTCCACCTGTTTACACGACTCAGTAGAGCCGTGGTAGGGTGGAGATCAAAGTACAGTGGGAGGACACACATAACTCTATGACGATCTTGGGTCTACAGACTAACCTGTACCAGTGTCACCTGAGAACTGCTATCCAACGATAGATATAATACCACATAGGATTTCTCGGCAAGTCCGTTCAGTGTAACCATTCTCTACTGAGCACCCGTATACATTCTTTGGTGTCATCACACCAGATGGATATAGGATCATCCATCGCCCATCATATGGGACAAGAATGGTATACGCTAGTCTACTCTGAAATATCGATACTCTATCTCGATACACCCACGACTAGGAACAGTTCAAGGATATACTTATAAACTGCACGTGTCCCACTAGTATGATCCGCATCATAGTCGCAGTAGTCAAGCAAATATCCTCAGGGCTTTATCAACATGTGCAAATGAATAAAAGCATGATCAAGTCAACATGTCAGATAAAGTAAACCAGATAGCATACTATCATGTCGAGCAAGAAAGTAATATATATATATACATGTCCAAGCATCCACTATACATATAATGGCCTCTAGGGTATACATATATCCAACATATTAAGTTCGCATGACCAGTTTAATCCGTTAATCGGAGATTCCCTCGCTCCAAAGGCGAGGGGTAATTAACGGCAGCTTAGTCCACAGATGCCGGAGATTCGGATCCCCACAATCAATAAACCCCAGCCTACCATAGGCAGGAGGAACCTGTAATGCGCCTGACAAGCGCGCGCATATTCCCATCTCAATGGGGTGACGAAAAACACCCTACAGATTCGGGTTAAATATTCATGCGAACTCAATCAACATATACATTGATTGCCTATACTGAAATCATGCTTCTTTGTGCAGGGGGTTAACGACTTTCGACTGCAATCTTCGAATGCAAGTCGTTATTTGAACGAATTTCCTTGACCCCAGTTGGGAGCAAGGCCATCAACACCGACAAAATAATAAGGCATTTCGGGCAAGCTCCAGCGGTGCCCCTGACAACTGCTCAATCGGGTATCTTCTCCAAGCTTCTGATCCAGTCGACCACTACGTCATTAAACTGGGAACAGTCGACCTTTAAGTCGTTAAACTGGGAATGTAAAAAATGTGTAAATAAAAAAAATGTGTAAATAAAGAAAAAGAAAAGCCGAAATGATGGGGCAACTCGCAATAAAAATCAGCGAGTAAAATAAAGATGAAAAATAAAGCCGAAATGATGGGGCAACCGCGAATAAAAAGCCGAAATGATAGGGCAATCGTGACCTTCACGATAAGAAGAGCTGAAATGATAGAGCAATCACGGTAAAAAAAATGGCGAATGATGAGTCGCTCCTGGTACCATATTCCAGTGCAGCGATGCAGACGCCAACCAAATTCCAAACCCCATATCCCAAGTGGCGAATGATGATTCACTCCTGGTACCATATTCCAGTGCAGCGATGCAGACGCCAACCAAACTCCAAACCTCATACCCCAAGTGGCGAATGATGAGTCGCTCCTGGTACCATATTCCAATGCAGCGATGCAGACGCCAACCAAATTCTAAACTTAAATCCCAAATAGCAAATGATGAGTCGCTCCTAGTACCATATTCCAGTGCAGCGATGCAGACGCCAACCAAATTCCAAATCCCATAACCCAACGGCGAATGATGAGTCGCTCCTGGTACCATATTCCAGTGCAGTGATGCAGACGCCAACCAAATTCCAAAGCCCCGAAATTTTTCCGGCCCTACGGTCTGGATCATACATCCTGTAAAACCGTATACAATCCACGGGCATAAAACGATCCCAATCTCTCCCAAATCCTACCGGCGAGACCATATTCAAAGTCCCACCGGCAATGAAGATTCAAAAAAAATAAAATATAAAAAATAAAAAATAAAAGGTATGTCCACAAGCAAAATGGGCACGGATGAAAACCCGAAAGGGCTCCGTGAGTAAAAATAGCATGACCGCCGGCGAGTTTGTGAAAACCCGAAAGAGCGCAAACTCGTGAAAAAGAGATGAAATGCACTCGCAAAGTTCTCTCAACTTTGTGAGAAGAAAATTCCCGCGTGAGATCCTTACGACTCATAAAGGAGCAACACACTTGGGGGTCCTTATGACTCCTAAGGAGAAAATACACCTACGAGATCCTTTCGACTCGTAGGGAGAAAATGCTTTTATGGGATCCTTACGGCCCATGAAATTGAGAAGCCTTAGGTGATAGGGATCCAAACCTGTCTCCTAAGCCATCGCTTCCCAACAGGGAAAGGCAAATGACGATTCACTCCTGGTACCATATTCCAGTGTAGCGGTGCTAATGCCAAGCAAAAACCAATTCTCAAATCCTCCCGGGGCAAATGATGAGTTGCTCTTGGCATTATTCCTGTGCATCAATACAGATGCCGCCAAAAAAAAAATCAAATCCCCAAATCCTCTCATGACAGATGATGATTCACTCCTGGTACCATATTCCAGTGTAGCGATGCTGGTGTCAACCCAAATCAAATCAAACCAACAACCTCTGCGGCGGAATCATGCTCCGTCCAAGAATTTACCCCGTGTCGAAATCATGCTCCGCCTCGGGATATCTACCTTCCTTGCCGGAATTATGCTCCGCCTCGGAATCAAATCAACCAACCAGCTCTGCGTCGGAATCATACTTCGTCTCAGAGTGTATCCCGCGTCGAAATCAAGCTTCGCCTCAGTGTATCTGCCTTCCCTGTCGGAATTATGCTTCGGCTCGGAATCATGCTTCGGCTCGGAATCAACCAGCGACCTCCTCGTCGGAATTATGCTCCATCTTGAATCAAGTCAACCAACGACCTCCCCGTCGGAATTATGCTCCGCCTCGAAATCAAGTCGACTAACAAGCTCTGCGTCAGAATCATGCTTCGACTCAGAGTGTACCCCGTGTCGAAATCAAGCTTCGCCTCGGAGTATCTGCCCTCCCTGTCGAAATTACGCTTCGTCTCAGAATCAAGTCGGCCAACAGGCTCTGCACCGGAATCATGCTTCGTCTCAGAATGTACCCCATGTCGAAATCATACTTCGTCTCAGAGTATCTGCCTTCCCTGTCGGAATTATGCTTCGTCTCGGAATCAAGTCAGCCAACAGGCTCTGTGCCGGAATCATGCTTCGTCTCAGAATGTATCCCGCGTCGAAATCAAGCTTCGTCTCAGCGTATGTGCCCTCACTGTCGAAATTATGCTTCGTCTCGGAATCAAGTCAGCCAACAGGCTCTGCGCTGGAATCATGCTTCGTCTCAGAATGTACCCCGTGTCGAAATCATGTTTCACTTCGGAGTATCTGCTTTCCCAGTCGGAATTATGCTTCGCCTGGGAATCAACCTCTGCATCGAAATTATGTTTCGCCTGGGAATCAACCTCTGCATCGAAATTATGCTTCGGTCAGAATGTCTGCCGCTCTTCGAAATGATGCTCCGATCCCTAGAATCATACTTCACTCTTCGGAATGATGCTCCGATCCCTGGAATCATGCTCTGCCCTTCGGAATGATGCTCCGATCCCAGAATTATGCTCCAACCCTCGAAATTATGCTCCGACTTTTCGGAATGATGCTCCGATACCTGGAATCATGCTCCGCTCTTCGGAATGATGGTCCGATCCCTGGAATCATGCTCCGCTCTTCGGAATGATGCTCCGATCCCTGGAGTCATGCTTCGCTCTTCGGAATGATGCTCTGATCCCTGGAATCATGCTCCGCTCTTCGGAATGATGCTCTGATCCCTGAAATCATGGTCCGCTCTTCAGGAATGATGCTCCGATCCCGGAATTATGCTCCAACCCTCGGAATTATGCTCTGACTCTTCGAAATGATACTCCGACTCTGGAATTATGCTCCATAAATCGGAATGATACTCCGATCCCCGGGAATCATGCTCCCCGAGGGATGCTCCGCCCCCGGAATGATGTTCCACCTCGAAGTCCAGCTTCAAGATCCATCAATGTCATGCAAACGACCCACATGTGCGATGTGCATTCATTGATGGGGGGCACTTTGTTGGGGTTAAGATTTGCACCCCAGTTGACCAAGTCAAAATCAAGGTCAACCCCAAGCTAGGCGGGCCCAAGCCCAAGCAAGTGGGCCAATGCCCGGGTCGAGCCCGAACACGAAGCGTCCGGTCTTCCGCCATACCAAAATAAAAATCATGTAACAAATAATTTTAATGTAATTTTTTGTGCATGAATGTATGCAAATGGGCATAAAGTCAATTTTTGTAAGCTCATGGCTTATGTGCAAAAAGAAATAGCACATGAGACGTGGGATGGGCAAAGGCCATTTTGTAAAGCCCAAGGGGCTATATGTAAATGTGTAAGCCTATAAGAGGCAACATGATGAAAATATCTAAGAGAATTTTCATTCTCTAAAAAATCTAGGGTTCTTTGTGCCTCCTTCTCCTTCCTCAAGGTTCAAAACATTTTTCCCCTTTTTCAATTAAATCAAGAGTTTTACTCTTCTTTTCACAAACCTAAATAGTTTTTCACCACAAAACCCACAAAGGGGAACTCAGATCTCCCATCAGATCTCAAAAATAAGAGATTTTTAAAATCTCATACTTCTTGTTCTTCAAGATCCGGCCAACAGAGGAGGAAGGAGGAGACCCATCTCCAAAAATCCCATCTGGGGAAGATCCAAGGCTCAAGGGAGAAGCCCTTTCATCAGCTCCAAAAATATCTTAGGAGATCAATTCCATAAGTCAAATCGGAAGCACAGCTCCCTGTGCAGGGACCAAGTCCCTCTTGCTGCTGACGCCTAGCGCCCGCGTGCAAGGCACGTGGGGCGCTGGCGCTCTGGCGCTCAGCGCCCGCGTGCCAGGAACGTGGTGCGCTGGCGCTCTGGCGCTCAGCGCCCGCGTGCCAGGCACGTGGTGCGCTGGCGCTCTGGCGCTCAGCGCCCGCGTGCCAGGCACGTGGTGCGCTGGCGCTCTGGCGCTCAGCGCCCGCGTGCCAGGCACGTGGTGCGCTGGCGCTCTGGCGCACAGCGCCCGCGTGCCATGCACGTGGTGCGCTGGCGCTCTGGCGCACAGCGCCCGCGTGCCTGGCACGTGAGGCGCTGGCCCACGCATCCTTTGGATGCCCTTTTCTTTATACACACACACACACGCACGCACGCACGCACGCACGCACGTACATACTCCACGACACTGTCCCTGTTAGAAAAAAAATTCTAACAGGGCGCTGCCCCGCACCCCGCAAGGGGGCTGCTAGTCCCCTTGACCCCCAGCCCGCTATCCGGGTAGCGGGACCCCCGTAAAAACTCTGCGGGGCCCTCGATATATCCAAAACCCCTTCAAAACACAACACTGCACATTGAGTTCGCATGACCAGTTTAATCCGTTAATCGAAGGTTCTCTCGCTCCAAAAGCGAGGGGTAATTAACGGCAGCTTAGTCCGCGGCTGCCGGAGATTCGAATCCCCACATTCAATAAACCCCAGCCTACCCTAGGCAGGGGGAATCTGTAATGCGCCTGACAAGCGCGCGTGTATTCCCATCTCAATGGGGTGACGAAAAATACCCTACAACCGGGGCGAAGCTTCGCTTCTTCTGTCTGATGGGTCGAGCCGTAAGATCTACCCCGAGCTTGTGAGATATAACTTTGGGGTCGATCCCAGGCATGTCAGCAGGTGCCCAGGAAAACACTTCGGAGTTGTTTCTGAGGAAATGAACCAAGTCGTCTCGCTGAGTTCCTGTCAGAAGCAATCCGATCTGAAAGAGTTTTTCGTCGTCCCCTTCTACGAGGGGGACCTCTGTCAGAGGCTCAACCGGGGTCCCTCGGACCTCTTTTTGCTCGTCTCGAGTGTCCAGAAAACCCCTAATGTCACCCTTACCTTCGACATCATCGTCCGGCCTCTCCGATGAAGATGTTGCGGTGAAGCAAAGCTTTGCAATTTGCTGGTCTCCATAGACCCGACCTATCCCGCCCTGGTCGAGAGGGAACTTCATCGCCAGGGGTAGGTCGATATCTAGGCCCGGAAGGAGTTCAGCGTGGGGCGGCCGAGGAGGATGTTGTAGGCCGATGGAATTCTTGCTACGATAAATTCCACCGGTAATGTCCGCGTACGGCCGGCCTCCCCGACGTTGAACTGTAGAGTGATTACCCCTTCCGCCGGGATAAAGTGGTTAGTGAATCCTGAAAGGACGTGGGAGGTCGGCCTCAGGTCTGCCGCGGTGAGCCCCATGCGTAGAAAGCAGTCGTAGAAGAGAATGTCTGCCGAGCTTCCCGAGTTGACCAGGATCTTGTGCACCTCGTATTGATGGACCCGAGCCGTAATCACCAGAGGGTCGTTATGGGGCAGGGATATGCCGTGAAAGTCCCCGTCGTCAAAAGTGATTGGCTCGGCCTCCCTAGTCTTCTTTCTCGGACGACTGTCGGCCTCCGCGGCTGGCGTGGGGTGCGGAGTCTCGCGAGTACTCGACGTATCCCGCATCGTCGTGACCATGATTTTTGACGAGCCTCGGCTCCTTTTGGTGATGTTCCTTACGCCTCCTGGTAGGGTTGTCTTTGAGCTGCCGCAGCGAGTCTCGCGTACGCGACCCCGTCGAGGGAGGGGGTGCCGATCATGCCTGCGAACAGGCGAGATGACCGTCACCGCCTCGGGAGGGACAGGGGTGCGATGAGACTCGGGGCGAAGCTCTCTGGCGTAAAACCTCGGAGCCAAATGAAGCGGTGCCCACCGGGTTCTTGAATATGTCGGCCCGAGGGACCTGCGGCTGCTGGAAATAGTGAGGCGACGATCGGCCGGGCCCGCACGAGCGGAGCCTTCTCTCGCTTTGTAGGGGTCCCGGTCTCGTGGGGGGACCGGCGGTCTGGGGATCTTGCCCTTCCGTTTTGACACGGATGAGCGCCTCCACGACGGACGCCAGTCGGTCTATCAGGCCGGCAAGGGCGTTGATGGCATTCGGCGGAGGAGGTTCGTCCGCGACTCCGTTGAGGGGGAGGTGGCGGCTAGTGCTTGGACCGTCGTGATGATCGTTCGCCATTAGATTGAGATTGGAAGATGAACTTTTGTTTTTGTGGAATCAAGGTGTTCCCACAGATGGCGCCAGCTGACGCGACCTGGATCACGCCAAGATGTTACCTTCCGTTGATCTGCTGACGGCGGCGATGGACGGCTGAGATTGGATATGGAGACAGGCTCCTGAAGCGTGTGGATCTCAATGGATTTGAGGCTGTTGTTGCCGAGCTACCTGCAAGGAAGTTCCGGGATGGTTGTACCACCGAGGACCTTCCGGCGGTCAAGTTAGAGAGGAAATCCGAGCAGAGTAACGGCTTAGTAGAGTAAAAATGGTTTACTTGAACCGTCTGAAGAAGGGGTTTATATAGCGGTGGCAGCAGGCAGGGCAGGCGCGAGAATCACGCCGGCCGTTACTCTCCCGACGTCACGCCCGCGTGATGAGCGGGATCTCCCATTAATGGTGAGACATGCTCGTTGATGGGGATCGTGATGGCGTGGAACGTGGGATGTGGCCAGCGGATATCTCGCGCATGGCGAGGTTCGCGAGATGGCGGTCGTGCCTGTGAGCGGTGCTGTTGGTCGGTCGAAGAGACCGAGGAAGATAACCTCGGCGGGAGAGCTCGCGGACGAGCAGGAGAGCCGAGGTATCTTGGCTCTGCGGTAGCCCGGAGACGAGCTGGGAGGCCGAGGAGGCCAATTGTGCAGGGGGCTCGGAGGCGAGCCAGCGTTTATTTGTGGGACGGGCACAGGAGTGGTCTGGTCGGCCATTGTAGGTCCTTTCTTGTGAGCTTTGGGACACGTCATCTTGCACGTGTCATGATCTGGAAGATCACCGATATCGAGCATCATGTGAAGCTGCTTGCACTCTGAAAAATCTAATTTACACATCAACATTGGCAGGTGCGGTTAACAATTTCGAAGAAAGGTCCAAGTTTTCAACTGCCACCACCTCCATATTCAATTGTTATACAGGTGACCGATCTATAGTTCTGGTTTCTAACCATTGATGACTTGTAATCTGTTGCACCTTCATATCAATTCCTCGCACGCTGACTTGCTTTGGTCAACCCTTATTACATTTTGAATCTGAACAGAATGTTAGTGCCTGGTAGTACTGTGACATTTTCGATTGTTCTGCATTGCAAATGTGTATGTTTCTGATTTCTATTGTCATGATTTATATGGGTAAATTTTATTAGTCAAGTTAGCTGTTTCTACCATTATATGGTTTGTTTCTCATTCATCATTCACTTGCTCGTTCCTGTTTGTTACTTCAATCTTTTATATGTTCTTTTCTTTCCTTTTATTTTCTTTTTATGGTTCTTCAGCCTCCCAAAGATTTTGGTTACTTAGAATTTGACATTTAGATACTAACTCGGAAAGTTCCTTTTATACAAAATTTAAAGTAAAAGACAATGGATGATATTTACCTATTTTCACAGAGGTATTGATGGCAGAGTGAGAGCAGCTTGCTGACACATTTAATCCTTCAATGGAGCCTTCAATATTAAGTTGTTTTTGAAAATCTAATGCAAAGTTCTGCACTCCCACACTGTGACTTCACGGCCAATTTAACCTTACCGGTTCTGATAATATCACCAATGTCATGGTATTACTTCAAATTGATTATCCACAGAATAGCTTGCCTTATGAGGTGAAGAAAATTTCATACTTTCGGTTTACATGTTGATGCCGCCTCTATCAACAGTTTGCCATCTTAAATGTTTCCACAAATCATCATAACGCACAGTGTCGACAATACAAGTTTTACCAGATAATTGTATTTAAAGAGAGTTATTAATTGTAAAACTTATTTATTATCTATTTTTAAAGTACATTATTAAGCCCACTTCTATCAAAAGGGACCAGTTAGGGGTGATTGCAGCATAAAGTGTATTTGAGATGGCTCCTCAAAATATTAATCTCAGAGACACACACACACACACGCAGAGAGAGAGGGGGTTATAAGAGCTATTCACAAATCGCTGACATGACCGCGACGTGACACTGACAGCACTAACAATTCCCCGGTCGGTACAAGATTCCAATGGCATTTCACCAAAGGATACCACATTTTATCCACTTCTACGAATGGCTCGTAATGCTGCGGGCAATAACGAATAGCTTGAGATCCATTCAAATTAGACAAAATTTATGTTGACATGTCGTTGCTACTTATGGTAGTTTCTCGTAATTTTGGGACATTTTTGGTAGTTTAATGCCAAAGTGAAAACATTTTGAATAATTTTTTTTTTTGAATTAAACCTAAATTCAATCTTATCGTATGACATAGAGCCTGCTTGCCAGAGGAAGATGAAACCTAGGGAAAATATATTCAGATAGCTGTCCCTACCCTTTATGAAATTAATGCATGCAATTTATTTCTTTATCTGGGCTTACGCTGACAAATAAAAAAAATATTGAAAAATCAAAGAAAAAACCATTCTTGAGATTTTTTAAGAATATCGATTTTCGTATGTTAATAAGCAAAATATTGAAAAACCAAAAAAAATTAAAAATTTAGCGATTTTCGAATGCTATGAAAATTGAAGAAAACAAAAAATTGAGATATTTATACAAATTTCTTGATTTTTGTGTGTTGCCAGGAATCCCAGTCACATGGGTCTCAGCCACTCGACCAGATTTTTTGTTCTGCTAGGTTCTTAGTAGTGATTAGCGTTTTCTCTATTTCATGTGGCTTTTTGTATTCTTGATACGCGGAAATTTTCCAAAAATATGAGCAAGTAAATTATTGGAAAACCGAAAAAAACGAAAAAAAAACTCAGAATTTTAAATTTTCATAATTTGCAAAATAATGAAAAAGGAAGCAAAAGGATTTATTTTCAAGAATTTTACAAAATTTACGATTTTCATGTGCTATATTATACAAAATATCGAAAAAGCGAAAATAATTTTTTTAAAGATTTCTGAAAATTTTAGGAATTTTTTTGTTGTAACAAGAAAAATGTTGAAAAATGAAGAATTAAAAATATTACAGTTTTTATGCTCTGTATAGCAAGCAGAATAATCAAAAACGAAAGAAACAAAATATTTTGAGATTTTTTAGTGTTTCATGATTTTCGTGTGCTTACAAGTTGTAAGAGCAAAGAAAACAATTTTTTAATTTATTTCTTAAAATTTAGCGATTTTCATGTGTTATAAGATAAGAATCAAAATATTGAAAATGGAAGAAGACAGAAAAATTGATATTTTTGAAAAGTTCGCAGTCTTAGTGTGCTATGTATAGCAAGCAAAATACCTAAAAGCAAATAAAACAAAAAATGTTAAGATTTTTAAAAATTTCGTGATTCTCATGTGCTAAGCGTGGAAAATATTGAAATTTTAAAGAAAATTGAAGTTTTTGAATTTTTAAACAATTCGTGATTTTCGTGTGTTATATAGCATGCAAAATACTGAAAATTTGAAGCAAACAAAAAAATTTAGTTTTTTTGTTGTTGAAGAAATCACTATTTTCATGTATTATATACCGTAAACAAAATATTGAAACATCGAGAAGTATAAAAAAGTTTGAGATTTTTAAATATTTCGCTATTTCCTTATGCAATAATATATAAAATATTGAAGAAGTGAAAGAAGCTGAAATTTTCGAGATTTTTAGAAAGGGTAAATTTTACTAACGTTTTCAAGTTTTGGTGATAACCCTGTCGAAGTCTGAAAACGTCATTAAACGCCACTGGAACTTTTCTTTTTCACATTTACCCATCATGATGTTAACTGTAGGGTAGTAATTGACCAAACTATCCTTCGACCCACTTGAAAACAGCAAGGATGAATAAGGCTATATGGCAAATTAAAATCTTTTGCGAAAACTGACGAATTCTACTTGCAGAAAAATACTCTAGATTGAGTATAAATAGAATACAGAATATTAAAGTCGCAGATAATTAAAAGTACGAAACGGAAAGTTAATAACACAAGGGTTTGTTCACTAGGGTTCACCACTTATAGTGTCTGGTCCTCGTCTAAGATCTACTGCTCAGGAAATTCACTATCCAAGTGACTTTTTGCCGGCGGAGAAAACTCAGATTTTTTACCAGGCTCAGATCTTAGAATCTTTACATTTGCAGGGGGTGAACACCCGGACCTTTTCACTAAGGCCAAAGTCGTCGAAATCTTTTTCACTTACAGGCGGTAAATCGCCTAAACCTTTTCACCAAGCTCAAGTCTCGACTTTTTACAAAACAGGTGTACAAAATTCCACACATGCAACGAGATTTACAAATCAAAAAAATTTCTTTTATGAAATGACTTACTCTAAATCCTAAAGGTCTCAATAAATTAGAACAGTGGAATGTCTAGAAGAAGCTGTAAGAAATATTTGAGAGATAAAAGAATAATTGAAAGACACGATATTGAATCTCTTACAAGATAAATGAGCACCTTTATAAAGCACTGAAAATTGACTCTAATTAGTCAAAAAAGAAACCTCTTTAAGCGCAGTGATGAAAATTAAAAAAAACACTTTGAAAAGATTATTTTCCAAATGTAATCACAAGAGTTTTGTTTTGTATAGAGAATAGGAACAAGATGGAGTTTAGGAAATGAAAGAGAAAGAATTTCAAAATCCGTTATTGAAAAAGTGAAAGTGAAAGGGTATTTATAAGATAGCCAAATCAATTTCAACCACTCATAACTACTGTAACTGCCAATAATCATCATGGCTGCCATTAACTTTTAATAACTGTTAATGAATGTCATAACCGCCATAACTCCCGTCTTTTAGAAACATCCAGAAATGTCACTGGCCACTGGATGCCAACAGACGTCTGTTCTTTAGACCAGACGTCTGTTTAACAGCACAGACGTCTGTTTGGATATCGATGAGTGTGGTGAGAGGAATTGATGGTTAGAAATTGATATTCTTTAATATTCAAGTATGAAATTAGAATCTTTCAAAGGGCACAAAATTTTGCAGTGTTGTGTATTCAGCAATTTAACGCAAATGGAGGACGTAATTTATATGAGATCGATTCCAAGCTACCCTCATCTTCACTTCTCTTTGCTTTATATGCCCATTCACTTGGTCTTCATCAAACACAGTTTCCTGCTGGGTGATGCAGTGGATTTTCTCATGTGCTCCAATCATAAACATCATGTCTGTCTTGGCTTATCTGCTTGTTTATCCGACATAAGCCTGTCTTCTAAGTGAAGCTTCTGAACGTTGGTTCGCAACTTGTCTTGATTGCTAGTTTTTGTCCCTGTAGTAAACACTAATCATGCTAGTAATAACTGAATCATTTTAAGTGTATGGTTTATGTAAAATAATCAAAATTTAGAAAGAGACTTTGACCGTGGGGTCAACACCACTCAATCAATTTCACAGCTAAAACTATATGTTTTTCTTTTCACCAAAAAAAAAATAATTAAACTTTCCCAAAATCCCAAAAATTGATGATGCCTTAAGTGATCGCCGATGCCTCCTCTTACCAAAATCTCGATCGCTTCTCCACATACTTCCCCCAAAACCCTGATTGCTGCAAATCTCTTATTGGAAAGCATCTCCAGCTCTCCAAAGGCTTTCGATTTTGACGACCGACTCGAAAATCAACTTGATCTCTTCGGTTTGGGTTTTTAAGATAAGATTCGTTGATTTCCTTTTAGATTCCCTACTTAGCAGAGGAAGACATGAGAGAGAGGTAGAGAGAGAAAGAGAGAGAGAAGCTTTTTTAATGCAACGGTGATGAGGGTATTTTCGTCTGAGCTACCCCACGACCAAAGCATGAGTTGCGAAAACAAACTTTTGTAAACAACAGGTCTAGTTGGATGTGGTTTAGTTGGGTTTCAAACCTCTACAGGGTTATGTCAAAAACATAAAATTCTTGACGGTGTTTAGTAAAATTTACCCTTTTAAAAATTACACAAATCTTTTTGTGATAAGTGCAAATAATTGTAAATTTGAAAAAACAGATAATTTGGGGATTTTTATAAATTTCGTTAATATCATGTACTATATAGCATGCAATTTACTTTAAAAAAGTATTAAAATTTTAAAATATTTGAAATTTCATGATTTTCCTATAATATGGCATGCATAATATTGAAAAAATGAAGAAAACATAAAACTTTGATATTCTAGAATATTTTACCATTTATATATGTTATATCATGAAAAATATAGAAAAACCAAACAAAACATAAATTATTTTTTAAAAAAAGATTTCATAATTTTCTTATGCTTGCATGTAGCATATTGGAAAACCGAAGAAAAAAGAAAGCTTAAGATGATTAAAATTTTGCCATACTGAATTCCGCAACTATATGTATTTCGCATTTGAATTTCACATTTGCCATACTGAAAAAAGAAAGCTCTGCAAAACATTGAACATTTGAATTTTTTAAAAAGATTTTTTTATGTGTTTCTTGATTTTTTTTGTGCTATAACAAAAAAAAAAAAATTTAAAAACGAAAAATATAGAAATTTTGAGATTTTAAAAATTCCACTTTAGAAAGAAAAATATTGAAAAACTGAAGAAAAAACCAAAGCATTTCCAAGTTAATCCTTCGTATATCTTACGTATGAAATTCATAAATATGATATTACACCTCATAAATCATATAACAATAAAAATATAAATTAAAATGATTTTTCTTGATTTTGAACTTTTAGCCGCGTATTGCACATCCCTGTCATATAAAATGTAAGGGTATATTTGTATAGGGCCCCTAAAACATTGGTATTTAAAAAACACCTCTTAAAACTTTATATTTTTAAATACACCCTCTAAAACCTCTCCATTAACTAAAAACGCACTCACTAAAGTTAATTAGAATTAATAATTGGATTAAAACTAATATGATGAATTGTGAGATGAAAAGTCCTACGTAACATCAAAACCCTCATCTCTTTTAATTTTTGTGCAGAACACATTAGCCTTACTCTCCTAAACTCTCATCTTTAAGTTGTCAGTTTACCTTCTTAACGGTCATTTTTAAAGATGTTAAAAATGATTAAGCATAAGGGCCAATTTGATTTAATTAAAAGGTTTTGGGGTTTATTTAAAAATATGATGTTTCAGGGTGTTTTTCAAAATAGCATATTTCAGTAGGCATATATTAAAAAAAAACCAAAATGTAATTGCAACTTTTCTAGGGCTGTAGCATTTTAAAAAAAGGTAAATTGTGACACAGCCCTCGTCCCCCTCAGGAGTTGTCTAAAAAGCCTGTAATTTTCGAAATTGTTGGGAAAGACCTACTATTCAAAATCTTTGTGAAAACCCCCTTGATTGTATTTTATTTAGGCCTTGTATTCTCTCGAGCATTTAGATTTTACAGGCAAATGTAACTGCTTAGATGTTACATGCAACTGGTATAACAAGGTTTTGATTAACAAAAGCAAAAAGCCGAGGGGGTTTTGCATAAGTTTGAAACGGGCCAGATGCTTTTTGACAATTTACCCTTTAAAAAAACCGAATGCATCCATGGCCGGCAGTCCACCAACAATCTTGCATGCCTTATGTACCTTCCTCTGGCATCAGAATTGAAAGCATCCATGGCCAACAAATTGCTGCGAACCATCCATGTTCGATCGTATTGCTGCGAAGAAGTGATATCTATGATCTATGATCACCGCAAACCCATTCTTTCTTTCTTTCTTCTATTTGTTATGATCGTTCAAAAATGTAACAGCAGAGATGATTGATCAGTCATTTAAGGTATATGATTGTCTCTGTTAAGTTTCTTACCGAAATATTTGACTGTTTTATCGGTCATTTATTCGTCTTTTTGAAATACCTAGCAGGGTTGGGAATATTTTGAGGTTAGACATTCGTCCTACCTGAAAAATTGCAGGTAAAGATCCTATAGAAAGTTTCAAATTCATGCCCTGTAAATAATATAAACTAGCCCCCCAGGTGTAACTATCCAGATAAATATCCTGATATCCGCTGGCAACAAAATCTGGTACAAAATTTGTATTCATATAATACAGGCATAACCCAGTTTATTGCAAGGAAATAGGAAATCATTTGCGGTTTCTTCTCAAACCCTTCTCAAACCGGGAAAAAAGCAGATCAGAAAAAGAAAAAAAATCTCCGTCTGCAGCAAACAAATAAAACAGTAACAATTCAGGTAAAATGCCAGTATTCTTCTTTGATGATGCTAAAAATTACAAACGGACATGCTGTCTAAAAATAACTTCGGGATCCTGCTAATCATTAAATGATCCATAAAGCAACAAGTAACTGCCACTCTTTTACTTACCAAAATTGTTTATGAAAACCATGGTTAAGCTCTATTCATTCTCTTTATCCAGTTTCAGATTCCGAAATTACAGGAACTCAAAGGGTAATTTTCGAGCAAGGAGAACAAAAAAGCTAAAAGCTAGAATACAAGTTTTACGCATGAACTGGGATCTCTATATCTCACATGATGACAGAAAAAATCCTTACCATATAGGATTTGGAAGGCCACACATATGTTCTCTCTCCTTACTCTATTTTCCTCACAGCAGCTGCCATATTCTCTTCGGAGCTCAGCTGCTCAACAGCACTCAGCAGCACATCCATTGGTCGTATACCAGTCGCTTCATTATTATTAGCCTGAGGCCTCACATCACATTTCCTTCCATGCTGCTGCAAGATCCATTCCTCATACTTCCTCATCCCTTCTTTCGCCTTTAACACGTTACAATGCACACAATACCACTGCCCTTTCGGTACACAATTACGAGGCGGTTTCATACAATACGTATGGTAAGCCTCATCGCAACCGTCACACAACACAATCTGATCATCATCCCTATCGAGAAAACAACCCCTGCAGAGGCAAGAAGGGCAGTACCAACAATCCTTATTTTGCTGTTGAAAACTTGCAATCTGGCTTGTTTTCAAACATCTTATGTGATAGTATTTATAAGGGCACTGACTATGCCCACAGATTAAAAATCTCTTATCTTCGTCTTCACAGGTCCCACATTGCTTGCACAATCCTGACAAAGCAGTCCTCAATGGCTCTGCTTGCTCGTTATCAACCTCCATTATTGAAATCGAGCTTTCTCTTGAGCCACTAGCTATTGCAAGCTGGTCTAGGTTCCCTTTTGCTTCCTCTGAGATTTCAAGCCTCTCGCATACAACACAGTTATCGTGCATGCTGTCCTGCTCCTGTTGAGTATTATTTAATTCAAGAGGTTCTAGCATTTTCTTATTAGTACAAGAATTGCAGTACCAGCTTCTGGTGGGGATTTCGTGAACAGCAGGATTGACACAAGAGAAATGGTACAGTACCTCACATTCATCACACATAAGATTTCGCTCACCATCCACTTCACTACCACATTGCTTGCAAATGCAAGTTTTGTGAAGACATGAAGCCTCGGTTTGATCTGGTTTGGTTGAGGGAACCGATTCACAAGATGGGAGCTGCTGTGTCTGTGTCTCCGAGTCAGTTGAATTCTTTCCTGTGTTCTCCTGGATAAAATAAAGAAAACTTTTATGGGCATTATTGTGTATGCAGCCTCTAGGTTATCCCAGATCACATAAATGAGGAAAAGAAAAGCCTAAAATTCATTCAACAGCATCACTTGCCTCACATTTTTGTGGACTGGCTTCCTGTACCAACTCGTCTTCTACAACCTATGCACATTAAGATGAGGCAGATGCAGGTAAGCTCGATAAAGATCATGGAACATATCTATCAACTGTGAAGATCTTTGGAAAATATAGTACTAAGTTATAAGATCAGGGAAAATTGACAATTAAGCAGAGCTATAGAATGGACAGTGGACATGAAGATATGCTGCATAATTCTTACATGCCCGTGGCTACCAATCTGAGACATGTTTGAAAGACTGGTGGCAAGAAGGACCATTTCTTCACCAACTTTTTGAAACTTTTTCCACATCTGCAGAGTACATTAGTAAAATTCATTAGAAAAAATATAACTAGATTGAAACTAAAACTCAAGAATTATCAAAACTGCTTGATGCTGTTCATACTTGTGATATGAGAGTCGAGACTACGACGAACAAAATGAGTAATCCTTAACCATCAGCAAATGACTCACAAGCAGCATAAAATTAAAAGTTTGCAAGGATGGCTTTAGGATAATAAAAGCATGATGAAAACCAAATTTGTAGATCAGGTTTACGAAAACCTTTAACACCTACATAGGCACTGCTCGAGCACACTAATTACTGAATACAACATTAATTGTGCCACAAATTTGAAACTGTAACTAGAGGGTGAAAAGAACAAACACTACATACAAAATTGTTAAATTCAAATAAAAAAGATTTAATTAGACACTAATAAAGCAGGCATAGTTGAGTGCGGAGAGAAAAAAAGCCGAAGAAAAGCTATGGTAGTCCATAAACATCTAGTCTGCATAGAACGAAGACTGAAGGATGCTGCATTGAGGAATCAATAGAGTGTAAAAAAGGGTAATGCGTGACATTATATACTGCTCTCAATGAAAGTGAGAATAAGGCAATGGGACATAATGGTGGAAATTTTAAAACCAATATGATGATACTGCAATATCAGACAATCATGTAAACTGGAGAAGGATCAGCAGGCGGGATTGCAAAACAAATGAACTTTCAAATACTGCACTTCAACTGAATCTATCAGCAAAGGAACCATAAACTGTTAGAGATATGATTTAAAAATTGAAGTTCCATCAAAATGGACTCGTTCAGCCAGCATTGAGCGTCAGATGCAATTACAATAAAAACTTGCTAATATACAAAAGGCATCAAACCATGTTGCTAAACTTTACCCACAAAAAAAAAACTGCTAGTTTGACTGAACGCATATGAGACACTTGATGTCCAGGTAAATAAAATAGGCTACCTGTTGAACGTCTTGATTGAATAGCCCTGGTGACTGTCCATAGACCCCGTTTTTCATATTGGAGTTGATCTTGCTGGTGTCGAATAACTTTTTAACTTTTATGCCTTGGAAGTTCTCACAAAGAAGATTGCACAAGCAAACAAACTTTTCTGAACGTAAGATATTTACGAAAACATCCTGGCACTTTCGCTTGTTAGCAATTGCAGCGGTCTGATCATGGTTTCCAGATTCTAACACATCCACTGGGGTATTTGCAGAGATATCCACCTTTCCAGAATTGCCTGGCACTTCAAGGTGGTCTTTATGTCTGTCCTGGTAACAATGAATATAAGATATATATCCTGATTATGTAACAACTTAAATTTGAAATGCCTGCAGTGAAAACTGAATCAGAAGACAGAGATACAGAGATACTGTAATACCTTTGGTTTATCAGTGTCCATAGGGGTATCAGCCAGCTTAGACGTTCTATTACCGCCAGTAGGGCCATGTATTAGTGCATAAGTAATGCTTCTCTCAATTCCACCAGCTCCGGGAACATCTGGCATTTGCAGCATGTGCTGCAAAATGGTTCTCCAGTGGCTGTCTGTGCCCTCAAGGTCATCTTGCTCATATATGTCATTATATAGCATTGCATCATGGGTATCGCTCATAGCCTGTTGGACATTATTTAACATGACTGAAATCAAATCCACAAGCTGTGTTTGTGGTTGTGTATGTGCACGCATGTGTGGTGGTTGGGTGGAGCAGAGACAGTCCAAGACTATGAAGTTAAAAGATTACAGGGAATGCTCATAGAAATTTCTGCACACAGGATTGGATGCCATTATTATTCAACTAAATTATGGCACTCCTAAACATCCATATATACCTGCAGGAGAGGCAGGTCATAAATGGGCCATAGCCATAGGTGTCAGATAAAAAGAAATGCACATGAACGACATTGAACAATATTTAATTCCTCGTGCTTACGGAAAGACTCACATATCGTGCCACAAAAAAAATATTGCAGAGAGATCACTAAAATTTATGACTAGCTAAACCAAAGGATGTGGGGAATCTGATATTTCCACTGAAAATGCAAAGATGCCAAATATTCACGACTAGCTATATCAAAGGAAAGCAATTGCTACATATAGAATCAATGGATTCAGCCTGACGACTGATTTGTCCCCACTAATGGTAACAAAAACTTTTGCATCACACGTATATTCCAGATGTCTTGGGAAGTAAATAATGCACACATATTGGCATCAGCTCGGTATTTACCCTCTTTATGACCTCTAACGATCGCATCGCTAAGATAAAGATAGAGTTTAAACAAATCAAAGTTTAGGGTTTGAAAGTTTGACCAGAAGATCCTGAGGTTCAAGACTTCCGATAAGCGCAAGCATTTACCGTTAATTATACTCTATTGTCTCAGATTTTAACCTAGACGGGATAGCTTGTTAGGCTGCTTTAAATCACATCATTTAAAAGAAAGATCACGTCACATATATATGCACTTGCAATAAAAGAAAAATATCAAAGAAGTCATCAAAAGAGATCATTGATATTGATTTGTTCACATCTTTGATGCATGTACATTTCTTTACATCTCGAATTTATACAAAGAGAATAAAAGGAAATACAGATACGTTTTGAAAAATGAAGAGGGTTTAACTATCAAAGTTGAAATCAATTTTAAAGTCTAAGTAGGCATTTCTATTTTGGGAGACCGAAACTTAGCCAATTTGAGCAAGCGCGAAATCCTTTATTGGAATCCACGGTTTTCGGGAGATTCTCACGGTTTTCAGGAGATCCCCGCACTTTTCAGGGAGATGCCAGCAGTTTTCCGAAGATGTCCGCACTTTCAAGAAGATGTCTGCAGCTTCAGGAGATGTCCGCAGCTTCAGGAGATACAGGAGATCCCCGCAATTTTCAGGAGATGTCTGAAAATATGTTATTTCATGACCAATAATTTTCATAAATGATCTTTTTGAAACATATCGAGTTAGCTTTCATATGCTTCGAACGGATCATGATTTGGTGCTCTAGGGTGAGAGTTATGGATCGAGTTAACTTTCATATGCTTCAAACAGCTCATGATTTGGTGCTCTCGGATGAGAGTTATGACCGTTTTACTAACATGTGTCTGGGCTGGCAGCTTCAACCCGTGAATCTGCGGTTAACCTTTGACATATTCGAAAATCTACTATTTCATGATCATTTATTTTCATGTATGGTCTCGTTTCGAAACTTATTGAGTTGTCTTTCATACGCTTCGAACGGATCATGATTTGATACTCTCGGGTGAGAGTTATGGTTGTTTTACTCAGATGTGTCGAGGCAGGCAAATTCAATCCGAAAATCTGCTTTAAATTTATTAAAATTTGGATAGAGTGCTCTCCTTGTATTTTTAAGTTTTATTTATGAAGAAACATAGATCTTAATGTCTATATGTTTTATATGTGTGGAAAAATAGGATTTCTCCTATTTTTCTATTTTCTAAAGAGAAATACTTTCGTATTCTCGGTTTGTTAAAGAAAATAAAATTAATCATTTCTAAAGTCTATCAGGGGTTCTTAATTTGTAGGAATTGATAGAATTTCTTTAAGCTCTCAACCCTAAATATGCCTCGTATGAAGATCCCTGTTAGAAACAAGAAATAGAAGAAAGATTAGAAAAAATTCTTCATCAAAGTCACCATCTTTTTCTTCTTTCTTCTTCTTCTTCTTTTTGTTGGAGATGAGAATAAAAAGAATCTTCAAGTCTCTAAACCTGCTGAGAATTTCCTTTCTTGTTGAATAATGAAGGAGGACCTTTTTTCTTTCTTTCTTGAAGGTATATATATGAGTGTAGTTATAAAACTACTCCCTCATTTTGGGGGGAGTGGGAGAAGAGAATAACTCCCTCACTAATTTATTGAAAATGGTCAATGACCACACATGCGGATATCTTTTTAGAGATACCCGCAACCGCTTCATCAAAGCGTATCCACTTTGACTTTGGTCAATCAAAGATACCCGCCTTTTAAGAGGCATCACATTTAGGGGATATCCGGCTCCAAAGATATCCGCAAATGGTAAATTTGGGATTCTTTTATTGGAGTTCAATTTTTTGGTACCAGCACTGAGATGTGCAATATGTGCACATAGTGGCATCATGCAGACTTTTTCAATATGAACACATACTGACTACAACCCCCCCCCCCCCCCAAAAAAAAAAAAAGAAGAAGAGAAAATATCCATAAAAAACACAGGAAAGCACATAGTTAGGGATTTCTGTTGAGCTAGGCTTCTTTTGCAACTCTACAAAAGCTTTATTAGACAATATATAAAAGAGAGACAGGCAAAGGAAAACTCCAATAATAGTGCATCAACTTCATCAACTCTTCTGACCAAACCATACATATGTAGTTATCATAAATGTAAATTGTACACAACAGGACGTAATGAAAGAAAACCGGAATGAAATGTTTATTCTAAAAAACAAATCAAAACAAAATGCAATGATCTACCTACCACAAGCATGTGTTGAGATATTCTTGTGGCATAGAACCAGATAACTAAAACGGTTAAAGCTGTAAAAAATATGAGTACCTTGGCCATATCGGTCTTATATCGTCGAATGCAAGACCTTGACCTTCTAAAAGAATCCCTTGATCGTCGACCAACAGTCATGTATCTTCTGGCAGTTATCTTGGAAATTTGAAATGCATCACTCACCTACAATTTTAAATCTGTAAGTCCATGATCATCTGTGATGATAACCTTTTACTTTAAGACACCAGAGTTTTTCTGATCACTGTGTATATGTTTTACACTCCTTAATTGTGTTTTCCCAAACCGGCATCTTCCCTATAGGTGGTCACAGCTATACTTGTACACGTTGCAATGTAATTGAATAAGATTAAATAACTAAACAAACTTATTGCATTTTACCTGAACCGTGTTGGTGTTCAACTCCTGGGTTGCAAAATTTGATCCAGGGTAAGAATCCCTCGAGTGATGACTATAAGTTTCGAAGCTTTTTGCAGCTTTTCCAGATTGTTCAGTGTCATTCGTCAACAGCATGTTCAAACCAACTTGTCTATGAGGATTATACACAGATTTACCTACATAAGGACCCTCTGAATTTGTCTCATAAATATCATCCTGCACTCTCTCCCTCTGCCTGCCTTTGAATAATCTTTTCTTACTCAACTCAATAAGATGAGTATTCATTGTGCTTGAAATATGTTCTGGAACCTCTGGACATGGTTTTACATGCCATCCACCAGCAAGATGTTTCTTAAGCCTAGTTACTCCACCACTACGTCCAACAAAGTTGCACCATTTGCATTTCCAATGGTACCTATTTCCATTAACTTTCTTTCCATGCTCCCACCCAAAATCCGTACTTTTCACTTGATTAGAGTCCAAATTGAAAACCTAAATCCACAGATTGATCTAATTATTCCCATGTAAACTGATTATAAGAATGAATCATAGGAAAAGCTATAAAGGAAAAACATGAAGTTTGCCTGCTTAAGGTTTACGACAAGTGTAACTTGAATTATAAAATGTATGCCATAATATAATAATTTATTAGATAAGAAGCATATTTGGCATCATTTTCCTGTCAAATAAACATACACTTTATATGTGGTAGCATCATACTATGCTTTTTAGATTTAGTATAGTGATTTACCATATATGCATAATACAAATATGTGAATGCGCATACATGCATGGGTGCATGTAGGGGTGTGTATGTTGTGCGTGTGTGTGAGTGTGTGAAAAATTGGTGGTGGTGTTACACGCAGCTAAGTTCGTCATGTCAAGGTCAGACACATGATTTACCTTATTCACTAGATGTCAAAAATCAGTTTAGATTTAATTTTCTGACCAGATGTCTCACTTACGGTCAAACATCTTAATCAGGAAAAGTCGGACATATAGCTAACTTAAGTACATCTAACTGCAGCTACATTTACACAGACGGATACGACCGGATACAATTACTGGTTGATGTGTATACTAAGTTACTGAATACTTAAAACATGGAAGAATCTCACCATGAAGAAAAGAAACCCATCGTGATCTTTGTTGTTAAACATGAGGAGAGAATGATGTTTGTCTTTTGGTGTTGTCAGGAGATCAATGTCCCAGCCCCAGAATATAATCAATCTTGAATATTATATTTTATTATTTTCTTCATATGCCTCATTCCTTAATATCAGGCAATTCTTCCTTGCCTAAAGGATTCAAGTTTGGGACCACTTGCATATAATCTGCAAATCATTCAACTGCTTGGAAAATTGGAACGGTAGTCAATAAAGACAAACCTTTCCCAAGTTCCCCTCAGGACTATCTCCCTCCAAATTATGAAAATAAATTCTTAGATGTATCAGGTATCTCTAACAGTCTTACCCCTCCAATACTCAAACATGCTCCTTAAGTTATCATTTTGATTAAGCAAGAGTATAATAACAAGCTCCATTCTATCTAAATTCAAGCCGATTTGTGAGTTATAAAGACCTAAGGAATAATTATGCCCCAAGATGGTCTTAGGGTCTTCAAGATTATTGGTAGCACCAAATTCACTCTAATCTGGAACCAATTCCCATAAACTTAAACTTAATTTGTGTGGTACTTCGTATGGACTCAATTCTACGCAGTATGATCTCCTTACCACTAGCAGGGATCACCAAGTAATTCATATTTGATTATGCTAATGACCTGCCAATCTCTTCGGCCTAATAAATGTAACATACTCTGCATATTGCATTTAGCTTAATAGTGCGGGTAAATATTTTAGTCCACAACCATTTCAGGACCTTGGCTAATCGTAATAGGATTTCAGAATTGGTTTCCTGAAATATGGTGGTATTAAGAAATTTCTTTCATACTGATGATGTTTTGCTAACTGGATTCGTTTTGGTTTAGTTTCAATGCACTTTCCAACATATCTCGAAGGAAATCGCGTCATCAGCAATATGGCCAGATTGTGTTTTAAACTATTTAAAAAGTAAAATAACTACAACTGCATATAAACATCACGAATAAGTCAAATAACAAAAGATTAAATATCCCGGATGAAATGGGAGAATACCAGATTTGCATATACAGCACTCCGGCTGATCATGAATTTGCATAGACACTGACTGCTAAGAGACTATTTTGCACTTACCAACCAACAAAATGCTTCTTGTACATAATGCTATTTACCGGTTAATAAAATTGAGATGTATCAATTTAACCCAACAACCAAAACTGTTGAGCACTTGAAGGTCATAAATGAACTGAAAGTGACACTTCCAAGTCATTAAAGTATTAAACACTATATCATATTCCATTGAAGTCTGAACAACATAGGAAAATAGTCATGGGCACATTTATACCGATTTTCTGGAAGCCCTGATGGGTATCGAGCCATTGAGTTGATTGACAAATTGGGATAAATTAGGATACAGTGGATATATCAGCCCTAACACATTCACTTCCACCAAATCATGATGCTCATATTGCAATAAGAATCAGATGTATTTTCTGAAGGATAAACCTCATATCAAAAAGATGCATACTGAACCTTCCCTCATGTTCGCCAATAAGACTATGTTTCTTACTTTATTTTCCTAAATACAGAGTGGCTGCTGCATCTCTAATAAACATCTTCACCAGCAACTATTTCTACATCTCGCTACTGTTATGTGGAATTATAACTACTTGCATAACAACGAAATGGCACAGACACAACCTCTCCAATTCAGAAGAAAGAAAGAAAAAGTATAGTTAAATCCTTATAGGAGAAAACCATATTCCTTGCATACTGAACCTTCCCTCATGTTCACCAACAGGACCATGTTTCTTACTTTATTTTCCTAAATACAGATTGGTTACTGTGTCTAAAATAAACATCTTCACTAACAACAACAACTATGTCTCAGTCTCACTACTCTTATGTATAATGAATGCTACTTAAATCACGACGAAATGAAGCAGTGTATTCAATTCATAAGAAAGCAAAGAAAAAAGTATACCTAAATCCTTATAGGAGAAAACCAAATTCCTCGAAATCCAAGCATTCGAACCAGCATTCACTGTTTTGTATTTTTCAGTAAGAAGTAAATTTTTGTTTTTTAGTCTAACAAGCAGAGGAAAAGATAAAGAAGGCCTTCAGTAGCCAGATATTCACAATTAACAGATGCCTGAGTATACACATTTCACCATATCGTACCATATAAAATTTCCATTCAGGAGAATATGTGCAGAGTCAAGGAACAAAGCTTAAAACTTTACAAAACCACATAGTCGAAAGTAACTAAAGCTGGCACTGCAAGGACTTGTGAATAAGCGAAGAGAAGGTGGACTAGGAGAAGGCTGTGAACTTTGAATCATTAAATCAGACGTCCAAATCCTAATTTCAGTAAAACTACATACATTTCTCATGTTGTAGCACAATTCAGTGATAGAAAAGGATAAACGACACATATTGAAAATTTATACAAAAGGAATTCCACTTCGCAGAATGCTTATTATTGCCCAAACAAAGTTACGAATTGACATATGTGATACAATTAACCAAAAATAACCCTCAGGCAACAGCTCCATTCCTCAAATTCAATCAATAATTCATCATGATTCATATCATCACAAGATTCACAACAAATTCCAATAAAGATCAAAACTTTAAACAACTTTTTACCTTCTCATCGGCCGAAACGTCGGCATCTTCTTGCCGGCAGCTCGACTCGCCTCCTATCTGCGTCCTCATGCGCTTCCTCCTCTTGTACGTCAGCATCCCCTCGCTCGATGACATGATCTCCTGCTTCACCTCCCCATTGCATCTCACCTCTTCGATCGACATTTCGGAAACCCTATCAGATCTAGATCGATTGCCTTAAACACCGAAATTAGACGAGAAATGTAAACCCTAGATTTCGAAAAAAAGGGAGGGGGAATATTTAGGGTTTTGATTTTTGAGGGTTTTTTTGCCGTTTAATTTGCTGCGGTCGGAGTCGAGGGACGAACGGAGGAGATCAGGGGGTATCGGAGCGCACATAGATATGGGCAGTGCCTGACACGCATTTTAATTGTTTTATTAACCCAGATTTCACGGAACCAAGTTTGTCACTCAGTGGGTAAAGTGTGGGGCCATGTTGGGTGGAATTGTGGGTGCATCGGGATATCACTCCACCCCTACCACGGTTCGGTTTCGTCTTCGCGGTTTGGTGGACTCTTGACATCTATTTTGGGTAAATTACACTAAAATACCCTCGACTCTCAATTGTCTCTTTTTAACTAAACTACCTTATAGTTTCTTTTACTAGCATTAGCGCAAAGAAACTATATGGCTGTTCCAGCGGTTCCAGCGGTTCTCTTTTTATTTTCATTGTCTCTTTTTGTTCTTGCTAGTGGGTTTTTTTTAGAATAATATATGAAAATAAATAAATAATAACCCATATAAATAGTAGTGATCGTAATATTCAAAGTTCAATGGCATTATGTACTAAATAAAGTCCATGGCATTTGTCTGAAGACATTAAAATTTCAAATTTCATGGTATTTGTTTGTAATACACAAAGTCTATAGTATTTATCTGAAATTTATTGAAAGTCTATTGTATTTATTTGTAATAAATGAAATCCATAGTATTTATATGCAAAAAATGAAATCTTGTTGCATTTATTTGTAATAAACAAAGTGCATAGTATTTATCTAAAAATGGCGAAAAATCATAATATTGATTTACAATAAACAAAATCCGTGATATTTATATGGAAAACAATGAAATATCCTGGTATTTATTTATGTTAAACAAAACCTATGGGATTAATCTAGAAAACGGCAGAAGTCATGATATTTATTTATAATAAACAAAGTCCATGGTCTTTATTTGCAATAAATGAAATCTATGGTATGAGTAATGAGAAAAGTCGAAAGCCCATGGTATTTTAGCGAAAACCTAGCGGCGATAAACAAAGTTCATGTTTTTTTATTTGTAAATAACAAAGTTCAATGTACTTTATCTTTAAAATGCCAAAAGCTCACGATATTTTAGTAAAAACCTATAAAGGGTTTTAAGCTTAGAGCATGATGGTAAATAAAGAAAAGTTTTGGGCTGATGACACAACTGTAAATAAAGAAAAGTTCTGGCAAAACGAGAAATTTACAATTTTATCCCTACCAGTTCAAAAAAATAAAGAAGATTACTAACTTATTGACTTTTCCATAAACCCAAATTAATAGAAAGCGGTATCAAAATGTGGAAATTTGGAGGACAAAAGTTAAAATTTTGAAGTTTCCACTTTTGATACCACTTTCTATTAGTATATTGAATAATATTGTTTTGATACGGCTCGACACAAATCTTAAGATTTTGGAATCCTAAGATTCTATAATTTTGTGTTTGGTTGGTAGATTTGGATTTTTAGGATTACTTTGTTTTTTATGGGGGCCCCACCACAAAATAAGTATTCTTGAATTCTAAATTTTTTTAAGAATTTTCAAGAATTTGATACTATTCACTGTACTTTTAGATGTGACACGTATACTTTATTTATTTAATAATTCTCTCTCTATTTATCTCTCTCTAAAATCCTCAAATCCAAATCCCACTTTATTTTCACCAACCAAACAAAGATTACAAGAATCTACAAATCCCATACTCGGAATCCAAAGCTAACCAAACAACAAATTACCAAATCCAGAAATTTTCAACCGTGCTGTTTTGGAATCCAAATTTCATAATCTTGCAACCAAACAGTCCCTAAAGGTTTGGATGGGGATATATCTTCAAAGGAGAAAACGGAATAATGAACACCTCAACCAATTAGGTTGTGGACGCATAGCAACTTAATCTTAGAAGCACACTCTCTTGTTTTCCTATTTTAGGGTGTGAATGTTCACAGCCAAACTTGATTGTGAACGTAAATAGCCCGTTAGCCTCATCTCAAATACCCTTGTTATATTCGAGCAATATTGTTTCTCAACACATTTATATCGATTTACTTGTCTGTTTTGACATACATCTAAATTTCCGCCCGGTTTTCTAATTTTTTATTAAAAAAAAAAGGTTTAAGCATGGGCGGTGAATCCAAGAATTGCAAACTCTTTTGGCATAGCCGGGTGCTGCAAATGTATATAATACATGATCGGGTTAATTGCTAAATAATATCCTCAATGTTTCACCACTTTGCATTTATATTCCTTATTGGGTTTTTCGCTACATTTAGATACCCTAAAGTACAAGTGAAAGAAGTAAAGTATTAACGGTTTGTATTTTATGATATATAAATGCTGCGGAAAAATCAATAAGTTGGCAAAATCGATGAATCATCATGCTATTACAGTAAAACCTCCGTATAGGAATACTCTATATAGGAATAACCTCCCTATAGTGATAAAAAGTCCCGGTCCCGACTCGGGACCAGTTATAAATAAGAATAACCTCCACAGTGTGATATTCCATACTTTTTCCAAGTCCCGCCTGTACTAATTTACCTCTATATAGTAATAAATTGGCATTAAATTTTAAATAATTTTTTATATATATAAAAAATACATAAAATTACTTGGCTATTACACCTGTATTAGGAATTCCGCGTTTCGTTTAAGCCTGTAACGAAAGATGGATTCTACGGTCGCGATGAATAGCCAAATCCCACCCCAGACCCCTATGGGTCCGGAAAACTACCCGCCAAATACCCGAAGCGAAGCAACCTCCCTCAACAACGTGAGTAGGCCACTCAGCACTTCAAAGTACCCGGTAGTTTATGCACCCCACCTTGGGTCTATCCTAGGAGCAATAAACAGTAAATGAAATAATACAACGGTGGTTACAACCTCAACCCGGATGTGCCCAGCGAAAAAATATTAGAACAATTTACAATTTACATTTGAATGAAAGAATATAACACCTCACATCCCCGGCTATTCATTCACGACAATCCAATAAGTCCATATACACAAACAAACATCACAGAAATGTGCAACCCCCAACTAACCGACATATAGCAATTAGCGGAAGTTTACGAACACATTTATCACAACATGAAATATTAAACGACGTTAAACTGCGACTTCAAAACACCCCGTATTGCCGCAGTGAAGAATTGACAGTATATTCAAAATTGGCAAAAATAAACAACTCCTGAAACACTAGATCCAAGTCACAAAGCCACATACCAAAACAAAAAGCAATCCCTTCAAGTTGAACCGGTGAGCTCGGAAATTTCCTTAGTGTGGTCAGCCACTTTTTGAGGGAATTGTCTCATTTTTGGTGAATGTTCATTTTATAGTTCAAGGAGTACTCTGCAATTGCTAAAATAATTTTTAGAGCCTCGGAAAAATTCAACAGAAAGTAGGATCTACGTTTCGATGTTTTGGGGTTATTTCGGTTTCTTAGTTTTAGTAGTCGTTTAATTTGTTAGTTATGGTTTAGTCGGCTCTAATACCACTGTAAGTTGATGCCACGCACCCCACGTGTTCGCAGGGAGGCGGAGTTTGCAAAAAATGATTTTTATTAGCTTCGTAACATCGACTAAACTCTAGGATCGATACTAAACCCTAACTAACCGATATGCAAACAGATTTAACTACAAAGTGAGAAAGTTATACCTCAAGTTATTGTCCTTCTTCTTCGTCTCGCTGTCCTTCTTCTCGTCGTGAGCTCTTTGTCGGGAGAATGGATCACGCCTCCTCGTCGGCTTCTCAAAGTCGTAGAAGATCCACCCGAGAGTTCCAACCTTGAGCTTAACCTCCAAGAAGAGGTAACTAGGTCACTAGGTGTGCTAAACTAAGTAGCTTAGAATGAGTAGAGAGTGTTAAAGGATTTAGTTATGTCTCAAACCCTAGAATTCTTAACTCATGAGACAATTAGGGTTTGCTTTGAGGAAGATAAAGAGAGTGAGCTTGAGAGGAGAGAGAATATGTTTTTGATAATGATAATAATAAATCAAGCATGGCATTTATTTTAACTCTAATGAAAGATAAAAATATCTCTCACAAATATCTCACAAATATCACAAAAATATCTAAGTCTTCCACTCTCACAAGAATCCAAAAGAGTCAACATACAGCCATGTTCAATTTCATTAAAATACCATGAAGTTTCCCTCCTCTCAATTATCCACCTCATTAAGCATTTAACTTAAAATGCTAAAACAAATAATGAGGTTTAATCATTTTAAAGCAAACTTGAACAATTACAAGAATGCCTCTCGCAACCGTATATACATACCAATATCCGTGTTCCGAGAAGCACGAATACAATGCGACATAATGAATCTGTAACAACCGAGTTCAATTATACCAATTTCTGTTGCCGTATGTGTTGTTTGTGGTGTTTATTTCATTTACCCTGGTTGGTTGCGAATGGTAGTTTACTTTATATTCGACCCGCTTGCTTGAGCTTGTTGTTTCATAATACCCTAGCATCACGTATGTTTGCATATAACAATTTAAGTCCCTTAAAACTAATTTAAAAATACATGACATGGATTGTTTGATACCCCTAACCCTGTGGTAGCGTCCTTGCATCGTGTTCTCGTCCCGTTCAGTGAAACGGACGTGTTTGGACGGCTACGCGCACGTACGTGCATCCGTTCTTGGGGGTATGCTTTTCGGTTACAAAATCTTTCATTTCAATTTTTGGAACTTCCTAATAATTTTCGTATTTCAAATCCAAACTTTTGGACCCGACCCGGGCGTTTTTCTGATGTATTTTGTAGTCCGCCAAAAATTCAAATTAATTATTTTTATTTGATTTATTTTTTAAGATTTTCTGTTTTTTAATTGGGAACTGAATATATCTGTTAGGTTTAAAAATCTTTTATAATTTTATCTTTTTCCCAACCAAGCCAATCAAAGCTCTCTCTTCTTTGCACTAGGGCCCCACGTCTCTCTCTCTCTCCCCCCTCACCGAGCTCTCGCCTTTCTCTAAACCCTGGCCCACACCTTCTCTTCCTCTCTCTTCTCTTTTCTTTGACTCTCTTTCTCTCTCCCACGCTACGCGCCAACACTCTCTCTCCTCTCGCGCTTCTCACTCCTCTCGCGATCCCTGTTCATTAGGGATCCGCTCACCTCTCTCCCCCCTATGGTAACCTCCCTCCTTCGTTTCCTCTCTTCCTCGATGCGAACCCTAACCCAGCGACCCCCTGCAACCCTTAACTCCTGCCAACACCATCACCCTCGTCGTCAACCTCGATCCCAGTCCCGACCACCATCGTCGACATCCTCCTTCCCTTGAAACCTCCACCGAACCATCACCTTCCTCATCTCGATGACATCGCCCCCTTGCTCTTCATCTTCCTCTACGAACCCAAACCCGATTAACCTATGACCCTTCAACTACGACTCTAGCCGCACCTTGTGTAGGGTTGCTAGGCATGCGCACAAGGGTCTACGAGGCATCAACCATGCCCGATTAAAATTTTAGCTGTGTCGAACAACCCGAAGCCGGATCTTTAAACTAGGGTTTTGGCGAAAACAAGCATGTTAAACTGTTTAACACTAAGTGAGAGGGATTACAACCTTTGTAGATCCGGTCCTTCACTTCATTAGCTCCGTGTAGATGTCCCCATCGCCGCGATCGTGAACTCCGGACTCTAGAGAAGCTCCACAAGAAGAACGAACGTGCTTGGTTCGATGACTTCGAGGCCGAAGATGATCTACGTCGGGGAGACACTAACTCAAGCTATTCCTTCACTAGGTCATAAACTTTGTGAAGAGAACACACTCTACTACATGGCAAGTGGTAGAGGATGAAGAAGTAGGAAGTGGGATCACTTTAGAATTGATTTTCTCACTCTTTTTCTCATGGCACCATTGGAGCTAGTAAGCTTTTGATGGAGCTTGATGAAGAAGAAGAAGAAGAAGAAGAAAGAATAAACTCGTCATATGAATTATTCTCATCTCAATAATGTAACCATGGGTGAGTTAAGATATCATGCTTAACTCATGTAGAGAATTAACCAAAGCATAAGGTTAAGGGTTGGGTTAACTAAATATCCTTAAGAATGACAAAAGAGTTGACTTTGTCAATGTTTCCACAGGCTTCATGAAAGCTTAAGAACTTTGACAAAGTCTTTCTCTTTTGTTATTCTTAAGATATAAACAAAACCCTAATCTTTATCCTAATCTTGGTATAAGTCTCATACACCCATCTTTGATGTATCATCAAGCATGATACAATCATATGTACACAAATATATATCATATATACACTTATGCACAATCAAGTGAGAAAATAAATCTTAAGTGAGCTAATACTAGTTAATGTAATGTAATATATCAAATATATAATTATACATTAAATTATTAAATCAACTCTTGATTTAATAACCCGGCTATAACCGACTAATATCATGTGTAACAACTTATCGAATCAACACTTGATCCGATAACCCGGCTATATCGCATACAACCGATCAATGTCACGAATCGCGAGAATAGAATACGGTATCTCATATCGTATTAATCTCGGTCCCGCACATATCACATATGTGCTCCTACTCCGTTTCGCTTGAGCCAGGAAACCCCTGTGTAGGACTCTAAAGACTCGTCAATACGCCGGCAGTAGGTGATGATCATATCAAACACCCACAAGCCGCAAGCGGTCTGCTAAACGTAACGGCCACCCGGGTATTGAGCGATTAGAAGATCAACAAGCAAGCCCGCTAGTACTCCTGCGAATCCAATCAGTAACACTCCCGTACAGTCCGGTCTCGTCGTCTGATATGTCGCATATCTCGCCTAGGGGTGGTAAACGTCAGACCCCAGTAGCTCGATAAGTCGTGTCGATATGAGGTCTATAACAGTTCGAGAAACTACTGATAACACTTACCAGTAAATCTCAACAACCTTGGCCAGGGATTTCCAGTCATAGCCAATCGAACACAGCGCAACATCAACTCTCTATACCGGGAGAGACGAATCCCCTCCTATCGCTCATTGCCTCCATGTGATTCGGGACTGTACCCAAAAGACACCTTTTTGCACGCCCTCTTGGATGTGGTATGATAGAAATCAAAGCACAGTGGGAATCATACAAGACTCTATGGCGATCTCGGGTCAACAGACTACTCTGTACCAGTGTCACCGGAGAACTGCCATCTGACGTAAGGTATAATACCATCTGGGAGTTCTCGGCGAGTCCGTCCAGTGTACCCAGTCTCTACTGAGCACCCGTACACCATCCTTGATGTCAAACACCGATGGATATGGGATCATCCATCGCCCATCATATGGGTCAAGATGCGTATACGCTAGTCTACTCTGGTATATCGATGCCCCGTCTCGATACACCCACGATTAGGGACCTTGAAGGATGTACTTATGGACTACCATATCCCCACTAGTATGATCCGCATCATAGTCCAGGTAGTCAAGTACTCATCCTAAGGGCTTTACCAACATGTAGCAGAGAGACAATGAGTATACACGTTAAGGTAAAGAGTAACCAGATAGCATACTATCATGTCGAGCAAGAAAGTCCTCCCTATATATGTCCAAGCATCCACTACAATATACATCACATGTATAGTAATGGCCTCTAGGGCATACATATAACTAACAATCTCCCACTTGCACTAGGGCCATCCGATAACAGTGGTTGAAGTATCTCATACTCAACCATCCCATAAAAGTCTCTCTCTGGGAAAAGGCCTTTGTGAGTGGATCAGCCGTGTTGTCCTCTGAGTCTACTCTCCTGACCTCGATCCCCTGGAGATCAAACATCTCCATGATCAGGTGATACTGCCTAAGAATTATATCTTGATTTCTGATGGGACGGTAGTTCCTTGGCCAAAACCACAACTCTATTGTCACACAATGGTAGGAACGAAGTTCATCTCATGAACTAAAATATATCCAGACTGCCTCTTTGGTAGCATCCTTGGTAACGATGTATCTTGCCTTTAATCGTCTAGTATGTCACGGTATCTAGCTTGGAACTCTTCCAACATATCGTCCCTCCACTGAGGGTAAAGACAATGCCTGCGACTGACATTCAGTCGTCCTTATCACCCTGGAACCTTTCCAGTGATTCTCCCCAGGATCGATTGACACCATCTCACTACAACTAGTGAGAATCCTAACATCCAATTAGATCTATCTCATAGATCCAAAAACCCAAGATTTAGGAGGTATCACTTTGATCCTGTATGGAGAATCCTTGTGATAAGCGGAGATTGACCGAGCGTAGCATAGGAAACTCCTTCCCTATCAAGAGTATGTCATCCACGTACTCTACGAGTATCACCACCATACTCCCTACTACCTTTTTGTATATACAAGGTTCATCTACCATTTTGATGAAGTCAAACTCTTTGACTACCACATCAAAACAGACGTTCCAACTCCGCGATGCCTGTTTTATCACATAAAACATCTTGCACACGTTTCCGCTGCTCCCACTGTCTACGAAGCCCTCTGGTTGTGTACTTATAGACGCTCTCTTCCAAATCATCATTTAGAAAAGCAGTCATGACACCTAACCACCAGATATCGTAGTCATGGTATGTAGCCGTGGCAAGTAGGATCTGGATAGACTTAAGCATAGCTTTGAAAGTCTCAACTTTTCCATGTACACCAAGTAATCTTCTCAAGATATACTTGCTCCTGATGGGGATTTAACCCTTCAGATAAAGCAACCAAAGTCCATACTTTGTTGGTGTATAAGGATTCCATCTCAGATCGCTAAGCATCCAGCCATTCTTACAGAGTCTTACTCCTGATGGCCAGCTCGAAACTAGTTGGGTCATCATCTCATGATGCAATCCTCGCTCCCACTGTCATAGAGAAACCGAAGTATCTCTCAGGTGGGTGAGGAACCCTACTAGATCGGCGGAGAGGCTGAGGTTTGTTGGTTACTATTGAATCCTTTGGTTCTACCAACTCAGCTGCTGTAGTTTGTATAGCTGGAACTCCTTCCAGTTCTACCTCATGACCACTAATTTTTCCACAAGAAATTCCCTTTCACAAAGGTGGCATGCTGAGAAACAAAACATCTTTTGTTCCTCGGTTTGGTAGAAGTTATTCCCTTGCGAATGCTTGGGATATCCAATAAACTTCCACAGAACTGACTTTGCCTCGAGCTTGTCCGGATTTTTCTTTTTAGACATAGGCCGGACAACCCCAAATCTTAACAAACTTAAGTATGGGCTCTTCCCTTTCCATATCACATATGAAGTGGTAGGCAACTGATTTGATTTGAACCCTATTCAATAGGTATGCAGCTTCTCAAGTGCATAACTCCCAAAAGGAAATAGGAAACTCAGTAGTACTCATCATAGAGTACACCATATCACATAGGGTGCTATTGCTCCGTCCCGATACACCGACGTGCTGTGGTGTATACGGAGGAGTAATGCTGAGAGAGAATCTCATTCTCCTTTAGAATAGTCCAGGAATTCCGTGCTCTAGTATTCTCCTTCCTGATCTCATCAAAGGACATAATACTTATACCCGTTTTTGGTTCTCTACTTCTAGCTTATATTCCGTGAATATCTCAAAAGCTTCGGACTTGTGTTTCAACAGGAACATATGTCTGAATCTTGAGAGATCATCAGAGAATATAATGAAGTATAAAGAACCGGTCTTGGCATGTGTAGACATACATCAGCATGTATTAATCCCAAGAGTTCACTAACTCTTTCTCTGTTTCCAATAAACGGAGCTGTGGTCATCTTATCTCCGTGACATGACCGGCAAGTTTCATAAGATGTAAATTCAAACTAATTTAAATGTGCATCTATATGTAACTTCAGCTAGTCGGGTCGCATTGATATGACCTAGTCTACAATGCCTCAAGAAGGATTCGTTCATTTCTGAACTCTTCCTCTTGTGTGTGTTCTGTAGGTTAAGAACTGTGGTTTGATTTAGAACATCTATGCTTTTAGATAACGTGCTTGAACTGATCAACTCTTGATATAGGAAATGTTCAAAACATTATCCAACAATACAAAATTATACCCTTTCTTTACTTATAAAGAGACTGATATGATGTTGTATATCAGGTTCGGTATCTAATAACATTCGTTCAGAATCAATGTATTTTGGTAATACAGGGTGATAGTGACCAACAGACTTGGCTGCAACACTTGCACCGTTTCTATCTCATGAAACTTATCACCCGTTCTCAGTTCTCTACCTTTCAGTAGCCCATGTAACAGATTACATATGCGGGATCCTGATCCGGTATCTCATACCCAGGACGTAAAGGATACTGAGAAACAGTTCTATGTAATGAATGTTAGTGTTTATGCCCTAGAAGGCCATTACTGTATCATACTAGTTTGTATATTACTTAATGGAAGCTTGGGATATTCACATGTATATAACAGTCTTGCTAAACATGGTAGTATGCTACTTGGTTTTTCTATCTTAATATGTGAGTGTACGTATTGATAGAGCTCTTGGGATCTTGCTTGTCTACCAGCGTTGTGATGGCAGTCACACTAGTGGGGGCTGGGTAGTCTACAAGCACATCCTTTTTCAGGTCCCTGGTCGTTGGATTATCGAGACAGAGCATCGATACTCCGGAGTAGACTGGTGTGTACGCTTCTCATCCCAGTTGGGGAGATGGTCTGTCCCACAGCCGTCAGTACGTCGTACTGGAGATAGTATGCAGGTGCTCGTTAGGTTATGGGTACACCGGAAAGGACTCACAGGGAACTGTTGGTTGGTTTTATACCAGTCGTCAGTGAGCAGTTCCCAGGTGACATGAGTACAGCATAGTCCGCAGACTTGACACTGCTACTTCGCCTCGAGTGTGTCCCACTGTTCTTAGATTGCTACCCTACCACGGCTCAAAGGAGTCGTGCAAACAGGTAGCAGTTGGGTGCAGTCCCGAGCACTTGGAGGCAGTGGCGGTTAGAAAGGATTCGTCCCTCCCGGTATTGGGAGTAGATATCGTGCTGTGTCAGAGAGCCATTACGCAAAGTCCCTGGCCAGGGCAAGCGAGATTTGCTGGTAGGTTCCAGTAGTTTCTCAGGGTGTAATGGGCTTCCCTCCGACACGACTTATACCGCTATTAGGGGACTGACGCTTGCCGCCCCCTTAGGCCCGATATGCGATAGTCTTGGACGAACGGACCGGACTGTATGGAGATTGTCACATCAGACTCAGTAGGAGTTCGGATGGGTTTCCTCATCAGCCTTCTTATCGACAACTACCTGGGTACCGTTACGTACAGCTAGTGCCGCTTGCGGTCTGTGGTTAAACCCACTGCCAGCGTAGTAGTCGAGTCTCTAGAGTCCCACACAGAGAGTTTTCTACTCCAGGCGAAACGATATAGAGGTCGCATGGTTTTGCGACAAAGGGTTCGGACGCATACGTGCGTTTACGCGCGTACGACTTTCGGACAGTTTTTACCAGTCGGCTTTGGTTTAAGCTAGTTACTGGTATCCGGTTATTGGATTTATACAGTCTAAAGTTTTTCCGTATTTTTGCGGAAAGGAGGGGCGTTCTCGTAATTGCGCGAGAAGCTTCTAGAAGGTGGTGACTAAGGAGGTTTAGGTGGCATATACAATGAATGTGATTAGTGAGTCATATGGATGATTCATCCATGTCATTAATGCATCATAAATGCTTAATGACTCATGGAGATTAATCATCACTAGATATAATCAAGCATGGTTGTTAAATTGATTTATTTTTTTTTCTTGATAAAAAGAAATGCTTGATATATATTATCATAACTCATTATTCTCACTTCATTATTAAGTTCACCTTCTCTCTCCTCAAGCTCTCCCTCTTCAAACCCTAATCCTCCCCTCTCATGTGTTGAGTACAAGGATTAGTTAGACTTATTAAACCATAACCCTCACTCTATTTCACCTAGCTTCTTTGATTAGCACTTAAAGAAGTTTAGTTGCCTCAAGTTTAGAGGCTAAGCTTGGAGTAAAGCTCTCGGGTGGATCGTCTACTACTTCGAGAAGGCCGAGGAGGAGGTGGAGTTCGTAAAGACGAAGGACACGGTTCTTTAGGTATAATCCCTTTACATAGTAGTTGTTAACTTCTATGTTTGATGTTAGTTATCGTTTAGCTTCGATTCATGCGGTTAGTCGATGTTTAGCATATAAACAAGATCGTATTTCATATTTCCGCCTCCCCGCAAGTCGTGGGGTGTTGTACATCGACTTACACATTGGCACATGAAGTTCGTCTTATATCAAAAGTGGACCCCCTCAAATATCTAATGTCAAAGGCCATATTGACAGGGAGACTCGCTAAATGGGCCCTGCTCTTGATAGAGTTTTCAATAACCTATCAGCCTCTTAAGACGGTAAAAGGCCAAGCCATCGCCGACTTCCTTGCTGAGCATCCGATACCTGCTGATTCTCCTTTGAATTGCGAACTGCCAGATGAAAACGCGTTTGATGCGATCGACGGCGGTGATACCCGATGGGAACTTTATTTCGATATAGCATCTTTCGTGAAGAAGCGCAAACAAAACACCCCTATAATCAAATCAGGGGTGGGTCTCATCTTCGTAACTCCACAGGGAGGGATAATGCGCTTCGCTTTCTCCTTAACAGAACCAAGGACGAACAATGAAGCCGAATACGAAGCTCTGATAGCAGGCCTCGAGATCGCCATCGACATGGGAATTGAAAACCTCCTCATATACGGAGATTCCTAACTGGTCGTTAGTCAAGTAAACGGCGACTACCAGACATGCAAGCCAGAGCTGGTGAAGTATGGAGAGAGAGAGTACAACAACTGCTGACTCAAATCCCGTTCTACACTTTAGAAAACATACCGCGCTCGGAAAACAGCAAAGCGGACGCGTTGGCCAAGCTCGCTAAAGAATTGGCTGACGAGAACCTCGATGATGTCAGAATCGTGGTACAAAGCCGTCGGGTGCTTGCCCCAGCAGGAATATCTCCGGAATCATCCGAAGAAAAGGGAGCGACTGAGCGGACGACCCTGCAAATAACCGACCGAGAAACGGCTGAGGATTGGAAGGAAGTCTTTATAGACTACTTCAAATACCGTCGAACGCCCGAAGATGCGTCCTCAAGACATCAGCTTATGAAACGAGCTCTGTCTTTCGCCTTCGTCAATAATACTCTGTACAAGAGGTCATTTGGCTCTCTGTGGTTGAGATGCCTGGGACCTGACGAAGCGAAAAGAGTCGTTCAGGAAGTTCACGACGGACTCTGCGGTTCTCATCAAGCGGGCCCAAAGATGAAGCTGAAGATCAAATGAATGTGTTATTATTGGCCCACAATGATCCAGGACTGCCTCGAGTATGCGAAGCAATGCCACTCATACCAAATCCATGGGGACTTTATCCATCAGCACCTAAATCCACTACATCCAACGGTGGCTAGCTGGCCGTTCGAAATGTGAGGGACAGACGTGATCGGCCCCATCGAACCAGCATCGTCTAGAGGACATCGTTTCATCCTGGCGACGACTGATTACTTCTCCAAATGGGCAGAAGCAGTACCGCTGAGAGAAGTGAAGACGGAGAATATCCTCCACTTTTTCAAGACGCACGTCATTTACCGGTTTGGGACTCCGCGACGAATCATCTCCGATAACGGGCCTGCCTACAGGAGCCACAAGATCAGCCGCTTTGCGCAACTGCATAATATAGACTGGAGGTATTCCTCGGTTTATAATCCGCGAGCTAAAGGTCTAGCCGAGGCCTTCAACAAGACCTTAACCAAGATCATGAAAAAGACGGTGTCCCGAAATAAAAAGGACTGGCACGAGAGACTGCAAGAGGCTCTTTGGGCGTATCGAACTATGTTCAAGACGGCCACGAACACAACGCCATACGCATTGGTATTCGGTACGGAAGCAGTACTCCCCCTCGATATAGAGCTACCCTCTCTACGAGTGGCAGTCCACTACGAGTTGACAGATGAAGAAAATGCTCACCTTCGGCTTGAGGAGCTTGATGCCCTTGATGAAACCCGGCTCATAGCGCAACAAAATCTGGAGGCCTACAAAGCAAAGATGACACGCTCGTACGAAAGATTGACCAGGCCGAGGACATTCCGCCAAGGCGAACTCGTACTAGTGGTCAAAAGACCTATGATCCCCAATTGTGCCAAGCGGGGAAAATTTGAGCCAAACTATGAAGGCCCGTACATCATAGACAAGGTCTACCAGGGTGGAGCCTATCTACTCATGGACATGCACGGTGAAAGGCCTTTCAGGCTAATAAACGGCCGCTTCCTAAAGAAATACTACGCTTAATGAGCCACAGCCTAGGTCAATGATAGATGACGACGACTATGTCCGCTCGCCATCTTCCTGAGCTCAAACTTTATAAGCAGTAGCCGGCTTTCCCCTAAATGGACCGAAACGTCCTTAAACTAACGATGGACCGAAACGTCCTTAAACTAACGACGGACTGAAACGTCCTTAAACTAATGACGGACCGAAACGTCCTTAAACTACTACCGCAATATCCTTAGGCTGACGAGATGAATAAAAAAAAAGAAAAAAAGAAAAAAAATATAAATATAATAAAAATAATAATAAAAAACGGTATGTCCATAAGCAAAATGGGCACGGATAAAAACCCGAAAGGGCTCCGTGAGTAAAAACAGCAGGGCTACCGACGAGTGTTCGTGAAAACCCGAAAGGGCGCGACCTTGTAAAAAAAAAGGAAGAAGAAAATAAAAAGAATAAAAAAAACGGTATGTCCATAAGCAAAATGGGCACGGATGAAAACCTGAAAGGGCTCCGTGAGTAAAAACAGCAGGACTACCGGCGAGTGTTTGTGAAAACCCGAAAGGGCGCAACCTCGTTAAAAGACACTTACAGGATCCTCTTGACCTTGTAAGGAGAAACCACCCGCGTGGGATCCTTACGACTCACAAGGGAGCGACACACCTAGGGATCCCCACGATTCCTAAGGAGAAAATACACTTGCGAGATCCTCACGACTCGTAAAGAGAACTCTCTTATGGGACCCTCATGGTTCATAAGATTTGAAAGTCTTAAGTTACAGAAACCTAAACCTGTTCTTAAGCAAAACCCCCCACAACCTTCGATATTGCCCTACAAGTGGCTTAATACTGACCCTTGTATACAATCCACGGGCGCGAATAAACATTTCCCCTGCAAAGTCCCACCCGTGACTAGGGGTATGTCCATATGGTGAGCAACCCTTGTAAATCCTCTCGACTTATGAGGAGAAGACCCTTTTGTAAGATCCTTACGACTTGCAAGAGGATATGCACTTAGGAATCCTCACAATTCCCAAGGAGAAAACACACCTACAAGATCCTCACGACTTGTAGGGAGAAATACCTTTGTGAGACCCCTACGGCTCATGAAGTCAAAAGCCTTGGTCGACAGGACCCTTAACCCTGTTTACTAAGCCACCTTTGTTCAATATCGACAGAGGCAAATGATGATTCGCTCCTGGCAACATCCCAGTTGTAGCGGTGCTGATGCCGAAATCGGTGTCTAAAATCCAAGCTTGCAGTGAAAAGGCTAGCAAGCCACACATGCATACGAAATAGCCGAAATGATGGGGCAACTTGCAATAAAAAGCGGCAAGTAAAAAAAATGTATGCATGAAAGATAGCCGAAATGATTGGACAACTCGCAATAAAAAACAGCGAGTAAAAAATAAAATAAATAGTCGAAATGATTGGGCACCGCGAAAAATAGCCGAAATGATGGGGCAATCGCGACCTTCGCGACATAAAAGCTGAAATGATAGAGCATCGCGGAAAAAGAAATAAAATAAAAATGAAATCCATGCCCTACAGGTGATGTTACATCACTCCCTGTATACAATCCAAGGGCGTAAACAGAGAAGTGACCATACTCCTCCCCCAGATTTCATCATAATAAGAAGCCAAATAGCGACGGGCCGCAAGTGACCTAGAGATCGTCTCAACACTCGTCTCGTCACAACGGACACAACATCAAGCGAAACGGAACAGCGGCAACCCCCAGTTCCATGGCTCGGCGATATATATATCACCAAGAGTCAAACCTCTATTCCGTGAAATGCGGATATAATCAGCAAAATTCCTGGTCACGTGGAACGCGGATAATGTCACTCTTTGACCCCGTGGAAAACATCCAGAGCGGATCCTGGTCTTCGCAGAGCACGGCAGTGAACCCGTGTGAAGCATCCAGAGCGGAGCCTAGTCCTCGCCGAACACGGCAGTGAACCCGTGTGAAGCATCTAGTGAAAAATTCCTGGTCACGTGGAACGCGGATAATGTCACTCTTTGACCCCGTGGAAAACGCCCAGAGCGGATCCTGGTCCTCGCAGAGCACGGCAGTGAACCCGTGTGAAGCAGCCAGAGTGGAGCCTAGTCCTCGCCGAGCACGGCAGTGAACCCGTGTGAAGCATCTAGTGCAAATTCCTGGTCACGTGGAACGCGGATAATGTCACTCTTTGACCCCGTGGAAAATGTCCAGAGCGGATCCTGGTCCTCGCAGAGCACGGCAGTGAACCCGTGTGAAGCATCCAGAGCGGAGCCTAGTCCTCGCCGAGCACGGCAGTGAACCTGTGTGAAGCATCTAGTGCAAATTCCTGGTTACGTGGAACGCGGATAACGTCACTCTTTGACCCCGTGGAAAACGTCCAGAGCGGATCCTGGTCCTCGCAGAGCACGGCAGTGAACCCGTGTGAAGCATCCAGAGCGAAGCCTAGTCCTCGCCGAGCACGGCAGTGAACCCGTGTGAAGCATCTAGTGCAAATTCCTGGTTACGTGGAACGCGGATAACGTCACTCTTTGACCCCGCGGAAAACGCCCAGAGCGGAGCCTGATCCTCGCCAAGCACGGCAGTGAACTCGTGTGAAGCATCCAGAGCAAACATCGGACTGTGGAGCCCTTAAAATCCACGGACTATGATGTCCTTAACCTCGACTGTAATGTCTTAAAACTAACGATCAACCACCCTGATTCTGTACTGATTCTACCTTGGTTTAAGGGTACATCTCTTCACTCCTTTGATACCTGGCGTTGTAATTCCTCAACGTTTTCAAAGAGGTGACGGGTCCCTGCAACCACTCATCGGACTGTGGAGTCCTTAAACCCGCGGACTATGAGGTCCTTAACCTTGACCGTGATGTCTTAAAACTAACATCGGACTGTGGAGTACTTAAACCCACGGACTATGAGGTCCTTAACCTTGACCGGGATGTCTTAAAACTAACATCGGACTGTGGAGTCCTTAAACCCACGGACTATGAGGTCCTTAACCTTGACCGTGATGTCTTAAAACTAACGTCGGACTGTGGGGTCCTTAAACCCACGGACTATGAGGTCCTTAACCTTGACCGTGATGTCTTAAAACTAACATTGGACTGTGGAGTCTTTAAACCCGCGGACTATGACGTCCTTAACCTTGACCGTGATGTCTTAAAACTAACATCGGACTGTGGAGTCCTTAAATCCACAGACTATGAGGTCTTTAACCTTGACCGCGATGTCTTAAAACTAACATCGGACTGTGGAGTCCCTAAATCCACGGACTATGACGTCCTTAACCTTGACCGTGATATCTTTAAACTACGATACCCTGGAGAACATCCCAAAGCGACCCTTGACCCCGTGAAATACGGATAAGGGCGACCGCACTCAGCACTTGTGGGTCCTCACAACCTGCAAGGAAGAAAATTCTCTTGTGAGATCCTTACGACTCCCAAGGGAAAACCCGCTTAAGAATCCTCACGATTCTTAAGAAGAATTTACACCTACGGGATCCTCTCGACCTGTAGGGAGAAAAACGCTTTATGGGACCCTCACGGCTCATAAAGCTCAAAAGTCTTAGGAGGCAGATTTTAACCCTGAATCCTAAGCCATCGCTGCCCTGCAAGTAGGCCAAGATAAATTGTCCGCAGAATACATTCAATAAAAAGGGGACACACCATTGAGAAGAAAAATATGTCTTTTATTCATAACTAAAATGGATACAAAGTACAATTCATGAAAGAACAAAAAGAAAATACTCTCGTTCAGGAGTATGTACAAAAAGAAAGGAAAAGATACAAGTTTTTCAAGCTGGCGGGCGATTTAGTGATTTCGCTAGCTCATCCTGCTTTTGCTGGGTCACGGCTTCATTATTCAGGATCGCCAGAAGACGAGCCTCCGCCTGAGCCTGCTGGGCCTGATACGAAGCAAGCCTGCCTTCAAGCTCTTTCTCGGTGGCCTTGTGAGCCTCGACCCTTTCACGAGTGAACATGGAAGCTTTGTCAAGAGCTACCACCTCTTTGATAGACTCTTGAAGCACCCGCCAGAAATCATATGCTTTGTTGGCCTTGGCGGTAAGATTAGCCTGAAGCTCGCTTAGCGCCTTAGAAGCCAGCTCCCTCTCCGAAAATTTACGGCCGAGCCCTTTTCTCGCACAATAATATGTTCGCCACGCGCCGCTCTATCAGGCCACGTAAGCTCGCTTTCGCGACCGCAACCTCGGAAACAAGACATATACGCTCAAGACCGTGTAAACGAGCCTCCAGTCGACAGCAACGGTCGATCTAAAACGCGCTTATATCACCTGGTACGGAAGGCAAAAAAAAAAGTTCTCGGTGTACATCCTATCAAGCATGCATTCACAACTATATGAATATCCGAAAAGAAATAATACCCGAAACTCTGATGTGCATGCAACATAGTGACAGTGTTCGCAATTAAAGAAAATTCTCATGGGAAGAACACAAAGTTCATTTATGCAAGCAAAAACATACATACGGATACCCGACACACATTAAAGTTCAACATAAGGCATGCGAAAACTAATTTGAAAATACTACACTAGCGGGAAAAGGTCGCCGAACAAAGGGTCGGTAGAGCAAGGGTTGACAAAAAAAAGACAAAATTCTCCATCTCTCTCTCTGCTCTCTCCAACACGTCAAAGCGCCGGTTCTCGCGAGGAGTCGCTCCCCACCGATTGGCGCTATGTTCGTCCGGAAAAGCAGACATAACAGCCCGACGGGCTCTTATTTCACTCAAAAGGTGAACCGAGCGATCTTTCAAAGCTTGAGTGATTAGGCACGCTTCGTGAAAGCCCTCGAGATTTTCTTCGGCCGCGTCAAGCATCGCCAGGGTCATCTCCGCCGGGTGAGGAGGGACGTCGGCAAGCACGGCAGCAAGAATCATCCGGAGCCAGAGGGAGCCCATTGGGAGGTGAGACCCCCTGCGGATCGAGAGTTCATACGCCGCTGAGTCGCAATCGTCGTCGGAAAGGAGGGGATCCACCAATCGGGCGGCAAAGCGGGGGATCATCTCCTCGATAGGAACTTCCCATGGCTGTCGACACGCATGAGGGCGATTGCAGGCCATGGCGCACAGTTGTCTCTCAAGACAAATCACACCGAAATGAGAATGAATTTCTCTGTGAAGAAAAAAAGAAGGCCATGGCCCCAGGATATAAAGAGGGGCATTAAGTGCTGTGCACGGAAAATCTTGCATGATTGAAGCTATTTCCAAGGCCCAAAAAGGGGAAGGCATTGGAAATCAAGGAGATGGAACTATTTCCAAGGCCCCTTTCCTGCATCTAATATTGTGCACTAAAAATATGGCATAAAGAAAAAAGATTTTGAACAGCCCCATCAAAAGGACCCCGCGTGCGGAGCACGTGACCCCCAAACTTGACGTGCACTAAAAAAAATGGAATAGCACCCTGCATACTAAAAACAACAACAACAACAATAGCAAAATGATAAAATCCTATAGAAAGCCGCAATAAAACTTATCATCCATGCTTTAAGAAGTCCATACGAAATGAAAAGAGAACGATTACAACGGCAAGACCTCAGACGCGGGGCACGGATTGAGAAATTCAAACTTGACTTTGTCCAAGATCCTCCAAGCATTTCGAACCGCCCGAGTATGTTTTCTCTCACGATCACAAGCGTCGGGGTCCTCGCGAATGTCCTCCACCCTCCGATAGGCGGCAAGTATGGCCGACTGCTGAAATGCCTGGTGCAGGAGATCAATGAGGTTGTCGCGCCTTCTCTTCGAGATTAGACTCATCAGATAGACCGAATGTATCTTATCCTCGGCAGCGTCCAATGCCCTGAGCGGTACACCGGTGCAGAAGAGAGGAAGCGCCTCCCAAATTGCCAGCACGATGAGTCTCAGAAGAGAAGAGCGACGGGGGAGTAGCCGATGGTTGTACTCGTCAAAGCGGCTCATAATCTCAGCACACTGAGCGTTGGTAAACTCCTGATGCTGACTACGGCCCAGTGCACGAATATTCCCGTAAGAAATGATTTCGTTAAGATCATACAAATGAGCATCCATGACGCCTGAAATAAAGATCATGAGAATCTATTACAAACCTTTTTTTTCTGAGTTGTGGAGAAGATGACTCAGGGCATTAAAACCCTAAGAAGCCTCTATGAGGAAGAACTTAGTTCTTCACAGGAATTAAATTCCCTTTTAAAAGGGGGGGGGGGAATTAAATTCCCAGAAACATTTTTTCTGTGGACGGAGTTAAACTCCATAGATTCGAACTGTCACCATCATTTCTCTAAAGATCATATGAAACCCTAGGAGATCTACAACGTGAAGATTAGATGGTTTTCTGTTTTTGTGGAAAAACTTGAAGAAAAATGGGTTCATGTTAAAAGGGGGTGAAACCCTTGGTATAGATTTAAAATCCAGAGAGTTGTATGTGTATGAAAGTTCTTCGATCATCCAAAGATCATTACCTGAGGAAAAAGAATCTTTCAACAGAGTTAAACTCTGGAAAATGCTTGAAGCAGAGAACTAAGCTCTGGAAAGGAGAATTAAATTCTCAGAAAGAAAAGTATGCAAGGAGGAAGATGAGCAAAGTGGAAGCTCTTCTGAAAGGACATGGGCATTTATAGGATGGGATGGAAAACGTTTCATCTACCCTACCCCCAAGGCAGATCCGACGGTCACAAAAGAGATAGCGTTGTACTCACGTGCAGACACGTGAGAACAACGCTGTGGGAGCATTTGTTTCCTGATTTAAAATCAGGAAAACCTACGGAGGAGGCATCACGTGCTAGCACGTGACCAGCGGTCACGTGTTGGCACGTGACATTTAAAAGCAGTAGCAAAAGGCACATTCGTTCCTTAATTAAATCAAGGAAAAAGCTCCAGAAAAGGCATCACGTGCTCACACGTGATAAGTGGTCACGTGTTGGCACGTGACGGCTGAGCAGCGGCTAGAGAACAGAGCGCAGGAGGAAGAGAAGCCCATCCAAGGGGTCACATGCTTACACGTGACCTGGGGTCACGTGCACACACGTGACCAATGGTCACGTGGCCATACATGACCGGCTTTAAAAGCCCTATTTCTATGACAGAATTAAAATCCGAGGGAAGATCTTTCAAATATTTCCAAAGTGGAAAAGAATTATTTGGAACCGTTGGATTAAAGATCTAAGGGTGATTAAATATCACCAATTTATGGAAAAATATCAGACTTGGAAAGATTTCCCCTTAAAATCTAACCGAAATAACAAAGAGATATCTTTGGATTTAAAATCCAATGGTGAATAAAATTCACCTAACAATCTAAAGGCCCGGATTAATGATAAATATAAATCAAATTTCTCAATAAACAAATCAAATCTTTCAATTAAAGATTCACTAAAACTGATTGATTCTCTTCCTTCTCCTACAAATAAGAGCCAGAAAAGAGAGTTTGAGAGAGAGAGACATACAGAGAGGAAGAGAGATAGAGCTTTGATATTTTGGAAGAAATTGATCCTCTGCAAAAGAAAACCCTAGGTAAGAGAGGAGAGGCTTAAAAAGAGAATTTAATTCTCAAAAGAGTTTAACTCTTATATAAAGAAAAAAAACTTAGTTCTTTCTCTGGTGGAGGATCTGCAAAGTGCACATTTCCCCATGAATTGAGAATTTAATTTTCATTGGGTTGAGATCCTGCCATACAGATCTAAAACATAGAGGAGGAACTGAGTTTTGAGAATTTAATTCTCACAGAATTATAGGAATTTAATTCCTTTGAGATAAAATTAGGGTTTAACCCTATGTTATAGGAATTTAATTCCTTTAAAAATGGACAGAACTAGGGTTTAACCCTAATTGAGAACTTAATTCCCTCAAACTCACAGGAATTTAATTCCTACGCCAGAACTTAATGGGAATTTAACTCCTACAGAAAAGAGATTAGGGTTTAACCCTATCTAAGAATAATTCTTTAAAAGAAGATGGGAATTTAATTCCTCTAAAGTTATTATTAGGGTTTAACCCTATGGAGAATTTAAGAAAAGATAAACAAACATGCAGAGAAACAGGGTCACGTGCTACCACGTGACCCCTGAAAAGATCCACAGAGAAGGGTTTTAAGGCAACGCCTCACGTGCCCCACGTGACCCCTGGCAGAAGTTCTAACAGACAAACACTTAAATGCCCGTCACGTGACGGCACGTGATGCTCCAAAGTATTCAATACTTTCGGCAGAATAAATAAAGAGAAAGAGGGCGCTCTCACGTGCTACCACGCGACCCCTCTTGTCTTAGTGTTTAACACTAAATTGAAACCTCTGTATCCAGTGTTTAACACTGATTTGCTTTAGTGTTTAACATTAATTGAAAAACTCTATTTGCAGTGTTTAACACTAAATTTCTTAGTGTTTAACACTAAATTAAATTTCTGTTACCAGCGTTTAATACTGATTAACATTAATTTGGAATCTCTCTTTCTAGTGTTTAACACTGATTTGCTTTAGTGTTTAAACACTAATTTGAAATCTCTCTGGCCAGTGTTTAACACTGATCTGTTTTAGTGTTTGACACTAATTTGAAAGCCCTGTTGCTAGTATGTAACACTGATTATCTTTTGGCGTTTAACATCAGTTTGTCAATCTCATTCCCAGTGTTCAACACTGTTGGTCTCTAGTGTTCAACACTAGCTTTAGCCTAATTGGCTAAGTTTCTAGAGGCAAAGCCTCTCCTTCAATGGACCAACAGAGGGCCAATATCCTAAACATGATTGGACTTAGCCCAAGCTGGCCATAAGTCCTCAATTCAGACTTAACTGAGCCAATGGGCTCATAATATAATTAATTGGTCTTGATTCCAAATTGGGCCAAAGATTATTTAATCTACCTTTGTTCAAGGGTACATCTCCTCACTCCTTTGATACTTGGCGTTGTAATTCCTCAACGTCTTCAAAGAGGTGACGGGTCCCGATGACCACACACTGTTACGGACTGTGGGGTCCTTAGACTCATGGACTATGAGGTCCTTAACCTTGACCGTGATGTCTTAAAGCTAACATCGGACTGTGGGGTCCTTAAACTCATGGACTATGAGGTCCTTAACCTTGACCGTAATGTCTTAAAACTAAACGCCGGACTGTGGGGTCTTTAAACCCATGGACTATGAGGTCCTTAACCTTGACCGGAATGTCTTAAAACTAACAACGGACTATGACGTCCTTAACCTTGACCGTGATGTCTTAAAACTAACATTGGACTGTGGAGTCCTTAAATCCACGGACTATGACGTCCTTAACCTTGACCGCAACGTCTTAAAACTAACCTTGGACCGCAATGTCCTTAAACTACCTATTGACCGCAATGTCACTAAACTAAACAACAGAGTCCCCTTAATTGTTCTCTTGTTGGATCTAAACGATTTTGTTAAGTTGATCTTAGTCTAAAATTAGACTAATGTATCCTTAACAACCGTTTAAGACGATTTTAGTCTCAAACGAGACTAACGTATCCTTAAACTCAAACCCCCAAACCCAAATCTAAGATAATACGGATTTGGACTAGTCCGCGCCCTACGGGCGACGACATAACTCAGTCTCCGTATACAATCCACGGGCAACTGAACACAAAATAAACACACACGACACGAAATGAAATTTCTGGAGAAGGAGAAAGTGGTTACCGCAATGCGGTAGCGTAATTAACTGCAGAGGCTTGCACCTGCAGGGAAGAGTGTCCCCACAATCAAAAACCCCTCAAGCGAGGGGGAATCTGACGAAGTCTGCTACATCGGACGCATCCGTTCAAACCTTCGATACACGGTGCGATAAATCAACTTGGCATCTTCGGAGAGGTGGACGGATGGCACCAATTAGCATCTGCCCCGAATCTTAGGCAAGACGTCAGTCTTGGCCGCCATTCGGATGGGAACAGAAGGGTCAAGCCAACGCCTCACATGTGGCACGCCGTACTGCCCTAAACCCTAAGGTTCAAAAGGCAGTTCAAGAAGGTCACATAATCGAGTTAAGGTTTGTTGTCTTCTAGAGGGTTCACCGCGTTACTTGCATGACTTAGAAAGTTTCAAACTCGAGAAAAAATCCAACTTTTGAAAAATTTTCCGACTGGGGAAAAAGTGAGTTATTGATATCCGTTCGAACTTTTTAACAGTTTCTAGAATTATCCGGAAAAACTAAACAAAATTAAATTATCCGATCGAATCAACGAGTCTCCAATACAACCCGGAAAACTCAACACTTGAGCAAACTTAAAAATACCTAGAAGAATCAGGAAACACCAATGGTTATTACTGTGGAAACAGTGATTCATAAAGCTTCTATTTGGCCGCGGAACCGCCGCCAATGCCATGGTACGGCCGCGGTTCCGCGGCTCTTTAGTTGTATTACAAGCACGTGTTTCATAGTAACTCTTTTATTGCCCTGCTGATTTTTTTGAGCATTTTTAATTCAGGAAAAATCACAATTTTAGAAAATTTCCAGAGAAGAGTTCGGATTAGGGTTTCGGGTTTCGATCAGACTTTAAATTTCGTCTAGACTTCGCCTAAAGCTCTAGCTTGGCTCTGATACCACTGTAGGGTTGCTAGGCACACGCACAAGGGTCTACGAGGCATCAACCATACCCGATTAAAATTTTAGCCGTGCCGAACAACCCGAAGCCGGATCTTTAAACTAGGGTTTAGGCGAAAACAAGCATGTTAAACTGTTTAACACTAAGTGAGAGGGATTACAACCTTTGTAGATCCGGTCCTTCACTTCATTAGCTCCGTGTAGATGTCCCCATCGCTGCGATCGTGAACTCCGGACTCTAGAGAAGCTCCACAAGAAGAATGAACGTGCTTGGTTCGATGACTTCGAGGCCGAAGATGATCTACGTCGGGGAGACACTAACTCAAGCTATTCCTTCACTATGTCATAAACTTTGTGAAGAGAACACACTCTACTACATGGCAAGTGGTAGAGGATGAAGAAGTAGGAAGTGGGATCACTTTAGAATTGATTTTCTCACTCTTTTTCTCATGGCACCATTGGAGCTAGTAAGCTTTTGATGGAGCTTGATGAAGAAGAAGAAGAAAGAATAAACTCATCATATGAATTATTCTCATCTCAATAATGTAACCATGGGTGAGTTAAGCTATCATGCTTAACTCATGTAGAGAATTAACCAAAGCATAAGGTTAAGGGTTGGGTTAACTAAATATCCTTAAGAATGACAAAAGAGTTGACTTTGTCAATGTTTCCACAAGCTTCATGAAAGCTTAAGAACTTTGACAAAGTCTTTCTCTTTTGTTATTCTTAAGATATAAACAAAACCCTAATCTTTATCCTAATCTTGGTATAAGTCTCATACACCCATCTTTGATGTATCATCAAGCATGATACAATCATATGTACACAAATATATATCATATATACACTTATACACAATCAAGTGAGAAAATAAATCTTAAGTGAGCTAATACTAGTTATGTAATGTAATATATCAAATATATAATTATACATTAAATTATTAAATCAACTCTTGATTTAATAACCCGGCTATAACCGACTAATATCATGTGTAACAACTTATCGAATCAACACTTGATCCGATAACCCGGCTATATCGCATACAACCGATCAATGTCACGAATCGCGAGAATAGAATACGGTATCTCATATCGTATTAATCTCGGTCCCGCACATATCACATATGTGCTCCTACTCCGTTTCGCTTGAGCCAGGAAACCCCTGTGTAGGACTCTAAAGACTCGTCAATACGCCGACAGTAGGTGATGATCATATCAAACACCCACAAGCCGCAAGCGGTCTGCTAAACATAACGGCCACCCGGGTATTGAGCGATCAGAAGATCAACAAGCAAGCCCGCTAGTACTCCTGCGAATCCAATCAGTAACACTCCCGTACAGTCCGGTCTCGTCGTCTGATATGTCGCATATCTCGCCTAGGGGTGGTAAACGTCAGACCCCAGTAGCTCGATAAGTCGTGTCGATATGAGGTCTATAACAGTTCGAGAAACTACTGATAACACTTACCAGTAAATCTCAGCAACCCTGGCCAGGGATTTCTAGTCATAGCCAATCGAACACAGCGCAACATCAACTCTCTATACCGGGAGAGACGAATCCCCTCCTATCGCTCATTGCCTCCATGTGATTCGGGACTGTACCCAAAAGTCACCTTTTTGCACGCCCTCTTGGACGTGGTATGATGGAAATCAAAGCACAGTGGGAATCACACAAGACTCTATGGCGATCTCGGGTCAACAGACTACTCTGTACCAGTGTCACCGGAGAACTGCCATCTGAGTAAGGTATAATACCATCTGGGAGTTCTCGGCGAGTCCGTCCAGTGTACCCAGTCTCTACTGAGCACCCGTACACCATCCTTGATGTCAAACACCGATGGATATGGGATCATCCATCGCCCATCATATGGGTCAAGATGCGTATACGCTAGTCTACTCTGGTATATCGATGCCCCGTCTCGATACACCCACGACTAGGGACCTTGAAGGATGTACTTATGGACTACCATGTCCCCACTAGTATGATCCGCATCATAGTCCAGGTAGTCAAGTACTCATCCTAAGGGCTTTACCAACATGTAGCAGAGAGACAATGAGTGTACACGTTAAGGTAAAGAGTAACCAGATAGCATACTATCATGTCGAGCAAGAAAGTCCTCCCTATATATGTCCAAGCATCCACTACAATATACATCACATGTATAGTAATGGCCTCTAGGGCATACATATAACTAACACCTTGTTGCCGCCACCTCCCTCAACTGCACCCCAAATCCCATCTCGAAACCCATCATCACCATTGCCATCTCCATGAAGCCCACTTCTCGCTAGCACCTTCATCTTCTTCCTCAAGAATCCCAACTCCTCAACCCCGACACCATCACCGGAGAGAACTCCTCCAACCTAGAACCCCGAGGACTATCTTCCTTTCAACCCTCATCGCAGATCCCTCGACCACCTTTGCCACATTACCGTCGACCCAAGCTACTGCCGCCACCATAGTCGTCATCACCATCGTCCTCTTCTCTTGAATCGTGACCCAACTCCTTCAGCAACATCCTATCACTTGATCCTCGTCGGGGACTACTAACCCATCTTCTTCATTCTCCGAGCACAACTCCAAGATGAGTACAACCTGAGATCCCTAGCTACCGAGCCTGGTTCAAGCCGAACACCAAGCCGAGATCTTGCTTGTGTCGCGTTCACATCTGTCTTATCGTTTTCTGTGATCACACTGTGCGTGGTTTGGATCCGTTCCGTGTACCGTGCGCGCGTCGCGATGTTTTCTGCCGACGTGAGACGTTCCGTATTCCCGTTCTTGATCCGTCCAGGCAAGTGAAAACTTGCTACATGCTATTTGAATTACTATATATGCTATTTAAATTACTATGTACCTATTAGCGTGCATGTTAGATCTGTAGTTTCCATTTTAACATGTCGACGTTCCATTATATCATTTTAGATTCATGGCTCGAAACATACCAGTTTGTATTTAGTTATATTATACATAGTACCCGCATTCATATTTAAATCATATAACAATTATTTGCATAGCCACAGTACCCCTTTATATTTTATACCCTGTCGGACGATCATTTGCATGCAACTAACCTGATTTATATTCAATTGCATCTCTAGATTACTTAGAACATATTAACATGATTTTATCATCCACATTCGTTTTACTGTATTCATGTAATGTTGAAATCATCCCTTGAACCCAAACTGATAAATGTGCATCTACATACCTTAATCTGTACCTGATTGCATTTCACGTTATAAGTTCCAGCTTGTTGATTCTATTAGTACACATGCTTGTTCTGTATACCCATGATTATGCTAGTTTGATTATGAGCACCTACACAATATCTTGTACACCGTGACACGACTTGTTACACCTATTACTTGACTCAACATGGTACCGTGTAACTCTTGACATGATATGACACCTATACATTACTTGACCTGACCTGATGTACCATGGTCTTACCTGTTACCTGATCTTGTGTCTAATGCCAACAAACCTGACCTGTTGTCCTTACGGACCGTTCCTGTTGTCTATCCAGACAAACTTGTACCTGCCTGATCCTGTGTTGGCATTAGCTTTAGATTATCTAATACCTGACTTGAATACATATATAACTTAGGGGTATGGGGAAATCAGTATTGTAACCGAACGTAACTCAAAGTGCCATCCTATTGTTTGCCGTTTTTCCGGGCGTTACGGAATTCCTATTGTTTGCCGTTTTTCCGGGCGTTACGGAATACCCATTGTTTGCCGTTTTTTCTGGGCGTTACGGAATACCTATTGTTTGCCGTTTTTCCGGGCGTTACGGAATACCTATTGTTTGTCGTTTTTCCGGGCATTACGGAATACCTATTGTTTGCCGTTTTTCCGGGCATTACGGAATACCCATTGTTTCCCGTTTTTCCGGGCGTTACGGAATACCTATTGTTTGCCGTCTTTCCGGGCGTTACGGAATACCTATTGTTTGCCGTCTTTCCGGGCGTTACGGAATAATCACCGACGAGTTACGATGAGGATTACATTACTTGGTTTCGAAGACTTTAGAATAGATAACCCCGTAGCACAGTTTAGATATCTCTACACGTCACTTATACTGACACTTTCACCGTTATATATTCTCATTATATTCTTGCTCATGCTCATACTTGCATGTATTGCTACCCTTGTTTATATTATTGCTTGATGTTATGACGCGCCGACGTCTGGGTTTTGCATGGCCCAGATTCTTCTACCTTTGTTGCAGACCGATCAGGAGTATTGCCGCTGTTAGACTGAGCGGTGAAGTTCCTGTCGGTATGTAGTTTTACTTTCCAGGTGTTTCATTATTGTATCTTTTGCTTCCGCATATCATTATTTCTTGACTCATTCATTCTGGCTCATGGACATGTACTAGATAGTTTAGTTTAATTTCCTGTTCTTGATATCTCTACAGCCGTAATGTGACTGTGGAGGGATTTTTCCTATCCACAGGTAGCATGGTTGGCTATGTCACGTGCCCATCTTAGCGTACTCTGGGAAGCGGGACATGACATGGTTCTTTTGGTATCAGAGCCATAGGATATAGGTGAATTGAGTTTGATTCTTTTGTAGTTGGGTATTGGACCCAATACACGAATCATAATACTCGTGATTAGGAACATGTCCTGCCACCTTGTTATCATGATTCTTGAATCATATCTTTCTCGTATCCTTTGCCTTGACGATATGCAAACAACCTTGCATCTCGGCTTGAAATCTTTTCGGATTCACCATTGTTTCTCCCTATTTCTTGATTCTGATACTAGGATTTGGGGCGACTTGGGTGGAGTTATGTAATTGTACCCATGAACTGCAGCATGGTTACAATACGGTACTCTATTTAAGTAACTTGTAGTCCTGGTCTTGATTCACTTCCTTATTCCATGATCGTTATATTACCTTGCTTCTCTCGGTTTCATTGCTTACCAGTTAGTGTTTCATCGCCAGCTTGAATCATGTTTACCGTGCTTAATTCTCTTCAGTATCTTGACTTTGGATGAAGTCATCTCGGTATCTTACTTGTTCTTGCTTTACCGCATTAGAATTATTCAATTCTGGTGCATCCTTCGTTTGCTGTTGTCTTGGGAATGGATTTTCGTGGCACTTTCCACGTTCATATTGATTGTAAGGAAAGGAAAGTGATTCTCCAGATTCCCGAACATCCGGAGTTTTTTTTACTGGAGTAAGCAGTTCTGTCGGGCCAGTCGAGTTTAGGGCTAGGCCGAAAAACCAGGTTCTTTCGTCGATGGAAGTTGATAAGGAAGAAGCACCGGCTATAGTCGAGAATTCATGGACGTGTTTGAAGACATATCTGGTTTACCGCCGAAACGAGATGTGGAGTTCGCAATTGATTTTGTGCCTGGTGCAGCGCCAATCTCAAAGGCGTATTACCCGATGGCACCAGTAGAGTTGGAAGAAGTATAGAAGTTGGTTGCTGAATTACTCGAGAAGGGGGTTGGATTCGCAGCAGAAACTCGCCTTGGGGAACTCCAGTTCTTCTAGTAAAGAAGAAAGATGGCACAAGGAAGATGTGCATCGATTATCGAGAATTAAACCGGGTGACTATTAAGAACAAGTACTCGATCTCTCGCATTGGCGAATCATTTGAGCAGTTTAGTGGCGCGAGGGTATTCTCGAAGCTGGATTTGCGATCCGGATATCATCAGGTCCGAGTTAAATCAAAAGATAGTTGCAAGACTGTGTTCCGACTCGGTACGGACATTACGAGTATTTAGTGATGCCCTTCGGAGTAAGGAATGCACCGACGATATTTATGGACTTGATGAACCGAATCTTTTCACCATTCTTGGACCAGTTTATAGTGGTGTTCGTTGAGGATATTCTAGTCGACTCAAAGGAGTATTGATGGGCGTGCACAACACGTGAAGATCGCACTGCAGATATTGAGGCAAGAAAATTATATGCAAAGATGAGCAAGTGCGAGTTTGGCTTGAAGAAGTGAAGTTTTGGGGCACATTGTAGATGGAGATGGAATCGCCGTTGATCCCGAAAGAGTACAGCAGTTCGAGATTGGCCGATTCCGAGGAGTGTTGCGGAGATAAGAAGTTTTCTTGGACTTGCAGGATATTATAGAAGGTTCGTGGAGAATTGTGCTCGTTTGGCTGAGCCTCTGACCAAGCTTACGCGCAAGGAAGTACCTTTTGTGTGGGCGGATAAGTGTGCGTCAGTTTTGAGGCGTTGAAGCAAAGGTTGATAACCGCTCCTATTCTGACCGTGCCAGACAGTTCCGGAGAATTGGTGATTCACAGCGACGCATCTGGGAAAGGATTGAGATGTGTTTTGATGCAGCATGGGAAGGCTATAGCGTACATATCGAGACAGTTGAAGACCCAAGAGAAGTATTGCCCAACTTCTGACTTGGAGCTAGCAGCTGAGATGTTCGCTTTGAAGATTTGGAGACACTACTTATTGGGCGAAAGGGTCGAGGTTTTCACCGATCACAAAAGCCTAAAGTACGTGTTCACACAGAAGGAACTTAGTATGAGGCAGCGTAGATGGTTGGAGTTGATGGCTGACTGCGATCTTGATCTTAAGTACCATCCGGGGAAAGTTAATGTTGTGCCGGATGCGCTTAGTCGGTTGCCAGCAATTCAGATGTTGACTGCACAGAAGGAACTCATTGAAGACTTTCGAAGCTTTGATTTGGAAGTTGTGCTACCACATTCTTCGGGATAGCTGAAGCAGCTGCAAGTACAGTCGTCGTTGATCGAGGATATTAAAGCAGTGCAATTACAGGACCAAGATTGCGGATGTTTCGAGAACAGGTTGAAGCTGAACTTCGAACGGACTTATTGATTCATGAAGGTGATTCGTGCGATATGGTAGCCGTTTGTGTGTGCCAAAAGGAGATATCCGTGAAGAAGTTATGAAGGAGGCACACAGTTCCGCGTATTCCATACATCCAGGAGGCACGAAGATGTACCGAGATATACGACAACATTTCTGGTGAGAAGGTATGAAACGGGAGATTGCCCGCTTTATAGCAAAGTGCTTGGTGTGTCAGCAAGTTAAGGCTGAACATTAAAGGGTTGCTGGTTTATTACAACCACTTCCGATTCCTCAGTGGAAGTGGGAACATATAACCATGGATTTCGTGACAGCTCTACCACAGAGTCCAAAAGGCAACAATGCAGTTTGGGTGATTGTTGATCGTTAGACCAAGGCAGCCCATTTCATTCCTTTTCGGGTTGGTCAATCAACGAAAACTTTGGCAGAACGGTACATGCAGGAGATTGTAAGATTGCATGGAGTACCAGTGAGTATTGTGTCCGACCGTGACGCTTGGTTCTTATCACACTTTTGGAGGAGCTTACAGGAAAGTTTGGGGACTCGATTGAAGTTTAGCACAGCTTATCATCCTCAAACAGATGGCCAGTCGGAGAGAACGATCTAAACTCTTGAAGATATGTTGAGAGCTTGCATGTTGGACTTCAAGGGTCCATGGGAGGATCATCTACATTTGGTGGAGTTTTCTTACAACAACAGTTTTCAGGCGACGATTCAGATGGCTCCATTCGAAGCTTTATATGGTCGCAAGTGCCGTTCACCTGTTTGTTGGGATGATGTCGGTGAACGAAGATTGTTGGGACCAGATTTGGTTGTGCAGACAGTTGAGAAAGTTAACGCTATCCGGAATCATATGAAAGTAGCAAGACAGACAGAAGAGTTAGGCAGATACATCGAGAAGACCTCTAGAGTTCACTGTTGGTGATTTGGTATTCTTGAAGGTATCACCGACTAGAGGGGTGATTCGTTTCGGAAGTCGAGGAAAGTTTAGTCCTCGATTTGTTGGACCTTTCGAGATTTTGGAGCAAGTTGGAGAAATGGCGTATCGTTTGGTGTTACTACAATCTTTGGAGAATGTTCATGACGTGTTTTACGAACCTCAACTCCGTATATATGTTCGAGATGGAACACATGTATTGGATCTTTCGAAGCAGACTGTACGAGAAGATTTAACTTTTGGGGAGCGACCGGTGTTGATCGTGGATCGAAGGGAAAAGGTTCTTAAGAACAAGGTTATCCCTCTTGTACTTGTTTCTTGAGGTAGTCGCTCACATGGAGAGTCAACTTAGGAACGAGATGATGAGATCCGGCAGAAGTTTCCCCATCTTTTCTTGTAGTTTGATTGATTGTTTATCCTTTCTTGTTTTGGAATTTCGACGACGAAATTCTTTTTGTAGTTGGGTATAATATAACAACCGAGTTCAATTATACCAATTTCTTTTGCCGTATGTGTTGTTTGTGGTGTTTATTTCATTTACTCTGTTTGGTTGCGAATGGTAGTTTACTTTATATTCGACCCGCTTGCTTGAGCTTGTTGTTTCATAATACCCTAGCATCACGTATGTTTGCATATAACAATTTAAGTCCCTTAAAACTAATTTAAAAATACATGACATGTCTTGTTTGATACCCCTAACACTGTGGTAGCGTCCTTGCATCGTGTTCTCGTCCCGTTCAGTGAAACGGACGTGTTTGGACGGCTACGCGCACGTACGTGCATCCGTTCTTGGGGGTATGCTTTTCGGTTACAAAATCTTTCATTTCAATTTTTGGAACTTGCTAATAATTTTCGTATTTCAAATCCAAACTTTTGGACCCGACCCGGGCGTTTTTCTGATGTATTTTGTAGTCCGCCAAAAATTCAAATTAATTATTTTTATTTGATTTATTTTTTAAGATTTTCTGTTTTTGAATTGGGAACTGAATATATCTGTTAGGTTTAAAAATCTTTTATAATTTTATCTTTTTCCCAACCAAGCCAATCAAAGCTCTCTCTTCTTTGCACCTGGGCCCCATGTCTCTTTCTCTCTCTCTCTCCCCCCTCACCGAACTCTCTCCTTTCTCTAAACCCTAGCCCACACCTTCTCTTCCTCTCTCTTCTCTTTTCTTTCTCTCTCTTTCTCTCTCTCTCCCCCTCGCTACGCGCCAACACTCTCTCTCCTCTCGCGCTTCTCACTCCTCTCGCGATCCCTGTTCATCAGGGATCCGCTCACCTCTCTTTCCCCCATGGTAACCTCCCTCCTTCGTTTCCTCTCTTCCTCGACGCGAACCCTAACCAGTGACCCCCTGCAACCCTCAACTCTTGCCAATACCATCACCCTCGTCGTCAACCTCGATCCCAGTACCGACCACCATCGTCGACATCCTCCTTCCCTTGAAACCTCCATCGAACCATCACCTTCCTCATCTCGATGATGTCGCCCTCTTGCTCTTCATCTTCCTCTACGAACCCAGACCCGATCAACCCATGACCCTTCAACTACGACTCTAGCCGCACCTTGTTGCCACCACCTCCCTCAACTGCACCCCAAATCCCATCTCGAAACCCATCATCACCATTGCCATCTCCATCAAGCCCACTTCTCGCTAGCACCTTCATCTTCTTCCTCAAGAACCCCAACTCCTCAACCCCGACACCATCACCGGAGAGAACTCCTCCAACCTAGAACCCCGAGGACTATCTTCCTTTCAACCCTCATCGCAGATCCCTCGACCACCTTTGCCACATTACTGTCGACCCAAGCTACTGCCGCCACCATGGTCGTCATCACCATCGTCCTCTTCTCTTGAATCGTAACCCAACTCCTTCAGCAACATCCTATCACTTGATCCTCATCAGGGACTACTAACCCATCTCCTTCATTCTCCGAGCACAACTCCAAGCTGAGTACAACCTGAGATCCCTAGCTACCGAGCCTGGTTCAAGCCGAACACCAAGCCGAGATCTTGCTTGTGTCGCGTTCACATCTGTCTTGTCGTTTTCTATGATCACACCGTGAGTGGTTTGGATCCGTTCCGTGTACCGTGCGCGCATCGCGATGTTTTCCGCTGACGTGAGACGTTCCGTATTCCCGTTCTTGATCCGTCCAGGCAAGTGAAAACTTGCTACATGCTATTTGAATTACTATATATGCTATTTAAATTACTATGTACCTATTAGCGTGCATGTTAGATCTGTAGTTTCCATTTTAACATGTCGACGTCCCATTATATCATATTAGATTCATGGCTCGAAACATACCAGTTTGTATTTAGTTATATTATACATAGTACCCGCATTCATATTTAAATCATATTACAATTATTTGCATTGCCACAGTACCCCTTTATATTTTATACCCTGTCGGACGACCATTTGCATACAACTAACCTAATTTATATTCAATTGCATCTCTAGATTACTTAGAACATATTAACATGATTTTATCATCCACATTCGTTTTACTGTATTCATGTAATGTTGAAATCATCCCTTGAACCCAAACTGATAAATGTGCATTTACATACCTTAATCTGTACCTGATTGCATTTCACGTTACAAGTTCCAGCTTGTTGATTCTATTAGTATACATGCTTGTTCTGTATACCCATGATTATGCTAGTTTGATTATGAGCACCTACACAATATCTTGTACACCCTGACACGACTTGTTACACCTATTACTTGACCCGACATGGTACCGTGCAACTCTTGACATGACATGACACCTATACATTACTTGACCTGACCTGATGTACTATGATCTTACCTGTTACCTGATCTTGTGTCTAATGCCAACAAACCTGACTTGTTGTCCTTACGGACCGTTCCTGTTGTCTATCCAGACAAACCTGTACCTGCCTGATCCTGTGTTGACATTAGCTTTAGATTATCTAATACCTGACTTGAATACATATATAACTTGGGGGTATGGGAAAATCAGTATTGTAACCGAACGTAACTTAAAGGGCCATCCTATTGTTTGCCGTTTTTCCGGGCGTTACGGAATACCTAATGTTTGCCGTTTTTCCGGGCGTTACGGAATACCCATTGTTTGCCGTTTTTTCCGGGCGTTACGGAATACCCATTGTTTGCCGTTTTTCCAGGCGTTACGGAATACCCATTGTTTGCCGTTTTTCCGGGCGTTACGGAATACCTATTATTTGCCGTCTTTCCGGGCGTTACAGAATACCTATTGTTTGCCGTCTTTCCGGACGTTACGGAATAATCACCGACGAGTTACGATGAGGATTACATTACTTGGTTTCGAAGACTTTAGAATAGATAACCCCGTAGCACAGTTTAGATATCTCTGCACGTCACTTATACTGACATTTTCACCGTTATATATTCTCATTATATTCTTGCTCATGCTCATACTTGCATGTATTGCTACCTCTGTTTATATTATTACTTGATGTTATGATGCGCTGACGTCTGGGTTTTGCATGGCCCAGATTCTTCTACCTTTGTTGCAGACTGATCAGGAGTATTGCCGCTGTTAGACCGAGCGGTGAAGTTCCTGTCGGTATGTAGTTTTACTTTCCAGGTGTTTAATTATTGTATCTTTTGCTTCCGCATATCATTATTTCTTGACTCATTCATTCTGGCTCATGGACATGTACTAGATAGTTTAGTTTAATTTCCTGTTCTTGATATCTCTACAGCCGTAATGTGACTGTGGAGGGATTTTTCCTATCCACAGGTAGCATGGTTGACTATGTCACGTGCCCATCTTAGCGTACTCTGGGAAACGGGGTGTGACAGAATCCAATAATCAAATACTAGGATCTGGCTTAAACCAAAGCCCACCAGTATTGTCCGCCCGAATATCATATGCGCACAAGTACACGTATGCGATCAAACCTGTCGTAAAAATCATACGACCTCTACACGTTTCGCCCGAAGCTGGGAAACCCTCTGTGTGGGACTCTAAAGACTCGACAGTACTCTGGCAGTGGGTTTAACCACAAGCGCGTCAGTGGCACTAGTTGTACGTAACGGCTACCATGGTATCTGTCGACAAGATGGTCGATGATGTCACGCCCCGCTTCCCGGTGTATGGGCAGAGGGCGCGACAGGCCCGCTACGTATTTACTCAGAAGTAAATACGCTAAGCGTAACTAAGCAATATAAAAGAAATATACACAAGAGACAAATGTAATGAACAACAACTTTATTTATTAACATTCTTTTGTACAATGCAAGGAAAAGTAAATACATGGAATAAAGCGATGCCTAAACAATGGCAAAACAGAAATGGAAATACATAATATAAAGGAAATGTACATGTGTAACTACAGCTCGAGATCTTCAATAAACTGGTCTAAGTCTTCAGTGCCAGGCTCGATCTCTGGAAGGTCTGAATCACCTGACGACATTCAAAGAAGAAGAAAGAGAATGTCGTCAGCGAACAATCGCTCGGTAAGTCCCAAGATAAAGGAGAAATAGAATAGACAAAGTGAGTGTGTAGCTTTTAAAGTTGTATTATATGGTTAACGTTGTTATTTGTAGCTTGGTACAGAAGGATGCCGGTGTATACGAGAGGAGTCTTAGTATACCAGAGACTAAGGTGAACGGAATGTACAAGGAACCGTTTATGCCACGGTACAACAGCAACGGAATACAGGTTAGGTGTCTTAAATCTTGCAGTCTCGTGCCACTTTTAACACCTTCCGTACCAATCTACCCCCTTAAACCCCGCGATATTTTGATTGTATTGTTTGTATTGTATTGTAACTTGTAATGTATTGTATTATAGATTGTACAGATGGATGACTTGCCGAAACCATGATATCAGTAAATGGATGTAACCTGAGAATCATGTAGATGGAAATATATCCATGGTTCGATTCAGTCAATACAGATTGAATAGATAGAACATATTGATTATATAGATTCATAGATTTATATTGAATTGTAGTGTGTACTTGAATTATATTCAAGTCAGCTTATTTATAATGAGACTCAGTCTGAGTCAGAACAATTAGAAAAGAAATTGAAGTCCTGAATTAGGTTTTAATGTTATCGGTAACCGCTGAACATGGGCGACAGGATTTATGTCTTTTTCAAAGACGATTACCGTGTTGATAACACCGTTTGTTAAGTTGTCCACATTAAATAGGAAAGCACACATATCTCCGGCTTCCTGAGGCTCAAGAGACTGGTCCCGCTTAAACCTATATTTATTAGGGTCCTTAGGGTAATTTATAGAACTTGAGGGGGTTTTATGTAAAAATAATTTTGTATAGTTTTCAAAATACACCTCAAGTATTTTATTATCGTCTTTAAAGTTTTCATTGATGTATATTTTATCATTGTGACATTTTGAGTGATTAAAACCTATTTTTCATAATATATGGTATTTAATTATAAAGTATTGAACTTGTATGGAATTGCATGGTATTTTCATATAAAGTGATTCTTTTGACTTACAAAAGTTGGAATAGTTATATTATATCAAAAATAGATATTTTGATGATATATATATATATATATATTTATAAAAAATAATTTAATTTTTTTTCTAGAAATCTCATTTTCTTAAGATATTTGGATTTTTAAATCTCTCGAGACCGAATACTCCTTGCGGAGGTCTGCATATCGCACTACTAAGTCCAAGGATGTGCGATAATCCGCACCATTCCAAACGAGTCCCCCAAAATGGATTGTAGCGGCGCTTTGCAAAGATTTGTAAAAATACGTAATCTTGTAGAAAATGGTTTTAATAGTAAAAGGTATTTAATTGTAAATTCATAATCACGTATTCTATGTTGCCGAAATGCATCGTGCTATGTTGCATATGAGTGTTGTGAAGAGGTAGGTCATTATCTCGTGATCTATTTAAAGGTATAGCAATGAAATATGATGTTTAATGTTAAAACTAAACTACATGGTATTTTACTGAAAAAGAACGATAAAAATTGCAATATGAAATATTTTGCCATGAAACTTATTCATGATATTTTTTTAATGATTAATAGTCAAGATGTGAGAGTTTGGAATGATTGTGTTTAATGAAAATTGTACTTTTTACAGAAAACCGAATCGGAAGTCGGATTAACTCCACTTTCGTCGGATTTTAGGAATACTAATTTTAAGAATAGAATAGAGAAGGGGAAGGTGGGAGTTACTGGCTTTTGGTTTATAGGAGAGGAATAGGGAGTGGAAGTAGGTTCTGGTGCGTCGTTTCGTCGCCGGAAACTTCTAGGGTCGTCGTCGGAAATTCACCGGAGCTTCGCTCTTCACTAACTCCACTTGTACACAAAATTTCTAAAGAGTTTTCTTGAGAGTTTGGACAGAATTTGTGAGTGAGAGAGGTGTGTTTAGGTGCGGTATTTATAGGAGAAACTAGGGTTAGGGTAGGTGAAAGGGTGTGAAAGAAAATGTATTAAAATTTTGCATTAAAAAGAGTTTTAATTCTCTGTAATAATGCAGGGTTTTTAAAGTGTACAAGGGTTTTCAGAAGGCCAAAAGACACAACTCCCAAGAAGTTAACTTGGCGATCCAAGGTGAGTTAGCCGGCGGCGCCGACCGATTCGCCCGAGTCGCTGGCCCGATTCAGCCGAGTCGGGCCGGGGCTCGTTGATTGAAATGAGATTTTGCGTGCGTGCGCTTTTAAAAGATAAATCAAAGAATAGTTAACCGCAATCAGGAACGGTGTCGCTTGGTAGCTAGCCGGTTGAGTACGGGTTGGTCCACAGGGATTTTATGTATTTTCTAGTTGTTCTAACGAGTTAATTCTAATTGTGGTAGGTTTGATTTTCAATAAAAACTGGAATGAGTTTGATTAGGATTAAAGTCTTGCTAGGGTTAGGTTTAGGTTAAGTTTGGAAAGTCAATATGTCTCACCGCTTTCTATGCCCTAATTAAGAACTATTTAGGTGTTAAGGTAATAATTAACAAAGGGGATTAGCGCGATCGAGAAGAAACTAGGTTTCTTCCTCTAGATCTTTATCCGTTCTTTCTTAACTCTTACCCTAACCTCCATAGAAAACATACACAACCGGTCTTTAACTATGGTATCACGGCTACCTCGTGGGATAGGGTGCCGTAGGGAGCGGTGTGTGTGTATGCATAGAGTTCTATTTAAAATGTTGAATGGGCAAGAAAGGGGTGAGAGATTTTCATCTCTCAAACCTTCCCCAAACCTAACCCTAACAAGTGAGGAACTACTCACTCATTAGGGAATTGATAAAAGAGTTCATTTTTATGATTTTAATTTAACAACTACGGCAGATAAATAAAAGTTATAACTACGGCAGATAAATAAAATTTATAAGTAGGGCAGAAATGAAATTAAACTAAGGCAAGATAAAGAAAAACTTACTTTTTTATTTGATGCACTCTTCAAACATTTACAGATGAAAATTCTAAATTAGATAAATAAAAAGAGGCATAAGAAGAGGCATGCTCTAAAAAGAGCTGTAGGGTTCCTATTTATAAATTATAGAAACCCTAGTGTTTACATCTGTTCCCTTTCTACATTTACAAAACTATCCTAAGAAGCCTGGTCAACGCACCGCCGCCACCGACGTTTTTTTTACCAACACGTGCTTACCACGGCCGCGGATCTGCGGCCATATGCCTTGTTTGGCCGCGGATCCGCGGCCATCTTGATTGCTTGCTGGCTCATTTTTTTAGGTGTATTTCATGTTGCATTTGGCTTCTGGTTTCTTCACTTGGTTTCTCAGAATGTTTTCTAGTTTCTTCCAGATTTCCACAGTGCAGAATGTTGTGGACTTTTACCGTTTGCTTCGCGTTGAAGTCTTGAATCTTTGTGCTGCCTTTGTACTTTGTGAAATTGTTTATTGATCTTCGGTTGTTCTTCAAACTGTAGGCATGATAAAGATTCTCTCTTTGTTGGTCGTAGTCTCACTTTTGTAACGTCTTTTCATCATTTTCACTGTTTTGTTCCGAGAACCTATAACCTGCAACTATGTAGTAGACATGGATCAGAAGTACCTATTTATTTGTAAAATGAATAAGAATAGGGAATATAATGATGCAAAATTATGATATGAACAAATACCCCCAAACTTATCTTTTGCTCGTCCTCGAGCAAAACTAGTTTTATTCTTGATAAAGCCTAACCTCATTTTCGTAGGGAAACGCGATTGCACTGAGCTCGTGCAACAAGCCGTTAAACCTCTAGGTGTCCTTAGTAGGAGGAGTGTTGTCTCCTGAGAGTTTTCAGTGGATACTACCCACAAAATCATATCAATTTGGCCTATTGACTTTTATTTTTCAATTCGGTTTTCTAGCAAGAAATTCTATTATCTTCAACTCAGAAATTATCAACCCATATTTTTCACGCTTTCTTATCATTTAACTTAAGATTGTATATATTCTATAAATTCATTTAGCTTTTAGCATCTTTTGAGTTTTCTTCTAAGGTTCCATCTCAACTTAGGAATTTTTATCATCTCTACTAAAAATATAAGTCCTATTTTTCATTCCTATCTCTCATCTAAACCCCAATCATATACCCCTACGTGTGTGTATGTATCACCCCTACACTTGGAAATTCAATTCAAGCTCTTATACTCTTGTCCATCATCCAAATTACTTTTAGTTGGTGAATTTTTAGATGAAATCGCTCACACATTCTTCATACGACCGTTAATACTTCTTGAGGTACTAACGACCGATTACAAAATGTGTTTGCACATTAAGGCGTAATTCCTCGTCTTGTAATACCTAAGGCTTTAGTAGTGACTCCCAAACCAGTTGGTCTAAGGCACTAGGTGATAAAGCACCCTCGCTAAATATTTTTTCTATTTATACAGCCTTAAATAATAACAAAACCAGTGTTCATTTTTTTATCTCTTTATTCACACTTGTATTTTTATTTCATTTTCCTTCATACTAAGGACTTTAGACAAGAGTATTTCAAGGTCTCCTCTACTATTCCAAGTTTCAAGGTTCGTGTTTGTGCAAGTTGTAGGGTATATATTTTCAGAATTTAGACTTAAACTTAGGGATTATTTTTCAGACTTACACTTTAATAAAAATATCAATACTCTTCCCTTATTTTGACTTAGCCTAAGAATTGAACTCAAAATTTGCCTATTTTTAAGTAAACTACAAGGACATATAATTTCTATGGTTAAACTTTAAGAAAGGTTATTTTTAGGGTTTTTAATTTACTAAGTTTAGGATCTAGTTTTTCCTAACTAGTTAACCGTCTTGTTAAACTTAAGTTATTATGGACAAAATTGAATTTTTCAATTTTATAATTTTTCATTTTTTTCAATCTTTATGATTTTTTTTATAAGGATGCAATGCAGAATTAACATGCAAAAGAAAAAGAAAAATATATACAAAAATTTAAAAAAAAATATGCAATGCAAATGATAACTATTTACAACCACCACATCCCCCAAACTTACCAAAAGCAGTGCTCTTACTGCTCGGCCCCACGCCGCCTCCTTGAGCGTGAACGGATACGCTCCTCCCTACCCAGCAGGGTTCGGATCCCCTGCTCATCTTCAGTCAAACGCCGATCATGCTCCCTCGTTATTCCCCTCAACTCGTCAATGCCCCTAACAGCTCTTCTCATTAAATTTGCATGTTCTAAGGGGGTGAGTTCTCCCTCGCTCACGGTCGAGCTGGAGCTAGGTGTTCGGGCGGGCACGTGTTCCGCCGGTTCAGTTCTTGACCAAATATCTGTCAGGCGTGTATAGGACGTAGATACGCCCTCAATGAGAGGCCTGACTGGTATGCCTTTAACCATGTAAAATTCAAACTCCTCCACGGGGAGCAAATAGCGACACAGTTGTGTCACAAGCATGGGGCAAGGGTAGTTTGCGGCTCTTTTGCCCGCACCAATTGAGTTCAACAGCACCGTGCACATATCGAATCGAGGGTTCCTAGTCATAAGTGTGTGCACAATATGCAGTGATGGAGTGAAAAATGTGGTGTTGTGGGAACTCCCAAAAATATTGTTTTGTGCCCACCGGTACACAGTTAAAACATTGGCGAAGAGGGTTCTCGCTTGGATCCCCTTCCGCGGTTCCCTCGAGCAATCATTGCCCATTGAGGGCATATAATCCTCAAACTGCAATGGTTGATCATGAACTGGTATCCTAGGGATTAAGGTGACTTCATGAATGAAGTCTCTATCAATTAGAATCTCCCTATCACCCCACTGTAATTTTATAAAGCCATATCGGGCGAGACAGCCATCTTCCATGCACTCGTAAAAACGAGTGACTAATTCCGGAAAGGCGTAAGCGTTTGGGTGATTATACATCAAAAAATTCCATCCCCTACGTGCTATTTCATTTGCAAAGTAACTTCCATATACCGCATGTGAAAAAATTTGTGAAAAGTCACGCTCTAGTTGCATATTGGGTGCCATCAGATAAGCTACAGATCTAAAGAAATTAAAAACAGAGAGAAGTTTCAGAGATCAAACCTCCCCTGAAAAAATCAGGGGGTGAAGAGTCAGAAGCACGGCGGAAGGGCGACGGGAAGCTTGTTCTCGCGGCGGAAGTGCGGCTGAATAGAGGGATCTCGCTGCAGAAGAAGCGGCGGCGGCTAGGGCTTGAGGAGAGCAAATTTTTTTTTTAGGGTTTAGAAACAGAGGGGTCGGGTGCTATTTAAAGGGAGGGAAGTGTTGGCTAATTGTAAATAAACCCTTCTAAAAAGAGGAAATTATTTGCAAATAAAATTTTTATTTTATTTTATTTTCAAATTTTTATTTTTTATGTTATAAAATTACAAATGATACATACCCCAAACTTGTTTGAAACAATATTTTGGCTAGATGATCGAAAATTTAGGGGTAGATGGAGGAAGATTAGTCAGTGTAGATTGGCTCCTGCAAAAACAGGAGCTCCTCCGACGGGTCCGCAGTGAGGAACGGTTTGAGTCGATATCCGTTTACTTTAAACAATGTACCGTCCTCCGGATTTTCTAGATCTACCGCACCGTGCGGATATACGGTGCGTACCAAAAATGGCCCTTTCCATCTAGATTTGAGCTTGCCGGGATGGAAGTGTAACCGAGTGTCATAAAGCAAAACCTGTTTACCAGGTTTGAAAGTCTTGCGCATAAGGTGTTTGTCGTGGAACACCTTCGTCCGGTTTTTAACAATTACCGCGTTCTCATAGGCCTCATCCCGCAGCTCATCTAATTCATTCAATTGCAGCTTTCTATTGCTGCCTGCATCTCCACATGGATATGTTCAACTCTTTAATCGCCCAAAATGCCTTGTGCTCAATTTCAACAGAAAGGTGGCAGGCCTTCCCATAAACAAGCCGGTATGGAGACATGCCAAGATCGGTCTTGTAGGCAGTACGGAATGCCCAGAGTGCATCAATCAGTTTTGTTGACTTATCTTTACGGTATTTGGAAACTGTTTTCTCCAAAATTTGTTTAATCTGCCGATTCGAAACCTCGGCTTGCCCACAAGTTTGGGGATGATATGGTGTTGACAATTTGTGAGTAATGGAGTATTTGCGCATTAAGGACTCAAAAGTCCTATTACAGAAGTGAGATCCATTATCACTTATAATCACTCGAGGATGCCCAAACCGAGAAAAGATGTTTTCTTTAAGAAATCTAACGACAACCTTGTTGTCATTCGTTCGGATGGGCACAGCCTCGACCCATTTTGACACATAGTCAACAGCCAATAGAATATACATATTTCCAAAGGAATTGGGAAATGGTCCCATGAAGTCTATTCCCCAAATATCAAAAATATCAACAACCAAAATTGGTTGGACCGACATTTCGTTTCTCCGAGATATCCGGCCCAAGTGTTGGCACCGGGAGCATGTCTTGCAGTATTTATATGCATCTTTAAAAAGTGGTGGCCAATAGAAACCACACTGCAAGATTTTTTCTGCTGTCTTCTTAGGGCCAAAATGCCCGCCACACGCTTGATCGTGGCAAAAAGACAGCACACTCTTAAACTCGTTTTCGGGGACACACCGACGATTGATTTGGTCGGAACAGTATTTAAAGAGATACGGTTCATCCCAGTAAAAATGTTTTACTTGGGACAGGAATCAGAGTTTGTCCTGATTCGACCAATCGTTTGGTATCAGTTCGGTGTCCAAATAATTCACTATATCAGCGAACCAAGGTTCACATGACACGGTTAAGAGCTGCTCATCGGGAAAAACATCTTTAATAGGAACTTCAAGTGTAGGCGAAGAAGGAAGTCGTGAAAGGTGGTCGGCAACTACGTTTTCACATCCTCTCTTGTCTCTTATGACAAGGTCAAACTCTTGTAGCAAGAGGATCTAACGTATTAGCCGAGATTTAGCATCCTTCTTCGCGAAAAGATGGCGAAGAGTTGAGTGGTCCGTGTAAACAATAACTGGAGAGCCGATTAAATAGGGCCTGAATTTTTCGAGTGCAAACACAACGGCTAAGAATTCTTTTTCAGTTGTTGTGTAATTCAATTGGGCCTCGTTTAATGTTCGGCTAGCATAATAAATTACGTGTGGCATCTTATTTATGTGCTGTCCAAGGACAACACAATGGCGAAATCAGATGCATCGCACATAATTTCAAAAGGATGCGTCCAGTCGGGAGATGAAAGAATGGGCGCAGAAATAAGTGAGTGTTTCAATGACTCGAACGCTTCCATGCAGGTTGAGTTAAAATCAAAAGTGGTGTCCTTGGCCAATAAAAGAGTCAAGGGTCTAGCTATCTTGCTAAAATCCTTGATGAACCGTCTATAAAAACCGGCAAGGCCAAGGAAGGCTCGGATGTCTTTGACGCACTTAGGAGGAGGAAGATTGGAAATGACTTCAATCTTAGCTTTATCAACCTCAATGCCGTTTTGCGAGATGACATACCCTATGACAATACCCTCTCGTACCATAAAGTGGCAGTTCTCCCAATTTAAAGTGAGGTTCTTATCCCTACAGCGGGTAAGAACTGCGTCTAAGTGTAGCAAACACTCATCGAAGGAGTCGCCGAAAATGGATAAATCATCCATAAAAATTTCCAAAAATTTCTCCACCATGTCTGAAAAGATCCCCATCATACACCGCTGGAAAGTAGCGGGTGCATTGCATAACCCAAAGGGCATGCGACGGTAAGCGAATGTACCGAAAGGACAAGTAAATGTGGTCTTGTCTTGATCCTTTTCGGCGATGGGAACTTGATTATAGCCGGAATAGCCATCCAAAAAGCAGTAAAATTCGTGCCCAGCCAATCGTTCTAGCATTTGGTCAATAAAAGGTAACGGAAAGTGGTCTTTCTTTGTCGCAGCGTTGAGTTTTCTATAGTCGATGCAAACTCGCCACCCAGTTTGGGTGCGAGTAGGTATTAACTCATTCGCCTCATTGGTTATGATCATTATGCCCGATTTTTTTGGGACAACATGAATGTGGCTAACCTACTGGCTATCAAAGATAGGGTAAATGATACCACTATCAAGATATTTGACAATCTTCTTTTTGACAGCCTCCTTCATTATGGAGTTGAGGCGTCTTTGTGGATCCCTTACTGGCTTAGCATCATCCATCATATGTATATGATATTCAACTATGATGGGACTAATCCCCTTGATGTCTGCCGTAGTCTAGCCAAAAACTTGCCGGTTATTTTGTAAGACCATTAAAAGGGCTCTATCTTGCTCGAGAGCTAGAGATGCCGATATGATAACAGAAAGGGTCTCATTCTCACCTAAATAAGCGTATTTAAGGTGGGACGGCGAAAGCTTGAGTTCGAGTTTCGGAGGTGAAACAATTGAAGGTAAAATTGGTGAAACTGTCTCGAACTCGAAGGATTCCAACAATGGTTCAAAGCGAGTGTAAGCAACCGAGTCGGATGGTTCAGCTAACTCATCCGAAGAATCAAAGGACCCAAACTCGGGTGGCGAGTCTTCAAAATCGTCCAAAAATGTGAAACACTTGTAATCGTTATCTGGTGTGAAAGCTGTGTCAGATTCTAGGAGGAACGCACTAGAGGCGTCAAAACTGCTGTGATCGAACAGAAATTTTTCGAGCTCACAGTCCTCCTGCGTGATTTCGTGGATCGAGCAAACATCAAGTATACTAGCATTAGGCTCGGAGGGCTAATTCCCCAACTTAAAAATGTTGAGTTCAATTGTCATATTTCCAAAAGATAGGTTCATCGAACCATTTCGACAATTGATCACCGCATTAGAAGTCGCAAGGAATGGTCGACCGAGTATCACCGGAATTTGACTCCGGGGGTTAGCTACAGGCTGTGTGTCCATAACAATGAAATCAACGGGGAAAATGAAATCCCTTACTTTAATTAACACATCCTCTAACTCACCCCTAGGATGGGTGATGGATCGGTCGGCCATTTGGAGAGTACAATGTGTGGGTTTAAGCTCTCCAACGCCTAATTGTTCATATACTGAATAGGGTAGCAAATTAACACTAGCACCAAGATCTAAAAGTGCTCGATTGATGTTCTTATCCCCAATTGTTATTGAAATTGTAGGACAGCCAGGGTCCTTATGTTTTTGGGGTAAAGGTTGGGTAAGAGCATCACTTATAGCACTGGCCACAAAAACTTTCTTGGGTACTTGTGACTTCCTCTTCTTGGTGCATAAGTCCTTTAAGATTTTAGCATAAAAAAGGACTTGTTGAATTGCATCCAAGAGAGGTATGTTAATGCTAACCTGTTTGAATAACTCCACAATCTTCTCCATTTGTGGAGTTGGTTTATTAGATCTCAACCTGTTTGGAAATGGAACATTTTGAAATTTTGTTGAGTCCAATGTTTGCGGAGTAGATTGCGGAGTTGGAACGGATCCCAGTGTTGGTGTTTTCGTGAAGTGAGATGCGGGTCCGTTCGAATTAGAAGTAGAGCCTTGTGAAGAATGAAGAACATGCTCTGACGAAGAAGATGAAGAAGAAGAAGATGAAGAAGAAGAAGCACCGGTAGGGGTGTCATCACTAATGCCCACATTATTGTGCAACACTCTTCCAGATCTCAACGTGGTCACAACATTTACATTATGATTTTGTTGTTCATAAGCAACATGTGCGTTGTGTGTGTGACCGGGATTTGGCAATGGTTGAGACGGAAGATTTCCCTTTTCTCGCTCGCTTAACACAGCATTTAGTTGTGCAATTTGGGCCTCAATTGATTTGATGCTCTGATCATGTGAAGCACTGTTTTGCACCAAAAACTGAATGGAAGTCTCCAACCTTGCTGCAGATTGTGTAGATTTTTTTAAAAACGCATCAAAACTTCGTTCTAGCAAGGAAACCTTATCGTTATTCGGCTGAACAAAATTGTTTTGAGGATAAGAGTTGTTGGGTATAAAATTGTTCATTTGGTTTGGGTAAGATTGGGGTTGGAAAGGTTGCTGATATTGAGTTTGTTGAGGGGCTTGTTGTTGTGGAGGAGGCCTTTGAAAGTTGTTATTGCCTTGGAATTGTTGTTGATTTTGATTCTAAGAAAATTTGGGTGGCTCCTCCAACCAGAATTATAAGTCGAAGAGTATGGATCATTTCTTTGTCTTTGCTGAAAGGCAGCATTGACTTGATCTTGTCCTTGAACAGATGGATTGTAAGGACACTCTTCAGTAAGATGGGATAGATCCGAACAACAAGCGCAAACTGTGCGTGGGGGTAAAGCAGGGGCAGGAGAAGGCGATGGGAATTTTCTCTCAATTGCTTCTAGTTTTTTCGTAAGTGCCGCCATTTCGGCCTTCATTGCAATCGACATATCAAGTTGATGTATGCCTGCCCTAGACTGACCTGATGAAGTAGATGAGGTGGTCTTAGTGTTTTACCACTGAAGTGTTTATTCAGCAAGATCGTCGAGAAATTGCCAAGCTTCCTCGCTAGATTTTATAAGAAAGTGACCTTGACAAATGGTTTCCAACAACTGCTTAGTTGCTGGGTTCAATCCTTCGTATAAAGTTTGGCAAAGTTGCCGATTCTCGATACCGTGGTGAGGGCATTGAACAAATAGGTCTTTAAATCTTTCAAAACACTTCCAAAAAGGTTCGGAAGAAAGCTGGGAAAATTGAATAATTTCGTTGCGAATTCTCGCGGTCTTATGGTGTGGGTAAAACTTTTTTAGAAAAGACTTAACAAACTCTTCCCAATTTTTTATCGAGTGTGATGCTGTGCTATATAACCATTTTTCAGCTAGGTTATATAAAGTGAATGGAATGACACGTAGCCTTATAACATCATTAGAAAGTTGTATGGTCTTCATCATTGCGCAAACATTCTGGAATTTGTTTATGAAGATGTAGGCATCTTCGGATTCCAGCCCGTAAAATTTGGGCAACATGTTGATGAAGTGGAGTTTAATTTTAAAGTTATCACCATTAGCCGGTGGAAGTGAAAGACAAGTGGGTAAAGCGGTGCAGATGGGATAGAAAAGATCCTGGAGCACAATTCGTTAAGGCGCTTCGATAGGAGGGTGTGGTGGGTTATTCGCACTTAGTGGAGGTGGAATCAGTCCCGCGGGTAAGGGGTTGTTAGGATTGAATCCCGATATCTCCTTAGAAGATGATGAATATGAAAGTGAAAGTAAAGAAGTGGATGGAATTTCGACTTTGAAGTCGAAAGCGTCGTCAGTCGGCACTAACGAGACACGGATTAAACGGGCGCTAGTGTCCCTAGTCCAACTGGATATACACTAAAGAGGTGTAGTGTAGTCAAAAGGTAAAAACAGAAGGTGGGGGTAAGAAAACGTCAATGGAAGAAAGTGGGTGCAAGTGGGGTGCAATGGATTTCTTAGCGACAAGTGGCAAGTTTTTGTAAAAAATTTCTGTTTTGTGTTTTTTTTTTATATAAGGAGCTTTTCGCAAAAAGATTTTTATAAGAAACTTAGACACACGTTCAAGCAATCACAATATGCAGAATCAAGCCTAGATCTAGGGTCTCCTAGGTCAACTAGACTGCTCCTAACTGTTCCAAAGGGCAAGTTGTGAGATCCTCAAATCGCCTCTTCACCGCCAATTGTGGCCAGGTAAGCACAAGTAAAGAAAGGAGGGATCCGCTCACGGATCACTGTGAGACGAGCCTTTTAAAATTACCTTTCCCCACTTGTCTAGCCTAGGCACCACAAAGTCTGGTTTAGATAAACGATCGATGCCTACAACTATTCCTTTGTCCTATCGAGCACGACAGTCCTTATAGGCTGAGTCTAATCTTTTTTAATTAACTCGATGGTCAATGCAATATGATTTTTGTGATTTTTGGGGTCCTAGGAAGGGTAATGAAATCCCCACCCAATCTGAATTGGTGTTAAAGCCCCTTAAAAGTCAGTTTAATAATGCAAAGTAGTAAAACACAATCAAGCCACTTTCCAAGAATTTTTTTTTATTGCGGCGTAAAGAATCCTGCACAAGATCAAGTTATTGGAGAAGGCAGAGAAGTTTTTGCGCAAAGAACCCTGCAAGAAAATTTTTCAGAGAATATCAGGGGGTTACAGAGGGGAAAAGAGTGCTTACAGAGGAATTTCCTCGTGCTGACGTCAGCAGGCCACGGCGGATCCGCGGCCAAAGATGCTTAACGGCGGCGGTTCCGCGGTTCTTTAATCGGTTCAGTTCCCAAAAATCCTTCTGTTTCTCTGTTGTGGTTCTCCTCTGTTTGTTCAGATCTTCTGTTTGCTGTTTCGCTCTCTGTATTTTTCCAGATCTGAATTTGTTCGTCTTTTCGATCCTGTACAATTCACACGAAAACCCTTCAAAAAATAACAAGATGATAAATTTTTATAATTTTTAAATTTTTCAGTTTTTATGATTTTTTAATTTTTATATTAACCTGAAATTACAAAAAGAAAATAACCACGCCATCCCCGGCAATGGCGCCATTTGATTGTTATGCTGTTTTGTTCACTGACTTTGCTCCAGATCTGAATTTGTCCTTCTTCTTTTCCAGCACAATTCACACAATATCTCTAAAAAAGAACAAGATAATTTTTATTTTTATTTTATTTATTTATATTTTTTTTGTTTTAAAATTTTTCAATTTTTATAATTTTTAAATTTTTTATTTTTTATTTTTATTTTTTAACCCGAAATTACACAAAGAAAGAGACTACCGTCTCCCCGGCAACGGCGCCATTTGATTGAAATGAGATTTTGCGTGCGTGCGCTTTTAAAAGATAAATCAAAGAATAGTTAACCGCAATCAAGAACGGTGTCGCTTGGTAGCTAGCCGGTTGAGTACGGGTCGGTCCACAGGGATTTTGTGTATTTTCTAGTTGTTCTAACGAGTTAATTCCAATTATGGTAGGTTTGATTTTCAATAAAAACTGGAATGAGTTTGATTAGGATTAAAGTCTTGTTAGGGTTAGGTTTAGGTTAAGTTTGGAAAGTCAATATATCCCACCGCTTTCTATGCCCTAATTAAGAACTATTTAGGTGTTAAAGTAATAATTAACAAAGGGGATTAGCACGATCGGGAAGAAACTAAGTTTCTTCCTCTTGGTCCTTGTCCGTCCTTTCTTAACTCTTATCCTAACCTCCATGGAAAATATACACAACCGGTTTTTAACTATGGTATCACCGCTACCTCGTGGGATAGGGTGCCGTAGTGAGCGGTGTGTGTGTGTGTATGCATAGAGTCCTATTTAAAATGTTGAATGGGCAAGAAAGGGGTGAGAGATTTTCATCTCTCAAACCTTCCCCAAACTTAACCCTAACAAAAGAGGAACTACTCACTCATTAGGGAATTGATAAAAGAGTTCATTTTTATGATTTTAGTTTAACAACTACGCCAGATAAATAAAAGTTATAACTACGGCAGATAAATAAAATTTATAAGTAGGGCAGAAATGAAATTAAACTAAGGCAAGATAAAGAAAAACTTACTTTTTTATTTGATGCACTCTTCAAACATTTACAGATGAAAATTCTAAATTAGATAAATAAAAAGAGGCATAAGAAGAGGCATGCTCCAAAAAGAGTTGTAGGGTTCCTAGTTATAGATTATAGAAACCATAGGGTTTCCATCTGATCCCTTTCTATATTTACAAAACTATCCTGAGAAGCCTGGTCAACGCACCGCCGCCACCGACTTTTTTTTACCGACACGTGCTTACCACGGCCGTGGATCCGCAGCCATATGCCTTATTTGGCCGCGGATCCGCGGCCATCTTGATTGCTTGCTGGCTCATTTTTTTAGGTGTACTTCATGTTGCATTTGGCTTCTGGTTTCTTCACTTGGTTTCTCAGAATGTCTTCTAGTTTCTTCCAGATTTCCACAGTGCAGAATGTTGTGGAATTTTACCGTTTGCTTCGCGTTGAAGTCTTGAATCTTTGTGCTGCCTTTGTACTTTGTGAAATTGTTTATTGATCTTCGGTTGTTCTTCAAACTGTAGGCATGATAAAGATTCTCTCTTTGTTGGTCGGTGTCTCACTTTTGTAGCGTCTTTTCACCATTTTCACTGTTTTGTTCCGAGAACCTGTAACCTCAACTATATAGCAGACATGGATCAGAAGCACCTATTTATTTGTAAAATGAATAAGAATGGGGAATATAATAATGCAAAATTATGATATAAACACTCGTCGCCACGTGTCCGCCGTCAGTTGGTCTTCCCCTTAGGCCAGTTTATTTTATTTGTGACTTTTGGTTTTACGGGTTTAGCACGTGTAGACCTTTGGGATTCTAAAAGATTAAAAGAAAACAATATTAAAAAATAATGTGGCCGATGGGATTTGAACTCTGGTGTTTTGGTTCAACAGTGCAAGGTCTTATCAATGAGCTACAACCTCCTTCTTGCTATTAAAAAGCAAAACAATTACTTATAGTACTCACAGGAAATATAAATACCCCAAGTATACATTAACTTTTAAACAAATTTTGTACACTAAAATTGGAGTTGTTACAGTCTACCCTCTTTACAAAATTTCGTCCTCGAAATTTACAATTTAAGGACTAATTTACAAATAGGTGAGAATATCTCGCATGCATCTCATCTTCCTTTTCCCAAGTCGATTCTTCTGCAGTGTCTTTTCTCCACATCACTTGAACCAAGTTGACTTCCTTGTTACGAAATGACTTCACTTTCCTGTCCAGAATCTCAACAGGTTGTTGCTCACAAGATAAGTCGGGCTGTACAGTGAGCTCGGAATGATCGAGTATATGGCTGGGGTCACTCACATACCTTCTGAGTTGGGATATGTGGAACACATTATGCACTCCTTCTAATGAAGGTGGAAGTGCCAAGCAGTATACCACTTCACCGACTCGTTCGAGTATGTCGAACGGTCCAATGTATCTCGGACTTAGCTTACCCCGTTTTCCAAATTGAATCACTCCGTGGTTTGGAGATATCTTTAAGAATACGTGATCTCCGGGTTGGAACTTCAAGTGACGTCGCTTTGCATCAGCCCAGTGCTTCTGTCGATCTTAGGCTATGCGCATTCTTTCCATGATAGTACGAACCACATCAACAGTTGCTACTATCATCTCAGGTTCAAGGAGTTCTCTATCTCCGATGTCATCCCAACTTAATGGCGATCGACACTTTCTTCCATAGAGCGTTGCAAAAGGTGCCATTCCAATACTTGCTTGGTAGCTGTTGTTATACGAAAACTCCACAAGATGTAGGTGATCTTCCCACGATCCTCCGAAGTCTAACACACATGCTCTTAGCATATCCTCCAAGATCTGAATTGTTCGCTCAGATTGACCATCTGTTTGTGGATGATAAGCCATATTGAAGTTCAAACTTGTTCCCAAGCTTACTTGCAGACTCTGCCAAAATTGCGATCGGAACCTGGTGTCACGATCGGAGACAATGCAGACCGGTATTCCATGAAGTCGCACAATTTCCTGTATAAGTTCATGGGTATCAGAGATAATACATATTTGAAGAGCTTAAATCTTACTTAGATTCTTACCTCCATGTACTTCTTTGCTAATGTCTCAGTTGATTGGCCAACCCGAAACGGGATGAAGTGAACCGACTTTGTGAGTCGATCCACAATAACCCATACCTCATCGTTACCCTTTGTGCTGGGAGGAAGTGCAGTCACAAAGTCCATTGTGATGTGTTGCCACTTCTATTCTAGGATCGGTAACGGTTGAAGTAATCCAGCAGTCCTGTGATGTTCAGCCTTTACTTGCTGACACACCAAACATTTAGCGACGCTTTTGGCTACTTCACGCTTCATTTCATGCCACCAGTAATTCTGACATAGATCTTTGTACATCTTTGTACCTCCAGGGTGTACTGAGTAGGGAGAGCTGTGAGCTTCTTTCATTAACTCTTCCCGAACAGGACCTTTTGGTACACATAATCTGCTGCCGTATCTCAAAAATCCGTCTTCGTGGATGATGAAGTCTGTTATGAGTCCATTCTCCACTTGTTCTCTGATCTTTTGCAACTTAGCATCACTTGCTTAAGCTGCTTTGATCTGATTGACAATGGTAGATTGAACTTGTAAACTCATCAAACTTGAAGCGTTACCCGGCATGACCACTTCAATCTCCATCTGATGTAAATCTTGTTGAAGCTTCCATTGAGCGGTGAGATGCATTGCTAATGGTTGGCGACTAAGGGCATCAGGTACCACATTCACCTTCCCTGGGTGATATTGCAAGTTGATGTTAAAGTCTGCCATGAGTTCTAACCATCGTCTCTGCCGCATATTAAGTTCTTTCTGAGTAAATACATATTTCAGACTCTTGTGATCTGTGTATATGTTCACTCGTTCACCAAGAAGATAATGACGCCAAATCTTAAGGGCAAAGATAACTGCTGCCAACCCTAAATCATGCATCAGATAATTGCGTTCATGAGTCTTCAGTTGTCTTGAAGCATAAGCCACAACCTTACCGTGCTGATGTAGAACACATCCTAATCCCTTACCGGATGCATCATAATGCACTTCGAAACCTCCAGATTGATCCGGTATAACGAGAATAGGCACTGATGTCAATCTTGACTTGAGTTCTACGAAAACTTGTTCGCATGCTTCTGACCACACAAAGTCTTCATCTTTACGTGTGAGCTTGGTCAGGGGTGTTGCTATCTTTGAAAAGCCTTCAATGAACCTTCGGTAATATCCAGCTAGACCCAAGAAACTTCGAATTTCCTTCACTGACTTTGGTGTTGGCCATTCGCTTACTGCTGAAACTTTTGCTGGATCCACAGATATTCCTTCGCCTGATACGATATGTCCAAGAAAACCAACTTGATCTAGCCAAAACTCGCACTTGCTGTACTTGGCGTATAGTTGATGTTGTCGTAGAGTTTCCAAGACAATTCGTAAGTGCTCGGCATGTTCTTTCCGACTCTTAGAATACACCAGGATGTCATCGATGAAGATGACAACGAACCTGTCTAAGTACTCCCAGAAAACTTGATTCATTAGGTTCATGAATATTGCTGGTGCGTTGGTCACTCCAAATAGCATCACTAGAAATTCGTAATGACCATAGCGAGTTCTGAAAGCCGTTTTATGAATATTAGCTTTCTTGACCTTCACCTGATGATAACCTGAACGAAGATCTAATTTGGAGAAAACACAAGATCCACTTAGCTGATCGAATAGATCGTCGATACGCGGTAGCGGATACTTGTTCTTTATCGTTACTTCGTTCAAGACTCTATAATCAATGCATATTCTGTATGAGCCTTCCTTTTTCTTCACAAGTAATACTGGTGATTCCCAACTTGAAGTGCTGGGACGAATCCATCCTTTCACCAATAATTCGTTCAACTAAGTTCGGACTTCCTTCAAACCTTCCGGACTTAATCGATAAGGTGTTTTGATCACCGGTTGTGCTCCTGGTACTAAATCAATGCTGAATTTAAGAGCTCGATCTAAAGGCAAACCTGATATATCGTCAGGAAATACATTGTCGAACTCTCGAACCACTTCTGGCTTTGATTCTTCCTCTTCTTGAGTTGCTGCAATTACTGCCTTCATCGGCTTCGCCTTGTAAGTACTTGGCTCCAGGGTACGGTCTCCACTTTTGAAATAGAAGACCGGATGGTCTGGAATCTCGAATACTACCCTCCTTTGACGATAGTCAACGGTAGCATAAAATGTTCCGAGCCAATCCATACCTAGAACCACATCGAAGTTCGGTATGTACAGCACCTTGAAATCGGCATAGAATTCTCTGCTGCAGATGACTACTGGACACAAGCTGTACCCCATTGTTGCCTTTAGAATGCCATTCCCTGAACTGACATTCCTGCTGGATACAAGCGGTGTGACTGGAATCGCATGAGTTCGGACGAACCGTTGCGACATAAAGCAATGAGATGCTCCAATATCGAAGAGTGCTAGTGCAGGAAGTGAGGCTACTAGGATTGTACCGAAGGTATTTTGTATATACTTTAGGTATAGGGAATATGTAGGTAGGTGTTACGACTGAAAGAAAAGATTGAGAAGAAAGGGTTACCAGTGATGACTTGGCCAGTGGCCTCATCTTCTTCCACGGTCATCGTGAAAGCCTGTCGCCGTGGTACATTCCTCCTGGCCTGAGGAGTATTTCTCGGAACATTCCTTTGAGCTTGATGGAACTGACAAGGAGGAGGTGCAGTCGGTGGTCCTCTAGGTGGTGGAGCAGGGAGAGCTAGTCTTGGAGCAGGTGCCTGAAGGGTTGGTCTCTAATGATAAGTGATTGCTAGCCTGGGTGCAGCAATTGGTTGTGTCTTTGGGGATAAGACCCAATATCATGAGTAGCTGATCCGCAGACTAAGCAAAGACGGTTGGCTCTCCAGCAGTTTTTCATCATATGTCCAACTCTCTTGCAGTAGGTACAAAAGGCTGGGTTGGGCCTATTGTTCGGTACTCCCGGTCTCCTTGGCATAAAAGATGGCCTTGATGAGGCTCCTCCTGCCATCTGGTTGGCAGGGCGCTTAACTCCAGCAGCTTGAGATCTGCCTCTCATCTTTACCACTGCCTCATAACGGCGGGCAAGTTTCAGAGCCGATTCATGAGTCGGAAAATCTCCTGTGGCCAGTGCAGCCTGAATCTCCGAATCCAAACCTTTTTGAAATTGACGGGCACTGATTTCATCCGTCGGTATCAGGTGTGCTGCAAATCTGTTTAAATATTGTGTTAGCTGTATAGTATGTGATTTACTGAAAAAGTCAAATTATCGAGACATATCTTACCGACTGAGCAAGGTGAACTCAGCGTCATATTCATCTACTGACTTGGTCCAAATTGAACCTTGTTACAGATGGATGAACTGCTGTTCCATGTCGAACCTGGCAGTCTCAGGAAAATACTTCGCGTCGAACATGTCTCGGAAAGTCTTCCATTCGATGGGTTGATCAAGACGGCTTTCTTCCCCCTTCCACCATACCCGTGCATTGTCCGTGAGCTGCAGTTTCGCAACACGGACCCAAGCTATTTCTGGCACTTGTGTTGTTGCCAGATCATCTTCGATGCTCTGAGCCCATTCCTAAGCTTCCAGTGGGCTCTCTTTTCTTGAGAACTGTTTGGGGTGCAAAGCTTTGAATTGCTTCACCCCAGGTGCTTCTGCCTCTGGACGGTTCATTAAAAGAGCAGTCTGCTGCTGCTGTCCCTCTAGGAGGCTGCGGATCGCCTTAAGTAGAACCGTCAACTCGTTGATCGGAGCAGGGACGGCATGTGTGATTGGTAGTGGTGGTGGAGTGTTGTTGAAGTTGGTGCTGGTGTTGTTTGGGGAATCCGTAACCTTGAAAGAAAAATTTAGGTTAGAACAGATTCAAAGTATTTGAAATGATGAGATTCAAGAAGTATGAATTGTAAAGAATATTTTCAGTTGCTGGTTCTTGTGTTGTATTGCTTAGGTTGTCCACGTAGAGCTGAACTGCATGGTAGGGTTCCATACAGCTCAGACTTGCATAGGCCACCAACAAAACCTGTCACGCCCCGCTTCCCGGTGTACGGGCAGAGGGCGCAACGGGCCCACTACATATTTACTCAGAAGTAAATACGCTAAGTGTAACTAAGCAATATAAAAGAAATATACACAAGAGACAAATGTAATGAACAACAACTTTATTTATTAACATTCTTTTGTACAATGCATAGAAAAGTAAATACATGGAATAAAGCGATGCTTAAACAATGGTATAACAGAAATGGAAATACAGAATATAAAGGAAATGTACATGTGTAACTACAGCTCGAGATATTCAATAAACTGGTCCAAGTCTTCTGTGCTAGGCTCGATCTCTGGAAGGTCCGAATCACCTGACGACATTCAAAGAAGAAGAAAAAGAATGTCGTCAGCGAACAATCACTCGGTAAGTCCCAAGATAAGGGAGAAATAGAATAGACAGAGAGAGTGTGTAGCTTTTAAAGTTGTATTATATGGTTAACGTTGTTGTTTGTAGCTTGGTACAGAAGGATGCCGGTATATACGAGAGGAGTCTTAGTAGACCAGAGACTAAGGTGAACGGAATGTACAAGGAACCGTTTATGCCACGGTACAACAGCAACGGAATACAGGTTAGGTGTCTTAAATCTTGCAGTCTCGTGCCACTTTTAACACATTTCGTACCAATCTACCTCCTTAAACCCCGCGATATTTTGATTGTATTGTTTGTATTGTATTGTAACTTGTAATGTCTTGTATTATAGATTGTACAGATGGATGACTTGCCGAAACCATGATATCAGTAAATGGATGTAACCGGAGAATCATGTAGATGGAAATATATTCATGGTTCGGTTCAGTCAATACAGATTGAATAGATTGAACATATTGATTATATAGATTCATGGATTCATATTGAATTGTAGTGTGTACTTGAATCATATTCAAGTCAGCTTATTTATAATGAGACTCGGTCTGAGTCAGAACAATTAGAAAAGAAATTGAAGTCCTGAATTAGGTTTTGATGTTATCGGTAACCGCTGAACATGGGCGACAGGATTTATGTCTTTTTCAAAGACGATTACCATGTTGATAACACCGTTTGTTAAGTTGTCCACATTAAATAGGCAAGCACACATATCTCCGGCTCCCTGAGGCTCAAGAGACCGGTCCCGCTTAAACCTATATTTATTAGGGTCCTTAGGGTAATTTATAGAACTTGAGGGGGTTTTATGTAAAAATAATTTTGTATAGTTTTCAAAATACACCTCAAGTATTTTATTATCGTCTTTAAAGTTTTCATTGATGTATATTTTATCATTGTGACATTTCTAGTAATTAAAACCTATTTTTCATAATATATGGTATTTAATTGTAAAGTATTGAACTTGTATGGAATTGCATGGTATTTTCATATAAAGTGATTCTTTTGACTTAGAAAAGTTGGAATAGTTATATTATATCAAAAATAGATATTTTGATATATATATATATATATATATATATATATTTATAAAAAATAATTTAATTTAATTTTTTTTCTAGAAATCTCATTTTCTTAAGATATTTGTATTTTTAAATCTCTCGAGACCGAATGCTCATTGCGGAGATCTGCATCTCGCACTACTAAGCCCAAGAATGTGCGATAATCCGCACCATCCCAAACGGGTTCCTCAAAATGGGTTGTAGCGGCGCTTTGCAAAGATTTGTAAAAATACGTAATCTTGTAGAAAATTGTTTTAATAGTAAAATGTATTTAATTGTAAATTCGTATTCCCATATTCTATACCTCCGAAAGGTATCGTACTATGTTGCATATGAGTGCTGTGAAGAGGTAGGTCATTTTCTCGTGATCTATTTAAAGATATAGCAATGAAATATGATGTTAAATGTCAAAAATAAACTACATGGTATTTTACTGAAAAAGTACGATAAAAATTGCAATATGAGATATTTTGCTATGAAACTTGTTCATAATATTTTGTTAATGATTAATAGTTAAGATGTGAGAGTTTGGAATTGTTGTGTTTAATGAAAATTGTACTTTTTAAAGAAAACCGAATCGGAAGTCGGATTAACTCCGCTTCCGTCGGGTTTTAGGAATACTAGTTTTAAGAATAGAATAGAGAAGGGGAATTTGGGACTAACTGGCTTTTGGTTTAGAGGGGAGGAATAGGGAGTGGAAGTAGCTTCCGGTGCGTCGTTTCGTCGCCGGGAACTCCTAGGGTCGTCGTCGGAAATTCGCTGGAGCTTCGCCCTTCGCTAACTCCATTTGTACACAAAATTTCTAGAGAGTTTTCTTGAGAGTTTGGACAGAATTTGTGAGTGAGAGGTGTGTGTTTAAGTGTGGTATTTATAGGAGAAACTAGGGTTAGGGTAGGTGAAAATGTGTGAAAGAAAATGTATTAAATTTTTGCATTAAAATGAGTTTTAATTTGATTTTTAATTCTTTGTAATAATGTAGGGTTTTTAAAGTGTACAGGGGTTTTCAGAAGGCCAAAAGACACAACTCCCAAGAAGACAACTCGGCGATCCAAGGTGAGTCGGCCGGCGGCGCCGGCCCGATTCGACCAGTCGGGCCGCGGCTCGTCGCCACGTGTCCGCCGTCGGTTAGTCTTTCCCCTGGGCCAGTTTGTTTTATTTGTGACTTTTAATTTTACGGGTTTAGCACGTGTAGACTTTTGGGATTCTAAAAAATTAAAAGAAAACAATATTAAAAAATAATGTGGCTAATGAGATTTGAACTCTGGTGCTTTAGTTCAGTAGTGCAGGGTCTTACCAATGAACTACAAGCTCTTTCTTGCTATTAAAAAGCAAAACAATTAGTTATAGTACTCACAGGAAATGTAAATACCCCAAGTATACATTAACTTTTAAACAAATTTTGTACACTAAAATTGGAGTTGTTACAGACGAGGAAACTCATCCGTACCCCTACTGAGCCTGTCTGTGGCAATCTCCGTACAGTCCGACCTGTTCGTCTAAGAGTGTCGCATATCGGTCCTAGGGGGCGGCAAGCGTCAGACCCCTAATAGTGCAATAAGTCGTGTCGGAGTGCGGCCAAAAACACCCTGAGAAACTACCGGAATCCCTACCAACAAATCTCGCCTGCCCTGGCCAGGGACTTTGTGTAATGGCTTTCCGAACACAGCGCGACATTAACCCCCAATACCTGGAGTGACGAATCCTATCTAACCGCCACTGCCTCCAAGCGCTTCGGGACTGCACCCAACTACTACCTGTTTGCACGACTCAGCAGAGCCGTGGTAGGGTAGTAATCTAAGAACAGTGGGAACACACTTGAGGCGAAATAGCAGTGTCAAGTCGACGGACTAAGCTGTACTTATGTCATCTGGTAACTGCTACCTGACGATAGGTATATTACCAACCAGCAGTTTCCTACGAGTCCGTCCAGTGTAACTCATAACCCAATGAGCACCTGCATACTATCTCCAGTACGATGTACTTATGGCTGCGGGACAGACCATCTCCCCTGCTGGGAAGAGAAGCGTATACGCTAGTCTACTATGGAGTATCGATGCCCTGTCTCGATAATTCTGCGACTAGGGACCTGTGTAAGGATGTACTTGTAGACTACCCAGCCCCCACTAGTGTGACTGCCATCACAACGCTGGTACTCAAGCAAAAATCCTAAGGGCTCTATCAATATGTATTAGTGATACGTTAAAAGAAATATATACACATATTAAGATAGATACAAACCAAGTAGCATACTACTATATCGAGCAAGACTATCATAAATCCGTGTATATATCCCAAGCTTCCAAAATATAATATACAAACTAGTACTATACAATAATGTCCTCTAGGGCATATTACACTAACAACTTCCACAAGCATCTTAAACCATGGCATTTTCTACCTAATTTTGATTTATCCTTTAATTATTAATCACCCAAATTATCTTTAGTTTGGTATGAGTCTCATACACCCATATCCAATGTATCATCTAGCATGACACAATAGTAAATACATTAATATATATCTCATATATATTTAAATGTATTTGTAGAAAACCAATTCTTAAGTGAGCCAATATTAGTTAATATATATATTAATATATCAAATATATAATTATATATTAAATTATTAAATCAACACTTGATTTAATAATCCAGTTATATCACATACAACAGACTGATATCATTTATATGCATATCAAATATATATAATAAATTATTGAATCAAAACTTGATTCAATAATCCGGTTATATCACATATAAACTATATCGCGAGATTAGAAATGTAACAACCTTAATTTTCTTATACACTTTTTCCTATACAAATTTTTAAATTAATTTTTTCAAAAATTCATAAAGGGGTGTTTATTGCCTGAGCACAAGACTTAAGTAATTAATTAGCAATTTAATTACAAGAAAGAGCTTATGGCTCATTGGTAATACCTTGCACTGCTGAACCAAGCCACCAGAGTTCAAATCCCATGCCCCACATTATTTTTAATATTATTTTGTTTTAAATCCTTTGGAAGCCCAACAGTCCACATAAGATAACTCCAGATTTTCCTACTACACTTTAAAAACTAAATATACCAGAGGCTACACTAGACGACCCCCCACCTCCCCATGCCCTGACTCGGCCCGACTCGGCCGAGTCGGCCGGCGGACCGGCCGACGCGGGCCGGCGTCGCCGGCCGGACTCGTCCGGACGGCCGAGTTCCCTTCTTCAATATTGTGTCTCTTCATCTTCTAAACCCCCATGTACACTTCAAATTCCTAAATCGGTTTCAGAGACCTTTGAAATCCCCATTTACTCCATTTTAATGATTTTTTAATACATTTTTACATTAAAACCTTTCATATACCCTATTTACTCCAATTTTTAATGATTTTATACATTTTTACATAAAAACCTTTTATATACCTTATTTACTCCAATTTTTAATAATTTTATACATTTTTACATTTTTTATTTAAAAACCCTTCACCTACCCTATCCCTAGCCTACCCTATAAATACACCCCCTCCCCTCTACCCTCTCATCCCAAAAATCTTAAGCTCACTCTCTCAAAATTTTCCAAGAGTTGTGTACTTTGAAAACAAGCTCGCGGCGAAGCTCCGACGAAATTCCGGCGGAAATTCCGGCGACGTTTTTAGGAACTACCGGCAACGATGCAACGCATCGACAATCCCTCTAGTTCCCTCTCACCCTCTTGTATGTCCTAAAACCCGTAAGTCCCATTCTATCCCCCTTTCTATTTCTTTAAAATACGAAATTACGAAACCCGATGGAATCGGAACAAATCCGATTCCGACTCGGTCTTCTATAAAATTTCACTTCTAATCAATTCAATCATGCTTAACATCTTATTGTTGACTATTAAACATTCAACGAATAATTTGAACAAGTTTTCTCACATGAAATGATAACCTTTCCAATCTATCGTATTTTTCACTTTAATACCATCATGTTTCGATTTCACATTTAACCCCTAAACTTTATTATACATTTAAAGTAGAGCACGAGCTAATGACCTACCTCCACACACACGTAAATACAAACCTAAATGAAATCATCAAAGAACTTAGAATACGATAAAACAAAACTTTCATTTAAATACCATATTCTTAATAAAACCATTCTTAAAAGTTTTAGATTTGATACGCTTTTAAACAAATACCTCTCATTAGGAAATACGATAAGTTGTGGACATCGATCGTTTATCTAAACCTGATTTTATAGTGTTTAGGCTAGGCAAGTGAGCAAAGGTAACTTTAAAAGGCCCGTCTCACGATTCGTGAGCGGATCCCTCCTTCCTCACTTGTACTTACCTGGCCACAATTGGCGGTGAAGAGACGATTTGAGACTTCTAATGACTTGTCGTTTAGACCATTTAGAAATAGGTTAATTGGCTTAGGAAACCCTAGAATCTAAAATACGGAAATTTACACTTTTGCAAATAAATATCTTTTACTTTATAAAAACGTTTTCTAAAGGATTAGTATTTTACAATCTTTGCAAAGCGCCGCTACAACCAATCTTTGGGGAACCCGTTCGGGATCGTGCGGTTTATCGCGCACCCTCGGGCTAGTAGTGCGAGATTCAGACCTCCGCAAGGAGTATTCGGTCTCGAAAGGTTTAAAATACGACATCTTAAGAAAATGATATTTTTGGAATATAAATTATTTATTAAAATTATTTTTGTATAAACATATGTATATTTATCATTTAAATATCTATTTTGTTATAATATAAATTTTCCACCTTTTTCTAAAAATCACAATAATATGTTTTACACTAAAATACCATGAACGCCAAATAAATCAGTATTACAGATAAATACCCTTATTTATAAAACTAGGATATTTTCACTAGAAATGTCACAACATAAAATCCACCCTCATTACAACTCTAAAGACGAACAATAAATACTTGAGGTGTATTTTGAAAAAGTATATAAAAGTATTTTTACATAAAACCCCCTCAAGTTTATAAATTACCCTAAGGACCCTAGCAATTAAAAGACTTCGATTCACATTTCTGATTGTCTGACTCGGGTTTGAGTCTGATTAATCTGACTTGAATATGATTCAAGTCAATCTATAAACTATAAGATTCCAATTCAAAATGAACACATGAATCCATGATACAATTATCAATTTATACAATTTGACCGAACCGAACCATGGATATATATTCCTTTTACATGATTCTCAATATTCCATTTACATGACTCTACGGTTATAACCGTTTCCTGATATCATGGTTTCGGTCAGTCAATTAATCATACAATCAATACAATTTTACAAGATAACAAAACAAACAATACATCGCGGGGTTTAAGAGGTAGATTGGTACGGAAGGTGTTAAAGGTGGCACGAGGTGGTCAGATTTAACACACCTAACATGAATCCAGTTGTCGTTGTTCCGGGCCTTCTGACGGAGCCTTGTACTAAACGTGCCTCTAGTCTCTGGCATATAGAGACTCCTCTCGTATACACTGGCATTCTTCTGTACCAAGCTACAAACAACAGCGTTAATACAACATTACAACAATATAATACAACATTAAAAGCTACTCTCTCTCTCCTACTCTTTGTCTATTTCTCCCCTATCTTTGGGACTTACCGAGCGATCTGTTCGCTGACGACATTCTGTTTCTTTCTTCTTTGAATGTCGTCAGGTGGTTTGGACCCGGCGGAGATCGAGCCATCTCAAGAAGACTTGGAGTAGTTTGCCGAAGACCCTGCACTTTAGTTTCATTGTACACTTTTCCTTTCTGAATTTTTCATTTCCTGTTATGCCACTGTTTAGGCATCATTATTTTCAGTTGTATTTCCTTTTCATGCATTGTACAAAAGAATGTTAATAAATAAAAGTTGATGTTTTATTATCTCTTGTTTCTTGTGTATTTATTTTATATTGCTTAGTTACGCTTAGCGTATTTGCTTCTGAGTAAATACGTAGCGGACCTCGTCGCGCCCCCTTCGCCGTACACTGGGAAGCGGGGCGTGACAAGAATACTGTATCACATATATGTATTAATCTCGGTCCCGCACATATCATATATATGTCCTACTTCGTTTCGCTTGAGCTAGGAAAGCTCTGTGTAAAACTCTAAAGACTCATCAATACGCCAGCAGTAGCTAATGATCATATCAGTCACCTACAAGCCGTCAGCGGTACTAGCTGGACGTAATGGCTATCCAGGTATTGAGCGATCAGAAGATCAACAAGCAAGCTTGTCCAAACTCCCGTGAATCCAATAACTAACACTACCGTACAGTCCGGTCTCTTCGTATGATATGTCGCATATTGAGTCTGGGGTGGTAAATGTCAGACCCCAATAACTTGATAGGTCATGCTGATGTGAGGCTCATAATGGGTCGAGAAACTACTGATAACACTTAACAGTAAATCTCATCATCAGCCTTGGCCAGGGACTTCCTGTTATAGCCAATCGAGTATAGCGCAACATCAACTCCCAATACCGGGAGAGACGAAACCCCTCCTATCGCTCATTGCCTCCATGTGACTCGGGACTGTACCCAAAATCCATCTGTTTGCATGCTCTCTTGAGAGTGGTAGGGAGGAAATCAAAGCACAGTAGGAATCACACAAGACTCTATGACGATCTCGGGTCTACAGACTAACCTGTACCAGTGTCACCAGAGAACTGCTATCTGACGATAGGTATAATACCATCTAGGAGTTCTCAGCGAGTCCTATTCGGTGTACCCATTCTCCAATGAGCACCTGTGTACAATCTTTGATGTCAAACACCAATGGTTGTGGGATCAACCATCGCCCTATACAGGGTCAAGAAACGTACGCACTAGTCTATTCTGGATATCGATGCCCTGTCCCGATACTCTCTCGACTAGGAACAATTAAAGGATAGACTTGTGGACTACACTGGCCCCACCAGTATGATCTGCATCATAGTCCTAGTAGTCAAGTACACATCCTAAGGGCTTTATCAACATGAAACGGAAGAGACAGTATAATAATACAAGTGTACATGTTAAGATAAAGAGCAATCAGATAGCATACTATCTTATCGAGCAAGAAAGTCCTCTCTATATATGTCCAAGCATCCACTATAATATACAATCATGTACAATAATGGCCACTAGGGCATACATATAACTAACATTTATAGTGGAGAATTAGGATTTGGGAATTGAAATTATGGATTAAAAAGCAATAACATGATGTTAAATTGTGAATTGAAGGGTCTCTGCTTGAATGCAGGGAAATCAAACAGTGCAGAGAAGTTAAGAGGAGGTGAAGAGTCATGTGTGCAAAGCACGGGGTAATTTGGCTAAATCCTGACCGTCCCCGCCGGCCAAATCGGCAATTTGGCCTTCTGGTCTCGAGATTTGTGCCACCAGATTAAATTTATATTTACTCCATTTTCCACATATTTGATTTTTCTGAACTTTTCATTTCCCATGTATTGCACGTGAAATCTTTTGGGCTTCCAAAAAGTTAAAAAGAAAAATCAGAAAAAAATAATTGTGTCTGATGGGAATCGAACACATGGGCTACGTCACAGCAATGCAAGGGCTTTACCAGTGAGTTACAAGTTGTTTCTTGCTATTATTTCATAAAAGTGATTTATAACTCAAACTCAGGCTGTAAACTGATTTCTTGTATATTAACAGAAAAATTTCGGTACAAAGATTTCAGAGTCGTTACATGAATATTTCGTGAGGAGTTTTGTATCTCGCTCTACTATCCTAAGGATGTGCGATAATCCGCACCATCCAATAGCGGGTCCCCTAACGAGTGTTGTAGAAGCGTATTTGCCAAGAATTACAAAATACCGCTTTAAAAGAAACCCGGTTTTTAAAAGATGTCGTATTTTAATGAAAAGCATATCTTTGAACCGAGCATACATATATATAGACATCGTGTTATGAAACCAAAATGTACGTGTGGGGTAGGTCATTAACCTGTGAAGTTTTCCTAAAGGTATTGTTTTAACAATTATCGAAAAGAGGTTTATACTAAAATTCAAGTTATTTTTAATGAAAAAGTTTGTTTATATTTGTTTCACATGAAAATTTTGGATAAACTCGTAGCTAAACGTTTGTAATCAAAGTTACAATTAGAGTAGTAAAATTAGCTTGACCAAACTGTAAAGGAAAATGGAGTTCTAAGTTGAAAAAGAAAAGTATCGGAGGTAACTCCACTTTATCGATATATTTTTAGGAGATGAATTGCGATGAAAAGAAAAAGAGTTGGGAGAGACTTACAGTTTGGTAATACCGAGAAAAGGGTAAGGAAGAAGGGAGGGGTTTCGTGGCGTCGTGGGAGCTCCGGAAACGGTTTCGATCTTCGACGGAAGGAGCTTGGTTGCTAACTCCACTTGACTCCACTTGCACTTAGGAACTTTTGAGGTAATTTTGCTAGAAATTTTCAGAATAGAAGGGAGTTAGGGCATGGGATGGTATTTATAGTGGAGAATTAAGGTTTGAGAATTAAAATTTTGGATAAAAAAGATATTAAATGGTGAAATGAAGGGTCTCTGTTTGATTGCAGGGAAATTAAACAGTGCAGGAGAGTTAAAGGGAGTCGAAGGGGTGTGTGTGTGCAAAGCACGGAGCCAATTGGGCTCATCCCAACCGTCGGCGCCGGCCTTTTGAAGGAAATGGGCGGTTGAGATTGAGGCAATTGCCTCGAGATCCGTGCCGCGTGCCAAGTCGGGTGTGTACACTTCATTGCACCTGTTTGATTTTTTTGAAAATTTTCATTTCTCCGTGTATTGCACGTGCAACTTTTGGGCTTCCAAAATTTAAAAAGAATAATCTAAAAAAAATAATTGTGTCTGTTGGGAATCGAACACACAGGTTACGTCACAGTAGTGCAGGGGCTTTACTAATGAGCTATAAATTGTTTTTTGTTTTTATTTAACAAAAATAATTTTTAACTCTTATATAAGCTGTAATACTCTTTTCTGTATAATAACAAGAAAATTTCTGTACAGTGATTTCAGAGTCGTTACATCTCATCTCATACTATGTGACTGCTTATTTATTGAATCTATATGACTTGTGTGATGAAACATATTGCATGATTGACTAGACTTTATCCGAATCACGAATACGTAATAACTTGGCATGAATACTTGAACTCGACTTGGAACTTGAACTTGTACTCTCTCTCTCTTTCTCTCTCTCTCTCTTATGTATTCATGGACTCAGGCAAGACTTATAATTTTAACTATAAATTAAAATAAGCGGAGATAAGGGATATTTTGGTAAAGAATGTATGTCGCGGCACGAAAGTCCACTAAAAATCAACTAACTTGAATCTCGTGTGCCGTTGTCCCGTGAGTTTGACGGGGCTTTGTATTCCACGTGATGTTGGTCCATGGGTTTGACAGACTGCTCTAATATACACGCATACCTTCACTTAAGAACTACAACAAACATGTTATTTCGTACTTATGATATTTTGCCATGCATATGATACAATGCTATGTTTATATAATTGTCATATTTAGTCGTCACTCTTATTTGTCTGCTATTACATGAGATTTCATTTTTCTACTTATGTCCATGTCATTTATCACTTTTATATTCTTATCCTTATTTTGAGGTCTTACGGAGCGTAAGTTCGCCGACAGACATTCCATCTTGTTTTCTTTGTCTTTTGAGAATGTTCGTCAGGTGACTTAAGGACATAGGAAGTAGAGCGAACGGAAAAAGAGTACTCACATCTCTCGTCACAGGCCGACAACTAGATTTCATTTCAGCTTTTCATTCAGTATGCCTCTTGTTAAGGCTTATATTGTTATTGTATTTTGTTTAAAACATCTTGTTATCTTTTTAAGACCGTGGAAGATTGGAATGTAATAATTAGTATGTTGGATTTTACTCTCTTATTTATTGTTGTTACATTTATATGTTGTTTATAAACGCTTAACGTATTTGTTGCGAGAAGGAACCTTCTCGGAATAAATACGTTGCAGATCTCGTCACGTATCTGTTTTCTATTTTTTGGAAAACGAGGCGTCATACCATGATAGTTTCATATAGTTTTGAAGTTTTCTTTTTAGTTTCCTGTAAAACGCCTAACTTTTTGTGAGTTCGGTGAACTTAAGTCTATTTTTAATTAAGCCTCCCAGTTTCTGCCTTAATTAAACTGGATTTCAATTTTGAACAGGAACGAGAGACTGGGAAGTATTAAAATAGGAAATGAAAGGGTCTGATCCGTATGTTTGATCTTCCTGCTCCACTATCGATTTTAAATTTTGAACAGCAGGAATTTTCCTCAAATTTACATTTCTTAAGGATATTTTTTATCAGCATTCAAAAATCAAAACTACCGTATTTCGTTTTGGGAAAAAACACACTTCAAACTTGGTATTTCAAAATATCATATCCAAAACTTGAAGATTATCTAAATTCGACACTTTATGTTAGCATGTTGTTGGTCAAGCTATCTCCGGTTAAATTAGTGCATATCATTCCTTATGTGCCCTCTCTAATCAGTCTCGTCTCATTTGACAATGCGCTCATCTCCTACCCATCACCACCCCCTCACCCTTATCTCCTAACCCTTGTCTTCTCACTGAGCAGCTTAGTATCTTCACTTCGCACCATATCTTCTACCCTAATCCGACTTCTTCCAGCCATGTTATTTTGATTCCGTGGTGATCGATCGTTGATTCCTCGCTTAAGGACATTTACTCGAATGTACATCAGCATATCCAGAAAGGAAAAAAGAACAATTTGAAGTTGGTTTTGATCGATCACCAAAATTCTCTCTTTCTCTAGACCAGGTGCTCACTCGAACATAAGGAAGGCATATATTAAAAACTCCTGATTTTGCTGAAAAGCACGTTGTTGTTCAAAGAGAATGAACTTATCAATATTTCTGATATAAAATTGCTTACGGTTTTGAGAAAATATATTTAAAATAAAACAACAGCTAACTCTTTAATTCTTTTAAAGTTAAAAAGAACCTCCAAAAAAGCAATTATGAATTATTTTAACCAATTTTTTTTTTAAATTCTTCATTTGTCTACGAAGATAACATATACACACGTGCATCACACATGTTGAAACCAGTCATTGTCTTACGAATTGAAACGGGTTCGAGTATTAAGAATTAAACCGGACCCGATATATAAACATAATCTATATCATTCTAGGAATGTTGGATCGGATGGAATGCTAATTCAAGCCCCACTAAAATCCAAACCCTATATCACATGTCATAATAACCGGCATCTTCTTCTTCTTTCTATGTCCGCACGAAACTTCTCAGTTCCTAATACCAAGCAGTGACTTTAACTGGGTCTAGCTCAGTTGGTATCAATTTCCTCTCCGATGTGAGAGGTCGCACGTTCGATCTATAAATGGGTTGATTTCCAAACAAATAAATAAATAGCCTACAACAACCCTTCTCAACTACGGATTGTGATTCCAATTGAGTTTCGGGTTAAGTGGAGCTCGGTGTTGGGAGTTGTGGCCTCGGCAAGTCGGTAGTTCGCACACACATCCTTATTTGAAGTAAGTTCTCCCTCCCCTTCCCGATCATTTTACCATCGACCCCCTTTTCATGCTCCCTATGATAAACCTGATCCATTACATGTTCCCACAACCGGACGTCAATCTAGAACTTAATGATTATTTTTTAATTAAATTTGAAATAACGTCGGTTTTTGTTTAAATAGCGTGAACTTCCCTGTTCCCTCACCCCATATCATGTATCCATGCTATAACTTAGATACCCCCGCATGTTTTTTCCACTTTGGTGGAACCCAATCGTCAACATTTATTTCAAAAAACAATTTACAAGTTATGTCGATTAGGATTGAAATAATGGAAGTTTTTCTCGTCTACATGTTTTTCCTTTCCATGAATCCTTACCATGATTATTAATGGTTGCATGTTCCCATCATTTAATATCGCAGAAATGTTTACAAATTATTTTTTATACTAATTGTGAATCAAGTCGGTATTGAATTGGAACATCGTAATGTACCACTTTATTGTGATATTTCATTTTTAGATGCCTTTATCATGTTACGTACCGAAACCCTATGCCTACCGCAAACTCTTATTGATAAATTTCCTTATATAATTTTGCGGCGATTTATCAAATCGTGAAATTACACCGCACCCAATATGCATTTCCGTTCTCGCAGGGATTGTTTACCCCTTTTGTACAAACATTGCCCTGCTACTGTTAGGATCCGTAGGGTAGCCTCTTCCAAGCAACTACTTGATGATTTTTCTACAAAGTTTTCAAACTTGTTATATTACCCCTAATGCCAGTTTATTGCGATAATATGGTTTATAATGCATGTTACCCTTTTACCATACTTGCTTAACAAATTGCAAGTAATAAAATACTCCTGTTTGCATGTTCACGTTGAACACATTTTCTCACATGCCATGTTATTGGACTCTTAAAAACGGTTACAACTTGCATGGGATATGATATACTTGCCTTGTTCTTGATTCCTAATAAGACATGCTCCCTGTACTTGATTGATTCATGTATCTGGGTATCTCATGTTAGAATCTGCAACTGAACCTTAAAACAAAACATGTTTGACATGGGTTACGAGGTAGTTTGGGGAATGAACGGTGTTTCGGGAGTCCCCACTGTTGCCATGATTCAACATAAGCTAACTTACATGTTAATTTACATCGTGTTGTGGTTCCGGGCGTTGACAGAATGCTAACTTACGTTCAGTGTTGTTGTTCCGTGGCAATTACGGAATACTCTCGATATGTTGTGCACTTATGTTACCCCAACTCTTAAACTAAAACACTTTTTGTAGACCCACATGCCGCATTTCCTGTATTGATCACTGTACGCTAATTTCTATTGTTTTTATTAAAAACTTGGGAGAGTTATCTCGGCGACGGATGTTTCTTTTGTTTGAAATATTCATTAGATCTAGATTGAGACTGGGACGAGGGACGCTCAGCAAGGTGAAACCAACGGTTGAAGACTTATCACACTTCCAGGCCCAATCAGGATATTAGCCTACTCCATCTTTGTTATTCGATCTGCTTCTTTATTATAATAAGTGAAATGCCATGTATTTCAAGGCATTTTACCTTTTGCCTTTTGAGACTTATATAGTACATATTTAAACTCCTTGACCGTATAGCTTGTCTTTATAGGGAATGTGTGCGTCAAAGCCAGCATTTTCCCACTCAAGATTTGAATTTCTGCACGCACCCTTTTCGTCTTGCCAAATATTAGGGTTGTCTAATTTTCCAATAATTTTTTGATGTTTTTAGGTGCTTTTTTTTAAGAAAATAGTTTGGTAATTTAGTTTGATAATACTAGGTTTTTACACGTGCTATGCACGAGGATATAATCTGAATTGGTTGATAATCATGTTAAATATTCATAACATATTTGTATTATAACCTCCAAGCCACTTGACGTGCCAATTTTGAGTGAAAATCTAAAATAAATTTTGAAAAGGACTTTCTCTAATTTATTTTTAAAATATATCCTTTTTGAAAGTTCTCTTTAAATCTTTGCTTACCATTTTATATAGTTTTTATAAGAAAAACAATTAAAAATACAAATCTCGTAAATTTTTATATTTGAAATATTTGTAATCTTTTACTTTATTTTTGGATTTTAAATCTTGAAAAAAATTCTTTAATTTTCATGTGTAACGTTTTCAATAGTTTGTAAATCATTTTACATGTATTTATTTTTCGATATGTTATAAATTGAAAATAAATCCTTTTCAAGATATATTATAATTTAAAACTAAATCGCCTCAATTCTTTTAAGCTTTTATTTGTTTCTGATTTTTTTTAATCTATCCCATTTTAGTTTTAATTTTTTAATTTTTAAATTTCGCTATTTTTTTTATATCTTCGGGTTTCTTTAAATCCTACAACTCTTTCTAGATTTTTACAATTTTCCAATCCTTTTAGATTTTTAAAATTTTGAATTTGTTCAACCTTAATTTTTTAAACTTATTTTAATTTTTTCTTTCATTTTTGTACTTTGAAATTCATACAATTATTGTTTCTGCAGCAAGAAAAGAGGTATATTTTCAAAAATAAATTTTAGAAAGGCTAGACCTGTTCTCCTGATTATTATTTATTAAAGCGTGATCTTTAAAGAAAAATATCCTTAAATCTTTACATATATTTATAAGAAAAATTGTAAATGAAGTAGTTTCTCATCTTGCAAATCTTTTTAGACTGATCTTATATTTCAAATCTTTGTATATTTTTTAGCTATTATTTTTAAATGCTTAAAAGTATTGTATTTTTATTATTTTCGCATTTGAAAATCTTTTCAAATGATTTTATATTTATATTTTTGATGTCTTCAAAAAATTTAAAATAAATATTTTAATAATATTTTTAGTTTTCCTTTATTATTTTATTGGGGTAAATTTTACTAAACCCCATCCATCTTTTGGGGGTTTTGATATAACTCAATTGAATTTTAAAAATGCTATAAAACCCTATTTATATTATTTTTAATCTTTTGTTTTTTATTTCAAGTATTTTCTTAGATATTGATACATTTTAAATATCTGTAAATCTTTTGTTTCAATTCTTGTATTGGCCTCATGCACACAATTGTTGATAATATGGCAAGAAAGATGTAAATTTTATAAAGATATATTCTCCTAACTATTCATTAAAAATGGATTCTTTTACAAAAAATGTCCTTCAATCTTTGCTCACTTTTTATACATAGTTTATAAGAAAATAAAAAAATTCATATGTTGCTATTAGTTTTAGAATTTAATATGTTTAAATCTTTGTGATGATGCTCTATATTGGCGATCTCGCAGACCAGGACACGTGGCGGATGACGTGTCCCAGAACTCAGAAGAAATAGCCCGCAGGGGCCGACCGGGCTACCTCTGTACCCGACCTGCAAGCACAAGCTGGCTCACCTCTGAGCCCCCTACGAATTGGCCTCCTCGGCCTCTTAGCTCGTCCCGAGCTGCCACAGAACCAAGATACCTTGGCCCTCCCGCTCGTTCCCGAGCTCTCCCGCCGAGGCCATCTTCCTCAGTCCCTCTGACCGACCAACTCCGCCGCTCACAGGCGTAACCGCCGCTCTGCAAATCTCGCTATGCGTGGATCCTCCGCCGGCATCATCCCGCGTTCCACGCCATCACGATCCCCATTAACGGGCGATCCGCTTATTATGCAGGCGTGACGTCGGGCGCATAACTGCCGGCGAGATTCTCGCGCCTGCTACTGCGTGCCGCCGCCACTATATAAACCCCCATCACAGAGGGGTCAAGTAAACTTTTTTCACCCCATTTAGCCGTTACTCTGCTCGGATCTCATGCTAACTTGATTGTCGGAGGGTCCTCGGTGGTACCAAACCACTCCGGGACTTCCTTGCAGGTACTCGGCGCAAACTCCTCAAACCACCAATCTCCTCAAAACCCATTGAAACCCACACGCAATAGGAGATCACCTCCAAAATCCAACGGGAGATCGACGGAAGATAACATCTGACGGAGACCCGAAAAGGACCTCCATCAGTTGGCGCCGTCTGTGGGAACTAAATGTTAGTTGTATGTATGCCATAGAGGCCAGTATTGTACAGATGATGTATACTATATTGGATGCTTGGACATATATAGAGAGGACTTTCTTGCTCGATATGATAGTATGCTATCCGATTGCTCTTTATCTTAACATGTATACTTGTCTCTTTATACTGTCTTATAGTTACATGTTGGTAAAGCCCTTAGGATGTGTACTTGACTACCTGGACTATGATGCAGATCATACTAGTGGGGACATGGTAGTCCATAAGTACATCCTTCAAGGTCCCTAGTCGTGGGTGTATCGAGACGGGGCATCGATATACCAGTGTAGACTAGCGTATACGCTTCTCGACCCATGAGATGGGCGATGGATGATCCCATATCCATTGGTGTTTGACATCAGAGATGGTATACGGGTGCTCAGTGCAGACTGAGTACACTGGACGGACTCGCCGAGAACTCCCAGATGGTATTATACCTTACGTCAGATGGCAGTTCTCAGGTGACACTTATGCAGGTTAGTATGTATACCCGAGATCGTCATAGAGTCTTGTGTGATTCCCACTGTGTTTTGATTTCCACCTTACCACGTCCATGAGGGCGTGCAAAACGGTGGTTTTTGGGTACAGTCCCGAGTCACATGGAGGCAATGAGCGATAGGAGGGGTTTCGTCTCTCCCGGTATTGGGGGTTGATGTTGCGCTGTGCTCGATTGGCTGTAACAGGGAAGTCTCTGGCCAGGGCTGATTCAGAGATTTACTGGTAAGTGTTACCAGTAGTTTCTCGACCCGTTATGAGTCTCACATCAGCACGACTTATCGGTTATTGGGGTCTGACATTTACCACCCCTAGACTTGATATGCGACATATCAGACGAGGAGACCGGACTGTACGGGAAGTGTTACCGGCAGGCTTTTACAGGAGTTGGAGCGGGCTTACTTGCTGATCTTCTGATCGCTCAATACCCGGGTAGCCATTACGTCCAGCTAGTACCGCTGACGGCTTGTGGGTGCTTGATGTGATCATCACCTACTGCCGGCGTATTGACGAGTCTTTAGAGTCCTGCATAGAGGTTTTACTGGCTCAGGCAAAATGAAATAGGAGCACGTATGTGATATGTGCGGGACCGAGAATAATGCGTGTATGTGATACCGTATTCTATTCTCGCGACTTTTTGTATCGGTCGGTTATATATGATATAGCCGGGTTATCGAATCAAGTGTTGATTCGATAAGTCGATACAATGAATGTTAGTCGGTTATATGAGATATGACCGGATTATTAAGTCAAGTGTTGATTTAATAATTAAGTGTATAATTGTATATTAGATATACTAGTTTACATTTACTAACACTTGTTCACTTTAGGGTTTTTCTCACATGAGCACAATTTTAATGTATATATGATATATATTAAAATGTGTTTTCCTTTTTGTATCATGGTTGATGATACACATGACTTGGGTGTATGAGACTTACACCATGCTATCTTTTATGTTGGATTTTAATATTCAAAGTAATTACAAAATTAGTAGAGGATTAACTAAATGCTTGAAGCTTGTGGAAGCTTGTGGAAGCATTTGACTAAATCCACTAAATTTGTTTTTACTATGGATATTTCTTAACCCAACCATAAACTTTAGCCTAGGGTTAAGTCTCTACAAGAGTTAGTATATGATACTCACTCACCATGGTTAGACTTCTCACTTGATCATTATCCTCATCTCTTTCTTTTCTTCTTTTTCTTCATTTGCAAAGAGAAAAAGCTTGCTAGGGTTTGATCAAAAGTGAGAAAGATTGTGAGAAATAAAATTCTAAAGAGAACCCACTTCCTATTTCTCCATCCTCTACTAGACTAGCACTTTAGTTTAGGGTGTTTGCTTCACTAATTCTCTAGTTAGTAAAGTAGAAGCTTGAGTTGGCATCCCCTCGACGTAGATCATCTTCGGCCTCGAAGACTTCTAGCAAGGACGCGTCTTTCCCTTCGTGAAGCCATGCAAGGGTCCGGGAGAACCACGATCGCAGCGAAGGGACTTCAACAAGGAGCTAAAAAAGTGAAGGACCGATCTACAAAGGTTGTATTTCGTGTTCCCTTAGAAGTAAAGTTGTTTACTTACTTATAGTTTCGCCTAAACTCTAGTATACGATCTTGCTTAGGGTTGTTCGGCACATAAAAATTTACTTTTGGCATGGTCGATGCCTTGTAGAGCCTTGTTAGTGTGCCTAGTAACCTTACAGTGGTATCAGAGCCTAGCTAGAACATTAGGCGATGTGTTAACGAAGTTAAAACTCCGAACGAATCATGAAACCACAAAGTAAACCCCTCTTTGGACAATTTCTAAAAATGTGGATTTTTCTGTATTAAAAATGCCTAAAAAATTCAACAGGGAAATATAAGACTTTTTGTGAAAAACGAGGGAATACACTGTTCATACCGCCGCGGAACCGCGGCCGTACCGCGCTTGGGCCGCGGATCCGCGGCAGAACAGAGGATGTATGCCCTAGTTTTTACACTATAATTTCTTTGTCTGTGATTGCTATTTTCTGGGTATTTTTAATTTGACTCAAGTGTTGAGTATTTTGGGGTTTATTTTGTAATCGTCGATTCGATCGGAGAATTTAATTTTGTTATGTTATTCCGGATAATTTAGAAAGTATTAAAATGTTCGAACGGATATCATTAACTCAATTTTTCCCGGCACGAAAAACATTCAAGTGTTGAATTTTTCTCGGGTTTAAATCTTTCGGAAAAACGTGTAAGTAATGCGATGGACCCTCTAGAAGACAACAAATCTTAACTCGATTATGTGACCGTCTTGAACTGCCTTTTGAACCTTAGGGTTTGAGGCAGTACGGCGTGCCACATATGAGGCGTTGGCTTGACCCTTCTACGGCTGGACCGTTGCTACTGTGACGCATTCTGGAATTTTTTTAAAACTCCGCTCAAGTGTTGAGCTATTTAGGAAATCTTGGGTATTTGATTATTCGATCAGAAAGTTTAATACTGTCTATTTGTCTGGAATGTGATACAATATGTGGAATTCATACAGTTAGGCATGAAATGCGAAATATGTGATATTTCGGATTTACGATGTCTAAAGAGATTGTTGTAGGGTGTTTTTTCGTCACCCCATTGAGATGGGAATACGCGCACGCTTGTCAGGCGTACTACAGATTCCCCCTGCCTAGGGTAGGCCGGGGTTTAATGATTGTGGGGATCCGAATCTCCGGCAGCCGCGGACTAAGCTGCCGTTAATTACCCCTCGCCTTTGGGGCGAGGGAACCTCCGATTAACGGGTTAAACTGGTCATGCGAACTCAATGTGCAGTGTACGTGTGTTCTGTTCTGAAAGGGGGGGTTTGGATATATCGGGAGCCACGCAGAGTTTTTACGGGGGTCCCGCTACCCGGATAGCGGGCTGGGGGTCAAGGGGGCTAGCAGCCCCCTTGCGGGGTTCGGGGCAGCGCCCCGGCCCGAAATTTTTTTTGAGGGGGAGAGTGTGGCGGAGTATGTGTATGTGTACATTTGTATACATATGTATATATATACATGTATATATAAATAAAGGGGAAAAGGGCATCCAAAAGATGCGTGGGGCAGCACCTTGGGCGCTGTGCGCTTAGGTGCTGTGCGCTCAGGCGCAAACGCGCCACGTGTCGGCACGTGGGCGCTTTGCGCATGAGCGCTGCGCGCAGGTGCGCAAGCGCGCCATGTGTAGGCACGTGGGCTTTGCGCAAGCGCGCAGGTGCGCAAGCGCGCGCCATGTGTCGGCACGCGGGCGCTTTGCGCACTTGCGCAAGCGCGCAGGTGCGCAAGCGCGCACGCGCGCCACGTGTCGGCACGCGGGCGCTTTTGCGCACTTGCGCAAGCGCGCAGGCGCGCGCGCGCGCCACGTGTCGGCACGCGGGCGCTTTGCGCACTTGCGCAAGCGCGCAGGTGCGCAAGCGCGCGCGCGCCACGTGTCGGCACGCGGGCGCTTTGCGCACTTGCGCAAGCGCGCTGGTGCGCAAGCGCGCACGCCACGTGTCGGCACGCGGGCGCTTTGCGCACTTGCGCAAGCGCGCTGGTGCGCAAGCGCGCATGCCACGTGTCGGCACGCGGGCGCAAGCGCTGCTAAAACAAATTTCTCAGAAGAGAAATCAGAGAGGAGTTGGACTCCTGAGTGTGTTTTTTTTTTTTTTTTGGGTTTAGTGAACGATATTCTTCTTCCTCCTGTTGCTTGCTAGATCTTGAAGATCAAGAGATGTGAAATCTCAAAATCTCTTCTTTTTCAGATCTAATGATAGATCCAAGTTCCCCTTTGTGGGTTTTGTGGTGAAAAACTAATTTGTTTTGAAAAAGGAAGAGTAAAACTCTTGATTTAATTCAAGAGAAAGAAGAAGGTTTTGGAACCTTGAAGATGGAAGAAAGAGCTCAGCCCTGAGACTTTTTTTTAGAGAGAGAAAAAGTTATTGGGATATTTCATTATCCTTGCCTTTATAGGCCATACATTTTACACATAGCCCCTTGGGCTTCACAAAATGGCATTTTGCCTATCCCATGGCTCATGTGCCATTTCTTTTTGCACATAAGCCATGGGCTTTACAAAAATTTGGCTTTATGCCTATTTTTCTTACATTCGTCCATAAAATAAAATAAAAGAAATACAACAAAATTATTTATTACAAAATTTTTATCTTGGCATGGGGGGAGGCCGGCCGCTTCATGTTCGGGCCCGACCCGGGCATGGGCCTACTGGATCTAGGCTTGGGCCCACTTGGTTTGGGGTTGACTTTGATTTTGACTTGGTCAACCGGGGTGTAAATTTTTACCCTAACAAATTGCCCCCCATCAATAAATGCACACCACATATGTGGGTCGTGTGCATGAAATTGATGGATCTTCTTTCACGTGGAGGCGACTTAGTTTGGTTCCCGCTTTTTGGGAAGCTGGCACTGCCCTTTTTACGACATGGACGGTCGTTGCTTGACATGTCTCCGAGACGGAGTGTCCGTGATAGACGTTTTCCCTGGCCCGGAGTTATCTGGTTCCCACTTTGTAGGAATCCTGCGCTGCCCTTTTTGCGACTTGGACGGTCGGTGCTGCCCTTTTTGCGACTTGGACGGTCGATGCTGCCCTTTTAGCGACGTGGACGGTCGGTGCTGCCCTTTTAGCGACGTGGACGGTCGGTTCTGCCCTTTTTGCGACGTGGACGGTCGATGCTGCCCTTTTAGCGACTTGGACGGTCGGTTCTGCCCTTTTTGCGACGTGGACGGTCGGTTCTGCCCTTTTAGCGACGTGGACGGTCGGTGCTGCCCTTTTAGCGACGTGGACGGTCGGTTCTGCCCTTTTTGCGACGTGGACGGTCGATGCTGCCCTTTTAGCGACTTGGACAGTCGGTTCTGCCCTTTTTGCGACGTGGACGGTCGGTTCTGCCCTTTTAGTGACGTGGACGGTCGATGCTGCCCTTTTTAGCGACGTGGACGGTCGATTCTGCCCTTTTTGCGACGTGGACGGTCGGTTCTGCCCTTTTAGCGACGTGGACGGTCGATGCTGCCCTTTTAGCGACGTGGACGGTCGATTCTGCCCTTTTTGCGACGTGGACGGTCGGTTCTGCCCTTTTAGCGACGTGGACGGTCGATGCTGCCCTTTTAGCGACGTGGACGGTCGATTCTGCCCTTTTTGCGACGTGGACGGTCGGTTCTGCCATTTTAGCTACGTGGACGGTCGATGCTTGATTTGACTTGCTTTGCTTCTTGCAATGTCAGGGGCAGACTTGACTTGCTCCGCTTCTTGCGGTGTCGGAGTGGAAGTTGACTTGTTGATTTTGATTTGGGTTGACATCAGCATCGCTATACTGGAATATGGTACCAGGAGCGAATCATCATCTGTCATGGAGAGTTTGGGATTTTGGTTTTTGTTTGGCATCTGCATTGCTGCACTGGAATAATGCCAGGAGCAACTCATCATTTGCCCTGAGAGGATTTGGGAGAAATTGGGATTGTTTTACGCCTATGGATTGTATACGGTTTTGCAGGATGTATGATCCAGACCGTAGGGCCGGAAAATTTTTGGGACTTTGTCGGCGTCTGCATCGCTGCACTAGAATATGGTACCAGGAGCGACTCATCATTCTCCGTTGGGGTATGGGATTTGGAATTTGGTTGGCGTCTGCATCGCTGCACTGGAATATGGTACCAGGAGCGACTCATCATTCGCCATTTGGGGATTGGGGAGCGATGGCTTAGGAGACAGGTTTAGATCCCTATCGCCTAAGGCTTTTCAATTTTATGGGCCGTGAGGGTCCCATAAAAGCATTTCCTCCCTACGAGTCGTAAGGATCCCGCAGGTGTATTTTCTCCTTAAGAGTCGTGAGGACTCCTAAGTGTGTTTTTCCTTTATGAGTCGTAAGGATCCCACAAAGGTTTGTTCTCCTCATGTATCGTGAGGACACATGAGTGGGTCTTCTTAATGGAGCATAATTCCAAAGGCGGAGACCAGCCGCGTAACTGGTAATTGTGGTGGGGCATGGGTATGACGAGAATTATTTGAGCCCGTGGATTGTATACGGTAGTCAACTTGGGGACCAACCGTAGGGCTGGGAGAATTTTGAGAAATTGGATTTTGGTTGGCGTCTACATCGCTGCACTGGAATATGGTACCAGGAGCGACTCATCATTCGCCGTTTGGGGATTTGGAATTTGGTTGGCGTCTGCATCGCTGCACTGGAATATGGTACCAGGAGCGACTCATCATTCGCCATTTGGGGACTTGGAATTTGGATCTTGTTTGGCATCAGCATTGCTGCACTGGAATAATGCCAGGAGCAACTCATCATTTTCCTTGGGAGGACTCGGGATTTGGGTTTTTGGTCGGCATCAGCACCGCTAACACTGAAGCGAAATGCCAGGAGCGATTCATCATTTGCCGTTTCCCGTTGGGGAATGATGGCTTAGGAGATAGGTTTGGGTCCCTACCACCCAAGGCTTTTCAATTTTATGGGCCGTGAGGGTCCCATAAAAGTATTTTCTCCCTGCGAGTCGTAAGGATCCCGCAGGTGTATTTTCTCCTCAGGAATCGTGAGGATTCCTAAGTGTGTTGCTCCATTGCGAGTCGTAAGGATCTCACGCATGGGTTTTCTCCTCACAAGGTCGAGAGGATTTTGTGAGTGTATTTCATCTCTTTTCACGAGTTTGCGCCCTTTCGGGTTTTCACAGACTCGCCGGTAGTCCTGCTGTTTTTACTCACGGAGCCCTTTCGGGTTTTCATCCGTGCCCGTTTTGCTTGTGAACACACCTTTTTATTTTTCCTCTTTTCTTTTCTTTTCTTTTTATTCTTCTTCTTTTTTTTTTTTTGCCGCTGGTGGGACTTTAAAAGTAGTCTTACCAGCAGAATTTGGGAGAGATAGGGGTCATTTACGCCCGTGGATTGTATACGGTTTTGCAGGATGTATGATCCAGACCGTAGGGCTTATGTGCTCAATTTTCCTGCGACTTAGAGCATTCACGTGTAGTATTTCTTGAGATATCGGCCATTGATGGGTGGCATGGGCCTTTCTCCCTCGGCACTTATTAGTTGGTAGGATCCTCCGTTGAACACTTTCTCGATGACGTATGGTCCTTCCCAATTTGGTTCGAATTTTCCCTTGGCATGTCGATTGAGGGTGATCGGTCTTTTGAGGACCAACACCAATTCACCTTTCTTGAAAGCGCGGAGACGGGTTATCTTGTCATAGGCCCGTGACATTTGGGCTCGGTATAGCTCCAGATTTTGCTGCACCGCGAGCCTCTTTTCTTCGAGGGCATCGAGCTCATCAAGTCGAAGGAGCACGTTTTCCTCCTCCGTCAACTCGTGCTGAACGGCCATTCTTAAGCTTGGGACTTCGACTTCGAGGGGGAGGACCGCCTCCACTCCGAAGAGCAATGAGTATGGAGTGGACTGTGTTGGAGTACGGTGCGTGGTACGATATGCCCACAACGCCTCGTGAAGTTTGAGATTCCAGTCTCTCTTGTTGGCTGGAGCATTTTTCCTCAGGAGCTTGCATAGAGTCTTATTGAAGGCTTCGGCTAGCCCGTTGGCTCTTGGATTATAGATGGAGGAATATCTCCAGTCTATCTTGTGCTGAGTAGCGAACCTTGAGACATTGAAGCTCTTGAAAGAAGGCCCGTTGTCAGAAATGATTCTTCTTGGTGTACCAAAGCGGTATAGAATATTATGCTGGAAGAATGTCAGAATATCTTTTGTCTTGACTTCTTTTAGCGGGACAGCTTCAGCCCATCTGGAGAAGTAGTCTGTCGCGGCCAGTATGAACCGGTGGCCTTTAGATGACGGAGGATCAATTGGGCCAACAATGTCGGTGCCCCAGACTTCGAAGGGCCACGACGCCACCGTAGGATGCAATGGATTGGGATGCTTGTGAATAAAATCACCGTGAATTTGGCAGATATAACATTTCTTTGCATGCTCTCCGCAATCCCGTATCATGGTGGGCCAGTAATACCCAAGCCGTTTAATTTGCAGTCGCATCTTGGGGCCAGATTGGTGAGCACCGCAAACGCCTGAGTGAACTTCTTTCATGACTTTTCGGGCTTCGGCCGATGACAGGCACCTGAGCCAGAGTTGGTCATATGACCTGCGGTATAGCGTGTCATTTACAAACACGTATCGGAGAGCTCTCTTCTTCAGCTGAATCCTCGCAGATTTTCCTTCGGGCAGCCTGTCGTATCGGAGGTACTCTATGAAGGGTTCTCTCCAATCGGGCTCGTCTTGGATGATCGAAGTTTCTTCGGCAGGACTGCTCTTCTGTTCCGCGCTTTCCTCTTCTCGTAGAGAGACTGGGGGCAGAATTTGTCGGCTCCTGACTGTGATCAGAATTTCGTCCATGTCAGGATCAGCCAGCTCCTTGGCTAAGCGAGCGAGCACGTCAGCCTTTCCATTCAACGCTCTAGGGACTCTCATTAGTTCAATGTGAGTGAACCGTTTCATGAGTTCCACCACCCGGCCTCTGTACCGAGCTAACTCGGGTTTGTATATCTTATAGTCGCCGCTTACTTGGTTGACGACAAGCTGGGAGTCACCGTAAACTTGTAGCCGAAGGATTTCCATTTCTATGGCGAGTTCCAAACCAGCTATCAGAGCTTCATACTCAGCTTCATTGTTCGTTCGAGGCTCGGTGAGAGCAAAAGAACGTCGTAGGGTTCCCATTGATGGTGTGATGAATACCAATCATATCCCTGCTTTTATCTCCGGGACACTTGATTTACTGGAGGTCCTTATCGATGAGGCCCCATCGAAGTAGAGCTCCCAACATGGCTCGTCATTCTCTAGGTGTAGCACCTGTTCGTCGGGTAACTCACAATTGAGTGGTGACCCTTCTGGTATGGGATGAGCAGCGAGGAAGTCTGCAAGAGCTTGACCTTTTACTGCTTTTTGAGGAGTATATACTATGTCAAACTCAAGTAGCATGACGGCCCATCTTGCCATTCTGCCGGCTAGGCTTGCTCTGGTCATCAAGTGTTTGAGCGGGTCGACCTTGGAGATTAGCATAACCCGGTGAGCCAGCAGATAGTGCCTCAGCTTCTTCACAGCAAATATCAGAGCCAAGCATTGCTTTTCGATTGGGGAATAGTTGTGTTCCGCCCCGACTAGAGTTCGACTGAGGTAGTAGAGGGCATTCTCTTTTCCCTCCTTATTGTTCTGAGCAAGGAGCGCACCAAGTGACTCATCTAGCGCGGCAGTGTAGAGAATCAGCGGTTTATTTGGAATGGGAGCGGCCAACACTGGAGGGTGCAACAAGTACTGTTTGATGCTTTCGAACGCTTCTTGACACTCGGCATCCCAGATAAAAGGAGCTCCTTTCTTCATGAGCTTTGAGAAGGGCCTACATCTCCCCGATAAATTTGAGATAAACCTCCGTATATAAGCAAGCTTGCCTTGAAAAGATCTTAGCTGCGTCAGACTCTTCGGAGGAGGCATCTCTATGATGGCCTTTATCTTTGATGGGTCAACTTCGATCCCTCGATGTCGAACTATGAAGCCCAGGAATTTTCCCGATGACACGCCAAAAGCGCATTTCAGAGGATTCATCTTCAGATCAAATTCCCTCAGTCTGGTGAGAACGGTCCTAAGATCCTGGATATGATCGGCCTTGGTTTCAGTCTTAACGATCAGATCATCAACATAACATTCGACGACTTTATGAATTAGGTCATCGAAGATATTGGTCATTGCCCTTTGATATGTAGCACCTGCGTTCTTCAGTCCGAACGGCATCACCTTGTAGCAATATATTCCGATCGGAGTTCGAAATGCTGTGTGCTTCTCATCCTCAGGCGACATCTTGATCTGATTATATCCAGACGAGCCATCCATAAAAGTGAACAGCTCGTAATTTGAGGTGTCATCGACCATCATTTCCATGACCGGTAGCGGAAAGTCGTCTTTAGGACATGCCTTGTTGAGATCCCTGAAATCGACACAAACTCGGATCTGCCCATTTTTCTTCTTCACTGGGACTATGCATGCGATCCAGTCCGCGTATTTCTCTTCCCTGATGAAGCCGGCATCGATGAGCTTCTTAGTTTCCTCGATGACCTTTTCTTCTAGTTCCCTTCTCATTCTTCGAGGAGCTTGTTTGACTGGCTTAGCATCAGGAGATATAGCCAATTTATGTACGGCCACTTCAGGGGAAAGGCCAGGCATTTCTTTGTATGTCCACGCGAAGCAGTCGACGAACTCATGCAGCAGGGCAATTATCTGCGCTTTCATTTCCTCTGACAAGAGCGAGCTGATGTAGGTCGGCCTTGGATTATCGGGCGTTCCTAAGTCAATCTCGGTTAGCTCGTCAAAGGTTGCTTGTCCGCCATCTTCGAGCCCTTGAGGAGCTTCTTCTGGCTCGGCTATCTCGTCGTCATCATTTGATCTTTCGCTGGCCTCACCAACATGGATCATGTAGCACGCTTTGGAATCAGGTTGAATGTAGCCTATGCCCCGTCTATCTGGAATTCGTCCATCGATGAGTGCTCGGACCTGGGGCGGATGTCATAGCCCTTCGTAAAACTTTGTTTCGGACTCCGTTTGATATAACCGGCATCCGCACTTTTTAAAGTATTCCCGCATCTCGGGCGCATACTATCTGGGATTGAGAACGGCTCTTATGCCTCTCTCATATGGAAGGCACGCGACAGACAGATCGCCCGGGTGCACAACGGGGTTTGACCCATAAAACAGGATGCCCTTCTGTCCACTTTTCCTCCCGGGAACGTAGAAAGTTTTCAGCTGGTCCACGGTGGAGATTGATAATGCATCGAGCTCTTTACACATTTGCTCTGGTACCTTTGTAACGGCTAGGGACCCTTCTGCATCTTCAAAGGTCTCTCGTAATTTCGCTTGTTGCGTGGGGGTCCAATCTGCACCGCTGTTGCACGACAGGTCCTCCTCCTCTGACTCTTCAGTGTCGCTGCCAAGATGAGGGCGGACTTTACTGCTAGATGGGCTTTCAGTAACAGATTCGTCCGTATCGCTGCCGAAATGAGGGCGAGTTTTGCGGAAGGATGGGCTTCCAGCGTCGGACTCATCAGTGTCGCTGCCGAAATGCGGGCGTACTTGGGCGTTTTTGCTTTTGAAAGTGATAGCCGGCACAGATTTGCTTTTGAGTCTTGGAGCTGGTCTATCCTCAGTCAGTTGTGGCTTAGCATTTTGGTGATTCATAAAGTACCGAGAATCTTCGTAGCGGACTTCATGCACACCGAACGGTTGGATGTCTCCGTCAATGCGTCTTTCTTCGCCATTTTTAGTATATTTCATGCATTGATGGAGAGTTGACGGAATGATGCCATAATCATGGAGCCATGGCCGCCCCAAGAGAATCTTATAAGACGTGTCGGCGTCGATCACGTATATCTTAGCTTCAGTTTGCAGATCCCCGAATTTGATTGGCAAAGCTATAGACCCTAGAACTTGCTGGCAATTTTGGTTGAACCCTTGAATGACAATCCTTTCCCTCGACAGGTGTCGGACGTCCATTGACAAACTCTTCAGAGTTCGCAAGTTCATGATGTTCACTGAGGACCCCGGATCAATCAATATGCGATTAATTCGATCTCCGTCGCTGTACCCGGTCACGTAAAGCGGCCGATTATGCTCAGCCGTTCCCAGTAGCAAGTCTTCATCCTTAAATGTGACTGCGGCGGCATGCAAAGCGTGCTGGGCTTCTTTCATATTAATTTCCGCAAAGTGAGCCTGATACCGCTCGGGGTTTTGTAGAGCGTGAATGAGAACGTCTCTAAGCTCCTTAGATAGGACCAAGGCGTCGTAGATGCTCAGGAGAGATGGAAGCTTCCGGAGATGTGCCAAGACATTATAGTCCACCGAGGAAGGACTTATGTTTTCATCGGCCGGTTCTCTGCCATCTTCTTCATTAGCGACATGTTTTTCCTTCCCTTTTGGGGCGTTGCCCTGATTTTGCGGTAGAGCCCTGCCGCTTCTGAGCTGGATTTGATTGGCCTTTGTGGTGAGCTCCTCGTCCTCTTCCGGAAAACAGAGATCATCCTCGGAGTCGCTGCCAAGATGGATGGCGTAGCAGGTCGCTACTGGGATCTCTTCATTGGAGTCTTCTTCTAACTCCTCCAGAATTTCAGCCGCTTGTACAGGGAAGAACTCCTTCAATTGAATCAATGTTCTTTCCTTTTGTTCATATTCTTCGAGGGAATCGATATATTTTTGAATGGTCGATCTCCCTGTAGACTCTTTTTCACGCCGAGCTGCACTTTTCTTCTTCTTCAGCTTCTTGGATTTTGAGCCTGATGGAGCTGCATTGGCAGCTGGACTGGTAGGCTTCTTCTGCCATTCCCATTCCGTCCTGGGTTCTTTCCGAAGTAGCTTTATCATCTTCTGCGTCTTATTAGATATGTGCGTACTCCACGGAGGCCGCGATGAGTCCGTTTCATTTCTCAGGGCAGCGGGTTCGGCTGTCTGCTCCCAGAAGGCTTAAGTTTCTGTCTGTATAAAGTTGGTGGTTGCAACTTGGTTATTCACCAACACACTTTTGGACAGCTCGATCTCTCCAGCCTTGTATTGCTTCTCGACCCAGTCTTTGAAGATATAGCAATCCTCGATCGCATGGCTCACTACTCGGTGGTACGGGCAATACAGAGGATTGTCGGTCATTTTTGCTTCTTGGGGTCTTTTCGACTCCGGCAATTGTAGGCCGTTGTTCAAGGCATCTTTAAATATCTTACGGACCTTGACCCTTCTGAAAGAGTAAACCTTGTTCTTCTTCTCCTCTAGGGAAGGCCCATCTCCTCCCAGCAATGGCTTTCAAGACCGGTTGGTTTTGGATTCGCCCGCCCTTCGCTTTTCTTCATTGTCGGAGGCATTGAAGACATTGGTACTGCTGGAACTCCCGCTTCTACGGTTGTCGTCCCGCTTGCTTTTCCAGGTTTTGTCTCTCTGAGTATCCGGCGGGGACTCTTGCTTTGAGCGTTCCAGCATTTGGACTTTCTTGGTTAGCTCCTGAAATGTCTTGAGGCCCGCTGTACACAAGAATGGGACCATCCAATTGCTGAGGTTCCCAATGAGAAGGCTGACGGACTGGTCCTGCTCCAGCGGCGGTTCGCACTTGACCGTGAGATTACGCCATCGAGCGATAAAGTCAGTGTTGCTTTCATTCTTCCCCGGCTTGGTCCTCACAAGGTCGGCAATGGAGATTTTATCACTGACGCTCATGAACCTTTGCCGGAACAGAGACTCCATTTGGGCAAAGGTAATGACGGACCCATCTGGTATGCTCGCGTACCAGTCGAAAGCAACGCCGGTCAGGCTATTGACAAACTGACGAAGAAGGAGCGCGTCATTGCCCCCTGTATTTCCGCACGATGCTTTGAAGTGGGCGACGTGCTGATTTGCATTCCCCGTTCCATCAAATCTTCCGAACTTAGGAATAACGTAGCCGCTTGGGAACTCAATCAGGTCGTACTGCGTGGGATATGGCCGCCCGCTACTGCCGATTTCTTTCTGAGCTTCAGCTTCGGCCACCAATGTTTTAACCTTGCTGGTGACCAAATCCATTATCCGACCCTGTGTTAGCGGGATAATGCTATCTGGGGCCAAGGCGTCCCCAGAAGTAGAGTGTGGCCGGCTTTCCTGTGGCTCGACCAGTCTTGGACCCGAAGGAACAGGCATTGGCTGCCTCGGATTGTCATCACCCGGCTGATTAGTAGCGGCTTGTGCTTGATTGGGAGGTGCTCGAGCAATTTGAGCCGTAAGCTGCATCACAACATTTGTTAGGTCGTCAATTTTCGAATAGAGCTTGGCCATCTCTTTATCCTTGCTCCTGAGCTGTTTTCGAAGCTCTTGAAGCAGCTCTTGCTCTGCGGTCCTGGGGCGGAAAGTCGGCTCTTCCTCGCTGTCTGAGCTTGACTCTGCATGGACCGAGGGGTCTTTCTGCCTATCATCCTCATCGAGAGGGTTTTCTTTATCCAGCGGGGGCGGCTGTTCTTAGGCAGCGGCAACCACATTCAGGCTAGATTGAGCTTGGGATGTGGTGGCCCTATCCTTGCTTTTGCTGCGAAGGTTGTCACTGGGGCGCCCGCCCGCCATATAGACCGTATGGATGATATATCCGGCCGTCTTTCTATTATTGGCAGCTGATTTCACGGATTGCTGTCTTGACCCCCTTGTTTCGGTAGCTGGTAGTCGATTGAAGGTGGCTGGCCTAACCAGGTTCTTGAATGGTGCTGGCGCTTCTTTTCTGGGTTTGCCCCGCTGCTTTCGAGCGGCACAGAGTGCTTGATAGACTCTTGAAGAGACAGTGTCATACTTTTTCTGTTGGGGCCGGGACACGTCTCTTTGTGGCACTGTTCGGACCGCTGTCTTCTTGATTCTAGCGGTCATGGCATTTTTCTGAACCCACTTCAGAGGCTCGAAGGAATTGCTGATTCCTACGTCCGACTCAGCCGTCGTCGCTGGGCAACCCTGCACTTGGAACTTCACAAGATTCCATTTGGCCGAAGCCTTGGCCCTCTTGTTGGCTCGATACCTAAGCCGCTTCTGCCTTAACTTTTCTGTTCTAAGCACCTGGCAGACTTCGGCTCTTTGGGAAGACACCGCAGACCGGGCGATGGAGGGCCTTGGAGATACGCTCAATTGTGCATTTGTTGGAGTCATCGCCTGAGCTCGTCCGCAACATTTGATTTTGCATTTTGTACCGAAGTTCTTGCCCCCCGCTGGAGCACCAGAGAATCGTTCAGATAGCGTCTTAAGTTTCGGTTGTGGTGCCTTGGCGATCACGACATTCGGCCTCTTGCCCCTCGAGACCGGCTTGGCTGCCTGTTTCGCTGGGATTTCCGCCAGATGAGCGCTTCCGGCAGGGTAGATGATGACGGAGCCAAACTGGCAGGGCGGTTCTTCCCACTGTCGACTGAGGCTTGCGGGAAGAACCACACGAGCATTGATCTTGACCACGTACGGAATCGGGGTCATGTTGGAAGCTGAATTCGTCTGGGGAGACATTGTAATCGAAGGTTGATTGCTGCATGGAAAAAAGAACATCATTTCAGTATAGGCAATCGATATGTATATTGATTGAGTTCGTATGAACGTTTAACCCGAAATATGGGAGGAGAGATTGGTCCCACCGGGCGTGCCAGAATCTGTAGGGTGTTTTTTCGTCACCCCATTGAGATGGGAATACGCGCACGCTTGTCAGGCGTACTACAGATTCCCCCTGCCTAGGGTAGGCCGGGGTTTAATGATTGTGGGGATCCGAATCTCCGGCAGCCGCGGACTAAGCTGCCGTTAATTACCCCTCGCCTTTGGGGCGAGGGAACCTCCGATTAACGGGTTAAACTGGTCATGCGAACTCAATGTGCAGTGTACGTGTGTTCTGTTCTGAAAGGGGGGTTTTTGGATATATCGGGAGCCACGCAGAGTTTTTACGGGGGTCCCGCTACCCGGATAGCGGGCTGGGGGTCAAGGGGGCTAGCAGCCCCCTTGCGGGGTTCGGGGCAGCGCCCCGGCCTGAAAATTTTTTTGAGGGGGAGAGTGTGGCGGAGTATGTGTATATGTACATTTGTATACATATGTATATATATACATGTATATATAAATAAAGGGGAAAATGGCATCCAAAGGATGCGTGGGACAGCACCTTGGGCGCTGTGCGCTTAGGTGCTGTGCGCTCAGACGCAAGCGCGCCACGTGTCGGCACGTGGGCGCTTTGCGCATGAGCGCTGCGCGCAGGTACGCAAGCGCGCCACGTGTAGGCACGTGGGCGCTTTGCGCACTTGCGCAAGCGCGCAGGTGCGCAAGCGCGCGCCACGTGTCGGCACGCGGGCGCTTTGCGCACTTGCGCAAGCACGCGCGCGCCACGTGTCGGCACGCGGGCGCTTTTGCGCACTTGCACAAGCGCGCAGGTGCGCAAGCGCGCGCCACGTGTCGGCACGCGGGCGCTTTGCGCACTTGTGCAAGCGCCTAGGTGCGCAAGCGCGCGCGCGCCACGTGTCGGCACGCGGGCGCTTTGCGCCCTTGCGCAAGCGCGCTGGTGCGCAAGCGCGCGCGCCACGTGTCGGCACGCGGGCGCTTTGCGCACTTGCGCTGCGTGCTGCTAAAACAAATTTCTCAGAAGAGAAATCAGAGAGGAGTTGGACTCCTGAGTGTGTTTTTTTTTTTTTGGTTTAGTGAACGATGTTCTTCTTCCTCCTGTTGCTTGCTGGATCTTGAAGATCAAGAGATGTGAAATCTCAAAATCTCTTCTTTTTCAGATCTAATGATAGATCCAAGTTCCCCTTTGTGGGTTTTGTGGTGAAAAACTAATTTGTTTTGAAAAAGGAAGAGTAAAACTCTTGATTTAATTCAAGAGAAAGAAGAAGGTTTTGGAACCTTGAAGATGGAAGAAAGAGCTCAGCTCTGAGACTTTTTTTTAGAGAGAGAAAAAGTTATTGGGATATTTCATTATCCTTGCCTTTATAGGCCATACATTTTACACATAGCCCCTTGGGCTTCACAAAATGGCATTTTGCCTATCCCATGGCTCATGTGCCATTTCTTTTTGCACATAAGCCATGGGCTTTACAAAAATTTGGCTTTATGCCTATTTTTCTTACATTCGTCCATAAAATAAAATAAAAGAAATACAAAAAAATTATTTATTACAAAATTTTTATCTTGGCATGGGGGGAGGCCGGCCGCTTCATGTTCGGGCTCGACCCGGGCATGGGCCTACTGGATCTGGGCTTGGGCCCACTTGGTTTGGGGTTGACTTTGATTTTGACTTGGTCAACCGGGGTGTAAATTTTTACCCCAACAATTGTGGATTTCAAATGTTGTAGTTTTACACTTTATTTTCTATGACCGTAAGTGTAATATGTGATATCTCCGGTTTCGTTACTGTATGTCAACGACAATTGGGATGCGCATATTTACTTACGTTGATAATATGTGATGTTATGTATTGCTGGATATGTTATATTGAATCGCGTTCTGAATAGCCGGGGGTTTTATGTGAGATGAGAGTTTTTATTTTCATTCATGTAAAATTAAATGTATGTAATATTCTTTTATTGGGGCACTTCCGGGATGAGGTCGATGTCACCATTTTTATATTATTTATTTTTCCGCACTAGGATAGACCCAAGGAGGAGAGCACAAGTAACCGGGTTCTGGAGTCCAGTGGGAGACCAACTCGAGGAGTCGAGTCCGGGTCTTCTAACTCTAGAATTGGTAGGGTTGCTTGCCGCTCTCGTAGGGGTCTAGGGGTGTGGGTTTGGCTATTCATCGCGACCGTGGAATCCGTGTTTTATAGGGCTCAAAATAAAACACGGACGTCCTAGTATATCCAATGTTTCATAAATTTCTTCTGCTGCGATATCTGTGATGTGATCATTTGATGTTCTGTGATAAATACTGTATATAGTATATATGATATATTATATAGGCGTTACTTATGTTTTACACCCGCGCTAGCCCTGCCCCGCTCTGCCGTTAGTTACCTAACCTAACAGTGCACGAGGGGATATCGAGGCGAATGCGGATGGCATAAGTGTACGTCGTATTTATCTGTGATGTTTAGGTGACTTAAATGATGGGACTTCATTAATGTGATTAATGAAAGAAAAGAAACCTAAAAGATGTTGTAGAATCAAATTTTTTAAAAAGGGTAGCTACAGTTTTGCTTTGCAAAGCGATATATATGATATATCCCGCACCTTATTCGATGAGGAAAGAGCCGAGATCCCTTTACCGGGAGTGACCTCTTTAGCAAAACTGGCAGATGCTACAACACTCGGTTTGTTTTTTATTGCTTTTGGAGTTTTGCTTTGCATAGTGATGTATATGATATATCCTGCACCTTATTCCATAAGGAAAGAGCCGAGATCCCTTCACCGGGAGTGACCTCTTTAGCAAAACTAATGAAAGCCTCAAAATCACTCCATTTCAAAATTCACTTGATTCTACAACGATATCAAGTTCATTACGCAATAGGTTTTCAGAAAAACCTGTCGTATCCCTCCGTCATTTCAGATAAGTCCTACTTAGTATTCGTGCTACGTTTGTTGGCCTGCGTCAAGGCGTAGTGTGCGGTAGCTAACTAGTATTTATCTGCTTATGCATATGATGCAGATTGGATTAGGGTAGTCGTGCAACTTTGTTGGCCTGCGTCAAGGGTCGTACGGGTGGGTTTAATTCAATCAAGAAATAACGGGTTGAACTTGACTAGCGCACTATGGTTTGTTGGCCTGCGTCAAGGTCATAGGACACTAGGGGCAAAATATTATCGGGAATTTCAAATGTTGAAATTTGCAATGAGATTGCATACCTTCTATGAGATAGTTGGATCCCGATACCCACTGCGAGTAATTGTTACTCCTGGAAGAGTTTTACACATGACAATTAGCCGATCAAGTAGGTGTCTAGAAAGGTGTCAACGGGGTTACGCCTCTGGGAAAACGAGGTTTACTTTAATTAGGTCCGTGCGAAAGCATGGGGAACCTCCCTCAAAGTACCGACACTGGCCTGGCTGAAAGATTGGCGAAGTTGTAGGGTGTAATTAATCCGGCTAGTCTTTCCTTTTAGGGTTTGAAGGAAGATTTGATAAAAACAGTGGGAGCCATCCTGATTAGATAAAATAATAACCAATCTGATCTTGCAAGACCATACGCTAAAGTGTTTTCTTCTCTCTCTCTCCAGGTAGCGACCATATCATGCCTTAATCAAGATAATAATATGGATGTATTGACCGAACCCGCATGTTATACTGTGCTGGGGAACGTTGGTTCCGTTCTTTCTTATAAGAGTTATAAGACTGAACAGGACATAGGGGAATACCAGGATTCCCATGCCACCCGTATGAAGAAAGTACATGTTGATGCATTTTCTTCGGGTGTGTTCGTTACAGAGAACTGTTTCTCCATTTCCTCTACGTCCTGGGTATTAGATACCGGGTCAAGATCCCATATATGTAATCAGTTACATGGGCTTAAGAAAGGTAGAGAACTTGGAGAAGGTGATAAAGATATAAGGGTTGGAAATGGTGCAATTGTTGCAGTTAGAACCGTCGGGGAATATCACCTTGTATTGCCAACTGGTAATACATTGATTCTGAACGAATGCTATTACATGCCGAACCTGATATGCAACATTATATCGGTTTCTTTGTTGAGTAAAGAAGGATATAATTTTGTATTACAGGATAATGTTATGAACATTTTTCTAAACCAAAAGTTGGTTGGATCAGGCACGATGTGCAATGGCATTTATGTTCTAAATCAATCAACAGTTCTGAGCATAACAAACACACACAAGAGGAAGAGTTCAGAAATGAACGAATCCTTCTTGTGGCATTGTAGACTGGGTCACATCAATGCGACACGACTAGCTAAGTTGCATAAGGATGGATATTTGAATCCGTTTGAATGTTCATCTTATGACACTTGCCAGTCATGTCTCAAAGGCAAGATGACCAAAACTCCGTTTACGAGACACGGAGAGAGAGTTACGGAACGCTTGGAACTGGTACATAGTGATGTATGCGGCCCCATGTCTACACATGTCAGGAATGGTTCTTCATACTTCATTACATTCACTGACGATATCTCTAGATTCGGATATGTGTTCCTGATGAAACACAAATCAGAAGCTTTTGAGAAATTTAGAGAATATAAACAAGAAGTCGAGAACCAAACCGGAAAAAGTATTAAAATCCTTCGATCTGATCGAGGAGGTGAATACTTGAGCAATGAATTCCTGGACTTCCTAAAAGAGAATGGGATTCTCTCTCAGCTGACTCCTCCATATACACCACAGCACAACGGTGTATCGGAACGGAGGAACCGCACCCTATTAAATATGGTGCGCTCTATAATGAGCACAGCTGAGTTACCTATTTCCTTCTAGGGGTATGCACTGGAAACAGCTGCAGACCTATTGAATATGGTTCCTACCAAATCTGTGACAACTACTCCATATGAGATATGGAAAGGAAAGAGACCATATCTTAATTATGTTAAGATATGGGGTTGTCCGGCCTATGTAAAAACGCAAAATCCGGACAAACTCACGGCAAGGTCCATTCTGTGTAAGTTTATTGGATATCCCAAACATTCGCGCGGGTATATCTTCTACCAAACCGAGGAACAAAAAGTGTTTGTTTCTCGACATGCCACCTTTTTAGAAAAGGAATTTCTTGAAAAAGAGATTAGTGGCATGGAGGTAGAACTGGAAGAGGTTCCAGCAATACAGACTACGACAGAAGATTTGGTTGAACCGGAGGATTCAGTAGTTCCCAACGAACCTCAGCCTCTCCGCCGATCTAGTAGGGTTCCTCACCCACCTGAGAGATACTATGGTTTTCTCATGGATGGTGGGAGCGAGGATTGCATCATGGTTGATGATGACCCAACTAGCTTCGAGCAGGCCATTACGAGTGGGGACTCAGTAAAATGGCTGGATGCAATGCGGTCCGAGATGGAATCCATGTACACCAACAAAGTATGGACTTTGGAAGATACTCCTGAAGGGGTAAAACCCATTGGGAGCAAGCGGATCTTCAAGAAAAAACTTGGTGTAGATGGGAAAGTGGAGACTTTCAAAGCTATACTTGTTGCTAAGGGTTTTCGTCAAAGACCAGGTGTGGACTATGACGAAACCTTTTATCCAGTGGCTATGCTTAAATCCATCCAGATCATGCTTGCCATCGCTGCATATCATGACTACGAAATCTGGCAAATGGATGTTAAGACCGTCTTTCTAAACGGTGATTTAGAAGAGTGCGTGTACATGACTCAGCCAGAGGGCTTCGTAGATAGTGGGAGCAGCGGGAAGGTGTGCAAGCTGCTTAAATCCATTTATGGATTAAAGCAAGCATCGCGGAGTTGGAACATCTGCTTTGACGTCGTTATCAAAGAGTTTGATTTCGTCAAAAACGTAGATGAATCTTGTATCTACAAGAAGGTGGCAGAGAGTAAGGTTGTCTTCCTCGTATTGTACGTGGACGGCATACTCTTGATAGGAAATGACATTCCTATGCTGCAATCGGTCAAGCTCTTCTTATCACAAAGATTCTCAATGAAAGATCTTGGTGATGCCTCCTGCATATTGGGAATTAGGATCTATAGAGATAGATCTAAAAGGATATTGGGATTGTCCCAATCCAGGTATATTGACACCATACTAAAGAGGTTTAGTATGGAAGAGTCCAAACGTGGGTTTTTACCCACGATCTCAGGGCTCACTCTCTCCAAAGAGATGTCTCCCAAGACTGATTTGGAGAGAGCTCGCATGCAAGGGATACCCTATGCTTCGGCTGTAGGCACTATCATGTACGTGATGCTATGTACCAGACCCGATGTAGCATACTCACTAAGTGTAGTTAGTAGGTATCAAGCTGATCCTGGAGAGAGTCACTGGACAGCTGTGAAGAGCATTCTCAAGTACTTGCGAAGGACTAAAGAGATGCTCTTGGTGTATGGTAACGGAGAACTCCAGGTGGAGTCCTTTACCGATTCGAGCTTCCAGAGTGATAAGGAAGACTCTAAGTCGCAGTCGGGTTTTGTCTTTACCCTTTACGGAGGGGCGGTTAGCTGGAAGAGTTCCAAGCAGGAAACCGTGGCAGACTCGACGATGGAGGCTGAATACATCGCTGCCAACGATGCTGCCAAAGAGGCTGTCTGGATCAAGAAGTTCATTACTGAACTTGGAGTGGTTCCATCCATTGAGCATCCAATACCTTTGTATTGCGATAACAATAGAGCGGTGGCTTTGGCCAAGGAACCCAGGTCCCATCAGCGATCCAGGCATATTCTGAGGCGGTATCACCTGATCCGGAAGATAGTTGATCGCCGGCAGATCGAGGTCAGGAGGGTTGACACGAAAAACAGCATTGCGGATCCACTCACGAAGGCCATTCCCCAGATACAGTTTGAGAGACTCTTCGGGATGCTAGGTATGCGATACTACAGCAGCTGGCCCTAGTGCAAGTGGGAGATTGTTAGTTGTATGTATGCCCTAGAGGCCAGTATTGTACAGATGATATATATTATATTGGATGCTTGGACATATATAGAGAGGACTTTCTTGCTCGATATGATAGTATGCTATCTGGTTGCTCTTTATCTTAACATGTATACTTGTCTCTTTATACTGTCTTATAGTTACATGTTGGTAAAGCCCTTAGGATGTGTACTTGACTACCTGGACTATGATGCGGATCATACTAGTGGGGACATGGTAGTCCATAAGTACATCCTTCAAGGTCCCTAATCGTGGGTGTATCGAGACGGGGCATCGATATACCGGTGTAGACTAGCATATACGCTTCTCGACTCATGAGATGGGCGATGGATGATTCCATATCCATTGGTGTTTGACATCAGAGATGGTATACGGGTGCTCAGTGCAGACTAGGTACACTGGACGGACTCGCCGAGAACTCCTAGATGGTATTATACCTTACGTCAGATGGCAATTCTCAGGTGACACTTGTGCAGGTTAGTCTGTAGACCCGAGATCGTCATAGAGTCTTGTGTGATTCCCACTGTGCTTTGATTTCTACCTTACCACATCCATGAGGGCGTGCAAAACGGTGGTTTTTGGGTACAATCCCGAGTTACATGGAGGCAATGAGCGATAGGAGGGGTTTCGTCTCTCCCGGTATTGGGGGTTGATGTTGCGCTGTGCTTGATTAGCTGTAACAGGGAAGTCTCTGGCCAGGGCTGATTCAGAGATTTACTGGTAAGTGTTACCAGTAGTTTCTCAACCCGTTATGAGCCTCACATCAGCACGACTTATCGGTTATTGGGGTCTGACGTTTACCACCCCTAGACTTGATATACGACATATCAGACGAGGAGACCGGACTGTACGGGAAGTGTTACCGGCAGGCTTTTACAGGAGTTGGAGCGGGCTTGCTTGCTGATCTTCTGATCGCTCAATACCCGGGTAGCCGTTACGTCCAGCTAGTACCGCTGACGGTTTGTGGGTGCTTGATGTGATCATCACCTACTGCCGGCGTATTGACGAGTCTTTAGAGTCCTACATAGAGGTTTTACTGGCTCAGGCAAAACGAAATAGGAGCACGTATGTGATATGTGCGGGACCGAGAATAATGCGTGTATGTGATACCGTATTCTATTCTCGCGACTTTTTGTATCGGTCGGTTATATATGATATAGCCGGTTTATCGAATCAAGTGTTGATTCGATAAGTCGATACAATGGATGTTAGTCGGTTATATGAGATATGACCGGATTATTAAGTCAAGTATTGATTTAATAATTAAGTGTATAATTGTATATTAGATATACTAGTTTACATTTACTAACACTTGTTCACTTTAGGGTTTTTCTCACATGAGCACAATTTTAATGTATATATGATATATATTAAAATGTGTTTTCCTTTTTGTATCATGGTTGATGATACATATGACTTGGGTGTATGAGACTTACACCATGCTATCTTTTATGTTGGATTTTAATATTCAAAGTAATTACAAAATTAGTGGAGGATTAGCTAAATGCTTGAAGCTTGTGGAAGCTTGTGGAAGCTTGTGGAAGCATTTGACTCTCCACTAAATTTGTTTTTACTATGGATATTTCTTAACCCAACCATAAACTTTAGCCTAGGGTTAAGTCTCTACAAGAGTTAGTATATGATACTCACTCACCATGGTTAGACTTCTCACTTGATCATTATCCTCATCTCTTTCTTTTCTTCTTCTTCTTCATTTGCAAAGAGAAAAAGCTTGCTAGGGTTTGATCAAAAGTGAGAAAGATTGTGAGAAATAAAATTCTAAAGAGAATCCACTTCCTATTTCTCCATCCTCTACTAGACTAGCACTTTAGTTTAGGGTGTTTGCTTCACTAATTCTCTAGTTAGTGAAGTAGAAGCTTGAGTTGGCATCCCCTCGACGTAGATCATCTTCGGCTTCGAAGACTTCAAGCAAGGACGCGTCTTTCCCTTCGTGAAGCCATGCAAGGGTCCGGGAGAACCACGATCGCAGCGAAGGGACTTCAACAAGGAGCTAAAGAAGTGAAGGACCAATCTACAAAGGTTGTATTTCGTGTTCCCTTAGAAGTAAAGTTGTTTACTTACTTATAGTTTTGCTTAAACTCTAGTATACGATCTTGCTTAGGGTTGCTCGGCACATAAAAATTTAATTTTGGCATGGTCGATGCCTTGTAGAGCCTTGTTAGTGTGTCTAGTAACCTTACACTAAACTCCACAAGAAAAACTAAGTTGGCCTTCCGATCTCCATCCACATGGCAAGCAATCACCCTGAAGATCCAGATACCAGCCGCCGCCTCCCCCTCAACGGAGGCACGGATGAACCTCCTCCGGCGACCGTCATCAACGCCGTCGCCGGCCGAATAGACCGACTACAGTCTATCGTGGAGGCGCTCATCCGCATCTAAACGGCCGGGCCAGGGCCCCAGATCGCCGCTCCTCCGCCTCCAGAAGACTCTGCCCTTGTCGGCATGGCTGACCACCGGCAGGCTACGACCCATGGCCACAGATCTCATGGGCCGATACTCCCTGAGGCCCGCTGGGCGCCCCATAGCTCCACACCAAGATCCGCTACCAGAGCACCTCGCCTTGAGCCTCCTCGCGACCTTTACCCCCCTGAGGAGATGTCGGTCACCTCGTCTGTCCCCAGGCATAATCGATACCTCCTCCTTCGACGGGGTCGCACAGAAGGGGCTCGCCACGACGGCTCGAGGGCCACCTCGCCCGGGGATCTGAGGAACCTCATCGAGAGGAACCGGGGCCGTGCCCGGACGTAGATCTCCCACAGCAGAGGCCAGGGATCACAAGGTGCCAAATCCTCGGGGTACCACGGCCGACTTGATGCCCTCAAAAATAAGATCGAGGGCATGCGCTGGGAAGGTCACCTCTCGGGCGACGGGGCTAAGTACGCCGCCGACTCGCTCACCAAGCCATTTACCGAGGGACTGCCCGCTATCCACGTCTCCTCGCAAAACTGACCCGAAATACCATTTGGATGCTTTCACCGCGAGGATGAGCTTCCACCGCGGGGATGAGCTTCCAGGACCATTCCGACGCCGCCCAGTGCAGGGCCTTCCCAGCCACCCTCATCCGCTCTGGTCGGGATTGGTTCCGAGGACTCGAGCCTCGCTTAATCTCGACCTTTGACGAGCTGTCTACTCAGTTCCTCGGCCACTTCGTCAGGAACCGTCAGCAGAGGCGCACGGTCGACTACCTCTTCACAATTAAGAGCGGGGATAAGAAGACGTTCAAAGCTTACGCCGCCCGCTTCTACAACGCCCTCCTCGAGGTCCCCCAGCATCGGGACGAGACCGTCATCACGGCGCTCAGATCTGGTCTTAGGCACAAGGAGTGGTTGCGCTCCTTTGCGTTGGCGTAGCCTAAGACCATGGCCGAGGTCAAGGCGTGGACCGAGCTCGAGATCCAGCTCGAGTCCGATGTGAACGCGAACCTCCCTCGAGCAGAACGGTCCGACCAGAAGAAGAGGGCTCGGGAAGAGAAGCCAGAGCGTCAGCAGCCCTATCACCCGAAGTTCCAGGAGTAGACCCTGCCCAACGTCTCCCTCGCAGTGTTACTAGAGGAGGCCCAGGGCGAGGGGTTCTTCAAGTTCCCTCCAATCCCGCGTCAGGCCTCGAAGCGAACCCGGGGCTCCCGACCGCGCCTTCCACCGGACGTTGGGCCATGCCACTGAGGATAGTAAGCAACTCCGGAATTACATCGAGGAGCTTATCCAATCGGGGCACCTCGCCTACTTGAGGGATAAGCGGCAGGGCGACCGCGAGCAGGAGCAGCGTCCCCCTCCCGCCGAGTTAATCATCGGCCAGATCATGCTCGTTTCGGCAGATGACCAGTCAGGAGCCCAGGGAGCCCCGTACCCGGTGCCGAGCATGGAGACCGACAAGCCTCCAGGAAGCTCAGGCCACGCTAATAAGGTCATCTATTAGCACGTAATTATTTTAGGGCAATGTAAACTCTTCCTAGGGTCTGTTGTAAATTTAATAAAGATCTGGAACATTGCGAAAAAGAAGGAAAGGTCTCATTTATTCAAGAAGGTATTATGGGCTCCTCATCCATACATACAAAAAGAAAAAGAAAATTACATCAGCGGGGGAAGGCGGTGCAGAGAGCACTGCTCATGATACTCAGTAAAGATCTCCGCCAGCCGAGGCCTCGCGAGATCCAACCTCAGCCCTCGATTTCCCCCGCGCGCGTTGACCTCGAGCCTCAGTTCGTAGCACTCGCGGACGAGCGCCACCTGAGCGAGCCAGCCGACTTACGGAGATCAGGCCGAAGCGCCTCAGAGACCGCGGCTTGCCCACGACCTCGTCGTAGAGCTGCTCGGACAAGGGGTTGTAAAGCCCCGGCGACGCCTTCTAGATGGAGTACATCAGCAGCTGCAGCAGGGGGGAGCGCCGGGGGAGTAGCAGGCCGAAGTGGTCTTCGATGCTCCCATAGACCAACTGCACCGTGTCCTCGGTGCAATTCTGGTCATAGAGGTATACGTCTTCGAAGTGGACGATATTGGGGATGGTAAAGGGGAAGTCCTCCATTCTCAACGATTTGTTTACGAAGAAGGAAAGGACCAGTGCTCCCTCAGCCTTATATAGCCCACTGCGCCCCAACGGAACCCAACAGTCGCCCGTTTTCGCCCGCAAAGTCGCTACCACGCGGCGATCATTGAGCCTTCTCTGGCAGAATCGAAACGACGCGACTCTGGCGCTTCGCCTCCCCGCGCATTCAATGCGCATGCTACGCGCACGTTCGCCGTGACCGTTCCTGTTCCCCATACCTGCCACGGGATGGTCGGGCGAAACCTCATGAAGAATCGGCCAAGCACCTACCATTCTCAGCCATCCCTGGCCGGTAGCTTCCCTACACGCAACGCCGGGGATCAAAGCCCTCGCCAAGAGGCAACCGCGCAGCTTCCATGCCCGGTTATCCTTAGCAGGCCTACTACTTCCGCTCCAACGCTATGGATCAAAGTCCTCCGTAGAGGCAGCCGAGCGGCTTCCCTGCTCGGCTATCCCCGGCTGGTAGCTTCCCTACTCGTAACCCCGGGGATCAAAACCCTCGCCAAGAGGCAACCGCGCAGCTTCACTGCCCGGTTATCCTTAGCAGGTCTCCTACGGCCCCTCCAACGCTAAGGATCGAAGTCCTCCTTAGAGGCAGCTCAGCAGCTATCCTGCTCGGCTATCCCCGGCTGGTAGCTTCCTACCACAACCGACAGGGATCAAAAGCACTCCCAGAGGCAGTCGAGCCCGACCCTCGCTCGGCTATCCTTCAGGACAAAAGCCGTTGCCAAGAGGCACCGGGCAGTAACCCTGCTCGGCCAAGGGTCCTTGGTAGGCTTCTTACAGCCCCTCCCATGCTAACAACCAAAGTCCTCCTTTGATGCGGTCTAACCCGACCCATGCTCGGCTATCCCCGGCTGGTAACTTCCTACCACAACCGACAGGGATCAAAGTCCTCGCCAAGAGGCACTGGGCAGTAACCCTGCTCAGTCCCCGTCCTGAAGGATCAAAAGCCCTCGCAAGAGGCAACTGAGCCCGACCCTTACTCGGTCATCTCCGGCTGGTAGCTCCCTACCCATGATGCCAGGGATCAAAACCCTCGCAAGAGGCATCCGAATGGCTACCCCGCTCGGTCATTCCCGGCTGGTAGTTGTCTACCCACAACGCCAGAGATCAAAACCCTCGCCAAGAGGCAACCGCGCAGCTTCACTACCCGGTCGTCCTTAGCAGGCCTCCTACGACCTCTCCAACACTAAGGATCAAAGCCCTCCTTAGAGGCAGCTCAGCAGCTATCCTGCTCGGCTATCCCTGGCCGATAACTTCTCTACTCGCAACGCCAGGGGTCAAAGCCCTCGCCAAGAGGCAACCGTGCAGCTTCACTGCCCGTTTATCCTTAGCAGGCCTCCTACGGCCTCTCCAACGCTAAGGATCAAAGTCTTCCTTAGAGGCATCTTAGCAGCTACCCTGCTCGGCTATCCCCAGCTGGTAGCTTCCTACCACAACCGACAGGGATCAAAGCCCTCCCAGAGGCCGTCGAGCCCGACCCTCGCTCGGCTATCCTTCAGGACAAAAGCCCTCGCCAAGAGGCACCGGGCAGTAACCCTGCTCGGCCAAGGGTCCTTGGTAGGCTTCTTACAGCCCCTTCCGCGCTAAGGACCAAAGTCCTCCTTTGAGGCGGTCGAGCCCGACCCTTGCTCGGCTATCCCCGGCTGGTAGCTTCCTACCACAACCGACAGGGATCAAAGTCCTCACCAAGAGGCACTGGGCAGTAACCCTGCTCGGTCCCCGTCCTGAAGAATCAAAAGCCCTCCCACGAGGCAACCGAGCCCGACCCTTGCTCGGTCATCTCCGGCTGGTAGCTCCCTACCCTTGACGCCAGGGATCAAAGCCCTCGCAAGAGGCATCTGAGCGGCTACCCCGCTTGGTGATCCCAGGATGGTAGTTGCCTACCCACGACGCCAAAGATCAAAACCCTCACTAAGAGGCCACCGCGCAGCTTCACTGCCTGGCTATCCTTAGCAGGACTCCTACAGCCCCTCCAACGCTAAGGATCAAAGTCCTCCTTAGAAACAGCTCAGCAGCTACCCTGCTGGGCTATCCCTGGCCGGTAGCTTCCCTACTCGCAGCGCCAGGGATCAAAAAGTCCTCCAGAGGCAGTCGAGCCCAACCCTCGCTCGGCTATCCCCGGCTGGTGGTTGCCTTCTCGCGACGCCAGAAATCAAAGTCCTTGCCAAGAGGCAACCGAGCAGCTTCCCTGCTCGGTCATACCCGGCGGACATCCCTCTGCCCATCACATGCGAAGAATCCGAAGCCCCAACAAGGGACATCAGGTCTATCCAAGTCTGAGCGACCCCCCCTCGATTTCGGGGCCATGGAGATGCCTCCTTCTCAGCAGCGCTTGGCACACTTGGCAAGTGATCGAAATCAACTCGATGAATGATCGCTAGACAGCTAGCCGACCCGACATGGAAGCCCAACAGTGCAAGCAAAGATATTTTACGAGCATTCTTCACAAACAGGAGACAAAGAGCAAACTGATGAAACAAAGAAGTTTTACTACCAAAAGCGAAGTCTTTACAAAGGGTATTTTGGGCTCCCCAGCCTTACAGACTGCCCAGAGGCTTACAAAAATTCCAGAAGCAGCAAAATAAAAGGAGGAGGAAGATGGGGGATTTAGGCCTCGGGGCCAGGCACGACCTCGGGGTTCTCAATATCTACCACAAGTCAAGCAGGGTCCTCGGCCAACTCCTCGTCAGGGATCTCTTCCCCCTGCTCATCGGTGTCTGCGAGGGGGTATTCGGCTCGGAGTTCTTCATCGGTAAACTCCGGCATCCGGCCTTAACAACGTCGAGGGCCTCATGCCTGATGCGGGTGGTGGCCACGGCTAAGTCGTTGTAGAAGTTCTTCGACTTCTTGTAGACTTCCACCGCCTTCGCCGCCGAGAGGTCGGCCCGCTCCGCCGCCTTGACCGCCGCCCCCAGCTCCTTCCGGAGGATCCTCACCGTTTTCTTCAGGTTGCCGGTGAGTGCCTGAGCGTCCTCAAGCTTGACCTCGGCAGCCAAGGTGGCCTCGCGGTGCCGGGCAACCTCCCGTTTCTCGGCCTCCACCTCGCCCTCCAGGGCGGCAACCCTCGCCATCCCGCCTCCAGCTCCCGCTTGGAGCTCTCTTCCAGCGAGGTAAGCTGGTCCGTGGCCTTCATCGCCGGGGCTATCACCTCGTCCTCCATGCGTAAGGCAAGGGCGACGTGCTGGAGGACCTGAAAAAATAAGAAAGAGGTCAGGAAGACGAAGGAAGTACCAAATCTCACAAACAACCGAGCACTTACCTGCACGGACTCCTGGGCGATGGACGCTATATGGGCCCTGAAGGCCCCCAGGGGACCCTGCCCCCTGCCGGCCTCTCTATTTCGTGCAGCAGGCTATCCGCGACAGATAGCCCCGAGGGAACCGCGAACTGGAGGCCCCCCCTCCTCCACCATGATCGGCGAGGGCGGGCCCCGAGAAGACTTCCGGGAACCCCTCTTGAGTGGCTCCGATGGAGAGCCGGTCTCCTCCTCCGAGACCGGGTCCTCCAGAATTCGAGCCCGTTTCCGGCCCGACGCTCTGCTAGGCCCCGGGGTAGGATCCACTCCCGAACGCTCAAGGGACGTGGCCACCGGAGGCACTGGGACGGAGGCCGAAGAAGCCATGGCAGGCTTCGAACGGGAAGAGCTGGCGCCTCCAGCCTTCATGACCTTCCTCGGCTGGCGCATGGAGGCTCGGAGCTCTTATCCATGGGTCCTGCATAAAACCAAATGCAAAGAAGTCAGTGACACATGCAATATAAAAGCCAAAAAGCAAGCCTAATTTACCAACGAACTCAACGGGGCTGAGCCCGACCCAACTCAGGACCCTCTCAGACAGCAGTACGTCAAATCGGGGGACGGGCTCCCACGACGCTACTCTCACCGCGGCGGGGTCATTGGACTGGTTCCCCGGCAAGCATTTTTCTCTCGACCACCTGGTGGGCACGGCCCAGTCCTCGCCTTCGGGCGGCGTGACGAAGAAAAACTTCTTCTACCAGTCGTGAATGGAAGAAGGAAGGGCTACAACTCCTGTCCCGGCGGCGCCCCTCTGTCGCTTCCTAAAGGAGAGGTAGACCCACCTCGGGTCGCCCGCTCGACCCCCAGAATGATTTTTGAAAACAAGGGAAGAATCAAGGATAGAGAGGCTGAAGGTAACCGCCTGTAGCTTCAGGCAGATCAGGAACCTGAGGAGAATCCTCCATGAGTTCGGCACTAACTGGCCAGGGGCTAGCCCGAAGAAGTTCAGCGTTTCGACGAGCTCGGGAGAGAAGGGCAGACGCATTCCACCCCAAAAAGCTTCCAAGTACAGGGCGATCTCCCTACCCCGTATTTGGTCTGCCCTCTCTCCCTCCTTCGCCAGGCGAAGCGTATAACGTGGGGGGATATGGAAGCGAGCCCGAGCATTGGCAAGCTCGTCCTCATGCCTCACCCAACACGAGGCGCCGGGGGCAGCGTCTGCCGCCTCCTCCCTGGAGTCTGCTCCTGCCGCACGATCCCGGGAAGAGGATCCGATCCCTGCTCCCCGGGAAGACTCGGGCTCAACTAAAAGGTCCCTAAAACCTACTCCTACGACATCTATAGATTCTACGAAAGAAGACATCTAACTCGGAGAAGAGGGATCCTCAGGAAACGAAAGCAGAAAAAAGAAGACGAGCGCCGAGCAACCAGGACTTATAGCGAGGAAATATGAAGGGGCAGGGGCCCTGGAGTGGGCCCCACCCCTATTTATCACTGCAATCTCCCTCATCCAAGGGCGCCCTTCATCTCCCGCCAAAGCGCCTCCTCGCGTCCAATGGCTTCGATCGCTCCACTTGTCGTTCCCACACCGGGCCGCACCCCATCAGACGCCGTAGGTCTGTACACGTCGCGTAGGCCAACCGACGCTTGACACGTGAACCGTCGCTTTAGTGACAGAATGCATGAACCGGCACACCTTCCTTAAATGCAGAGATCTCACCCTGATTCGCTAGCAGAAAAGACAGCTGACAGCCCGGGGACCCGTCCCGACGAAACCTTAGGAGGGAGCTCACCCCGGGCGGCCCGGCAGTCCACTCTTGACCCGACTCACCAGCAGGACGGGACAAGAGTGGGGGGCCAATGATGATGCTCTATATTGGCGATCTCCCAGACCAGGACACATGGCAGATGACGTGTCCCAGAACTCAGAAGAAAGGGCCCGCAGGGGCCGACCAGGCTACCTCTGTACCCGACCTGCAAGCACAAGTTGGCTCACCTCAGAGCCCCCTGCGAATTGGCCTCCTCGGCCTCTCAGCTCTCTCCGAGCTGCCACAGGACCAAGATACCTCGGCCCTCCCGCTCGTTCCCGAGCTCTCCCGCCGAGGTCATCTTCTTCGGTCCCTCCGACCGACCAACTCCGCCGCTCATAGGCGTAACTGCCGCTCCGCAAATCTCGCCATGCGCGGATTCTCCGTCGGCATCATCCCGCGTTCCACGCCATCACGATCTCCATTAACGGGCGATCCGCTTATTACGCTGGCGTGACGTCGGGGGCGTAACTGCTGGCGAGATTCTCGCGCCTACTATTGCGTGCTGCCGCCACTATATAAACCCCCATCACAGAGGGGTCATGTAAGCTTTTTTCACCCCATTTAACCGTTACTCTGCTCGGATCTCGTGCTAACTTGATCGTCGGAGGGTCCTCGGTGGTACCAAACCATCTCGGGACTTCCTTGCAGGTACTCGGCGCAAACTCCTCAAACCACCAATCACCTCAAAACCCATTGAGACCTACACGCAACAGGAGATCACCTCCAAAATTCACTGGGAGATCGACGGAAGACAACATCTGATGGAGACCCGAAAAGGACCTCTGTCACTTTGTAATTTTTATTTTTATTTTTAGTAGAAGGTGGATTTGCACTTTTCAATCCCAACAAAAGTAGATTTGCACTCTTTAGTTCCTACAAAATTATATGTTTTGAACAATAAATTAAGATGGAGCTTAAAAACCAAAAAAATCTGAACTTACATATAACTTATTTCTTTCAAATTAACAATTCCGCCAGATTTAGAATGTCAAAATATTTGTTTTGACCGACCAAAACCGAACTATCAGTTTGCTTTTAAGTTATAGATAGATAGATAGTTAGATTATAGACTTATTCTTTAATTATAGAATTATAAAATCATATAATGATAAAATAAAAGAACAAATATTTTAACTTTTAGGATAAAAAGATGACCCAACCCATCATAATCATGAGTTGACTTTTGCATAAGTTCCCCATAGATATCAAGCTATCGTTTAATATTTTTTTGGGAGGGGGGAGGAAATACAAATGAATTAGTAATCATACAATGTGCAGGGCACATAGTCTATTGGTAGGCAATAGAAGTGATCTTCTATTTAGTGTTTCAAAAAGAGACACGCAGGACCGGTGGATTTTGTTGCGGTCAAAAAAATAATCATATATTTATTTACAAGGTTCTTTAATATTCTTGAACCTTTTAATAAACTTGTTATTGAAGCTAGAAAAACAAATTCATTAGATGATAAAATGTAAATATAAAATGCAAAAAATAATGGTCGAATCTACATCATGAGCATTAAGTACATGTAAATGAATATTAAAAATTGAGAGTACCTCAATAGCTAGATGGTAAAACCTTTTTGTTGTTAAGCATGAGGTTTGGGATCCAAAGCTTGCTTGGATCAAGTTAAAGAATAAATAAAAAATATAAAAATATAAAGACTAACCAAGTAGCATTAATTATTGATTATTCCTCATTTAGATTTAAGAAATCTTTCGGTTGGCTTCTCTCAATTTTTAAATCCCTGAAACAAATAGTCAAACATATTAAAATTAGCTAATATATTTAACGAAAAAATAGTCATCGCTTATGATGCGTGCTTGTTCAGAGCAGCTTCTCCTCAATGATTTCTTGAGTTTTGTGGATAAACTAATGTTCAACTACTAATGGCTTTGGCAGGGCAATCAGGAAAAATAATTTATAACCTGTGAAAATGAGCAAATGATTACAAATACCATAATCATCCAAATACCATAAGCTGTAACTAAACTAGAGAACTAAACTACAAGTTTAAAGACTACAATTTTTGTAGCGTGTCTACCGAATCATAAAAGACCCTAGCTAAACTCCTTGAGTGTCGGAACGAGCTTGCTAGCGGGCCTCCTCGCCAAAGATGATCCATTTCGAGGGAAACCGAACACAGGCTTCAATTTCACTCCAAGAACACTCTCAAGTGAAGCAACTTGCTCTAACTTTTTACTGGAAAATGAGATTTAGAAGATGTAGAATCACCTTTTTTGCTATCCTTTTTCTCTCCTCTCTCTCTTCAAAGAAAATGAACATAGAGAAAATGCATGAAGAAGTGAGATGAGAACAAGAGAGGCAACCATGCTAAAAATGTCATTTTTCAATCAAAAATTCAAGCACATATGTACAATAAGGGGCTGCCCTTACGGTTTTATCCGTAAGGGCAAAACACTGCCCCTACGGATATATTCGTAGGGGCTAGAAAATTCTCCGTAGGTGCAATAGACGCAGGTGTAAGTTTTCATCATGAACATGCCCCTACAGAGTAAAATTTGCCCCTACGGTTTCATGCGTAGGGAAAGATGTACCTACGGTGTAGTCCGTAGGGACAAAATATTTATTTAATTTAGTGGTTTATAAAATAAAATACTTGTCCCTTCAGTGCTATCCGTAGGGGCACCTTCCAGCCCCTACAGAGATAGCCGTAGGTCTACATATAAGCCCCTACGGGTGTATCCGTAGGGGCACGTGTAACTCCTGTTACTGAATCCATAGGGGCAAAATGTCAGTTATCCAGTCCCTACGGAGTTAGCCGTAGGTCTACATATAAGCCCCTACGGGTGTATCCGTAGGGGCACGTGTAACTCCTGTTACTGAATCCATGAGGCAAAATGTCAGTTATCCTGATATTTTGTCCGTACGGATAAATATGTAGGGGCAAACCGGGGACCTACGGATTAATCCGTAGGTGCAACAGATGGCCCTACGGATTAATCCGTAGGGACATAATATCTGGGTTTTTTTTATAAAAAAAGGGCTTCTTGTTTTTAACCTGTCCTGTGCACAATAATATATACACCATATAACCAAATACAGAAATATTCATAATCAACATCTCACGCATAATATATAATAGAAATAGACACACAGAATACGATATCAGGATAAATCATCGTTCATAAACAACCACCAACCATTATCGTCCAAAATTTATACAATATGTATCAGATAAGTATATACATTCTCAAAAATATAAATAAAGCTACCCTAGCTCGGTCCAGCTTTTCCACCTCTGATAATCGACGTAATCTGGCGCATCTGCTCCTCGGTGCAGCCCCGAGTCGTCAAAAACTCGACCAATGAAGGAGCGGACTGTGCAGGAGTCTGAGCGGGCTGTGGAGCTGCAGGAGTGGTTTGCGTAACCGCAGCCGAGGTAGTGGCTTGCGGAGCCGCAGCCGAAGGAGATGCATGTGGATCCACAGCCGAAGTACCCTGTCGCATCTGTTCAATTTTGTGTGTAATAAATGAGTAAGAACTGTGTATTAGTCGAATTAGTTTCATTATCAGGTTATTGCGAAACCCCAATCTAAGATTAATCAAAGTTAAGTCTACAACTAAATAAGCTCAGGCTACTAATATTGGATATGTTACTATCTATAATATGATATAATATTTTACTATTAAGTAGTATACATACCATCATCTCCTTCAACTCCTGGACGGTGGTCTTCAAGGTGGCAACATCTTGCTCTGGACGTCGCTCACGGGGGGTAAGGGAAATAACCGCCGGAGTAGAGTCTAACCTCATATGGGCCCTGCTAGGACCCAGTCCCCGGCCTCTCTCCCAACCTCCGTGGTGCCCTCCGTGTGTGGTGTCTAGAACTGGGCTTAGCAGTATCGGATCGTTTCGTCCAGTAAAATCGATCCCCGATGCCTCCGCCTGCTCCACCACCCGCTCCTATGTCCATATTAACCATTAAAATATAAGTATATCATTTAAATTTGAACTTTTCAAAACAAAAATTTCAAACCTGTTAGAATAAATATTAACACTTACGCGGTACTCCTGGGTAGCGGTGTTGGGGAATCGAAACTCGCCCGTGGAAGGATCTATCGCGGTGCCGTGGACGGCAAGATACGCGGACAGCATGCTCAGTATACCACCCTGCGCCAGGGTTTGAGCTCTCTGCAATTCGCGAAAAATTTACATATATTATAAAATAACTCTTAATATTACATTATATCACAGTAGGTCTATTGTAATTTACCGATAACTCCATGGCACGAGTAATATTTCTCGAGCCACCTGTATAAGTGGGGTGACCCCTCTTCACCGACGTTTTATTCTCTTTATTTTGGTCGGCATGTTTCTGCACAACACATTCAGATTTAGTTTTCTAATTAAGCAACACAAAAAAATAAATTATTTACTAAATAATGATTTACATTTAAAATACAAACCTGTTTGTGCTGAGAGTCGAAATATTGGCACAAGAGAGCCTATGTATCTACGTCGACTCTCGCAAAGGCCGGAGTATGTAGGAGAGCCGCTTTCTCTACCTCGGGGGTCGCCATCCACAGGGAATAGCAGTCGATCTTCATCTCGTTCCTATTATATCTGACCTTTGATTGCATGTTCTTCATCAGGCCATGGTACAGAATGTGAAGATCGAGCACTCTCTCAGGGTGATCAGGGTCGGGTACAGGCTGAAAGTCGTAATCCAACTGCAAATACAAAAAAAAAACAATGTTATTAAATTTCAAGTGTTAAATAATAATAAATATATTGGGTAAGTCAAATGAAACTATATACTAATACCCGAGCCTGATCCCAAAAGAGGGCAAATGTCCGAGCCTGACATTGCGAGGATCGCTACTGAATATTTCGTGCCTCCTATCGAAATCCTTCCATACCGGTGAATCTCTTGGATGACTCATTTTTCCATCTTCACTTGGAGGAGCACGGTGATGCCAAATTATTGCATCGGCTGTTTTCTTGCACCTGAATAGCCTCTGTGTTATGGGAAAATATCGTGCTATCTTGACAGGTATATCGGACTTCTTATCAGAATCTTTCGGTTTATATCCGGTCTCTCCGCATGTTGGACACTCTTTCAAATCTAAATTCTCTTTCCGGTACAACACGCAATTTTTAGGACATGCTTGAATCTTCTCACACTTCAGACCCAAATCAGACATCATCTTCTGGGCTCCGTACCAGCCGTCGGGCACGTTATTTCTCGGGGGTAATAGAATCTTTCAAGAACGAAAGAAGCATTGTGAATGACTTGTTGCTCTATCCATTTATGCACTTAATCTGGAAAAGTTGGATGAACCATGAGAGGGTGGAATACTTTGCATTCTCATAAATTGGTTTTCTGGCATTATTCATGAAATTTTCATACTTATCCGCACACGGTCTTTGACCGGAAGGAATGTCATCTTCGATACGAATAGATTCACCTAGGGCGGTCTCTACCATATCCTCCATTTCTTCCCCTGGAAAGAAATTACCGTCTTTTTGTTCTGCCGCATTACCGTCTTCTCCTTTTTCTTCTGCCGCATTATCGTCTTCTCCTTTTTCTTTTGCCGCATTACTGTCTTCTTCCCCTTCCCCGTGATATAGCCAAGTTGTATAAAGTCTAGTAAAACCATGTTTAACGATATGAAGCTCTGCAAATTCTACCTTCTGCCAGTACTAATTCCTACATCTATTGCACGGGCAGAGAATCTTCTCTATCACGATCTTATTATGTGCGCGTGCAAATTCAATAAAAGCAGCAACTCCTGCGACAAACTTAGGTTGCAAACGTTGTTGCCAATCCACATACATCCAGTCTTTAACTTTGATGTACTCATGGGCCATATTAGACTGTATAACATATAAATTGTAGGTTATAATGACTATATTGAGAAATCTATGAACATGATGGTTATCGACAAAGGAGAAAAATCCGTGTATATGCTTTGTATGTGCGTTTGTCGTTGAAAAGAATAAATTATCGATAATCAAAATTAGATTTGAGGATACCCATATATGAGCTGTATTCTATATATGCGTATTTCAATTTATAATTTCGCTTAAGTGTAGAGTTGTTAGTGTGTATATGATGTGTGTGCGTTTGTTGTGTATTCGTATTGTATGTGCGTGTTTCGGCTGTCGGGGGTAAGGCTTCTATCCCATTACGAATGTATAGAGCAGACACCCATTCGCTTGTGCTTTTAACCGTTTCGAGTAAATTTCGGCAGCACCTCCCCGCTGTTCTCTGAGTATACTGTAATAGAATAGATAATCATTTCAAAACTGTGAAACAACGTTGAAATGAACATCTAATTCATCTTTGTACACGGAGAACCAGCGGAAAAGTACCGACGAAATTACTCGAAATGGATGAAAACACAAGTGAATGCAGGTGTTTGCTTTATATATTCCTAACTTGTCCACACTGGAAAAATCTATCGGTTATCATACGATTGAATTTTCTCGTCACATAGACTATACGACGGTTGTTAGTACCGAGCTATACTGTCCGATATTTAACAACCTTCGTATAGTTCTATATCACGATGAACATCGAACGTATGTTAACCGATAGACGGGGACTAAGTCGCGCTTTGATTTTCATATATCAGTATCGATGAGAATATGAAAGTTTCATATTATCATCGAGTATCATATAATAGTTTTAACTTGAACATTTAACTTGAATAGATTTTACGTTTACGTTTCGTTATTAAGGGGTCGAAGTTTTTAGTTTAGGGTAAATTTTTCTTGCGTTTACGGTAAAATTGTACGTTTACGTTATCATCAAGTATCCTACTGAATGAACTAGTGCACCCTAAACCCTAACCCTAAATAACCCAAATTAACCTAATGAACCACAATTAATCATAATCGTTATCATAACACAAATTATCGTTAATTAACCCAAACTTAACCCAATTTACCCAAATTAACCTAATTAACCCTAATCAACCCAAACTTAACCCAATTTACCCAAAATTAACCTAATTAACCCTAATCAACCCAAACTTAACCCAATTTACCCAAATTAACCCAATTAACTCTAATCAACACCCTAACCCTTTCAAATTATCAATAATTAACCCAAATTAACCCTAGCCTCTAACCCTAAACCTGAACCAAACCCTAACCCTAACCCTAACCATACACTGAACCATAATCCTAACCCTAGCCCAAGTCTTACCCTAACCCCAACTAATTAACCCTAACCTTAACTGGACCGAAGTCTTACCCTAACCCTAATCCTACCCTCAACTGAACCTTAACCAACTCTACCCTCAACTGAACCCTAACCCTCCCCCTAACCGAACCCTGAACCCTAACCCTAAAACCCAATAATAAACAAAAACATAAATAAAATGATAACTAGAAGTAAAACTATGAAATTTACTAACCTGTAGCTAGGCCGGCGATGGAGGAGACCGGAGACGGTTGACGACGCAATCGGCGACGAATCGCGAGCGGTGGCGACGAGGAAGTCGACGGTGATGTCGGGGATGACGAGCCGCGCGTGGGAGGGCGGTGGCGACGAGGCGCGGGCGGTGGCGAGGAGAGGTGCGCGCGGGAGATCGAGTGATGAGAGAGAGTATTTTTTTGGGATCGAGGACTTTTCTGTATTTATTTTCTTATTAATAACCCATATACATACCCCTACGGATTAAACCGTAGGTCCTTTTTTTGCGGCTCCATAGGGCCAAATAACAAATTACGTTTTAATATTTTTAAATTAATTTGTATGCCACCGTAGGGACAACCATGGGGGCCTACGAATTAATTCGTAGGGGCAACCTTTTATTGCCCCCACGGATAACTATATCCGTAGGGGCAACCGCTTATTGTAGTAGCGGTAACACCCTAGCATATTAATACTATATTTTGGGTATTTTAAATCTTGCGGCAAAATCCTTTACTATCGTTGCTATTAGGTTGCGAGTGATGCAATTAGTAACCATGGTCATTATCCGACCCGACCCGCATGGTTGAAACCCAACATGATTCGAGATTATATCAAATATTTGCTAGTACAGTTTATTCATGCAAATCTAGAATATATACACCTATATAATATTTTTAGAATCTACATATCATTTTATAATACAATATAAAATCAAATGATATTTTTTCCATCTAGCCTTGCATGACAAAATACCCCATATCAGGTGATTGCGCCCATATATCATGTTAGTATCCCAAGGGTTAGACAGACCGATTATTGGATCGCTACGTATATTTACGTAGATTTTTTATTTGGAGGTATACGTTTTTAATTACAGGATATTACATCATGATTTAAATCTTTACGTATATTCTTCATATTTAAAAACTAGATTTTTAAAGGGATACGGGTAATATTCAGAGCAATCTGGAATTATCTATGAAATCTTACCATATATATATTTTTATATAACTAATATATAAACATTTATATATATATATAATATTAATTATTTTTAATATAAAATAAAAAACTCTCTCTCTCTCTCCGTCTCTCTCTCTCTCCCCGTCCCCACTCTCTCACCCCTTATATATATATAATATAAATATATAATTTTTAAAAACATCTCTCTCCCTCTCCCCTGTCTCGAACCCTAACAACACCATCCCCGTCGTCGCTTTTCCCCTCGCGTCGTCGTCATCCTCTTGTCCTCATCCTCATCTCTACCTCGCCAACATCACCTCCTCTCCTGTAACATTTTGGAAAATTATAAATATTAATTTATAATTTTAAATATAAAAATAATGAGTTTATAAGGTGATAGCACATACAGCTTTTGGTATCGGAATTATATCCGTAAAAATATGATTATTTTGGTAGATTGTAAATAAAGGTATGATATCATAAAAATGATATTTTAATTATTTTAACATGATATTGAATCTTACATTTAAGCTAATGACATTTAAGTGATAGATTAAATCATTTCATATCTTTTGTGGCATATGGATTTAAATTGTAACATGATATAAGATTTCATATTAAGATAAGAATATTTAAGTGTCATAATAAGTAATTCATTTTAAGCATGAATGTAGATGTTATTATATGATAATTGTAACAACCCTAATTTTCTTATACACTTTTTCCTATACAAATTTTTTTTCAAATATTTTTTTAAAATTCATAAAGGGGTATTTATTGCCTAAGCACAAGACTTAAGTAATTGATTAGCAATTTAATTACAAGAAGGAGCTTGTAGCTCATTGGTAATATCTTGCATTGCTGAACCAAGCCACCAGAGTTCAAATCCCATGCCCCACATTATTTTTAATATTTATTTTGTTTTAAATTTTTCTTCAATATTGTGTCTCTTCATCTTCTAAACCCCCTACACGCTTCAAATTCCTAGATCGGTTTCAGAGACCTTTGAAATCCCCAATTACTCCATTTTAATAATCTTTTAATACATTTTTACATTAAAACCTTTCATATACCCTATTTACTCTAATTTTTAATGATTTTATACATTTTTACATTTTTTTTATTATTTAAAAACCCTTCACCTACCCTACCTCTAGCCTACCCTATAAATACACCCCCCTACCCTCTACCCTCTCATCCCAAAACACTAGGTTTACTTTCTCAAAATTGTTACAAGAAGGGTGTACTTTGAAATCAAGTTCACGGCGAAGCGCTGACGGAATTCCGGCGACGTTTTTTTGAAACAACCGGCGACGAAATAACGCCTCGGCAACTCATCTAGTTCCCCTATACTCTTTAGTATAGATCGAAACCCGTAAGTCCCATTCTATCTCCCTTTCTATTTCTCAAAAATACGAAATTACGAAACCCGACGGAAATCGGAACAAACCGATTTCCGATTCGGTTTTCTATAAAATCTCACCTATCACTAATTCCATAATGCTTAAATATATTCATGTTGACTATTAATCACATAACAACTAATTTGGACAAAGTTTCTCACATGAAATGATAGCTTTTGCAATATCGTATTCTTTTTCACTTTAATACCATAATGTTTATTTTTTCACTTCTAATCAATTCAATCATGTCTAAACATCTTTATCATGATTATTAAACTTGTAAAAATCAATTTGAATAAGTTTTCATACATGAAATTATAATCTTTTCAATTTACCGTATTTTTCACTTTAATACCATCATGTTTCAATTTCACATTTAATCTTTTAATATTGCTATACCTTAAAATAGATCACGAGATAATGGCCTACCTCCTCACACACACATATGCAACCATAATACGCTATCTTGAAAACTCTTAATACGATAAAACACGATTTTACATTAAAATACCATTTCCTTAATAAAACCTTTTATAAAAGTTAGGTTTGATACATTTGTTTAAACAATATCTTTAATAGGAAAAATACGATAAGTTGTGGACATCGATCGTTTATCTAAACCTGATTTTGTGGTGTCTAGGCAAGTGTGTCTAAGGCAAGTGGTTACTTAATTAGGGCCACTACTTGTAGTGGAGAGCCTCCCACTTACCTTGCACTTACATAGCCGCAATTGGTGGTGAAGAGGCGATTTGAGCTTTCTAACGACTTGTCGTTTAGATGTAACAACTCCAATTTTTTTTGTATAACTAAATTTGAATTAAATTTGAAGTATACTTGGAGTATTAATGTTGCTGCTAACACTTTAAGTATCTATCTCTTTACAATAATTACAAGAAGGAGTTTGTAGCTCATTGGTAACACCTTGCACTGCTGAACCAAGCCACCAGAGTTCGAATCCCACATCCCACATTATTTTTAGCACATTTTTCTTTAAAATTCCTGGAAGTCCAAAAGTCCACAGGCCAAAACACCCAAATAGTGACCTGAACCCAAAAATTGAACCATGCCAAAAGCCTAGTCACGAGACCTCGGACCCAACGCCGGCCGAAATCGGCCGGAATCGGCCAACTCGGCCGGCGGCCGGCCGGCACCGCCGGCCGGGGCCCAACATGAAAAAGGTGTCTTTTGGTCTTCTGAAACTCATGGTTTACTCCAATTTATTTGATCAGTTTCTGAATTTTAAATACAACCATTTTAATGTCAATTTTAATCCTTTTTATCTAATTTTTATAATTTTTTAAAATAAAAGAAGACCCTTCACCTACCCTACCTAGCTATCCTATAAATAGACCCCTACCCCCTACCTTTTGATTCCAAAACCCTAGAAAAATCCTCTTGAAATTTCTACAAGAAGTGTGCTTTGAATTCGAGTTTCCCGGCGAAACCCTGGCGGAATTCCGGCGACGCGTTTTGGAGCAACCGGCGACGTAATCACCCCTCGGTCTTTCTCCCTAGTTCTCTTTACTCTTTAGAAGATTTTAAACCCGTAAGTCCCATCCTTCTCACCTTTCTATTTCTTAAAAAAAAAGGATTTATGGAACCCGACGGAAATCGGAACAAACCGATTTCCGATTTGGTTTTTCTACAAAATTTCACTTGTCACCTAATCCACAATACCCTAACATATTCATGTTGACTATTAATCACCCATAAACAAATTTACATAAAGTTTCTCACATGAAATGATAGCTTCTTTGCAAAACCGTATTCTTTTCATAAAAATACCATAGAGTTTATTTTTCTTGTTCTAATTAATTCCCTCACTCCTAAATATGTTTATCTTGATCACTAAACTTGTAGAAATCAATTTGAATGAATTTTCACACATGAAATGATAACGTTTTCAAATACCGTATTCTTGCGCTTTAATACCTTCAAGTTTAATATATCTTGTTTAACCTCTAAACTTCACAATACCTTAAAATAAGTCACGAGGTAATGACCTACCTCCACACACACACAAATATAACCCTAATTGGTAAACATCAAAATATAGAATACGAAAATACAGGACTTTTCACCAAAATACCATATTCTTTATAAACCTTTTCTAAAAGCTTTAAGTTGTACACAATTTTTAAATGAATCTTTTAAAATGAAAGCACGATAGGTCATGGATATCGATCGTTTATCTAAACTGTCTTGTGGTGTCTAGGCAAGTGTGACTAAGGCTAGTGGTTTTTAATTAGGCCCACGACTGTGGTTCCTTCCCACTTACCTGGCACTTACCCTGCCGCAATTGACGGTGAAGAGGCGAGTTGAGGCTTCTAATGACTTGTCGTTTAGACCTTAGAAATAGGCTAGTTGGCTTAGGAAACCCTAACAACTAAAATACGGAAAACTATACACTTTTTACAAATAAATACCTTATATTTATAAAACCGTTTTTCTAAATGAATAGTGTTTATTAAACCTAAGCAAAGCGCCGCTACAACCCACCTTTGGGGAACCCGTTAGGGATAGTACGGTTCATCGTGCACCCGCGGGCTAGTAGTGCGAGATTCAGAGCTCCGCAAGGAGCATCGGTCTCGAAAGGTTTAAAATACGACATTTAAGGAAAATGAGATTTTGGAAAATAAAATATTTATTTAAAAATTATTCTTGTATTAAAATATATTTAATTATCATTTAGACACCTATTTTATTATAATATAAAGTTTCCACTTTTTTCTAAAATTACAAGTTTAAAAGTTACATTAAAATACCCTGAAATTCAAATAAATCAATTAATACTTTTATTAGGATATATTCACTAGAATAACACAAATAAAATCCACACTCATTATAACTATAAAGACAAATAATAATTACTTGAGGTGTATTTTGAAAACTATACAATATTACTTTTTACAATAAACTCCCACAAGTTTTATAAATTACAATAAGGCCCCTAACAATTATTGAACTTCAAATTACCTTCTTTTAGTCTGACCCGGGTTAGAGTCTGACTATTTCTGACTTGAATATGATTCAAGTCAATTTATATTCTTTTATATTCCAACTCAATATGAATACATGAATTCCTGAATCCAGTTAACAATCTATATAACTTGACTGGACCGAACCATGGATATTCCTTTTACATGTTTCCCAGTATTCCATTTACATGACTCTACGGTTATAACCGTTTCCTGATATCATGGTTTCGGACAGTCGGTTAATCAATCTTACAATCAATACAATTTTACAAGAGAACAATACAAACAAGACATCGCGGGGTTTAAGGGGTAGATTGGTACGGAAGGTGTTAAAAGTGGCACGAGGTGGTCAGATTAATACACCTAACCTAAATCCTATTGCTATTGTACCGTGGGATAACGGTTCCTTGTACTACACGTGCCCTAGTCTCTGGCAAGTGAGACTCCCCTCGTATACACTGGCATTCTTCTGTACCAAGCTACAAATAACAGCGTTAACATAACATTACAACAATAGTTTACACTTTAAAATGTTTCTTCTTATTCTTTCTTCTCTACTTCCTTCTTACCTTTGGGACTTACCGAGCGATCTGTTCGCTGATGACATTCTGTTCTCTCTTCTTTGAATGTCGTCAGGTGACTTGGACCCGGCAGAAGTAGAGCCAACAGAAGAAGACTTGGAGCAATTTGCCGAAGACCCAGCAGTATAATTTCATTGTACACTTTTCTTTTCAGTACTTTCCATTTCCTGTTATGCCAATGTTTAGGCATTTTTATTTCAGATGTATTTCCTTTTTCATGCATTGTACAAAGAATGTTAATAAATAAAAATTGTTGTTCTTTTTATACTTTTGTCTCTTGTGTATTTATATTGCTTAGCTACGCTTAGCGTATGTACTTCTGAGTACATACGTAGCGGACCTCGTCGTGTTCCCTTCGCCGTATACTGGGAAGTGGGGCGTGACAGGTTTTATTGGTGGCCCATGCAGGTCAGAGCTGTATGAATCCCTGTCATGCAGTTCTGGTCTGCGTGAACAACCTAAGCAATATAACACAAGAACCAGCAACTAAAACATTCTTTACAATTCATGTCCTTTGAATCTTGCAAATCTCCATTCTTTGAATCTTATCATTTCATGTATTTGAATCTGTCCTAACCCAAATTTTTCTTCAAGGTTATGGATTCCCCGAACAACACCAGCACCAACTTCAACAACACCCCTCCAGCACTACCTCTCACACCAGTTGTTTCTGCACCACCCACTGAGCAAACGATGCTATTTGAGGTGATCCGCAGCCTTCTCGAGGGACAGCAACAACTTTTGAACCGTCCTGAAGCCGATGCACTGGGAGTAAAGCAATTCAGAGCTTTTCACCCAAAGCAGTTCTCTGGTAAGGGAAGCCATCTTGAAGCGGAAGAATGGGCACAAAGCATCGAAGACGATCTGCCAGCAGCTCAAGTGCCAGACCACGCTTGGGTCCGTGTAGCGAAGCTACAGCTCACGGATAATGCTCGCAATTGGTGGAAGGCGGAAGAAACCCGTCTGGTGCAGCCGATTGAATGGAAGACATTTCGTGAGAAGTTCGACGCGAAATATTTCCCTATGACTGCCAAGTTTGCAATAGAGCAACAGTTTATTCATCTACAGCAAGGATCAATGTGGGACAAATCGATAGATGAATACGACGCTGAATTCACTATGTTGAGCCGGTAAGATATGTCACAATAGTTCAATTTTTAGATATCACATACTACACAGCTAACACAATCTTTAAACAGATTCGCGGCACACCTGATACCGACGGACGAGATCAGAGCCCGTCGCTTTCAGCAAGGTTTGGACACAGAGATTAAGACTGCTCTAGCCACAGGAAAGTTTTTGACTCATGAGGAAGCCCTAGAAGCTGCCCGCAGTTATGAGGCAGTAATAAAAGAAAGGGGCAGACCTCAGTCTGCAGGAGTCAAACGCCCTGCCAACCAAATGGCAGGTGGAGCCACGTCCAGACCATCTTTCGTGCCAAGGCGACCCGGAGTACCAACCCATCGTCCTAGCCCAGCCTTTTACACCTACTGCAAGAGAACTGGACATATGATGAAGGACTGCCGTCGAGCCAACCGCCTTTGCTTGATCTGCGGTTTAGCTACTCACGGTATTGGGTCTTGTCCCCAAAGACAGAACCCAGTTGCTGCACCCAGGCCAGCAAATACTTATCAGCAGCGACCAGCTCTTCAGGCATCTGCTCCCAGACTTGCACTGCCAGCACCACCCAGGGGACCACAAGCTACACCACCTCCTCGACAGTTCCATCAAGCTTAAAGGAACGTTCCGAGGAATGCTCCTCAGGCCAGGAGGAATGTGCCAAAGCGCCAAGCTTTCATGATGTCTGTGGAAGAAGCTGAGGCCACTGGCCAAGTCATTACTGGTACAATCCTAGTAGCTTCACTACCTGCACTTGCACTGTTTGATACTGGAGCATCCCACTGCTTTATGTCGCAACGGTTTGTTCGAACCCATGCGATTCCAGTCTCACTGCTTGTATCCAGCTGGAACGTCAGTTCCGGAAATGGGGTTCTAAAGGCCACTATAGGATACAACATGTGTCCAGTCGTCGTCTGCAGTCGAGAATTTTATGCTGACTTCAAGGTACTGGATATACCAAACTTCGATGTGGTTCTAGGAATGGATTGGCTTGGAACCTTTTATGCTACCATCGACTGCCGCCAAAGGAGGGTAGTATTTGAGATCCCAGATCATCCGGTCTTCTATTTTAAGAGTGGAGACCGTACACTAGAGCCAAGTCTTACAAAGCGAAGCCAAGGGAAGCAGTAGTTGCAGCAGCTCAGGCAGAAGAAGAATCAAGATCGGAGGTAGTTCGAGAGTTCGATGATGTATTTCCTGACGATATATCAGGTTTGCTTCCCGATCGAGCTCTTGAATTCAGTATTGACTTAGTACCAGGAGTACAACCAGTGATCAAAGCACCGTATAGACTAAGTCCGGAAGGTTTGAAGGAAGTACGAACACAGTTGGACGAATTACTGGCGAAAGGATGGATTCATCCCAGCACTTCAATTTGGGGAGCACCTGTACTATTGGTGAAGAAGAAGGAAGGTTCATACAGAATGTGCATCGATTATAGGGCCTTGAACGAAGTTACTATAAAGAACAAGTATCCACTCCCGCGTATCGACGATTTATTCGATCAGCTAAGTGGATCTTGTGTCTTCTCTAAACTAGATCTTCATTCAGGTTATTATCAAGTGAAGGTCAAGGAAGCTGATATTCACAAAACAGCTTTCAGAACTTGCTATGGACATTACGAATTTCTAGTAATGCCATTTGGAGTGACCAATGCACTAGCAATCTTCATGAATCTTATGAACCAAGTCTTCCGGGAGTATTTAGACAGGTTCGTTGTCATCTTCATCGACGACATCCTGGTATATTCTAAGAATCGGAAAGAGCATGCGGAGCACCTGCGAATAGTTCTGGAAACTCTTCGACAACATAAGCTTTATGCCAAGTATAGCAAATGCGAGTTTTGGCTAAAACAAGTTGGTTTTCTTGGACACATCGTATCAGGAGAAGGAATTTCTGTGGATCCAGCAAAAGTTTCAGCAGTCAGCGAATGGCCTACGCCAAAATCAGTGAAGGATATTCGGAGTTTCTTGGGTTTAGCTGGATATTACAGAAAATTCATTGAAGGCTTTTCGAAGATAGTAACACCCCTGACCAAGCTCACACGAAAAGATGAAGAGTTTGTATGGTCAGAAGCATACGAGCAAGCTTTTGTAGAACTCAAGTCAAGACTGACATCTGCACCTATTCTCGTAATACCGGATCAATCTGGAGGATTCGAAGTGCATTGCGATGCATCCGGTAAGGGACTAGGATGTGTTCTACATCAGTACGGTAAGGTTGTAGCTTATGCTTCAAGACAACTGAAGACTCATGAGCGCAATTATCCGACGCATGATCTGGAGTTGGCAGCCGTTATTTTTGCTCTCAAGATTTGGCGCCACTACTTACTTGGTGAACGAGTGAACATCTACACAGATCATAAAAGTCTGAAGTATGTGTTTACTCAGAAAGAGTTAAATATGCGGCAGAGAAGATGGTTAGAACTTATGGCGGACTTTGACATCAATTTGCAATATCATCCAGGAAAGGTGAACGTAGTTCCTGATGCTCTTAGTCGCCAACCATTAGCAATGAATCTCACCGCCCAGTGGAAGCTGCAGCAAGACCTACATCAGATGGAGATCGAACTAGTCATGCCAGGTGATGTTTCGAGTTTGATGAATCTACAGGTTCAATCAACCATTGTCAATCAGATCAAAGCAGCTCAAGCAAGTGATGCTAAGTTGCAAAAGATCAGAGAACAAGTGGAGAATGGACTCAGAACAGATTTCATCATCCATGAAGACGGATCTTTGAGATACGGCAGCAGATTGTGTGTACCAAAGGGTCCTGTTCGGGAAGAGTTAATGAAAGAAGCTCACAACTCTCCCTATTCAGTACATCCTGGAGGTACCAAAATGTACAAAGATCTACGTCAGAATTATTGGTGGCATGGAATGAAGCGTGAAGTAGCCAGAAGTGTCGCAAAATGCTTGGTGTGTCAGCAAGTAAAGGCTGAACATCACAGGACTGCTGGACTATTTCAACCGTTACCAATCTCAGAATGGAAGTGGCAGCACATCACGATGGACTTTGTAACTGCTCTTCCTCGCAGCACAAAGGGTAACGATGCGATTTGGGTCATTGTGGATCGACTCACAAAGTCGGCTCATTTCATCCCATTCCGAGTTGGCCAATCAACTGAGACACTAGCAAAGAAGTACATGGAGGTAATAACCTAATTAAGATTTAAAACTCTTCATAATGTACTATTTCTGATACCCATGAACTCATACAGGAAATTGTGAGACTTCATGGAGTACCGGTCTGCATTGTCTCTGATCGTGACACCAGCTTCCGATCGCAATTTTGGCAGAGTCTGCAAGCTAGCTTGGGAACAAGTCTGAACTTCAGCACGGCTTATCATCCACAAACAGATGGTCAGTCGGAACGAACTATTCAGATCTTGGAGGATATGCTCAGAGCATGTATGCTCGATTTCAAAGGATCGTGGGAAGATCACCTGCATCTGATGGAGTTTGCATACAACAACAGCTACCAAGCAAGTATAGGAATGACACCTTTTGCAGCATTGTATGGAAGGAAGTGTCGATCGCCATTAAGTTGGGACGACATCGGAGATAGGGAACTTCTGGGACCAGAGATGATAGTAGCGACCGTTGTTGTGGTTCGTACTATCAGGGAAAGAATGCGCATAGCCCAAGATAGACAGAAACACTGGGCTGATACGAAGAGACGACACTTGGAGTTCCAGCCAGGAGACCATGTATTCTTGAAGAAATCTCCGAACCGCGGAGTGATCCGATTTAGAAGACGGGGAAAGTTGAGTCCGAGATACATTGGACCGTTCGACATACTCGAACGAGTCGGAGAAGTGGCGTACCGTTTAGCGCTTCCACCATCATTGGAAGGAGTGCATAACGTGTTCCACATATCCCAACTCAGAAGGTATGTGAGTGACCCCAGCCATGTACTTGATCCTGGATAGAAAAGTGAAGACACTTCGGAACAAGAAAGTTAATTTGGTCCGGGTAATGTGGAGAAAAGACACTCCAGGAGAATCTACGTGGGAAAGGGAAGATGAGATGCATGCAAGATATCCGCACCTTTTTGTAAACTAGTCCTCAAATAAAAGTTGTAAATTTCGAGGACGAAATTTTTGTAAGGAGGGTAGATTGTAACAACTCCAATTTTTTTTGTATAACTAAATTTGAATTAAATTTGAAGTATACTTGGAGTATTAATGTTGCTGCTAACACTTTAAGTATCTATCTCTTTACAATAATTACAAGAAGGAGCTTGTAGCTCATTGGTAACACCTTGCACTGCTGAACCAAGCCACCAGAGTTCGAATCCCACATCCCACATTATTTTTAGCACATTTTTCTTTAAAATTGCTGGAAGTCCAAAAGTCCACAGGCCATAACACCCAAATAGTGACCTGAACCCAAAAATTGAACCATGCCAAAAGCCTAGTCACGAGACCCCGGACCCAACACCGGCCGAAATCGACCGGAATCGGCTAACTCGGCCGGCGGCCGGCCGGCGCCGCCGGCCGGAGTTGGGCCGACGGCCGGGGTCCCAACATGAAAAAGGTGTCTTTTGGTCTTCTGAAACTCATGGTTTACTCCAATTTATTTGATCAGTTTCTGAATTTTAAATACAACCATTTTAATGTCAATTTTAATGCTTTTTATCTAATTTTTATAATTTTTTAAAATAAAAGAAGACCCTTCACCTACCCTACCTAGCTACCCTATAAATAGACCCCTACCCCCTATCTTTTCATTCTAAAACCCTAGAAAAACCCTCTTGAAATTTCTACAAGAAGTGTGCTTTGAATTCGAGTTTCCCGGCGAAGCCCTGACGAAATTCCGGCGACGCGTTTTGGAGCAACCGGCGACGTAATCACCCCTCGGTCTTTCTCCCTAGTTCTCTTTACTCTTTAGAAGAGTTTAAACCCGTAAGTCCCATCCTTCTCACCTTTCTATTTCTTAAAAAAAAAACGGATTTATGGAACCCGACGGAAATCGGAACAAACCGATTTCCGATTCGGTTTTTCTACAAAATTTCACTTGTCACCTAATCCACAATACCCTAACATATTCATGTTGACTATTAATCACCCATAAACCAATTTACATAAAGTTTCTCACATGAAATGATAGCTTCTTTGCAAAACCGTATTCTTTTCATAAAAATACCATAGAGTTTATTTTTCTTGTTCTAATTAATTCCCTCACTCCTAAATACGTTTATCTTGATCACTAAATTTGTAGAAATCAATTTGAATGAATTTTCACATATGAAATGATAACGTTTTCAAATACCGTATTCTTGCTCTTTAATACCTTCAAGTTTAATATATCTTGTTTAACCTCTAAACTTCACAATACCTTAAAATAAGTCACGAGGTAATGACCTACCTCCACACACACACAAATATAACCCTAATTGGTAAACATCAAAATATAGAATATGAAAATACAGGACTTTTCACTAAAATACCATATTCTTTATAAACCTTTTCTAAAAGCTTTAAGTTGTACACAATTTTTAAATGAATCTTTTAAAATGAAAGCACGATAGGTCATGGACATCGATCGTTTATCTAAACTGTCTTGTGGTGTCTAGGCAAGTGTGACTAAGCCTAGTGGTTTTTAATTAGGCCCACGACTGTGGTTCCTTCCCACTTACCTGGCACTTACCCGGCCGCAATTGACGGTGAAGAGGCGAGTTGAGGCTTCTAATGACTTGTCGTTTAGACCTTAGAAATATGCTAGTTGGCTTAGGAAACCCTAACAACTAAAATACGGAAAACTATACACTTTTTACAAATAAATACCTTATATTTATAAAACCGTTTTTCTAAATGAATAGTATTTATTAAACCTAAGCAAAGCGCCGCTACAACCCACCTTTGGGGAACCCGTTAGGGATAGTACGGTTCATCGTGCACCCGCGGGCTAGTAGTGCGAGATTCAGACCTCCGCAAGGAGCATTCGGTCTCGAAAGGTTTAAAATACGACATTTAAGGAAAATGAGATTTTGGAAAATAAAATATTTATTTAAAAATTATTCTTGTATTAAAATATATTTAATTATCATTTAGACACCTATTTTATTATAATATAAAGTTTCCACTTTTTTCTAAAATTACAAGTTTAAAAGTTACATTAAAATACCCTGAAATTCAAATAAATCAATTAATACTTTTATTAGGATATATTCACTAGAATAACACAAATAAAATCCACACTCATTATAACTATAAAGACAAATAATAATTACTTGAGGTGTATTTTGAAAACTATACAATATTCCTTTTTACAATAAACCCCCTCAAGTTTTATAAATTACAATAAGGCCCCTAACAATTATTGAACTTCAAATTACCTTCTTTTAGTCTGACTCAGGTTAGCGTCTGACTATTTCTGACTTGAATATGATTCAACTCAATCTATATTCTTTTATATTCCAACTCAATATGAATACATGAATTCCTGAATCCAGTTAACAATCTATATAACTTGACTGAACCGAACCATGGATATTCCTTTTACATGTTTCCCAGTATTCCATTTACATGACTCTACGGTTATAACCGTTTCCTGATATCATGGTTTCGGACAGTCGGTTAATCAATCTTACAATCAATACAATTTTACAAGAGAACAATACAAACAAGACATCGCGGGGTTTAAGGGATAGATTGGTACGGAAGGTGTTAAAAGTGGCACGAGGTGGTCAGATTAATACACCTAACCTGAATCCTATTGCTGTTGTACCGTGGGATAACGGTTCCTTGTACTACATGTGCCCTAGTCTCTGGCAAGTGAGACTCCCCTCGTATACACTGGCATTCTTCTGTACCAAGCTACAAATAACAGCGTTAACATAACATTACAACAATAGTTTACACTTTAAAATGTTTCTTCTTATTCTGTCTTCTCTACTTCCCTCTTACCTTTGGGACTTACCGAGCGATCTGTTCGCTGACGACATTCTGTTCTCTCTTCTTTGAATGTCGTCAGGTGACTTGGACCCGGCAGAAGTAGAGCCAACAGAAGAAGACTTGGAGCAATTTGCCGAAGACCCAGCAGTATAATTTCATTGTACACTTTTCTTTTCAGTACTTTCCATTTCCTGTTATGCCAATGTTTAGGCATTTTTATTTCAGATGTATTTCCTTTTTCATGCATTGTACAAAGAATGTTAATAAATAAAAGTTGCTGTTCTTTTTATACTCTTGTCTCTTGTGTATTTATATTGCTTAGCTACGCTTAGCGTATGTACTTCTGAGTACATACGTAGCGGACCTCGTCGTTTTCCCTTCCCCGTATACTGGGAAGCGGGGCGTGACATTAGACCTTTTAGAAATAGGCTAGTTGGCTTAGGAAACCCTAGAATCTAAAATACGGAAAATTACACTTTGTAAATAAATACTTTTTACTTTATAAAACCGTTTTCTAAAAGATTGGTATTTTACAATTTTTGCAAAGCGCCGCTACAATCCATCTTTGGGGAACCCGTTCGGGATCGTGCGGTTTATCGCGCACCCTCGGGTTAGTAGTGCGAGATTCAGACCTCCGCAAGGAGCATTCGATCTCGAAAGGTTTAAAATACGATATCTTAAGAAATTGAGATTTTTGAAATATAAAATATCTATTAAAATTATTTTTGTATAAACATATGTATATTTATCTTTTAAATACCTATTTTATTATAATATAAATTTTCCACCTTTTTCTAAAAATCATAGAAGAATAAAAGTTACACTAGATGTAATACCCAGCCCTTTTTGTACGTCTATATCTGTATTTCCTTTTTCATCTATAAAAATTTATTCACAACTGTTTATTATTGTAAAACTTCCCAACCTATTTTAATTCTCCACTCTTTTATTTTATTTTCCCAGCCGGCCTCTTCATTTTGTTTTACTTATTATTATTTCTGTTCCGGCCCAACTACTTCAGCCGAGCCAGAACTCCAATTTCATATTTATTTTTAACTTCCCAACTTGTTCAATTCCCCCAGCCCATCTTTTAAAAATAAACTAAATCCATTTCTTTTAAACCCATTTTCCCTTCCAAATTTTTTCCCACTGGCCCGATCTCGAGCCCAACACCCTCTTCTCAGCCCAGGCCCCATTCTTTTTCCCTTATTTTTGATTTACTCCTGGCCGGCCCATACACTCTTCAGCCCAGGTTTTTAGGGAAAATAAATTATTTAACCCCGGCCCGTTCTAATCTCAGCCCAGCCTGTCTCCCTGTGGCCCTCACCCGAGCCCGCTTCAACTCGAACCCGACCCGCTCCTACACCCTCATCTCCTCCAACGGCTCTCTCCGTTTTTCCCGCTCGCGACCCCTTCCTTCGCCGTAACCTACGCCGCCTCCTCCGCCCACGCCCACGCTCTTGTTGGCCACGTCCGTGCACCGTTACCCTCGCAATCACTTCCCCATCTCTCCAACTCTCATCACTCTTCCTGCCTCCTACTCCCTCACCCAACCACAGCAGCTCTCGAAGTTCACCTGCACGATTTCCGTCACCGAGCACACAACGTCGCACGTCCCGACGGCGACGACCACGACCTCTCTTCCTCTCTCCCTCACCTCCACCGTCGACCACCATTAAACCCGAGCTCCCCACTCCCTCTCTCCCTCTCGAAACTCACAAACCCACATCAACCCAACTCCGCTCGTCGCCCCTCTGACGTCGACAACCCTCGACAACCCTCGGCGACCCTCCATTCACCCTTCCTCGCACTCTATGATTCCACCCTCCATCCACCGAGCATCCCCTGCACACCAAACCCCCTGCACCCATCACCGGCCATCTTGCGCCTCTCGCCGGCGATCTCCTCATCGTCGTCGCCCTGAACACTCTCATCGTCGTCGTCATCTCTCTGCTTGTTTTCAGTCTCTCTCTCTCTTCCTCACTCTGCTCTTTCTCTCTCACTGGAACCTCTCTCTCCTCTGCTTTCTCTCTCTCTATCAAACCTCTCTGTGCACTCTATCTCTCCCAGTTCCCTCTCTCTCCTTGTATTTTCCTCACTGGTCTCTCTCTCTCTCTTTCCCTCTCTCTAATCTCTCTCTGTTAGCTCCCCTGCTCTCTCTCTTTCACCTTCTCCACATTCACTTTCTCCTTCTAACCCTCTCTCTCTCTATTTGATTCTCTCTCTTGCTCTCCATAGGCCTCAACAGCATCAACGATCCCCAGCCCCGACACAGCCTGAGCTCGCAACAACACATCCCCAAGCTCGAACCAAGCCCAAGCCTAGCCGAGACTCGTCGCGTGCTTGCTACTCCGTGCCCGGGACGTGTCATTACTGCCTGCGCTGCCGTGCCATCAGTTCACCGTCTCCAGGCAAGTCCCCACTTGCTACATGCTACTTATTATTAATTACAAATGATAATCGTATATATATTCCATGCTTTACCCTTCTGTTAAAATATTACGACTCAACTGTTCGATGCGTGTTCCCTATGAAAATTCTCGTTTAAATTGACGGTACTCACTTGTATAGCTTGGCCCGTAAGCCTATGATTCTAGTGTGTGAATTTCATTAGAAAATATGGCCGTTAAAGATGAAAACAACTACCCTCAAGTTTAACCGTAAAACTGGAATTTTCTTGTACCTGAAAACTAATAAAATCGCCATAAATCATATACATTCTGGAATGGTGCGTTCGAGGGCTCAAATCGAAGAAGACTCAATGAACTTTAACTCTATACTGGTTTCCTGGTATTCCTGTACTTAAATTGTGATGATACTTGGATCGGAGTGCGACTCTGGACTGCAGTCCAGAGCGACTCCAGTTGTTGCTTGCTGTTCCGTAATGGGTACCACAAGATCTCCTTAACTCGTAGATTGTGGAACTCCACTGTATATTATAGGTGAATCTGTTATCTAGACAACACAAGTGGTTTCATCCTGTTCCGTCATCATTTACTATTTTATCTGTAATTTAAAAGATCGGGACGCATAACAGTCCCAATAGAATCAGAATTTGACATACTAGTATTAAATAGTGTATAACTTCTGACGTGCATATGCGATTGAAGATACATATGTTGCGTTGAAAACCTTACTGAAAACCATAGAATTCATCCAACTGTAACGTCGCTAAAATCTGATCCCAACTGGGATTAAAATGCGTTGCGAAACGGACTTCTGATTCTGAAACCGGATTTCCAGCCGCGAGCGCTTAAAATGAAATGGTTACAATTAATGACTCTGGAATCCGATTGACATGAAACTAAATTTGATGGATGGACAACTGAACATACTAATTATTACCTGTTTATCATTTCGCTAAACTATACGCGTACGTTTCATGATAAATCGTGCAAGTGATAGAATGCTATTTTTATGACACTTTAATCATGCTTCATATGCTGTTTACGCATCATATCATACACATATCATTGCACTGATAACATAGTGATAACGTGCATTTACCCAGTGTTAGATTTTAGTGATGATTGTGGCAAGTACGCCAGTGTTCGTGTATCCGTGAATAAGTGAAAGTGATACGTACTTGTACACAATCAGTGACCCTATTATTCTATTGCATTGTCGACGTCTGTGGGATACGTGTACGTGTAACTATAAGTGGTATGGGACACTTATGGAAGCGCTTGCACGGGTGTCACAGATAAGGCACCAGACACTGCCATTTATCTTAGGTATTAGTCGGGACGTGCTTGATGGAGGTCCTGCCTTCAGTTCTCGCGCAGACTTGTCACGGATCGATTAGTATTTAGGGTTATGGTTAGCGTTTGATGTAGACCACGGGGTGTGGGGTAGTTTAAGTGTGAGTTCAACAGAATCTCGGGAGTCCCATGCCGGCTTATATATTTAGGGAGATATATGGAGATTTACAGGGTATGTTATATTCACCGTGATATACATGTTGGGCCCGTGGTCCCCTGCCCTTGGGTTCTACCCTTGGGTGGAGGACACTCGCGAGTGGTTGACTCTCACACTTGGACTGACGATAGGCCTAGTGACCCGTACAGTGAGACTTAGAGACTGATAGGGATACTGGCATTGTTATACCTTACATACTGTGTTGACATTCGTGGCATATCATTCTACTACTTTACGGTTCCGCTGCATTGATCACTGCCCGTTCATATCCATACCGCCACTGATCTACTGTTATATAGACTTATGATCACTATTAGAATTGTTACATGATTTTATATATATTATATTGCTATTGTGTCGCTCTGACGACCTGAGTATGCATGCTCAGTGTGAGGAGAAGATTCAGCCTGGACCAGGACTAGACGCACTCCGCGGACATCTTGTTTAGCTATCCAGAGTTCTATCTTTTGTTTCCCATCAGGTCAGTTCATTTTACTGTTTTGTTCCAGTTACTGCATTTCTCATTACCTGCGCATTATTTACTGTTTACCATGATAAACTAGAAGCCGAAGTGTGACTACGGCGGGACATTCCCTTGACCGTAGGAGCATGGCTGGCCTTGTCTACCCCTCGTATTCCGTATTTTGGGAAGCGGGGCGTGATACTAAAATACCATGAACTTCAAATAATCAATATTACAGATAAATACCATTATTTATGAAACTAGGATATTTTCATTAGAAATGTCACAACATAAAATCTACAACTCTAAAGACGAGTAATAAATACTTGAGGTGTATTTTGAAAAGTATATAAAAGTATTTTTTTACATAAAACCCCCTCAAGTTTATAAATCACCCTAAGGACCCTAGCAGTTATAAGACTTCGCTTCACATTCCTGATTGTCTGACTCGGGTTTGAGTCTGATTAATCTGACTTGAATATGATTCAAGTCAATCTATAATCTACAATATTCCAATTCAAAATGAACACATGAATTCATGAATACAATTACCAATTTATACAACTTGACTGAACCGAACCATGGATATATATTCCTTTTACATGATTCTCAGTATTCCATTTACATGACTCTACGGTTTTAACCGTTTTCTGATATCATGGTTTCGGTCGTCAGTCATTCAATCATACAACCAACACAATTTACAAGATAACAATACAAACAAGACATCGCGGGGTTTAAGGGGTAGATTGGTACGGAAGGTGTTAAAGGTGGCACGAGGTGATCAGTTTTAACACACCTAACATGAATCCAGTTGCTGTTGTACCGTGGCATAAACGGTTCCTTGTACTATACGTGCCTTTAGTCTCTGGCATATAGAGACTCCCCTCGTATACACTGGCATCCTTCTGTACCAAGGTACAAACAACAGCGTTGACATAACATTACAACAATAGTTTACACTTTAAAATGTATCTTCTTATTCTGTCTTTTTCTACTTCCCTCTTGCCTTTGGGACTTACCGAGCGACCTGTTCGCTGACGGCATTCTGTTTCTCTCTTCTTTGAATGTCGTCAGGTGATTTGGACCCGGCAGAGATTGAGCCATCGCAAGAAGACTTGGGGCAGTTTACTGAAGACCCTGCACTGTAGTTTCATTATACACTTTTCCTTTCTGTACTTTTCATTTCCTGTTATGCCATTGTTTAGGTATCTTATTATTTCAGTTGTATTTCCTTTCATGTATTGTACAAAGAATGCTAATAAATAAAAGTTGCTGTTCTTTTTATTTCTTGTCTCTTATGTATTTATTTTATATTGCTTAGATACGCTTAGCGTATGTACTTCTGAGTATATACGTAGCGGACCTCGTCGCGTCCCGTTCACCGTACACTAGGAAGCGAGGCGTGACAGGTTTTGTTGGTGGCCCATGCAGGTCAGAGCTGTATGGAACCCTAAGCAATATAAAACACAAGAATCAACAACTAAAACATTCTTTACAATCATGTTTCTTGAATCCCATCATTTCTTATTCTTTGAATCATATACCTTGAATCTGTCTTAACCCAAAATTTCCTACCCCTTTTACAATTTTACCAAAACCTTCGCATTCTTTCATTCCTTCACACATTCTTCACATTTTTAAAACCCTTGCACCACCTTATTATTTTTCACATACTGTCAGCGCACCAGCACCAAACTTTCCTTGGATTTGTTACACTTTCCTTTTATAAATTTCGAGGACGAAATTTTTATAAAGAGGGTAGAATGTAACAACCCTAATTTTCTTATACACTTTTTCCTATACAAATTTTTTTTCAAATATTTTTTTAAAATTCATAAAGGGGTATTTATTGCCTGAGCACAAGACTTAAGTAATTGATTAGCAATTTAATTACAAGAAGGAGCTTGTAGCTCATTGGTAATATCTTGCATTGCTGAACCAAGCCACCAGAGTTCAAATCCCATGCCCCACATTATTTTTAAGATTTATTTTGTTTTAAATTTTTCTTCAATATTGTGTCTCTTCATCTTCTAAATCCCCTACACGCTTCAAATTCTTAGATCGGTTTCAAAGACCTTTGAAATCCCCATTTACTCCATTTTAATAATCTTTTAATACATTTTTACATTAAAACCTTTCATATACCCTATTTACTCCAATTTTTAATGATTTTATACATTTTTACATTTTTTTTATTATTTAAAAACCCTTCACCTACCCTACCTCTAGCCTACCCTATAAATACACCCCCTACCCTCTACCCTCTCATCCCAAAACACTAGGTTTACCTTCTCAAAATTGTTACAAGAAGGGTGTACTTTGAAATCAAGTTCACGGCGAAGCGCTGACGGAATTCCGGCGACGTTTTTTTGAAACAACCGGTGACGAAACAACGCCTCGGCAACTCATCTAGTTCCCCTATACTCTTTAGTATAGATCGAAACCCGTAAGTCCCATTCTATCTCCCTTTCTATTTCTCAAAAATACGAAATTACGAAACCCGACGGAAATCGGAACAAACCGATTTCCGATTCGGTTTTCTATAAAATCTCACCTATCACCAATTCCATAATACTTAAACATATTCATGTTGACTATTAATCACATAACAACTAATTTGGACAAAGTTTCTCACATGAAATGATAGCTTTTGCAATATCGTATTCTTTTTCACTTTAATACCATAATGTTTATTTTTTCACTTCTAATCAATTCAATCATGTCTAAACATCTTTATCATGATTATTAAACTTGTAAAAATCAATTTGAATAAGTTTTCACACATGAAATGATAACCTTTTCAATTTACCATATTTTTCACTTTAATACCATCATGTTTCAATTTCACATTTAACCCTTTAATATTGCTATACCTTAATATAGATCACGAGGTAATGGCCTACCTCCTCACACACACATATGCAACCATAATACGCTATCTTGAAAACTCTTAATACGATAAAACAAGATTTTACATTAAAATGCCATTTCCTTAATAAAACCTTTTATAAAAGTTAGGTTTGATACATTTGTTTAAACAATATCTTTAATAGGAAAAATACGATAAGTTGTGGATATCGATCGTTTATCTAAATCTGACTTTGTGGTGTCTAGACAAGTGTGTTTAAGGCAAGTGGTTACTTAATTAGGGCCACTACTTGTAGTGGAGAGCCTCCCACTTACCTGGAACTTACCTGGCCGCAATTGATGGTGAAGAGGCGATTTGAGGCTTCTAACGACTTGTCGTTTAGACCTTTTAAAAATAGGCTAGTTGGCTTAGGAAACCCTAAAATCTAAAATACGAAAAATTACACTTTGCAAATAAATACTTTTTACTTTATAAAACCGTTTTCTAAAGGATTAGTATTTTACAATCTTTGCAAAGCGCCGCTACAACCCATCTTTGGGGAACCCGTTCGGGATCGTGCGGTTTATCGCGCACCCTCGGGTTAGTAGTGCGAGAGTCAGACCTCCGCAAAGAGCATTCGGTCTCGAAAGGTTTAAAATACGACATCTTAAGAAAATGAGATTTTTGAAATATAAAATATCTATTAAAATTATTTTTGTATAAACATATGTATATTTATCTTTTAAATACCTATTTTATTATAATATAAATTTTCCATCTTTTTCTAAAAATCACAGAAGAATAAAGGTTACACTAAAATACCATGAACATCAAATAATCAATATTACAGATAAATACCATTATTTATGAAACTAGGATATTTTCATTAGAAATGTCACAATATAAAATCTACAACTCTAAAGACGAGTAATAAATACTTGAGGTGTATTTTGAAAAGTTTATAAAAGTATTTTTTTACATAAAACCCCCTCAAGTTTATAAATCACCCTAAGGATCCTAGCAGTTATAAGACTTCGCTTCACATTCCTGATTGTCTGACTCGGGTTTGAGTCTGATTAATCTGACTTGAATATGATTCAAGTCAATCTATAATCTACAATATTCCAATTCAAAATGAACACATAAATTCATGAATACAATTACCAATTTATACAACTTGACTGAACCGAACCATGGATATATATTCCTTTTATATGATTCTCAGTATTCCATTTACATGACTCTACGGTTATAAACGTTTTCTGATATCATGGTTTCAGTCAGTCAGTCATTCAATCATACAACCAACATAATTTACAAGATAACAATACAAACAAGATATCGCGGGGTTTAAGGGGTAGATTGGTACGGAAGGTGTTAAAGGTGGCACGAGGTGGTCAGTTTTAACACACCTAACATGAATCCAGTTGCTGTTATACCGTGGCATAAACGGTTCCTTGTACTATACGTGCCCTTAGTCTCTGGCATATGGAGACTCCCCTCGTATACACTGGCATCCTTCTGTACCAAGCTACAAACAACAGCGTTGACATAACATTACAACAATAGTTTACACTTTAAAATGTATTTTCTTATTCTGTCTATTTCTACTTCCCTCTTACCTTTGGGACTTACCGAGCGACCTGTTCGCTGACGACATTCTGTTTCTCTCTTCTTTGAATGTCGTCAGGTAATTTGGACCCGGCAGAGATTGAGCTATCGCAAGAAGACTTGGGGCAGTTTACTGAAGACCCTGCACTATAGTTTCATTGTACACTTTTCCTTTCTGTACTTTTCATTTCCTGTTATGCCACTGTTTAGGCATCTTATTATTTCAGTTGTATTTCCTTTCATGTATTGTACAAAGAATATTAATAAATAAAAGTTGCTGTTCTTTTTTATTTCTTGTCTCTTGTGTATTTATTTTATATTGCTTAGATGCGCTTAGCGTATGTACTTCTGAGTATATACGTAGCGGACCTCGTCGCGTCCCGTTCACCGTACACTGGGAAGCGGGGCGTGACAATAATGGTATTTAAGTGTAAATTAAGTATTTCTTTCTTTTGCATTTGAATTTAGATTTTTATATAAAAAGATTGTTAATTGTTGTATGGTTGGTTATATCTTAATCTAAGTCTAAACTCTCACCCTCAACACACCTCACCCTTATTCATATCTCTCCACCTCCTCCTTCTTCTCTTTACACCACTTCCTTACATGAATGCACCATGCTTCACCATAGGATGCATCCACCTTCTTCACATGCCATCTCCATCTTTTATCATGCACCTCATGCTTTCTATACACCAAACAACACTTAGGAAATTCCTTAGTAATCTTTTAGCCTCCTCAACCTGAACACAATACTCTTCAGCCCCAAACCAAAAATATTTCAAAGTGTTCCTACCAAAGGAAAAAGAGCAATGAATTCCTTCTTCAAGTGTGCACTTCTTCAAACTTGTGATGCTACAAACCATAGATGTTCCCACATACCATTCTTGAGCTGGTGTTCTCTTGTGAATCATTCCATAGGTATAAGTTCAACCCTACAGTTCTTAGTTCAATACTGTTTTTGTATGATATCGGTATATATCGTATTTTGATAGGTTAGGCTTTGTTTATGAATCTGCTATAGTTTAGATGTAAATTAGAAAACCCAAACAGTGCATTAACCTTTAAATTGGACATAGAATAACCCATAGGAAGACGAGCCCTTTACCTCGGATTTTGGCCGGCGACATGAAGGCAAAATCCGATCTCGTTGGATCTTTAGAAGAGTTGGGTGTTGTAATTTTTAGGGTATCTCTATGTAGGTGTATAGGTATGTTTGGTATTGTTTATTTAAGTTATTTTATCAGTAGGTTGAATCTGTAAGTTAGTATCAGTTTTGGAGTAAAATTATATATATACGACACATAGCATGTTTGGTTGTGCAGTATCATAAACTAGGATTTTGTGATAATTTAGCTACTATAGTTGAATCTGGAACTAATAAGTATACTTACTAGAAAAACTAGCCAGACCAAAAGTATAATGGGACCACTAGAAGACACCACTTAAGACCCTATCCCCAAACCCCTATTCCATCCGGCGACATGCACCCAATATCCGAGCTCACCGGCCATCCCTTGGCTTTTGATGTTGGTTTTTCTCCTGTAGCTTTGTTTTGGTATTTTATAAGCTATGGTATTGTTTGATTTGTTCTCGTATTCTTACAGAGAGATCTGGGAATGATTAGTAAAAGTTTTATCAAAGTTCCGATATTACGATACTGGTTTTTGTATTTTCGTGCTACAGATGAACCGTTAACGTTTATACGTTAACGACAGAATTATATTTTCGTTTTTGGGTTGAGTATGCTGTAGGTTCTAATCTACGGGTGTTTAGCTTATTGTTTTGGTTTTCGATATGATATTTACATCAATGCGATTTAAATACGAATATAGGTACGATTCGAGAATTCCGAGATGGATTTGGCGATATAGCAGCGTGGATTCAGCAAGCTTATTAAGTTGGTGAGTAGATTTACATCTACTGGGGAAGTCGGGTCGATGGCGTATAGCACCCCCGTAACCTTATAAATATTATTATGATATCTAGTTAGTGTAGTATTTATACAAGATATTGATATAGTATTGTATCTAGTATGTTCTTCATTTGCATAAGGTTCCATACCTAGTTTTAAATGAGATCCGTACGTGATGTTAGATCTGTACGACATGGATATGGTGATGGATTGTACGAGTGATCATGCCGTACTTGAGATGATACAGATACAGCGATAGGATGAGATATTATACAGGAAATTATATGTATTGGAAATGATGAAATTCGTATGCCGAATAACGGCCATATTATCCTTTGACTCGTAGAGTTATATTATATTCTGTTTTAGGATGTAATACTTATGTGAGCTATATTCTTTTAAAAACTACGGTTCGTTTGTCTTTTAATAAAATATTAGGATGAGGTGCCAATTTCCAAAACGAATATCTATTTTAATCTAGGGCAGCCTCCTTATTTCAAACTTGACATTTTGTCTTATTTCTAAAGATAATGGTATAGCTCATAGCAAGTATCCATAATAGTTACGTTTAGATTACTTTACATGTTTGCATTATATTATCAATGTTATCCGTTTCTGTGATACAAACACTCTAATAGAACACTGCACAATTACCAATGAGTACTATGCTGCATAAACACGTAAATATATGTTACACTACACCTCATTGGTACTGCCATGTCACTGTAGAGCCGTTCTGTTATAGATGTGTTAAGTATAAATAGCTTGTTACACCGTAGAACACTTGCACAAATACTAATGATTACCATGTTACACGAGCACAGACGCGTATGCTACACTACACATCATTAGTATTGCTATGACACAATAGAATTGAGATCATTATGCCTATGTGATATAATTACGTAGTCTTTCTTTATTCCTGTTGTAAATTACGAATATTAGTACTATAGATGCTGTAATTGATTCTTATGGATTTTTCTGGATATTTTACTCCTGATGATATATATCGGTAGTATGGGACACTGTTATATATGTATATATATAATATATTATCAATATAATCTATGCAAGTATTCTTATTCCTTACCTGATATTTTTGATATGATGAGTTAAACGTCCACTATGAGTTTTGTATTTTCTGATTTTGATTCCGAACCGAGTTGGGGGTCATACGTTTACGGATTTATAAGTTATCAAGACTGAGTCGGGGGGCATACAGTTGGATACATTGTGGACCTGGTCGGGACCGAGGGGTAGGATAGCCGCATTGTAGGCGGGGAGCCTAACGAGGATACTCGATACCGGAAATAGAGATTGGGCACGGAAGATATCCAGGGGATACTGACCGGGGCCAGATTAGGCACGGCGGATATCCAGGGGATACCGATCGTAGCCAGGGATATCGGGTGGCGATCATCTGTTGAGGTGGTGTCGACGATACCTGAATTTACGTGTCGATATTGGACACGAGAGATTTCTGATTTCGATGTCGATGCTGGACATTTATATAGATATATTGATATGATTGTTACCATGAGGTACAGAGTGAGATAACATTATTGGATTCGACTAGCACTGATCCGGGGGACAGTACTTATATATATATTCTACTTGGGATTGCATGAGAGTTGGTGTTGCATTATGATACATACACATATCATATTATATTTGTACAAATTATGGTAGTACTATACCTATAACCTAGGTATCGTGGTGCATTTCGATTTCTACGTTTAGATGTACTTTTATTCACTGAGTTGGCAACTCATCCCCGTTGTGCCATAGTTTCTTGCAGGTTTTACCGCTTGGATTATTAGCGGCTTGGGCATACATTCCTTTCGGTGATTGATTGGTAAGTGGGTTATTATTGTATCGTACTTACTCTTAATTATTCTTATTTTATTGTATCTAGTGGAAACTCTATCAACTTAGAAATGGTATATTGTGGACTTAGAAGCGAGACTTAGAAACTGTGAGGTCGCACTCTTTAGAGTTGACTTCTGATATAGATTGTTTGGCTGCTCCGTCGATTGGACGTGAAAGCTAGCTCCCGTTGGGATGTTATTTTACTGTTGTAGTTGTATCGGGTATTTATATAAAATTTTGAAAGGAGGTGATGTCAAATTTCAAAACTTCATAGATGTTTTTCAAACATACTTAGTTAAACTTAAAGGTTATTTTAAAACTGACTTCATCGGATGACTATTTTAAACCTCATCTCCAATGTTTTCAAAAAGGGTTTAGATTCCGGGTTTCGGCTTACTTGGATCGCGTCGATGTCTGTAGATGTCACGTGATTTAAGTGCCGGTCACATGCCACATTTGGGTCGTGACATCCTCCTTCTTTCCCGATGACCACCCAAGCTCCTAACCCCGACACCTGACATCAAGAACCCACCTTCCTCCTTCGTTGCCGGAAACTGACCACCACCCGACCACCTCCATCACCTCCTCTCATCTCTCAGCAACCCCAGAGCACCCACACACCACCAATACACCTTCTTCTTCTTCCCTTGCTCGTCCCTGTTCACCACCAAAACTCATGGCCACCCATCTTGCCGTCACGTCGCCGCCGACCGCCTGTTCCCTCTCTTGCCCTCTCCAAATCCAGAGAAACTTGGCAACCCGCAACAGCTCATTACCTTCTTCTTTTTCTCCTTTTCTTCTCTTTTTTTCGATCATCTCGCCGGTGTTGCGCACGTCGCCGACGATCCAGACGATCCAGTCACCATCGTCATCTAACCCAATTACCACGTCACGCAGTTGCTCAGCCAGGTCAAGTCCTACATGCGTAAGTTTTGCGTCGTGAATTTATTTCGGCGTTGGAACGTGACATCCATATCTCGACATGAGATTTGATCAGGCAAGTTCTAAACTTGCAACATGCTATTTTGATTATATCAATATTTATATGCTTGACTATAGTGCATGCGTTTTAATATTCAGCAAATATTATCGATTTACAGTTTTATAGTATCGGTTTATATCTGTATCGATAATGGTTTATCTAGTTGCATGCCGGATCATCACAATATTATCATATTACTATATCAGTCCATTATGTTATCTAGATTGCAATATATATGGTAATGAACGTAAAACGGTGATTACCGATAGATACATATACATCATGGCATTAATTATGGTTACTGTGTTTCGATATTGGTTATAGTTTTACATTTGGTGTCTATTCTGGTTAAAATATATTGCATGAAATATTCACGACACACCACCAGACTTGTTACTTGGATTTTTTTATTAATACCGACAATCTTGACTTATTGTCCTGAAGGACGTGACTTGTTGTCTACATAGACAAGACCTGTACCTGCTTGATCCTGTGTTGGCATTGGATTTATATCATCAATACCTGACTTGAAAACAAAACATTGGGGATAAGGGGAAATCAATAATGAAACCTGACTTATAACTCAACGGTTCGATATTTCCAAATATTGATCAGTCTATACGGACTCGGCCAGCCCCTGAATGATGATGCTGACATCATTCATCTGTACATGTTACCTGTTTACTGCTTAGCGGTACATCTCGGATTCAGCCCGAGAATCTTGACCATGGTCCGGGGCACGCATATGATACTATTGAGTTACATCGACGATTCCATTAAATTGATTTTAAGACTCGTAGAATAGATAACTTAGAAGCAGAGATTTTAGGATATACATCACATACATGTACCTCACTATTTTATACATGTGTCTATTATTTATATTCATGTTTAATTATAAGCATCCTATCCTAGTTATTACTATTAGTTTGATATTGTGACGCACTGACGTCTGGGTTTTGCATGGCCCAGTTCCTCTGACACTATCGCAGGCAGATCAGGAGTACTTTAGCAAGCAAGCCGAGCAATGAGGAGCTACATGTTTAGTTTAGAAATGCCTAGTTTCTTTTATTTCCGTAGTTTTATTTTTATTGATGTGAGCCCATAAGGGACGTGATTCAGAGATTGTTTTTATTTGGATCTTGATTCGTTTCCGCTATATGCATTTCTTGACTTTTATCTATTGTGGCAGATAGACATGTGTTAGCTAGATTTTATTTTACTGTTCTTGATATCCGATTGACAGCCGTAATATGACTATGGAGGAATTATTCCTAGCCATAGGTAGCATGGTTGGCTCTGTCACGTGCCGTGTTTACGTATTTTGGGAAGCGAGGTGTGACAGGGTTTGTTTGGTATCAGAGCCCTAGGATTTAGGGTTAGTCGGGTTTCGTACTTTTGTATTTGGGTATTGAACCCAATAAACTAATCAGGAAAGCCGGAATTAGGAACATGTCCTGCCACATTACTACCTTTCCAGTCTTGAATCCATAGTTATCGATATCTTGTTTATTAAATCATGTTTACCATTACTGTGTCTTGGCTTCAGAACCATGGCGGATAGAGATTTGCGGTCATACCAGAGGCGTGTAGATAACGCCGCATTACTTGGAGTTGTACGTGGTATGCTTGAAAACAAGAAGCGACAAACTTAGCTAAATCAGTGGCAGGCCGAGGCTTTCCACGAGGGTCTGCGGATGGTCTAGCAGTCCGTGGTTATAGCAGTACCCAAGCCAACACAGCGTGAGGGCACCGTAGAGGACTTTAGAAAGCTCAGTCCGTCCATATTTACAGGAATTGAGGAGCCATTACCAGCGGAGTAGTGGCTAGTTGATACAGAGAACCTGCTCGTTACCGCACAGATTCTAAATGAGAAAAGGGTGGATGTAGTACGTATCCAATTGGTAGATTATGCTCGCAAGTGGTGGCTCGTAGGGAAGACCCGTCTGACCAAGACGATCAGTTGGGCAACTTTTTCGCGTAGCTTCTTAGAGAAATTCTTTCCGCAGTCCGCTAGGGAGGAAATGGAAGAGAAATTCATTAGTTTGAAGTAGAATGGTGGATCCGTTGATACATATACGACTGAGTGGACCCGGCTCAGTCGATTTGCGGGGCCTTTGGTTGCTAATGAGGCAGATAGGGCATGGCGGTTTATGCGTTGCTTGGATGTGGAGATTCAGAGACATATCATATCTCTGGGATTGACCACCTTCTTCCAAGCTCTCAAGGCAGCCAGGGAGTAGCAGAGTTTATCGGTAAAAACAAGGGGTAATCTACAGCAAAAGATTGTAGTGCGAAAGCCTGCATTTATGCCAAACAAAGCTCCTGTACGCAGAAGCATTCCGGTAAACAAGCGAGGCTCTGTACTCATGAACAAGCATGTTGTATCCAATCAGAAAAGAAGTGTGATTTGTGACTTTTGCCATCTACTCGGACGCGTACAGAAAGACTGTCGAAGGAAGCTCGGAATTTGTCTAGTCTGTGGATCAACTGACCATACCATCAGTGCTTGCCCTTCGAAGCTACGATTGAGAGACAATATTCAAAAACCACCGCAGAAGGAGATTCATGGGCAGATACTGATCACTCAGAGGCCTAATCAAGCACGAACCTTCACCTTGATGGCCGAGGAGGCTAAGGCGTCAGAAGACGTTTTTAAGGTATCCTACTCGTTTATAATTTTCCCGCATTGGCATTATTCGATTCAGGTGCATCCCATTGCTTCATGTCGTCTAAGTTTATTAGTGTACATTCTATTCCACACACGTCCATGTCTAGTTGCTAGGATACACACACTGGGAATGGGAGAATTGTATCTAGCAGTGAGTGCAAGGGTTGCTCGATCGTTATTTGTGGACGAGAGTTATTCACGGATTTCCTGATGATTGATACTGGAAGTTATGATGTTGTCTTAGGAATGGACTTTGTTGGCACTTTCCATGCTCACATTGATTGTAAGGCAAAGAAAGTGATTTTCTAGATTCCCGAACATCCGGAGTTCATATTTGTAGGAGGTAGAAGATCTGTCGGGCCAGTCAAATTTAGGGCTAGGCCGACTAATGCCGTTCTTTCGTCGATGGAAGTAAATAAGGAAGAAGCACCAGCAGTAGTTCGGGATTTTACGGATATATTCAAGAACATCTCGGGTTTACCGCCAAAACGAGATATGGAATTCACGATTGATCTTATTCTTGGAGCATCGCCAATTTCAAAGGCTTATTATCTAATGGCGCCGGTGGAACTGGAAGAGATAAAGAAACAAATTATCAAATTACTGGAGAAGGGTTGGATTCGCATTAGCAGTTCACCCTGGGGAGCTCCAGTTTTTCTAGTCAGGAAGAAGGATGGCACGCGAAGGATGTGCATCGATTATCGAAAATTAAATAGGGTAATTATTAAGAATAAGTACCCAATCTCTCGCATCGGCGAATTATTCGATCAACTCAGTGGCGCGAGGGTATTCTCGAAGTTGGACTTGCGATCTGGGTATCATCAAGTTCGGGCGAAGTCAGAAGACATTTGCAAGACAGTGTTCCGAATTCGATATGGGCATTACGAGTACTTAGTGATGCCATTTGGAGTTACTAACACACCGACAATATTTATGAACTTGATGAACCGAATCTTTTCACTGTACCTGGACCAGTTCGTAGTGGTGTTTATTGACGATATTTTGGTCTATTCGAGGAGCAAAGAAGAGCATGCAGAACACTTGAGAATCGCACTGCAAATGTTGAGACAAGAAAAGTTATATGCTAAGATGAGCAAGTGCGAGTTTTGGCTCGAAGAAGTGAAGTTCTTGGATCATTTTGTATCCGGAAATGGAATTGCCGTTGACCCTGGAAAGATTGCAGCTGTTCATGATTGGCCAATTCCAAAAAACGTAGGGGAGATCAGAAGTTTTCTTGGGCTTGCCGGATACTATAGAAGGTTTGTGGAGAACTTTTCTCGAACAGCAGAACCATTGACCAAGCTAACACGAAAGAAGATACTATTCGTATGGACCGAGAAATGTGCGTCAGCTTTTGAAGCATTGAAGCAAAGATTGACAACTGCTCCTATGTTGACAGTGCCGGATGGTTCCGGAGGGCTTGTTATTCACAGCGACGCATCTGGGAAAGGCTTGGGATGTGTTATAATACAGTATGCGAAGGCCATAGCTTATGCATCAAGACAATTGAAAACTCATGAGAAGAACTACCCAACTCATGATCTGGAGTTAGCAGCAGTGATTTTCGCTCTGAAAATTTGGAGACACTACTTATTGGGAGAAAGGGTAGAACTATTTACCGATCACAAAAGCCTAAAATACGTGTTCACACAGAAAGAGCTCAACATGAGGCAGCGTAGATGGTTAAAGATGATGGCTGACTATGATCTAGATTTAAGATACCATCCGGGGAAAGTTAAATGTAGTGCCAGATACTCTAAGTCGGTTGCCAGCAATACGAATGTTGACTGCACTGAAGGAAATTATAACTGATTTTCAAAGTTTCGAATTGGAGATTGGTGTAACAACTCCAATTTCAATGTACATAAAATTTATTTTAAAGTTAATGTACAAATGGAGTATTTACAATCCTGTGTATGCTATAAATATTTGATTTGCTTTTGAACAGCAAGAAAATACTTGTAGCTCATTGGTAAAGCCTTACACTGCTGTGACGTAGCCCTTGTGATCGAATCCCCCTTTGTTGATTTTTCTTTTAATATTTTAGAAGCCCAAAAGTTTGCACGTGCACTACACGTAAAATGAAGAGTCACAGATTAAACAAATATGTGCAATATGCTAGTTGAAGCAACGGGGACACGTGGCGAAAATCTCAAGCTCCCTCACCGGATTTGGACCGGTGAGATGAAGCAAGACACCGGCATCGTCGGGCCCCCCGTAAGGGATGCTTCCGAAATTTTTCCCCTGGCACCCCTTCGTCTACCCTACTACCCCCGATATTGTTTGTTTACTCTAAAAACATCCAGAGAGTGATAATTTATCTCTTTAATTTATTTTTAATGCAAATTTTAATTCTATTCTTCATTACCCTAAACCCTAATTTTCCCAATAAATACCACACCACATTTCACCCCTCCTTATTCAGAATTTCATTACAAAAACTCTATAAAATTTCCAAGTCCTAAGTTGTGCAAGTGGAGTTAGCAAAGGGCGAAGTTCCGACAAAGTTTCGAGGAGATTCCAGCGACGAAACGACGCCCCGATGGTTCCAAAATCTTCTCTACCTCCCTTCTATTTTTGTATACTGTAAGTCCTCTTTTCCCTTCTCAATCTCTAGTCTAACACTTTTACTTTTCAAAATTCGTCGGAAGCAGAGTTATTCCGGCTTCTGATTCTCTTTTCTTTAAAAATCTAATTTTTCTTAATAACAAACCTACAAATTTTTAATAAATTGTTTAGAAATCATAAAAAAATACATTAGAACAAATTTCATCTCTAAAGAATCTTTATGAAACTTTTATCGCATTTTTACGGTAAAATACCATATACTTTACTTTTGACATAATTCAACATATTTCTTGTATTACCTTTAGATAACTCACGAGATAATGACCTATCTCATCACAACACATATCTTTGACATAGCATGATGGTTTGTAAAATATTCTTTTGGGAAAAAATACGACATTACATTTAAATACCCTAAACTTACAAAACCGTTTTCTTTAAAAAGTGTATTAATTAAATTCCTTGCAATTGTCCTCTACAACCCATTTTGGGGAACTCCGATCAGGATGGTGCGGGTTATCACACATCCTCGGGCTTAGTAGCGCGAGATGCAGACCTTCGCAATGAGCATTCGATCTCGATGGAATTTTAATGCAATTTTTAAGAAAAATGTGATTTCTATTTAATAATTAAATTCTATTTTTATAAATATTAGATATATATAAATATTATCAAAATATCTAATTTAAATATTATATATATATATATATATTCCATGTTTTTTTCTAAATCAAAGGAATCACAAGTTCATGAAACTACATTTACAATTCAACGCAAATTCCAATATTTCATTAAAATACCGTATACAATGAAAACTACGTTCTACTTACTAAAAAGTTTCACTTTTATAAAATATACATCTATGAAAATCCTAAAAACGATACTTAAATACTTGAGATTTGTTTTGAAATTATATCAAACTATTTTTACATAAAACCCCCTCAAGTTATACTAAATTACGATAAGGACCCTAGTAAATATAGGTTTAAGCGGGACCAGCTATCTTGAGCCTCAGGAAGCCGGAGAATATGGGTTCTTACCTATCTAAGGTAGACAGCCTAACAACGGTGTTATCAACACGGTAATTGTCTTGGAAAAGACACAAATCATGCCGTTCATGTGCAGCAGTTACCGATAACATCAAAACTTCAATCGGGACTTCAATTTCTTTTGTTTAAAAGTCTGACTCGGTTCGAGTCATGGTCAAACATGAAAGCAATCTGACTTGAATATGATTCAAGTATAACTGCAATTCAACATGAATCCGTCTATACCAGAACTCAATCTATATCAATCTGTCTCGATCGAACCGAACCATGGATATACTCTATTTACATGTCTATCCATTATATCCATTCCATTTATATGATATCATGGTTTGGGAAAGTCATCCATCTATATAACAAAACAATACAATCAATACAAAAGACATTACAGGGTTTTAAAGGGGTAGACTGGTACAGAATGTGTTAAAATGGCACAAGACTGCCACTTTAATACACCCAACCTGAATATCTATTGTCGTTGTACCATGGTTGAACGGTTCCATGTGCTCGGTATACCTTAGTCTCCGGAATAGTGGGACTCCTCTCGTATACACTGGCATATTTTGTACCAAGCTACAAACAACCGCGTTAACATTATAATCAAATATTATTAGTTATATTCTTTTTCTTTCTACTCTATCTCTATCTATCTTTGGGACCTACCAAGCGATTGGTCGCTGACGATATTCCTTTTCTTTTCTTCGGAATGTTGTCAGGTGGATCGAACTTACTGGAGATCGATCCCAGTACTGAGGACTTAGAGCAGTTTGCTATCGACCCAGAGTTGTAGGCACTTGTACATACTTTTCATTTCAGTTATGCCATTATTTAGGTATTGCTTTCTATTCATGTATTTACATTTCCAGTTGTACTTGTAAAGAATTGTTAAATAAATAAAAGTTGCTATTCATTTACATTCATGTTTCTTGTGTACATTTTACTTTATATTGCTTAGATACACTTAGCGTGTTTATTTCTGAGTAAATACGCAGCGGGCCTCGCCGCGCCCCCTTCCCATACACCAGGAAGCGGGGCGTGACAGGTTTTGTTGACGGCCCATACAAGTCAGTGCTGCATAGAACCCTACCATGGAAGTCCGTTCTGCATGGACATGCGGGTCAATTCTGTATGAAGTCCTAAGCAATATAACACAAGAACCAACAACTAAAAACATTCTTTACATTTCACATTACTTGAACCTTACAATTTTATATATTTTGAATCTATCCTAACCCTATTTTTTTTCAAGATTATGGATTCTCCAAACAACACCAGTACCAATTTCAACAACACACCACCACCTCTACTGCTTACGCCTACCGTTCTGCTCCGATCAATGAGCAGACGGTACTGCTTGAGGCAATCCGCAGCCTTCTGGAGGGACAACAGTAGCAGACTGCTATATTAATGAACCGTCCAGAACCGGAAGCACCCGTAATGAAGAAATTTTGGGCATTGCACCCAAAACAATTTTCGAGAAAGGAGAGCCCTCTGAAAGCTGAAGAATGGGCTCAAAGTATTAAGGATGATCTGGCAGCGGCACAAGTGCCAAAGATTGCTTGGGTTCGAGTTGCGAAACTGCAACTCACCGACAACGCCCGAATTTGGTGGAAGGCGAAAGAAAGCCGTCTTGACTAACCTATCGAATGGAGGACTTTTTGCGACATGTTCGACACGAAGTACTTCCCTGAGACTGCCCGATTTGACATGGAGCAGCAATTTATCCATATACAACAGGGTTCAATGTGGACCAAATCAGTGGATGAATATGATGCTGAGTTTACCATGCTCAGTATGTAAGATATGACTCAATATTCGATTTTCTTATATCACATACTACACAGCTAACACAAGACCTTAACAGGTTCGCGGCACACTTAATACCAACTGCTGAGATTAGATCCAGAAGATTTCAGCAAGGGTTAGATCCGAAGATCCAAACTGCATTAGCTACAGGGGATTTCCTAACCCATGACTTGGATCTGAAAGCTGCCCGTCGATATGAGGCAGTGGTGAAGATGAAGGGTAGACTCCACTCTGCCGAGATGAAGCGCCCTGCCACTCAGATGGCAAGAGGAGCCTCTTCAAGGCCATAATTTGTGTCTAGGAGACCGGGAGTACTAAACAACTGGCCCAACCCAGCCTTTTGTATCTATTGCAGAAGATGGACACCTGGCGAAAAACTGCCGGCGTGCAAATCACCTTTGCTTAGTCTGCGGTTCAGCCACTCATGACATTGGATCTTGTCCTCATAGACATAACCTAAATGCTGCACCCAGACCAGCAATTACTTATCAGCAGCGCCCAGCTATCCAGGCACCTACTCCACGACTCGCTCTTCCAGCTCCACCTCCTCGTAGACAAACTGCACCTCCTCCTCATCAGTTCCATCAAGCTCAAAGGAACTTACCTTAAGGAAAAAGGAACGGGCAGAGGAATGCTCCTCCAGCAAGGAGGAATGTACCAAGATGACAGGCTTTCACAATGACTGTGAAAGAAGCTGAAGCCACCGGCCAAGTCATCACTGGTAAAAATTTCCTTTCAAGCTTTCTTTCAATATATATATACATTCCCATATATTTTTTCTTATACCTAAAACATATCCCACATAAATTAGGTACAATCTTAGTAGCCTCACTTCTTGCACTAGCATTCTTCGATACTAGAGCATCTCATTGCTTTATGTCGCAACGGTTCGTTCGAACTCATGCGATTCCAGTCAAACCTCTCGTATCCAGCTGGAATGTCAGTTCAGGGAACGGCGTTCTAAAGGCAATAATGGGATACGACCTGTGTCCAGTGATCGTCTGCAGCAGAGAATTCTATGCCGACTTCAAGGTGCTGGACATACCGAATTTCGATGTCGTTTTGGGTATGGATTGGCTCAGAACTTTTTACGCTATCATTGACTTTCATCAAAAGAGGGTAGTGTTCGAGATTCCAGAGCATTCGGTCTTTTATTTCAAAAGTGGAGACCGTACCCTGGAGCTAAGCACATACAAGTTAAAACCGAAGAAGGCAGTGATTGCAACATTTCAAGTGGAAGAAGGATCGAAGCCATAGGTAGTTCGAGAGTTCGACGATGTATTTCCTGAAGACATATCAGGTTTGCCTCCCGATCGAGCTCTTGAATTCAGCATTGATTTAGTACCTGGAGCACAACCAGTGATCAAAGCACTGTATCAGTTAAGCCCTGAAGGTTTGAAGGAGGTCCATACTCAGTTGGACGAATTATTGACGAAAGGATGGATTCATCCCAGCACTTCAAGTTGGGGATCGCCAGTTTTACTTATGAAGAAGAAGGAATGTTCATATTGAATGTGTATTGATTATAAAGCTCTGAAAAAAATAACTATAAAGAACAAGTATCCACTCCCGCGCATCGACGACCTGTTCGATCAACTAAGTGGGTCTTACATTTTCTTCAAGTTAGATCTTCGTTCGGGTTATCATCAGGTGAAGATCAAAGAATCTGATATCCATAAAACGGCATTCAGAACTCGCTATGGACATTACGAATTTCTTGTGACGCCATTTGGAGTGACCAACGCATCAGCTATATTCATGAACCTAATAAATCAAGTTTTCCGAGAGTACCTAGATAGGTTTGTTTTCATCTTCATCGACGACATCTTGGTATTTTATAAGAGTCGGAAAGAACACGCCGAACACCTACGAATTGTCCTGGAGACTCTACGACTGCATCAAATCTATGCCAAGTACAATAAGTGCGATTTTTGGCTAGATCAAGTCGGTTTTCTTTGACATATTGTATCAGGCGATGGAATCTCTGTAGATCCAGCTAAAGTATCAGCAGTAAGCGAATGGCCGACACCGAAGTCAGTGATGGACATTAGAAGTTTCTTGGGTTTAGCTGGATATTACAGAAAGTTTATTGAAGGATTTTCGAAGATTACAACACCCCTGACCAAGCTCACGCGTAAAGATGGAGAATTCGTATGGTCAGAAGCATGCAAACAAGCTTTCATAGAATTCAAGTCAAGATTGACATAAGCACCTATTCTTGTCATACTGGACCAATCTGGAGGTTTTGAAGTGCATTGCGATGCATCCGGTAAGGGATTAGGATATGTTCTACATTAGCACGATAAGGTTGTAGCTTATGCATCAAGACAGCTGAAAATTCATGAGCGCAATTATCCGATGCATGATTTGGAGTTGGCAGCCGTTATCTTTGCACTCAAGATTTGGCGCCATTATCTTCTTGGTGAACGAGTGAACATATACACAGATCACAAGAGTCTGAAATATGTGTTTACTCAGAAGGAGTTGAATATGCGGCAGAGAAGATGGTTAGAACTCTGGCGGACTTTGACATCAACCTACAATATCATCCAGGGAAGGTGAATGTAGTTCCTGATGCTCTTAGTCGCTAACCATTAGTATTGAATCTCATCGCATAGTGGAAGCTCCAACAAGATCTACATCAAATGAAGATTGAAGTGGTCATGCCAGGTAACGCTTCAAGTTTGATGAATTTACAAGTTCAATCTACCATTGTCAATCAGATCAAAGCAGCTCAAGCAAGTGATGCTAAATTGCAAAAGATCAAAGAACAAGTAGAAAGTGGACCTCGAACAGACTTCATCATCCATGAAGACGGATCTTTGAAATACGGCAGTAGGTTGTATGTACCAAAAGGTTCTGTGCGAGAAGAGTTGATGAAAAAAGCTCACAGCTCTCCTTATTCAGTACACCCTGGTGATACAAAGATGTACAAAGATCTGCGACAAAATTACTGGTGGCATGGAATGAAGTATGAAGTAGCCATAAGCGCCGCTAAATGCTTGGTGTGTCAGCAAGTAAAGGCTGAATATCACAGGACTGCTGGTTTACTTCAACCGTTACCTATTCCAGAATGGAAGTGGCAACACATCATAATGGATTTCGTGAGTGCACTTCCTCGCAGCATGAAAGGTAACGATACGGTATGGGTTATTATGGACCGACTCACAAAGTTGGCTCAGTTTATCCCATTTCAAGTTGGCCAATCTATCGAGACATTAGCAAAGAAGTACATGGAAGTAAGTATGAATTTAAGTAAGATTTAAATCTCCAACATGTACTATCTCTGATACCCATGAACTCATGCAGGAAATCGTGAGATTACATGGAGTACCGGTTTGTATTGTCTCCGTTCATGACACCAGATTTCGATCTCAATTTTGGCAAAGTCTGCAAACTAGCTTGGGAACAAGTTTGAACTTCAGCACAGCTTACCATTCACAAACAGATAGACAGTCTGAGCGAACTATTCAGATACTTGAAGATATGATAAGAGCGTGTATTCTAGAATTCGGAGGATCGTGGGAAGATCACCTACATCTTGTGGAGTTTTCATACAACAACAGCTACCAAGTAAGTATGGGAATGGCACCCTTTGCAGCGCTCTATGGAAGAAAGTGTAGATTGACATTAAGTTGGGATGACATCGGAGATAGAGAATTTCTTGGATCTATGATGATAGTAGCAACAGTCGATGTAGTTCGCACCATCAGGGAAGGAATGCGCATAGCCCAAGATCGACAGAAGCACTGGACTGATGCAAAGCGCCGTCACTTGGAATTCCAATCGAGAGATCATGTATTTCTGAAGATATATCTGAACCGTGGAGTGATTTGTTTTAGAAGACGGGGTAAGCTAAGTCCGAGGTACATTGGACCGTTCGACATATTCGAACGAATCGGTGAAGCGGCTTATCGCTTGGCACTTCCACCTTCATTGGAAGGAGTGAACAATGTGTTCCACATATCCCAACTCAGAAGGTATGTGAGTGACCCCAGCCATATTTTTGATCACTCCGAGCTCACTGTACATCCAAATTTATCCTGTGAGCAACAACCTGTTTAAATTTTGGATAGAAAGGAGAAGTCACTTCGGAACAAGAAAGTAAATTTGGTTCGAGTGATATAGAAAAAAGACTCACCAGGAGAATCAACATGGGAACGCGAGGACGACATGCGTGCAAGATACCCTCACTTATTTGTAACTAGTCCTTAAAAATTGTAAATTTCGAGGACGAAATTTTTGTAAGGAGGGTAGAATGTAACAACTCCAATTTCAATGTACAGAAAATTTATTTTAAAGTTAATGTACAAATGGAGTATTTGCAATCCTGTGTATGCTATAAGTATTAGATTTGCTTTTGAACATCAAGAAAACACTTGTAGCTCATTGGTAAAGCCTTGCACTGCTGTGACGTAGCCCCTGTGATCGAATTCCCCCATCCACATTATCTTTTTGTTGATTTTTCTCTTAACTTTTTAGAAGCCCAAAAGTTTGCACGTGCACTACACGTAAAATGAAGAGTCATGGATTAAACAAACATGTGCAATAGGCTAGTTGAAGCGACGGGACACGTGGCGAAAATCTCAAGCTCCCTCACCGGATTTGGACCGGCGAGATGAAGCAAGAGACCAGCACCGCCGGGTCCCCTGTAGGGGATGCTCCCCAAATTTTTCCCTGGCACCTTCGCCTACCTCACTACCCCCATATTGTTTGTTTACTCTGAAAACATCCAGAGAGTGATAATTCCTCTCTTTAATTCATTTTTAATGCGAATTTTAATTCTATTCATCATTACCCTAAACCCTAATTTTCTCTATAAATACCACACCACATTTCACCCGTCCTCATTCAGAATTTCATTACAAAAACTCTCTAAAATTTCCAAGTCCTAAGTTGTGCAAGTGGAGTTAGCAAAGGGTGAAGTTCCGACAATGTTTCGAGAATATTCCGGCGACGAAACGATACCCCGACGGTTTCAAAATCTTTCCCTACCTTCCCTCTTTCTTTATATACTGTAAGTCCTCTCTTCCCTTCTCAATCTCTAGTCTAACACTTTCACTTTTCAAAACTCGTCGGAAGCGGAGCTACTCCCGCTTCCGATTCTCTTTTCTTTAAACATCTAATTTTTCTTAATAACAAACCTACAAATTTTTAATAGATTGTTTAGAAATCATAAACAAACACATTAGACCAAGTTTCATCTCAAAAGAATCTATTATGCAACTTTTATCGCGTTTTTACGGTAAAATACCATATACTTTACTTTCGACATAATTCAACATATTTCTTGTATTACCTTTAGATAACTCATGAGGTAATGACCTACCTCATCACAACACACATCTTTGACATAGCACGATGGTTTGTAAAACATTCTTTTGGGACAAAATACGACATTACATTTAAATACCCTAAACTTACAAAACCGTTTTTTTTTAAAAAGTGTATTAATTAAATTCTTTACAATTGTGCCTCTACAACCCATTTTGGGGAACCCTGATAAGGATGGTGCATGTTATCGCACATCCTCGGGCCTAGTAGAGCGCGATGCAGACCTCCGCAAGGAACATTCGATCTCGATGGAATTTTAATGCAATTTTTAAGAAAAATGTGATTTTTATTTAATAATTAAATTGTATTTTTATAAATATTAGATATATATAAATATTATCAAAATATGTAATTTAAATATTATATATATATATATATTCCATGTTTTTTTCTAAATCAAAGGAATCACAAGTTCATGAAACTACATTTACAATTCAACACAAATTCCAATATTTCATTAAAATACCATATACAATGAAAACTAGGTTCTACTCACTAGAAAGTTTCACTTTCATAAAATATACATCTATGAAAATCCTAAAGATGATAATTAAATACTTGAGATTTATTTTGAAATTATATCAAACTATTTTTACATAAAAACCCTTCAAGTTATACTAAATTACGATAAGGACCCTAGTAAACATTGATTTAAGCGGGACCAGTTCTCTTGAGCCTCAGAGAGTCGGAAAATATGGGTGCTTGCCTATCTAAGGTAGAAAACCTAACAACGGTGTTATCAATACGGTAATTGTCTTGGAAAAAGACACAAATTCTGCCGTCCATATGCAGCAGTTACCGATAATATCAAAACTTCAATCAGGACTTCAATTTCTTTTGTTTAAAAGTCTGACACAGTTCGATTCATGGTCAAACATGAAAGCAATCTGACTTGAATATGATTCAAGTATAACTGCAATTCAACATGAATCCGTCCATACCTCAAATTGTCTCGACTGAACCGAACCATAGATATACTCCGTTTACATGTATATCTATTATATCCATTCCATTTACATGATATCATGGTTTCGGCAAGTCATCCATCTATATAACAAAATAATACAATCAATACAAAAGACATTACAGGGTTTTAAAGGGGTAGACTGGTACGGAATGTGTTAGAAGTGGCATGGGACTGTCACTTTAATACACCTAACCTAAATATCCATTGCCGTTGTAGCGTAGCTGAACGGTTCCTTTTGCTCGGTATACCTTAGTCTCCGGAATAGTGGGACTCCTCTCGTATACACTGGCATATTCTGTACCAAGCTACAAACAACTGCATTAACATTATAATCAAACATTATTAGTTATATTTTTTTCTGTCTACTCTATCTCTATCTATCTTTGGGACCTACCGAGCGATTGTTCGCTGACGACATTTCTTTGCTTCTTCTTTGGAATGTTGTCAGGTAGATCGGACTCACTGGAGATCGAGCCCAGTACTGAGAACTTGGAGCAGTTTGTTATCGACCCAGAGCTGTAGGCACTTGTACATGCTTTTCGTTTCAGTTATGCCATTATTTAGGTATTGCTTTCTATTCATGTATTTACATTTCCAGTTGTACTTGTAAAGAATTGTTAAATAAATAAAAGTTGCTATTCATTTACGTTCATGTCTCTTATGTACATTTTACTTTATATTGCTTAGATACGCTTAGTGTGTTTACTTCTGAGTAAATACGTAGCGGGTCTCGCCGCGTCCCCTCCCCGTACACCGGGAAGCGGGGCGTGACAATTGTACTACCAAATTCTTTGGGACGGTAGATGCAGTTGCAAGTGCAGTCATCTTTGATCAATAACATTAAAGCAGCACAGTCGCATGATCCAAGATTGCAGAAGTTTCAAGAACAAGTAGAAGCGGGGCATCGAACAGATTTGTTGATCCATGAAAATGGTTTGTTACGATATGGGAGCCGTTTATGTGTGCCTACAGGAGATATTCGTGAAGAAGTCATGAAGGAGGCTCATAGTTCCGCGTATTCAGTACACCCAGGAGGCATAAAGATGTACAGAGATCGGCGACAACATTTCTGGTGAGAAGGCATGAAAAGGGAGATTGCTCGCTACGTATCGAAGTGCTTGGTGTGTCTGCAAGTCAATATTGAATATCAAAGGGTAGATGGTTTGTTGCAACCACTTCCGTTTTCTCGATGGAAGTGGGAACATATAACCATGGATTTTGTGACAGCATTATTGTTCATCACAGGAAATTGCATTTTAATACCGCTCATTCATTATATATTTTGTTATATATCGGTACTATTAATCAGTGTCTGCTCAGTAATTACAGTTTACAAGTATTCGTGATTAAATATTGGAAACACACTCAATATTACGGATATAACACTTGGGAGCCAACACTGCAATCAGAACAGGAAACCGACCGATATCCAAAGAGTTCTTTTGCAAATAAAGGTGTACATACAATTTTGGTCCAACACAATACAAGTGTACACACAACTCTTTGGTATGGACCATGGTGGGGCTGCCTTGGCACACACAAATGTTGAATTGTGCAACTAGTGGGCACATGTGGGTGTGATGGGTAATAAATGCAAAAAGTTGTGATGTGAGTTAAATGTTTGATTTCCCTCCAAAACTACTGGGTATAATACAAGTTTCTACAAAGAAAACAAACAACACCAGTGGAATTGTCGAGAGAACACAACATCACACAACCAACACGAGCCCATTAGCTCGGATGTGACCCGATGAGACCACATGGAAATCCGGCGCCGCCGGCCCCCTAGCTCCAAACTTCCCTATTTTTCTTTTGTTCAATTCTTTAGGTCACATCATCTTATTTCTATTGCTTATTTATTCTGATGTTAAGCCTATAAATACCAGAACAGATTTGAGCAAAGGGGGCCATGTGATATATAACCTTTTCCATTTAGTTTTTTTTTGGTTTAGGCTTGAGAGTGAGTGGGCTTTAACTTGGTATTTTCTTCTTCTTCCCTCTTTAAGCTTTCTTCATTATGGAGGTTGAACAAGTTACCAATATCTTATACCTCAACTTCAAGTGTTAATAATATTGTTGTTTCTTTGTTTACTTGCTTCTTTTTCTTATTTGTTTTTCTTTTTATCATGCTTAGTTAATCTCTTTGGTGGTGGTAATGGTAATGAAGTGAGATGAAAGGTTTTGCCTTCCTCCTCCTCCTGTTTATGTTTAATTTTCTTAACATGATTATAACTTAAGAATTGTTTTATATATTGATGTGATATGGTATTTTGAAACCATGGTTACTTTGTAACTTCTTCATATACCAAATTCACTCCCCTTCCCTATTTCACAATGTTTAAGTTAAAATCAAATTGGTGTTAAGTTTGCTAAGTTTGGATACGGTATTTTATGACCGAGTGCTTGACAAACCCTCGGTTTTCATATACCCTATACTATAACAAACCCTTCGCAAAGTTAACACTAAAACTATTTGCTCTCACTCGCTATTTTATTTTTTTGATGTTGTCGTATGCTTGCTAACCCTTGTGTTTAGTGTTGATATCTCAAGCTTGGACATACAAACGGTAAGTGAACAAAACGGACTCGATTCGTGTTTTGCGGAGAATATCGAAATTTGATAATTTGTGCTTCGTAACCGCCTTGACAAGTCATGCTTCATGCTGGGATCGACGTAAGGACGGACAACTCATGATCAAGAGAGCGTTGAAGGAATCGTCGCGATTCGACCTTCCGAGCCAAAACCACAACCGCTTCTTTCTTATCTTCTTTGCTTGCTTTTCTTGTTTTCGTATTCTTTCTATTTTTAGTGACAAACCAACCTATTCATTATTTGTTGAACCTTAAACAACAAGACCTAATCCACAATTCCCTGCGGATCGATTCGTACTTGCCGGTTTGCTACAACGCGCCATGCACTTACGGTTTATAAAATTTAAAATGAGAACGATCTCGCGTGCGCATTCCATTTCCTTAAAATTATATCCGTTTTCAAAACATACGCGTTTGCGCATGCGGATGAATTCCTAACAAGTTTTTGGCGCCGTTGCCGGGGAGTTAGTAGTCATTAGGTATTGTTATTTCTGGTTTGTACTGACTCACTAATTGCTAACTCAAAAATTCTTTCAAAACTAACAAAACAGGATTTTCTGACTTTGCACTCTGTTGCTAAACCTGCTAACACCCTAAAAGTTTTTTTTTACAAATCTAGTTATACCATAAGAGCACTTATCTAGCCTAGAGAACCCACCTATCACTCTTGAACTCAGTCCCACTTCAATTAGAGACCTAATGATTGAAAATTTAGAGGAAGAGGTCGACAGATTGACTGCTTTAGCATCACCACCATTACAACCCTCTCTTCCTGAAACAACCGACACATCCTTAGGGAATGATGGTGAGATGGATGCTAGGTTGACCGCTTTAGAGAAAGGTATTGAAGTGATGATTGCGGTCGAGAATCAAATAACTGCTACACTAGCCTTGTTTATACAGCAGTCTGAGCAATTGTTTCACGCTCAAGCTCAATCTTTGGCTAGAATTGAAGAGCACGTAGCTGTAGTGATTCTAAAGAGTGAACACAGTCAATTAAAACCACATAGTGTTAATATCTGTCATTTAGGAAGTCACCCAAGTAAGATAAACGATCAATTGAATTTTGATAATTCCATAGATGACGATGCAATTGAATTGACTAAGTGTTATCAGGACACAAAAGTAAAACCACCGACTGATTTTTGCATTCCAATTTTAGAGGAGGAATCTTGTGATTTTGACGTGTATGGTTTGGATAGATTGTTAGAAAAGATCAATGATCAGGAACCCACGATTTTTGTATCACCTAGTGATATTGTTTCGGAAGAAACGTTAGGTTGGGAACCTACCTTTTTATATGACATGAACATACCCAGATATGAATGTGATAAAGAAAAACGTGTTTTGGGAATTGTGAGCTATAGCAATGAGTGTAGGATTGTGCAGAATTATAGAGAGGAAGACAGCCTTGAAAAATTGTCTTTCATACAGAGTTTTGAAGAATTATTTGTGGATGAACTTGATATTCTCGGTGAGTTTGAGTCAGGATCAATTAGGGAACATCCCATGAACCTTTCCTTTTCCAAATTTTTTGCGGATGAAATCCAGTTTTTAAACGAGCTTGACTCCGAAACTCAACATGTGTTTTTTGAACATTCAATTCATCCGGGCAACAATTCTTTGACCTCTTCAAAACTTCATTTTCACTTTCAAAGTCTTCTGATCCCCACTCACACATACCCATGCCCTTCACTAACAACTAACACATTCTTTTTCTTTTTTATATACATATTCTTTTACCAACCCCTATATTATATCGATAAATTTTTTTGTGGCTGGTATTAATTTCTGGACTAACAATGTCGTTTAGCTTGTGAATATTGTAATTAATCTTTGTTTTTCTTATTTTTTTGAAAATAAGATCTCGCCCGTTAGGTGGTGAGTGCTGAAGTTTGGGGACAACGTTGATTTAACTTTTTGTTTGAGTAAAATTCTAAAAAATGGGGTTTTCTTTTTGTTGGTTTTTTTTTTGTAAAATGTCACTTATACAGTTATAACATCCCTGACCCGACCCCTTTATTCTCAGTTCTCAAATAGCACCATATCCTTTCTTTGCTTTTCCCGCACCTTCTTCTAAAACCCTAGCCCCTCTACTCCAAATCCGACCGGCGAGTCCCTGCAAAAATCCGGCGAGGCCGGCCGTACTTCCTCCAATCGCCGTTTTCCTTTGTCAGAGCTGTAAGATTTTCTCTTCCCCCTTCTCCCGCACTGTTTCAATTTTCTGCAAACTTCACCAACCCACAGTTCATGGTCCCTTTTGAATTAGAGCAAAATTTTGTTGATGTATTCACCCATGAGGTGTTCGGGAGCTATTTCCATGATGTTATCCGACAGTTTGGGTGCAAGATTTTGCTATATGGAGTATAGGGGTTATGTGCTTGTGAACACTTGGTAGATGAGTTCTACGACACGCTTAGAAATGGTGAAATACTCCAGGATCGCATTAGATTTCACTTTCAGGGTAGACGGAGGGTATTTTCAGCCGATACGATATCTAATGTCACCAACATCCCTATCCGACTTGGTTTTCAAAAATCATTAGAGCTGGCCCAGTATAGGACGATTATGGGAGACATGTGCGAGTTACGAGATGCTGGGCTAAATGCCCAGTAGATTTATAGAAACGTCTATACGGCTTGCCGCTAGGCTTACCGTAACGTCAGTGGGATCGCTCGAGTTTCATCTTTTTCAGTGATTGTGGGGCATATGGTTCATTGTTTAACGACCAAGGATTATCAATTTTGCATGGCGAGCATGCTCTTCACCACAATAAAGGAAAGTGTCGCCTCGTGCAAATATTTGCTTCCCGTCCTCGTCACCCAAATTTGTTGCTACTATATGGAGGAAGATGATTTCGCGGCCTGCCTCACAATGTATGACACCGTCCCAGTAGAGATAGAGAGGATCTTACCAGGCTATATGGACGGCAGGAGTGAACAGCAGATTTGGTCGCCCACTGACCCCAGTGAGCATGCGGCGCCGCATAATTCCTCAGAGATTTACTTGGGAGAGGACGTTCCGATAGATCCCTATGAATTACACAGGATGGAGGTCCGTGGAATCAAAACTTTGATCAGGAAAAACAAGGAAATAAAAGAACTACCCAGCCATATCTTAGCAAATCAAGAAGAAGCAAGCGGGAGCAGCAGAGGCAAGGGCAAGGCCAAGCGACGGAGAGGACATCGTCATATTCAGTTTGGGGGTGGATCTGTATTGGTTGCATTTTGTATCTGCATATAGTTTACATGTTCATATTTTCTGCATTTCAGCACTTACATTATGTATTTTTCTTTTCTTTTGCATGTAGTCTCATTTCATATCTGCTTTTGTATTGCATTGCATAAAAAAAAACTTATAAAAATTGAAATATTTTCCTAAAAATATAAAAACTTTTTCATGTTAACTAGTGGAGGAACTTAGAGTCTGACGAGTCAGTTGATAAGTTAGAAATAACTAAATCCTTTTTGTGAGACCGACGACCCGAAAAGTAACCCTTCTTTGTGTTTAACCATAGCTGATATGCGTCTTTTATAACACTTTACACGTGTCGTATGTTTTTGAGAATTTGATGAAAATCTGACATGTCTGTAAACTTTTAAAATTGAAATTTTTTTTAGGATCAAACAGGTTTGTTCTGAGTTAAATAATATAAAGAATAGTTCATACAATGAAGTAGATTTGAAGAATTTTATTGAGGTTTTAATATGAAGCTATAAGTCTGAAAAGTAACCCATCCGGATGCTTGTTGGAGTAATTACACACTTTATCCATATGTAATCTCTTCAGATTTAAAAGAAAAGCTGGCTATATCTCCGTTTTCACTAAGTTCCGAACATTTCAAAATAAAACGAGTCATTTGTTTTGTGGTCTTGGTAACTTGGGTAATTAAGTCCTTGGGGTGTCTCCACACCTAATGCCCTAAAACCATCTGGTTTGAGAGTTATTGACCCAAAACTCGTTAAGTTTCCAAGCGCCAAATAAAACAAGCTAAGCAAGTGTTCTCTCCAAGTTAAAAGTCCTCATGGTTCTTTGTGGGAGAACAATCTTGGCGGAGATGAGTTTTCTATTAAAAAAGTTTTTTCGCGGAGATATGAAGGTATATTTATTAAGACGTTTTGCACAATAATGAAGGGTGTGTATGAACAACAAACTGGTGAAAGGTAGGAGTAAAAAATAAAACTTTGATTCTCTATTAAAATTGATGTATATTCTGACTTGAAAGCTAACTGGAGATTAAAAACTTGAGAAAACCTTAACTCCTTTCAAATCTCGTATGATCCTTTAGAATTCTATCCTGGTCTGTAATTATGACATGATGATCTTAATCAAGTTCTTAAAAACTTATGGACACTATCTGCACAATCACGAAAAGACACGTATACGTTTATGTTAAACAAATTGTGAGGAGTGAAAAATAGGGTTTGTTGTTTCGAAATTAGGGTGATAGAACTTTTAGCTATGATCTCTAACTTTAAGATTAGAATCAACAGTTTCCGCGCGACGCTAACTTGACTGGATTTTGTGGGTGTAATCCGCTGAAAACCCTCAGGAGACAATACTCCTCCTACTAGGGACACCTAGAGGTTTAACGGCTTGTTGCACATGCTCAGTGCTATCGCGTTCCCTGTGAAAATGAGGCTAGTATTTTTTGTGTTGCTCGGGACGAGCAATAGATAAGTTTGGGGGTATTTGTTCATCACAGGAAACTGCATTTGAATACCGCTCATTCATTATCTATTTTTTTTATATATCTCTACTATTAATCAGTGTCTGCTCAGTAATTACAGTTTACAGGTATTCGTGATTAAATACTGGAAACACACTCAATATCACGGATATAACGCTTGGGAGACAACACTGCAATCAGAATAGGAAATCGACCGATATCCAAAGAGTTCTTTTGCAAATAAAGGTGTGCACACAATTTTAGTCCAACACAATATAAGTGTACACATAACTCTTTGGCATGGACTATGGTGGGGCTGCCTTGGCACATACAAATGATGAATTGTGCAACTAGTGGGCACATGTGGGTGTGATGGGTAATAAATGCAAAAAGTTGTGATATGAGTTAAAGGTTTGATTTCCCTCCAAAACTACTGGGTACAATATAAGGTTCTACAAAGAAAACAAAGAGCACCAGTGGAATTGTCGAGAAAACACAACATCACAAAACCAACACGAGCCCATTAGCTCGGATGTGACCCAGCGAGACCCCATGGAAATTCGGCGCCGCCGGCCCCCTTAGCTCCAAACTTCCCCATTTTCTTATGGTCAATTCTTTAGGTCACATCATCTTATTTTTATTGTTTATTTATTCTGATGTTAAGCCTATAAATACCAGAACAGATTTGAGCAAAGGGGACCATGTGATATATACCCTTTTTTCCATTTTAGTTTGTTTTTGGTTTAGGCTTAAGAGTGAGTGGGTTTTAACTTGGTATCTTTTTCTTCTTCTGTCACGACCCGAAATATTAGCTCGTGACCAGCACTTAAATCACGCAACGTCTAAAGGTGTAACGTAATTCAAGTAAGCTGAAACCTAGAAATCTAAACCTTTTAAAAGGAAATAAAAGAGGTGAAGTTTGAAATAAGGTATAATGAAAACAAATGCTACCTTAAATGCAAGACAAGGGAACATGAAAAATTAAAGTTTAATTTACTAATTGAAAAACATGTTTCGTCTTTTAAAAATTTTGGCAGCACCTCCTTTGTATATTTTGATCCAAAACCACAAATATATGATAATATAAAAGGCATCCCTAAGCGGGAGCTAGCTCTTCGCCAAACGGCGGATTCATAACCACAAAAGTAATAAAACAAGTATACGACGCCCAACGGTGAAGATCAACACAAAATATAATGAATAAAGTAAGACATCAACCCAATAAGCGAACATAAAACCCATCGCTCAATCTCGCAACTACAAGTCTCACTAAGTCTTACTATTTATACAAATACTAGTTTTGATTGATGGAGATGACTAGATACAAAATGAATAATAAATACAAAAGTGGTACGATCCAATATGTACCACCTACCAAAGCAAGTCACCCGAATGCAAGCTGTGTGCCAACGATGCCGCTACCGATCCATACGATCAACCTGCAAGAACTGTGGCACAACGGGGGTGAGTTGCCAACTCGTGAGTAGAAATCATCAACAGGTAGAAATCGAATAAACAATGATTCCTAGGTCAACTATATCATGATGGTAATACTATGATATTTAGGGCGACCGTATGTGTAAATGTGCCAACAATAATAATCAATGCCTGTATGCATATGGATAACATCCAAAAATATAATAAATGCCCGTATGTGGATCTCGTCCACTCGAAACATCATAAAAACATGTGCATGCAAATATATGAGGATATCAAAGAATGTGTGTCCATCAATGACACATCAAGTCATGGAACCTGAGTGTCCAGTATCGACACTCGAAAATATCATGAAACCCGTGTCCAGCATCGACACGTAAATATATATATCCAAATATCTCAATATCTCAGGCTTCGGCTATCCGGACTGTCCTGTATCATCAAATCTCAATATCTCAGGCTCCGGCTATCCGGACTGGCCTATACTCCGATCGGTATCCTCCGGATATCCGTCGAGCCACAATAAAATCATCGGTCGGTAGTGCTCCTCTGCCAGGCTCAACGCCATCATTTGCGACCATCTTGCCCCAGGGTACCGCACCGGGTCCACCATGCACCTGCAGACGGTTCCTCCTCCTCTTCGAATCGGGTGTATGATATCGCTCAAGAGCCAAGTAAACTCATGGTGGACTATACAAATATCATATCAAGAGAAACCGGGTTTTTAAAACAATACATACTTTCTTTTGAAGTAACCACGGTCCTCAAATCTAGAAATCTCATAAAAACAGCACATCTCAATACGTATAATCATAAAGCATGATGTATGCGACATATAACAGAAATATAAGCGTATCTGTATAATGCAACATGGAACAATAATATGCACATATTAAGGAAAAACCGCTCTTTTAAATGAATTCAGTTTTAAAATGTATCCCGCGGTTCCCCATTTCTCCAAAGTCGAATGCAATATCGTATAAAGGTGTATATGTAACTATAGCAAGTAAATTATGCAAATAGTCATATCATGATACAGCAATTCTACTGTGTAGTGACATGACAATTATCGATGATGAAGTGTGTGAGCCGGCCAATCTGTGTAAGTGTGACATACGCATCATCGATAATGGTGTAAGTATACTATCACAGATATATGAAATGCAATGGGAATGGTATGAAAGTAGCATAAAGTAAATCGTCAGCTAAAAGGTATAAGGTATACGTATCTAACATGACCGAGTCAGTCAATCTATTAATCGGCATCCTCTAGTCAAGGGTGTAGATTAATCATCATAAACTCATCACGTACGATATATCATCGTACGGCGGTATTAAACAATTTGGTATCCTAACAACCTTTAAGACAATGAGAGTACGGACCTAACGTCTCGTACGACTTATCATTCAAGATTCATAATATTATATATATCTATATGCGAATATCTCAGGTCATATCCATAACAATCTCATATCAAGGGACCGGCAAGGGTATCAATCATCTCAATCGACTCGCATCCGTATAACGACATATCAAACAAGTCATCATATCATATCGTATATCCTTTTCATCACATTAATTCAATTTTAAATATAAATTCAACCTTATTAATCTAGTTTCATGTTACTCTAAATCTCAAAGCTTATTCTAGTGTAACTACCTATCTATAATATTTCATTAAAATACCATATACATTGAAAACTAGGTTCTACTCACTAGAAAGTTTCACTTTCATAAAATATACATCTATGAAAATCCTAAGGACGATAATTAAATACTTGAGGTTTATTTTGAAATTATATCAAACTATTTTTACATAAAAACCCTTCAAGTTATACTAAATTACGATAAGGACCCTAGTAAACATTGATTTAAGCGGGACCAGTTCTCTTGAGCTTCAGAGAGCCGGAGAATATGGGTGCTTGCCTATCTAAGGTAGAAAACCTAACAACGGTGTTATCAACACGGTAATTGTCTTGGAAAAAGACACAAATCCTGCCGTCCATGTGCAGCAGTTACCGATAACATCAAAACTTCAATCAGGACTTCAATTTCTTTTGTTTAAAAGTCTGACACAGTTCGATTCATGGTCAAACATGAAAGCAATATGACTTGAATATGATTCAAGTATAACAGCAATTCAACATGAATCCGTCTATACCAGAACTCAATCTATATCAATCTGTCTCGACTGAACCGAACCATAGATATACTCCGTTTACATATATATCCATTATATCCATACCATTTAAATGTTATCATGGTTTCGGCAAGTCATCCATCTATATAACAAAATAATACAATCAATACAAAAGACATTACGGGGTTTTAAAGAGGTAGACTGGTACGGAATGTGTTAGAAGTGGCACGGGACTGTCACTTTAATACACATAATCTGAATATTCATTACCGTTGTACCGTAGCTGAACGGTTCCTTATGCTCGGGAATACCTTAGTCTTCGGAATAGTGGGACTCCTCTCGTAAACACTGGCATATTTTGTACCAAGCTACAAACAAATGCATTAACATTATAATCAAACATTATTAGTTATATTTTTTTTTTCTGTCTACTCTATCTCTATCTATCTTTGGGACCTACTGAGCGATTGTTAGCTGACGACATTCCTTTTCTTCTTCTTTGGAATGTTGTCAGGTAGATCGGACTCACTGGAGATCGAGCCCAGTACTGAGGACTTGGAGCAGTTTGCTACCGACCCAGAGCTGTAGGCACTTGTACATGCTTTTCATTTCAGTTATGCTATTATTTAGATATTGCTTTCTATTCATATATTTACATTTCCGGTTGTTGTTGTAAAGAATTGTTAAATAAATAAAAGTTGCTATTCATTTACATTCATGTCTCTTGTGTACATTTTACTTTATGTTGCTTAGATGCGCTTAGCGTGTTTACTTCTGAGTAAATACGTAGCGGGTCTCGCCGCGTCCCCTCCCCGTACACCGGGAAGCAGGGCGTAACAATTGTACTACCAAATTCTTTGGGATGGTTGATGCAGTTGCAAGTGCAGCCATCCTTGATCAATAACATTAAAGCAGCACAGTCGTATGATCCAAAATTGCAGAAGTTTCGAGAACAAATAGAAGTGGGGCATCGAACAGATTTGTTGATTCATGAAGATGGTTCGTTACGATATGGGAGCCGTTTATGTGTGCCTAAAGGAGATATTCATAAAGAAGCCATGAAGGAGGATCATAGTTCCACGTATTCAGTACACCCGGGAGGCACGAAGGTGTACAGAGATCGACGACAACATTTCTGGTGAGAAGGCATGAAAAGAGAGATTGCTCGCTACGTATCGAAGTGCTTGGTGTGTCTGCAAGTCAAGGCTGAATATCAAAGGGTAGATGGTTTGTTACAACCACTTCTGATTTCTCAATGGAAGTGGGAACATATAACCATGGATTTTGTGACAGCATTATTGTTCATCACAGGAAACTGCAGTTTAATACCGCTCATTCATTATCTATTTTGTTATATATCGGTACTATTAATTAGTTTCTGCTCAGTAATTACAGTTTACAGGTATTCGTGATTAAATACTGGAAACACATTCAATATTACGGATATAACGCTTGGGAACCAACACTGCAATCAGAACAGGAAACCGACCGATATCCAAAGAGTTCTTTTGCAAATAAAGGTGTGCACATAATTTTGGTCCAACACAATACAAGTGTACACACAACTCTTTGGCATGGACCATGGTGGGGCTGTCTTGGCACACACAAATGATGAATTGTGCAACTAGTGGGCACATATGGGTGTGATGGGTAATAAATGCAAAAAGTTGTGATGTGAGTTAAATGTTTGATTTCCCTCCAAAACTACTGGGTATAATACAAGCTTCTACAAAGAAAACAAACAGCACCAGTGGAATTGTCGAGAGAACACAACATCACACAACCAACACGAGTCCTTTACCTCGGATGTGACCCGACGAGACCACATGGAAATTCGGCGCCGCCGGCCCCCTTTGCTCCAAACTTTCCCATTTTTCTTCTATTCAATTCTTTAGGTCACATCATCTTATTTCTATTGTTTATTTATTCTGATGTTAAGCCTATAAATACCAGAACAGATTTGAGCAAAGGGAGCCATGTGATATATACCCTTTTCCATTTTAGTTTTTTTTTTGTTTAGACTTGAGAGTGAGTGGGCTTTAACTTGGTCTCTTCTTCTTCTTCCCTTTTTAAGCTTTCTCTTAAGAGTTTCATTATGGAGGTTGAACAAGTTACCAATATCTTATACCTCAACTTCAAGTGTTAATAATATTGTTGTTTCTTTGTTTAATTGCTTCTTTTTCTTATTTGTTTTTCCTTTTATCATGCTTAGCTAATCTCTTTGGTGGTGGTAATGGTAAGGAGGTGAGATGAAAGGCTTTGCCTTACTCCTCCTCTTGTTTATGTTTAATTTGCTTAATATGATTATAACTTAAGGATTATTTTATATATTGATGTGATATGGTATTTTGAAACCATGGTTACTTTGTAACCTCTTCATATACCATATTCACTCCCCTTCCCTATTTCACAATGTTTAAGTTAAAATCAAATTGGTGTTAAGTTTGATAAGTCTAGATACGGTATTTTGTGATCGAGTGCTTGACAAACCCTCGGTTTTCATATACCCTATACTATCACAAACCCTTAGCAAAATTAACACTAAAACTATTTGCTCTCACTCGCTATTTTGTGTTTTTGATGTTGTCGTATGCTTGCTAAACCTTGTGTTTAGTATTGATACCTTAAGCTTGGACATACAAACAGTAAGTGAACAAAACAGACTCGATTCGTGTTTTGCGGCGAATATCAGAATTTGATGATTTGTGATTCGCAACCGCCTTGATAAGTTATGCTTCATGCTGGGATCGACGTAAGGACGGACAATTCATGATCAAGAGAGCGTCGAAGGAATCGTCGCGATTCAACCTTCCGAACCAAAGCTACAACCACTTCTTTCTTATCTTCTTTACTTGCTTTTCTTGTTTTTGTATTCTTTCTATTTTTAGTGACAAACCAACCTCTTCATTATTTGTTGAATCTTATACAACAAGACCTAATACACAATTCCCTGCGGATCGACTCGTATTTGCCGGCTTGCTACAACGCGATGTGCCCTTACGGTTTATAAATTTTAAAACGAGAACGATCTCGCGTGCGCATTCCATTTCCTTAAAATCATATCCATTTCCAAAACATACGCGTTTGCGTGCGCGGATGAATTCCTAACAAGTTTTTGGCGCTGTTGCCGGGGAGTTAGTAGTCATTAGGTATTGTTATTTCTGTTTTGTACTAACTCACTAATTGCTAACTCAAAAATTCGTTCAAAACTAAAAAAACACGATTTTCTGACTTTGCTCTTTGTTGCTGAACCTGCTAACACCCTAAAAGTTATTTTACAAATCTAGTTTTACCATAAGAGCACTTAACTAGCCTAGAGAACCCACCTATCACTCTTGAACCCAGTCCCACTTCAATTAGAGACCTAATAATTGAAAATTTAGAGAAAGAGGTCGACAGATTGACTGCTTTAGCATCACCACCATTACAACCCTCTCTTCTTGAAACAACCGACACATCCTTAGGGAATGATGGTGAGATGGATACTAGGTTGACCGTTTTAGAGAAAGGTATTGAAGTGATGATTGCGGTCGAGAATCAAACAGCTGCTACGCTAGCCCTATTTATACAGCAGTCTGAGCAATTGTTTTACGCTCAAGCTCAATCTTTGGCTAGAATTGAAGAGCACGTAGCTGTAGTGATTCTAAAGAGTGAACACAGTCAATTAGAACCACATGTGTTAATATCATATCCGTTTTCAAAACATACGCGTTTGCGCATGCGGATGAATTCCTAACAAGTTTTTGGCGCCGTTGCCGGGGAGTTAGTAGTCATTAAGTATTGTTATTTCTGGTTTGTACTGACTCACTAATTGCTAACTCAAAAATTCTTTCAAAACTAACAAAACAGGATTTTCTGACTTTGCACTCTGTTGCTAAACCTGCTAACACCCTAAAAGTTTTTTTTTACAAATCTAGTTATACCATAAGAGCACTTATCTAGCCTAGAGAACCCACCTATCACTCTTGAACTCAGTCCCACTTCAATTAGAGACCTAATGATTGAAAATTTAGAGGAAGAGGTCGACAGATTGACTGCTTTAGCATCACCACCATTACAACCCTCTCTTCCTGAAACAACCGACACATCCTTAGGGAATGATGGTGAAATGGATGCTAGGTTGACCGCTTTAGAGAAAGGTATTGAAGTGATGATTGCGGTCGAGAATCAAATAGCTGCTACACTAGCCTTGTTTATACAGCAGTCTGAGCAATTGTTTCACGCTCAAGCTCAATCTTTGGCTAGAATTGAAGAGCACGTAGCTGTAGTGATTCTAAAGAGTGAACACAGTCAATTAAAACCACATAGTGTTAATATCTGTCATTTAGGAAGTCACCCAAATAAGATAAACGATCAATTGAATTTTGATAATTCCATAGATGACGATGCAATTGAATTGACTAAGTGTTATCAGGACACACAAGAAAAACCACCGACTGATTTTTGCATTCCAATTTTAGAGGAGGAATCTTATGATTTTGACGGGTATGGTTTGGATAGATTGTTAGAAGAGATCAATATTCAGGAACCCACGATTTTTGTATCACCTAGTGATATTGTTTCGGAAGAAACATTAGGGTAGGAACCTACCTTTATAAATGACATGAACATACCCAGATATGAATGTTATAAAGAAGAACGTGTTTTGGGAATTGTGAGCTATAGCAATGAGTGTAGGATTGTACAGAATTATAGGGAGGAAGACAGCCTAGAAAAATTGTCTTTCATACAGAGTTTTGAAGAATTATTTGCGGATGAACTTGATATTCTCGGTGAGTTTGAGTCATGATCAATTAGGGAACATCCTATGAACCTTTCCTTTTCCAATTTTTTTGCGGATGAAATCCAGTTTTTAAATGAGCTTGACTCCGAAACTCAACATATGCTTTTTGAACATTCAATTCATCCGGGTAACAATTCTTTGACCTCTTCAAAACTTCATTTTCACTTTCAATGTCTTCTGATCCCTACTCACACATACCCATGCCCTTCACTAACAACTAACACATTCTTTTTCTTTTTTATATACATATTCGTTTACCAGCCCCTACATTATATCGATAAATTTTTTTTGTGGCTGGTATTAATTTCTGGACTAACAATGTCGTTTAGCTTGTGAATACTGTAATTAATCTTTGTTTTTCTTATTTTTTTGAAAATAAGATCTCACCCATTAGGTGGTGAGTGCTGAAGTTTGGGGACAGCGTTGATTTAACTTTTTATTTGAGTAAAATTGTAAAAAATGGGGTTTTCTTTTTGTTGGTTTTCTTTTTGTAAAATGTCATTTATATAGTCATAACATCCCTGACCCGACCCCTTTATTCTCAGTTCTCAAACAACACCATATCCTTTCTTTGCTTTCCCCGCACCTTCCTCCAAAACCCTAGCCCCTCTACTCCAAATCCGACCGGCGAGTCCCTGCAAAAATCCGGCGAGGCCGGTCGTACTTCTTCCGATCATCGTTTTCCTTTGTCAGAGCTGTAAGATTTTCTCTTCCCCCTTCTCCTGCACTGTTTAAATTTTCTGCAAGCTTCACCAACCCACAGATCATGGCCCCTTTTGAATTAGAGCGAATTTTTGTCGATGTATTCACCCATGAGGTGTTCGGGAGCTATTTCCATGATGTTATCCGACAGTTGGGGTAGGAGTTTTTCTGTATGGGGAAGATGGGTTATGTGCTTGTGAACACTTGGTAGATGAGTTCTACGACGCGCTTAGAAATGGTGTAATACTTCAGGATCGCATTAGATTTCACTTTCAGGGTAGACGGAGGGTATTTTCAACCGATACGATATCCAATGTCACCAACATCCCTATCCGACCTGGTTTTCAAAAACCATTAAAGCTGGCCCAGTATAGAACGATTATGGGGGACAGGTGCGAGTTACGAGATGCTGGGCTAAATGCCCAGCAGATTTATAGAAACATCTATACGGCTTGCCGCTGGGCTTACCGTAACGTCAGGGGATCGCTCGAGTTTCATCTTTTTCAGTGATTATGGGGCACCTGGTTCATTGTTTAATGACCAAGGATTATCAATTTTGCATGGCGAGCATGCTCTTCGCCACAATCAAGAAAAGTGTCGCCGCGCGCAAATCTTTGCTTCTCGTCACCCAAATTTGTCGCTACTATATGGAGGACGATGATTTTGCGGTCTGCCTCACAATGTATGACACCGCCCAGTGGAGATAGAAAGGATCTTACCACGCTATATGGACAGCAGGAGTGGGCAGCAGATTTGGTCGCCCACTGACCCCAGCGAGCATACAGCACCGCAGAATTCCTCAGAGATTTACTTAGGAGAGGACGTTCCGACAGATCCCTATGAATTACATAGGATGGAGGTCCGTGCCATCAAAACTTTGATCGGGGAAAACAAAGAAATAAAAGAATAACTCAGCCAGATCTTAGCAAATCAAGAAGAAGCAAGCGGGAGCAGCAGAGGCAAGGGCAAGGCCAAGCGACGATGAGGACATCGTCATATTCAGTTTGGGGGTGGATCTGTTTTGGTTGCATTTTGTATCTGCATATAGTTTACATCTGCATATTTCCTGCATTTCAGCACTTACATTATGTATTTTTCTTTTCTTATGCATGTAGTCGCGTTTCATATCTGCTTTTGTATTGCATTGCATAAAAAAAGCTTATAAAAATTGAAAATTTTTCCTAAAATTATAAAAACTTTTTCATGTTAGCTAGTGGGGGAACTTAGAGTCTGACGGTTCAGTTGATAAGTTAGAAATAACTAAATCCTTTTTGTGAGACCGACGATCCGAAAAATAACCCTCCTTTGTATTTAACCATAGCTGATATGCGTCTTTTATAACACTTTACACGTGTCGTATGTTTTTGAGAATTTGATGAAAATCTGACATGTCTGTAACTTTTAAAATTGATAAATATCTTTAGAATCAAACAGATTTGTTCTGAGTTAAATAATATCAAGAATAGTTCATACAATGAAGTAGATATGAAGAATTTTATTGATGTTTTAATATGAAGCTACAAGTCTGAAAAGTAACCCATTTGGAAGCTTGTTGGAGTAATTACGCACTTTATCCACATGTAATGTCTTCAGATTTAAAAGAAAAGCTGGCTATATCTCCGTTTTCACTAAGTTCCGAACATTTTAAAATAAAACGAGTCTTTTGTTTTGTGGCCTTGGTAACTTGGGTAATTAAGTCCTTGGGGTGTCTCCACACCTAATACCCTAAAACCATCTGGTTTGAGAGTAATTGGCCCAAAACTCGTTAAGTTTCCAAGCGCCAAATAAAACAAGCTAAGCAAGTGTTCTCTCCAAGTTAAAAGTCCTCATGGTTCTTTGTGGGAGAACAATCTTGGCGGAGATGAGTTTTCTATTAAAAAAGTTTTTTCGCGGAGATATGAAGGTATATTCATTAAGAAGTTTTGCACAATAACGAAGGGTGTGTATGAACAACAAACTGGTGAAAGGTAGGAGTGAAAAATAAGACTTAGATTCTCTGTTAAAAATGATGTATATTCTGACTTGAAAGCTAACTGGAAATTAAAAACTTGAGAAAATCTTAACTCCTTTCAAATCTCGTGTGATCCTTTAGAATTCTATCCTGATCTGTAATTATGACATGATGATCCTAATCAAGTTCTTAAAAACTTATGGACACTATCCGCACAATCACGAAAAGACACGTTTATGTTTATGTTAAATAAATTGTGAGGAGTGAAAAATAGGGTTTGATGTTTCGAAATTAGGGTAATAGAACTTTTAGCTATGATCTCTAACCTTAAGATTAGAATCAACAGTTTCCGTGCGACGCTAACTTGACTGGATTTTGTGGGTGTAATCCAATGAAAACCCTCAGGAGACAATACTCCTCCTACTAGAGACACCCAGAGGTTTAACGGCTTGTTGCACATACTCAGTGCAATCGCGTTGCCTGTGAAAATGAGGCTAAGATTTTTTGTATTGCTCGGGATGAGCAATAGATAAGTTTGGGGGTATTTGTTCATCACAGGAAACTGCATTTTAATACCGCTCATTCAATATCTATTTTTTTTATATATCGCTACTATTAATCAATGTCTGCTCAGTAATTACAGTTTACAAGTATTCGTGATTAAATACTAAAAACACACTCAATATCACGGATATAACGCTTGGGAGCCGACACTGCAATCAGAATAGGAAACCGACCGATATCCAAAGAGTTCTTTTGCAAATAAAGGTGTGCACACAATTTTGGTCCAACACAATACAAGTGTACACACAACTCTTTGGCATGGACCATGGTGGGGCTGTCTTGGCAAACACAAATGATGAATTGTGCAACTAGTGGGCACATGTGGGTGTGATGGGTAATAAATGCAAAAATTTATGATGTGAGTTAAAGATTTGATTTCCCTCCAAAACTACTGGGTACAATACAAGCTTCTACAAAGAAAACAAACAGCACCAGTGGAATTGTCGAGAAAACACAACATCACACAACCAACACGAGCCCATTAGCTCGGATGTGACTTGGCGAGACCCCATGGAAATCCGACGCCACCAGCCCCCTTAGCTCTAAACTTCCTCATTTTCTTATGGTCAATTCTTTAGGTCACATCATCTTATTTTTATTGTTTATTTATTCTGATGTTAAGCCTATAAATACTAGAACAAATTTAAGCAAAGGGGACCATGTGATATATACCCTTTTTCCATTTTAGTTTGTTTTTGGTTTAGGCTTGAGAGTGAGTGGGTTTTAACTTGGTCTCTTCTTCTTCTTCTGTCACGACCTGAAATATTAGCTCGTGATCAGCACTTCAATCACGCAACGTTTAAAAACGTAACGTAATTCAAGTAAGCTGAAACCCAGAAATCTAAACCTTTTAAAAGGAAATAAAAGAGTTGAAGTTTGAAATAAAGTATAATGAAAACAAATGCTACCTTAAATGCAAGACAAGGGAACATGAAAAATGCAATTTTATTTTACTAATTGAAAAACATGTTTCGTCTTTTAAAAATTTGGGCATCACCTCCTTTGTATATTTTGATCCAAAATCACAAATACATGATAATATAAAAGGCATCCCTAAGCGGGAGCTAGCTCTTCGCCAAATGGCGGATTCACTACCACGCAAGTAATAAAACAAGTATTCGACGCCTAACGGCGAAGATCAACACAAAATATAATGAATAAAGTAAGACATCGACCTAATAAGCGAATATAAAACCCATCGCTCAATCTCGCAACTACAAGTCTCACTAAGTCTTACTATTTATACAAATACTAGTTTTGATTGAGGGAGTTGACTAGATACAAAATGAATAATAAATACAAAAGTGGTAAGATTCAACATGTACCACCTACCAAAGCAAGTCACCCGAATGCAAGCTGTGTGCCAACGATACCGCTACCGATCCATGTGGTCAACCTGCAAGAACTGTGGCACAACGGGGGTGAGTTGCCAACTCGTGAGTAGAAATCATCAACAGATAGAAATCAAATAAACAACGATTTCTAGGTCAACTATATCATGAAGGTAATACTATGATATCTAGGGTGACCGTATGTGTAAATGTGCCAACAAGAATAATCAATGCCTGTATGCATGTGGATAACATCCAACAATATAATAAATGCCTGTATGCATGTGGATCCCGTCCACTCGAAACATCATAAAAACATGTGCATGTAAATATATGAGGATATCAAAGAATGTGTGTCCATCAATGACACATCAAGTCATGGAACCTGAGTATCCAGCATCGACACTTGAAAATATTATGAAACCCGTGTCCAGCATCGACACGTAAATATATATATCCCAATATCTCAATATCTCAGGTTTCGGGTATCCGGACTGGCCTGTATCATCAAATCTCAATATCTTAGACTCCGGCTATCCGGACTGGCCTATACTCCGATTGGTATCCTCCGGATATCCGTCGAGTTACAATAAAATTATCGGTCGGAATTGCTCTTCTGCCAGGCTCAACGCCATCATTTGCAACCATCTTGCCCCGGGGTACCGCATCTGGTCCACCATGCACCCGTAGACGGTTCTTCCTCCTCCTCGAATCGGGTGTATGATATCGCTCAAGAGGCAAGAAAACTCATGTTGGACTATAAAAATATCATATCAAGAGAAACCGGGTTTTTAAAACAATACATACTTTCTTTTGAAGTAACCACGGTCCTCAAATCAAGAAATCTCATAAAAATATCATATCTCAATGCGTATAATCATAAAGCATGATATACGCGACATATAACAGAAATATAATCATATCTGTATAATGCAACATGGAACAGTAATATGCATATATTAAGGGAAACCTCTCTTTTAAATGAATCCATTTTTAAAATGTATCCTGCGGTTCCCTATTTCTAAAAAGTCGAATGCAATATCGTATAAAGGTGTATATGTAACTATAGCAAGTAAATTATGCAATGAGTCATATCATGATGCAACAATTCTACTGTGTAGAGACATGACAATTATCGATGATGAAGTGTGTGAGCCGGCCAATCTGTGTAAGTGTGACATACGCATCATCGATAATGGTGTAAGTGTACTATCACAGGTATATGAAATCCAATGGGAATAGCATGAAAGTAGCATAAAGTAAATCGTCAGCTAAAAACTATAAGGTATACGTATTTAACATGACCGAGTCGGTGAATCTATTAATCGACATCCTCTAGTCAAGGGTGTGGATCAATCATCATAAACTCATCACGTACGTTAGATCATCGTACGGCGGCATTAAACAATTTGGGATCCTAACAACCTATAAGACAATGACGGTACGGACCTAACGTCTCGTACGGCTTATCATTCAAGATTCACAATATTATATATATATCTATATACCAATATCTCAGGTCATATCCATAACAATCTCATATCAAGAGACCGATAAGGGTATCAATCATCTCAATCGACTCGCATCCGTATACCGACATATCAAACAAGTCATCATTTCATATCGCATATCCTTTTCATCACATTAAGTCAATTTTAAATATACATTCTACCTTATTAATCTAGTTTCGTGTTACTATAAATCTCAAAGTTTATTCTAGTGTAACTACCTATCTATAAGTCGTAATTTACTTTCACTTTTCATATCCCTAAACCTTCCATCTCATAACTCGATACACATATTCAATCACTCATATTTTCTCTAACTATCTGTTTAAACATAACCCTAGTTCCTAATCTACGTTTCTACGACTGTATACTATAGATCGGTTTCCATCAAAAACTTGCGGTGGTGCTATACGCCATCCACCAGACTTTCCCCGTAGATATAGATCTACTCACATGATCCTTACTCGCCGAAGTCGATGACGCCATGCTCCATCGTCTCGGAATCCACGCGAAGGTACCTACAATATCAACACATATCACAATGCTGTTAAAATCGAGTTCGGAAAACCAATACGGCACACGGTGCGTCCATAGGTTAGAACCTATAGCCTATGCATGCAAAACAGCCAAACAAATCCTTGTTGTTGACGTACAAAATCCCAACAACCAAACACAATACCAAATACCAAAACCAAAGAATTCAGAATCGCAAAACACGAACACAGCAACCTAGGAAAACCACTCCCAGATTTCACCCTAGGCCAAACTAAGGGATTTTGCACATAGGGTTTGTCTAGATATCACAAAACAAGGCCACCCACAAAAAATCTCCAGATTTCACTCTAGTGTGGCCGCAATTTGCGGCCACAAGGAATATATTTGCGGCCCAGAAAGATCATCAGGGGCTAGGGTTTCAGGGATAGATACATGGTTGCCTGCACGTCTCACTATCAAGGGAACTTTTTTTATGGTTGTCTCGGGTCACCCCAGGTCCCCGAATACACTCACAAACTATCAAATTTACCGATGTCGGAAGGTTCTAAGTTCGTATTTGGGTTCTATTTTTTGTTCTAGGTCAGTAAAAACATCACTCAAGTCTTGTTAACAGCCACTACACATCATCAATTCCACACAAGTACCCAAACCCCTCTCTAGAATTTTCTATACATCACATAACTTAACCAAATCAACTTCTAACTAAACTAGGATACAAAGAAACTTAAAACTAACTAAATGAAAGGAATTATACCTCATTTGGGCAACTCAAGAAAAACTCTAGCCATCCCAAGTCATCAAAATCCATCTTTTTTTGGTTCAAAATGTAGAGGATGGTGTGGGGATCATCTTTTGTGAAGGGGGTATAGGGTTTTGGTGAAGGAATTGAGATGGATCTTGGGGTTGAAGGTGGAGAGAGATGGGGAAGAAGAAGGATATGAAGAACAAAAATGGTGTGAGGATATGGCAGCCCCCCTCTCCCTCCTCTCTTATTCTCACCCTCACTCAACTATTTACCCTTTTACCCTTTTTATTTCTTTTCTTTTTATTTTTAAAACCAAATCACATAATATTCCAAAAAAAACACAAGAACACAATATGTAACCAAAATGTAACATGACATGGTGCACTAACCATGAAAAACTGTAGAAACACGGATTTGGCCTAATCGCGATTAGCAGTGCACTAATCGGGTTTTATCTAAACTGCATATAATAAATTTTAAAAATGTCAAATCCGATAAATATATTTTTAAATGAATAAATCATTTTAATCTCCAATTATTTCACAATTATTGGTATATATTTATACCATTTTACGAAAACCCCAATTTCGCAAATCGGGTAGTTTTTGCGAAATATATTATTTTAATATTAAATTCCAAAAATAATATTTTATATTTTTCTGAAATGTTATAATTTTCCCCCTTAAAAAAATTTGGCCCCCGAATTTAAATTTAAACCCCAAAATACTAAAACATTTCAATAATCACCGCAAATCGACGGGGCTCTGAAATCTTGGAAGATTTAGAAAAGCCATAGCGCATCGCGTGGGACTGAAAACGAATATAAAACTCAAAATCGAACTCCGTCAAGCGTCACGCAAATCATCGGATTTTCACGCATAGCATCGGAGTTACAATGGAAATACAGATCTCGAAATCCACTACTGAAATCCAATATGCACAGTCAAATACTATAATACATATATAGCACGCATCCTTGGAAAAATCTTAAAGCCGTATAAAACACATACAAAATCTTTTCTGAACTGTCGTGTGATGCGTAACTCATGGCAAGAAAGGGCGGACGCTCATTGTAAAGTAGTAAATACACCTACATATGTTTTGCTCAATTTATACGTTCCGCCATTTTGAAATATCCCAAAATGTTTTATTTTGTAATGTTTGTGTCGCTCGTAGACACGTAGGAAATAACGAGACTATAGCTCCTTTTTGAAAACCTCTGGTTAAACTTTTTAATGCATGTAAAGTACTCAGGTACTGTTCTCTGATCAGTCCTGTTTGGCTATTACCCAATATAGTGCCTAACATGAAAACAAAGTGCTCAAAAGAAAAATCAGCCTTGAAAGGCGTATCCAATAATCACGTGCGTCCGGTGCGCACGGAAATCAAATCCAAACATAGGTGCCACAATATGCACAAAGCAAAACTAAGTGCAACGGGTGTGCACGAAAACATCTGTCCAGTGCAACGGGTGTGCACGACAATAATATCCGGTGCATCTATTGTGCACGAAAATCTCAATCAAATGCATCCGGTGTGCACAAAATCACATCTCATATCATGCGCTCAACATGCGTGAAAATCCAAATCAAGTGCATCCGTCATGCACAAATGAAATCTAAATCAAGTGCATTCAACATGCACGAATAAGATCTAACTCAAGTGCATTCAATGTGCACAAAACCCAATACCAAGCACCTAATATGCGCAAAATCCAAATCAAACGCGTCAGGTCCGTAAAAAGTCTCTAATGCAACCATGCACAAAAATACAAGTCTGGTGTAACAAATGCACAAAAATACAAATCTGGTGCACCAAAGGCATGAAATACAAACAATAACTCCAATGCGTAAAAAAAAACAAAACCGAGTGTACCAAGGTGTATAAAGTTATAAACGTGTGCAACTGCGTGCACAAAACACCTATCAATGCACTGCAAGCACATATAAGCTATACCGAGTGCAAAATCAAATCGAGTGCGTACCACACGCACAAAAATCAAATCAACTGTATGAAATCTAGGAAATCATAAACATGTGCAACCAAGGCATAAAATCAATATCAAGTGCAATAGATATGCATAAATCATAAACCGACACAACAGTGTGTAAAACGTATATCAAGTGCGATAACTATGCACAAAAATATAAATACCCAGTAGGTGCAGCCATGGTGCACGAAATCAATATCATGAAACTCATCATCAAAACTCAAATCCAAGCGATATAAGCGTGATACTCGGATCACAAACGCAAATCGCAACAAATGACATTGAGGTACACCTCCTACAATGTCGAAAATATCGGTGCGCCTAAAACTGGCAGAGCAAGAACATCTGCTTGCCTCCTGCTCACTGTCTGGCATCCTCATGTCTCTCGGTCCTCTGAATACACGTCACACATCTGATCCTGTGTGCAAATCTTATCGCAGCAGTGTCCTGGAAGGAACCTGCTCAGGGTCTCTTCCGATCTTACCTATGCCGAACTATACGGAGGCTAGTATTCTTACAAAATCTTTTCTCGCTTTCTGGACATCTGCGTTCTCAGCATAGATTTTCCTCGGGAACTGGTCGTATCTTACGTCTCTGTATACATAGAAGATCTCTAATCTTAACGGGGAGTAACAACAGCTTGTTGACATTTCACACGAAGCTCTTGTTCCACTCGTCTATATTATCGCCTGCTTTGACGTCACGTCATGCTATCTGCGTACTACAATTGTCTCGGTTGTGTCAATCCGGAATCTCTCACACGGACTCGAAATCGCGAACTCGGTATCTTCGTCACTCTGTAGAAGATCTCTAGCCGAACACGTTCTCGGGAACTCGTCCATACCATCGGAGGGATACTCAGTACTCATCCGTTATCGATCAACTCACAACGCATCTGGGTGAGGTCCTCTATCTGAAGCTGGTCAACTTACTGGTCTCCTATCACATGATATTCGGACGACGTTTAATTTTTCGATCGATTCATCAAAGTCCCATAATTCCCCGAGAGCTCAACACTTAAGTACAGTTTAATAATATCCCGGACATGCCACAGTACCTATTGACCAGCCGTAGAAAGGCAAATCCAAGCCTCACTGATGACACCGCGGAACTGCCGCAAACCCTAAGTTTCAAAAGCAGTTCCAGGGGCATTATATCGAGTCAGGGTTTCATTCTTCTAGAGGGTCCACAAAATAACTTGCATGTTTCTCCGAATATCTTAAACTTGGAAAAATGGGTTTCTGACATTCATTTCGAACTTTTTAACTTGCCTAGACAACATGTGAATACCCTTCGTCTCTCAATTTGGGTTAGACTAGCTATCATTTGTCGTATCTCTGCCTGAAAGCTCCAGCGATCTCAGCTCGTAAAGTATGGAGGCGACATATGTCAATCTCAGCAACAGCTGGGTCATCTGTCTGCACAGTAGACGACATCACAATCTCTGAGGTATGTTGTACATCAACAGTCCTCTCACAACAGGCAGCCTCTAACAATAGCCCAATCATCCTGTGCAAATCCGAACACCGCCTCAAACAAGAAGTCACAACACCAATACAAAATCGAGACGTTCTCGTGTCACCAGAAAACACGATGGTCGGTCTTCGCCTATGAAGAGCTCGCCCTGACCGCAACACTAACAGCAGCTCAATCTGCGTTCAAACTATGGTGACAGGAACCTCAAGCATGTATCGATGAAGGTAGATCAAAGAAATGGAAGGAATCAACAGATCCCGAAATGGATACATGATCATAAAGAGGAACAGAATCAGTGGGAGTATGATCATGGAAATAAATAGAATCAAAGATCTCAAAATATGTACATCCTAAGCTTTCTTAAGTAGAGTATCTTATCGTAAATATGCCGCGGAACATACGTACAGTACGTCACTCTACTCAAGCTACCTACTCCATCAATCAGGGTCAGCCTATGTAACAAAAGTTCGGGTCTAATACCCCCTGTCTAAGTCAAAGTTCCGTAAGGTCAAGCCTAGGTTCCGAAATAGATTACGCCCCAGACTCCAAATAGTCAAACCAAAACTCGAACAAAGGTTAAACTTAGCTCTCTGATGCCAACTTTGTCACGACCCGAAATATTAGCTTGTGACCAGCACTTAAATCACGTAACGTCTAAAGGCGTAACGTAATTTAAGTAAGCTGAAACCCAGAAATCTAAACCTTTTAAAAGGAAATAAAAGAGGTGAAGTTTGAAATAAGGTATAATGAAAACAAATGCTACCTTAAATGCAAGACAAGGGAACCTGAAAAATGCAAGTTTATTTTACAAATTGAAAAACATGTTTCGTCTTTTAAAAATTTGGGCAGCACCTCCTTTGTATATTTTGATCCAAAACCACAAATACATGATAACATAAAAGGCATCCCTAAGCGGGAGCTAGCCCTTCGCCAAACGGCTGATTCACAACCACGCAGGTAATAAAATAAGTATACGACGCCAATCAGCGAAGATCAACACAAAATATAATGAATAAAGCAAGACATCAACCCAATAAGCGAACATAAAATCCATCGCTCAATCTCGCAACTACAAGTCTCACTAAGTCTTACTATTTATACAAATACTAGTTTTAATTGATGGAGTTGACTAGATACAAAATGAACAATAAATACAAACGTGGTACGATCCAACATGTACCACCTATCAAAGCAAGTCACCCGAATGCAAGCTGTGTGCCAACGATACCGCTACCAATCCATGCGGTCAACCTGCAAGAACTATGGCACAACGGGGGTGAGTTGCCAACTCGTGAGTAGAAAATATCAACAGGTTGAAATCGAATAAACAATAATTCCTAGGTCAACTATATCATGAAGGTAATACTATGATATCTAGGGTGACCGTATGTATAAATATGCAAACAATAATAATCAATGCATGTATGCATGTGGATAACATCCAACAATATAATTAATGTCTGTATGCATGTGGATAACATCCAACAATATAATAAATGCCTGTAGGCATGTGGATCTCGTCCACTCGAAACATCATAAAAACATGTGCATGTAAATATATGAGGATATAAAAGAATGTGTGTCCATCAATGACATATCAAGTCATGGAACCTGAGTGTCCAGTATCGACACTCGAAAATATCATGAAACTCGTGTCCAGTATTGACACGTAAATATATATATCCCAATATCTCAATATTTCAGGCTCCGGCTATCCGGACTGGCCTGTATCATCAAATCTCAATATCTCAGGCTCCGGCTATCCGGACTGGCCTATACTCCGATCGATATCCTCCGGATATCTGTCGAGTCACAATAAATCACCGGTCGGTAGTGCTCCCCTGCCAGGCTCAACGCCATCATCTGCGACCATCTTGCCCCGGGGTACCGCACCGGGTCCACCATGCACCCGCAGACGCTTCCTCCTCCTCCTCAAATCGGGTGTGTGATATCACTCAAGAGCCGAGAAAACTCATGGTAGACTATACAAATATCATATCAAGAGAAACCGGGTTTTTAAAACAATATATATTTTCTTTTGAAATAACCACGGTCCTCGAATCCAGAAATTTCATGAAAATAACATATCTCAATGCGTATAATCATAAAGCATGATGTATGTGACATATAACAGAAATATAAGTATATCCGTATAATGCAACATGGAACAGTAATATGCACATATTAAGGAAAACCGCTCTTATAAATGAATCCAGTTTTAAAATGTATCCTGCAGTTCCCCATTTTCTAAAGTCAAATGCAATATCGTATAAGGTGTATATGTAACTATAGCAAGTAAATTATGCAAAGAATCATATCATGATGCAGCAATTCTACTGTGTAATTACATGGCAATTATCGATGATGAAGTGTGTGAACCGGCCAATCTGTGTAAGTGTGACACACGCATCATCGATTATGGTGTAAGTGTACTATCACAGGTATATGAAATGCAATGGGAATGGCATGAAAGTAGCATAAAATAAATCGTCAGCTAAAAACTATAAGATATATGTATCTAACATGACCGAGTCGGTGAATCTATTGATCGGCATCCTCTAGTCAAGGGTGTGGATCAATCATCATAAACTCATCACGTACGATAGATCATCGTACGACGACATTAAACAATTTGGGATCCTAACAACCTATAAGACAATGAAGGTACGAACCTAACGTCTCGGACGGCTTATCATTCAAGATTCATAATATTATATATATCTATATACCTATATCCCAGGTCATATCCATAACAATCTCATATCAAGGGACCGGCAAGGGTATCAATCATCTCAATCGACTCGCATCCGTATACCGACGTATCAAACAAGTCATCATATCACATCATATATCTTTTTCATCACATTAAGTCAATTTTAAATATACATTCTACTTTATTAATCTAGTTTCATGTTACACTAAATCTCAAATCTTATTCGAGTGTAACTACCCATCTATAAGTCGTAATTCACTTTCACTTTTCATATCCTTAAAGCTTTCATCTCATATCTCGATACACATATTCAATCACTCATATTTTCTTTAACTATCTGTTTAAGTATAACCCTAGTTCCTAATCTAGGTTTCTACGACTGTATACTATAGATCGGTTTCCATCAAAAACTTGCGGGAGTGCTATACGCCATCCACCCGAGTTCCCTCATAGATATAGATCTACTCATCTGATCCTTGCTCGCCGAAGTCGATGACGCAATGCTCCATCGTCTCGGAATCCACACGAAGGTACCTACAATATCAACACATATCGCAATGCTGTTAAAATCGAGTTCGGAAAACCAATACGGCACACGGTGCGTCCATAGGTTAGAACCTATAGCCTACACATGCAAAAAAGCCAAACAAATCCTTGTTATTGACGTACAAATGCCCAACAACCAAACACAATACTAAATACCAAAACCGAAGAATTCAGAATCGCAAAACACAAATACAGCAACATAGGAAAACCACTCCCAGATTTCACCTTAGGCCAAACTACGGGATTTTGCATATAGGGTTCGTCTAAATATCACAAAACAAGGCCACCCACCAAAAATCTCCAGATTTCACTCTGACGTGGCCGCAATTTGCAGCCACAAGGAATATATTTGCGGCCTAGAAAGATCATCAGGGGCTAGGGTTTCAGGGATAGATACATGGTTGCCTGCACGTCTCACTATCAAGGGAACTTCTTTTATGGTTGTCTCGGGTCACCCCAGGTCCCCGAATACACTCACAAACTATCAAATTTACCAATGTCGGAACTAAGTTAGTATTTGGGTTCTATTTTCTGTTCTAGGTCAGTAAAAACATCACTCAAGTCTTGTTAACAGCCACTATACATCATCAATTCCACACAAGTACCCAAACCCCTCTCTAGAATTTTCTATACATCACATAACTTAACCAAATCAACTTCTAACTAAATTAGGATACAAAGAAACTTAAAACTAACTAAATGAAAGGAATTATACCTCATTTGGGCAACTCAAGAAAAACCCTAGCCGTCCCAAGTCATCAAAATCCATCTTTTCTTGGTCCAAAATATAGAGGATGATGTGGGGATCATCTTTTGTGAAGGGGGTATAGGGTTTTGGTGAAGGAATTGAGATGGATCTTGGGGTTGAAGGTGGAGGGAGATGGGGAAGAAGTAGGAGATGAAGAACAGAAATGGGGGAGGATATGGCAGCCCCCCTCTCTCCTCTCTTATTCTCACCCTCACTCAACTATTTACCCTTTTACCCTTTTTATTTCTTTTCTTTTTATTTTTAAAACCAAATCACAAAATATTCCAAAAACAACACAAGAACACAATATATAACCAAAATGTAACATGACATGGTGCACTAACCATGAAAAACTGTAGAAACACGGATTTGGCCTAATCGCGATTAGCAGTGCACTAATCGGGTTTTATCTAAACTGCATATAATAAATTTTAAAAATATCAAATCCGATAAATATATTTTTAAATGAATAAATCATTGTAATCTCCAATTATTTCACAATTATTGGTATATATTTATACCATTTTACGAAAACCCCAATTTCCCAAATCGGGTAGTTTTCGCGAAATATATTATTTTAATATTAAATTCCAAAAATAATATTTTATATTTTTCTGAAATGTTACAATATTCCCCCCTTAAAGAATTTCGGTCCTCGAATTTTAATTTAAACCCCAAAATACTAAAACATTTCAATAATCAACGCAAATCAACGGGGCTCCGAAATCATGGAAGATATAGAAAAGCCACAGCGCATCGCGTGCTTCTGAAAACGAATATAAAACTCAAAATCGAAGTCCGTCAAGCATCACGCAAATCATCGGATTTGCATGCATAGCATCGGAGTTATAATGGAGATACAGATCTCGAAATCCACTTCTGAAATCCAATATGCACAGTCAAATACTATAATACATATATAGAACGCATCCTTGGAAAAATCTTAAAGCCGAATAAAACACATGAAAAATCTTTTCTGAATTGCCGTGTAATGCGTAACTCATGGCAACAAGGGGCGGATGCTCATTGTAAAGTAGTAAATACACTTACATATGTTTTTGCTCAATTTATACGTTCCGCCATTTTGAAATATCCCAAAATGTTTTGTTTTGTAATGTTTGTGTTGCTCGCGGACACGTAGGAAATAGCGAGACTATAGCTCCTTCTTGAAAATCTCTAGTTAAACTTTTTAATGCATGCAAAGTATTCAGGTACTGTTCTCAGATCTGTCCTGTTTGGCTATTACCCAATATAGTGCCCAACATGAAAACAAAGTGCTTAAAAGCAAAATCAGCCTTGAAAGGCGTATCCAACAATCACGTGCGTCCGGTACGCACGGAAATCAAATCCAAACACATGTGCCACAATATGCACAAAGCAAAACTAAGTGAAACGGGTGTGCACGAAAGCATCTGTCCAGTACAACGGGTGTGCATGACAATAATATCCGGTGTATCTATTGTGCACGATTCAATCAAGTACATCCGGTGTGCACAAAATCACATCTCATATCATGCGCCTAACATGCGCGAAAATCCAAATCAAGTGCATCTGTCATGCACGAATGAAATCTAAATCAAGTGCATTCTACATGCACGAATAAGATCTAACTCAAGTGCATTCAATGCGCACAAAACCCAATACCAAGCGTCTAATATGCGCAAAATCCAAATCAAACGCGTCAGGTCCGTAAAAAGCATCTAGTGCAACCATGCAAAAAAATATAAGTCTGGTGTAACAAATGCACAAAAATACAAATCTGGTGCACCAAATGCACAAAATACAAACAATAACTCCAATGCGTAAAAAAAACAACACCGAGTGTACCAAGGTGTATAAAGTCATAAACGTGTGCAACTATGTGCACAAAACATATATCAATGCACTGCAAGCACATATAAGCTATACCGAGTGCAAAATCAAATCGAGTGCGTACCACACGCACAAAAATCAAATCAACTGTATGAAATCCAGGAAATCATAAACATGTGCAGCCAAGACACAAAATCAATATCAAGTGCAATAGATATGCACAAATTATAAACCGACACAACAGTGTGTAAAACGTATATCAAGTGCGATATCTATGCACAAAAATATAAATACCCAGTAGGTGCAGCCATGGTGCACGAAATCAATATCATGAAACTCATCATCAAAACTCAAATCCAAGCAATATAAGCGTGATACTCGGTCACAAACGTAAATCGCAACAAATGACATTGAGGTACTTCTCCTACAATGTCGAAAATGTCGGTGCGTCTAAACCTGGCAGAGCAAGAACATCTGCTTGCCTCCTGCTCACTGTATGGTGTCCTTATGTCTCTGGGTCCTCTGAATACACGTCACACATCTGATCCTGGGTGCAAATCTTATCGCAGCAGTGTCCTGGAAGGTATCTGCTCAGGGTCTCTTCCGATCTTGCATATGCCGAACTATACGGAGGCCGGTACTCTTACAAAATCTTTTCTCGCTTTCTGGACATCTGCGTTCTCAGCACAGCTTTTCCTCGGGAACTGGTCGTATCTCACGCCTCTGTATACATATCAGATCTCTAATCTCAACAGGGAGTAACAACAGCTCGTTGACATCTCGCACGAACCTCTTGTTCCACTCGTCTTTATTTTTGTCTGCTTCGACGTCACGTCATGCTATCTGCGTACTGCAATTGTCTCGGCTACAGTCAATCCCGAATCTCTCACACGGACTCGAAATCACGAACTCGGTATCTTCATCACTCTGTAGAAGATCTCTAGCTTAACACGTCATCGGGAACTCGTCCATACCATCGGAGGAATACTCAATACTCGTCCGTTCTTAATCAACTCACAACGCATCTGGGTGAGGTCCTCTATCTGAAACTGGTCAACTTACTGGTCTCCTATCACATGATATTCGGACGACGTTAAACTTTTTGATCGATTCATCAAAATCCCATAATTCCCCGAGAGCTCAACACTTAAGCACAGTTTAATAATATCCAGGACATGCCACAGTACCTATGGACCAGCCGTAGAAGGGCAAACCCAAGCCTCACTGATGGCATCGCGGAACTTCCACAAACCCTAAGGTTCAAAAGCGGTTCCTGGGGAATTATGTCGAGTTAGGGTTTCATTCTTCTAGAAGGTCCACAGAATTATTTGCATGTTCCTCCGAATACCTTAAACTTGGAAAAATGGGTTTCTGACATTCGTTTCAAACTTTTTAACTTGCCTAAACAACATGTGAATATCTTTCATCTCTCAACTCGAGATAGACTAGCTATCATCTGTCGCATCTCTGCCTGAAAGCTCTAGCGATGTCAGCTCGTAAAGTATGGAGGCGACATCTGTCAATCTCAGCAACTGCTGGGTCATCTGTCTGCACAGTAGAAGACATCACAATCTCTGAGGTATACTGTATATCAACAGTTCTCTCACAACAGGTAGCCTCTAACAATAGCCCAATCATCCTGTGCAAAACTGAACACTCGCCTCAAACGAGAAGTCACAACACCAATACAAAATCGAGACGTTCTCGTGTCACCAGAAAACACGATGGTCTGTCCTCGCCCATGACGAGCTCGCCCTGACCGCAACACTAACAACAGCTCAATCTGCGCTCAAACTATGGTGACAGGAACCTCAAGCATGTATTGATGAAGGTAGATCAAAGAAATGGAAGGAATCAGCAGATCCCAAAATGGATACATGATCATAAGAAGGAACAGAATCAGTGGGAGTATGATCATGGAAACAAATAGAATCAAAGATCTCAAAATATGTATATCCTAAGGTTTCTTAAGTGGAGTATCGTATCGTAAATATGCCGCGGAATATACGTACGGTATGTCACTCTACTCAAGCTACCTATTCCATCAATCAGGGTCAGTCTATGTAACGAAAGTTTGGGTCTAATACCCCCTGTCCAAATCTAAGTTCCGTAAGGTCAAGCCTAACTTCTGAAATAGATTACGTCCCAGACTCCATATAGTCAAACCTAAACTTGAACAAAGGTTAAACCTAGCGCTCTGATACCAACTTTGTCACGACCTGAAATATTAGCTCGTGACCAGCACTTAAATCACGCAACGTCTAAAGGCGTAACGTAATTCAAGTAAGCTGAAACCCAGAAATCTAAACCTTTTAAAAGAAAATAAAAGAGGTGAAGTTTTAAATAAGGTATAATGAAAATAAATGCTACCTTAAATGCAAGACAAGGGAACATTACTAATTGAAAAACATGTTTCGTCTTTTAAAAATTTGGGCAGCACCTCCTTTGTATATTTTGATCCAAAACCACAAATACATGATAATATAAAAGGCATCCCTAAGCGGGAGTTAGCTCTTCACCAAACGGCGGATTCACAACCATGCAAGTAATAAAATAAGTATACGACGCCCAACGGCGAAGATCAACACAAAATATAATGAATAAAGCAAGACATCAACCCAATAAGCGAACATAAAACCCATCGCTCAATCTCGCAACTACAAGTCTCACTAAGTCTTACTATTTATACAAATACTAGTTTTGATTGATAGAGTTGACTAGATACAAAATGAATAATAAATACAAAAGTGGTATGATCCAACATGTACCACCTACCAAAGCAAGTCACCCGAATGCAAGCTGTGTGCCAATGATGCCGCTACCGATCCATACGGTCAACCTGCAAGAACTGTGGCACAACGGGAGTGAGTTGCCAACTCGTGAGTAGAAAATATCAACAGGTAGAAATCGAATAAATAACGATTCCTAGGTCAACTATATCATGAAGGTAATTTTATGATATCTAGGGTGACCGTAATTGTGAATGTGCCAACAATAATAATCAATGCCTGTATGCATATGGATAACATCCAACAATATAATAAATGCCTATATGCACGTGGATCTCGTCCACTCGAAACATCATAAAAACATGTGCATTTAAATATATGAGAATATCAAAGAATGAGTGTCCATCAATGACACATCAAGTCATGGAACTTGAGTGTCCAGTATCAACACTCAAAAACATCATGAAACCCGTATCTAGCATCGACACGTAAATATATATATCCCAATATCTCAATATCTCAGGCTCCGGCTATCCGGATTAGCCTGTATCATCAAATCTCAATATTTTAGGCTCCGGCTATCCGGACTGGCCTATACTCCGATCGGTATCCTCTGGATATCCGTCGAGTCACAATAAAATCACCGGTCGGTAGTGCTCCCCTGCCGGGCTTAACGCCATCATCTGTGACCATCTTGCCCTGGGGTATCGTACCGGGTCCACCATGCACCCGGAGACGGTTTCTCCTCCTCCTCGAATCGGGTGTATGATATCGCTCAAGAGCCGAGAAAACTCATGGTGGACTATACAAATATCATATCAAGAGAAACCGGGTTTTTAAAACAATACATAATTTCTTTTGAAATAACCACGGTCCTCAAATCCAGAAATCTCATGAAAACAGCATATCTTAATGAGTATAATCATAAAGCATGATGTATGCGACATATAACAGAAATATAAGCCTATCCGTATAGTGCAACATGGTACAGTAATATGCACATATTAAGGGAAAACCGCTCCTTTAAATGAATCCAGTTTTAAAATGTATCCTGCGATTCCCCATTTCTCCAAAGTCGAATGCAACATCGTATAAAGGTGTATATGTAACTATAGCAAGTAAATTATGCAAAGAGTCATATCATGATGCAGCAATTCTACTGTGTAGTGACATGGCAATTATCGATGATGAAGTGTGTGAGCCGCCCAATCTGTGTAAGTGTGATATACGCATCATCGATAATGGTGTAAGTGTACTATCAAAGGCATATGAAATGCAATGGGAATGGCATGAAAGTAGCATAAAGTAAATCGTCAGCTAAAACCTATAAGGTTTACGTATCTAATATGACCGAGTCGGTGAATCTATTGATCGGCATCCTCTAGTCAAGGGTGTGGATCAATCATCATAAACTCATCACGTACGATAGATCATCGTACGGCGGTATTAAACAATTTGGGATCCTAACAACCTATAAGACAATGAGGGTACGAACCTAACGTCTCGTACGGCTTATCATTCAAGATTCACAATATTATATTTATCTGTATACCTGCATCCCAGGTCATATCCATAACAATCTCATATCAAGGGACCGGCAAAGGTATCAATCATCTCAATCGACTCGCATCCGTATACCGACATATCAAACAAGTCATCATATCACATCGTATATCCTTTTCATCACATTTAGTCAATTTTAAATATACATTCTATCTTTTCAATCTAGTTTCATGTTACCCTAAATCTCAAAGCTTATTCTAGTGAAACTACCTATCTATAAGTCGCAATTCACTTTCACTTTTCATATCCCTAAAGCTTTCATCTCATATCTCTATACACAGATTCAATCACTTATATTTTCTCTAACTATCTGTTTAACCATAACCCTAGTTCCTAATCTAGGTTTCTACGACTGTATACTATAGATCGGTTTCCATCAAAAACTTGCGGGGGTGCTATACGCCATCCACCCGACTTCCCCCATAGATATAGATCTATTCACCTGATCCTAACTCGCCGAAATCGATGACGCCATACTCCATCGTCTCGGAATCCATGCGAATGTACCTACAATATCAACACATATCGCAATGCTGTTAAAATCAAGTTCGGAAAACCAATACGGCCCACGGTGTGTCCATAGGTTAGAACCTATAGCCTACGCATGCAAAACAACCAAACAAATCCTTGTTGTTGACGTACAAACGCCTAACAACCAAACACAATACCAAATACCAAAATCCAAGAATTCAGAATCGCAAAACACGAACACAGCAACCTAGGAAAACCACTCCCAGATTTCACCATAGGCCAAACTAAGGGATTTGCACATAAGGTTCGTCTAGATATCACAAAACAAGGCCACCCACCAAAAATCTCCAGATTTCACTCTGGTGTGGCCGCAATTTGCGGCCACAAGGATTATGTTTGCGGCCCAGAAAGATCATCAGGGGCTAGGGTTTCAGGGATAGATACATGGTTGCCTGCACGTCTCACTATCAAGGGAACTTCTTTTATGGTTGTCTCGGGTCACTCCAGGTCCCCGAATACACTCACAAACTGTCAAATTTACCGATGTCGGAAGGTTCTAAGTTCATATTTGGGTTCTATTTTCTATTCTAGGTCAGTAAAAACACCACTCAAGTCTTGTTAATAGCCACTACACATCATCAATTCCACACAAGTACCCAAACCCCTCTCTAGAATTTTCTATACATCACATAACTTAACCAAATCAACTTCTAACTAAACTAGGATACAAAGAAACTTAAAACCAACTAAATGAAAGGAATTATATCTCCTTTGGGCAACTCAATAAAAACCCTATCCATCCCAAGGCATCAAAATCCATCTTTTCTTGGTCCAAAATGTAGAGGAGGGAGTGGGATCATCTTTTGTGAAGGGGGTATAGGGTTTTGGTGAGGGAATTGAGATGGATCTTGAGGTTGAAAGTGGAGGGAGATGGGGAAGAAGAAGGAGATGAAGAACAAAAATGGGATGAGGATATGGAAGCCCCCTCTCTCTCCTCTCTTATTCTCACCCTCATTCAACTATTTACCCTTTTACCCTTCTTATTTCTTTTCTTTTTCTTTTTAAAACCAAATCACATAATATTCCAAAAACAATACAAGAACACAATTTGTAACCAAAATGTAACATGACATGGTGTACTAACCATGAAAACTTGTAGAAACACGGATTTGGTCTAATCGCGATTAGAAGTGCACTAATCGGGTTTTATCTAAACTGCATATAATAAATTTTAAAAATTTCAAATCCGATAAATATATTTTTAAATGAATAAATCATTTTAATCTCCAATTATTTCACAATTATTGGTATATATTTATACCATTTTACGAAAACCCCAATTTCGCAAATCGGGTAGTTTTCGCGAAATATATTATTTTAATATTAAATTCCAAAAATAATATTTTATATTTTTCTGAAATGTTACATCTTCCCTCTTGAAGCTTTCTCTTGAGAGTTTCATTATGGAGGTTGAACAAGTTACCAATATCCTGTATCTCAATTTCAGGTGTTAATAATATTGTTATTTCTTTATTTACTTGCTTCTTTTTCTTATTTACTTTTCTTTTTATCATACTTAACTAATCTCTTTGGTGGTGGTAATGGTAAGGAAGTGAGATGAAAGGCTTTACCTTCCTCCTCCTCCTGTTTATGTTTAATTTGTTTAACATGATTATAACTTAAGGATTGTTTTATATATTGTTATGATATGGTATTTTGAAACCATGGTTACTTTGTAACCTTTTCATATACCATATTCACTCCCCTTCCCTATTTCACAATATTTAAGTTAAAATCAAATTGGTGTTAAGTTTGCTAAGTTTGGATACGGTATTTTGTGACCGAGTGCTTGACAAACCCTTGGTTTTCATATACCCTATACTATCACAAACCCTTAGCAAAGTTAACACTAAAACTATTTGCTCTCACTCGCTACTTTGTGTTTTTTATATTGTCGTATGCTTGCTAACCCTTGTGTTTAGTGTTGATATCTCAAGTTTGGACATATAAACGGTAAGTGAACAAAACGGACTCGATTCGTGTTTTGCGGCGAATATCGGAATTTGTTGATTTGTGCTTCGCAACCGTCTTGACAAGTCATGCTTCATGCCCGGATCGACGTAAGGACGGATAACTTATGATCAAGGGAGCGTCGAAAGAATCGTCATGATTCGACCTTCCGAGCCAAAACCACAACCACTTCTTTCTTATCTTCTTTGCTTGCTTTTCTTGTTTTCGTATTATTTCTATTTTTAATGACAAACCAACCTATACATTATTTGTTGAATCTTAAACAACAAGACCTAATACACAATTCCCTGCGGATCGACCCGTACTTGCCGGCTTGCTACAACACGCCGTGCACTTGCGGTTTATAAATTTTAAAACGAGAACGATCTCGCGTGCGCATTCCATTTCCTTAAAATCATACCCGTTTCCAAAACATACGCGTTTGCACGCGCGGGTGAATTCCTAACTACCATGGAGTCCAAAGGGCAATAACGCATTTTGGGTCATTGTCGATCGATTGGCCAAGACAGCTCATTTTATACCATTTCGAGTTGGTCAGTCAACGGAAGGTTTGGCAGAGTGGTACATGCAGGATATTGTGAGATTGCATCGAGTACTCGTGAGCATCGTTTTGGATCGTGATACTTGATTTCTATCACACATTTGGAAGAGTCTACAGGAAAGTCTGGGAACTCGCTTGAAATTTAGCACGTCCTATCATCCTTAAACAGATGGCCAGTCTGAAAGAACGATCCAAACTCTTGAAGATATGTTGAGAGCATGCATGTTAGACTTCAAGAGTTCATAGGAGGATCATTTGCACTTAGTGGAGTTTTCATACAATAACAGTTTTCAGGCGACTATACTGATAGTTGCATTTGAAGTATTGTACGGTCGTAAGTGTCGCTCGCCTGTCTGTTGGGACGATATTGGAGAAAGAAGATTATTGGGACCGGATCTTATTGTGCAAACGGTGGAGAAAGTTAACATGATCCGAAATCATATGAAGGTGGCACAAGATCGGTAGAAAAGTTGGGCTGATACTAGAAGAAGACCTCTGGAGTTCGCAGTTGGTGATCTTGTATTCTTGAAGATATCACTCACCAGAGAAGTGATCCGATTTGGCAGTCGAGGAAAGTTTAGTCCTTGATTCATAGGGTCGTTCGATATCATCGAGCGTGTTGGAGAGGTAGCTTATCGATTGGTTTTACCGTCATCCTTGCCGGATGTTCATGACGTGTTTCATGTATCTCAATTCCGCCAGTATGTTCGAGATGAGACGCACGTCGTAGATCACTGGCAACTGACAATAATGGAATATTTAACATATGAAGAGTGACCAATGGCGATTGTGGATCGACGAGAAAAGGTCCTCAAGAATAAAGTTATCCCGCTAGTACTCATTTCATGGGAAAATCATTCGCACGGAGAATCTACTTAGGAACGTGAAGACAAGATTCGACAGAAGTTTCCACACCTCTTTTCTTAAATCCGTGTTTTCTTGTCTTTTTCTTGTTCCGGGAATTTCGAGGACGAAATTTTTTTGTAGTTGGGTATAATATAACACCATATCACATTTATACTATATTTTAGGTATTTCAAATCTTGCGGCAAAATCCTTTACTATTGTTTCTATTGGGTTGCGAGTGATGCAATTAGTAGCCGTGGTCATTATCCGACCCGACCCGCATGGTTGAAACTCAACATGGTTCGAGATTATATCAAATATTTGCTAATACAGTGTATCCATGCAAATCTAGAATATATACACATATATAATATTTTTAGAATCTACATATCTTTTTATAATACAATATAAAATCAAATAATATTTTTTCCATCTAGCCTTACATGACAAAGTACCCCAATATCAGGTGGTTGCGCCCATATATCATGTTAATATCCTAAAGGTTAGACAGACTGATTATTGGATCGTTACGTATATTTACGTAGATTTTTATTTGGGGGTATATGTTTTTAATTACAGGATATTGTATCATGATTTAAATCTTTACGTATATTCTTCATATTTAAAAACTAGATTTTTAAAGGATACGGGTAATATTCGGAGTAATATGGTATTATCTGTAAAATCTTACCATATAAATTTTTATATAACTAATATATAAATAGTTATATATATATAATATATTAATTATTTTTAATATAAAATAAAAAACTCTCTCTCTTTCTCTCCATCCCCGCTCTCTCTCTCCCCTCGTCCCCACTCTCTCTCTTCATATATATCCTATATATATTATATATAATACAAAAAATTTAAAAACAACTCTCATTCTCTCTCCCTCTCCCTCGTCGCGAACCCTAACCACGCCATCCCTTCCCATCGCCGCTCCCCGTCGTCGCCGTCCCCTCACGTCGTCGTCATCCTCTTGTCCTCGTCCTCACCTCTACCTCGCGGACATCACCTCCTCCTCCTTTCCCGACGACCACCCAAGCTCTTAACCCCGACACCCGACATCAAGAACCCACCTTCCTCTCTTGTCGTCGGAAACTGACCACCATCCGACCACCTCCATCACCTCCTCTCATTTCCCAGCAACCCTAGAGCACCCACACACCACTAATACACCTTCTTCTTCTTCTCTTGCTCATCCCTGTTCACCACCAAAACTCACGGCCACCCCCTCACCATCACCTCGCCGCCGACCGTCTCTTCCCTATCCTTGCCCTTGCCAAATCCAGAGAACCCCAGCAACCCCCAACAGCCCATTACCTTCTTCTTCTTTTCTTCTCTTTTTCCTGATCGTCTCGCCGGAGTTGTGCAAGTCGCCGACGATCCAGACGGCCTAGTCACCGTCGTCGTCTAACCCAGTTACCACGTCACGCAGTTGCTCAGCTAGGTCAAGTTCTGCATGCGTAAGTTTTGCGTCGTGACTTTATTTCAGCGTCAGAATATGACATCCGTATCTCGACGTGAGATTCGATCAGGAAAGTTCTAAACTTGCAACATGCTATTTTGATTATATCAATATTTATATGCTTGACTATAGTGCATACGTTTTAATATTCAGCAAATATTATCGATTTACAGTTTTATAGTATCAGTGTATATCCGTATCGATAATGGTTTATCTAGTTGCATGCTGAATCATCACAATATTATCATACTACTATATCAGTTCAGTATGTTATCTAGATTGCAATATACATGCTAATGGACGTATAACAGTAATTACCGATAGATACATATACATCATAGCATTAATTATGGTTACCGTGTTTCGATATTGGTTATAGTTTTACATTTGGTGTCTATTCTGATTAAAATACATTGCATGACATGTTCACGATACACTACTAGACTTGCTACTTGGATATTTTACTAATGCCGACAATCCTGACTGTTGTCTTAACGGACGTGACTTGTTGTCTACATAGACAAGACCTGTACCTGCTTGATCCTGTATTGACATTGGATTTATATCATCAATATCTGACTTGAACACAAAACCTTGGGGGTAAGAAGAAATAAATAATGAAACCTGATTTGTAACTTAACAGTTCGATACTTCTACATACGGATCAGTCTATACGGGCTCGACTAGCCCCGGAACGATAATGCTGACATCATTCAACTATCCATGTTACATATTTACTGCTTAGCGTCACATCTCAGATTCAACCCGAGAATCTTGACCGTTGTCTCAGGCACGCACGGGATACTATTGAGTTACATCGACGATTCCATTAAATTGATTCAAAGACTCATAGAATAGATAACCTAGAAGTAGAGACTTTAGGATATACATCACATACATGTACCTCACCGTTTTATACCTGTGTTTATTATTTATATTCATGTTTAATTATAAGCATCCTATCCTGGTTATTACTATTAGTTTAATATTATGACGCACCAACGTCTGGATTTTGTATGGCCCAGTTCTTTTGACACTATCGTAGGCAGATCAGGAGTACTTTAGCAAGCAAGCCGAGCAATGGGGAGCTAGATGTTTAGTTTAGAGATGCTTAGTTTCTTTTATTTCCATAGTTTTATTTTTATCAATGTGAGCCCATAAGGGACGTGATTCAAAGATTGTTTTTATTTGGATCTTGATTCATTTCCGCTATATGCATTTCTTGACTTTTATCTATTATAGAAGATGGACATGTGTTAGCTAGATTTTATTTTACTGTTCTTGATATCCGATTGACAGCCGTAATGTGACTATGGAGGGATTATTTCTAGCCATATGGTATGGTTGGCTTTGTCACGTGTCGTGTTTACGTATTTTGGGAAGCGGGGCGTGACAACATACCACTCTACCATGTCTCATTTTCTTTATTAATAAAAAAGAAATGAGTCATTTCTTATTTATTAGCAAAAGGAAATGAGGTGTCCCTTCTAGATGCATACATGCATACATTTATCATATACATGTATTTGTATATGTATCAAATACAAATAATAAATGAAAGAGAGAAAGATAAAACATAATACTAGAATATATATATATATATATATATATATAATTAAATCAACACTTGATTTAATAATCCGACTTTATAATAAACTGGCTAGTATTATTAAACGTCCGATTAATGTACGTGTATCAAATTCACGTGTTTAATCGAATTCCCGCACGTATCATCATACGCAACGTTATAGTATATGTATCATATACATATACATGTATTTGTATCATATACAAATATCAAAAGATAGAGAGAGTAAACATAATACTAGAATACATATCAATATATATTTTATTATTAAATCAGCAATTGATTTAATAATTCGGCTTTATAATAAACCGGCCAGTATTATCAAACGCCGATTAATGTATGTGTATTATATACACACGTTTAATCGAACTCCCGCACATATCACCATACGCACACTATATCATTTCACCTGAGCGGGGAAACCTTCTGTGTGGGACTCTAAAAACTCGACAATACGCTGGCAGTAGGTTAGAATCATACCCGATTGAATCTGAAACATTTTCAGATCAATCACCTCACGGGTTAACCCATAAGCATGCCAGTGGTGCTAGATGGACGTAACGGCTACCCAGGTTTTGATCGAAAGATAGGTCGACAAGCAAGCTTATCCAAACCTAACAGAGCCTATCAGTGACAATCACCGTATAGTCCTGTCTTTTCGTTAGAGATTGTCGCATACAGGGTGTTCCCTCATAAAAAAGGGAAAGGGGGAAAATTCCCCACTATATAAGCTTCACGTGTTAAACACGTGAGCGCCTATATGCAAAGCATATAGGCGTTGCAATCAAAACACCTAATGGACTAAATAAGCCACACGTGTTAAACACGTGAGCGCCTATAGACGCTGCAATCAAACAATTGATAGGCTAAATAAGCTTCACGTATTAAACACGTGAGCGCCTATATGCAAAGCATATGGGCGCTGAATAAAATAAACTAAAGGCTAAATAAGCCTCATGTGTTAAACACGTGAGCGCTCATATGTAAACCATATGAGCGCTGAAAATAAAGCGTACTAAAACCCATGTTAGAGGTCACGTGTTAAACACATGAGTTCTCCTGCTGCACTCTTTGGCAAGATAGAATTAAATTCTATAGAATTAAATTCTATTTGGGAAATATTTTCCCTGATCTTTCTGATACGGAAAGATTCTTCTCTAACAGAGAATTTTGGATTTAAAATCCAATTGTGATAAAATATCACCAATCAAACCACTTGATAGAATTAAATTCTATATGGGAAATATTTTCTTGATCTTTCTCAAACTAGAAAGATCTTCTCTGTTAAACAGATGACTCTTAGATCAAAGATCCAACGGTGATTATAAAATCACCCTCCGATCATCTGATAGAATAAAATTCTATCTTAGGAAAATATTTTCCTAATTTTGTTAAATTAACAAGATATTCATAGGAAAATATTTCTTAATCTTGTTAAACAAACAAGAAAACTTCTCTGTTAAACAGAGAGCCTTTGGATTGAAAATTCAAAGGTGAATAAAATTCACCAATTAATCTTCATGATCTCTCAATGATAGATTTGCTTAACATACTGATTTCTTCCCTTCTTCTATAAATAGGAGTAAGGAGATTAAATCTAAAAAAGAGAGGAACCCCCCATAAACTTCTGGGAAAAAAAGACAGAAATCTTCAAAAGGAACAAAGAATTAAATTCTTAAGGAAGAAGATCTCCCTCCTTAAAACTCTAGGTAAATAAAAAAAAATAGAGATCAAAATATCTCATTTACCTATTGAAGGGTTTAACCCTTTTAAAAGAACTTAGTTCTTTCCCTGGATCCGAGATCCGCGAGGCAAGTCTTCCACAAATTGAGAATTTAATTCTCATCGGGAAGAACTTGTTCTTGAGAATCAAAGATTCAGAAAAGAACCAGAAATTGAGTTCCTCAAAGAACAAAAGCATATAAGAGAAACCTAGTTCTTATAAAAGAACTTAGTTCTTAAAAATGAAGTTTGATCCTAGATCTTCAAAACAAAGATCCTAGTGATTGTTAATGGGCAAAAATGCCATTAACAGATGAGAAAAGAATTCAGCGCCCCACATGCTTCCCACGTAGGTGCCTCACGTGATCCTCACGCGTGCGCCACAAAAGAGAAGAGTGCTTAGCACTCATTGGGCAGCGCCCGGCGCCGCATGTGAAACTCATGAGGACGCCATAAAGTGCTCAGCACTCCATAGAAAAAGGAGAGCCAAACGGCTGAGTTTGGGCAGCGCCCAGCGCTTTACGTGCTCCCCACGTGGGCGTCGCAAAAGAGAAGAAAAGAGTGCTTAGCACTCCACAAGTAGCTCAAAACGGCTGAGTGCTCAACACTCATTGGGCAGCGCCCAGCGCCTCACGCGCTCCCCACTTGGACGCCATAAAGAGTGCCTAGCACTCCATATAAAGAAAAAATGAGTAAAGTGTTCAACACTTATTGGGCAATATCCATGACTGAAAGCTCCACATGATTATATGTGGGCGTCAGAACTCATATAAGTGCTCATCACTTTTTGCATAAAAAAGAGCGACTGAATAAACAGAGCCCAAACAGGTGCTTAGCACTTTTTAAAAAAAAGGAAGACTAAGCAGACTAAAGCCCAAATTGGTTAAGTTGCTAAAGTCTTGCAACTGAGTCTAAATGCTTTGTTGCTGGGTCTTAAATAAAGAAGATCTAAAATGTTATTAAGTGGATCTTAGTCTCAAATTGGACTTGTTAGGTCCACGTTACCTCTCCCGGTACTTTCGGGGTTGCGGAAACGGTAAATCAAAATTTTTCTTAACTTTGTAACATGGACCGTAAAAGCCGGATCTTTGCTAAACTAAACTAGCATACTTGCAAAGAAGAATTAACTACTCGGCAAAGTGGTTATACCTCAACTTGAACTCCTTCACTTCTTGTTGTTGTTCTTCTTTGATGTTCTTCTCTTCTTGTTGTTCTTCTCATTGCTTGCTCAATGGTTGATCCGGACTTCGGTCACCTCCGCGGCCTCCTTGAGTCGAAGACGATCCACCCGAGAGATGTACACCGAGCTCCACCTCGAGCCGAGGTAACTAGGGCAAGGAGATTGCTAATCTAGAAGCCCTAGGTTGTGTAGAGAGGATGTATGGATGTGTTTGTCAAGTAGAATCCTTTTTCTCTCAACACATGAGATCAAAGGAGAAATCAAGAGGAGGAAGAAGAAGGAGATTTTCTAGCAACCATGGAGCTTCTCATTTCAAGAGAGAGAATGAGAATCAGCAAATGAAAAGCTTAACCAAGAGAAAAGCTAACCATGGTTGCAATAATGCACAAAACATTATCATTACAAATCCAATCAAGATAAAGGTGATGGCTACAAATGACATGACCATTATCATAACTTAATAAAAAGAAAACCAAAGAATACTTTAGATCTTCTAAGAAGGTCCAAGTCAACTTTGGTCAAAAGGTCAACAAAGTCAAGATGGTCAAATGGTCAATGTAATTAGCCATAACAAAATTATCAATGAAAAGATTAGTAAATAATGTCCCCGGCTCATTTATGGTTTTGACCAAACGAACTGTCGAAACCCTAATGAGTCCACCTCAAAATGGTTTTGACCGAATCAACTGTCAAAACCCTAATGAGCCTGCCACATAGTGGTTTTGGCCGAACCAACTGCCAAAACCCTAATGAGGCACCTCCTCCTTCATCGCTCCAGAAAACTGTGCATACACACCTGCATCCGTATTCCGTAGAATGCGGATGCGCAGAAGACAAAACAGATCCATCCGTGCAATACTAGGATCTGGCTTAAACCAAAGCCCACTAGTACTGCCTGCCCGAACATCATACGCACACAAGTGTACGTAAGTGATCGCAGCCCTGCCGTAAAACCATACGGCCTCTACACGTTTTGCTCAGTGCAGGGAAACTCTCTGTGTGGGACTCTAAAGACTCGACACTACGCTGGCAGTGGGTTTAACCACAGACCGCAAGCGGCACTAGCTTTACGTAACGGTCCCCAGGTAGATGTCGATAAGAAGGCCGATGAGGTAAACCCATCCGAACTCCTACTGAGTCTGCATGTGACAATCTCCGTACAGTCCGGTCTGTTCGTCTGATACATCGCATGTCGGGCCTAGGGGGGCGGCAAGCGTCAGACCCCTAATAGCGGTACAAGTCGTGTCGGAGTGAAGCCCAGAACACCCTGAGATAACACTGGAACCTACCAGTATATCTCGCTTGCCCTGGCCAGGGACTACTCGTGTAATGGCTCTCCTAGACACAGCGCGATGTCAACCCCCAATACCGGGAGAGATGAATCCTATCTAACCGTCACTGCTTCTAAGTGCTTCGGGACTGCTCCCAACTACTACCTGTTTGCACGACTCAGTAGAGCCGTGGTAGGGTAGTAATCAAAGAACAGTGGGAACACACTCGAGGCGAAGTGACAGTGTCAAGTCAGCGGACTAAGCTGTACTCATGTCACCTGGGAACTGATAACTGACGATAGGTATAATACCAACCATCAGTTCCCGACGAGTCCTGTCCAGTGTACTCGTAACCCAACGAGCACCCGCATACTATCTCAAGTACGACGTACCGACGGCTGTGGGACAGACCGTCTCCCGTGCTGGGATGAGAAGCGTATACGCTAGTCTACTCCGGAGTATCGATGCCCTATCTCGGTACTCCCACGACTAGGGACGTGTATAAGGATGTGCTTGTAGATTACCCAGCCCCCACGAGTGTGATCGCCATCACAACGCCGGTAATCAAGCAAAGATCCTAAGGGCTCTACTAATGCGTATAGGTGATATAATAAATAAACACACATGTACACATTAAAGCAGAGACAAACCAAGTAGCATACTACTATATTGAGCAAGATTGTCTGTACAACTGTGAATATCCCAAGCTTCCATCAAGTAATATACATACTAGTATGATACAGTAATGGCCTCTAGGGCATATACACTAACAGGACTAACGTATCCTTAAAAAAATTAATCGAGCCCATATGTTCTTGATTTCCTAGGTCTCAAATATGACCAAAAATTCTTAAGTCCACAACAACCCCTTTTCTCTCAAAAATGGGATTTGGTTAAAGGGTACATCTATTCACATCTCTGATACATGTCGTTGTAATTCTTTAACGTCTTAAGAGAGGTGGCGGGTCCCGATGACCAATAACTTCTTCATGCACTTCCAAATTGAGGTGCATGCCTCAAATTGGAGCGTGCCCCAAATTGGGCACATTCCATACCAACATCGTTCACTCCGGCACGTAACAAATATACGTGCGCGCGAGTTGAATGATGAACCGAAATGTCTTCAACTAATACTCGCCCCCAAATACGACGACAATGGACCGAAATGTCCTTAAACTAATACTCGCCCCTAAATACGACGACAATAGACCGAAATATCTCTAAACTAATATCTGCCCCAAACACGGCGATAATGGACCGAAATGTCCTTAAACTAACATTTTACCTCAAATATGGCAATAATGGACCACGATGTCCTTAAACTAAAATAATCGAGCCCGAACGCTCATACGTTTTAAGTCGATCTTAATCTCAAAACAGATTAAAGATCCTTAAATCAATTCAAACCCAAATCTAAAAATATATAGATTTGGAATAATCCATGCCCTACGGACGATGACATAAACTAGTCTTCGTATACAATTTACGGGCAACCCAAAATAAAACAAACACATACGACACGAAGTGAACTTCCGGAGTAGGAGAAAGTAGTTATCTCGACGCGATAACGTAATTAATTACAGGGGCTTGCGCCTGCAGGGAAGAGCGTCCCCACAATCAAAAACCCCTAGCAAACGACGGGGAATCTAATAAAGTCTGCTACAACGACTGCATCTGTCCAAACCTCCGATATACGGTGCCATAAATCAATTTGGCATCTTCGGAGAGGTGGACGGATAAATACAAATAGCTGTCCCCAGGATTCAGTCCAAACGTACCAACGTCTCGGTCCGTCTTCCGACGGTGAACATATTCTGGCATGCTCGGTGGGACCTTTTTCTCTTTCCACTCCACATTTCGTGTGTCGTGTTTCGCGAAAAAAATCGCAGTTCACTATGGTTGCCCTTGGATTCAAGGTATTAAGATTTGGTGTCTTGTTCCTGTGCAGAAGAAGATAACATCAATGGCTTCCAAATGCAAAACTTGCAACAACAACTCCTGCTCTGCCACAACTTGAGGAGTGACTTACGGGCCCAATTGTGGTCTCCATCTTTTCAATGCCGGTGGACAGGTAACTCAAGCTACTACCGGATTGTTTTTCAGGACCATGCTCCCACCAATAAGCATCGGTGCCTCAATGCCGCAACCCGATGTTCCGAAGAAGTCGGTCATCCACCGACTGACGACCGCAATAGCTCCTCTCAACGAGTTGTCTAAAAAAGGGGTTTCAGTCTTTAATAGGCAGAGCCAAAGCTTAAGCAGGCCCGCAAAGAAGCCCATGATTCCTGAAGGGGCTACCCCAAAAAGGATAGCCCTTCCAATTCCTGCTGCAAATGAAGCCGTCAAAAGTGCTTCACCAGTCAGGCGATCGGTCTTCGAGAGGCTGACCGTCTCCAATCAAATCTTGCCAAGGACGTCGGTCTTTAACAGGCTAGCAACTACTGGAGCTTCTTAACAAAACCAGGGGCAAGCTGCAACCGCTTCCAAAATCGAGGCGGTCCCTTCAGCAAGGCACACTCAGCGTCTCTACTGGCATCGAGTAAGAAAAGCCAGGAGCAACCCCCCTTCTGGACTTACCCTACCAGCTCCAATGGTGGAAGTCGATGCTGCTGCTCCAACTAGGAACAATTTTGAACCGCTGAAGAGGGTGCGCAAAAACTCCCCCACAGCGGTAGTGAAGAAATCACCTCCTCCTATTGAGGTCCCTATTCAGGAAAAGTAGGAGCAGCCCCATCAACGACTCTCCTCCCAAATTCACAGAGTTTGGCGAAATGTCCAGAACTCTGTGATCGACGAAAACTACTCCCGCCGACCGAAGAAATTGAAGGCTCGGCAAAAAAAAAAGATCATACCTCCACCATACAGCGAGGGACTTCTTCCACACGGGTGCCTGTTACAACAGCTCCTTCAATTTCGACCTCCCACAAAAGGACAAGGCCGGAGAAAATCCTACTGCCTGCGGCAAATTCCAAAGAAAATGAACTTAAACGCCCCAAGTCTGGGGGCATGGTCGTACACACGGTTTACATGGCTTCCGGAAAAAAGGAAAGCCGTGCTTCCGTAGGTCATCGACCGCAAACTCGGTCGGTAACAAAAGCTCAGGAGCAACAAAAAGAGCTCCAAGAGATGCTAACCAAAATGACAGCACTCACCGGATAGAAAAAAAGTCCAGAACCAGCATCTGAACAATACCAAAGAGCAGGAGATCGATACAGATTTCCTGCAAAGGGTGCTTGAAAGAAAAGACAAAGAAGCTGCTGAGCAGGCCGCCAACATAAAGCAGATGGCTCTCTTGTTCCAAGATATGGTTGGGATGATGATCCAGCCAGAACCCCCAGCTGAGTATCCGCCGATAATTATCGAGGATGACAGAGGGGAAACATCAAATCCTCCTCCGGCCTTATCGGAAGCCAATGAGGAAACGATTTCCAAGACTGTTCTTGATGACTATATAGCTCAACAAATACGAGCTCAACAAGCTAGTGAAGCGGCCGGCCAAACTGTCAGAATTAGGCGACCGTATCCAGGTTGGTATGACCAAATCAAGTACCCTCCGGGATATACGATCCCCAAATTTCATGTATACAAGGGGACAGGCAAGCCACACCAGCATGTCGCGCAGTTCAGAGCTCTATGCGGCAACACTGGAGGTGACGCCAAACTGTTACTTCACCAGTTCGTTGGCAGCCTATCAGAGACGATCTTTGAATGGTACTCGGAGCTCCCAAACGGCTCCATGAAAACATTCACAGAAATGGAACTGCTGTTCACACAATGGTTCGCCAGCGCAAGCAAGCGCACCTCGATCACGGCATTAATCAATGCCAGAGTAAAGCCGGGAGAAACCTTGGTCCAATACGCGATCCAGTGGCAGAACCTGTGGTTAAAGTGTGAACAACGCATCGAAGAATCCCCTGCTGTGGGCATGTTCATCGGGACCCTAGATCCGCAAACGACTGTGTCCCAGTTCATGACGTTCTTCAAGCCGACTACCTTCCAGGATCTGATCGATAAGCTGGCCCAAATGGACCAGATGGACTACGGGCCTTTCTCCTCAAGTAAGGACCCTCGAAACACCAAGGGTAAGGGAAAAGCGGCCTTCATCGCCTACACTCAACAACAACCGAGTGACCCAAAATCGGCTGTTCGCCAAAATAATGCACGTCCACGCTTATGTCTGGAAGAAAGGCTAGGACGCGCTTACTTGTTTCCCCACGATAAGACGAGGAGGATATTTGAGTTGGAAATGCGTAACAAATTCATCACATTGCCAGACCCATGGCATTCACCGCAACCCGGCGACGTCAACAACCCCAACTACTACTCCTATCACAGAATGGTGAGCCACCCAATTGAGGATTGCTACGTTTTTAAGAACTGGGTCGAGGATCAGTATCAAAAGGGGAAGTTCGCGCTTTCTGAGAACTGGAGGGTGAACCCGTCACAGAAGAACACTCCCAAAAAGGTGGATGCACCGGGGGCATCATGCTCGCTCGTGGAAGAAGCTCCATGGGAAGTCGTTCTTTCAGCTAAAACTGAAAGAATGCTGAAAGATCTATAGGCATGTCCGGAAGTCAGGTGGAGAAGCCCGCTTGAACCCGAAATCATCGAAGGGATGCTGAAACCGCGTCCCGTACCGAAAATTGTTGACAAAGGTCAAAATCCCCAAGTAAAACCTTCAAAGTCTTCGAAGAAAAAGAAGAAGACCAAAAAGCCTATGCAGCCTGTCGAGTATGAAGACAAGCGCACAAACATACAAAAGTACATTGATGCGCTGGAGGAGCACAACCAGAAGGCGCGGAAACCGGTCACCCTCAAAGATTTCCTCAATCATATTCTTGAAAATGAAGACAGTAACAACGATGAGGAAAATGACTCATCAGATGAAATCGAAGACTATGTAGCAAGTTACCACATGGTCTCCCATTCGTTGTTAAATGACGAAGAAACTTCCTCAGCGTCGAAAAACAACACAGAGAAACTGGGGGAAGAATCGGCGCTAAAATCCCCGGAACTGCCAAAAGACCCAATTGATAGGCTGTTAAACGAAACCTTTCGAAAAAGCAAATCTGACCGAGAACGCGAAACAACTATATACGAAAAGGCTAAGCGTCGGCGTCAGGATGAAGAAGCTGTGGTAAGGCGGAGTCGTAAAGTACTCTAACCAAACCAAGGCATACCTGCGACAAATAAGAGCAGGATCAAGGCAGAGAAGCGGTTTGCCAAAACCCTGTCAATAGGAATGAAATTGCTACCTCTGGTAAGAAACACTCCCGGGGTCATACGCCTCGACGGAGAGGATTCATATCCAAACTACTGCCTATATCATCGGAGGGTTACCCATCCCACCAGAGAGTACAGTGCCTTTGAGAAGTGGTGGCAGGGATATGTTGCCATCAAAAACACTTCAGGATGAAGCGCGAAGCTTGTCGACAGCAAAAAGGTGCGACAAGTATGCGTGAAAAAGCGACTGGCAACTGTCATATGATTGATACCAGTCCGGAAAGGAAAAAACCCCAAGTTCTTACCTACGGGAGCGATTCTGAGGACAAAATGACCCTCAGCCCTCTCTTCAAAGACTCCACCTCCGAAAAAGAAGAGGGGGAGAAGAACTGTGAGAACATTCAGCTGCGTAGCCGCATACTGCCTGAAAAGAATCTCGGACCTACAAACAAGGGTTCGAGCAAAAAAGACAAAGGGAAAGAAAAAATCCCTGAGGAAATTGCACTCGACGAAACTCGCCTTATAACACAGCAAAAACTGGAGGCTTATAAGGCAAGGATGACACGATTATACGAAAGACTGACCAAGCCGAGAACAGTCCGCCAAGGCGAAGTCGTAATGGTTGTCAAAAGACCAATGATTCCCAATCGTGCCAAACGGGAGAAATTCAAGCCAACTATGAAGGCCCGTACATTATAGACAAAGTCTACCATGGTGGAGCCTACCTACTTATGGATATGCATGGTGAAAGACCCTTTCGGTCAATAAACGGCCGGTTCCTCAAAAAATACTACGCTTGATGAGTCATGACCTAGGTCAATGATAGATGACGATGCTCGTGTCCGCTTGCTATCTTCCTGAGTAAAAAACTCTGAGAGTAGTATGCAAAGAAGCTCCGTTGCCTCAAAAATGGCGATAACGGACCGAGATGTCCTTAAACTAAAAATTTGCCTCAAACATGGCAACACCAGACCGAGATATCCTTAAATTAAAAATTCACCTCAAACATGGTGATAGCGGACTGAAATGTCCTTAAACTAAAAATTCGCCTCAAACATGGCGATAACGGACCGAGATGTCCTTAAACTAAAACCCGTCGTCTCAAATATGGCAATATCGGACCGAGATATGCTTAAACTAAAAATTCGCCTCAAACATGGTGACAACGGACCGAGATGTTCTTAAACTAAAAATTCGCCTCAAACATGGCGATAACGGACCGAGATGTCCTTAAACTAAAACCCCGCCTCAAATATGGTGACATTGGACCGAGAAGTCCTTAAACTAGAAATTATCTGCCACAAACATGGCGATAACGGACCGAGATGTCCCTAAACTAGCACATCGCCTCCAAAATGGTGATATGCTTCCTTGAGATCTATATTGCAATCGAAATCTCAACGGCGAAGGTTGCAACTCAAGTCCTACCGGTTACACAGCTACTCCAGCAGTGAAGTCACCCCCAAGTCCCACTGGCAAACAGATGGGTAAAAAACGGTATGTCCACAAGCAAAATGGGCATGGATGAAAACCCGAAAGGGCGCCGTGAGTAAAAACAGCAAGATTACCAGCGAGCTTACCCGCAAGGGCGCAATCTCATTAAAAAAGGTATGCTCACAAGCAAAATGGGCACGGATGAAAACCCGAAAGGGCGCCATGAGTAAAAACAGCAGGATTACAGGAGAACTTGTGAAAACCCGGAAGGGCACAATCTCGTAAAATTTTTACACTTACGAGATCCTCTCGACTCGTATGGAGAACTCCCCCTATGAGACCCTCATGGCTCGTAGGATTCAAAAGCCTTAAGCTACAGAGATCCAAACCTGTTCTTAAGTCGTCATATCCCCCAAGTTGCCTTACAAGTAGATCAATATCGACTCTTGTATACAATCCATGGGCATAAATAAACATTTCCCCTTACCAAGTTCCACCAATGGTAAGAAATGTCCGCATATGGTGACCGACACCTGTAAGTTCTCTCGACTTATAAGGAGAAAACACTCTTGGAAGATCCTTACGACTTACGAGAGAAAACATCACTTAGGGATCCCCACGATTCTTAAGGAGAAAATACACCTACAAGATCCCCATGACTCGTAGGGAGAAATAACTTTATGAGACCCTTACGGCTCATAAAGTCAAAAAGCTTTAGTCGACAGGATCCTAACCCTGTTTGCTAAGCCGTCTTTTTTCAAATTGACAAAGGAAATTGATGATTCGCTCCTGGCAATATCCTAGTTGTAGCGATGCTGATGCCTAAACAGGTGTCAAACCCCAAGTCCTTTCACGGTAAATGATGATTCTCTCCTGACAATATCCCAGTCATAGCGATACTGATGCCAAGGTTAGTATCAGATTCCAAACTCATAATAAAAACAGCAGCGAGTAGGAAAAAAAATGCATATGAAATAGCCGAAATGATTGGGAAACTCGCAATAAAAATCAGCGAGCAAAAAATATGCATATAAAAACAACCGAAATATTTGGACAACTCCCAATAAAAAGCAACGAGTAAAAATATTTTTAAAATAGCCGAAATGATTGGGCACCGCGGATAAAAAGCTGAAATGATTGAGCAATCATGATTTTCGTGATATGAAAAGCTGAAAAGATAGAGCATCGTGAAAATCAAAAATAAAATAAAATAAAAGGAAAATTTCTTTGCCCTGCAAGTGAGTCTACATTGACCCCTGTATACAATCCATAGTCATAAATGAAAAAAGGAACCATGTTTTCCCATCAGGCTTCGTCAAAGGGAGAGCCAGACCTCGATGGCAAAATTTACAGCCTAGAATCACCCCGACGTACCTTCTCATTACGACAGGATGCAGACACGACGTCAACAAAGACCTAAAGGTCAAATCAAAAGCGGAGTCACGGCAAAACCTTAGCTCCAAGTCTTGACGGTCCATACACAACCCAAAGACTCCCCTGACGTTCCTTCTCATTCCGACAGGATGCAGACACGACGTCAACAAAGACCCAAGGGTCAAAGCAAAAGTGGAGTCACGGCAAAATCTTAGCTCCAAGTCTCGACGGTTCATATACAACATAGAGACTATCTCGACGTTGCCTCTCATTTTAACAGGTTGCGGACGTAACTACCAAACGAAATTGGGGCGATGGCATATTCCTAGCTCCGGACTTCAACTGCAATACATACAGCAAAGAAGTCTTACACATGTCTACCCTACTTCAGCAAAGGATCGGCGCAACATCGTCAAAACAAAAATGAAGCAACGGCATATTCCCAACTTCAGGTCTCGACGGAAACTCATATAATGCCTAAAAGACTATCGGGGATCATCCCACACCAGTGCGTAGCGGTTATGACTCATCGGGGCTCCAAACTGAGCCTAACCTCAAGTAAAAAGCGACATGGAAAATTACTAATGCTTGCACTTCCGACGGTAATATAACCTAAGGAGATTACTTGAAGACGTGTTGTCTAACCCCCGAAAGGATCAGAGACACGACAGTCGCGGGGTTACTCGAACACCAGCTTATAGACTGTATATCGAGGAATATATCAGCCAATGCGACGGTACCACGGACCAAAACCCTAGTACCACAAAACCTAACGGACCTCTGTCGTAAAGAATGGAGATTATCTATATAGAACGTTAGGACAAGTTTGCCTGTAAACCTAAGAGAGGTAAACTAAATAAACTCCGAAATGAGTACATAAACTAGAGACTCCGAGATGAGTGAATAAGCTACAAACTCAGAAATGAGTACATAAACTAGAGACTCCGAAACGAGTGAATAAACTTCAAACTCCGAAATGAGTACATAAACTAGAAACTCCAAAACGAGTGAATAAACTACAAACTCCGAAATGAGTACATAAACTACTTTACGCCAAGTCAAGATATCAAAAGATGGAGAGGCACAAGTATGAACGAAAAATATCTTTTATTCATAAATCAAAATGAATACAAGATACAAAAAAGAGGAAGAAAATATACATCAACAAAAACTCCTAAGCTGGCGGGCGGTTCAATAAACCATCAAGATCATCATTTTTTTGCCAGACCTCCGGTTTAAGCTCTATCAACGTCGCTAGCTGAGTCCCTGTCTATGCCTGTTGATTTGGGTATAAAGAAAATCGACTCCCAATCTCTTTCTCGGCAGTCTTGTGGGCCTCGACCATCTCGTGTGTGAAGATGACGACTTTATCGAAAGCCACCACCTCCGTAATGGCCTCCTGAAGAACCCTCTAAATTTCATAGGCTCGAGTAGTCTTGGTGGTGAGCTGGGCTTGAAGTTCCTGTAAAGCCTTCAAAGCCAATTCCCTTGCCGAAAAATTTCGGTTGAGCCTTTTCTCATATGACTGGAGATTGGCCGCACACCGATCGATCCATCCATGCAAGTTGGCCTTTATGGACAGGATATTAGAGGGAAGGTGTATGCATTAAACCGCAAGTAGAGAGGACTCCACTTGACGGCAATACTCGACCTAAGTACGCACCGGCGCCTCGTCATGGTAGGTGGCAAGAACAGACAAAGAAGTGTTGGTTTCAACAGCAAATTCTTCGGCCGTGACGGAAGTGCCAGCGTGAAGACCTTCTATAAGAGTTGCCAGGGAATGAATGCTCTGTTTTGCCATCCTCTTAGATACGCATCGGGCGTAAGGACCTGGCGGTATGGAAATTCGGGACTCTAATGGAGTCAGGGTTGGCAAAACTGTGAAAATATATGTGTGGTTAGTCGCCTTTTCAAACATAGAATAAGTAAAAGAATTTCAATGCTAAAGCGTCACTTACCCACGGCCATAGAAGGCAGATTTAAGAGATCCCCAGGCCCATCGAGAACTTCAACTTTTTTGTCAGCCTCTAAAACTATGGTTTAAAATAAAGGGGGCACATCAGCATCATTATGAAGATATAAAATGGAAAGGCAAAGAATTACCAATCTTGGCTAGAGGAAAGGACTATGCTCTGTGGAGGTATCGCTTGCAGGGCCGCCATGTCAAGTAAACGCTGGAAGGACTTCTCCGGAGAAAGATCTACAATGGAAGACGCCAACTCCCGCAATTCTGAGAGAAAGAAAAGTTCAGATTTATGGAAGGGTCGTTAAAAAAAATGTAGATATCGAAAAAATCACCTTTGATACTTCGTCCACTTTGAATCGGGGGGATGGCAGCTTCAGCAATCTCCTCTACACCTTCCGGTGTTTCAATGGAGATGTTCACAGAAGCTATGGCAGTTGTGACAGTCTACGCTAGAAGAAAGAAGCTGTTACCGGAGACTCCAAGGCGGGGATGGTAGTTTCGGTAATCTCCTCTACACCCCCCGGTACGTCACTGAAGATATCCATAGAATCTATGACCGGTTCAGCAATCTCCGCCGGAGGAATAGAAACTGTTATTGGAGGCTCCATGACGCGATCTGGGCTTAAAACTATGCCCGCTGCAGAAGGCCCTACAAATTTTTTGGTAAAGATAATATGATGTGAAAGTAATAAAATTTTATTTACCGAAAGAGACGTAAAAAAAAATATGCATACCAATACGCCAGGGAGCCTGAAGTATGGCCTTTTTCGAGCCGCTTCTCTTTTCTAATCAATGCGCTCGTCGAGTTTCAATCTAAAGCAAATGTGTAACAACCATAAACTTTCTGTACAGAATTTTTTCAAAAATACAGAAAAGAATACCTAAGCCTGAGCATAAGTTATAAATTTAATTTACTTTTGAACAGCAAGAAAACATTTGTAGCTCATTGGTAAAGCCCTTGCACTGCTGTGACATAGCCCCTGTGTTCAAATCCCCCCAGCCACATATTATTTTTATTAATTTTTCTTTTAAACTTTTAGAAGCTCAAAAGTTTACACGTGCACTGCATGTAAAATGAAAAGTCACAATAAAAACAAACATGTGGAAATTGGTATTTACACAGCCTGGGACACGTGTCAAAGATCCAAAGCCCCACATCCCAAAATTGGCCGGCGAGATTCTCCATGGGGCCGGCGCCACCGGTCCCCCCGTCCCTATTGCTCCAATTTTCTAACCCTACACCCCTTGGCCTCCTCCCTTAACTCCAGTACCATTTGATTTTCCTGCACATTAACAGAGAATTAAAAAGAGCCTTAAAACCAAATTTTAATGCATATTTTTAATTCATTATTCATTACCCTAAGCCCTAATTTTCCTTATAAATACCACACTACATTTTACCCCTCCTCATTCAGAAATTCCATGCCAAAACTCTCTAAAAAAAATTCTAAGTCCAAAAGTTGTACAAGTGGAGTTAGTAAAGGTCAATGTTCCGGGGATGTTTTGGAAAATCCGGCGACGAAACGAATCTCCGACGATTCCAAAATCTCCCGCTACCTCTTCTCTCTAATTTTAACCAGTAAGTCCCCTCTCCCCTTCTCAATTTCTAGTCTAAAACTTCCACTTTTCAAAACTCGTCGGAAGCGGAGTTATTCCGACTTCCGATTCTCTTTTCTTTTAAAACTCAAATTTTTCTTAAACAACAAATTACCATCTCTTCTTATTTTGTTTAACAAATATAAAACAACATTCACAACAAGTTTCAATTCAAAATAATGTATATTGCAACTTCTATTTCATTTTTACGGTAAAATACCATCATATTTACATACGACATTACTTATTCATTTTACCCATATTACCTTTAGAAAACCCACGAGGTAATGACCTACCTCATCACAACACACATTTTTGACATAGCACGATAACTTGTGGAACATTAACATTCAAAAACCATTTTCTTTAAAAGTGTATTATTTAATTCCTTACAAATGCGCCTCTATAACCCATTTTGGGGAACCTCGATCGGGTTGGTGCGGGTTATCGCACATCCTCGGGCCTACTAGAGTAAGATGCAGACGTCCGCAAGGAGCATTCGGTTTCGATAGAATTTGTATTACAATTTTAAGAAAAACGTGATTTCTATTTAATAAATAAATTCTATTTTTTTTATAAATATATATTTATGTATAAATATTATCAAAATATGTACTTTAAATATATTATAATTCCATGTTTTTCTAAATTAAAGGAATCGCAAATTTCATGAAACTACCATTATAAATCAATACAATTCCAATATTACATTAAAAATACCATATACAATGTAATCTAGGTTATATTCACTAGAAAACATTATATTTTAAAATATACATCCATGAAAACCCTAAAAACGATAATTAAATACTTGAGCTGTATTTTGAAAATATATCAAAACTATTTTTTATAAAACCCCCTCAAATTATATTAATTTACAATAAGGACCCTAGTAAACATAAGCGGGACCAGTTCTCTTGAGCCTCAGGAAGCTGGAGAATATGGGTGCTTGCCTATCTAAGGTAGATAACCTAAAAATGGTGTTATCAATACGGTAATTGTCTTGGAAAAAGACGTAAATCCTGCCATCCATGTGCAGCAGTTACCGATAACATCAAAACTAATTCAGAACTTCAATTCTGTTTAAAAGTATGACTCAGTTAGAGTCACAGTCAAATCTGATTATAATCTATCTTGAATTCAATTCAAGTATAACTCCATTTCAACATGAATCCATGAATGCCAGAATACAACCTATATTAACATGACTTAAACCAAACCATGGATATACTCTGATTACATGACTATCCATTTATATCCATTCCGTTTACATGATATCATGGTTTCGGAAAGTTTTCCATTTACAAACAAGACAATACAAACAATACAAGAAATATTACGGGGTATTTAAGGGGTACACTCGTACGGAACATGTTAAAGGTGGTACGAGGTGGTCACTAAAAGACGTAACTATAGATCCATGCCGTTGTTCTGTGGTTTTATCGACGGAGCGTTATACTACGGGTTACCAAAGTCCACGGTGTAAATTGGACTCCTCTCGTATACACTGGTATATTCTGTACCAAGCTACAAACAACTGCGTTAACATAACAATCAAACGTCATAACAGTTATATTCTCCCACCTATCTATTCTATTTCTTACTTTCTTTGGGACTTATCGAGCGATTGTTCACTGACGACATTCTTATTTCTCTTCTTTCTTTAGAATGTTGTAAGGAGGATCCGACTCCGAGGAGTTCGAGATCAGCCAGGAGCACTTGGAGCAGACCACTGAGCAGCACGGCTATTAGACTTTACTTGTACTTACTTGTCATTCAGTTCATGCCATTGTTTAGGCATTGCTTTCCATTCCTGTATTTACATTTTCAGTTGTACTTGTAAAGAAATGTATAATACATAAAAGTTGTTGTTCATTTACATCTCCTGTCATTTTTTCTTGTGTACATTTATTATATTGCTCAGATACGCTTAGCGTGTTTACTTTTGAGTAAATACGTAGCGGGTCTCGTCGCGTCTTCTTACCCGTACATTGGGAAGCGGAGCGTGACAAAATGCCTGCCCGTCTTCAGAGTAGCCTCGTCTTCAGAAATGGCCGAGATGGGCTGTTTGAGAGCCCATTCTTCTTCCATCGTCAGAGGATCCATTAGTAACATAGGCAATAACGGGTCAACGTCATAGAATACAACAGGGGGAAAGCCTTCCCTCCTGCACATTTTCGTTTTCATGCTACGATCACTTCAAGGCTTCGGCCAACTGAGCGGCTTTCTCGGTAGATGTGCCAGGAAAGAGGAGACCGTCGTCTGGTTCATGCGCAGATATAGGCTCATCGTGAAAAGGCTCGGACATAAGCAGCGCATCGAGTAAACCGGCGACCGATTTCTTCCTCCTTTTAGGGACCATACTAGCACTAAAAGAAGGACGCTTCCTCCCCTTCGGAAATTTTGCACAGCGTTGCCCAACCTTACCTTCGGTGTCTATTTTTGGTGATGCCACTGCTGATGCCTTCTCAGGAATCTCTTCCCCAGCCCTAGGGCAAATCGGCATACCAGCAGTGCGGGTGACTGATTCCGCCTGAGCAGCCATAGGAATAAGCATTAAGTCGCAGTCCTTCAGAGGAGGGAAAACAACCGACCATGGCCGCAATGGGGCACTGACGGCTTGAGCGGAAGCATGGGCTTTACATTCAAAGAGCACCATTCTCTCCTCTGCAATGATGGGACCAACCCGATGGTGATACCAGCCCTTGAAGGATCCCACGGGCTTCAGAAGATGGTCAGGCTCGGGAATCATGAAGACGGAACCAGTATCCAACCCCATGAAGTGGTGGATAATGTCGAGAGTGACCTTCAGTGAGAAAGTGGGCTCAACTAGAAAGGCTTCGAGGGGGACGCCCTGGTTGTAACCTAACTGCTGGGCGAAGCGATGTGGATTATACCGCATGAAGAGAGCGGTATCATTTAGGCGGAACACTAAGTACCCCGGCCGGATTGAATATAGATGTATGATCTCTTTAGGCTTTAAAGTCGGAACTCCACTCTTTGACAAATCGAACAGCTGTTGAATGGGCCCCACTGGAGCAGAAAGGACTTGGTCACTGAAAACCATCCCGCCCTCATTCGAATATGGATTAAGCAATACCCGTAGAGCCCCCAACTGGGTCGGATCAGGAGCGGAAGAATCGACCAACCTCATCACCCGTGGGAAAGTATATGCTTCATAGAAAGCAGGACACCGGTATGCAGCAAAGCCGCCTAACACATGCATCTCGATTTATGACGTGAAGTAGTGGGGGGAGAAATTCATGGTGTCTGCACTAGGGTTTGAAGTATTAGTGGCAGTACATAGACCATGATATAAGTGTGATAGTCCTGCAACGCCAACAACCAACTGCGCTCTTTCGACTATGCAATGGACAGGATAGAAGACAGAGGCCTTCATGAAACGGCGATGCATCGGCATGGCAAACCAGCTAAGCCAGAGACTGATAAAGCCAATAAAGAAATTTTCTTCGTCCATTCTGAGGGCAGCGATTGCATCAAAGGCCACGGCCGATAAAATTGGAATGTAAAACTGCGGCAGGTCTTCTTCTTTGGCTGGCAGTTTCTTCAAGCCGAAACCGAATGGGTCCTCAATCTTTGCGAATTTCGGGGCTTTCTTAGATAAGACATCTTCATGGAGAAAGAAAGCAATGAAAGCATCGAAAGAGACACCTTGCCCTTCCGATGCCTTGAATAGTTTCTCGAAAATACCCAAGGCTTTGATCGGACTCGGGTGCTTGTGCCGAATAGCATTCTCGGTCGTCAAGCCTTCAAGCATCGCCGGCACCATAGCAAATATATAATCGTCAAGGGGTAGTAATTCTTTATAGTGTTCTCCCCTGATCGGCAGCCCTGAAATTTCGTGGAACTCCTCCAGCGAAATAGAGACTTCACGATCCCTCAGTAGAAAAGTATTTGTCAGAAGGTTCCACTGGTTTAAAAAAGCCTTGACCCACCAGATGTGGGGAGCATGATAGTAGAACAGTGATGCATACAACGCTTGATATAGCCCAACTTTTTGCAGCTGTGAGCGTTGAGTTGAGAGAATGTAATGGGCCTAAGGAAGGTAGCCTACTGGGTGCCGCGGGGTGATGCCTATCTTGTAGACGTGCCCCTAAAGTCGAGTTTCGCCTTGGCAGATTCGACATCCCAAAATATCAATAGCCATCGAGGGTTGATTGGGTATCCCTGTCGTTGAAGGCTCGAGACGGCCCTCGGGGGTCCAATTAGCCGCCTCCACCGCATAAGCAGTACGCGGACGCTCCATGAATAATATTGAATGGATAGGTTCTGTCGGTACCTCGCATGTGAAACTACATCGACCCCTGATAAAGTGGCCATACCAAACTCTCCATTGGAGAAGACTTTTAGTATCCTTGTCATGTGCCCTAATCATTTCTATAACTTCCTCGTCTGACGGCGACTGTGGGAAAGCGGCCTTCGAGCGCGTGTAAGGGAAATAGGGAAGTGATTCCATCGTACTTAATAAAAAAAAGGGGGAAGAACCCATTAGTATGTGTGTGTGTTTCTATATATATATATGAGTTTGTTTTATGGGACCACTAACTACAAAACCAGTAGGTCCCACAAAATTAAAATGGCGACTCACCAATGATGAGACAAGATAATCATTATGAGAATCCAAAAGGATCCCCATTAAATAAGCAGTGGAGTTTAAAGAACTTCTAACATTCTCGAAAAACGAGTTCCGTTAAAATGCACAACAGATTCAAATCTGTGTCAAGGGTATTAAAACCCTAAAAAGAAAAAAAGCTCAGGAACACTAGGGAATAAAATTCCCAAAAGTCTCTGAGTCTTATAGAGCTAAGCTCTGTAATATGAAATTAAATTCCTTTGATAATGGGATTAAATCCCAGAAACCACCACGGTGGGGAAACAAAGAAAATGAAATTAAATTCCAAGGATCCACAAAGATCAATAATAGGGTAAACCCTAGGTAAAAAAAAAACTAACAATCCTCAAGACCGCAGAGCCTTCTTAAAAGAAAAAAGGAGCGTTTTTAGATCTTTAATAGATAAGTTCAAGGCAAGAGCAAAACTCTAGTGATGGATTTAAAATCCAGAAGAAAATGAAAGGGGGTTTTCCCTAAATGGTAAACGTTATTCAAGATCCTTACCCAAAAAGGAGTTTTACAGAGTTTAACTTTGAAAGGTCTGTGGACAGAGAACTAAGTTCTGAGAGGAAAATTAAATTCTAAAGAAAAGGTTAAGTAAGAAGATGAAGAAACAATGATCATCTAAAGAGACAAATCCCCCATTTATAAGATGTGATGGTGAGCGGTTCATCTCCCCGTTCCCCTAAGCAATCCAACGGTTGTAAAGGTGGACAACGTTGCACTTACGTGCAAGTCACGTGAGAGCAACGCTGGGGGCATTTGTTCCCTTATAAAAAAGGGAAAGGGGGAAAATTCCCAACTAAATAAGCCTCACGTGTTAAACACGTGAGCGCTTATATGCAAAGTATACAAGCGCTGCAATCAAAACACCTAATGGACTAAATAAACCTCACGTGTCAAACACGTAAGCGCCTATAGGCGCTGCAATCAAACAATTGATAGGCTAAATAAGCCTCACGTGTCAAACACGTGATTGCCTATATGCAAAGCATATGGGCGCTGAATAAAATAAAATAAAGGCCAAACATGCCTCACATGTTAAATACGTGAGCGCTCATATGTAAACCATATGAGCGCTGAAAATAAAGCGTGCTAAAACCCATACTAGGGGTCACGTGTCAAACACGTTAGTTCTCCTGCTGCACTCTTTGGCATGATAGAATTAAATTCTATAGAATTAATTTCAATTTGGGAAATATTTTCCCTGATCTTTCTAATACGGAAATATTCTTCTCTAACATAGAATTTTGGATTTAAAATCCAATTGTGATAAAATATCACCAATCAAACCACTTGATAGAATTAAATTCTATATGAGAAATATTTCCTTGATTTTTCTCAAACTAGAAAGATCTTCTCTGTCAAACAGAGGACCCTTGGATCAAAAATCCAACAATGATTATAAAATCACCCCCGATCATCTGATAGAATAAAATTCTATCTTAGAAAAATATTTTCCTAATTTTGTTAAATTAACAGGATATTCATAGAGAAATATTTCTTAATTTGTTAAATAAATAAGAAAACTTTTCTATTAAAAAGAGAGCCTTTGGATTGAAAATCCAACGGTGAATAAATTCACCAATTAATCTTCACGATCTCTCAATGAGAGATTTGCTTAACATACTGATTTCTTCCATTCTCCTATAAATAGGAACAAAGAGATTAACTCTAAAAAAGAAAGGAACCCCCTCATAAGCTTCTGAAAAAAAGAGACAGAGAGTTTCAAAAGGAACAAAGAATTAAATTCTCAAGGAAGAAGACCTCCCTCCTCAAAACTCTAGGTAAATAAAAAATATAGAGATCAAAACATCTCATTTATCTATTGAAGAGTTTAACCCTTTTAAAAGAACTTAGTTCTTTCCCTGGATCTGAGATCCGCGAGGCAAGTCTTCTACAAGTTGAGAATTTAATTCTCATCGGGAAGAACTTATTCTTGAGAATCAAAAATTCAGAAAAGGACCAGAAATTTAGTTCCTCAAAAAACCAAAGCATACAAGAGAAACCTAGTTCTTATAAAAGAACTAGGTTCTTAAAAATGAAGCTTGATCCTAGATCTTCAAAACAAAGATACTGGTGATCGTTAATGTGCAAAAATGCCATCAACAGAGGAGAAAAGATTTCAGCGCCCCACATGCTTCCCACGTGGGCGCCTCTAAAGGCGCCTAGCACCTCACGTGCTCCTCACGTGGGTGCCACAAAAGAGTAGAGTGCTTAGCACTCATTAGGAAGCGCCCGGCGCCACACGTGAAATTCACGAGGGTGCCATAAAGTGTTCAGCACTCCATAAAAAAAGGAGAGCTAAACGGCTGAGTTTGGGCAGCGCCCGGCGCCTCACATGCTCTCCATGTAGGCACCGCAAAAGAGAAAAAAAGTGCTTAGCACTCCACAAGCAGCCCAAAACGGCTGAGTGCTCAACACTCATTGGACAGCGCCTCACGCGCTCCCCACGTGGACGCCATAAAAAGTGCCTAGCACTCCATATAAAGACAAAATGAGTAAAGTGTTCAACACTTATTAGGCAATGCCCATGACCGAAAGCTTCACATGATTATATGTGGGCGTTAGAACTCATATGAGTACTCAGCACTTTTTGCATAAAAAAGAGGGACTGAATAAACAGAGTTCAAACAAGTGCTTAGCACTTTTTCAAAAAAAATGGAAGACTAAGCATACTAAAGCCCAAATTGGTTAAGTTGCTAAAGTCTTGCAACTGAGTCCAAATGCTCTGTTGCTGGGTCTTAAATAAAAACGATTCTAAAATGTTGTTAAGTGGATCTTAGTCTAAATTGGACAAACGAATTCTTAATAAAAAATTAATCGAGCCCATATGTTCTTGATTTCCAAGGTCTCAAATATGACCAAAAATTTTTAAGTCCACAACAACCCCTTTTTCCTCAAAAACGGGATTTGGTTTAAGGTTACATTTTTTCACACCTCTGATACATGTCGTTGTAATTCTTCAACGTCTTCAAAGAGGTGGCGGGTCCCGACGACCAATAACTTCTTCATGCACTTCCAAATTGACGTGCATGCCTCAAATCAGAGCGTTCCCTAAATTGGGCACATTCTATATCAATATCGTTCACTCCGCCACGTAACAAATACACGTGCGCGCGAGTTGAATGATGGACCGAAATGTTCTTAAACTAATACTCGCCCTCAAATACGGCGACAATGGGCCGAACTGTCCTTAAACTAATATTCGCCCCCAAATACGACAATAATGGACCGAAACGTTTTTAAATTAACATTACCCCTCAAATATAGTGATAATGGACCGTGATGTCCTTAAACTAAAATAATCGAGCCCAAGCGTTCATACGTTTTAAGTCGATCTTAATCTCAAACCAGATTAACGATCCTTAAATCAACCCAAACCCAAATCTAAAAATATACGGATTAAGACTAATCCATGCCCTATGGGCGACAACATAAACTAGTTTCCGTATACAATCTACAGGCAACCCAAAATAAAACAAACACACATGACACGAAATGAACTTCCGGAGCAGGAGAAAGTGGTTATCGCGACGCGATAACGTAATTAACTGCAGGGGCTTGCGCCTGCAGGGAAGAGCGTCCCCACAATCAAAAACCCCTTGCAAACGAGAGGGAATCTGATAAAATCTGCTACAACGGCCGCATCCGTCCAAACCTCCGATATAATGTGCCATAAATCAATTTGATATCTTCGGAGAGGTGGACGAATAAATCCAAATAGCCTCTGCCCCCAGGATTCAGGACAGACGTCCCAACGTCCCGGTCCGTCTTCCGCCGGTGAACACCGGGTCTGGGGGTGGATCCTATCATATCCCCAATAATCCAATAAGTCATGTTGATATCAAACTCATAACCATCTAAAATACAACTGTTCCCGCAAAAAAATATTGGCTAAGCACTTATGTTCTTTTTCCGGCGCTGACACAAGAGCGCCAAAACTTTCTGGACACTGCCCTACGTGCAAAGCATGTGGGCATGCGCCGATGCAGCCCTGGGCCATTGTTCTCTAATATTCTATCTGTCGCTGCACCACGTGCAAGGCACGTGGCGCATGCGTCAGAACTTTGAAGCCCTTACTTCCGTATAGCTTAAACTATATTTGGGAAAATATCTCCTTATTTTTATCAAATAGAAAGAATACATCTTGTTAACAAGAAATCGTTTGAATATTTTTCTAAAAACAAGAAAAATATCAAGTTTGTTAACAAAGACCCTTGGATCAAAGATCCAGTGGTGTTTATGCACCGGGCTTGATCTTAAAATCAATTAGAGAAATCTCAAAGAGAGATTTTCTCTACTTGCCCAACAATTCTCATATCCTAAATAAAAACTCTTTGAGATTAATTTCAGCAGGGGCAGACCTCCCATAAGCTCTGCAATTTTTCTTCTTCCTCCACAAATCGAAGTATAGGAGATCGATCTTCATTAAAAGTGATGGCTTGTGGATTTTCGTAATCCAATTATTTAGTTTTGATGATGTTGTAAAATATTAATAGATATGTACATGTGTTTCTTTATTTCTTATTTTATACCACCGTATATGAGCTTAGTCTTGATTGAGAAAGTTTTCAGGATATCTCACGATACAAGCATACAACGGAGGACGGAGAAAAAAGCTATAATATTATATCCAATAGAGATTGGAGGACAAGTTGGGACTTCACCAAGCTAAGCATTGATATAAAAATTGAAGCCCGCAAAAAGCAAGATGAGTCGTATACAGGTTGTATAATGACTAATGAAAATAAATACTTGCATTTGGGGGTTTTGGGTTTGTTTCACCTAATTCTTTAGAAATCAAATATAAAGAAACTAAGATGCTAGGCATTGCACACACATCACATATGCATCAATATTTTATTCAAAATATCATTTTTTATGATGCATAAAAGTTGACAGATCATATATCACTATGATCAACAAATTTTTCCAAAACTTGAAAAATACCATTCATGAATTTTTAGAAACATATGTTATTTTCTAATAATTATTTAAACTAAAAATAATTTTATTATATTAGAAAATGAGTTTAAAGTTTCAGTTTCATCGGATGACAAAATTAGTGTCAATAGATTCACGGTGACGACCTGACTCTAAATATTATTTATAAATATTTTTCCAATAGTGTTTAATATTTTTAATTTGCAATTAATTAGCTAAAATACATAATTATACTACTTTATTCTTAGCACAAAAGCATGCATGGCTTTGTTTGTTTTTTGTGGTAGGACATCTCCTATAATTCTTGAACCTAAGTTTGTTTATCAAGCATGCATAATTTTATTTGCTATCTATTGTGGTGGGGACCTTCTAATGGAAGTGACTTGTTCCCTTATTTTAATTTTGTTTTTGTTCATCTTTTGAAAAACATTTTAAACGGGAGCGTAATTTTCAAATCGCATTAATTTTTTGGTGAGCCATCATTATCAATATCAATGTTTTAAAAACGTCTTACAATTTTTTTTTCAAATCACTCCGTTCCCAGTCACTATCAAATCCATCAAATCCGTTGTGTTTTAATTTTTTTTTCAAACGGCTCTAGTTCTTAAAAATTCTGTAAATTGACTTTGATTCTTTTTGAGAGGGTAAGAAAATATACAGAGCAAAATAAACTTCGGAATCTTTATTTCTCATTCTTAAAGTTTCAAACCATTGAGAAAGTATTTTTAGTAAGAGATTAAAATTTGCATTTCATTCACACTTACCAATCATCAACTCTACTGAGCTCTAGCCCCTATCAGTGAGTGAGAAAATTTGTGAGAGTCTTTGTAAGAAAGAAGTGGTGTAAGAGTTGGTCTTAATTAGAAGAAAGTTATAAGTGCAATTTCTTATCGTTATGGCATCTTGGAAAAAACCTGATTATGGTCTCTTTCGTTCTCACCTATGCCGAAATATACGGAGGTTGGTACCTTTTACCTAAACCTTTTCTCATTTCCGGAAAGTGGAAACTTATCACGACTTTCCTCTGGAATTTTGGCCGTATCCAACGCTTCTGCATACGTATCCATTCTCTGGTATCAACAGGGAGTAACAACAGCTCGTTAATATTTCGTACGAACCTCTTGTCTAATTGTCTTCATTATCGTCCACTTTGATGTCATATCTTGTTGGCTGCATACTGCAATTCGTTCTCGGCTACAGTTAATCCGGAGTCTCTCACAAGAACTCGAAATTATGAACTCGGGTATCTTCACCATTCAGTGGAAGATATCGAGCCGATTACGTCCTCGGGAACTCGTCCAATTCATTGAAGGAATATGCTTCATTCATCCTTTCTCGATCAACTTACAACATGTCTGGGTGAGGTCCTTCTATCTGAAACTGGTCAACTTACTGATCTCGCATCAGAGTATCTAACGAACAATGTCCTCTCTTAATCGATTTACTCTAGATCTGAGTAAGATCCTTCAAACTGGAATTCTTCAATTCAACTGTGCCTGTGTCGCGGCATCCAAATGGACGAATCATCTTAGTCACTCCATTCAAGATGGACTAGCAATTTTCTGTCACATCCCTGCCTGTAAACTCCTGTGGTTTCAGCTTATAAAACTTTGGAGGCGACATCTCGTCAATATCAGCAACAACTAGGTCATATGTCTGCGTGGTAGACAACATCGCGATCTTCTGGAGTGGGTCGTATGTTGACAGTCTTCTCAATCTGACTGGCCTTTATCAATGGCCCGATCATCCAGTACAGACCCCGAACACTCGTCTCAACCGAGAGATCTCAACACAAACAACAAACCGATACGTTCTACATCATTAGAAGAATATCATGGTCAGTCCTCGTCCGTGATGAGCTCACTCTGACCGCATCTCTAGCCACAGCTCTATCGGCACTCGTAGCCATGGTGACAGGAACCTCAAGCAAATATCGATGAAGATAGATCATAGGAACGAATGGAATCAAGGATATCAAGAAATGTACATCCTAAGGTCACTTAAACGGAGCAGCGTGTTGTAAGTATGCCGCAGAACATACACACGGTATATCACTCTACTCAAGTTACCTACTCCATCAACCAAGGTCAACCTATAAGATGAAAACCCGGGTCCCAAACCCCCTAGTCAAGTCTAAGTTCCGTAAGGTCAGCCTAAACTCGAACTAAGGTTAAACTTAACGCTCTGATACCAACTTTGTCGTGACCCGGAATTAGCACATGACCAGCACGAGAATTACGTGAAATTTATAAGACCCCACCGTAATTCAAGTAAGCCGAAACCCAGAAATCTAAATCTTTTTGCGGAAAATAGTGGAGGTGCACTTTTGAAACAACGGCATAATGAATTTAAGCCTTTCTTTAAAAGTATAAGTAATATCAAATGAAAATGCAACAGTTTACATACAATCTTTGAAAACATTTTCGTCTTTGAAATTTAGACAGCACCTCCCTTGTATATTTTGATCCAAAATCATATACATGCAATAATATAGGCATCCCCAAGCGGGAGCTAGCTCTTCGTCAATTGGCAGAATCATAACCACGCAATAAAGAATATATACGACGCCCTACGGTGAAGATCAATCACAGAAAAAAAGTAAAACCAAGACATCATCCAGCTCGAATAAACAACAAACACCCATCTCGATTTAAGTCTCGAGAATATACAAGTCTGTGTCTATGTCTATAAAATATACAAAGTCTGGTTTCTGGTTCATGAAGCTTTAACTAGATACAATAGAAATAATAGGTACAAGGGTGGTGTTCCCCTCCGAATGGCGGCGCACAAGACTGCGGTGTCTTGGCACTGAGATTCGGGGCAGATGCTAATTGGTGCTATCCGTTCACCTCTCCGAAGATGCCAAGATGATTTATGGCACCATGTATCGAAGGTTTAAACGGATGCGTCCGATGTAGCAGACTTCGTCAGATTCCCCCTCGCTTGAGGGGTTTTTGATTGTGGGGACGCTCTTCCCTGCAGGCGCAAGCCCCTGCAGTTAATTACGCTACCGCATTGCGGTAACAACTTTCTCCTTCTCCAGATGATCACTTCGTTTCGTGTGTGTTTGTTTTATTTGTGGTTGCCCGTGGATTGTATACGGAGACCAATTTATGTCGTCGCCCGTAGGACGTGGATTAGTCCAAATCCGTGTTTTCTTAGATTTGGGTTTGGGGTTTTGGTTTGAGGATACGTTAGCCATATTTGAGGCTAAGATCAACTCAAACGTTTGTTAAGGATACGTTAGTCCAGTTTGAGACTAAGATCAACTTAACGGGATCGTTTAGATTCGACAAAAGAACGTTTGGGCTCTAATGTTCCAGTTTAGGGACATAGTGGTCCATTAAATTTATGGCCATCGGGACCCGTCACCTTTCTGACGACGTTGAAGGATTACAATGACAGATGTCAGAGGAGTTCAGAGATGTACCCTTGAACCAAAGTAAATTGGGGGGATTTATAGTCCAATTTGGGACTAAAGTCTGTTTGAAGGTTTAAAGATGCGTTAGCCATATTTGAGGCTAAGATCAACTTAAACGGTTGTTAAGGATACGTTAGTCCAGTTTGGGACTAAGATCGACTTAACGGGATCGTTTAGATCCGACAAAAGAGCAATTGGCTCTATTGTTCCAGTTTAGGGACATAGAGGTCCAAGTTCCAGTTTAGGGACGTGGTGGTCCATCGCCAGTTTAGGGACGTGGTGGTCCAATACCAGTTTAGGGACATGGTGGTCCATTGGTAGTTTAAGGACGCATAAGTCCATGGGTTTAAGGACCCCACAGTCCATATGGGTGTGTTTAAGGACGCATTAGTCCGTTAGTTTAAGGACGCATAAGTCCGCGGGTTTAAGGACCCCACAGTCCGTATCTTGGTTTAGGGACGCATAAGTCCATGAGTTTAAGGACCCCACAGTCCGTGTTGATGTGTGGTTGTCGGGACCCGTTACCTCTCTGAAGACGTTGAAGGATTACAACGACAAATATCAGAGGAGTTCCGAAATGTACCCTTGAACCAATGAGTTGGTCGAAAGAGCAGATGTGCTCAGTTCAAGATGATTTGAGAACTTATGGCCAATTTGGGCTAAGTACAACTATGTTTGAAATATTGGCCCTCTGTTGGTCCATTGAAGAAGAGGCTTTGCCTCTAAAAACTTAGCCAATTGGGCTAGAGCTAGTGTTAAACACTACAGACCAACAGTGTTGAACACTGGGAACAGGGTTTTTTAATTAGTGTTAAACACTAAGCAAATCAGTGTTAAACACTGGTAATCAGAGATTTCAAATTAGTGTTTAACACTAAAGCAAATCAGTGTTAAACACTGAGGACAAAGTCTTCAGATTAGTGTTAAACACTAAGGAGAGAGGGGTCACGTGCGGACACGTGAGAGCGCCCTGATTCCCTTTATTTTATTCTGCAGGTAAGTGTTTAACACTTCAAATTCTGACGGCTATCACGTGTGAGCACGTGATGGAGGCCCCCGCTCTGGTCTGTTAGAATGCTCATTAGGGGTCACGTGGTGACACGTGAGGGCGCCCCAGAGCTCTTTTCTATTCTTTGTGCTTCAGAGGTCACGTGGGGCACGTGAGGTGATGCTTCAAAGTTCTTTGCAGGGGATCTTTTCAAGGGTCACGTGGGGGTACGTGACCCTAGTTCTTTTCATGAACAGAGATCTTTTAAGAATTGAATTCTTTGTAGGGTTAAACCCTAATTATGATTTTGGAGGAATTAAATTCCTATCGTGAAAGAATTAAATTCTTATTTAGGATAAAACCCTGATTTCTTTTCAAAGGAATTAAATTCCCAGATATGTAAAAGAATTAAATTCTTGATTAGGGTTAAACCCTAGTTTTGTTTTAGGGGAATTAAATTCTCAAAACTCAATTCCTCTTCTAAGTTTAGGATCTGCATGGCAGGATCTCGACCCGATGAGAATTAAATTCTCATCCTATGGGGAGATGTGCTCTGTACAGATCTTCAACCAGAAGAAGAACTAAGTTCTTCTTTTTTTTATAAGAGTTAAACTCTTGAATTTTGAGAATTAAATTCTCTGTTTGAAGTTAATCTTTTCCCTTTTCTCACCTAGGGTTTTTTTTCTTTTGCAGAGAATTAAATTCTCCCCTCTTTTCTTTTTCCTCTTGAGAATTAAATTCTCCTCCCTCTGTTTCTTCTCTCAAAAAAAGTAGATCCCCTCTCTTCTCTTCTTGGCTCCTATTTATAGGAGAAGGAAGAGAATCAATTTGTTTAGCAAATTTCTCATTAAAAGATTTGATTTGTATGTTGAGAGATTTGATTTGCATTCATCATTAATCTGGGCCTTTAGATTGTTAAGTGAATTTTATTCACCATTGATTTTAAAACCAAATGATATTCTATTTGTTATCTCGGTTAGATTTAGGGGGAATATTTCCTTATTTAAGATTTTTCCATAAATTGGTGATTTTTAATCACCCTTGGATCTTTAATCCAACGGTTCCTATAATTCTTTTTCATTTGGAAAGATTCAGAACTTTTAGAATTTAATTCTATTAAATTATAAGGCTTTTAAAGCCAGTCACGTGCTGGCACGTGACCTTTGGTCACGTGTGAGCACGTGACCCCCAATTGGGTTCCTTTCTCAGCCGCTTATTTATGTTTCAGTTTTAACCATCACGTGTCAACACGTGACCATTGGTCATGTGTAAGCACGTGATACCTCGTTGAGGTATTTTCTGACTTTTAGAATTAAATTCCATTCATTATTTTAGGGGCCTTAAAAGCCCATCACGTGTCTGCACGTGACCCATGGTCACGTGTGAGCACGTGATGCCCCATTGGGGTCTTTTTTGAGTTTTTATTATATTTTTTAACTCCTCCAGCGGGTTCTTAAAAGTCCATCACGTGTGGACACGTAATTTCTCATAACTTTTGATCCCGGATGAATTACGAGGCCCATAATATATCAAATCGAAGGGTTTTTCTAGCCGCTTTCGATACCATTAGAATTTATCTGTTTCTCATTCGGGAGTTTGTTAAAAAACAGCCCGGAAGATACTGGTTCCCATTTTCTTAAGTGTATCGCTGCCATTTGATACCTTGGACTCTTTTGCGCAGAAATTTTTGGCGGGAACAAATGCCCCCCACTACTTTGCCCACGTAAGTATATACGTGGGTGAAGTAGTGCAGAGTAATGCATAGCGTATGACCAGTTTCGGGTTGGTATATAACTTTCAGAATCTTGATCTGAGAAGATAACGAGCGGACACAAGCGTCGTCATTTATCATTAACTCAAATCTCGACTCTTAAGAGATATAGTTCCAAACTCTCAACTCCATGAGTCGCATCCTTGTATTTCTTTATGTCTTACTCTGGCGTGGAGTAGTTTATACGCTCATGAGTAACTTCTTCACTTCAGTGGCATGTAGCTTTGGCAAATGTGGCTCATAGATGGTCCATCTTAATCTCTTTGTAGGGCAGTGATGGCTTAGGAGACAGGGTTAGGATCTGCCACCTAAGACTTTTCAACTTTATGTGCCGTGAGGGTCTCATAAAGACTTTTCTCCCTACGGATCGAGAGGATCTCGTAGGTGTATTTTCTCCTTAGGGGTCGTGAGGACTCCTAAGTATGTTTTCTCTCATAAGTCGTAGGGATCCTATAAGAGAATTTTCCCTCTTACGAGTCGAGAGGACCCGTAAGCGGTTGTTTCCCTCCTTGTCGAGATTCGACTTTGGAGAGTGAGACCCGTGGATGGTATGCAAGAGACCGTTTTGGGCCGACTTGCAGGGTCCCAGTGCTTAGGAAACAGGTTTTTTAATCCCTATTGCCTAAGGCTTTATCTCACGAGTCGAGACGAATCGAGAAGTTCTCGCAAAGACATCAATTTCCTCACGAGTCGAAACGGATCGAGCAGATCTCGCAAGAATATCCTAACGTCACAATTAACCTCTGCTCTTTACGACAGAAGTCCGTTAGGGTCTGTGGTACTTAGGGTTTTAGACGTCGTACCGTCGCATGAGCTGATATATTCCTCGATAGGCAATCGTGCTGTTCGAGTAGCTCTGCGACTGCCGTGTCTCTGATCCCTTCGGGGGCTGGACAAGACGTCTTCAAGCAATCCTCCTTGGCAGTTTGACCGTCGGAAGAGCAAGCGCTAGGAATTTGCCATGCCGCTTTTTACTTGAGGTTAGGCTCATTTTGGAGAGCCCCGATGAGTCATAACCACTCCACGCTGGTGTGGGATGATCTCCGATAGTCTTTCAGGCTTTATATGACTTGCCGTTAAGACCCTGAAGCTAGGAATTTGGCCTTTGCTTCGTTTTGTTGGCATTGCGTCCTCTGTATCGAGACGAATGTCGCGGTTGTCTCTATGTTGCTGGTGAACCGTCGAGATTTGGAACTAGGGATTTTGCCGTGGCTCCTTTTGGTGATGTTGCGTCTGCTGTATCGAGACGAACGTCGAGGTGGTGACCACTCCGCATTGGTTCGAGATGATCTCCGATTGTCTTTCAGGCTTTATATGACTTGCCGTTAAGACATTGAAGCTAGGAATTTGGCCTTCGCTTCGTTTGCTTTGTCATGTGCGAATCCTGTTGGAGGAAGAACGCTGTCGTGACATCTCGTCTACTGTATCGAGACGAACGTCGAGGTGGTGACCACTCCACGCTGGTGTAGGATGATCTCTGATGGTCTTTCAGGCTTTATATGACTTGCCGTTAAGACGTTGAAGCTAGGAATTTGGCCTTCGCTTCGTTTGCTTTGTCGCTTCCGAATCCTGCTGGGGGAAGAACGCTGGGGTGACATTTCATCTGCTGTATCGAGATGAACGTCGAGGTGGTGACCACTCCATGTGGGATGATCTCTGTTTGTCTTTCCGGTTTTATATGACTTACCATCAAGACGTTGAAGCTAGGAATTTGGCCTTCGCTTCGTTTGTTGGTATCGCGTCTACTGTATCGAGACGAATGTCGCGGTGGTGATCACTCTATGTTGGTGTGAGGACAAGGATCCGCTCTGGACATTTTCCACGGGGTCAAAGAGTGACATTATCCGCGTTCCACGTGACCAGGAATTTTGCACCAGATGCTTTACACGGGTTCACTGCCGCGTTAGGCAAGGACTAGGCTCCGCTCTGGATGCTTCACACGAGTTCACTGCCGTGCTCTGCGAGGACCAGGATCCGCTCTGGACGTTTTCCACGGGGTCAAAAAGTGACGTTATCCGCGTTCCACGTAACCAGGAATTTTGCTCTAGATGCTTCACACGGGTTCACTGCCGCGTTAGGCGAGGACTAGGCTCCGCTCTGGATGCTTCACACGGGTTCACTGCCGTGCTCTGCGAGGACCAGGATCCGCTTTGGACGTTTTCCACGGGGTCAAAGAGTGACGTTATCCGCGTTCCACGTGACCAGGAATTTTGCTCTAGATGCTTCACACGGGTTCACTGCCGCGTTAGGCAAGGATTAGGCTCCGCTCTGGATGCTTCACACGGGTTCATTGCCGTGCTCTGCGAGGACCAGGATCCTCTCTGGACGTTTTCCACGGGGTCAAAGAGTGACGTTATCCGCGTTCCACGTAACCAGGAATTTTGCTCTAGATGCTTCACACGGGTTCACTGCCGCGTTAGGCGAGGACTAGGCTCCGCTCTGGACGTTTTCCACGGGGTCAAAGAGTGACGTTATCCGCGTTCCACGCGACCAGGAATTTTGCACTAGATGCTTCACACGGGTTCACTGCCGTGTTAGGCGAGGACTAGGCTCCGCTCTGGATGCTTCGCACGGGTTCACTGCCGTGTTCTGCGAGGACCAGGATCCGCTCTGGACGTTTTCCACGGGGTTAAAGAGTGACGTTATCCGCGTTCCACGTAACCAGGAATTTTGCACCAGATGCTTCACACGGGTTCACTGCCGCGTTAGGCGAGGACTAGGCTCCGCTCTGGACGTTTTCCACGGGGTCAAAGAGTGACGTTATCCGCGTTCCACGTGACCAGGAATTTGCACTAGATGCTTCACATGGGTTCACTGCCGTGTTAGGCGGGGATTAGGCTCCGCTCTGGATGCTTCGCATGGGTTCACTGCCGTGTTCTGCGAGGACCAGGATCCGCTCTGGACGTTTTCCACGGGGTCAAAGAGTGACGTTATCTGTGTTCCACGTGACCAGGAATTTTGTTGATTATATCCGCATTTCACGGAGTTGGGATTTGACTCTCTGTGGGAGTACATCGTCGAGTCATGGAACTGGGAGTTGCTGCTGTTCTGCTTTGCTTGATGATGTGTCCGCTGTGACGAGACGAGTGTTGAGATGACCTCTAGGTTATTTGTGGCCCGTCGAGATTCGGCTTCTTCTTCTAATGAAACCTGGGGAGGAGGAGTGCGACTCCTTCTTTGTTTGCGCCCCTGGATTGTATACAGGGATTGATGTAGCATCACCTGTAGGACAGAAATTTCATTTTTATTTTATTTCTTTTTCCGCGATGCTCTATCATTTCAGCTTTTATATCGCGAAGGACGCGATTGCCCTATCATTTCGGCTATTTTTCGCGGTGCCCAATCATTTCGGCTATTTTTTTTATTTTTACTCGCTGTTTTTTATTGCGAGTTGCCCAATCATTTCGGCTATTTTTCATGCATACATTTTTTTTTACTTGCTGATTTTTATTGAAAGTTGCCCCATCATTTCGGCTATTTCGTATGCACGTATGGCTCGCTATTTTTTTTTTAAGTGTGGAACTTGGAATCTGGTGCCAATCTCAGCATCAGTATCGCTACAACTGAAATATTGCCAGGAGCGAATCATCATTTGCCATGACAGGACTTGGAATTTGATACCGGTTTAGGCATCAGTATCGCTACAACTGGGATATTGTCAGGAGCGAATCATCATTTGCCTCTGTCGATGTTGAACAAAGGTGGCTTAGCAAACAGGGTTAGGATCCTGTCGACTAAGGCTTTTGACTTCATGAGCCGTAAGGGTCTCACAAAGGTATTTCTTCCTACGAGTTGTGAGGATCTCGCAGGTGCGTTTTCTCCTTAGGAATCGTGAGGACTCCTAAGTGTATGTTCCCCTGTAAGTCGTAAGGATCTTACAAAAGGGTTTTCTCCTTATAAGTCGAGAGGACTTACAAGGGTTGTTCACCGTATGGACATATCCCCAGTCACGGGTGGGACTTGGTTAGGGAAATGTTTATTCGCGCCCGTGGATTGTTTACAAGGATCAGTATGAGCCGCTTGTAGGGCAAAAAGGTTGTGGGGGTTGCTTAAGAACAGGTTCAGATCTCTGTAACTTAAGACTTTCAAATCTTATGAGCCGTGAGGGTCCCATAAGAGAGTTCTCCTTACGAGTCGTGAGGATCTCGCAAGTGTATTTTCTCCTTAGGAATCGTGAGGATCCCTAAGTGTGTTGCTCCCTTGTGAGTCGTAAGGATCTCACGCAGGTGGTTTCTCCTTACAAGGTCGAGAGGATCCTGTAAGTGTCTTTTAACGAGGTTGCGCCCTTTCGGGTTTTCACAAACACTCGCCGGTAGCCCTGCTGTTTTTACTCACGGAGCCCTTTCGGGTTTTCATCCGTGCCCACTTTGCTTATGGACATACCGTTTTTTCTTATTCCTTTTTTTTTCTCTCTTTTTTTTAACGAGGTCGCGTCCTTTCGGGTTTTCACGAACACTCGCTGGTAGGCCTGCTGTTTTTACTCACGGAGCCCTCTCGGGTTTTCATCGGTGCCCATTTTGCTTATGGACATACCGTTTTTTCTTATTCTTTTTTCTTTTTTTTTCTTTTCTCTCTCTTTTTTTAATGAGGTCGCGCCCTTTCGGGTTTTCACGAACACTCGCCGGTAGCCCTGCTGTTTTTACTCACGGAGCCCTCTCGGGTTTTCATCCGTGCCCATTTTGCTTATGGACATACCGTTTTTTCTTATTCTTTTTTTTTTCTTTTCTCTCTTTTTTTTTAACGAGGTCGCGCCCTTTCGGGTTTTCACGAACACTCGCCGGTAGCCCTGCTGTTTTTACTCACGGAGCCCTCTCGGGTTTTCATTCGTGCCCATTTTGCTTATGGACATACCGTATTTTTTTTTTACCACGTCAGCCTGAAGATGCTGCGGGTTGGGAGTAGTTTAACGACGTTTCAGTCATTTGCAAGTTTTAGGACATTGCGGTCCACCGTTAGTTTAAGGACATTTCGGTCCACCGTCGCCGTATTTGAGACGCATTTCTAGTTTACTGACTTTTCGGTCTATGGGGCTTTCCCTATGAATGAGCATGATGCCCCCGGCATATTCACCTTTTTCAGAGCATGTGGTTGTGGCGGGCTCACCTTCCAGTTGTCAGACAACGCGAATTTGCCCTGTTGGTATTCATCCTCAATCCAGCCTTTGAAGACATAGCAATTTTCGAGTGGGTGACCCATTACTCTGTGGTAGGGACAATAGTTAGGATTGTCAACATCACCTGGCTGCAATGGACGTTTTGGATTCGGCAGAGTGATGAGCCCGTTGCGCACCGCTAGCTCGAACAGTCTCTTTGTTTTATCTCTGGGAAACGAGTAAGGACGTTTCAACTTCTCATTGAGGTATCGCGGCTTGTTGTTTCGACGACCAAACGGTTTTGGGTCACTCGGCTGTTGTTGAGCATTGGCGACGGAGGTCGCTTTTCCATTCCCCTTATCCCTTTTGTTCGATCCCTTGTTTGCGGGTCCGAGATTCTTTTCGGGTAGCGTGCGATTGTACGGCTGAACGTTCTCGCAACTCTCCAATTCTTTTGTTTTAGAAATGAATTCCTTGAAGAGAGGGTTGAGGGCGGCTTCTTCGTCAGAATCGCTTCCAAAGGTGAGAACTCGTGATCCCCCGGGCTCGTCCCTATGACAATTGTCGGCAACTCTTTTATGCTCATCTGTCGTATTTTTTCGCCGTCTACGAGCTTCACGCTTTGTCCTGTTGAAGTGTTGCCTGTGAGCGACATATCCTTGCCACCAACACTTAAAGGAGTTGCAATCTTCAGTAGGATGTACGATCCTCTGATGATATAAGCAGAAGTTAGGGTGTACGTCCGTTTCATCAAAATATATACCACCAGGAGAATTTTCTCTGAAAGAGGGCGGCCTCATCCCCATTGATATGGCTTTGGCGAATCGTTTCCTTGTCTTGATCCTGTTTTCATTTGCGGCGGATGTACTTTGATATGGTGGGAGTGTTTCGACCCTTTTGTCCAGTCGCCGGCGTTTGGCCTTTTCAAATATGGCCATCTCGTGCTCCCGATCAGCTTTACTTTTTAGACGAATCTCATCTAGAAAAGCGTCGATCATTTCGTCTGACGGCCATACAAATTCCGGCTCAGGCTCTGCCCTCAGTTTCTCAGTGCAAGGAGTTTTTCCATCGTCCGTAAATGAGTGGGAGATCACGTGACAAGTTGCCCCCGGTGCGTCCGTCTTCTTTGGAGTGTGCGGCTGTGGTGGGTTTACTTTCCATTTTTCAGACAGCGCGAACTTGCTTTGTAGGTACTGATCTTCGATCCATCCTTTAAAGACGAAGCAATCCTCGATCGGGTGACTTACCGTTTGGTGGTAAGGGCAATAATTGGGATCGTTGACATCGCCTGGCTGCAACGGATGTTTTGGATTCGGCAGATTGATGAGTCTGTTGCGCACTGCCAGCTCGAACAATCTCCTCGTTTTATTCTGAGGAAACGAATAAGGACGTCCCAGTCTCTCCTCGAGGGACGGGCGTGGTCGCACATTGTTTTGGCGAACAACCGGTTTTAAGTTGCTCGTCCGTTGCTGAGTATTGGCAACGAAGGTTGCTTTCCCTTTGCCTTTTTCATTCCAAGGATCCGTCTTTGAATGAGATGATGTGTGACTCATCTGATCCATTTGGGCCAACTTATCAATTAAAGCCTGGAACGTGGTCGGTTTGAAGAACATCATGAATTGCGAGATGGTTGCTTGCGGATCAAGAGTGCCCACGAACATACCTACTGCAGGTGCTTCTTCGATCCGCTGTTCGCATTTTGACCACAGATTCCGCCATCGTGTTGCGTATTGGACCCACGTTTCGCCTGGCCTTATCCTGGCATTAATCAGTGCTGTTATCGGGGTGCGTCCACTAGCACTCGCGAATCTCTGTGTAAACAGCAGCTCCATCTCCGTAAATGTCATGATAGAGTCATTTGGGAGTTCAGAGTACCACTCAAATGCCGTTTCCGACAGGCTGCCAACAAACTGGCGGAGCAGCAATTTATCATCACCTCCAGTGTTGCCGCACATGGCTCTAAATTGAGCGACGTGCTGATGTGGATTCCCTGTCCCTTTATATACGTGGAACTTAGGGATCGTATATCCCGGCGGGTAACTAATTTGGTCATACCAGCCCGGGTAGGGTCGTCCGGTTCTAGCAATTTGCCCAGCCGCTTCACTGGCTTGATGAGCTCGTATTTGCTGAGCTATATATTCCTCTAGGGCAGCTTTGGAAATTGTCTCCTCCTTGGCTGTTGACAGAGCTGATTGGTAGAGATTTTACGATCAAAAATATAATTACCGCAATCAAGAAACGGCGTCGCTTCGCAGCTAGCCGGTGAGTGCGGGTCGATCCACAGAGACGGGTAAATTCCTTTAGTGTGTCTTAACGAGTTGATTCTATTTGTCGTTTTGGTTTTATAAAAATCTAGATCTAAAACTTAATTAATCTAATTTAAATTCCTGCTAGGGTTAGGCTTAGAGGAAGTTTTGGAGATTGGTGTTTCCTCACCGCTTTCAATGCCGTATTTTAGATCCATTAGGTGTTATAGTAATTATCGATAAAGTGGATACGACTCTTTTGGGAAGATGTTTTCTTCCTCTAGATTCGTATCCTTCCTTTATCGTTAATTACCCTAACCCCCATGGAAAACGCGCGCAACCGGCCCTTTATACTGCGGTTCACCGTTACCTCGAGGGGTAGGGTGCCGCAGGGAGCGGTTGTGCGCGCATGCATGGAGTTCTTAATGGGTTAGTTTAATATGGCATTGAAAGGGGTGAGAGATCTCATCTCTCAACCCTTTCCCTAAGGCTAACCCTAACAAGCGAGGAGACTACTCGCTCATTAGGGGATGAAATAACATTAAAAGAATAAAAGAAAAACACTTACTAATGGTGATGGCTCCCTCCAAGCGATAAAGAACAGATCTGAATGTCACTTTCAGAATTTCAGAATTTTATTTATTGAAAAGAGGCATAACATTTTACAGATCTAAAACTACAATTTATAGGAAAATAGGAAACCTAGGGTTACAGACTCTCGCACTTGCGCAATTACAGATTTGCCCACGTAAAATCCCAACATACGAACCGTCGCACCGACCCAGAGATTTTCCACCGACACGGGCCTTGTATGGCCGCGGATCCGCGGCGCCAGGTAGGGTTTGGCCGCGGATCCGCGGCCAAACTAGGGAATTGGGCTTTGTTATTTTTGGGGCTTTTTCCTTGGCTCTTTGGGCTTCTGTTTTTACTCTTCTTTTCTCTGTTGGACTTCTGGATCTTCTCCAGATTTTTAGTGAAGACTTGTATTGGGCTTTTTAACCGTTTCACTTGACTTTTTGGACCTTGCACTATTCTTCGACTAGGCTTGACTAGGATCCGTCTACTTGTTGGTAAAAAGTCCCTTTTTCTGTTGTTTTGTGTCTTTCTCACTGTATTTGCTCCAGAAACCTGTAACCTGTAATATGCAACAAATGTGCGTCAAGAGTACCTGTTTATTTATAAAAAGGATAAGAATAGGGGAATGATAAATGCAATATTATGGTCTGAACAAATACCCCCAAACTTACCTTTTGCTCGTCCTCGAGCAAACTTATTATTTATTCACTAAAATCCTATCCACACTTTCGCAGGGAAACGCGATTGCACTGAGCACGTGCAACAAGCCGTTAAACCTCTAGGTGTCCCTAGTAGGAGGAGTGTTGTCTCCTGAGGGTTTTCAGCGGATTACACCCACAAAATCCTATCAACTTGGCCCATTGACTTTTGTTCCCCAATTAGGTTTTCTAACAAGGAATTCTATTATCTTATACTTGTAAATTATCCACCCATATTCTTCACACTTCCTCATTATTTAACTTAAGATTATATATATCTTATAGACTTATTTAGTTTTCGGCATTTCTTAAGTCTTCCTTCTAGGTTTCATCTCTACTTAGGAATTTTCTATCAACTCCATTAAAGATACAAATTTTATCTTTCATTCCTCTCTCTTATCTAAATTCCAATCACATACCCCTACGTGTGTGTATAGATCACCCCTACACTTGGAAATTCAATTCAAGCAATCATGCCCTAGTCCATTGTCCAAAGTACTTATTAATTGGTGAATTTAAATGAAATTCGCTTACACATCCTTCATGCGACCGTTAATACTTCTTGAAGTACCAACGACCGATTACAAAATGCGTTTGCACTTTAAAGCGTACTTCCTTGTTCTTGCAACACCCAAGGCTTTAGCAGTGACTCCCAAACCAGTTGGTCTAAGGCACTAGGTGATGAAGCACCCTCGCTAAATATTTTTCTATTTTTGCAGCCTTAAGTAATCACAAAAACCAGTGTCCATTTTTTTATTCTTTATTCACTTTTTTTTTTATTGTACTAAGGACTTTAGACAAGAGTATTTCAAGATCTCTTCTACTATTCCAAGTTTCAAGGTGCGTGATAGTGCAAATTGTAGGGTATACATTTTCAGAATTTAGACTTAAGGTAGGAACTATTTTTCAAACTTATACTTTAATAAGAACATCAATACTTTTCCTTTATTTTGACTTAACCCAAGAAGTGAACCCAAAATTTGCCTATTTCTAAATAAACTACAAGGCATATACTTTCTACTGTTAAACTTTAAGGAAGATTATTTTTAGGGTTTTCAACTTACTAAGTCTAAGATCTAGTTGTTCCTAGCTAGTTGACCTATTTGTCAAACTAAAGTCAATTAGCCAAAATTGAATACATTTATTTTTATAATTTTTGAAATTTTTCAAATTTTTCTAGGTTTTCAAATAAGTATGCAAATGCAAAAATATGTACATATGAATGTGAAGGAAGAAGACGTACCGAGCATACCCCCAAACTTGAACTTGACAGTGTCCTCACTGTCATGCTAAACCAAGAGGGTCAAAATACCGATACTCCCCTGTTTATTTATTTATAATTTTTTTAATGTTTTTAATGTTTTGAATTTTTATTTTTTATAGAAAAAGAAAACAAAAGGATATATACATATATATAAAGGTTTCCCCCAAACTTAAGCTTGGCCTTACACAAGCCAAAGGTTAGCACCAACCATTCAAAGATCTTATCATGGTAATGGTATAGTTGGTGCAAGAATAGGGTGTGGAGGAAAGAAATGAGAAACACGCGAGACCGTGTGGGAAGAGGGGTAGAATACGGTCTCGGTGGAGGAGAAGAATGGCGGAAATGAGAAAGAAGTGGAGTACGATCTTGAGGGTGTAAATCGAGTGAATAAATTAGCGCAATATGTGATGAACGATGTGTTAAAAGCGATTGCGCTAACCTACCAACCCGTCGGGAAATGGGGTCAAATCCCTCAAGATTCGTAAGAAAACATGGGTACGCCGAACTTGGTATAGGAGATGAAAGCGTAACGGTCATTTGTTCGGTCGGAACAATAGGAAGGAGGGAGGGTGATATAACAGTCAAAGGTTCAGGAGGCTGAATTGGAAAATCTGACACATCAAATAAAAATGGTTCAACCTCGATATTATCCTCAAGACTCTCCTCAGTACTATCCTCAATATTTAATTCATCCATGCCATTATCATCAAAATCTAGACGCATATGAGATTCGGGGGAAACATTTAATAACTCAGGATGATGATTTGAACATAAAATTTCTATTAAATCGACAGGTTCATCATCCGAAATATTCCCGGCGTTTATATCCTCAATCAAGTGAAAATTAATTTCTTTAGACACTTCATCCACAGCATGGATATTTATCAATGTAGGTTCTAGAGTGGAGGTGTAAAGATCGAAAGGATTAGGTGCGGTTTCACTCGAAAGGGGTTCCTCACAATTTGGCAAATCAAACACTACAAAATCGCACAACTCATTTTTATTTTTAACTGGTGAATCATTTGGAACAATCGATGGAAAACTGGAGTTGTGGGTTTCAATTGGGTAAGGGTAGGTTTGATTTGAAAATCCTCTCTCATTCTCACTCTGTCCAACTGCCGCCTTATACATTGAAAAATTCGGAGCTAGCGGGACACTAGCTACCGGTTCACTAGGCTGCATAAGGGCGGCCATGGATGCTTCCACATTCCTCATTATTTTATTTGTTACAGCAATATATGCTTCCAGCGACTCTTCCAAACTAGACTTAGGTGGTGAGGGGGTTTCAGTAAAAGATTCAAAATTGGTTGGGTATGTGAAACTCCCTAATGGCTGTGTCGAAACAGCGTCTAGTGAAGGTGGGAAGGTCGGGTATGACTGGTAGGAAGTGGGTGGTAAGACAGGAGTAGGGTCAACATATGGATAAGAAGGTGAATAATCATGCGGATCCCTAAAACTAGACGAGTGGAGAGGGTTGAAAGATCGACTGCGAGATTGAGCAATATGCTCAGCAATGGACATCGGCCTAGGAGTGACAGAAGGACTTGAAGAAGTGGTATCAACATATGTAGGTTGTAAAGGTTGACTCGGTTGACATGAGGTGGGTTGAAAAGTCAAACTATTTCTCCTAGACGCCTCTATTTGATCTTTCAACGAAATTTTTGGCAAGGAGGGATCGTTTTTAAATTGACCGAAACAATTGACGAACGACACAAAGTTAGGTTCGGGATACCAAGATTCGGCAAGAGATTTATGATATGGGGTACCCATGATAGAAGAATGCAAGGATTTCTTAGCGACAAAATTTTTGCAAGTTTTTAAAAGATTTTTCTTTAATTTTTTTATTGAAGAGTTTTGCAAGACGGTTTTAGAAAATGGGACTCGTGACACAAATGTATCAACCACACATGCACAATCAGGCCTAGATCTAGGGTTGCCTAGGTCTGCTAGACAGCTCCTAACTAGGGCTAGAAATAGGACCTCAAACCGCCTCTTCACGGACAAATACGGCCAGGTAAGTGAGAAGGAACCACCACTACAGTGGGCCTAATTAATAACCACTAGCCTAGACACCGCAAAGTCGGTTAGGATAAACGGTCGATGCCTATACTAGTCCTTTTCCTATTGAGCTCGATGTCCTTAGGTCTGAGTCTAATCTTTTTTAATTATTTGTGGTCGATGCAAAATGCTTTAGGTGTTTTCTGGGGTCCTGGGAAGGGTGATGAGATCCCCACCCAATCTGAGTTTGGTCAATTAGCCCCTTAGAGTCCGATTAAAATATGCAAAACAACAAAATCACTTGCAATCAATTTTTAGCGCGGCGCAAAGAAACCTGCAGAAATCTGTTATTTAGAAGGGGGAGAAAGACTTTTTACGCAAAGAACCCTGCAGAAAATTTTTACAGATGGAGATATGGAGGTTGCAGAGGGGAAGAAAAGAGAGCAAACCCTGTAAAAATTATGTGCTGACGTGTCAGTGGAAGCGCGGATCCGCGGCCTGGGGCCTCATACTGCGGCGGAAACGCGGTTTAGTAGAGGGATCAGGCTCTGGAAATTTTTGTGTTTCTCTGTACTTTCAGTTTCTCTCTGTTATTATGTACCAAACTCTGTTTTGCCCTCTGTAAAATTCCAGATCCACGATTCGTTGTTATTCCTGCAAGATTCAAAAATATACCCTTCAAACAGATCAAATTTGATAATTTTTTTTTGTATTTTTTTTAATTTTTTTCAGATTTTTATAATTTTTAAAATTTATATCAACCCGAAAATTCACAAAAAGAAATATTACGCCGTCCCCGGCAACGGCGCCATTTGATTGGTAGAGATTTTACGATCAAAAATATAATTACCGCAATCAAGAAACGGCGTCGCTTCGCAGCTAGCCGGTGAGTGCGGGTCGATCCACAGAGACGGGTAAATTCCTTTAGTGTGTCTTAACGAGTTGATTCTATTTGTCGTTTTGGTTTTATAAAAATCTAGATCTAAAACTTAATTAATCTAATTTAAATTCCTGCTAGGGTTAGGCTTAGAGGAAGTTTTGGAGATTGATGTTTCCTCACCGCTTTCAATGCCGTATTTTAGATCCATTAGGTGTTATAGTAATTATCGATAAAGTGGATACGACTCTTTTGGGAAGATGTTTTCTTCCTCTAGATTCGTATCCTTCCTTTATCGTTAATTACCCTAACCCCCATGGAAAACGCGCGCAACCGGCCTTTTATACTGCGGTTCACCGTTACCTCGAGGGGTAGGGTGCCGCAGGGAGCGGTTGTGCGCGCATGCATGGAGTTCTTAATGGGTTAGTTTAATATGGCATTGAAAGGGGTGAGAGATCTCATCTCTCAACCCTTTCCCTAAGGCTAACCCTAACAAGCGAGGAGACTACTCGCTCATTAGGGGATGAAATAACATTAAAAGAATAAAAGAAAAACACTTACTAATGGTGATGGCTCCCTCCAAGCGATAAAGAACAGATCTGAATGTCACTTTCAGAATTTCAGAATTTTATTTATTGAAAAGAGGCATAACATTTTACAGATCTAAAACTACAATTTATAGGAAAATAGGAAACCTAGGGTTACAGACTCTCGCACTTGCGCAATTACAGATTTGCCCACGTAAAATCCCAACATACGAACCGTCGCACCGACCCAGAGATTTTCCACCGACACGGGCCTTGTATGGCCGCGGATCCACGGCGCCAGGTAGGATTTGGCCGCGGATCCGCGGCCAAATTAGGGAATTGGGCTTTGTTATTTTTGGGGCTTTTTCCTTGGCTCTTTGGGCTTCTGTTTTTACTCTTCTTTTCTCTGTTGGACTTCTGGATCTTCTCCAGATTTTTAGTGAAGACTTGTATTGGGCTTTTTAACCGTTTCACTTGACTTTTTGGACCTTGCACTGTTCTTCGACTAGGCTTGACTAGGATCCGTCTACTTGTTGGTAAAAAGTCCATTTTTCTGTTGTTTTGTGTCTTTCTCACTGTATTTGCTCCAGAAACCTGTAACCTGTAATATGCAACAAATGTGCGTCAAGAGTACCTGTTTATTTATAAAAAGGATAAGAATAGGGAAATGATAAATGCAATATTATGGTCTGAACAAGAGCCGGTGGAGGATTCGATGTATCTCCTTTGTCATCTTTAAGGACAATCGGAGGATCTTCAGCAGGAGGATCTTGCTGGATCATCATCCCTACCATATCTTGGAAGAGAAGCGCCATTTGTTTTATGTTAGCCGCTTTCTCTGCGGCTTCTTTGTCCTTCTTTTCGAGAACTCTGCGTAGGTAGTCAGCGTCAGTTTCCTGTTCATGACGCTGCTCTGATGATGCCTCCGAGCTTTCTTTTAGCCCGGTAAGTGCGGCCATAGCAGTCATCATCTCTTGAAACTTCTGCTGTTCCTCCTGAGCTTTTGTCAGGGATCGGGTGAGCGGTCGGTGGCCCATAAAAGTGCGGCTATCCTCTTTCCCGGATGCCATGTGGACGGTATGCACCACCATGCCCCCAGACTTAGGGCATTTGGGCTCAGCGTCTTTACGATTTTCCGCAGTCACAGGGGCTTTCTTTGGCTTCCTCCCCTTTTGAGCAGTTGAAGTCGAGGGGGCCGTTGTAGTGGGTACCCAAGTAGTTGTCGCTTTTGGTGGCTTGACAGAGTAATCCTTCTCCTGCCGAACCTTCATCTTTTTCTGCCGGCGGAGATAGTTTTCATCAATCACCGACTCTTGGACCTGTCGCCAAACCTTGTAAATTTCAGAGGATAGCCGTTGAGGAGGTTGCTCCGGCTTCTTTTCTGTAGCATTCTTCACAGGTGAAGGAATTCTCTTCAGCACTGCAGTAGGAGAGTTTCTGCGCACCTTGTTGAGCAATTCAAAACTGTTCCCGGTTGGAACAGTAGCATCGATCCACACCGTTGGAGCCGGTGGAGTAAATCCAGAGGGGGAGTTGCCCCCAGCCTTCCTTACTCGGCGCCAGTGGCGACGGCGAGCATGTCGAGCGGACGGCGTTGGTTCAGCAATGGGGATGGCTTTGTCTTGCCCCTTGTCCAGATGAAGCACTGCTGGTGCCGGTCTCTTAAAGACTGACGTCTTTTGAGTAGCGGTATCCAATCTGTCAAAGACAGACCTTCGAGCAGGAACGGGAGCCGGAATAGTCAGTCTTGTGAAGACCGACCCATTGGCAGGAGAAGCCGCCTTGACGACTTCAGGAGCAGGGATGGCTATCCTCTTCGGAACAACCTTTTCTGGTATTGCAGGCTTCTTCATGGGCCCACATGAGTTTTGGCCCGGTTTGCTGAAAGCTGAGGCATTGGGCTTGGGCGACCCGTTGAGAGGGGCCGCGACAGTAGCAAGCCAATCAAAGACCAGCTTCTTTGGAGTTTCTTGCGATGTCATTAGGGCATTGAAGCTCATCGGTGGGAGCAGGGTCCCGAAGAATAGTCCAGCGGTGGCTTGAGTCACTTGCTCCACTGGCATTTTGAAAAGGGAGGCCGCTTGGGGCCCCATAAGTCACTCCTCCAGCAGGGACGGAGCAAGAGTTGCAATTGCAGGTAGTGCAGTTTGAAGCCATTGATCTTCTGTTTTCTGCATGAAGCAAGACACCAAATCTTAGTACCTCGAATCCACAGGCAACCATAGCAAACCGCGATTCGTTCACGAAAACGACACACGAAGTGTGGAGTGGAAAGAGGAAGAGGTCCCACCGGGCGTGCCAGAATCTGTTCCCCTCCGAATGGCGGCGCACAAGACTGCGGTGTCTTGGCACTGAGATTCGGGGCAGATGCTAATTGGTGCTATCCGTTCACCTCTCCGAAGATGCCAAGATGATTTATGGCACCATGTATCGAAGGTTTAAACGGATGCGACCGATGTAGCAGACTTCGTCAGATTCCCCCTCGCTTGAGGGGGTTTTTGATTGTGGGGACGCTCTTCCCTGCAGGCGCAAGCCCCTGCAGTTAATTACGCTACCGCATTGCGGTAACAACTTTTTCCTTCTCCAGATGGTCACTTCGTGTCGTGTGTGTTTGTTTTATTTGTGGTTGCCCGTGGATTGTATACGGAGACCAATTTATGTCGTCGCCCGTAGGACGTGGATTAGTCCAAATCCGTGTTTTCTTAGATTTGGGTTTGGGGTTTTGGTTTGAGGATACGTTAGCCATATTTGAGGCTAAGATCAACTCAAACGTTTGTTAAGGATACGTTAGTCCAGTTTGAGACTAAGATCAACTTAACGGGATCGTTTAGATCCGACAAAAGAGCGTTTGGGCTCTAATGTTCCAGTTTAGGGACATAGTGGTCCATTAAATTTATGGCCATCGGGACCCGTCACCTCTCTGACGACGTTGAAGGATTACAACGACAGATGTCAGAGGAGTTCAGAGATGTACCCTTGAACCAAAGTAAATTGGGGGGATTTATAGTCCAATTTGGGACTAAAGTCTGTTTGAAGGTTTAAGGATGCGTTAGCCATATTTGAGGCTAAGATCAACTTAAACGGTTGTTAAGGATACGTTAGTCCAGTTTGGGACTAAGATCGACTTAACGGGATCGTTTAGATCCGACAAAAGAACAATTGGCTCTATTGTTCCAGTTTAGGGACATAGAGGTCCAAGTTCCAGTTTAGGGACGTGGTGGTCCATTGCCAGTTTAGGGACGTGGTGGTCCATCGCCAGTTTAGGGACGTGGTGGTCCAATACCAGTTTAGGGACGTGGTGGTCCATTGGTAGTTTAAGGACGCATAAGTCCATGGGTTTAAGGACCCCACAGTCCATATGGGTGTGTTTAAGGACGCATTAGTCCGTTAGTTTAAGGACGCATAAGTCCACGGGTTTAAGGACCCCACAGTCCGTATCTTGGTTTAGGGACGCATAAGTCCATGAGTTTAAGGACCCCACAGTCCGTGTTGATGTGTGGTTGTCGGGACCCGTTACCTCTCTGAAGACGTTGAAGGATTATAACGACAAATATCAGAGGAGTTCCGAGATGTACCCTTGAACCAATGAGTTGGTCGAAAGAGCAGATGTGCTCAGTTCAAGATGATTTGAGGACTTATGGACAATTTGGGCTAAGTACAACTATGTTTGAAATATTGGCTCTCTGTTGGTCCATTGAAGAAGAGGCTTTGCCTCTAAAAACTTAGCCAATTGGGCTAGAGCTAGTGTTAAACACTACAGACCAACAGTGTTGAACACTGGGAACAAGGTTTTTAAATTAGTGTTAAACACTAAGCAAATCAGTGTTAAACACTGGTAATCAGAGATTTCAAATTAGTGTTTAACACTAAAGCAAATCAGTGTTAAACACTGAGGACAAAGTCTTCAGATTAGTGTTAAACACTAAGGAGAGAGGGGTCACGTGCGGACACGTGAGAGCGCCCTGATTCCCTTTATTTTATTCTGCAGGTAAGTGTTTAACACTTCAAATTCTGACGGCTATCACGTGTGAGCACGTGATGGAGGCTCCCGCTCTGGTCTGTTAGAATGCTCATTAGGGGTCACGTGGTGACACGTGAGGGCGCCCCAGAGCTCTTTTCTATTCTTTGTGCTTCAGAGGTCACGTGGGGCACGTGAGGTGATGCTTCAAAGTTCTTTGCAGGGGATCTTTTCAAGGGTCACGTGGGGGCACGTGACCCTAGTTCTTTTCATGAACAGAGATCTTTTAAGAATTGAATTCTTTGTAGGGTTAAACCCTAATTATGATTTTGGAGGAATTAAATTCCTATCGTGAAAGAATTAAATTCTTATTTAGGATAAAACCCTGATTTCTTTTCAAAGCAATTAAATTCCCAAATATGTAAAAGAATTAAATTCTTGATTAGGGTTAAACCCTAGTTTTGTTTTAGGGGAATTAAATTCTCAAAACTCAATTCCTCTTCTAAGTTTAGGATCTGCATGGCAGGATCTCGACCCGATGAGAATTAAATTCTCATCCTATGGGGAGATGTGCTCTGTACAGATCTTCAACCAGAAGAAGAACTAAGTTCTTCTTTTTTTTATAAGAGTTAAACTCTTGAATTTTGAGAATTAAATTCTCTGTTTGAAGTTAATCTTTTCCCTTTTCTCACCTAGGTTTTTTTTTCTTTTGCAGAGAATTAAATTCTCCTCTCTTTTCTTTTTCCTCTTGAGAATTAAATTCTCCTCCCTCTGTTTCTTCTCTCAAAAAAAGTAGATCCCCTCTCTTCTATTCTTGGCTCCTATTTATAGGAGAAGGAAGAGAATCAATTTGTTTAGCAAATTTCTCATTAAAAGATTTGATTTGTATGTTGAGAGATTTGATTTGCATTCATCATTAATCTGGGCCTTTAGATTGTTAAGTGAATTTTATTCACCATTGATTTTAAATCCAAATGATATTCTATTTGTTATCTCGGTTAGATTTAGGGGGAATCTTTCCTTATTTAAGATTTTTCCATAAATTGGTGATTTTTAATCACCCTTGGATCTTTAATCCAACGGTTCCTATAATTCTTTTTCATTTGGAAAGATTCAGAACTTTTAGAATTTAATTCTATTAAATTATAAGGCTTTTAAAGCCAGTCACGTGCTGGCACGTGACTTTTGGTCACGTGTGAGCACGTGACCCCCAATTGGGTTCCTTTCTCAGCCGCTTATTTATGTTTCAGTTTTAACCATCACGTGTCAACACGTGACCATTGGTCACGTGTAAGCACGTGATACCTCGTTGAGGTATTTTCTGACTTTTAGAATTAAATTCCATTCATTATTTTAGGGGCCTTAAAAGCCCATCACGTGTCTGCACGTGACCCATGGTCACGTGTGAGCACGTGATACCCCATTGGGGTCTTTTTTGAGTTTTTATTATATTTTTTAACTCCTCCAGCGGGTTCTTAAAAGTCCATCACGTGTGGACACGTAATTCCTCATAACTTTTGATCCCGGATGAATTACGAGGCCCATAATATATCAAATCGAAGGGTTTTTCGAGCCGCTTTCGATACCATCAGAATTTATTTGTTTCTCATTCGGGAGTTTGTTAAAAAACAGCCCGGAAGATACTGGTTCCCATTTTCTTAAGCGTATCGCTGCCATTTGATACCTTGGACTCTTTTACGCAGAAATTTTTGGCGGGAACTGGTGGTCACGATCCAAATGTGTATCCCACCTACCAAAGCAAAACACCCTGAAGAAGGCTGTATACCCACGAGCCGCAACTGATCCGAGCGGTCGAACTTACAAGAAAATTGTGGCACAACGGGGGTGAGTTGCCAACTCGTGAGTAGAAAATATCAGCAGGTAGAAATCGAATGAACAACGATCCCTTGGTCAAACTGTATTATGAAGGTAATACTATGGTATCTAGGGTGATCGTGTATGCATATGTGTACAATAGAGTCGTGCCAATATCAGTATGTAATGATAGTCATCTGAAATGTATGCATGTGTACATGTGTATCATCCAACGTGTGTCCATCAACGACACATCAATCATCATGAAACCTGAGTGTCCAACATCGACACTCGAGAATATCATAAAACTCGTGTCCAACATCGACATGTAAATCCTCATATCTCAGGCGCCGCATTCTCAGATCGGCCCTCATATCCATCTGATCTCACGACTCCGGTCAGTATCCTTTGGATAACCACCGAGCCCAAACTATCATCGGTAGGTAGTGCATCCCCTGTTGAGCTCATCGTCTTTCTAAACGATCTTCTTACCTCGGGGTACCGTACCAGGTCTACCATGTACCCGCAAACGGTGCCTCCTCACTCCTCGAATCGGGTATTACATAGCTCAAAACCGAGAAAACTCATGGTGGACGCCACAAATCATATCACGAGAAACCACATTTTTAAAACAATTCATAATTTTCTTTGAAAAATAGCCACGGTTCTCAAATCCAGAGATCTCATGAAAACATCATCTCAATACATATAACCATAAAGTGCAATATATGCAAGCATAGAACAGTACTGTAAGCATCTCAAGTATTATCATGTAAGTATGCCATGTGATAATTACTGAACAATGATTGTACTTTTCTGTCAAGAGCAATACCATGATATATCAGTTCTACTGTGCAAGTGGCATGGCAATTACCGATGATGAATGTGTGAACCGGAAAAACTGTGTATGTGTAACATGTGCATCATCAGTAATAGTGTAGGTGTACTAGCAGACGATTCCATATAAAGGTAAATGCTGGAAACATAGTACGCATATCACGAGGAATAAAATAGCATAAACATGAAGGGTATAAGGTACGTAACTACACCTGAACCATACGGCTATAGTTTTAATAATACGAATCGTAGTTTTGAAAATGGGTCTACGGTGTTTTTGAGAAAAAGACACCATTTGAAAATCTGTAGCGTCCATTGAAGTCATCGTTTAAAAGTGCATACGATTCATCGGTTTTGGAAACAAGTATGGTCCAAGTGAAATCTTTAAGTCGGTGATCCAGCCTCATAGTATCAGATATGGTATAATTATCGTACATTATCCTCGAGTCGGGAGTGTGGATCAATCATCCGGTAAATCATAACGCGTACGGTATGATCCATCATACGGTGTCATAAAAAAGATTAAGGATCTATCGTCCTATATACAAACAAGGGTACGGATCTATGCTCTCGTACATCATATCATCTTTTATTCTCATTTATATATGTAACTCTATCTCATATCATATCTTGACGTATGAATATAAATATGTATTTTTCCTTGCGTTCTCAAGTCAACAGATTAACTCATGCCATCTCATTTCTTTATATATATACCGCCTCATATCCTCATATCAACATATCCACTCATGTCATCTTTTCATCATGTCATCTCATACTAAATCTTTTGGTCATATCTTTAAGTTCATAGCATAGATTTCTCCAAAATGTATTCTATATATCGGTTCTACCATTATTATGGTTATGGGGGTGCTATATACCATCCACCTGACTTCCCCCGTAGATATAGATCTACTCACCTGCTAATCCTTACTTTAGCCAAAGTCGATGAACTTCTTGATCTCCTTCGCCGCATCGGAAGTCCACGCGAAGGTACCTACACATCAATACACATCGTAACGATATTAAAACCAAATTCAAAAATCGATACGACACAAGAAGTGCTCAAAGGTTAGAACCCATAGCTTATGCATGTAAGAACAACCAAATAACCCTTTGTGTTGACGTATAAACTGTAGGGTTTTTTTCGTCACCCCATTGAGATGGGAATACGCGCGCGCTTGTCAGGCGTACTACAGATTCCCCCTGCCTAGGGTAGGCCGGGGTTTATTGATTGTGGGGATCCGAATCTCCGACAGCCGCGGACTAAGCTGCCGTTAATTACCCCTCGCATTTGGAGCGAAGGAACCTCCGATTGACGGGTTAAACTGGTCATGCGAACTCAATATGCAGTGTGTTGGTGTGTGTGTATTTTTTTCTGTTTTATTCCACTTGTAAAAAGAGATATATACATATATATATATTTTCTATATATAAAAACGAAAATAAATATTTGGAGAATTATTATTTTTTTAAATAAATTTTTAAATATTTTTTTTTAATTTAAAAATATTATTTTTATTTATTTAATATTTATTTAATATTTTTTTTAAATAGAAAAAGGGGTTAAATAAAGAAAAGAAGAAAAGAAAATAATTATGTTTTTTTTAATTTTTAAATATTATTAATAATTTATTTAATATTTATTTATTTTTATTTTAAATAAAAAAAAGGAGGAAGAAAGAAGAAAAGAGAATTTTTTATTTTATTTTATTATTTTTTTTTTAAAAATGGGGGTCACATGCTAACATGTGACCCCTCATGTGAGGGGGTCACATGGTAAACATGTGACCCGGTCACATGCTTTACCCTCATGTGAGGGGGTCACATGTTTAACATGTGACCCCTCATGTGAGGGGGTCACATGTTTAAGCATGTGACCCGGTCACATGCTATGCATGTGACCGCAAATTTTTTTTTTTTTTTTTTTTAACGTGGAGTTCAACTCCAAAAGAATTTTATATGGCCATAAAAATTATAATGTGGAGTTAAACTCTCCAAAAAAAAAGGTATTTTTTTGTGGAGTTAAACTCCAAAAGTATTTCTGCAGTGGAGTTAAACTCCAAAGGAACTTTATTTGTGGAGTTGAACTCCAAAAGATTTTTACTATGTAGTCAAACTCTAAAAGAATTTTTGTAGTGGAGTTGAACTCCAAAATAATTTTCCTGGTGGTGGAGTTGAACTCCAAAAGAATTTTATTTGTGGAGTTGAACTCCAAAAGAATTTTCTCCTTTCTCCTTTGAGAAGAAACCCAAAATGGGTTCTCTTGAAACTCCAAGATCTAGATCTTGGATGATAAAAAAAGAGACCCTTCTCCTTCTCTTGATGGGGTTTTTGGAGATGGGTTTATGGTAAAACTTTATTTAGTTTTTTAAAAAAAAAAAGAGAGCTAAGCTCTTGATTTATTTGGAAAATAAAAAGGAAGAGGAAGAACTTGAGAAAGAGAGAGTGGAGGAACAAACCCTAGTTTTTGAGGGAATGAAAAAAATCTTCTTCTATTCATCATCATGTTGCCTTATATAGGCTTACATATTTACATATAGCCCCTTGGGCTTTACAAAATGGCATTTTGCCCATCCCATGGTTCATGTGCCATTTCTTTTTGCACATAAACCATGAGCTTACAAAAATTTGGCTTTATACCCATTTTGTTTACATTCATGCATAAAAAATTACATAAAAATTATTTATTACATGATTTTTGTTGTTGGCATGGAGGAGGCTGGCCGCGGGCTCGACTTGGGCATGGGCCCGCTTGACCTGGGCTTGGGCCCATCTGGCTTGGGGTTGACCTTGACTTTGATTCGGTCAACGGGGGTGTAAATTTTTACCCCAACAAAGTGCCCCCATCAATAAATGCACACAGCATATATGGATCGTGTGCATGAAATTGATGGATCTTCTTTCACGTGGAGGCGACTTGCTTTGGTTCCCACTTTTTGGGATGCACTGCCCTTTTTACGACATGGACGGTCGACGCTTGACGCGTCTCCGAGACGGAGTGTCCGTGGTAGACGTTTCCCTGACCCGGAGTGATTTGGTTCCCGATTTGTGGGGAGCTTGCACAGCCCGTTTTACGACATGGACGGTCGACGCTCTGATCCGGAGCGATTTGGGGTTCCCAATTTGCGGGAACCTGCACTGCCCTTTTTGCGACATAGACGGTCGACGCTCTGATCCGGAGCGATTTGGGTTCCCAATTTGCGGGAGCCTGCACTGCCCTTTTTGCGACATGGACGGTCGACGCCCTGATCCGGAGCGATTTGGGTTCCCAATTTGCGGGAGCCTGCACTGCCCTTTTTGCGACATGGATGGTCGACGCTCTGAATCGGAGCGATTTGGGTTCCCAATTTGCGGGAGCCTGCACTGCCCTTTTTGCGACATGGACGGTCGACGCCCTGTTATGGAGCGATTTGGGTTCCCAATTTACGGGAGCCTGCACTGCCCTTTTTGCGACTGCACTGCCCTTTTTGCGACATAGACGGTCGACGCCCTGATCCGAAGCGATTTGGGTTCCCAATTTGCGGGAGCCTGCACTGCCCTTTTTGCGACATGGACGGTCGATGCTTGATTTGACTTGCTCTGCTTCTTGCAGTGTCAGGGGTAGACTTGACTTTCTCCGCTTCTTGCGGTGTCGAGATTGGATTCTGACTTGCTCCGCTTTCTGCGGTGTCGGAGTGGAAGCTGACTCGTTGATTTTGATTTCGAGGCGGAGCATAATTCCGACGAGGAGGTCGTTATCCCGATGCGAAGCATGATTTCGACACGGGGTAAATTCTGGGACGAAGCGTGATTCCGCCGCAGAGGTTGTTGGTTTGATTTGATTTGGTGTTGACATCAGCATCGCTACACTGGAATATGGTACCAGGAGCGAATCATCATCTGTCTTGAGAGGATTTGGGAATTGGTTTTGTTTTGGCATCTGCATTGCTGCACTGGAATAATGCCAGGAGCAACTCATCATTTGCCCCGAGAGGATTTGGGAATTGGTGGCTTACGAGACAGGTTTAGATCCCTGTCACCTAAGGCTTTTCAATTTTATGGGCCGTGAGGGTCCCATAAAAGCATTTTCTCCCTACGAGTCGAAAGGATCTCGTAGGTGTATTTTCTCCTTAGGAGTCGTGGGGACTCCTAAGTGTATTGCTCCTTTGTGAGTCGTAAAGATCTCACGCGGGAATTTTCTCCTCACAAAGTCGAGAGGACTTTGCGAGTGCATTTCATTTCTTTTTATTTTTTACGAGTTTGCGCCCTTTCGGGTTTTCACAAACTCGCCGGCAGTCCTGCTGTTTTTACTCACGGAGCCCTTTCGGGTTTTCATCCGTGCCCGTTTTGCTTGTGGACATATCGTTCTTCTTTTTTTTCTTCTTTTCCTTTTTTTTTGGAGAGATCGGGATTGTTTTACTCCCGTGGATTGTATACGGTTTTGCAGGATGTATGATCCAGACCGTAGGGCCAAAAACATTTCGGGACTTTGTAGGGCGTCTGCATTGCTGCACTGGAATATGGTACCAGGTGCGACTCATCATTCGCCGTTGGGGTATGGGAGTTGGAATTTGGTTGGCGTCTGCATCGCTGCACTGGAATATGGTACCAGGAGCGACTCATCATTCGCCACTTGGGGATTGGGATTTGGAATTTGGTTGGCGTCTGCATCGCTGCACCGGAATATGGTACCAGGAGCGCTCATCATTCGCCACTTGGGGATTGGGGAGCGATGGCTTAGGAGACAGGTTTGGATCCCTATCACCTAAGACTTTTCAATTTTATGGGCCGTGAGGGTCCCATAAAAGCATTTCTCCCTACGAGTCGTAAGGATCCTGCAGGTGTATTTTCTCCTTAAGAGTCGTGAGGACTCCTAAGCGTGTTTTTCCTTGGTGAATCGTAAGGATCTCACGAAGGTTTGTTCTCCTCATGCATCGTGAGGACACATGAGTGGGTCTTTCCAATGAAGCATAATTCCAAAGGCGGAGACCAGCCGCGTAACTGGTGGTTGCGGTGGGGCATGAGTATACTGAGAATTATTTGAGCCCGTGGATTGTATACGGTAGTCAATTTGGGGACTGGCCGTAGGGCTGAAAGAATTTTGGGAAATTGGATTTTTGTTTGGCGTCTGCATTGCTGCACTGGAATAATGCTAGGAGCAACTCATCATCCGCCCTTGTTTTTTCCTTTTTTGTTTTTTTGTTTTTTTTTATTTTACCGCGATTGCTCTATCATTTCAGCTTTTCTTATCGCGAAGGTCGCGATTGCCCTATCATTTCGGCTATTTATTCGCGGTTGCCCCATCATTTCGGCTTTATTTTCATTTTTATTTTTACTCGCTGATTTTTATTGCGAGTTGCCCCATCATTTCGGCTTTTCTTTATTTTTCTTTTATTTACACATTTTTTTATTTACATTTTTTTTACATTCCCAGTTTAACGACTTAGAGGTCGACTGTTTCCAGTTTAACGAAGTGGTGGTCCTCTTTGCTTATCCCAGCTCCTTGAACATTGATCTTGGCGGAGCTGTGCTGATGGCCTAGCTCCGTGGCTTGCCGATACGTCCGAGGATTGAGAGGTTTTTCCAAGCTTATATTGGTCCTCTGTCCAATCTTTGAAAACACAGCAGTCTTCAATGGTATGACTCAGCACTCTATGGTATGGGCAGTATATGGGATTGCCAGTCATATTCATTTCATGTGGCCTCTTCGGAATAGGCAGTTGCAGGCCATTATTCAGGGCTTCCTCGAATATATCGCGGACCTCATCCCTCCTAAAGGAGTACACCTTCTTCCTTCTCTCCATCAGAGTAGGTGCCCTCACTGACGCCGGTCCCTGAGGCCGATCAATCTTTGGTTCGCCCTGCACATGTCTGGGAGGGTTAGGTTCCCGAAAGGTTTCGGTCTCCATTTGCATGAAATCGGCGGTCGTAGCTTGACTGTTTGCTAACACGCTTTTAGACAGTTCTATCTCTCCCGTCTTGTATATTGCTTTTCGACCCAATCTTTGAAGACGAAGCAGTCCTCAATGGAATGACCTATCACCCTGTGATAGGGGCAATATTTTGGGTCGTCGGTCATATTCTCTCCTTGCGGTCTCTTTGATTCTGGCAGTTGTAGACCGTTTCTTAGGGCGTCCCTGAATATCTTGTGGACCTTTTCTCTCTTGAAGGAATAGACCTTTTCCAGCTTCTCTTTCAGAGGCAATTCCCCCCCGGTGTATGTATCGGAGGGACTGGAGGCTGATCGCGGCCGTTTTTCGCGAAGGCGCTCCGCTTTTAGGTTTAAAGGGATATCAGTTGGCTGCTCCCGGGTCCTAATTCCTGGCTCATGAGCCAAAATTTGATTCTGCTGTAATTGCAATCGGGCGACTTGGGTCGCGAGATCTGCCACGACGTTTGCCAGCTCGTCGACTTTGGAATAGACCTCGGCCATCTTCTCGTCCCTGTTTTGAAATTGCCTTTGAAGCCATTGGAATAATACTTGTTCTGTAGTTCCGGATATGACAACCGGGTAATCTTTATTGCCTGAGCTCCATTCCATAGGAACCACGGGATCCTCTGGCTTATCGGCCTGAGCGGGCTCTTCATCATTTAGATCGAGCCGATGCTGGGTAGCGTCAACCGTATCATCACCATAGCTGTGAAGAAGAAGAGGGTTCGTTTCCTCATGTCCGGCCATGTAGACAGTGTGGATAACACATTCAGCCATTCTTTCATCACTGGCAGCTGGTTTCGCGGAGCGGTCCGGGCTTTGGAAATTCATAAATTTTAACATGGCTAGAGCCCTAGCCCTTTTGTTGGCTCTATATCTGAGCCGCTTCTGCCTCAACTTCTTTGCCTTAAGCGCTTGGCAGGCTTCTGCTCTTTGGGAAGCCATTGTGAGTTGATTAGCGGGGAGCTTAGAGAAGACACCCGATCGAGCAGTTGTCGGGGGTATCGCTGGAACTTGCTCGAGATGCCCAGTTTCTTCGTTGACGTTGATGGCCATGCCCCTAGCTGGAGCGATGGAGGGTCGTTTGGAAACGGATTTGTGCTTGGGCTGAGGTGCCCTCGCGACCACCACATTTGGTCTCCTGCCTCTCGAGACCGGTTTGTCCGCCACCGGGGCTTGAGGCGCTGGGATGGCGCCAACTGGCATGAACACAATAGAGCCGAATGGTAGCAGCGGCTCCTCCCATTGTCGCCCGAGACTGGCCGGAAGGACCGTCCTGGAGTCTATCTTTATCGTGTAGGAGACATGAGCTGAGTTCATCATCGAAGACATCGTCGAAAGGTGATTGCTTGAAAATCTGCATGAAAGAGCATTATTTTAGTATAAATATAGACATGTAAATTGATTGAGTTCGCATGAACATTTAACCCGAAATATGGGAGGAGAGATCGTCCCACCGGGCATGCCAGAACCTGTAGGGTGTTTTTCGTCACCCCATTGAGATGGGAATACGCGCGCGCTTGTCACGTGTACTACAGATTCCCCCTGCCTAGGGTAGGCCGGGGTTTATTGATTGTGGGGATCCGAATCTCCGACAGCCGCGGACTAAGTTGCCGTTAATTACCCCTCGTATTTGGAGCGAAGGAACCTCCGATTGACGGGTTAAACTGGTCATGCGAACTCAATATGCAGTGTGTTGGTGTGTGTGTATTTTTTTTTGTTTTATTCCACTTGTAAAAAGAGATATATACATATATATATTTTCTATATATAAAAACGAAAATAAATAAGTAAATAAATATTTGGAGAATTATTATTTTTTTAAATAAATTTTTAAATATTTTTTTTAATTTAAAAATATTATTTTTATTTATTTAATATTTATTTAATATTTTTTTTTAAAATAGAAAAAGGGGTTAAATAAAGAAAAGAAGAAAAGAAAATAATTATGTTTTTTTTAATTTTTAAATATTATTTATAATTTATTTAATATTTATTTATTTTTATTTTAAATAAAAAAAGGAGGAAGAAAGAAGAAAAGAGAATTTTTTATTTTATTTTATTATTATTTTTTTTTAAAAAATGGGGGTCACATGCTAACATGTGACCCCTCATGTGAGGGGGTCACATGGTAAACATGTGACCCGGTCACATGCTTTGCATGTGACCCCTCATGTGAGGGGGTCACATGTTAAACATGTGACCCCCTCACATGCTTTGCATGTGACCCGGTCACATGCTAAGCATGTGACCCGGTCTGGTCACATGCTAAGCATGTGACCCGGTCACATGCTTTGCATGTGACCGCAATTTTTTTTATTTTTTATTTTTTTTATTATTTTTTTTTAACGTGGAGTTCAACTCCAAAAGAATTTTATATGGCCATAAAAATTATAATGTGGAGTTAAACTCCCAAAAAAAAAGGTATTTTTTTGTGGAGTTAAACTCCAAAAGTATTTCTGCAGTGGAGTTAAACTCCAAAGGAACTTTATTTGTGGAGTTGAACTCCAAAAGATTTTGTGAGGGGGTCACATGTTAAACATGTGACCCCCTCACATGCTTTGCATGTGACCCGGTCACATGCTAAGCATGTGACCCGGTCTGGTCACATGCTAAGCATGTGACCCGGTCACATGCTTTGCATGTGACCGCAATTTTTTTTATTTTTTATTTTTTTTATTATTTTTTTTTAACGTGGAGTTCAACTCCAAAAGAATTTTATATGGCCATAAAAATTATAATGTGGAGTTAAACTCCCAAAAAAAAAGGTATTTTTTTGTGGAGTTAAACTCCAAAAGTATTTCTGCAGTGGAGTTAAACTCCAAAGGAACTTTATTTGTGGAGTTGAACTCCAAAAGATTTTTACTATGTAGTCAAACTCCAAAAGAATTTTTGTAGTGGAGTTGAACTCCAAAATAATTTTCCTGGTGGTGGAGTTGAACTCCAAAAGAATTTTATTTGTGGAGTTGAACTCCAAAAGAATTTTCTCCTTTCTCCTTTGAGAAGAAACCAAAAATGGGTTCTCTTGAAACTCCAAGATCTAGATCTTGGATGATAAAAAAAGAGACCCTTTTCCTTCTCTTGATGGGGTTTTTGGAGATGGGTTTATGGTAAAACTTTATTTAGTTTTTTTAAAAAAAAGAGAGAGCTAAGCTCTTGATTTATTTGGAAAATAAAAAGGAAGAGGAAGAACTTGAGAAAGAGAGAGTGGAGGAACAAACCCTAGTTTTTGAGGGAATGAAAAAAATCTTCTTCTATTCATCATCATGTTGCCTTATATAGGCTTACATATTTACATATAGCCCCTTGGGCTTTACAAAATGGCATTTTGCCCATCCCATGATTCATGTGCCATTTCTTTTTGTACATAAAGCATGAGCTTACAAAAATTTGGCTTTATACCCATTTTGTTTACATTCATGCATAAAAAATTACATAAAAATTATTTATTACATGATTTTTGTTGTTGGCATGGAGGAGGCTGGCCGCGGGCTCGACTTGGGCATGGGCCCGCTTGACCTGGGCTTGGGCCCACCTGGCTTGGGGTTGACCTTGACTTTGATTCGGTCAACGGGGGTGTAAATTTTTACCCCAACATAAACGTCCAACGACCATGTCCAAACTCAAATACCAAAACCAAATTTTCAGAAATCGGAAACCCGAAATCAGCAACATGGAAAAACACTCCTAAATTCTACCCTAGGTCAAATTGGGAGATTCTGCATATAGGGTAGGCCTACACAACGGATAATAGGGCCATGCACTAAAACCCAAACTAAAGCATCAAGACCAGGCCGCAATTTGCGACCTGGGGGAATAAAATTGCGGCCAGTAAGAAAAGATAGGGGCTCGGGTTTCAAGGGTAAATTCTTGGTAGCCTGCACATCTCACTGTGTTAGGAACTTATTTTATAGAGCTCTTGGGTCATAGCAGATTCTATTTAGTCATCATATTTTATCAAAAATCGATATCGGGAAAATTCTAAGTTCATGTTTTAGGGTTCTAGTCTCAAGTTTGTCCAGAATATCATCACTAACGGTTTAAGTTCACTAACTAAACCTCAATTGCATCTCTACTACTCAAATCATCCACTAATATCATCCTAGAAAATTCCAAAATCACTAATCTAGCTTAATCGAACTCTAAACACAACTAGGAAGTTAAGAAACTAGATAACATGAAAGAAAGTGAAGGGTTTACCTCTTGGAGCAACTGAAGAAAATTCGAAGATGGTGCAAAGTGCTCAAAATTCAAACTTGAACTTGCTATGGGATGTAGGATGGGGTGGTGCATATTTTTTGTGGAGGGAGCCATATGTTTTGAGGTGGTTTTTGAGATGATTCCCATGGGGTAGTTGGGTGAAGGAAGGAGGAGAAGGAAGAGGATGAAGAAGATGAGGTGAAGAAAAAGAGATGAGGTGAAGAAGAAATGGGATGGAAGTCATGGTTAAGGGTTGAACCCCCCCTCTCTCGTCCATGCTCTCTTATCCCCCTCTATGTCATCTTTGTCTCCCACTCATACAAATATCTTTTCTTTTTCTTTTCCTCTTAATAATAAACCACAAGTCCACAAATATAATGAACCATGCATGAAACAAATACAATATGTCATGGTGCATTAGCCATGATTAATACAAAAGTGGATTTGGCTTTAATCATGATTAGTAATGCGCCAATCAAGTTTAATATAAACTTGCATATAATTAATTGCATAATTGTTTATAAAATACCCAAATCCAATAAATGCCTTTTTAATTAATAATTCATATTAATATCCAATATTTTCTAAATATTGGTATATATAATTATACCATTCTACAAAACCCCCAAATTCATACTCGAATAGTTTTCATGAAATTTATTATTTTATTATTTAAATTCCAAAAATATTATTTTATATTTCTGAAATGTTACAAAAACTAGGGTTCTTGTAATCTACTTTTGAAGGAGAAAGTTGAAAAGCAATAATTAATTAATAAAGGTAGTTTTTGTTTTAATTCTTTTTGCATTTACTTTTTAGTATTTATTTTCCGCATTACTTTTCTACAGTTTTAATTATGGTTTCATTCATTTTCAACCTTTCTTCTAAATCGCTACTAACCATGAGCGAGTAATTTCTTACTTGTTAGGGTTTGTAGGATAGGGTAGAATAATAGATAAAATATCTTTTAACTTCTTTTAATATTTTAATATTTATAAATTTTAGCAAAATAAATGTTAACCCTCTTATCGGGCGCGCTATCAATTTATTGATAGTCACGACCATGATTTGAGATTAGTTAAACACTTGTTTTGATAAAAGCGTGAGATTAATAGAGATCAATGAAAGGAAAAGGGGTGGTAGTGGGAAACCCCAGTTCCCTCTAAGAACCCCTAATCCACTTTCATCGCTATTTTTCTAAGTTTTAAACTATTAAAATATAAAAAGAGACATTTCTAAACATTCATCTATAACTACTAAGTCCTATAAACCCCACAAGCTTTTCTATTATAAATTTTATATCCATATTAAAATAAAACGATAACAAACCATTCTCTCTTTTATCAACTCTTCTAAAGCAAGAAAAGAAGTCCACGTTTCCCTGTGGACGACTCGTACTCATCGCGGCTAGCTATTTGCGATACCGTCTTGATTGCGGTTATTTACACATACAAACACCTTTTCGCAAGAACAATCGGGAGCTAGTAGCCTCCTTACGGGGTGCGGGGCAGTGCCCCGTTAGAAATTTTTTCTAACATGGGACGTGTTTTGAGTGTGGAGCGTGAGGGAAAAAGAGGGGTGAGGAGAGTCCTAAGGATGCATGAGTGGCGCGTAGGCGCTCGCGGGTCGCGTGCATGGCGCGTGGGCCCCAGCGGGTCACGTACGCTGCGCGTGGGCGCCAGCGGGTCACGTGTGCGGCACGCGACCGCTGGAAACACCAACAGAGAAAGGGGCTTAGCCCCTGGGCTGGAAGTTGAACTCCTGAGAGGTTTTGGAGTTGAACTCCTAAACAGGAATTAGGTATAAATTTGGAGTTAAACTCCCAAAAGATTTGGATTTAGAGTTAAACTCAAATATAATAAACTGGATGTAGATTTAGAGTTAAACTCCTAAAAGGCTTGTATTTAGAGTTAAACTCCTAAAAAGTCTGGATGTAGAGTTAAACTCTTTTGAGGATTTGGATCTTGGAGTTGAACTCCTCGAAGATCTTTGGACATAATCAAAGGAGACCCATTTCTTCTTCCTGGAACCTCGGATCCTCCCGAAATGTGATTTTTGGAGGCGGATCTTCTTCCTCCTCCTCTCCTTTTGCTGGATCTTGGAGAAAAAGAGACGTGAGATCAAAAATCTCCCTTTTAAGGATTTGATAGGAGATCTGAACTCCCCTTCGAGGGTTTTATGATGAAAAACTATTTCTTTTTGGGAAAAAAAGAGTTAAACTCTTGATTTAATTGAAAAAGAAAAGAAAATGGAAAACTTGAGAGAAAGAAGATGGAGGTACAAACCCTAGAATTTTTTGAGAGAATGAAAAGTTGATTTTTTCATCATGTTAGCCTTTATAGGCTACACACTTTACATATAGCCCCTTGGGTTTTTCTGAATGGCATTTTTTCCTCCCCATACATCATGTGCTTATTTAATTTTGCACATAAGCCACGGGGTTTACAAAATTTTGGCCTTTTGCCCATTTTCCATACATTTAATTCTAAAAAATTGTATTTAAACTAATTTATCACCTTCTTTTGGCATGGAGCCGGCCCCTTCCACACTCGGTCTTGACTTGGGCTTGAGCTCGCTTGCTTAGGCTCGGGCCCACTTCGCTGGGGGTTGACTGACTTTGACTAGGTCAACCAGAATGTAATTTTTGATCCCAACAAAGTGTCCCCTATCAATAAATGCACACCGCGTGTATATGTTGTGTGCATGAAATTGATAGAACTTGTTCCATATGGAGATTGATTCGGTTTGGCTCCCTATGGAGGGTCGATACTGGCCTTTTAGCGACGTGGACAGTCGATACTGCCCTTTTTGCGACTTGGATGGTCGGTGCTACCATTTTTGCGACATAGACGGTCGGCGCTGCCATTTTAGTGATGTGGACGGTCGGTGCTGACATTTTAGCAATTTGGACAGTCGGTGTTGCCCTTAGACGGTCGGTGCTGCCCTTTTTGCGAATTGGACGGTCGGTGCTGCTATTTTTGCGATGTGGACGGTCAGTTCTGCCCTTTTAGCGATGTGGATGGTTGGTGCTGCTATTTTAGCAAGCCCTTTTTGTGACTTGGACGGTCGGTGATGCCATTTTAGCGACGTGGACGGTCGGTGCTGCCCTTTTTGCGACTTGGACGGTCAGTGCTTCCATTTTAGCGATATGGACGATCGATACTGCCCTTTTAGTGTCATGGACGGTTGATGCTGCCATTTTTGCGACTTGGATGGTCGATGCTACCATTTTTGTGACTTTGACAATTGATACTTGATTTGACTTGCTCCGCTTCTTGCGGTGTCAGGGTTTGGATTTGACTTGCTCCACTTCTTGCGGTGTCGGGATTTGATTTGACTTGATCGATTTGAGTTGTTTTAGGAGTTCCCTACCCGTCCAGTAGGACTTTTGAGCTTAGAAGTGATGCCGGGTGGGACGTTGATTTGATCTATTTGATTTCTTCCTTATTTGGCGGGACTTTTGAATTTGAGAGGAACTTGCAATTTGGATTTTATTTAGCATCAGCATTGCTGCACTGGAATAATACCAGGAGCAACTCATCATTTGCTCCGGGAGGACTTAGAATTTGGTTTTTGGGTCGGCATCAGCACCGCTAATACCGAAGCGTAGTGCCAGGAGCGACTCATCATTTGCCTTTGGGAAAACTTGGGGTTTGAGTTTTGAGTCGGCATCGGCACCGCTAACACTGAAGCATAGGGCCAGGAGAGACTCATCATTTGCCGTTGCCCGTTGGGGAGCGATGGCTTAGGAGACAGATTTAGATTTCTATCACCTAAGGATTTTCAATTTTATGAGTCGTAAGGGTCTCATAAAAGCATTTTCTCCCTACGAGTCACGAGGATCTCGCAGGTGTATGTTCTCCTTAGGAATCGTGAGAATTCCTAAATGTGTTGCTCCTTTGTGAGTCGTATAGATCTCACGCGGGGATTTTCTCCTCACAAGGTCGAGAGGACTTTACGAGCGTATTTCATCTCTTTTCATGAGTTTGTGCCCTTTCGGGTTTTCACAAACTCGCCGGCAGTCCTGCTGTTTTTACTCACAGAGCTCTTTCGGGTTTTCATCCGTGCCTGTTTTGTTTGTGGACATACCTTTTTTAGCTTCATCGCTGGTAGGACTTCAGATATAGTCTCGCCGGTAGGACTTAGGAGAGATAAGGGTCGTTTATGCCCGTGGATTGTATATGGTTTTATAGAATGTATGATCCAGACTGTAGGGCTGGTGTGCTCGATTCGTCTATGACTTGGAGCATTCACGTGTAGTATTTCTTGAGATATCGGCCATTGATGGGTGGCATGGGCCTTTCTCTCTTGGCACTTATTAGTTGGTAGGATCCTCCATCGAACACTTTCTCGATGACGTATGGCCCTTCACAATTTGGTTCGAATTTTCCCTTGGCATGTCGATTGGGGATGATCGGTCTTTTGACGATCAACACCAATTCACCTTTCTTGAAAGTATGGAGACGGGTCATCTTATCATAGGCCCCTGACATTTAGGATCGGTATAGCTCCAGATTTTTCTATACCGCGAGCCTCTTTTTATCGAGTGCATCGAGCTCTTCGAGCCGAAGGAGGGCGTTTTCCTTTTTCGTCAGATTGTGTTGGACAGCCATCCTTAGGCTTGGAATTTTGACTTCTAAGGGGAGGATTTCTTCCACTCCGAAGAACAGTGTGTATGGAGTGGACTGCGTTGGAGTACGGTGCGTGGTACGATATGCCCACAACGCTTCGTGGAGCTTCAAATCCCTGTCTCGTTTATTGGCTGAGTCATTTTTCCTCAGGAACTTGCACAGGGTTTTGTTGAAGGTTTCGGCTAACCTATTCGCCCTTGGATTATAGATAGAAGAATATCTCCGGTCTATCTTGTGTTAAGTAGCGAACCTTGTGATTTTGAAGCTCTTGAAAGAAGGCCCGTTGTCAGATATGATTCTTCTTGGTGTACTGAAGCGGTATAGAATATTTTACCGGAAGAATATTAGAATATCTTTCGTCTTGAATTCTTTTAGCGGGACAATTTTAGCCCATCTGGAAAACTAGTCAGTTGCGGCCAATATGAACCGGTGGCCTTTGGATGACGGAGGATCAATCGGGCCAACTATGTCGGTGCCCCAAACTTTGAAGGGCCATGACGCCACCATAGCATGCAACGGATTGGGTGTGTTCCCTCATAAAAGAGAAAAAATGGAAGAAGATGTAGGGTTCCTAGGCACACTCAAGAGGTTCCACAAGGCATCAACCATGCCAAATTTAAATTTTTCTAGTGCCGAGAAACCCTAAACTAGATCGATTACTAGAGGTAAGGCGAAAAGAAAAGCATGCAAACTAATTTGCTAACAAGTGAATGGAAATACAACCTTTGTAGATCCGGTCCTCCACTTCTTTAGCTCCGTGATGATGTCCCTTCGCTGCGATCACCGGGATCCCTGACTCTAGTGTCGGTTTCATCGGAGAAATGGGCGGGCTAGGTCGTCGACTTCGATCCCGAAAATGATCTACGTCGAGGCAACTCAAGATCAAGCTCCATCTTCACTTGGTCATAGAACTTGTGAAGATAACACACTCTACTACATGGCAAGTGGTAGAGGATGAAGAAATAGGAAGTGGGTTCACTTTGGATTTGGATTTCTCACTCTCTTTCTCATGGCACCATTGAAGGTAGCAAGGTTTCTTCTTCTTGAAGAAGAAGAAGAAGAAGAAAGAATATGTGATAAGAATAATAAAATCAATTGATCTTATCATAATGCAACCATGGGTCAGTGTAACAAGTGTAGAGAATAAACTAGGGTTTAGTTAAATGGTTAGGTTAAGGAAAGAAACAAAATGGTCAAAACTTTTAAAGCTTCATGAAGTTTCAAGAATGAAACAAAGTTAGCCACCATTTTATTCTTGCCAAAATAAATAAGTAAATAAATAAATAAGGTAATGGAAACCCTAACCATTAACTAAACATGGTTTAAACTAAACACATACCCAAGTTTGCATGTATCATCAAACATGATACAAACTAGTGCACAAAAAATATATCATATATACAATGTGCACAATCAAGTGAGAAAATCCATCTTAAGTGAACAAATACTAGTTAATGTAAAGTAATATATCTAATATATAATTATACATTAAATCATTAAATCAACACTTGATTTAATGATCCGGTCATACTGCATATAACCGACTAATATCAAGTGTATCAATGTATCGAATCAACACTTGATTCGGTAACCCGGCTATATCTTATATAACCGTCCAATGATACAAATCGCGAGAATAGAATCCAGTATCTCATACTGGTATTATTCTCGGTCCCGCACATATCTCATATGCGCTCCTATTTCGTTTCGCTTGATCCAGGAAACCTCTGTGTAGGACTCTAAAGACTCGTCAATACGCCGGCAGCAGGTGATGATCATATCAAACACCCACAAGCCGCAAGCGGTCTGCTAAACGTAACGGCCACCCGGATATTGAGCGATCAGAAGATCAACGAGCAAGCCCGCTCACACTCCTGTGAATCCAACCAGCAACACTTACCGTGCAGTCCGGTCTCGTCGTCTGATATGTCGCATATCTTGCCTAGGGGTGGTAAACGTCAGACCCCAATAGCTCGATAAGTCGTGTCGATATGAGGTCTATAACAGTTCGAGAAACTACTGGTAACACTTACCAGTAAATCTTAGCAACCCTGGCCAGGGATTTCCGGTTATAGCCAATCGAACACAGCGCAACATCAACTTTCTATACCGGGAGAGACGAATCCTCTCCTATCGCTCATTGCCTCCATGTGATTCGGGACTGTATCCAAAAACCACCGTTTTGCACACCCTCTTGGACGTGGTAAGGTGGAAATCAAAGCACAGTGGGAATCACACAAGACTCTATGACGATCTCGGGTCTACAGACTAACCTGTACCAGTGTCACCAGAGAACTGCCATCTGACGTAAGGTATAATACCATCTGGGAGTTCTCGGCGAGTCCGTCCAGTGTACCCAGTCTCCACTGAGCACCCATATATCATCTCTGATGTCAAACACCAATGGATATGGGATCATCCATCGCCCATCTGTATGGGTCGAGAAGGTATACGCTAGTCTACACTGGTATATCGATGCCCTGTCTCGATACACCCACGACTAGGGACCTTGAAGGATGTACTTATGGACTACCATGTCCCCACTAGTATGATCTGCATCATAGTCCAGGTAGTCAAGTACACATCCTAAGGGCTTTACCAACATGTAACAGAGAGACAATCACTGTACACGTTAAGGTAAAGAGCAACCAGATAGCATACTATCATGTCGAGTAAGGAAGTCCTCCCTATATATGTCCCAGCATCCACTACAATATACATCCTATGTACAGTAATGGCCTCTAGAGCATACATATAACTAACTATCTCCCACTTGCACTAGGGCCATCTGATAGCAGTGGTTGTAGTATCTCATACTCAACCATCCTATAAAAGTCTCTCTCTGGGAAAAGGCCTTCGTGAGTGGATCCGCCGTGTTGTCCTCTGAGTCTACTCTCCTAACCTCGATCTCCTTGGAGATCAACCATCTCCTGATCAGGTGACACTGCCTTAGAATATGTTTGGATCACTGATGGGACGGACGTTCCTTGGCATAAGCCACAACTCCATTGTCACACAATGAGAGGAACGAAGTTCATCTCATGAACTAATATACACCCAGACAACTTCTTTGGTAGCATCTGAAGTAGCGATGTATCTAGCCTTTATCGTCTAGTTTGCCACGGTATCTAGCTTGGAACTCTTCCAACATACCGTCCCATTACTGAGGGTAAAGATAATGCCTGTGACTGACATTCATTCGTCCTTATCACCCTGGAACCTTTCCAGTGATTCTCTCAAAATCGATTGATACTATCTTAGTACACCTAGTGAAAATCCTAACATCCATTTAGATCTATCTCATAGATCCAAAACCCAGGATTTAGGAGGTATCGCTTTGATCCTGTATAGAGAATCCATGTGATAAGCGGAGATTGACTGAGCGTAGCATAGGAAACTCTTTCCCTATCAAGAGTATGTCATCCACGTACTCTACGAGGATCACCACCATACTCCCTACTATCTTTTTGTATATACAAGGTTCATCTACCATTTTGATGAAGTCAAACTATTTGACTACTACATCAAAACCGATGTTCCAACTCCGCGATGCCTGCTTTATCCTATAAAGTATCTTGTACACGTTTCCGCTGCTCCCACTGTCTACGAAGCCCTCTGACTGTGTACTTATAGACTCTCTCTTCTAAAATATCATTTAGAAGAGCAGTCATGACACCCAACCGCCAGATATCGTAGTCATGGTATGTAGCCGTGGCAAGTAGGATCCAGATGGACTTAAGCATAGCCACTGGAAAAGGTTTCATCATTATCCATGCCTGGTCGATGACGAAAACCTTTAACAAGTCTAGCTTTGAAAGTCTCAACTTTTCCATCTACACCAAGTAATCTTCTCAAGATTTACTTGCTCCTGATAGGGATTTAACCCTTCAGATATAGCAACCAAAGTCCATACTTTGTTGGTGTATAAGGATTCCATCTTAGATCGCTAAGCATCCAGCCATTCTTACAGAGTCCCACTCCTGATGGCCAGCTCGAAACTAGTTGGATCATCATCTCATGATGCTATCCTCACTCCCACTGTCACAGAGAAACCGAAGTATCTCTCGGGTGGGTGAGGAACCCTATTAGATCGGCGGAGAGGCTGAGGTTCGTTGGTAACTATTGAATCCTTTGGTTCTGTCAAATCAGCAGCTGCAGTTTTGTATAGCTGGAACCTTTCCAGTTCTACAGAACTGACCTTGCCTCGATTTTGTCCGGATTTTGCTTTTGGCATAGGCCGGACAATCCCAAATCTTAACAATATTTAAGATATGGGCTCTTCCCTTTCCATATCTCATATGGAGTGGTAGGCTGTGATCTGATTCGAACCTAATTCAATAGGTATGCAGCTTCTCAAGTGCATAACCCCCAAAAGGAAATAGGTAACTCAGTAGTACTCATCATAGAGCGCACCATATCGAATAGGGTGCAATTGCTCCGTCCCGATATACCATCGTGCTATGGTGTATACGAAGGAGTAATGCTGAGAGAGAATCTCATTCTCCTTTAGAATAGTCCAGGAATTCTATGCACAAGTATTCTCCTTCTTGATCTCATCAAAGGACATAATACTTATACCCGTATTGGTTCTCTACTTCTAACTTATATTCTATGAATATTTCAAAAGGTTCGGACTTGTGTTTCAACAGGAACATATGACTGAATTTTGAGAGATTATCAGAGAATGTAATGAAGTACAAAGAACCAGTCCTGGCATGTGTAGACGGGAGACCTTACATACATCAACATGTATCAATCCCAAGAGTTTACTAACTCTTTCTCTATTTCCAGTAAACGGAGCTATGGTCATCTTATTTTTGTGACATGACTGGCAAGTTTCACAAGATGTAAATTCAAACTGATTTAAATATGCATCTATATGTAACTTCAGCTAGTCGGGGCGCATTGATATGACCTAGTCTACAAAACCTCAAGAAGGATTTGTTCATTTCTGAACTCTTCCTCTTGTGTGTGTTCTGTATACTAAGAACTGTAGTTCGATTTAGAACATCAATGCTTTTAGATATCGTGCCTGAACCGATCAACTTTTGATATAGGAAATGTTCAAAACATTATCCAACAATACAAAATTATATCCTTTCTTTACTGATAAAGAGACTGATATGATTTTGTATATCAGGTTCGGTATCTAATAACATTTGCTCAAAATCAATGTATTCTGGTAATACAGGGTGATAGTGACCAACAGACTTGGCTGCAACACTTGCACCGTTTTCTATCTCATGAAACTTATCATCTGTTCTCAGTTCTTTACCTATCTGCAGCCCATGTAACAGATTACATATGCGGGATCCTGATCCTGTATCACATACCCAGGACGTAAAGGATACTGAGAAATAGTTCTCTGTAATGAACACACCCGAAGATGATGCATCAGCATGCACTTTCTTCGTTTGGGCGGCACGGGAAATCTGGTATTCCCCAATTTCCTGCTCTATCTTATAACGGTTATAAGTTGGAGCGGGACCTAACGTTCCCCAGCTCAGTATAACAAGCGGGTTCGGTCAATACATCCGTATTATTATCTAGATTAAGGCATGATATGGTCGCTACCTGCAGAGAGAGAGAAGAAAACACTCAGCGTGCGCTCTTGCAAGAATAGATTGGTTATTATTTTATCTAATCAGGATGGCTCCCACTGTTTTTATCAAATCTTCCTTCAAACCCTAAAAGGAAAGACTAGCCGGGATTAATTACACGCTACAAGTTCGCAAATCTTTCAGCCAGGCCAGTGTCGGTACTTTGAGGGAGGTCCTCCGTGCTTTCGCACGAATCTAATTAATGTAAACCTCGTTTTCCCAGAGGCGTAACCTCGTTAACACCTTTCTAGACACCTACTTGATCGGCTAATTGTAATGTGTAAAACTCTCCCAGGAGTAACTCTTACTCGCAGCGGGTATCGGGATCCAACTATCTCATAAAAGGTATGCAATCTCATTGCAAATTTCAACACTTGAAATTCCCGATAATTTTGCCCCTAACGTGCTATGACCTTGACGAAAGCCAACAAACCATAGCCCGCTAGTCAAGTTCAACCCGTACATTTCTTGACTGAATTAAATCCACCCGCACGACCCTTGACGAAAGCCAATAAAGCCGCACGACTACCCTAATCCAATCGCATCGTATGCAGCAGATAAGCAGCATATAGCTACTGCACACTACACGTTGACGAAAGCCAACAAATGTAGCACGAATATTATATACAACTTATCTGAAATGACGGAGGGCTACGACAGGTTTTTCTGAAAACCTATTGCGTAATGAACTTGATATCGTTGTAGAATCAAATGATTTTAAAATGGAGTGTTTTTGAGGCTTTTCTAGTTTTGCTAAAGGGGTCACTCCCGGTGAAGGGATCGTCGGCCCTTTCCTCGTCGAATGAGGTGCGGGATATATCATATATATCGCTGTGCAAAGCAAGAACTATAGAAGCACTCAAAAGAGAAACCGAGGGTTGTAGCATCTGCCAGTTATTGCTAAAGGGGTCACTCCCGGTGAAGGGATCTCGGCCCTTTCCTCATCTAATAAGGTGCAGGATGTTCTATAAGGAACACCGTGATGCAAAGCAAGAACTGTAGCTACTTGTTTTTGAAAATTCGATTCCACAACATCTATTAGGTTTCTTTTTCTTTCATTAATCATATTAATGAAGTCCCATCATTTAAACACCTAAACATCACAGATAAATACGACGTACACTTATGCCATCCGCATTCGCCTCGATGTCTCCTCGTGCACCGTTAGGTTAGGTAACTAACGGCAGAGCGGGGCAGGGCTAGCGCGGGTGTAAAACATAAGTAACGTCTATATAATATATCATATATACTATATACTGAATCCATCACAGCATATCAAATGATCACATCACAGATATCGCAGCAGAAGAAACATATGAAACATTGGATATACTAGGACGTCCGTGTTTTCAATACGAGCCAGTATAAAACACGGATTCCATGGTCGCGATGAATAGCCAAACCCACACCTCTAGACCCCTACGAGAGCGGCAAGCAACCCTACCAATTCTAGAGTTAGGAGACCCGGACTCGACTCCTCGAGTTGGTCTCCCACTGGACTCCAGAACCCGGTTACTTGTGCCCTCCTCCTTGGGTCTATCCTAGTGCGGAAAAGTAAATAATATACAAAAGGTGACATCTTCCCTAACCTGAAAGTGCTCCAATAAAAGAATATTACATACAAGTTTTTACATGAATGAAAATGAAAAACACCCATCTCACATAAAAACCCCTCGACTATTCAAACACGACGATCCAATATAACATATCCAGCAACACATAACATCACATGTCATCAACGTAAGTAAACATGCGTATCCCAATTGTCGTTGACATATAGCAAGGAAACCGGCGATGTCACATATTACACTTACGGTCGCAGAAAAGAAAGTGTAAAACTACAACAGTTGGAATCCGCAACCCCTTTAGACATCACATGCCTAACCAAATGAATTCCTTAGACATCGCATGCCTAACAATTATAAACCCCGCATTTTAGTCTCTATATCGAAAACACTTTTCAATATCTAGTCGGGCAATTCAACAAGATTCCCGATATACTAATCGAATGCTCGTCGCAAACTTTAGTAGACGGCCGCACCCCCGGATGCCGTCGACGAAGTGCACTAAGGCGGAACTCCGCTGCTGCGAGCACCCAAACGGATGCTTTTGGCTACGGGGTTCTCCTACAGTCACTTGGTCGGGGCTATGGGGCATGGCTGTCTATTAAGTTTACCCGGCGAGTATCCGCGTACGCTACGTGATTGCGACGGACTTTTGATCGCATCAAAATTCCGTGGCAACCGATCAATCGAGACTAAACTGCTACGTTTATAACATTCATACAGTTATCTCATAACTACTTGTGGATTCCAAATATTGTATTACATTCCAGATAAATGAAAAATGTTAAACTTTTCGATCGAACAATCAAACACCCAAGTTTTCCCGAAACAGCTTAACACATGAAATAAGTTTAAAAACATTCACTTCATGCCTCAGTACCAACGGTCCAGCTGTAGAAGGGTCAAGCCAACGCCTCACATGTGGCACGCCGTACTGCCTCAAGCCGTAAGGTTCAAAGGGCAGTTCAAGACGGTCACATAATCGAGTTATGGTTTGTTGTCTTCTAGAGGGTCCATCGCGTTACTTGCACTACTTAGAACGTTATTAAATTACGGAAAAATCCAACAATTGGAAATTTCCCGGCAGGGGAAAAATTGGGTATTTATATCCGGTCGAACTTTTTAACATATTCTAAATTACCCAAAAACACACATAGACGCAGTTAAAGATTCCGATCAAATCATCGAGCCCCCAATACAACCCAGAAAACTCAACTCTTGAGTATAGATTAAAAATACCCATAAAACAGAGGAAACTCAAAAGGACATTACTGTGCAAAAATCAATAAATGATGTGACTGTATGACCGCGGAACCGCCGCATGAGCCATGCTCGTGCCGCGGTTCCGCGGTGCTTTAGTGGACTCAGGCGCTCGGTTTGCACAGTAACCCTTATAAAACCCTGCTGATTTTTCTGCATATTTTTAATTCACAAAATTCACAGTTTTGAAAAATTGTACAGAGAAGGTTTTAGAATTAGGGTTTCGGGTTCGATCGGACTTCTAACATCGCCTACACTTCGCCTAAAACTCTAGCTAGTCTCTGATACCACTGTAGGGTTCCTAGGCACACTCAAGAGCTTCCACAAGGCATCAACCATGCCAAATTTAAATTTTTCTTGTGCCGAGAAACCCTAAACTAGATCGATTACTAGAGGTAAGGCGAAAAGAAAAGCAAGCAAACTACTTTGCGAACAAGTGAATGGAAATACAACCTTTGTAGATCCGGTCCTCCACTTCTTTAGCTCCATGATGGCGTCCCTTCACTGCGATCACCGGGATCCCTGACTCTAGCGTCGGTTTCATCGGAGAAATGGGCGGGCTAGGTCGTCGACTTCGATGCCGAAGATGATCTACGTCGAGGCAACTCAAGATCAAGCTCCACCTTCACTTGGTCATAGAACTTATGAAGATAACATACTCTACTACATGGTAAGTGGTAGAGGATGAAGAAATAGGAAGTGGGTTCACTTTGGATTTGGATTTCTCACTCTCTTTCTCATGGCACCATTGAAGGTAGCAAAGTTTCTTCTTCTTGAAGAAGAAGAAGAAGAAGAAGAAAGAATATGTGATAAGAATAATAAAATCAATTGATCTTATCATAAAGCAACCATGGGTTAGTGTAACAAGTGTCGAGAATAAACTAGGGTTTAGTTAAATGGTTAGGTTAAGGAAAGAAACAAAATGGTCAAAGCTTTCAAAGCTTCATGAAGTTTCAAGAATGAAACAAAGTTAGCCACCATTTTATTCTTGCCAAAATAAATAAGTAAATAAATAAATAAGGTAATGGAAACCCTAACCATTAACTAAACATGGTTTAAAGTAAACACACATCCAAGTTTGCATGTATCATCAAACATGATACAAACTAGTGCACAAAAAATATATCATATATACAATGTGCACAATCAAGTGAGAAAATCCATCTTAAGTGAACAAATACTAGTTAATGTAAAGTAATATATCTAATATATAATTATACATTAAATCATTAAATCAACACTTGATTTAATGATCCGGTCATACTGCATATAACCGACTAATATCAAGTGTATTAATGTATCGAATCAACACTTGATTCGGTAACCCGGCTATATCTTATATAACCGTCCAATGATACAAATCGAGAGAATAGAATCCAGTATCTCATACTGGTCTTATTCTCGGTCCCGCACATATCTCATATGCGCTCCTATTTCGTTTCGCTTGAGCCAGGAAACCTCTGTGTAGGACTCTAAAGACTCGTCAATACGCCAGCAGCAGGTGATGATCATATCAAACACCCACAAGCCGCAAGCGGTCTGCTAAACGTAATGGCCACCCGGGTATTGAGCGATCAGAAGATCAACGAGCAAGCCCGCTCACACTCCTGTGAATCCAACCAGCAACACTTACCGTACAGTCCGGTCTCGTCGTCTGATATGTCGCATATCTTGCCTAGGGGTGGTAAACGTCAGACCCCAATAGCTCGATAAGTCGTGTCGATATGAGGTCTATAACAGTTCGAGAAACTACTGGTAACACTTACCAGTAAATCTCAGCAACCCTGGCCAGGGATTTCCGGTTATAGCCAATCGAACACAGCGCAACATCAACTCCCTATACCGGGAGAGACGAATCCCCTCCTATCGCTCATTGCCTCCATGTGATTCGGGACTGTACCCAAAAACCACCGTTTTGCACGCCCTCTTGGACGTGGTAAGGTGGAAATCAAAGCACAGTAGGAATCACACAAGACTCTATGACGATCTCGGGTCTACAGACTAACCTGTACCAGTGTCACCAGAGAACTGCCATCTGACGTAAGGTATAATACCATCTGGGAGTTCTCGGCGAGTCCGTCCAGTGTACCCAGTTTCCACTGAGCACCCGTATATCATCTTTGATGTCAAACACCAATGGATATAGGATCATCCATCGTCCATCTGTATGGGTCGAGAAGGTATACGCTAGTCTACACTGGTATATCGCTGCCCTGTCTCGATACACCCACGACTAGGGACCTTGAAGGATGTACTTATGGACTACCATGTCCCCACTAGTATGATCCGCATCATAGTCCAGGTAGTCAAGTACACATTCTAAGGGCTTTACTAACATGTAACAGAGAGACAATCACTGTACACGTTAAGGTAAAGAGCAACCAGATAGCATACTATCATGTCGAGTAAGAAAGTCCTCCCTATATATGTCCCAGCATCCACTACAATATACATCCTATGTACAGTAATGGCCTCTAGGGTATAAATATAACTAACAGAAGATTCCCCACGATTCAAGCCTCACGTGTTAAACACGTGAGCGCCTATATGCTAAGCATATAGGCGCTGCAATCAAATAATTAATAGGCTAAATAAGCCTTACGTCTTAAACACATGAGCCCATATATGCTAAGCATATAGGCGCTGCAATCAAACAACTAACAGGCTAAATAAGCCTCACGTGTTAAACACGTAAGCGCCTATATGCAAAGCATATAGGTGCTGCAATCAAACAGCTAATAGGCTAAATAAGTCTTACGTGTTAAACACGTGAGCGCCTATATGCAAAGCATATAGGCATTGCAGTCAAACAGCTAAAGGCCAAATTATCCTCGCGTGTTAAACACGTGAGCGGCCATATGCAAGGCATATGGGCGCTAAATTAGAGAAGCTAAATAAGCTTCACGTGTTGAGCACGTGAAGGCACCTCCTTACGTAGAATTAAATCCTACTCCTGTGAAATACTTCTTGTTAAACAAGAAACCGTTGGATCAAAAATCCAATGGTGATTAAGCATAGAATTAAATTCTATGGGGGAAGGATATTTTCTGTCAAACAAAAAGTTGGTGGATAAAAAATCTAATGAGATGGAAAATATTTCCTATATCTTTCTAAACAGAGAAAGATTGTGTTTTGTTAAACTGAGCACCCTTAGATTAAAAATCTAATGGTGATAAAAATATCACCGTTCAGTAGAATAAATTCTATATATGGGAAAATATTCCCCCAATCTTGTTAAAACCAGAAAACATATTCTGTGAGACAGAAACACTTGAATCAAAAATCCAACGGTGGATGAAATTCCCTAAATCAATTTTGAGTCCTATTAAATCAATTGGAATCTCACAATGAGAGATTTTTTCAAAATTAATTAACAAACTTACCTCCACTATATAAAGGACCCGAGACTTCAAGTCTCAAGGAAGAAAAAAACTCCCTACAAGCTTCTGCCAAAATACAGTGAGCTCTCAAAAAGAACAGAGAATTTAATTCTCAAAGAAGAAGACTTTCCTCATCAAAAACCCTAGGTAAAAAAGACACAGAGATCAAAAAAAATCTCTTTATGCCTATATAAAGGTTTAACCCTTCTCAAAAAACTTAGTTCTTCCTCTGGATCAGAGATCCTCAAGGCAAGTCTCCTACAAGTTTAGAATTTAATTCTCATCGGGAAGATCTTGTTCTTGAGAATCAAAGATTCAGGAAAGAACTAGGTTAAAAAGAAAAAAAAAGAAAAGAAACGAACATATGTTCTGGGAATTTAATTCCCCCGAAATTAGGGTTTAACCCTACATAAAGATCTTAGTTCTTATAGAAATAAAAGAAGAACTTAGTTCTCCGAATAAAAAAATGATCCAAGATTTTCAAAACAGAAATTTTGATGATCATCGATGACTAAAATGTCATTAACAGAGATTAACATCTCTATAAACAAGAACTTGGCATCTCACGTGAAACACACGTGAGTAGAATTAGTGCTTAGCACTATTATAGTGCCTCACGTGTTTCTCACGTGAGTGCCTAAAATAAACAAAAGACGAGTTAAAGCGCCTCACGTGCTTTCCACGTGAGCGTCCAAAAAAAAAACAAAGAAAAAAACTCATTTGGGCAGTCACCAAATAAAGCAGCCCAACACCCCAAAAATAAAGTAGTCACGTGAAATACATGTGAAACGCTCTTGGAAACCTAAAATCTGGTTCTTCACGTGCTTCACACGTGAGCACCAGAGCTTTAGCCAAGTGCTTAGCACTTCTGTCAAAAAAAAGAAAAAGAAAAGGGGGTAAACAAACAAAACCTGAAATCAATGCTCAGCACTCACGTGCTTCCCACGTCAGTGCCATGCAAAGTGCTTAGCACTCCACGATTAGTCAAAATGACTAAGTGCTTAGCACTGGTTGGGCATCGCCTATATCTGAGCGCCTCACATGTTTCATATGTGAGCGCCAAAGAAGATTAGTGCTCAGCACCATTCCAGCACCCCACGTGAAATACACGTGAGCACTGCATATATTAGTGTTTAGCACTGTTGGGTAGTGTATCATTTCAGAAAAATAAAATATTATTTATGGAATTTAAATAATTAAAATAATAAATTTCATGAATATTATTAAAGTATGGGAATTATTTTTAATGAAATGGTATAATTATATACCGATAGTTGGAAAATTAATATGATTATTGATTTTGAAAGAATTTATGTGATTTAGACATTTCATAAATTATTTATATGCAAATTATGTTAAACTTGATTAATATTTCGCTAATTATGCATTGATCCGGTTTATGTGCATGAAATGCAACATGACATGTTGTAAACACTTATTACATTTTTATGAAACCATGGCCTTATTTCTTCATGTGCATGTGTATATGGGTTTTTTTTTTGTTTTAAAAATAAAAAGAATTAAAGGTGAGATATTTTTGTGAGAAGGGGACATAGGAGTATGGGCAAAGAAAGAGAGAGTGAGAGAGAGGGGATGGTCATCTTGTGACCATGGCTCATTTCATTCCTTCTTCATTTCTCATCTTCATCTTCTCCTTCTCCTTCACTCTCCTCCACCTCCTCTTCCATCACAAAACACCATAAAAAAAACTAGTTAAAACACCTTGCCACCTTCACAAAAACAATCACAAGCTCATCCTAAACCCTATGGAGGCATCAAGTCAAGACTTTGAGCACTTTGGGCAACTCAAGAAAATTCTTGAGTTGCCAAATGAGGTAAATCCTACACTTCTAGTTTAGTTTTTAGATTTTCTAATATCCTAGTATAGTTTAGAATTAAACTAATATGGTTTAGTGAAGTTAGAATTTTCCAAGATGAGGTTAGGAGATAATTGGAGTTGTGATAATGTAATTGAGGTTTAGTTAGAGTTTGCAAGACCTTAGTGATGTTTACTGGCCAAGACCAGGGACTAGAACCTATACACGAACCTTGAATGTTTCCGATGTCGGTTTCATGGGTTTTGAGGACTAAATGGAATTTGGAGCAACTTGGGATCTTTTCAAGAAAAACAAACAATTACAGTGACCTAAACAGACTACTAGAAGATCACCACAGAAGAATGAGACCAAGACTCCAAGATTGAACCGGCAGCGCCAGGTCCTGTAGCTCCTCTTGCCGGCCACTTTGTGGGTATTGGTGTTGGGGTTTGGTCTGTAGCTCACACACCTTATAACCTAGCCCTTGTATTGTTAGTATAGTCTTTATATACCTGAGCAAAAATCCGGGAGCATTTTGAGTTGATTTTGGCAATGTTTTTCCGATTTCTAAAACTTGGTTTTTTGGCATTTGAATTTGGTTTTGGTCGTTGAACATTTGTACATTAACGACGAGGGTTATTTGGTTGTTTTTGCATGCGTAGTCTATAAGTTTTAACCTATGAGCACTTCACATGTCGTGTCAGTTTTAGAATAGGATTTTGATGATATACGATGTGTTTTGATACATTGGTACCTTCACGTGGACTTCAGGACGACAAGGGAGAACAAGGCGTCATCGACTTCGGCAAACGAGGATTGTAGGTGGGTAGATGTATATCTACGGAGAAAGTCGGGTGGATGGCGTATAGCACCCCCACAACCATAGAATATGATATCTATATATTGTGTGTGTGTGTGTGTGTGTGTGTGTGTGTGTGTGTGTGTGTGTGTGTGTGTTTATGCGAGACTTGGATACCTAGAAAATAAGGTTACTAGAAGACTATAGGTTAGATTAAGCATACTTGTAAGATAGTTTACTCTTAGTTTAATTCCTTAGTCGTGAGTCATCAGTTTACTTTGTCACGCGCGCACACACTTGTTATGATATGTGTGTATATGTATATGTGTGTGTGTGTACGGGTATGTGATGCGCACACACACACACACACACTATACATATACGTGTATGATGAGGATATGATGTATTACATGGTTTGACTCGATACAATCGAGCAGGATGTCAAGAGATAATTGATATATGAGTTGGAATGAGACATCGTTTATGATGCGATATATTAGCGGATCGTTGGGCGTTATATACATACATGCGATAACATGTGACTTGATATATAATAGATTGTACAAGACCTTAGATCCGTACCCGGATTATGATATTGTACAACGATTGATACCATACGAACTGTATGATTTATATATGATATTAAACCCGTACCCTCGATTTTGAGGATACCGTACGACGGACTATATCGTACGATATATCCACACTCTTGACTCGAGGATGCCGTACGATGGATATTACCGTACGTGATTCTATGAGACTGGATCGCCGACTACTAGATATATCGACTCGAATATGCTTTCAATTCCTATTTACTTTCGACTCGGTTCGTAGTTTAGTCTTTAGTTGCTTAGATAGATGTTAGCTTAGGCTCGAGTCATACCTATTTTTCAAAACTAACGAATCATATGTATATTCAAAGGATAAACCGAGGGACGCTATGGATTTTCAAATGACATCTCTTTTCTCAAAACACCGTAATCCCTACTTTTCTAAAAACAACGATTCGTGCTTTTTATAAACACGATAAAGGGTATGGCTCATATATAGATTTATATACCTTATTATTTCTTTTACTGTTTACTTTCTGTTATGATCTCGTTTGCTAGCACCCCTGCACCATTACCGATGATGCGTATGTTGCACGTACACTTACTTACTGGCTTACACACATCAGTATCGGTAATTGCCATGTCACGTACACTTTAGTAACCGTTACTCATGCGTATACCCATATAAATTGTAGCTAAGTAGTGTTGTTTTGCATTCATGATATCATATGCTAGCTTAGACTTTGTATTTCTTACTTAGATGCCGCATGCATTCACATACATACATTCTGGTTATGTACTGCAGTTGGGCTCTATGCCGATATTCATTGCTCATTATTAGCTCATGATTATGAGATTCCGATTTTCATGAGATTTCTGGATTTGGGAAACCGCATGTGAAACTAAAAACTTATGCTCTTTTTAAAAGAAAATACGGTTTTCCATTGATATGATGTGTGGCGTCCACCATGAGATTTCTCGGTTCTGGAGCATATATGATATATGATTACCTGCCATGAGGAGCGAGGGCGACACCATCTGCGGGTACATGGTGGACCCGGTGCAGTACCCCGAGACAAAATTGACGTATATAGAGAGATAGAGACCTTGAGCCCGACAGGGGATCACTACCGACCGGTGATAGTATGGGCTGATCCGGACTGATCGAGCCCGAGATTCAGATGATATGGGCTGATCCGAACCGACGGAGCCTGAGATACGATGATTATGTGTCACTGATGGACACGGTTTTCATGATGTTTTCGAGTGTCGATACTTGACACTCAGGTTTTATCATGATTTTGTGTGTCGTTACTGGACACACGTTGGATGATGTATTTATACATGATACACATGACATGTAGTTACTTTGTGACACGGACACGAGTACTTGGCTTTACACATATGCTTATTTTATCACCTTTACTGCTACTCGATATTATCGTGTTACTTTTATTACTGTATCGCACTGTATGACCTAGTAGATAGTCATACATTCGCTTTCTACTCGGTGATGTCTTCCACTTACGAGTTAGCAACTCACCCCAGTTGTGCCACAGTTTTCTTGCAGGTTTGACCGCACAGGTTCCGTTGCGGCTTGCTGGCACACTGCTTTCTCCAGGGTGATTGCATTGTTTAGGTGGGATACATTTGCATCGTGACCACCATTCTACTTGTATATCTTTTTCAGTTGTATATAGTTAAAAGCTCTATCAAACAGACTATGTATATTCGTAGACTTAGAATCACCGTTTGTATATTCCTTTTGGACTTAGAGTCGCGCTCGTGTATTTATTCTTATTTCTAGTTTCTTGATGATGCATGGTTTTCTTTATTTTCTTTCTGTATTTGATTCACGCCTTTGGCGTTGTATATATTTATATCATTGTGTGGTTGTTTTCGCCAATTGGCGAAGAGCTAGGTCCCGTTTGGGGATGCATTTTATTATTATTACTTGTATTTGTTTTCGGGTTAAAAAGACAAAGGAGGTGCTGCCGAAATTTTCAATGACGAAACATGTTTTCAAGATAGCTACAAAACATTGTGTTTTCATATACTATTACTTATCTTCTTAAAGAAAGAACTTTTTTTCATTATACCGTCATTTCAAAACTTCACCTCCACTATTTTCTCTAAAAGGTTTAGATTTCTGGGCTTTTGGCTTACTTGAATTAGGTGGAGTCTTATAGACTTCACATGATTTAAGTGCCAGTCACGTGCCTTTTCCGGGTCGTGACAAAGTTGTATAGAGACCCAATCTCAGCCCAAATTGGCTAAGTTCCTAAGGTTAAACCTCTTTAATTTATTTTAAATCAACCACCCATATTGCTCATGATTTCCAAACCGATCTTAGTCTCAAACATGACTAATGATCTCTCATTGATGATATCCAAAATGATATCCATCTCATATCTCCTAAGGAAATCTTAGTCTCAAATATGACTAACGATTCTTGGGTTTACCACAGCCCCCTTTTCCCTCAAATACGGGATTTGGTTCAAGAGTATATCTTTCTACATCTCTGATATATGTCGCTGTAATTCCTCAACGTCTTCAGAGAGGTGGCGGGTCCCGACAACCAACAACTCTTTTCTCATCCCAACTTGATATAAAATTTCATTAAGATAGGGAATGATACATCCCACATTGATGCACTTCTAAATTGAGGTGCATACCTCAAATCGGATCGCACCACAAATTGAGTGCATTCCATATCACCATCGTTCACTCCGCCACGTAACAAATACACGTGCACGTAAGATGAATGTTGGACCGAAATGTCCCTAAACAAATATTCGCCTCAAACATAGAGATAATGGACCGAAACGTCCTTAAACTAACATTCGTTCTCAAAACGGGAATATTGGACCAAAATGTACCTAAACTAATATCCGCCCCAAATATGGCGATAATGGACCGTGATGTCATTAAACTAGAATAATGGGGCCCAAATGTTCATATGTTTTAAGTCGATTTTAATCTCAAATTAGATTAATGGCCCTTAAATAAACCAAACCCAAATCTAAAATATACGGATTTGGACTAATCCGCATCCTATGGGAGACGGCATAAACCATTCTCCATATACAATCCACGGGCAACCAAAATAAAACAAAAACACACACGACACGACGTGAACTGCTGGAGTAGGAGAAAGTGGTTATCGCAACACGGTAACGTAATTAACTGCAGGGGCTTGTATCTGCAGGGAAGAGCGTCCCCACAATCAATTCCCCCTCACAAATGAGGGGGAATCTGATAAAATCTGCTACAACAACGCATCTGTCCAAACCTCCAATGTATGGTGCCATAAATCAACTTGGTATCTTCAGAGAGGTGGATGGAGAAGTACAAATAGTATCTACCCCCAAATTCAGGCAAAACGGTCCGTTCTAGTTCGTTTCTGTTTTCAGCAGTAAATAGGGTGCTTGTGAATGAAGTCGGCATGAATTTGGCAGAGATGACATTTCTTTGCATGCTCTTCACAATCCCTTGTCATGGTGGACCAGTAATACCCAAGCCGCTTGATTTGAAGCCGCATTTTGGGACCAGATTGGTGAGCTCCATAGACGCCCGAATGAACTTCTTTCATGACCTTTTGGGTTTCGGTCGAGAATAGACACCCGCACCAGAGTTGGTCATATGATCTGCGGTATAGCGTATTATTTATAAATACGTATCGGAGAGCTCTCTTCTTCAGCTAAACCCTCACAGATTTTTCTTCGGGTAGCTTGTCGTATCGGAGGTACTCTATGAAGGGTTCTTTCCAATCGGGCTTGTCTTGAATGATCAGAGCTTTTTCGGCAAGATTGTTCTTTTGTTCTACGCTTTCTTCTTTATGAAAAGTGACTAGAGGCAGAATTTTCCGGCTTCTAACTGTTATCAGAATTTCATCCATATCGGGATTAGTTAACTCCTTGGCCAAGCGAGCGAGTACATCGGCTTTTCCGTTCAACGCCCGAGGAACTCTCATCAGTTCAATGTGGCTAAATCGTTTCATGAGTTCCACCACCCGTCCCAGTTTCTGTATCGAGCTAACTCAGTCTTATATATCGTGTAGTCGCCGCTCACTTGGTTGACGACATGCTGGGAGTCACTGTAAACCCGTAGTCGAAAGATTTCCATTTCTATGGCGAGCTCTAGACCAGCTATCAGAGCTTCGTACTCAGCCTCGTTATTTGTGCGAGGCTTGTAGGGTTAGCTTAGCACCTTAGCAAGGTTTTCGCAAGCATCAATCATGCTACTTTAAAATTTTTGGGGTGCTAAACAAACCCTAACCAAGATCTGAACTAGAGAATTAGGATAAACAAGCATGCAAACAACTTTACATCTAAGAGTTAGGGATTACAACTTTTGTAGTCATTCCTTCACTTCAAAAGCTCCGTGTTGAGGTCCCTTCGTTGCGATCATCGAGTACCCGGACTCAAGAGAGGTTCCATGAAGAGAAAGATGCAAGCTTACTTCCAATCTTCAATAACTAAGATGATCTAGCTTGAAGAATCTCAAACCTAATCTCAAGCTTCACTAATTAAGTATTAGTAAAGCAAACACCCTAATCTAAGTGGCTAAAATAGATGAGGATGATGAAGTAGGAATTTAGCTCTCTTTTGTTTTCAATTTCTCACTCATTATCATCACATGTCAAAAAGCTAGAAAGCTTTTTGTTGCGCCACGGCAGCGCCCCGGCCATCTTACTCGATGCCAAATTGCGGAATCAAAATTTTTCCTTACTCGGAAACCGGCGCTACCGCGGACAAAGAAAACCCGGATCGTTTAACCATTAACCTACGCTAGCTAACAAGAGATTGGGAAGAAAAGTATACCGAGTGATCCGAGTCCTCCGGTCTTCTCTTCATCATCCCGATCTCCCGCGGAAAGTCTTGGCTCCACATCATCGCCTCCTCGCCGGAAAGGGCACCACATCGCCTTCGTCTTTTACGGGCTCCCGCCTCAATACCGAGGCAACTCGAGCATGAAGCCGGCAACTCGACATGCCCAAGATGTGCTGTAGAATGTGATGTAGAATCGTAGTCTCTATTGGGGTATTGGAGTTGCCTTTAGATGGAGGGAAGAATGAAACTTTGGAGGCAAATGATGCTATCATTTTTGCAAGGAAAATGAGATGAACCAATGATACAAAAATCAATCTCTCATTTTCTCTCTTCTCCCTTATGAGTGGCCGGCCCTCTCTTGAAAGAGAATGGTGGAGGGAACAAAACTAAATCATATGAGGGAGGTAAGTGTAGGAGAAGTATGTGGTGACCATATCCAAAGTCAATGAAAACATCAACCATGCTTTCACTTTAAACCCATACCTATATCAAATCACTCAATTCAAAAGCATGGAGCAAAGATATGAATACTATCATAATCAAACAATATGCAAAGAAACCCCTCACAAAGTGTTATTTGCAAAACTGCAAATAACCCCCTCCATCGGAAAAGTCCGGCCGGGAAAGAACAAAGGAAAACCGGCCGGAACGGAATGCAAACCGGCAACTCCAGAAAACTGGTCCCGTAATAAATTACAGGAAAACCCCTATACTGTGCATACACACCCGCATCTGTATTCCGTCCGGATACAAATGTAATGAGACAAAATCTACACTGTACTAGACTAGGACCGGCTTAAGCCAAAGCCGGCTAGTAAAATCCGTTCGATCCTGATCCGTGCAATACCGCACGTATCTGATCGAACCCTGCCATATCTCCATACGGCCTCTACAGCGTTTCGCCCGAAAGCTTGAGTAACAGTAAGTGTGGTGGACTCTAAAGACTCGTCAATACTATGGCTGTGGATTTAACCACTGGCACGTCAGAGGTATAAGCCAATACGTGACGGGCCACCAGCTATTGACCAAAAGGGACGTCGATGAGGAAGCTCACCCCGACACCCAACTGAGCCTGTCAGTGACAATATCCGTACAGTCCGGTCCGTTCGTCTATGAGTATCGCATGGCGGGCCTAGGGGGTTGGTAAAAGTCAGACCCCCAAAGGCGGTACAAGTCGTGTCGGAGTGTAGCCCAGAACGCCCTGAGATACTACTGGAATACCTACCAGTAAATCTCCTGCCTCGGCCGAGGGCTTTGCGTAATGGCTCTCCTAGACACAGCGCGACCTCACCCCCAATACCGGGAGAGACGAACCCCTGAAGATCCGCTCACTGCCTCCATGTAGCTCGGGACTGTACCCAACTAAAACCTGTTTGCACGACTCCTTTGAGCCGTGGTAGGGTAGTAATCAAAGTACAGTGGGAACTCACACGAGACAAATGACGATCTCAGGTCGATGAACTAACCTGTACACATGTCACCTGGGAACTGCTATCTGACGTCTGGTATAATCCCAACTAGCAGGTTCCCGGCGAGTCCTGTCCGGTGTACTCATAACCCAATGAGCACCTGTATACATCTTAGGTGAACCAACTGACACCAGTGGCTTGTGAGACCGGCCACCGCCCCTCGTCGGGGTCTCGACTGTATACACTAGTCTACTAATGGAGTATCGATGCCCAGTCTCGAAACTCCCACGACTAGGGACCTTTTAAGGATGTGCTTATAGACCCCAGCTCCCACGTATATGATCGCCATCATACTGCTGGTCGTCAAGCAAGAATCCTAGGGGCTCTATCAACGTGTAATAGCGACGTGTCAGGTCACCTAAAGCAGTACACGATGATAAAGATAAACCAGATAGCATACTATCATCTCGAGTAAGACTGTCCCACCGGGATAGGTCCTCCCTCAATCATTGCAATCACGTGCCTGTGATCCAATAATTGACTCTGAGGGCACTATCTCCAACAATCTCCCACTTGCACTCAAGGCTAATTATTGCGATGTCGCATACTCACAGCCCGTGTGATACCGAACACCCAACTCCTCTACTAGTCAGTCGCACAAAGCCTGTTTGCGAAACTATTGCGTTCGAGGAATAGCCTCAGTGAGTAGATCCGCTGTGATGTTTCTTTCTATGTCTCTCTATATCTCAAGTTCGCGGAGAAAACCATCTCCCGAAATGAGCAATACCTGTCTTAGAATGTCCGGATGTCTGATGGGACCTAGCTCATAAATGAACTCCAAATCCAAACTTCTTAGACTGTATCGTCAACTGAACTTAATCAGTATCCTGCGCCATGCCACCCTCAGTATTGCCTTGGACCACCTGTCCAAAATACTGCCCCCCATCAAAAGGAAAACTATAACTCTGACAACCTCCTTGTCGTCCATGTCACCTTGGAAGCCTGGAATGATAACTGTCTCCCAAATGAGGCTGTCGTTATCATATCCCTAGAACATCAGCTTATGTTCTAAAACTGCCTCCGACTGTTTCTCCAGGATTGGATCAATATCAACTTATTGCATCTAGTGCAAGAACAACATCTGGTGTGGTACTTGACATCTCATGATTGACTCAATTGCCTAAGCAAGTGATCTGCCAATCAAGAGTATTCCTCTCCTCTTTAGTCTATAAGACACCTTTAGAGAGGGTGACACCATTAACTGCAGGTATACTACCGTGCCTGGAGTCGTCCATTCTAAATACTCATAGAATGCTGTCAAGGTACCCAGATTGGGAAATCACCCAAATCTAGATCTAAAACCATACATCTAGTAACCAGTATGTCTGATATAATATCCAAGTCCTTTGTGGAGAAACCACTGTGTGACGACCAAAGTATAACCGATCGTAGTATAGGAATATCACTTCCTACTACCTTCTCAACAGATCCATCCCCTATTCTGATGACGTCAAACCCATGACTGTCACATCAGAAACAGATGATCTAACTCCGCTACATCTGCTTTAGTCTATAAATAGACACAAGCCTGATGTCCACCAATGCTTCCGCTGCTCCCACTGACTACGACAACCTTCTGGCAGAGTCATACAGACGTGCACTTCTAAAGCTAGTTTAGAACGACGCTATACTCATCCTCCTGCTGGGTCTCGCAGCCTGGAACAACAGCAATGGTAAGTGTGGGTAAACAAGAACTTCCCTGTCACCGTCCTTGAGAATACCGGAGTACCTCTCAGGTGCCTGAAGTTACCCACCGTATCTGCGGAGTGGCCAATGGAATGTCAAATCAGATTGAATCTTTAGGTTCCTTATCACATCTTCAGTAATCGTTTGCGGTTCTGGAATCACTTCCAGTTCTACCATACTCCCACTACTGTTTTTGAAAAAATCCATTTTTAATAAAACTGTGGCGAGTCTAGAACAATATTGCTATTGTTCATCCAGATGGTAGAAAGTCAACCCTCGTCATAGCCTGGGTCAACCCACAAACAGCCATTACAGAAATGTGCCTTGAGTTATCCGGAGTCTGGTTTTAAGCATAAGCCGGACAACTCCCCGTACCTTAACATCGTTAAGATATGAACTGTTCTATATCCAATATAGAACCAGAGGCACTGATTCAATTGAACCAGATTCAAATCATGCAACTATCTCCAGTGCATGTCAACTAAATGGAAGGAGGTCGATCAGCGTTACTCAACTTAGGAATGCTTCCAATTATGAGTAACCTGAAAGAGAAGCAATCTGTCTTCATCATTACTATCAACTGAATATCATACACAAGTATCTACATCTTCAATCTCTTTGAAGAATCCCGATACTTGCTACACCTGGTACTCTACTCTATTCAAATACCTATAACTCCTCAAAACTTAGACCCTGTGTTTCCACGAAACAGCTGTCTAAAATCTAAAGAAGCCATAAGTAAACCGAATATAGTACGAGCACCAACCCCTCTGTCCTAATGGACACTGGACAACATACAATACTCTGTATAAGTCCGCTGAGTCTAACAACTCTTTCACTGTGCGTTGTAGGTTGAAAACTGTACTTATGGTTAAGAAGAATTACACCGCTGTTTAATACTCCTTACCTAACCATCCACTGATATAGGTAAATGTCGTCGACATAATATCAAAAGGTATATCTCACTCTATGAAAATAGACGTACAGATATATCAATTTGAAATTGGTGCATAACCGCGGATATTCAAAACCAAATATTTGCCGACCGGCAAACAGCCCAGGTGATCTCCTCAAATATCACCGATTACAACGAATCCCGATATAATGAGGATGATCACCCAATTCCCAATAACTTACTCCCACTCATCATCTGTAAAACCATACAGATGTGAGAATCATACCTGGTAAATACATACCCTGGAGTAAGTGTCTAATCGGGAAATCAGTTTTCCATTAACAGTACACGGTGAAACTGAAACATTGAAATGTTTCGTTGGGGTATCCTGGTATTCTTAGTAATGCCTCTTCCATTATCCAGATTCACAACTGTAACCGTATAATTCTTTGCCACCTGTCCAAATCCCTTTATATGTCTTTAGTCAATACCGTCTGCACACCCCTTTAGGCCAAATGGTTTTCTTCCTTCCCTACCGTTCGGCACCAGCCTATGGTTTGGAAGAAGACTATCCAAAAGGCATAAAGGGTGTACTGTCCTAATCCTAGGAGCACTCGCATCGCGAGAGAAGGTGAAGATAAAAGACACCTGAATGTACTTTATTCCTATTTCTCCTGAACCATAATCCATCCCCGAACTGGAACAAGTTCCTTTCGAGTTCGTATATAACCATACGATGGAATATCCAATAAAAATAGGATCTTCGTAGTGATACGGAGTGTCCTGGAGAAATACAAAGGTGATTTAGGATTGGCGAAGAAATACTTGGTTTGGTCGTGAATATCAGTCGCAATTTACTTTGCCCTCTTACTAATCCCTTTATTTTGTCTAAACTTAATACCTTCTGCACACCATCGTTATGCTAATTGGTTTTCTTCATTCCCTACCGGTCGGCACCAGCCTAAGGTTTGGAAGAAGACAATCCAATTTGCGTAATAGGTGTACTACCCCTAAACCAAGGAGTACTCGTAACCTGAGAGAGGGTAGAAGGAAAAGACAACTGAATAATCCTATCCGTTTTCTCCAGAACCGGAAACCATCCTCGAATCCCTTCGAGTTCGTATCTAACCATACGATGGTTTTGTCCAATGGAAGTGGACGTTCGTAGTAATACGGGGTGTCCTGGAGAAAAGGGTAAAAGTAGGAGTGGCAATGAGGTCTGCAACTCTGACAATCCAAAAGCCAGTGTTTAAGAAGGTTCGGTCAACTTGGTCACTGAGTCAAAGTCCAGGGTCGGGTCAATGGTCGCTGCCAGAGAGAGAGAAAAGAAACACTCAGCGTGCACTCTATCCTAGATCAGAATGGTTATCACTTTGTCTAATCTGGAAACCTCCCACTGTACCTCAAATTCTCCTCCAAACCTGAAAGAAGAATTAGTCGGGATCACCCGAGGAGTAAACCAACTCATCAGTGGGAATCGGGATCCAACTATCATCGCACGATAACTTGACGGAATCCACTCAAGTCATCACACTCTAGAAGGTATGCGCATGCCTGGCAAGTTTCAGTTCTTTTGAAACTCCCGATGAAAGTTTTACCCCTAGGACCCAAGTGACCTTGACACAGTCAACAAATCAAAGAGTCCTAGTCAAGTTCAACCCGTCATTATCCTGGATTGCATTAAACCCACCCGTACGAGCCCTTGACACAGTCAACAAGGCCGCACGACTGTCCTAACCAATCCCATTTATATGCTGCAAACAAACACTACTTAGCTACCGCACACTACGCCTTGACACAGTCAACAAACGCAGCACGAATACCAAGTAATACTTGTAAGAAATGACGGAGGGCTACGTCTAGTTTTTGGCGAAAAACTTTTAACGTAATGAACTTGATATCGTTGAAGGAACTGCATAACCTTTTATAAAAATATAGTGACGAAAACCTTTACTAAAGAGGTCACTCCCGGTGAAGGGATCTCGGCTCTTTCCCCGTAGAATGAGGTGCAGGATATTCCAACTGAATACCACGATGCAAAGCAAAAGTAATCGGCTATAGTGAAGTTATTGCCCTGACGCAAACTTCTGTCCAAGGGGTCACTCCCGGTGAAGGGATCTCGGCCCTTGCCTCGTCGACTGAGGAGCAGGATATTTCAAATGAATACCACGATGCAAAACAAAAGTGAACGTCCTTGCAATAACAGCTTTTTGAAAAAAGTGTTCCAACAACATCAGATTAGGTTTGTATATCTTGCATTGATCCGAATCAATGCAGTCCCATCAATTGATCACACCACAAAGAACGAAAATATACTGACGTACGTATATGCCATCCGCATTCGCCACTGGGTCCCGTCATCACCCGTTAGGTTAGCTAAATAACGGCAGAGCGGGGACTGGACTAGCGCGGATGAAAAACATATACAACATCTACTAATATATATACCAATATATAGTATTTCGCTCAAGGCGTGAATGAAATGCAACATCACAGAAATGTACAACATCACAGAACAATACAGATATCTGGAAGCCCCGGGTTTCACAGAGCCGCTGCTGAAACCCGACGTTCCCCTGGTCGTGTGGATAGCCTGTGCAATAAAATCCTAGACCCCTACGGGTGCGGCAAGTCACCCGCCAAAACCTGAAGCGAGGCAGCCCCCTTCAGCTCCGTGAATGGACCACCCAGCACTCCATGGAATCCGGCAACTTGGGCACCCCTCCTGGGTCAACCTGAACCCCCTACGAGTGCGGCGAATAGCCCGCCAATCCTAGAGTGAAGCCCCCTCCGTCTCAATGCCATGAGATGCGGGCCCGTTGCCCCCTAGAACTCGGCTATCCGTGCACCCCACCGCGGGGTAACCCTAGTACAGAAAGTAAAATATACATACACCGGGTACATCGACCGCAACCAGGTCGTGCCCCAAAAGAATAATACAAACAGGCAGTGACGGCAGTCCACATGTCGGACGCTCGCCCCGCAATAACAAATGTACATAATACAACAAAACTGTACTAGCATTGCATCCAGGCTATCCCCACCGACCGATCCGCAACAACACAGCATAAACATAGAACATCAACGTGAAAGTCACGTTCGCAAATCCGTCTAACCGGGCTATAGCAGTTAGACCGGATTTACCGATCGAGTGACATTCACGGTCGCAGATATAATGTAAATACTGTGAAATAATGTGTTTAAAATATCCGATCGATCAAATAATTAACAAGCGGGCCCCAAAAGAAAACTGTAGCACTCACAGAAAAACTGGCCCAATTTTAATATCCCAAAAGCCCTATTTTTAGCCCATAAGACAACTGGAGAAAAATTACCAAGTGGGCCCACCATAGTGCGGCGGAAGAGCGGCAGAATGGTGGGTATTGCCGCGCTTCCGCGCTTGGATTATGGGTTCACTTTGTCGTTTTTTTCCAGAGTTCTTAGAACTACTTACACATCTTTCTGAGACCACCTGAAAAATTTTTAGACACCAAAAAATTTCAACAGAAACTGATGTGAACTAAAATACGGTTTTTGAGATTTTGGTCGATCGGATAAGTAAAACGCATTAGAACAAGCTAGGTAAGGTTAATGGCGTGGCTCTGATACCATGTTGCGCCACGGCAGCGCCCCGGCCATCTTACTCGATGCCAAATTGCGGAATCAAAATTTTTCCTTACTCGGAAACCGGCGCTACCGCGGACAAAGAAAACCCGGATCGTTTAACCATTAACCTACGCTAGCTAACAAGAGATTGGGAAGAAAAGTATACCGAGTGATCCGAGTCCTCCGGTCTTCTCTTCATCATCCCGATCTCCCGCGGAAAGTCTTGGCTCCACATCATCGCCTCCTCGCCGGAAAGGGCACCACATCGCCTTCGTCTTTTACGGGCTCCCGCCTCAATACCGAGGCAACTCGAGCATGAAGCCGGCAACTCGACATGCCCAAGATGTGCTGTAGAATGTGATGTAGAATCGTAGTCTCTATTGGGGTATTGGAGTTGCCTTTAGATGGAGGGAAGAATGAAACTTTGGAGGCAAATGATGCTATCATTTTTGCAAGGAAAATGAGATGAACCAATGATACAAAAATCAATCTCTCATTTTCTCTCTTCTCCCTTATGAGTGGCCGGCCCTCTCTTGAAAGAGAATGGTGGAGGGAACAAAACTAAATCATATGAGGGAGGTAAGTGTAGGAGAAGTATGTGGTGACCATATCCAAAGTCAATGAAAACATCAACCATGCTTTCACTTTAAACCCATACCTATATCAAATCACTCAATTCAAAAGCATGGAGCAAAGATATGAATACTATCATAATCAAACAATATGCAAAGAAACCCCTCACAAAGTGTTATTTGCAAAACTGCAAATAACCCCCTCCATCGGAAAAGTCCGGCCGGGAAAGAACAAAGGAAAACCGGCCGGAACGGAATGCAAACCGGCAACTCCAGAAAACTGGTCCCGTAATAAATTACAGGAAAACCCCTATACTGTGCATACACACCCGCATCTGTATTCCGTCCGGATACAAATGCAATGAGACAAAATCTACACTGTACTAGACTAGGACCGGCTTAAGCCAAAGCCGGCTAGTAAAATCCGTTCGATCCTGATCCGTGCAATACCGCACGTATCTGATCGAACCCTGCCATATCTCCATACGGCCTCTACAGCGTTTCGCCCGAAAGCTTGAGTAACAGTAAGTGTGGTGGACTCTAAAGACTCGTCAATACTATGGCTGTGGATTTAACCACTGGCACGTCAGAGGTATAAGCCAATACGTGACGGGCCACCAGCTATTGACCAAAAGGGACGTCGATGAGGAAGCTCACCCCGACACCCAACTGAGCCTGTCAGTGACAATATCCGTACAGTCCGGTCCGTTCGTCTATGAGTATCGCATGGCGGGCCTAGGGGTTGGTAAAAGTCAGACCCCCAAAGGCGGTACAAGTCGTGTCGGAGTGTAGCCCAGAACGCCCTGAGATACTACTGGAATACCTACCAGTAAATCTCCTGCCTCGGCCGAGGGCTTTGCGTAATGGCTCTCCTAGACACAGCGCGACCTCACCCCCAATACCGGGAGAGACGAACCCCTGAAGATCCGCTCACTGCCTCCATGTGGCTCGGGACTGTACCCAACTAAAACCTGTTTGCACGACTCCTTTGAGCCGTGGTAGGGTAGTAATCAAAGTACAGTGGGAACTCACACGAGACAAATGACGATCTCAGGTCGATGAACTAACCTGTACACATGTCACCTGGGAACTGCTATCTGACGTCTGGTATAATCCCAACTAGCAGGTTCCCGGCGAGTCCTGTCCGGTGTACTCATAACCCAATGAGCACCTGTATACATCTTAGGTGAACCAACTGACACCAGTGGCTTGTGAGACCGGCCACCGCCCCTCGTCGGGGTCTCGACTGTATACACTAGTCTACTAATGGAGTATCGATGCCCAGTCTCGAAACTCCCACGACTAGGGACCTTTTAAGGATGTGCTTATAGACCCCAGCTCCCACGTATATGATCGCCATCATACTGCTGGTCGTCAAGCAAGAATCCTAGGGGCTCTATCAACGTGTAATAGCGACGTGTCAGGTCACCTAAAGCAGTACACGATGATAAAGATAAACCAGATAGCATACTATCATCTCGAGTAAGACTGTTCCACCGGGATAGGTCCTCCCTCAATCATTGCAATCACGTGCCTGTGATCCAATAATTGACTCTGAGGGCACTATCTCCAACACTTTTTTATGCAAGAAGAAGGAAGAAGAAGAAGCAATTACTTTGTGATGAATAATGAATTCCTTGGTTGTGGTTACAAATCAACCATGAGTTAAGAAAGAAGGGCTCAACTCGTGTAGAGAATTAAGTAGAGTAAAGGGTTTGGGTTGGGTTAGAAAATATCAACACAAAATATCTTAGCAAAAAAACAAAAGGAAGCTTCTTGAAGCTTCATGCAAAAGCTAACCCAAATGCTAACCCAAATCAAACCCTAACTTGTTTAAACTCCACAAATCATGTTGCATTTGTAACCCTAACTTGTTACAATATTATATATCACACATATAATACATTTTTGTAACAAAATAAAATAATACAATTAACATATATCACATATATATCAATGTATTATCCAAGTGAGAAAAAGAATCTTTAAGTGAGCTTATATTAGTTAATGTAACTTAATATATCACATATATAGTTATACATTAAATTATCGAATCAATACTTGATCCGATAATCCGGCTATATCGCATATAACCGACTAACATAATCTTTATCAGTTCATCGAATCAACACTTGATCCGATGACCCGGCTATATCACATATACCCGGCCGATATCTCATATCGCGAGAATCTAATACGGTATCGCATATACGTATTATTCCCGGTCCCGCACATATCACATATGTGCTCCTACTCCGTTTTGCCTGAGCCAGGAAACCTTTGTGTAGGACTCTAAAGAATCGTCAATACGCCGGCAGTAGGTGATGATCATATCAAACACCCACAAGCTGCAAGCGGTCAGCTAAACGTAACAGCCACCCAGGTATTGAGCAATCAGAAGATCAACAAGCAAGCCTGTACATTCTCCCATGAATCCAACCAGTAACACTTTCGTACAGTCCGGTCTCTTCGTCTGATATGTCCCATATCTCTTCTAGGGGTGGTAAACGTCAGACCCCAGTAGCTTGATAAGTCGTGTCGATATGAGGTCTATAACAGTTCGGGAAAGTACTGATAACACTTACTAGTAAATCTCAGCAACCCTGGCCAGGGATTTCCAGTTATAGCCAATCGAACATAGCGCAACATCAACTCCCTATACCGGGAGAGACGAAACCCCTCCTATCGCTTATTGCCTCCATGTGATTCGGGACTGTACCCAAAAGCCACCGTTTTTCACGCCCTCCTGGACGTGGTATAATGGAAATCAAAGCACAGTGGGAATCACATAAGACTCTATGACGATCTCGGGTCTACAGACTAACCTGTACCAGTGTCACCAGAGAAATGTCATCTGACGTGAGGTATAATACCATCTGGGAGTTCTCGGCGAGTCTGTCCAGTGTACCCAGTCTCCACTGAGCACCCGTATACCTTCTCTGATATCAAACACCAATGGATATGGGACCATCCATCGTCCATCATATGGGTCAAGAAGCGCATACGCTAGTCTACTCTGGAGTATCGATGCCCTGTCTTGGTACTCCCACGACTAGGAACGTTTGAAGGATGTACTTGGCGACTACACCGTCCCCACTAGTATGATCTGCATCATAGTCCTGGTAGTCAAGTACTCATCCTAAGGACTTTATCAACATGTAACATAGAGACAATCAGAGTACATGTTAAGATAAAGAGTAGCCAGATAGCATACTATCATGTTGAGCAAGAAAGTCCTCCCTATATATGTCCAAGCATCCACTACAATATACAACGTATGTACAGTAATGGCCTCTAGGGCATACATATAACTAACAATCTCTCACTTGTACTAGGGCCATCTGTTGTAGTATCTCATACCCAACAATAAGCTGTGGTTGAAGTATCTCATACTCAACCATCCCATAAAAGTCTCTACTGGGAAATAGGTCTTTGCGAGTGGATCCGCGCTGTTGTCCTCTGTGTCTACTCTTCTAACCTCGATCTCCTTGGAGATCAACCATCTCTATGATCAGGCGATACTGCCTAAGAATATGTCTGGATCTCTGATGGGACGAGGGTTCCTAGGCATAATCCACAACTCCATTGTCACACAATGGCAGGAACGAAGTTCATCTCATGAACTAAAATATATCCAGACTGCCTCTTTGGCAGCATTCTTGGTAAAGATGTATCTTGCCTTTAATCGTCTAGTATGTCACGGTATATAACTTGGAACTCTTCTAACATACCGTCCCTCCACTGAGGGTAAAGACAATGCCCGCGACTGACATTCAGTCGTCCTTATCACCCTGGAACCTTTCCAGTGATTCTCCGCAGGATCGATTGATACGATCTCACTACAACTAGTGAGAATCCTAATATCCAATTAGATCTATCTCATAGACCCATAACCCGCGATTTAGGAGGTATCATCTTGATCCTATAGAGAATCTTTGTGATAAGAGGAGATTGACCGAGCGTAGCATAGGAAACTCCTTTCCTATGAAGAGTATGTTATCCACGTACTATACGAGGATCACCACCATACTCCCTACTACCTTTTTGTATATACTTGGTTCATCTACCATTTTGGTGAAGTCAAACTCTTTGACTACTATATCAAAATAGACGTTCCAACTCTGCGATGCCTGATTTATCCCATAAAATAACTTGCACACTTTTCCGCTTCTCCCACTGTCTTCGAAGCTCTCTGGCTGTGTACTTATAGACACTCTCTTCCAAATCGATATTTAAAAAAGCAGTCATAACACCCAACCGCCAGATATCGTAGTCATGATATATAGCAGTGGCAAGTAGGATCTGGATGGAATTAAGCATAGCTTTGAAAGTCTCAACTTTTCCATGTACACCAAGTAATCTTCTCAAGATATACTTGCTCCTGATGGGGATTTAATCCTTCAGATAAAGCAACCAAAGTCCATATTTTGTTGGTGTATAAGGATTCCATCTCAGATTGCTAAGCATCCAGCCATTCTCACAGAGTCCCCACTCCTGATGGCCTGCTCGAAACTAGTTGGGTCATCATCTCATGATGCAATCCTCTCTCCCACTGTCATAGAGAAACCGAAGTATCTCTCAGGTGGATGAGGAACCCTACCAGATCGGAGGAGAGGCTGAGGTTTGTTGGAAACTATTAAATCCTCCGGTTCTACCAAATCATCAGCTGCAGTTTATTTTAGCTGGAACTACTTCCAGTTCTACCTTATGACCACTAATTTCTTCACAAGAAATTCCCTTTTTCTCAAGAAGTGGTATGTCGAGAAATAAAATATCTTTTGTTCCTCGGTGTGGTAGAAGATATTCCCTTGCAAATACTTGGGATATCCAACAAACTTCCACAGAACTGACCTTGTCTCGAGCTTGTCCGGATTTTGCTTTTGACATAGGCCGGACTACCCTAAATCTTAACATCTTTAAGAGATGGGCTCTTCCCATACCATATCATATGGAGTGGTAGGCATCTGATTTGGTTGGAACCCTATTCAATAGGTATGCAATTTCTCAAGTGCATAACTCTAAAAGAAAATAGGCAACTCAGTAGTACTCATCATAGAGCACACCATATCGAATAGGATGCGATTGCTCCGCCCCGATACACCGACGTGCTGTGGTGTATTCGGAGGAGTAATGCTGAGAGAGAATCTCATTCTCCTTTAGAATAGTCCAGTAATTCTGTGCTCAAGTATTCTCCTCCTTGATCACATCAAAGGACATAATACTTATACCCGTTTTTGGTTCTCTACTTCTAACTTATATTCTGTGATTATCTCAAAAGTTTTGGACTTGTGTTTCAACAGGAACATATGTCTGAATCTTGAGAGATCATCAGTGAATGTAATGAAGTACAAAGAACCTGTCCTGGTATATGTAGACATGGGACTATCATACATCAGCATTTATCAATCCCAAGAGTTCATTAACTCTTTCTTTATTTCTTAAACGGAGTTATGGTCATCGTATCTTTATGACATGACTGGCAAGTTCTTACAAGATGTAAATCCAAACTAATTTAAATATGCATCTTTATGTAACTTCAGCTAATCGGGTCGCATTGATATGACCTAGTCTACAATGCCTCAAGAAGGATTCGTTCATTTCTGAACTCTTTCTCTTGTGTGTGTTCTATACATTAAGAACTGTGGTTTGATTTAGAACGTCTATGCTTTTAGATAACGTGCCTGATCCGATCAACTCTTGATATAGGAAATGTTCAAAACATTATCCAACAATACAAAATTATATCTTTCTTTACTAATAAAGAAACTGATATGATATTGTATATCAGGTTCGGTATCTAATAACATTCGTTCAGAATCAATGTATTCTGGTAATACAAGGTGATAACTGCCAACAGACTTGGCTGCAACACTTGCATCATTTCCAACTCTTGAAACTTATCACCCGTTCTCAGTTCTCTACCTATCTGTAGCCCATGTAAAAAATTACATTTGCGGGATCCTGATCCGGTATCTCATACCCAGGACGTAAAGGATACTGAGAAACGGTTCTCGGTAATGAACACACCCGAAGAAGATGCATCAGCATATACTTTCTTTGTTTGGGCGGCACGAGAATTCTGGTAATCCCCTATTTCCTGCTCTGTCTTATAACAATTATAAGTTGGAGCGGAACCAACGTTCCCCAGCGCAGTAGAACAAGCGGATTCGGTCAATACATCCATATTATTATCTTGATTAAGGCGTGACATGGTCGCTACCTGGAGAGAGATAGAAGAAAACACTTAGCGTATGCTCTTACAAGATTAGATTCGTTATTAATATATCTAATTAGGATGTCTCCCACTGTTTCAATCAAATCTTCCTTCAAACCCTAAAAGGAAAGACTAGCCGAGATTAATTACACCCTACAAGTTCACCAATCTTTCAGCCAGGCCAGTATCGATACTTTGAGGGAGGTTCCCCGTGCTTTCGCACGGACCTAATTAAAATAAACCTCATTTTCCCAGAGGCTTAACCCCGTTGACACCTTTCTAGACACCTACTTGATCGGCTAATTGTAATGTGTAAAACTCTCCCAGGAGTAACTCTTACTCGCCGCGGGTATCGGGATCCAACTATCTTATAGAAGGCATGCAATCTCATTGCAAATTTCAACTCTTGAAATTCCCAATAATATTTTACCCCTAGCGTCCTATGACCTTGACGGAGGTCAATAAACCATAGGCTGCTAGTCAAGTTCTACCCGTCATTTCCTGATTGAATTAAACCCATCCGTACGACCCTTGACGGAGGTCAACAAGGCCGCACGACTACCCTAAAACAATCGCATCATATGCAGCAGATAAATACTAGTCAGCTACCGCACACTACGCCTTGACGGAGGTCAACAAACGTAGCACGAATACTAAGTAGGACTTATCTGAAATGACGGAGGGCTACGGCAGGTTTTTAAGAAAACCATGAGCGTAATGAACTTGATATCGTTGTAGAATCAAATGATTTAAATGGAGTGTTTTTGAGGCCTTTACTAGTTTTGCTAAAGAGGTCACTTCCGGTGAAGGGATCGTCGGCTCTTTCCTTATCGAATAAGGTGCAGGATATTTCACAAATACCACTGTGGAAAGCAAAAACAATAGAAGCAATCAAAAGACAAACCGATGGTTGTACCAGTTATTGCTAAAGAGGTCACTCCCGGTGAAGGGATCTCAGCTCTTTCCTTATCGAATAAGGTGCTGGATGTTCTGCAAGGAACACCGCTATGCAAAGCAAGAACTAGAGCTACCTGTTTTTGAAAATTCGATTCCACTACATCTTTAGGTTTCTTTTATTTCATTAATCTCATTAATGAAGTCCCATTTATTTATGCTTCACAAGCACCACATTTGAAACGAAATTAACAATATACAATATATATCTCATATATATAATATAAACATTCATCTCATGCAGTAATATGATCTCATCACAGAACATTGCAGCAGAAGAACATATATGAAATATTGGATATACTAGGAGGTCCGTGTTTTAATACGAGCTTGTATAAAACACGGATTCCACGGTCGCGATGAATAGCCAATCCTACACCCTTAGACCCCTACGAGAGCGGCAAGCAACCCTATCAATTCTAGAGTTAGGACACCCAGTCTCGACTCCTCGAGATGGTCTCCCACTGGACCCTAGAACCCGGTTACTTGTGCTCCCCGCCTTGGGTCTATCCTAATGCGGAAAAGTAAATAATATACAATGGTGACATCATCCTCAACCCGGAAGTGCCCCAATAAAAGAATATTACATACAATGAATTTTACATGAATGAAAATAAAAACCCTCATCTCAAATAAAACCCCCGGCTATTCAAAACATGACGATCCAATATAACATATCACAGCAACACATAATATCACATGTCATCAATGTAAGTAAATATGCGTATCCCAATTGTCGTTGATGTATAGCAACGAAACCGGCGATACACCACATATTACGCTTACGGTCACAGAAAAGAAAGTGTAAAACAACAACAGTTGGAATCCACAACCTCCTTAGACATCTCATGCCTAACCATATGAATTCCTTAGACATCGCATGCCTAACAATTATAAACCCCGCATTTTAGTCTCAATCTCGAAAACACTTTTCAATATCTAGTCGGGCAATTCAACAAGATTCCCGACATTCTGATCGAATGCTCGTCGGAAACTTTAGTAGATGGCCGCACCCCCGGATGCCGTCGATGGAATGCACTAAGGCGGAACACCGCTGCTGCGAGCACCCGAACGGATGCTTTTGGCGATGGGGTTCTCCTACAGTCACTTGGTCGGGGCTATGGGGAGTGGCTATCTATTAAGTTTACTTGGCGAGTATCCGCGTACGCTACATGATTGCGACGGACTTTTGATCACATCAAAATTCCGTGGCAACCGATCAAATGAGACTAAATACTGCTAGATTTATAACATTCAAATTAGTTATTTCATAACTACTTGTGGATTCCAAATATTGTATCAGATTCCAGATAAATAGATAATGTTAAACTTTCCGATTGAATAAACAAACACCCAAGATTTCCCATATAGTTCTCAACACTTGAAATTAGTTTAAAAGCATCCATCACATGCCACAGTACCAATGGTCCAGCCGTAGAAGGGTCAAACCAACGCCTCACATGTGGCAACGCCGTACTGCCCCAAACCCTAAGGTTTAAAGGTGGTTCAGACGGTCACATAATCGAGTTAAGGTTTGTGTTCTTCTAGAGGGTCCACCACGTTACTTGCACGACTTTGAACGTTCTTTAACTAAGGAAAAATCTAACACTTGGAAATTTTCCGACAGGGGAAAAAGTGAGTTATTGATATCCGTTCGAACTTTTTAACACGTTCTAAATTACCCGGAAAAACTTAAACGAAGTTAAACTTTCCAATCGAATCAACGAGTTTCCAATATGTCCCAAAAAGCTCAACACTTTAGTAGAATTAAAAATTCCCAGAAGCATGAAAAAGTACCCAAGAATAAATCCCTGAAGTATTAGCCCATAATTCCTAATGTTGGCCGCGGAACCACCGCCAAACGCATGGTTTGGCCGCGGTTCCGCAGTCCTTTGAGGGAGTTAGGGCTTCGTACTTCACAGTAATTTTTAGAATTCGCTGCAAGATTTTCTGAGTATTTTTAATATGAAAATTGCAACCTTTGAATTTTTTTTCAGAAACTAGGATTTATCGGGGTTTCGGAGTTCGATCGGACTTCAAACTTCGCCCACATATTGCCTAATGCTCTAGCTTGGCTCTGATACCACTGTAGGGTTAGTTTAGCACCTTAGCAAGGTTTTGGCAAGCATCAATCATGCCACTTTAAAATTTTTGGGGTGCTAAACAAACCCTAACTAAGATCTTAACTAGAGAATTAGGATAAACAAGCATGTAAACAACTTTACATTTACGAGTTAGGGATTACAACCTTTGTAGTCCGTTCCACCACTTCAAAAGCTCCGTGTTGAGGTCTCTTCACTGCGATCATCGAGTACCCAGACTCAAGAGAGGCTTCATGAAGAGAAAGATGCAAGCTTACTTCCAATCATCAACAACTAAGATGATCTACCTTGAAGAATCTCAAACCCAAGCTCATGCTTCACTAATCAAGTATTAGCAAAGCAAACACCCTAATCTAAGTGGTTAGAATAGATGAGGATGATGAAGTAGGAATTTAGCTCTATTTTTTTTTTCAATTTCTCACTCATTATCATCACATGTCAAAAAACTAGAAACTTTTTCATGCAAGAAGAAGGAAGAAGAAGAAGCAATTACTTTGTGATGAATAATGAATTCCTTGGTTGTGCTTACAAATCAACCATGAGTTAAGAAAGAAGGGCTTAACTCATGTAGAGAATTAACTAGAGTAAAGGGTTTGGGTTGGGTTAGAAAATATCAACACAAAATATCTTAGCAAAAAAACAAAAAGAAGTTTCTTGAAGCTTCATGCAAAAGCTAACCCAAATGCTAACCCAAATCAAACCCTAACTTGTTTAAACTCCACAAATCATGTTGCATTTGTAACCCTAACTTGTTACAATATTATATATCACATATATAATACATTTTTGTAACAAAATAAAATAATACAATTAACATATATCACATATATATCAATGTATTATCCAAGTGAGAAAAAGAATTTTTAAGTGAGCTTATATTAGTTAATGTAACTTAATATATCATATATATAATTATACATTAAATTATCGAATCAACACTTGATCCGATAATCCGGCTATATCGCATATAACCGACTAATATAATCTTTATCAGTTCATCGAATCAACACTTGATCCGATGACCCGGCTATATCACATATACCCGGCCGATATCTCATATCGGGAGAATATAATACGGTATCGCATAAACGTATTATTCCCGGTCCCGCACATATCACATATGTGCTCCTACTCCGTTTTGCCTGAGCCAGGAAACCTCTGTGTAGGACTCTAAAGAATCGTCAATACGCCGGCAGTAGGTGATAATCATATCAAACTCCTACAAGCTGCAAGCGGTCAGCTAAACGTAACAGCCATCCAGGTATTGAGAAATCAGAAGATCAACAAGCAAGCCTGTACATTTTCCCATGAATCTAACCAGTAACACTGCCGTACAGTCCGGTCTCTTCGTCTGATATGTCGCATATCTCACCTAGGGGTGGTAAACGTCAGACCCCAGTAGCTTGATAAGTCGTGTCGATACGAGGTCTATAACAGTTCGAGAAAGTACTGATAACAATTATCAGTAAATCTCAGCAACCCTGACCAGGGATTTCCAGTTATAGCCAATCGAACACAGTGCAATATCAACTCCCTATACCGGGAGAGACGAAACCCCTCCTATCGCTCATCGCTTCCATGTGATTCAGGACTGTACCCAAAAGCCACCGTTTTTCACGTCCTCTTGGACGTGGTATGATGGAAATCAAAGCACAGTGGGAATCACACAAGACTCTGTGACGATATCGGGTCTACAGACTAACCTGTACCAGTGTCACCAGAGAACCGCCATCTGACGTGAGGTATAATACCATTTGGGAGTTCTCGGCGAGTCCGTCCAGTGTACCCATTCTCCACCGAGCACCCGTATACCTTCTATGATGTCAAACACCAATGGATATGGGATCATCCATCGCCCATCATATGGGTCAAGAAGCGCATACGCTAGTCTACTCTGGAGTATCGATGCCCTGTCTCGGTACTCCCACGACTAGGAACATTTGAAGGATGTACTTAGCGACTACCCTGTCCCCACTAGTATGATCTGCATCATAGTCCTGGTAGTCAAGTACTCATCCTAAGGACTTTATCAACATGTAACATAGAGACAATTAGAGTACATGTTAAGATAAAGAGTAACCAGATAGCATACTATCATGTCGAGCAAGAAAGTCCTCCTTATATATGTCCAAGCATCCACTACAATATACAACGTATGTACAGTAATGGCCTCTAGGGCATACATATAACTAACAAGGCTCAGTGAGTGCGAAAGAATGTCGTAGGGTTCCTCCCAATGGTGTGATGAACACCAATCCTATCCCCGCTTTTATCTCCGGGACGCTTGATTTGCCGGAGGTCCTTATTGATGAGGCTCCATCGAAGTAGAGCTCCCAATAGAGCTCGTTATCCTCGAGGTGAAACACTTGTTCGTCGGATAACTCGTAATTTAGCGGTAACCCTTCTTGTATGGGATAAGCTACGAGGAAGTCAGCGAGGGCTTGCCCTTTTACTGCTTTCTGAGGAGTATAGACCATGTCGAACTCAAGTAGCAAGACAGCCCATCTTTCCATTCTGCTGGCTAGGCTTTCCTTGGTCATTAAGAATTTAAGCGGGTCGACCTTAGAGATCAGCATAACCTGATAAGCGAGCAGATAGTGCCTCAGCTTCTTCACAGTGAATATCAAAGCCAGACGTTGCTTTTCGATTGGGGAATAGTTGTATTCCACCCCAACAAAAGTTCGACTGAGGTAGCAGAGGGCATTTTTTCCCTCCTCATTGTCCTGGGCAATGAGTGCACCGAATGACTCATCTAACGCGGTAGTATAGAGGATCAAAAGTTTATTTAGAATGGGAGAAGCAAGCATTGGAGGGTGCAACAGATACTGTTTGATGCTTCCGAACGTTTCTTAACATTCAGTGTCCCAAACAAAAAGAGATCCTTTCTTCATGAGCTTTGAGAAGGGCCTACATCTTTCCGATAGGTTCGAAATGAACCTCCGTATATAAGCGAGCTTGCCTTGAAAAGATCTTAGCTGTGTCAGATTCTTTGGAGGAGGCATCTCCATGATGGCATTTATCTTTGATGGGTCAACTTCGATCCCCCGATGTCGGACTATGAAGCCCAAGAATTTCCCAATGACACACCAAAAGCACACTTCAAAGGCTTCATCTTTAGATCGTGTCACGCCCCGCTTCCCAAAGTATGCCTAAATGGGCACGTGACATAGCCAACCATGCTACCTGTGGGTAGGAAGTATCCATCCACAGTCACATTACGGCTGTAGAGATATCAAGAACAAAATAAAACTATCTAAAACATGTCCATAATCCAAGATAACATGAGTCAAGAATAAATAAATGCAGAAGCGAAAGATCCAATACAAATAACTGGAATGTATGTCCCATAATGCGGGCTCACATCAGGAATAAAAATGCGGAAAAGAAAAACTAACTACTGCTGACACTCACAGCTCAGCCTGTCGGCTGAAGTACTCCTGCTCGGACTGCAACAGCGGTACAGAATCTGGGCCATGCAAAACCCAAACGTCAGTGCGTCATGTCATCAAGTAATAAAATTTAAACAGGGTAGCAGGCAATGCAATATAAACATGAATAAAGCAAGGGTAACAATAATATACGTCAGAGCAGTGCAGGGTAGTGTGCAGTGGGTAAACTAAACCGTTCTATCAGGTTCTAAAGTCTTTGAAACCATATAATGTAATCCTCATCGTAACTCGTCGGTAGTTATTCCATAACGCCCGGAAAGACGTCAAACAATAGGTATTCCGTAACGCCCGGAAAAACGGCAAACAATGGATATTCCGTAACGCCCGGAAAAACGGCAAACAATGGGTATTCCGTAACGCCCGGAAAAACGGCAAACAATGGGTATTCCGTAATGCCCGGAAAAACGGCAAACAATAGGATGGCCCTTAGAGTTACATTCGGTTACAATACTGATTTCCCCATACCCCCGAGTTATATGTGTAAGTCAAGTCAGGTATCCCGAAATCAAGAAACTAATGCCAACGCAGGATCAAGTAAACAGGTTTGTCTGGATAGACAACAGGAACGGTCCGTGAGGACTACATGTCAGGTTTGTTGGCATTAGACACAAGATCAGGTAACGGGTCAGGTCATGGTACATCAGGTCAAGTCAAGCAGTATACGGTACCATGTCGGGTAGATCAATATATATGTAGCAAGTCAGGTCAAGATGTAAACAATATCATGGGTGTGCTCATACTCAGTCACATAATCAGGCATGGTTATCAACAGCATGATCTAAGCAATGAATTAAGCAATAGGCAGATTCATTCAATTAGCAGTACGGTTATCAATTGTGTCACAGAAATGATTTTAAACATTATAAGAATGCAGTATGACAATTATAGCCATTTAATCATGTTAACAAGTTTAAGACTTCATGGATGCAATGATATATTTCTATAAGTCCCATGGATGAAATCACAGTTTAAGCAGGTTAAATGTACACGAATGTCCGAATGAAGTAAAACAATAAATAAAGTACCATAGGCTACGTCATTAGTGAAAATGTAATTAAAACATGTAATTGTGGTTATAAGGTTCCATACAGTAATTGCAAATAGTAGGTTTCACATTTGGAAGTTAAAATGACATATAACAATATTGACATGAAAATGGGAAATTATAATACCAAAGTTAAATTGTGGGTTTTAGGGTGTCATTAATTATAAGTAAATATTGTTTAGCATGTAGCAAGGGTTACTTGCCTCGACGGGTCGCGAACCGGGAATACGGAACGATAAACGTCAGCGGGGAATCTCGCGACGGTCGCACGGTTCATGGAATGAACCCAAACGACGAACAAAGGAACCACACGGGTCGGGGTACCTCGCTGGAACGTCGGGTCACATATTCGGCATTGTCGGATTCCGGCCGAGGAATGAACAGTGAATGTCAAAAGTTGCACAAATAAAAGAATGGAAAAATAAAGAAGAAAGGGAAGGAGGATGGAGAGGGAAGGCTTACAAGGGTCGTACGAAGGCCGGGGCACGGAGGCGAGGCCGTCGGCGGCGACAGATCCGGCGGTCCAACGTGCGCAGGGGGTGTGCAGGTGGCCGCGGCGATGGTGCAGGGTGCGCGGGAACGTGGGAAAGGAAGAAGGAGGGTGCAGAGGAGATGAAAGGGCGAGGAGTCGAGGGGTCTGGTGACGTGGTGTCGGGGCTGCGGCGGCGAGGAGGGAGGCGACGATAGGGTTTCTCGTGGGTTAGGGTTAAAAAAAAGAGAAAGGGAAGAAGAGAGAATATATATAGAGGGAAGAGAGAGAAAATAGAGAGAGAGAGAGAGAGACGGGTAGAGAGAGATGAGAGATAGAGAGAGAGAGGAGGGATAGAGAGAGAGATGGGGTAATGAGGTGGGGCCCACGGGTTAAGTGGAGAGATTGGATTGGCTGAGGGAAAATTTTGGAGGATAAAATGAAACGGAAAAATATTTAAAGGGATTTAAAGATTTGCGTGAACAGTAACTATATAGTTAAGAAAATATATTCTCCTGTTTAAGTATACTAAAATTTGGGATTTTGGCGCAAAATAAAACATTTCCAAATCGCGCCGGGGTCGGGTCTAGAAACTTGAAATTGAAATAATAGGATTTTAAGCGGGATCAAAAATTTAAAATGAAGTGTTTTATGATCAAAAAGCATACCCCCAAAACGGTCACACGTACGTGCGCGTAGCCGTCCAAACTCGCCCGTTTCATTGAACGGGACGAGAACACGACGCACGGACGCAACAACGGGGTTAGGAGTGTCAAGTAGGCCAAGATGAATATTTTTAATTTTATTTTCGATGCCATAAATTGTTATATGCAGAAATGAATTTGCCGGGTAAAATTTACAGTAAATGACAATCAAGCAAGATAAGTGAAAAGAGTACCACATTACGCTCAAACAGTAACTGAAATTAGTACCATTGGGCTCGGGTGTTACATTATACCCAACTACAAAAGAATTTCGTCCTCGAAATTCCAAGAACACAAGATAGACGCAACAACTATAAGAAAAGATGAGGAAACTTCTGTCGGATCTCGTCTTCTCGTTCCCAAGTGGACTCTCCATGCGAGCGATTTCCCCAAGAAACAAGCACAAGAAGGATCATCTTGTTCTTAAGAACCTTTTCCCCTCGCTCCACAATTTCAATCGGTCGCTCCTCAAAAGTCAAGTCTTCTCGTACTGTTAGCTCCGAATGATTCAATACATGCGTTTCATCTCGAACATACCTACGGAGTTGAGATATGTGAAACACATCGTGCACATTCGCCAAGGACTGCGGTAACGCCAAACGATACGCTTCCTCCCAACACGCTCCAAGATCTCAAAGGGTCCAACGAATCGAGGACTGAGCTTTTCTCGACTTCCAAAACGAATCACCCCTCTAGTCGGTGATATCTTCAAGAATACCAAATCACCCACGGCAAACTCTAGAGGTCTTCTTGACGTGTCTGCCCAACTCTTCTGTCGGTCTTGTGCTGCCTTCATATGATTTCTGATAGTGTTAACCTTCTCAATGGTCTGCACAACCAAATATGGTCCCAACAATCTTCGTTCACCACATCGTCCCAGCAAACGGGTGAACGGCACTTACGACCATACAATGCTTTAAATGGAGCCATCTGGATAGTTTCCTGAAAACTGTTGTTGTAAGAAAACTCCACCAAATGTAGATGATCCTCCCATGAACCCTTGAAGTCCAACATGCATGCTCTCAATATATCTTCAAGAGTTTGGATTGTTCTCTCCAACTGACCATCAGTTTGAGGATGATAAGCTGTGCTAAACTTCAATCGAGTCCCCAAACTTTCCTGTAGACTCCGCCAAAAGTATGATAAGAACCGAGTGTCCCGATCGGACACGATGCTCACCGGTACTCCATGCAACCTTACAATCTCCTGCATGTACCGCTCCGCCAAAATCTCTGTTGATTGACCAACCCGGAAAGGAATAAAGTGAGCTGCCTCAGTCAATCGATCAAAAAAAAAATCACCCATACTGCATTGTTGCCTCATATTAAGCTCCTTCTGCGTGAACACATACTTCAAGCTCTTATGATCAGTAAAACTTCGACCCTTTCGCCTAAAAGGTAGTGTCTCCAAATCTTCAACGCGAAAATCACTGCCGCAAGCCCCAAGTCATGCGTTGGGCAATTCTTCTCATGGGTCTTCAACTGTCTCGATTGGTATGCTACAACCTTCCCATGCTGCATCAAACACATCCCAATCCTTTCCCAGATGCGTCGCTGTGAAACACCAATTCTCCGGAATTGTCTGGCACGGTCAGAATAGGGGCGGTTATCAACTTCTGTTTCAACGTCTCAAAAGCTAACGCACATTTGTCCGTCCACTCAAAATGTACCTCCTTGTGCGTAAGCTTGGTTAACGGCTCTGCCAAACGAGCAAAGTTCTTCACAAATCTTCTGTAATACCCGGCGAGTCTAAGAAAACTTCTTATCTCTGCAACATTCTTTGGAATCGGCCAATCTCGTACTGCTGCAATCTTTTCTGGATCGACGGCAATTCCATCGCCAGACACAATATGCCCCAAAAACTTTACTTCCTCCAGCCAAAACTCGCCCTTACTCATCTTCGCATAAAGCTTCTCCTGTCTCAACGTTTGCAGTGCGATCTTCAAATGCTCAGCATGCTCTTCAAAACTCTTCGAGTAAACCGGAATATCGTCAATGAATACCACAATAAACTGGTCCAAGAATGGTGAAAAGATTCGGTTCATCAAGTCCATGAATACTGCCGGCGCATTTGTTACTCCGAAGGGCATCACTAAGTACTCGTAATGTCCATACCGAGTTCGGAACGCCGTCTTGCAAATATCTTCTACTTTCACTCGAACCTGATGATATTCGGATCGCAAATCCAGCTTCGAGAATACTCTCGTGCCACTAAGCTGCTCGAAAAGTTCTCCAATGCGAGGGATAGGGTACTTGTTCTTAATAGTCATCCGGTTTAATTCTCGATAGTCGATGCACATCCTTCTTATGTCATCTTTCTTCTTTACTGGAAGAACTGGAGCTTCCCAATGCGAATTACTACTTCGAATCCAGCCCTTCACAAGTGATTCCGTAACCTGTTTCTTAACTTTTTCCAACTCCACTGGTACCACTGGGTAATACGCTTTGGATACTGGCGCTGCACCAGGAACAAGATCAATTGCGAACTCCACGTCTCGCTTCGGCGGTAATCCCGAGATGTCCTCGAACTCGTCCATGAACTTTCAAACTACAGATGGTGCTTCGTCTTTAACAATCCTTGCCGATGGAAGAACATTAGTTGTCGGCCTAGCCTAAACTCGACTGGCCTGACAAAACTGCTTCCTTAAAACAAACCTCTGGATGTCCGGGAATCTGGAAATTCTCTTTCTTTACTCTACGCTTAATGTGAGCGTGGAAAGTGCCGAGAAATCCATTCCCAAGACGATTTCACAATTGCCGGTAACAAACACCAAGGAATCTGCAATTAACTCCCGACCGCCAACAATAACAGAACTATCCTTATATCTTCTATTAGTTAAGATCTTCCCTTTCCCAGTGTGTATGTCCCAAAACTAAACAGGGTCGTGCAATCCTTCGAGTGTATAGTAATAAACTTGGACGACATAAAACAATGGGATGCACTAGAATTGAATAACGCTAATGCGAGAAAACAAAGATCCAGTAGGGTACCTGAAATGACTTCCTCTGGAGCTTTAACCTCTTCAGCCGTCAGGGTAAAGGTTCGAGCTTGATTGGGTCCTCAAGTTATCAGCTTCTGCTCCTGAAACTGTCTCTACGGTGGCTTCTTAGTATCCTCCTTTAACTGTAGCTTCGACGGGCAAGTTTCAATGGTGTGATCCGCTGATCCGCAAATAAGACAAAGTCCAAGCCTCTTACGACAATCTTTGCGATAATGACTCGGTCGCTGGCAGTAATCGCACACTACCCTTCCCTTTTGCTCGGGCAAAACTGGCCTCTTCATTGGTACAACGCCACGCCTGTCCACCGGAATACCCTTGCGTCCATGTGCTCGGTTTGGTGTAAATGTTGGCTTCCGTGCAGTAATGGCTGGCTGCGATGTACCCCCGGTCTTCATAGCTAGCCTCTGCTTCTCTCGGGCTACTGTTAGTACTTGTGAGAAAGTGGTCAAACCCAGGGAGACAATCTGCCTCTGGATGTCTACATCCAAACTGCGCATGAACCTTCTTGCCCTATCAGCATTGTTGGCAACCAAAGGTCCAGCGAATCTACCGAGCCGCGTCCACTCAGCTGCGTGCACATCTACAGGTGCGCCGTTCTGCAAATTTTTCCTCCATTTCCTCCCGTGCAGTCCGTGGGAAGAACTTCTCCAAGAAACTCTTCGAGAAATCCGCCCAACTGATCGGCTTGGGCAAGCGGGTCTCTTCCACAAGCCATCATTCCCGGGCGTAGTCCACTAACTGAATGCGTACCATATCAAATCTTTTCTCATCTGGAATCTGTGCCGCAATAAGCAAGTTCTCTGTGTCAACTAGCCACTGCTCTGCTGGCAACGGCTTCTCCAAACCAGTAAGTGTAGACAGACCCAAACGCCTGAAATCTGCTACGGTCCCTACTCGGTCAATTGGCTTAGCTCCGACATTGTTCACAGACTGTTGAAGGATCTGCAAACCTTCCTGAAATGAGTCCGCTTGCTGCTGGATCAGCTCGGTCTGTTTCTTTTGATTCTCCAGCATTCCTCTTATCACTCCAAGCATGGCGGCTTCATCCACACGCCTTTGATACGTCTTCAAATTCTTATCTGCCATATTCCTGAAATCAAAACACCCAACATTAGCATGATGATAGATTCTGAATATAGATCAAGGCTAGAACTCCAAGATACTTAAATAGAGTGCCGCATTGTAACTATGCCGCGGTATCAAAGCCACAATTACATAACTCCACCTAAGTCGCCTAAGTCCTAGAGATAACAAGGAATCAGGTTTCGAGTCGATATGCAAAGGAAGTTTGCACATCGTAAAAGATATAATCAGGAAGGATGTGATTCAAGAATGGTAAAATGGTCAAAGTGGCAGGACATGTTTCCTAAACACGGGTATTCTGATTCGTGTATTGGGTACAATACCCAACCACAAAAGAGTCAACCCGACTATCCTATGGCTCTGATACCAAAAGAACCATGTCACGCCCCGCTTCCCAGAGTACGCCTAAATGGGCACGTGACATAGCCAACCATGCTACCTGTGGGTAGGAAGTATCCATCCAACGTCACATTACGGCTGTAGAGATATCAAGAACAAAATAAAACTATCTAAAACATGTCCATAATCCAAGATAACATGAGTCAAGAATAAATAAATGCGGAAGCGAAAGATCCAATACAAATAACTGGAATGTATGTCCCATAATGCGGGCTCACATCAGGAATAAAAATGCGGGAAAGAAAAACTAACTACCGCTGACACTCACAGCTCAGCCTGTCGGCTGAAGTACTCCTGCTCGGACTGCAACAGCGGTACAGAATCTGGGCCATGCAAAACGCAGACGTCAACGCGTCATGTCATCAAGTAATAAAATTTAAACAGGGTAGCAGGCAATGCAATATAAACATGAATAAAGCAAGGGTAACAATAATATACGTCAGAGCAGTGCAGGGTAGTGTGCAGTGGGTAAACTAAACTGTTCTATCAGGTTCTAAAGTCTTTGAAACCAAATAATGTAATCCTCATCGTAACCCATCGGTAGTTATTCCGTAACGCCCGGAAAGACGACAAACAATAGGTATTCCGTAACGCCCGGAAAAACGGCAAACAATGGGTATTCCGTAACGCCCGGAAAAACGGCAAACAATGGGTATTCCGTAACGCCCGGAAAAACGGCAAACAATAGGTATTCCGTAACGCCTAGAAAAACGGCAACAATAGGATGGCTCTTGGAGTTACGTTCGGTTACAATACTGATTTCCCCATACCCCCGAGTTATATGTGTAAGTCAAGTCAGGTATCCCGAAAACAAGAAACTAATGCCAACGCAGGATCAGGTAAACAGGTTTGTTTGGATAGACAACAAGAACGGTCCGTGAGGACTACATGTCAGGTTTGTTGGCATTAGACACAAGATCAGGTAACGGGTCAGGTCATGGTACATCAGGTCAAGTCAAGCAGTATACGGTACCATGTCGGGTAGATCAATATATATGTAGCAAGTCAGGTCAAGATGTAAACAATATCATGGGTGTGCTCATACTCAGTCACATAATCAGGCATGGTTATCAACAGCATGATCTAAGCAATGAATTAAGCAATAGGCAGATTCATTCAATTAGCAGTACGGTTATCAATTGTGTCACAGAAATGATTTTAAACATTATAAGAATGCAGTATGACAATTATAGCCATTTAATCATGTTAACAAATTTAAGACTTCATGGATGCAATGATATAATTCTATAAGTCCCATGGATGAAATCACAGTTTAAGCAGGTTAAATGTACACGAATGTCCGAATGAAGTAAAACAATAAATAAAGTACCATAGGCTACGTCATTAGTGAAAATGTAATTAAAACATGTAATTGTGGTTAAAAGGTTCCATACAGTAATTGCAAATAGTAGGTTTCACGTTTGGAAGTTAAAATGATATATAACAATATTGATATGAAAATGGGAAATTATAATACCAAAGTTAAATTGCGGGTTTTAGGGTGTCATTAATTATAAGTAAATATTGTTTAGCATGTAGCAAGGGTTACTTGCCTCGACGGGTCGTGAACCGGGAATACGGAACGATAAACGTCGGCGGGGAATCTCGCGACGGTCGCACGGTTCACGGAATGAACCCAAACGACGAACAAAGGAACCACACGGGTCGGAGTACCTCGCTGGAACGTCGGGTCACGTCGTCGGCATCGTCGGATTCCGGCCGAGGAATGAACAGTGAATGTCAAAAGTTGCACAAATAAAAGAACGGAAAAATAAAGAAGAAAGGGAAGGAGGATAGAGAGGGAATGCTTACAAGGGTCGTACGAAGGCCGGGGCACGAAGGCGAGGCCGTCGGCGGCGACAGATCCGGCGGTCCAACGTGTACAGGGGGTGTGCAGGTGGCCGCGACGATGGTGCAGGGTGCGTGGGAACGTGGGAAAGGAGGAAGGAGGGTGCAGAGGAGATGAAAGGGCGAGGAGTCGAAGGGTCTGGTGACGTGGTGTCGGGGCTGCGGCGGCGAGGAGGGAGGCGACGATAGGGGGGTTTCTCGTAGGTTAGGGTTAAAAAAAAAGAGAAAGGGAAGAAGAGAGAATATATATAGAGGAGAGAGAGAGAAAATAGAGAGAGAGAGAGAGACGGGTAGAGAGAGAGAGGAGAGATAGAGAGAGAGATGGAGTAATGAGGTGGGGCCCACGGGTTAAGTGGATAGATTGGATTGGCTGAGGGAAAATTTTGGAGGATAAAATGAAACGGAAAAATATTTAAAGGGATTTAAAGATTTGCGTGAACAGTAACTATATAGTTAAGAAAATATATTCTCCTGTTTAAGTATACTAAAATTTGGGATTTTGGCGCAAAGTAAAACATTTCCAAATCGCGCCCGGGTCGGGTCCAGAAATTTGAAATTGAAATAATAGGATTTTAAGCGGGATCCAAATTTTAAAATGAAGTGTTTTATGATCAAAAAGCATACCCCCAAAACGGACACACGTACGTGCGCGTAGCCGTCCAAACTCGCCCGTTTCACTGAACGGGACGAGAACACAACGCACGGATGCAACAACGGGGTTAGGGGTGTCAAGTAGGCCAAGATGAATATTTTTAATTTTATTTTAGATGCCATAAATTGTTATATGCAGAAATGAATTTGCCGGGTAAAATTTACAGTAAATGACAATCAAGCAAGATAAGTGAAAAGAGTACCACATTACGCTCAAACAGTAACTAAAATTTATAGCATTGGGCTCGGGTGTTACAGATCGTGTTCCTTTAGGCAGGTGAAAACGGTCCTAAGATCTCGGATGTGATTGGCCTTGGCTTTAGTCTTAACGACCAAATCATCAACATAACATTCGATGACTTTATAGATTAAGTCATCAAAGATTTTGGTCATTGCCCTTTGATATGTGGCGCCCGCATTCTTCAGTCCGAACGGCATCACCTTGTACCAGTATATTTCGATCGGGGTTCAAAATGCTGTGTGTTTCTTATACTCGGGCGATATCTTGATCTAGTTATATCTAGATGAGCCATCCATGAAGATGAACAGCTCATAATTTGAGATGTCATCGACCATCATTTCCATGACCGGTAGCGGGAAGTCATCTTTAGGGCATGCCTTGTTGAGGTCCCAGAAATCGACGCAAACTCGGATCTGCCCATTTTTTTCTTCACTGGGACGATGCATGTGATCCAGTCCGCATATTTCTCTTCTCTGATGAAGCCAGCATCGATATGTTTCTTAGTTTCCTCGATGACCTTTTCTTCTAGCTTCCTTCTCATTCTTCGAGGAGCTTGTTTGATTGGCTTGGCATCAGGAGATATAGCCAACTTATGCACGACCACTTCAAGAGAAAGGCCAGGCATTTCTTTGTACGTCCGCGCGAAGCAGTTAGCGAACTCATGCAACAGGACAACTATCTGCTCTTTTATTTCCTCTGACAAGAGTTAGCCGATGTAGGTTGGCCTTGGATTATCGGGCATTCCCAAGTCGATCTCGGTTAGCTCGTAGAAGGTTGCTTGTCCGCCATCTTTAAGCTCTCGAGGGGCTTTTTCTGGCTCGGCTAGCTCGTCGTCATCATTTGACCTTTCGCTGGCTTCACCAATATGGATCATATAGCATGCTTTGGAATTAGGCTGAATGAAACTTATGCCCCGTCTATCTGGAATTCGTCCATCGATGAGTTCTCAGACCTGAGGTGGATGCCACAGCCCTTCATAAAACTTCATTTTGGAGTCTGTTTGGTATAACCGACATCCGCAATTTTTAAAATATTCCCGCATCTCGGAAGCATAGTATCTGGAATTGAGGACGGCTCTTATGCCTCTCTCATAGGGAAGGCATGTCACGAAAAAATCGTTCACGTGCATGATAGGATTTGACCCATAAAACAGGATGCCCTTCTGTCCACTCTTTCTTCCGGAAACGTAGAAGGTTTTCAGCAGATCCACGGTGGAGACTGACAACACATCGAGCTCTTTGCACATCTGTTCCGGCACTCTTATGATGGCTAAGAGCCCTTCTGTAATTTAGAAGGTTTCTCTTAGCTTCGCCTTTTGCATGAAAGCCCAATCTGTACATCTATAGCAAGACAGGTCCTCTTCCTGTGATTCGTCAGTGTCGCCGCCTTCAGTGTCGCTGTCTAAATGAGGGCGAATTTCGCTGACGGATGGGCCTTCAATATTAGACTCGTCCGTATCGCTACCGAAATGAGGGCGAGTTTTACGGAAGGACGGACTTCCACCGTCGGACTCATCAGTGGCAATGCCAAAACGCGGACTCACTTGGGGATTTTTGCTTTTGAAAGTGACAGTCGGCTTAGATTGTCTTTTGAGTTTCGGAAACATTCTGCCCTTGGTCAGCTGTAGCTCAGCACTTTGGGGGTTCATAAAATACCGAGAATCTTCATATCGGATTTCATGCACACCGAATGGATGGATGTCTCCGTCAATATGTCTTTCTTCGCCATTTTTTGTATACTTTATGCACTGATGGAGAGTTGACAGAACGATGCCGTAATCGTGGAGCCATGGCCGTCCTAGAAGAATCTTATAAGATGTGTCGGCGTCGATCACTTATATTTTAGCTTCAGTTTGCAGATCCCCAAACCTGATCGGCAGAGTTATGGATCCCATAACTTGCTGGCAATATTGATTAAAGTCTTGAATGACAATCCTTTCCCTTGACAGGCGTCGAACGTCCATTGACAAACTCTTCAGAGTCCGCAAGTTCATGATATTCACTGAGGATCTCGGATCAATCAATATGCGATTAATCTGATTTCCGTCGTTGTACCGGTTACGTAAAGCAGCTGGTTATGCTCAGCTGTTCTCAGTAGTAGTTCTTCGTCCTTAAACATGACCGTAGAGGCATGCAGAGTGTACTGGGCCTCTCTCATATTATTTTCTGCAAAACGAGCCTGATACCGCTCGGGGTTTTGCAGGGCATGAATGAGAACATCTTTGAGCTCCTTGGATAGAACCAGAGTATCATATATACTTGAGAGAGACGGAAGCTTCCGGAGATGAGCGAAGACATTATAGTCCACTGGGGAAGAACTCGAGTTTTCATGAGCAACCTCTCCACCATTTTCTTCATTAGCGACTTATTTTTCCTTCCCTTTTGGGGCATTGCCTTGATTTGGCGGTAGTGCCTTACCGCTTCTAAGCTGGATTTGGTTAGCCTTCGTGGCAAGCTCCTCGTCCTCCTTGGAAAAACAGAGTTTTTCCTCATTGTCGCTACTAAGGTAGATGACGTAGTAGGTCACTATAGGAATCTCGTCATTGGAGTCTTCTTTTAACTCCTCCAGAATCTCAGCCGCTTCTATGGGGAAGAACTCATTCAATTGAATTAGAGTTCTTTCCTTTTGTTCATAGTCTTCAAGAGAATTGATATATTTTTGAATGGTCGATCTCCCCGCATACTTTTTTTTGCGTCGAGTTGCACTTTTCTTCTTCTTGAGCTTTTTGGATTTTAAGCCTGATCGAGCTGAATTAGCAATTGGAATGGTGGCCTTCTTCTGCCCTTCCCATTCAGTTCTGGGCTCTTTCTGAAGCAGTTTTAATATCTTCTTCGTCTTTTTGGACTTGTGCATGCTCCATGGAGGCTGCGGCGAGTCATTTTCATTCCTCAGGGTAGCGGGTTCAGCTGTCTACTCCCAGAAGGCTTCAGCTTGTGTTTGTATAAAATTAGTGGTTGCAGCTTGATTGTTCACCAACACACTCTTGGACAGCTCGATCTCTCTGGTCTTGTATTGCTTTTTGACCCAGTCTTTGAAAATGTAGCAATCCTCGATCGCATGGCTCAGTACTCTGTGGTACGGGCAATACAGCAGATTGTCGGTCATTTTTGCTTCATGAGGTCTCTTTGACTCTGGCAATTGTAGATCGTTGTTCAAAGCATCTTTGAATATCTTGCAGACCTTGTCCCTTCTTAAAGAGTAGACTTTGTTCTTTTTCTCCTCTAGTAAATTCCCTTCTCCTCCTAGCATTGGTTTTCGAGACCAGTCTATTTTTGATCTGCTCGTCTTTCGCTTATCTTCATTTTCAGAAGCATTGGAAGTGTTGGTATTGTTGGAGCTCCCGGCTTTACGGTTGTCATCCTTTCAGCTTTTCCAAGGCTTGTCACCCTGAGAATCCACGGTAGACTCTTGCTTCGAGCGTTCCAACAATTCTACAATCTTGGTCACCTCTTGAAACGTCTTCAGGCCTGCTGTACATAAGAATGGTACCATCCAATTGTTGAGGTTCCCAATGAGAAGGCTAACGGATTGGTCCTGCTCTAGCGGCGGTTCGCACTTGACCATGAGATTATGCCATTGAGCGATAAAATCTATGTTGCTTTCATTTTTCCCCGGCTTGGTCCTCACAAGGTCAGCAATAGAGATCTTATCACTGACACTCATGAACCTTTGCTGAAACAAAGACTCCATTTAGGCAAAAGTAGTGACGGACTCATCTGGTATGCTTGCGTACCAGTTGAAACCGACACCGGTCATGCTTTAGACAAATTGACAAAGAAAGAGTGCATCATTGCCCCTGTATTTCTGCACAACGTTTTAAAGTGGACGACGTGCTGATTCGCGTTTCTCGTCCCGTAAAATCTTCCGAACTTAGGAATGACGTAGCCGCTGGGGAACTCGATCAGATCGTACTGTGTGGGATATGGCCTCCCACTACTGCCAATTTCTTTCTGAGTTTCGGCTTCAGCCACCAATGTTTTAACCTTGCTGGTGACCAAATCCATTATCCAATCTTGTGTTAGCGGGATAGTTCCATCCGGGGCTAAGGCATCCCTAGAAGTGGAATGAGGCTAACTTTCGTGCGGCTCGCCTAAACTTGGACCCGAGGGGACAGGTACCGATTGTTTCGGGTTGTTATCACCCGGCTCATGAGTAGAGACTTGAGCTTGATTGGGGGCGCCCGAGTAACTTGAGCCATGAGCTGCATCACTACGTTCGTCAGGTCATCAATTTTTTAGTAGAGCTTGGCCATCTCTTTATCTTTGCTCCTGAGCTGTTTTCGGAGCTCTTGAAATAGCTCTTGCTCTGCGGTCTTGGGGCAGAAAGTCAGCTCTTCTTTACTGTCCAAGCTTGATTCCATATGGACTGAGGGGTCCTTCTGCTTATCGGCCTCATCAAGAGGGTTTTCATCGTCATGCGGAGGTGGCTGATCTTGGGAAGCGGCAACCACATTCAAGCCAGATTGGACTTGAGATGTGGTGGTCCCATCCTTGCTTTTGCTCGAAGGTTTTCAATGGGACACATGCTCGCCATGTAGACCGTGTGGATAACACATCCGGCCATCTTTTCACCACCGACGGCTGATTTCACTGACAGTTGTTGTGGTATTTCTATTTCGGGAACGGACAATCGATTGAATACGGCTGGCCTGACCGGGTTCTTGAGTGGTGCTAGCGCTTCTTTTCTGGATTTGCCCCACTGTTTTCGCACGGCACAGAGCGCCCGATAGACTCTTGAAGAGACAGTGGCATGCTTTCTTTGTTGGGGCTGGGACACGTTTCATTGTAGCATCGTTCGGGTTGCTGTCTTCTTGATTTTAGCGGTCATGTCATTTTCTGAACCCACATTAGAGTTTCAAAGGAATTGCTGACTTTTATGGCCGACTCAGCTGTCGTTGCGGGGAAACCCTGTTCTTGGAACCTCACAAGGTTCAACTTAGTCGGAGCCTTGGCCCTTTTGTTGGCTCTATATCTGAGCCGCTTTTGCTTCAACTTTCCGTTTTGAGCACTTGGCAGGCTTCGGCCCTTCGGGAAGCTGTTGTAAACCGAGCGATGGAGAGCTTTGGAGATACGTCTGATTGTGCACTTGTTGGAGTTGTCGCCTGAGCTTATCCGCGACATTTGATGATGCCTTTTGTTCGGGCAGACTTGCCCCCAGTTGGAGCACCAGAGAGTCGTTCAGACATCGTTTTAAGTTTGGGTTGTGGTGCCTTAGCAATCACAACGTTTTTCCTCTTGCCTCTTGAGACCGGCTTGGCCACCTGGTTTGCCGGGATTTCCACCAGATGAGAGCTTCTGGCAGGGCAGATGATGACAGAACCAAATTAGTGGGAAGGTTCCTCCCTCTGCCGACTGAGGCTTGCGAGGAGAATCACGTGAGCATTGATCTTGACCACGTATGGGATCGGGGTCACGTCAGAAACTGAATTCATCTTAGAAGACATTGTCGTTGAAAGTTGATTACTGCACGGAAAGGCATTGTTCACCGCCAAAAGATAGAGACCGAGACGTTGGAACGTCTGGCCTGAATTTTGGGAGTAGATGCTATTTGGACTTCTCCATCCACCTCTCCGAAGATACCAAGTTGATTTATACCACCATATATCGGAGATTTGGACAAATGCAACCGTTGTAGCAGACTATATCAGATTCTCCCTCATTTTATGAAGGATTTTTGATTGTGAGGACGCTCTTCCCTGCAGATGCAAGCCCCTGCAGTAAATTAAGTTACCGCATTGTGATAAGCACTTTCTCCTTCTCCAGCAGTTCACTTCGTGTCGTGTGTGTTTTTGTTTGTTTTGGTTGCCCGTGGATTGTATACAGAGACTAGTTTATGCCGTCGCCCATAGGGCACGGATTAGTCAAAATCTGTATATTTTAGATTTGGGCTTGGGTCAAGGATTTGCTTGACGAGCTTTTGAACTTAGCTTGTATATTCCTACAGTTCAGAAATATTTTTGTTTTATTTAAGGACCGTTAATCTAGTTTGAGATTAAGATCAACTTAAATATATAAGTGAGCATTTGGGCTCAGTTTGTTTTCGAAAAAGATACGTTAGTCTTATTTGAGACTAAGATCAACTTAACAACATTTTAGGATTATTTTTACTTAAGATCCAGCAAAAGAGCATTTGAGCTCAGCTGCAAGAAAACTTTATAGATTTAGCCAAGTTGGGCATAGTCTGCTTAGTCTTTTGTTTTCTCTTTATGTAAAAGTGCTAAGCACTTATTTGGGCTCTGTTTTTTTAGCCCCGTTGTTTTTATGAAAAAGTGATAAGCACTTGTTTGAAGCTCGGGCGCTCCATGAGTATCATGTGAAGCATTCAGTTATGGGCGCTACCCAATGAGTGTTCACTTTAGTCGTTTTGACTAATCATGAAATGCTAAGCACTTTTTATGGCGCCCACATGAGGAGCACGTGAGGTACTGGGCGCTGTCCAATTAGTGCTAAGCACTCAGCCGTTTTGGCTGTATATAGAGTGCTAAGCACTTTTTATATGGCGCCCACGTGAGGAGCACGTGAGGCGCTGCCCAATCAGTGCTAAGCACTCAGCCGTTTTGGCTGTATATGTAGTGCTAAGCACTTTTATTCAGCACCCACGTGTGTTTCAGGTGAGGCACTAGCCTTTTGTTTTGGACGCCTCACGTATTTTTCATGTGAGGCGCTGGGCGCTGTTAAAAGGGCGCCCACATGGGAAACACGTGAGGCGCTAGTCTTTTTTCCCTTTTTAGAGATTAAATCTCTGTTAATGACATTTTGGCCATTAATGATAACCAAGATCTTCGGTTTTGAAGATCTGGGATCAGGTTCTTCTTTAAGAACTTAGTTCTTTCATAAGTTCTTATTCCTTTTGTTTTTCTTTTGGACCTAATTCTTTTCTGAATATTTGATTCTCAAGAATAAGATCTTCCCGATGAGAATTAAATTCTTAACTTGTGGGAGACTTGCTTTGTGGATCTCTGATTCAGAGAAAGAACTAAGTTCTTTGAGAAAGGTTAAACCCTTAAAATAGGTAAAAGAGATATTTTGATCTCTGTGTTCTCTTTATCTCGGTTCTCTTTTTGAATGTGAAGCCTTCCTTTTTGAGAATTAAATTCTCTGTTGTTTTGAAAGCTTTCTGTATTTTTTCAGAAGCTTATAGGTTTTTTTTATCTGAGACTTGAAGTCTTGAGTCCTTTATATAGTGGAGGCAAGTTTGTTCATTAATTTTGAGAAAATCTCTGATTGAGAGATTCCGATTGATTTAATTGGTCTCAAAATTGAGTTGAGGAATTTTACCCACCATTGGATCTTTGATCCAAAGACTTCTGTTTTATAGAATATGTTTTCTTGTTTTTAACAAGATTGGCGAAATATTTTCCCATATACAGAATTTATTCTGTAAAATGAGGATTTTTTTAATCACCATTGGATTTTTAATCCAAGAGTTCTCTGTTTTACAAAAAGCAATCTCTTTTTGTTTAGAAAAATTGAGGGAATATATTCCCAAAAATATAATTTTATTCTATTATTGGATCATTGATCCAACCGAGAGTATCTTTCTTATTTAGAAAGATTTGGGAGATATTTTCTCCTAATAGAATTTAATTCTATATTTTGATGATTTTTCATCTCCATTGGATCTTTGATCCAACGGTAGAGAGTATCCCAAATTCTTATGTTGAATTTAATTCTATTGATCTTGACTTGCATGCTGGCGCTCACGTGTTGTGCACGTAGGCGCCGCTTAAGAATTTAATTCTTATGATGGGTACTCCTGTGTTTTGCACATTGGCGCCTGCGTGATGAGCACGTGCAGCACCATATAAGAATTTAATTCTTACTCAGAAAGTGTTTCTATGCTTTGCACATTGGTGCCGGCGTAAGGAGCATGCGCGGCACCACCATAAATTGGTGATGGCGTCGGTGCCCTCATGAGAAGCACGTGAGGCGCTATCCCATTAAATTTCAATAGAGCTTTGCTCTTTTAATATGTTTAAATATTGGGTGAATAAATGCCCCCCACCGTTGCTCTCACATGGCTCACACGTGGGTGCAACGGTGTCACTTTTTCCACTGTTTGATTTCTTAGGGAGTTGAACAGCCCCTTCACATCTTATAAATAGGGCCCTTGGCCCTTGAAATGACTGCCGTTTCGTCATTTTCCTTCTTCCTTGAGAATTTGATTCTCTTCTCAGAGCTTAGATCTCTGCCTAAAGAAACTCTTAGAGTTGAACTCTGTTTAAAAAAATTGGTAAGGATTATGACCAACTTTTTAACTCTTATAAGAAAATCTTTTTTTCTTTGGATTTTAAACCCATCAACAGAGCTTGGCTCTTTTTCTTGAAATGATCTATTAGAGATCTAAGAAAAAACTTTATCTGGATAGATCGTGGGTCTTGGAGATCTTAAGGTTTTACCCTATTATTAACTCTGATCTTTGAGGGTTCTCTGGAATTTAATTCCAGTATATTTCTCATGGAGATTTCTGGGATTTAATCCTATCATCCGAGGAATCTGATTCCTGTTTGTATGACAGAGCTTAGCTCTGAGGAATTTTGAAAATCTTTAGGAATTTTATTCCTCTTTCCTCTTTTCTTTTTAGGGTTTCTATTTGTAGATTCTTCTTACAGGTTTGGATCTGTTGTAGAACACGCTTTTCAAGAACATTGGGAGTTTTGGACTCCACCGCTTAATGAGATTTCTCATTTAATGAGAATCCTTTTGAATTCTCACAATGTGTGCATGTCTCATCATTGATGAGGCATCACCCTGAATTTGTAGGGCCTATTGTCCCCCCTTTTGGACTGTAGTGACTTTAATATGCCGCAATGGAGTACAGATACTAAGGCCCTTAGTTGTAGTTAATTATATTGTGCCGATAACAAACTCTCTACAGTTTTTTCTTTTCAGGTACTATGGCTTCCGATTCCTTCTTTCCTTATGTCCATTCGGAGAGCACTTTTGCTGATGCGCCTACGGATCGGGAAATCTTTGCGCTAATTCGGGACTAAGACCCAGAGCAAAAGTCTCTTCATATGTGGGGATCATGATATAGTTATATTATCCGGGTTCGGCATAGCTTCACTTGTGCGGTGCTGTTAGAATCGATCCCGTCAATCTATTACGCTGACCCTCCACGGGTCACTTACGTAGTGGAAGAGATCAACTGGACCTCGAAAGGTCATCTCCAACCTTCCATGGCATCGATACCAGTGCAGCCGTCGATGGCCCTAAAAATTCTGGGACGTCGCATATGCCAAGGAGAAGCATGTCCTTAGGGCCAGGTCTATATGATAGGACTGACCCCCCGTCATCCGGCTGGTTATCTGCAGTAGGCCTGTTACATTTTATCGGTCAAGAAGTCGCTGCTGCTGAAGACCGGGTTATATCCAGCAATCTACGCATCCCTCTTTTATTACCACACTCCTCATGTGTGGTGGGTTAGATCCTTTCAGGAGCAATGGAATATCCCGACCTACACATTTCTCTTATCGGATCGGGAAGTGTCAATCTTGCTAGAGGAATTTGCAGAAATATCCGGGTTACCCGTCAGAGGAGAGCATTATGATGAGATACTTCCTCCAGACGAGTACGTCTTTGCTACTGAATCAGTGGTTATGGGTCTCACCCTAGAAAATGCTGTTCAACACAAGTTTCCAAGCTTGATCATGGTGTTGAACATATATGAGAGCTTATTCTTGGAGTCCGGGGGGCATGGCGTTAGCTTTACGGACTTTGATGCCTGTTTCCTCCAGCCGGAGGTTTTATCGAAGAAAGCTGCGAAGTTTTCCAAGCTCGATGATCCATTTGGCTTCGGCTCGGACAAAGTGCCGACCGCAGAGGCGGATTTAAAGCAGTTCTTCATTCCGGATACCCCCACCGTCCTTTTCGTAGAGATTGCCGCTCCGGACATTGATGGGGAGATGTTCTTCCTTGGGTTCATTGGCTTGTGGTTGAGCTGGTTTGCGTTTCCAATGCACCCTCGTTATATGAGACCATCTGTCTTTTATCCGGCTCACCGCATTGTGGCGGGGACACGAATGGCTATTGGGGTTGCAGGACTAGCACATTTGTATCATGGTCTGAGCATAGCGGCCAACACCACTCAGCCGGGATTGAAGACCGTAAATCTTCCATTGCACTACTTCACCTCATGGATCGAGATGCACGTGTTGGGTGCTTTTGGCGTGCATAAGCGGCCTAAATTTTATGAAGGATATAACTTTTTTCGGGTCATGCAATTGGTCGATACTTCTTCTCCAGACCCAACACAATGAGAGGCTCGGCGATTTCTTCTTCGCCCGCGCATGGTTAGGGATAGCATGACCTTCGTCGACAGGGTCTTGACCATTGGTAAGGAACCCTCCAAGATAATCTAGCTGCTCCATGATGTCTTCAAGGATGGAGCTTCCGCATTGAGGGCCCGGGAAATCATTCATTATTATTCTATCAGGCCAGGTTTCCTCATATTCAGATAGAATGCCTCGGTGTTATTTATGAGATATAACCCGCATCGTTTCTCCCAGCAATCCGGTTACAACCAAGGCGTTCCCCTTGAAGCGTTCCTCATTGACCCGGTTGCTACAAAGAGAGCATTCGCAACGCAGCGCATCACTTCATGCGGCAAAATACGGGGTCTCATTTCCTGATTAGTGAGCCGAGCCATATCCCGAAGGCCTTGAATGCTTTTATTGCTTGGTATCAGCATGCCACGGGTGCCTTCATCAAATAGGAAGGTCGGATGCTTCTCGACCATAAGGATTCTGTCCCGGCCAGTAACCTCGCGGTTCCGCTGATGCGACGGGCAATTGTCCGTCCTTCTTTAAGAGAAAGCGCCACGACCGTAATTCCACGAGCCTTTTCGGCTAAGCCATTGCCGGATGTAAGTGCTCTTATGACTGTGGTGGCTGTGGCATCCCCCGAGTCGGGTATTGGCTTGGAGATCGAAACTCGCCGTCCGAAGAAGCCCGTTAAGCAAAAACTTTTGTCGTCGGGTGTTGGTGCCGGTTCGCAGAAGAAGAAGAAGAAGTCTTTATTCTCGACCGACGTTGTATTTGGTCAGGAGCCTCATGCTCCTTATAGCGAGGTCTTGTCCGAGTACAGTACCAACGACGATCTATTCGGAGCCTCTATCGATGAGAATGTCGCCATTGATCTTCAATCCGCTATTGAGGCTTCTGAGAGATTAGCCCGCGAGCAAGCAACGCTCGCTTCCGGTATATTTCATTTACATTCCTTTGTATATATATATTTTTTGATTTATCATGCTTTATTAATGCTTTTTCCCGCCAACAATTTCTGCATAAAAGAGTCCAAGGTATTAAACGGCACCAATACACTTAAGAAAATACAAACTAGTAATTTTCGGGCTGTATTTTTCTAAACTCCTAAATGAGAATCAGGTAAATTATGATGGCATCGAAAGTGACTCGAAAAATCCTTCGATTTCATATATTATGGGCCTCATAAATCTTCCGGAATCAAAAGTTATGAGCAAATGTGTTATGCACGTATAGTATAAGAGGGGATACCTTCTAGAAAAAATAGGATTCAATTCTCAAAGGAGGTTAGTTCTCCATAGGAGCTTAGTTCTCCAAGTTAGGGCCTTAGCTGCCCCCCATAATGTGCATATGCGCAAGCGCCGTGTGCACTACGTGCAACGCATGTGCGTCTGCCACATGTGCTCCGCGTGCGAGGATTCAACCCTCAAAGGAGCTTAGTTCTCCTGTCATGACCCAAATGTGGCACATGACCGACACTTAAAACACGTGACATCTGAAGACGTCGACGCAGTTCAAGTAAGCCAAAACCCAGAATCTAAATCCCTTTTGAAATTATTGGAGGTGAGATTTAAATAGTCATCCGATAAAATCAATCTTAAAAATAACCTCAAATTTTAACTAAGTATGTTGAAAAATATTTATGACGTTTTGAAACTTGACATCACCTCCTTTGCATTTTTATAAAAACCTGATACAACATGATAATAAAATAGCATCCTAACGGAAGCTAATCTCCACGTCCAAACGATGGAGCAACCAACAATCTAAACCAGAAATCGACTTCAAAGAGTACGACATCACCACACATAAACTATAAGTCTTGCTTCTAAGTCCATAATATACCACTTCTAAGTTGATGGAGTTTCCACTAGATACAAGAATATATGAATAATCAAGAGTAAGTATGATACAATAATAACCCACTTACCAATCAATCCCCGAAAAGAATATATGCCCAAACCGCTGATAATCCAAGCGGTAAAACCTGCAAGAAACCGTGGCACAACGGGGATGAGTTGCCAACTCAGTGAATAAAAGTACATCTAAAGATAGAAATCGAAATGCATGACGATACCTAGGTCATACGTATAGTCATATCAAAATCTTTACCAATATACTATATGATCTGCATATGTGCAATACTAACTATCATGCAATCCCAAGTATAATATCTCAATGTCATATGAGTCAAAATCATGAATTTATAGTTCGTATTTGAATCCCTTTTTGTATATGAATGTCTGTACAAATATATGCAGGTATTGTCCTCCGGATCAGTCCTAGTTGAATCCACTAGATAATATCTAACTGTGTACATCATGATAATGATCATATAAATATAAATATAAATATATATATATATATATATATAGATGTCCAGCATCGACATCGAAATCCGAAATCTCTCGTGTCCATCATCGACACGTAAATGCAGATACTGTCGACACCATCTCAACAGATGATCGCCACCCGACATCCTGACTACGATCAGTATCCTCTGGATATCCGCTGTGCCCAATCGAACCCTGGTCAGTATCCTCTGGATATCTACCATGCTCATTCGAATCCCGGTCAGTCTCCCCTGGATATCTGCCGTGTTAATTTCTATCTCCGGAATCGAGTATCCTCGTTAGGCTTTCGGTCTATAATGCGGCTATCCTGCCCCTCGGCCCCGACCGGGTCCACCATGTATCCGACTGTATGCCCTCCAACTCAGTCCGGATATTTCACAAATCCGAAACTGTATAGCTACCCCACCCGGTCCGGAATCAAAATCAGGAAACACAAAACTCATGGTGGACGTTTCACTTATTATATCAAAATATCAACTAAGAAATAAGAATAGTTGCATAGATTATATTGATGATATATTATATATACATATATAACAGTGTCCCATACCACCGATATATATCATCAGGATTAAAATACCCAGAAAATCCAAAGAATCAAATACAGCATTTATAGTAGTAATATTCGTAATTCACAACAGGAATAAAGAAGCCTACGTAATTATATCATATAAACATAGATTTCAATTCTACTGTGACATGGTACTACTAATGATGTGTAGTGTAGCATATGCATCTGTGCTCGTGCAACATGGCAATCATTATTATTTGTGCAAGTGTTCTACGGTGTAACAACATATTTATTTTAATACATATATAACAGAACGGTTCTGCAGTGGCATGGCAGTACCAATGAGGTGTAGTGTAATATATATTCACCTGCTTGTACAGCATAGTACTCATTGGTATTTGTGCAGTGTTCTATCAGAGTGTGCGTAACGCAGAAACGTATAATATTGATAATATAATGCAAACATGTAAAGTAATCTAAACGTAACTATTGTAATTACTTGCTATGAGCTATACCATTTTCTTTAGAAATGATCGAAACGTTAAGTTTGAGATAAGAAAGCTGCCCTAGATTTAAAATAGATATCCGTTTTAGAAACTGGCACGCATCCTAGTATTTTTATTTAAAAGACAAACGAATCATAGTTTTTAAAAGAATATAGCTCACACAAGTATAAATCCTAAAACAGAATATAACCTAACTTTACGAGTCAAAGGATAATTTGGCCGTTATTCGGCATACAAAGTCCATAATTTTCACTACGTATAAATCCTTATATTATATCTCATCATATCACTGTATCTGTATCATCTCAAGTCTAGCGAGATCCCTCGTACAAATCCATCAAACCATATCCATATCGTATCACCGTATCTGTATCATCATAAGTATGGTATGATCTCTCGTACAAATCCATCAAACCATATCCATATCGTATCACTGTATCTCATCTATAATTATGCATGAAACTGTATAGAATTGAAGGACATACTAGATGCGATACTATATAAATATCTTGAATAAACACTAAACTAAGTAGATATCATAATACTAATTGTAAGATTGCGGGGGTGCTATACGCCATCCACCCGACTTCCCCAGTAGATGTAAATCTACTCACCAACTTAAAAGCTCGCTGAATCCACGCTGCTACATCGCCAACTCCGTCTCGGAATCCTCGAATCATAGCTATATTCGTATTTAAATCGCATTGACGTAAATATCATATCGAAAACCAAAACAACAAGCTAAACGCCCATAGATTAGAACCTACAGCACACTTAACCCAAAAAACGTCAATATAATTCTGTCGTTAACGTATAAACTTTAACGGTTCAACTGCAACATCAAAATATGAAAACTCCGTATGGTAAATATCTGAAATTTGATAAAACCATTTCTAAAATGTTCCTAGATTTTACTGTGTAAGTATTTACATAACCCAAACAATACTAAAGACCAAAATTTACTCAAAATAGGCCACAGAAGAAAAACCAACACCAAAGGACACTATTGGGCCGGGGTCGCCGGATTTCAAGGTCACCTCTCCGGATCAATTTAGGTGTTTGGGGCTCTGGTTTCATGTGTTGTTTCTTAGTAATCTCATTATACTTTTGGTCTTGCTAGTTTTTCTAGTGATTATACCTATTAGTTCCAGATTCACTTTCTGTAGTTAAATTATCACAAACACTAAATATGCTACGTGTCGTATATATAATTTTACTCCTAAACTGATATTAGCTTATAGATTTCACATACTGATAAAATAACTTAAACTAAAAATACCAAACATCCTAATATAGATATATGGAGCTACCCTAAAATTCCCAACACCCAAATCCTCTAAAAATCCGGCGAGATCGGATTTGTCCTTCTTGTCGCCGGCCAAAATCCAAGCAAAGGGGCTCGTCTTCCTATGGGTTATTCTAAGTCTAGATTACAATATAATGGCACTGTTTGGTTAGGTTTATTTCCATCTAAAGTATAGAAGATTCCAGACAGAGCCATCATTATCCAAATACGATATATATACGGATATCACATCTCTAAACAAAAACAGTATTGAACTAAGAACTGCAGGGTTGAACTTATACCTATTGAATGATTCACAAGAGAACACCAGCTCAAGAATCTTATGATGGAATCATCTAATGGTTGTAGTGTATTGAGTTTGATGAAACGTACACTTGATGAAGGAAGCCATTGCTCTCTCTTCCTCTTTTAGTATGAACACTTAGGAATTTCTTGGTTTGGGCTGAAAAAGTGTAGTGTTCAGTTGAGAGGCTAAGGAATTTACTAGGTATTATGTGGTGTAGAAAATGCATGAGGTGGAGGTTAAGAGATGGAGGTGGCATGAGAGGAAGGAGGTGTGAGCATGAAAGGGGTGGTATTTTCATGCAAGAAGGAGGTGTCTTCATGATGATATGATACACCAAGGGTTTAAGTTAACTTTAACCAAGTCCTACCCTTTTTTACACATAAACCCTCACCAATTTCATATTTCCACAATTACCTAATCTTTTCACAAAACCCCTCATCATCTATATTATAATATAAACACCCTTTTTCTTACAATGAAGCTAAATTATTCACTAAAACCCTTGAAATTTACTAATGTTATAAACTAAAATTTAAATCTTAATTTGTTTCATATACTACTTATGAAAATGTCCTATTTGGTTTTAATAACTTTTTAAATTAACATTTTATTATTTAATTTATTAAATTTATTTATTTTCTAAAATTTTCAAAATATTACAATATTCCCCCTTAAAAAAATTCGGTCCCCGAATTTAAATTAAAACCCTTTCTTAAAACATTTTCTTAACCCAATCAACTTATTTCAAAACAATTTCCCGGGTCCAACTTTAAAACATGAAATTTGCTCGATATAACAAGACTCCAAAATCCCATACGAGCTAAAATGCATCACAATGCAACAGTGTGCATGAAAACTCAAAAGATAATCTCTTATAACTGTAACTCTAGCGGTTGCCTTGAGAATTACTTTAGTTATAATGCAAATTGTGTCAATTATGAAAATCGTTGTGTATCCTAAATACACAACCAATGCTATAATCGTAATGCAATATCAGTGCATACGACCAAGCAAAAAATCAAATCTATCACATATCATATCCAGTGCAAATCATTAAAACAAAATCAACCCTTAATGGGTTTGCATGTAAATCGCAAACCACACTTCACGGTGTGCATGAAAACAAAACAGCGCTAACGCAACAGGCGTGCATGAAACGATATCCACTGCATCTACTGTGCATGGAACAAAAGTGTACAAAATAGTATCAAGTGTATCGGGATGCACAAAAATCAAAATCAAGTGCATCAGCGTGCACAAAATCAAAATCAAGTATAACTAGGGTATATATATAAAATCTTTTAACTATATGCATCTGATGTGCACGGAAATAACAGTGTAGTGCATCCGGTGTATATAACACTTCAATCGAGTGCAGTCACCTCGCACGAAAATCTCAACAAGTGCACCTGGTGTGCACAAAACATAAGTCAAAGCGAAATTACTGTATATAGAAATCTTATCAAGTGCACCTGGTGTGCACAAAACATAAATTGATCCTCAATTCCTCAAAATACATATATCTAAATCACGGACTTCGAATTGTCCTTTCTCCAATGTTTGAAAATGAATATTTTAGATTATAAAAACATAAATCGAACTCAAAGGATATCGAAGCATATTTTCTTCAATGTCGAAAGGTGTTTATACCACCGGAATTGGCATAGCATGGATTTCTACTTGCCGTCTGCCACCTTCTAACGTTCTCTGTCTCTGAATTCTGTTTCTTCTTGCAGACCTCTAATACCATAGTTTCTTTATGCAATCGTCCAGTGAGGAGCAACGACACCATTCGTCTTATTGCTGATACATCCCATCACACCTTCTTGATCAGTAGTTCGGTCTCTTGTAACGCAACAGGTTGATAACGAAAATCTCTGTTCTCAACTTATGTGCTAACAACTAATCCTAGTCCAATCTTATTTATTATTAACTCATGGGAGAGAATCCGTCAAGTCATCTGCTAAAAACATTGATACAGCCTGCCCGGAACTAATACTCATTACTGAATCCATTTTTTTTCATTTAGTAACCACTGTCATTCCTTTTTGATTTCCTCCTGAAAGTGTAGTCGTACGCGTCATCAAATCTTCAATATTAACTGTGAAGAACAACAGTCTACTAAAACTCCGCACCATTTTCCTGTTCCATAAATTCCCTATATCAATCACTTAAAGAGTATAACTGCATAGTCACGCAAATTGCAAGTCATACCTAGTTATGACAAACTCGGAGCCTTACAACTCGGAAACATGAATCCGTTATCTCTGATACTCTATAGAGGAATCTAGCTAATCTCACCTTCGAAAACTCATCCCAATTCGTCGTAGGAAAAACTTACTGCGCGATCTCCTTCTTGAACGACTTGTACCTGGTCTAAGCAAGATCCATCAGAAGAAGCAATTCAATTTCACCCATCTAGTATCGGAGCGCCATAACTGATTAAAGTTCTAACATTCCTACATCTGAACGGCTATGAATCCTACTGATCCATCTATACTGGTAATATCGTCAACTTTTAACTTTACGAACTTTGGAAGTAACTTCTCTATAATCTCAGCAAGGATTGGTACCGCTCCCTAAACAGTACACAACACCATGATCTTCGGAGAGGGGAAAACATCATGTCTCAAGTCCGACTGATCTCTAGCAATGACTCCACCATCTGGTGCAGATCCCGAAGAGACTCGCTTTACTATTAGAACTCGATCAATTAGGAATAAACGACGTGTCTATATATCATCGAAAATTCACCCCGGTCAGTCCTTGTCCCAGACAAGTCTGCTCCGACCGTATCTCTAACTGTAGCCCTCTCGATACTCATAAACATGGTGACCAGAACAATCAATATGCACTGACGAAAATAGATCAACGGAAGGAATAGAAGGAAGATCTCAAGATATGAATCCTAAGGTATCTTAGGCGGAGTATCATATCATAAATATGCCGTGAAATATATGTACGGTACGTCACTCTACTTAGTACCTACTCCATCAAAAAAGGTCATCCTATATAACGAAAGTTCAGGTATAAGACCCCCAAGGTCAAGTCTAAGTCCTATAAGGTCAAGCCCAGATAACAAAATGTATGCCCAGACTCCATATAGTCAACCTAGACTTGAACAAAGGTTAAACCAAACGCTCTGATACCAACTTTGTCACGACCCAAATGTGGCACATGACCGGAACTTAAAACACGTGACATCTGAAGACGTCGACGCGGTTCAAGTAAGCCGAAACCCGGAATCTAAATCCTTTTTGAAATTATTGGAGGTGAGGTTTAAATAGCCATCCGATAAAATCAATCTTAAAAATAACCTCAAATTTTAACTAAGTATGTTGAAAAACATTTATGACGTTTTGAAACTTGACATCACCTCCTTTGCATTTTTATAAAAACTTGATACAACATAATAATAAAATAGCATCCTAACGGAAGCTAATCTCCACGTCCAAACGATGGAGCAACCAACAATCTAAATCAGAAATCGACTCCTAAGAGTACGATATCACCACACATAAATTCTAAGTCTTACTTCTAAGTCCATAATATACCACTTCTAAGTTGATGGAGTTTCCACTAGATACAAGAATATATGAATAATCAAGAGTGAGTATGATACAATAATAACCCACTTACCAATCAATCCCCGAAAAGAATGTGTACCCAAGCCCCTGATAATCCAAGCGGTAAAACCTGCAAGAAACTGTGGCACAACGGGGATGAGTTGCCAACTCAGTGAATAAAAGTACATCTAAAGTTAGAAATCGAAATGCATGACAATACCTAGGTCATAAGTATAGTCATATCATAATCTGTACTAATATACTATATGATCTGCATATGTGCAATACTAACTATCATGCAATCCCAAGTATAATATCTCAATGTCATATGAGTCAAAATCATGAATCTATAGTTCATATTTGAATCCATTTTTGTATATGAATGTCTTTACAAATATATGCAGGTACTGTTCTCCGGATCAATCCTGGTTGAATCCACTAGATAATATCTAACCGTGTAACTCATGATAATGATCATATCAATATATATATATATATATATATATGTTGGAGATAGTGCCCTCAAAGTCAATTATTGGATCGCAGGTACGTGATTGCAATGATTGAGGCAGGACCTATACCGATATGACAGTCTTGCTTGAGATGATAGTATGCTATCTGGTTTGTCTTTGTCATCGTATACATGCTTTAGTTCACTATTGCATAATGATAGAGCCCATAGGATTCTTTCTTGACTACCAGCAGTATGATGGCGATCATATACGTGGGAGCTGGGGTCTGTAAGCACATCCATAAAGTGTCCCTAGTCGTGAGAGTTTCGAGACAGGGCATCGATACTCCAGAGTAGACTAGTGTATACAGTCGAGACCCCGACGAGGGGCGATGGCCGGTCTCACAAGCCATTGGTGTCAGTAGGATCACCTAAGATGTATAAAGGTGCTCATTAGGTTATGAGTACACCGGACAGGACTCGCCGGGAACATGTTAGTTGGTATTATACATATCGTCAGATAGCAGTTTCCTGGTGACATGTGTACAGATTAGTTTGTCGACCTGAGATCGTCATTTGTCTCGTGTGAGTTCCCACTGTGCTTAGATTACTACCCTACCACGCTCAAAGGAGTTGTGCAAACAGGTTTTAGTTGGGTACGGTCCCGAGCCACATGGAGGCAGTGAGCGGATTGTCGGGGATTTGTCTCTCCCGGTATTGGGGGTGAGATCGCGCTGTGTCTAGGAGAGCCATTACACAAAGCCCTCGGCCGAGACAGGAGATTTACTGGTAGGTACTCCAGTAGTATCTCAGGGTGTTATGGGCTGCTCTCTGACACGACTTATACCGCTAATGGGGGTCTGAAGTTACCAGCCCCCTAGGCAGATATGCGATACTCATAGACGAACGGACCGGACTGTATGTATATTGTCACTGTTAGGCTCAGTAGGGTTTATAGATGAGTTCGCTCGTCAGCTTCCCTTCCAATCAATACATAGGCAACCGTTACGTACAGCTTGTACCTCTGACGTGCTAGAGGTTATACCCAGTGCCAGTGTGTTGATGAGTCATTAGAGTCCCCACAGACACTTTCCCAAGTTCGGGCGAAACGTTGTAGAGGCCGTATGGTATTATGGCAAGGTTCGGAAAATGCACGTGCGTTTTCGCACGTATTATTTTTCGGGCAGATAATACTGGTGGGCTTTGGTTTAAGCCGGATCCGAGTATTATACCGTGTAGATATAATATCTTTGTCTCAGTTGCATTTGTATTCGGTCGTAATACAAATGCGGGTATGTTTATACCATTACGGGGTTATCCTGAAATTCGTTTCAGGATCACTTTTGGAAGTTGCTAGTTTCGAGTTTTCTATCAGCCGTATTTGACATTCGGTTAAATGCGGATTTATCTTTTCTTTGGATTAGTGTGGAAGGTTCTAGAAGTTTCTAGAAGAGGTGACTAGGATTGATGAGGTGGCTTAGTGCATTAATGGAGCAATTAATTGCTTGATGACTAAGGGTTATGGTTCAATGTATGCCTTGAATGAGTTCACACTAGGTGTTAAGGTGACTCATTCTCTTCATGAATGTTCTTTGGCTTGTGATCACCTCCCCCTCTCCTACACTCACCCCCTTTTTCCCTATAAGTGGCCGGCCCCCTCTTGGTGGGGAGATGATGGTAATGGTTGCTAGAAAAAGATTGATATTGTTTTGGACTCATGGAAATTAGATAAGCCTCATTTCTCATTTCACCCAATTCCAAAAGGCAACTTCATTAACCGTTCGTCTATAGCCTTGGACGTAACGAGACAAAGTGTTCTACTCATTCTCTACTTTATCTTGGTCGTCTCTTTTAGCAAACTTGACGATCGAGTTGCCTCGGTTCAGAGGCAGGAGTTCGTTTAAAGATCCGTCGACGTGGTGCCACCTGGACGAGAAGACTGGAGTTTCAGGAGATCGGAGCAGCCGCAACAAGTGTGGGATGATGGTTGAAGACCGAAGGACTCGGATCATTCGGTATAACATTTCTACCCACTTTGTATTTTGTTAGTTTAGCTTTAATGGCAGATCCGGGTTACGGTACACGGTAGCGCCAGTTCCAAAAAGTTTTTGTTCCGCATTTGGCGTCTGTTAGACGGCCGGGGCGCTACCGTGGACTTACAGTGGTATCAAAGCCTCACCATTAATCTTTACTAACTTGTGCTAATGCGTTTAAAACATCGATCGAACTGAATTTCCAAAAACTGCAATTTCTATGATCTGAGTTTCTGTCGATTTTTAAAACAGTCTAAAAATTATTTTACATATCACAGAAGACTAAGCAGGGTTTTTAAAGCTAACTGGCAAATTTTGAGCACGTGATCCCACGTTACCGCCGCGGATCTGCGGTCAAACCTAGGGTTTGACCGCGGAACCGCGGCAGTACTGTGGGATCAGTGCGTCAAAATTCTCCAGTAGGCTTTTCTGTAGAAATTGTGGTTTCTGGTACTGTTCATTTGGGCCCAGATTTTGTTTCTGTACAGCAGATGTACGTGGGGCCCACTTCGGGAAATTTAGTCGATCGAAATTTTAAACTTGTTAGTATGCAGTATTTACATTATATCTCCGACCGGGAATGTCATTTGATCGGTAAACCGCGTCTGATTGCTATAGTTCTTTTAGACGGGTTTGCGAACGTGACTTTCACGTTGATGTTCTGTGTTGTGCTGTGATGTTGCGGATATTTCGTGGTGGATAGCAGTGTGCAATGGTAGTGCAGTTTGGATTTATTTGTACATTTGATATTGCGGGGCGAGCGTCCAACATGTGGACTGCCGTCACTTCCTGTTGTATAATATTCTTTTGGGGCACGACTGGGTTGAGGTCGATGTACCTATTGTACATATTTTTATTTCTGTATTAGGTTTACCCCGCGACAGAGTGCACGGATAGCCGGGTTCTGGAGGGCAACGGGTCCGTATCTCATGGCTTTGAGAGGCAAAGGAACCTTACTCTAGAATTGGCAGACTATTCGCCGCACTCGTAGGGGGTACAGGTTGACCCAAGGAGGGGTGCTCAATTTACCGGATTCCGTGAAGTGCCGGGTGTTCCATTCACTATGCTGTGGGGACTACCTCGCTTCAGGTTTTGGCGGAAAACTTGCCGCACCCGTAGGGGTTTAGGTTTCATTGCACAGGCTATCCACACGACCAGGGAACGTCGGGTTTCAGTAGCGGCTCTGTGGAACCCGGGGATCCCAGATTATCTGTATTGTTCTGTGATACTTATTACTTTTCTGTAATGTTGCATATTATCACGCCTAGAGCGATTATTGTACATTGGTATATATACTATTAGATGTTGTATATGTTTTACACCCGCGCTAGTCCAGCCCCCGCTCTGTCATTAGTTAAGTAACCTAACGGGTGATGACGGGACCCAATGGCGAATGCGGATGGCATATACGTACATTTTATTTTCGTTCTTTTCTGGTGTGATTGATTGATGGGACTGCATTGATTCTTATCAATGCAAGGATAAAACAAACCTATATTTGATGTTGTTGGAACAAATTTTAAAAGGGGTTATTACAAAGATGTTTCCTTTTGTTTTGCATAGCGATATTCAGTTAGAATATCCCGCACCTCATTCGAAGAGGCAAGGGCAGATATCCCTTCACCGGGAGTGATCCCTTGGGCAGAAGTTTACGTCAGGGTAATAACTTCAATATAGTCGATTACAAGTTGCTTTGCATCGCGGTATTCGGTTGGAATATCCTGCACCTCATTCCAAGAGGAAAGAGCCGAGATCCCTTCACCGGGAGTGACCTCTTTAGCAAAGGTTTTTCGTCACTATATTTTTATAAAAAGCTATCAGTTTCCTTCAACGAGATCAAGTTCATTACGTTAAAGGTTTTTCGCCAAAAACCAGCCGTAGCCCTCCGTCATTTCTTATGGATAGTCAGTAGTATTCAAGCAATGCATTTGACCAACGCCAGGGCATAGTGTTTGGAAGCTGCTGGGGTATTTCATTTGTTGCATAGATATATGAGTTGGTTTGGGACAGTCGTTCTGCCATTTGGCCAACGTCAGGGGCATGTGCGGGTGGGTTCAAATTGAACAGGACAATGACAGGCAGAACTTGACATGTAACTTATGATATTTTGACCAACGCCAATGGGGCAAAAATCACATCGGGAGTTTCAAATATACAGGAAACTTGCAAGGCATGCGCATACCTTCTGGAGTGTGATAACTTGAGTGGCTTCCATCAAGTTATCATGCGATGATAGTTGGATCCCGATTCCCACTGATGAGTTGGTTTACTCTTCGGGTGATCCCGACTAATTCTTCTTTAGGTTTGGAGGAGAATTTGAGGTAACAGTGGGAGGTTTCCTGATTAGATAAAATGATAACCATTCTGATCTAGGTTAGAGTGCATGCAGAGTGTTTCCTTTCTCTCTCTCTTTGGCAGCGACCTTTGACCGACCCTAGACTTGACTCAGTGACCAAGTTGACCGAACCTTCTTAAAATACTGGCTTTTTAGATTGTCCAAGTTGCATAATTCATTGCCGCTCCTTCTTTTACCTTTTGTATTTCTCAGAACACCCCGTATTACTACGGATATCCACTTCCATTGGATAGATCCATCGTATGGTTATATACGAACTCGGAAGGACTTCTTCGAGGATGGATCCAGGTTCAGGAGAAATAGAATTGGTTTATTCAGTTGTCTTTTATTATCACTTTCTCTCAGGATGCGAGGGCTCCTTAGTTTAGGAGGGTACACTTATTACGCTTATTGGGTAGTCTTATTCCAAACCAAAGGCAGGTGCCAAAAGGTAGGGAATGAAGAAAACCAGTTAGCCTAAGTAGGGTGTACAGAAGGTAACAACTAAAGACAAAATAAAGGGATTAGAAAGATGGCAAAGTAAATTGCGACTGCTATCATTCACGACCAAACCGCGTACTTCATCGCCACTCCTATTTCACCTTTGCTTTTTTCCCCAGTTCGGGAGAAATAGAATAAGGTATTATTCAGTTGTCTTTTATCATCACCTTCTCTCAAGTTGCGAGTACTCCTAGGATTAGGAGAGTACACCCATTATGCTTACTGGATATTCTTCTTCCAAACCATAGGCTGGTGCCGAACGGTAGGGAAGGAAGAAAACCATTTAGCCTAACGTTGGTATACAGAAGGTAATGAATAAAGACAAATAAAGGGATTTGGAGAGATGGCAATGAAATATACGGTTAAAGTCATGAATTGGATTATGGAAGAGGCATTACTAAGAATACCAGAATACCCCTACAAAACATTTTCATGTTTCAGTACATTGCTAAAGGAAAACTGATTTCCCGATTAGATACTTACTCCAGGGTATGTATTTACCTGGTTTCATTCTCATATCTGTATGGTTTTACAGATGATGAGTGGGAGTAAGTTATTGGAAATTAGGTGATTATCCTCATTATATCGGAATTCGTTGTAATTGGTGATATTTGAGGAAATCGCCTGGGTACAGTTTTCAACCTACGATGCACAAGTTTTGAGTTATTCAACTCAGCGGACTTATACAGAGTATTGTATGTTGTCCAGTGTCCGTCAGGACAAAGGGGCAGGTCCTCGTACTATGTTCTGTTTACTTGTAACTTCTCTAGGTTTTAGACAAGTGTTTCGTAGAAATACAATGTCTAAATTTTGAGAAGTTGTAGGTATAAGAATAAAGTAGAGAACCAGGTATCGCAAGTATCGGGATTCTTCAAAGAGATAGAAGATGTAGATTCTTGTGATTGGTATTCAGTTGATAGTAATGGTTTTTGAGAAACTCGTTTCTCTTTCAGGTTACTCATAATTGGATGGATTCCTAAGTTGAGTAATGCTGATTAGCATTTCTTCATTAAGTTGATATGCACTGGAGACAGTTGCATGATTAGAATCTGGTTCTAATTAAATTAGTGCCTCTATTTCTATATTGTATATAGAAAGGTTCATATCTTAACGATGTTAAGGTAAGGGGAGTTGTCCAGCTTATGCTTAAAACCAGACACTGGATAACTCAAGGCACGTTTCTGTAATGGCAGTTTGTGGGTTGACCCTGGCTTTGACGAGAGTTGACATTTCTACCATCTGGAAGATCAATAGTGATATTGTTCTTGACTCGCCACAGTTTTAGTAAAATGGATTTTTTCAGAAAATAGTAGTGGGTGTATGGTAGAACTGGAAGTGATTCCAGAATCGCAAACGATTACGGAAAATTTAATAGTACCTATATATTCAATCAGGTTTGACATTCCAATAGCCACTCCGCAGATATGGTGGGTAACCTCAGACACCCGAGAGGTACTCCGGTAGCCTTAAGGACGGTGACAAGGAGGTTCTTGATTACCCAGACTTGACACTACTGTTGTTCCAGACTATGAGACCCGGCAAGAGGATAAGTATAGCGTCGTTCTAAACTAGCTTTAGAAGTGCATGTATATATTATTCTGCCAGAGGGTTGTCGTAGTCAGTGGGAGCAGCAGAAGCACAGTGAGCAAGTAGCTTATGTCTATTTATAGACTTAAGCAGATAAAGCGGAGATAAGATCATCTAATTTTGATGTGACAGTCATAGGTTTGACTTCATCAGAATAGGGGATGGATCTGTTAAGAAGGTAGTAGGGTGTGATGTCCTGGTATTTGGATGACATACACAGTATAGGAAGAAAAATTCCTATACTACGATCGGTTGTACTGTGGTCGTCACACAGTTGTTTCTCCAGACAGGATATGGATATAATATCAGACATTCTGGTTACTAGATCTATGGTATTAGATCTAGATTTGGGTAGTTACCCAATGTGGGTACTTTGACAGTATTCTAATAGTATTTTAGAATAGATGACTCCTGGCATGGTGGTGTACCTGCAGGTGATGGAGTCACCCTCTCTAAAGGTGTCTTAGAGACTAAAGGAGAGAGGGATGTGCATGATTGGCAGATCACTTGCTTAGGCAAATTGAGTCAATCGTGAAAAGTCAAGTACCACACCAGATGATGTTTTTGCACTAGATGCGATAAGTTAATATTAATCTAATCCTGGAGAAACATAAGGAAGCAGTTTTAGAACATAAGTGAAAGTTCTACGGATTTGATGACGGCAGCCTCCTTCGGGAGACGGTTATCATTCCAGGCTTCAAAGGTGACATGGATGACAAAGTGATTGTCAGAGTTATATTTTTCCCTCTGACGAGGGACAGTATTATGGACAGGTGGTCCAAGAGGATACTGTGGGAGGCATGGTGCTGGACACTGATTAGGTTCAGTTATTGATACAGTCTAAGAAGTTTGGATTTGAAGTTCATTTATGAACTAGGTCCCATCAGATATCCAGACATATTCTAAGACACGTATTACTCGATTCGGGAGATGGCTTTCTCCGTGAACATGACATTAAGAGAGACATAGAAAGAAACATCAGGGCGGATCCACTCACTGAGGCTATTTCTCGAACACAAGAGTTTTACAAACTAGCTTTGTGAAACTGATTAGTAGAGGAGTTGGATGTTCGGTATCACACGGGCTGTGAGTATGCGACATCACAATAATTAGCCTTGAGTGCAAGTGGGAGATTGCTGGAGATAGTGCCTTCAAAGTCAATTATTGGATCGTAGGTACGTGATTGCAATGATTGAGGCAGGACCTATACCGATATGACAGTCTTGCTCGAGATGATAGTATGCTATCTGGTTTGTCTTTGTCATCGTATACATGCTTTAGTTCACTATTGCATGATGATAGAGCCCATAGGATTCTTGCTTGACTACCAGCAGTATGATGGCGATCATATACGTGGGGGCTGAGGTCTGCAAGCACATCCTTAAAGTGTCCATAGTCGTGGGAGTTTCGAGACAGGGCATCGATACTCCAGAGTAGACTAGTGTATATAGTCGAGACCCCGACGAGGGGCGATGGCCGGTCTCATAAGCCATTGGTGTCAGTAGGATCACCTAAGATGTATACAGGTGCTCATTAGGTTATGAGTACACCGGACAGGACTCGCCGGGAACATGCTAGTTGGTATTATACATATCGTCAGATAGCAGTTCCCTGGTGACATGTGTACAGGTTAGTTTGTCGACCTGAGATCGTCATTTGTCTCGTGTGAGTTCCCACTGTGCTTAGATTACTACCCTACCACGCTCAAAGGAGTTGTGCAAATAGGTTTTAGTTGGGTACAGTCCCGAGCCACATGAAGGCAGTGAGCGGATCGTCGGGGATTCGTCTCTCCCGGTATTGGGGATGAGATCGCGCTGTGTCTAGGAGAGCCATTACACAAAGCCCTCGGCCGAGACAGGAGATTTACTGATAGGTACTCCAGTAGTATCTAAGGGTGTTATGGGCTGCTCTTTGACACGACTTATACCGCTAATGGGGGTCTGAAGTTACCAGCCCCCTAGGCAGATATGCGATACTCATAGACGAACGGACCGGACTGTATGTATATTGTCACTGTTAGGCTCAGTAGGGTTTATAGATGAGTTCGCTCGTCAGCTTCCCTTCCAATCAATACATAGGCAACCGTTACGTACAGTTTGTACCTCTGACGTGCTAGAGGTTATACCCAGTGCCAGTGTGTTGATGAGTCATTAGAGTCCCCCACAGACACTTTCCCAAGTTCGGGCGAAACGTTGTAGAGGCCGTATGGTATTATGGCAAGGTTCGGAAAATGCACGTGCGTTTTCGCACGTATCATTTTTCGGGCAGATAATACTGGTGGGCTTTGGTTTAAGTCAGATCCGAGTATTATACTGTGTAGATATAATATATTTGTCTCAGTTGCATTTGTATTCGGTCGTAATACAAATGCGGGTATGTTTATACCATTACGGGGTTATCCTGAAATTCGTTTCAGGATCACTTTTGGAAGTTGCCAGTTTCCAGTTTTCTATCAGCCGTATTTGACATTCGGTTAAATGCGGATTTATCTTTTCTTTGGATTAGTGTGGAAGGTTCTAGAAGTTTCTAGAAGAGGTGACTAGGATTGATGAGGTAGCTTAGTACATTAATGGAGCAATTAATTGCTTGATGACTAAGGGTTATGGTTCAATGTATGCCTTGAATGAGTTCACACTAGGTGTTAAGGTGACTCATTCTCTTCATGAATGTTCTTTGGCTTGTGATCACCTCCCCCTCTCCTACACTCACTCCCTCCTTACCTATAAGTGGCCGGCCCCCTCTTGGTGGGGAGATGATGGTAATGGTTGCTAGAAAAAGATTGATATTGTTTTGGACTCATGGAAATTAGATAAGCCTCATTTCTCATTTCACTCGATTCCAAAAGGCAACTTCATTAACCGTCCGTCTATAGCCTTGGACGTAACGAGACAAAGTGTTCTACTCATTCTCTACTTCATCTTGGTCGTCTCTTTTAGCAAACTTGACGATCGAGTTGCTTCGGTTCAGAGGCGGGAGCCCGTTTAAAGATCTGTCGACGTGGTGCCACCTGGACGAGAAGACTGGAGTTTCAGGAGATCGGAGCAGCCGCAACAAGCGTGGGATGATGGTTGAAGACCGAAGGACTCGGATCATTCGGTATAATATTTCTACCCACTTTGTATTTTGTTAGTTTAGCTTTAATGGCAGATCCGGGTTACGGTACACGATAGCGCCAGTTCCAAAAAGTTTTTGTTCCGCATTTGGCGTCTGTTAGACGGCCGGGGCGCTACTGTGGACTTACAATATATATATATATATATTATATTATATATATATATATATATATTATATATATATATATATATATATATATATATGTCCAGTATCGACATCGAAATCCGAAATCTCTCGTGTCCATCATCGACACGTAAATACAAATGCCGTCGATAGCATCTCAACAGATGATCGCCACCCGACATCCTGGCTACGATTAGTATCCCCTGGATATCCGCCGTGCCCAATGGAACCCCGGTCAGTATCCCCTGGATATCTGTCGTGCTCATTCGAATCCCGGTCAGTATCCACTGGATATCTGCCGTGCTCATTTCTATCTCCGGAATCGAGTATCCTCGTTAGGCTCCCCGCCTATAATGCAGCTATCCTGCCCCTCGGCCCCGACTGGGTCCACCATGTATCCGACTGTATGCCCTCCAACTCAGTCCGGATATTTCACAAATCCGAAACCGTATAGCTACCCCACCCGGTCCGGAATGAAAATCAGGAAACACAAAACTTATGGTGGACGTTTAACTTATCATATTAAAATATCATGTAAGAAATAAGAATACTTGCATAGATTATATTGATGATATATTATATATATATATATATAACAATGTCTCATACCACCGATATATATCATCAGGATTAAAATACCCAGAAAATCCAAAGAATCAAATACAGCATTTGTAGTAGTAATATTCATAATTCACAACAGGAATAAAGAAGACTACGTAATTATATCATATAAACATAGATTTCAATTCTACTGTGACATGGTACTACTAATGATGTGTAGTGTAGCATATGCGTCTGTGCTCGTACAACATGGCAATCATTAGTATTTGTGCAAGTGTTCTACGGTGTAACAACCTATTTATTTTAATACATATATAACAGAACGGTTCTACTGTGGAATGGAAGTACCAATGAGGTGTAGTGCAACATATATTCACGTGCTTATGCAGCATAGTAATCATTGGTATTTGTACAGTGTTCTATCAGAGTGTGCGTAACACTGAAACGTATAATATTGATAATATAATGCAAACATGTAAAGTAATCTAAACGTAACTATTGTAATTACTTGCTATGAGCTATATCGTTTTCTTTAGAAATGATCGAAACTTTAAATTTGAGATAAGAAAGCTGCCCTAAATTTAAAATAGATATCCGTTTTATTTTTATTTAAAAGACAAACGAATCGTAGTTTTTAAAATAATTTAGCTCACACAAGTATTACATTCTAAAACAGAATATAACCGAACTCTACGAGTCAAAAGATAATTTGGCCGTTATTCGGCATACAATGTTCATCATTTCCACTACGTATAAATCCTTGTATTATATCTCATCATATCATTGTATCTGTATCATCTCAAGTCTAGCGTGATCCCTCGTACAAATCTATCAAACCATATCCATATCGTATCACCGTATCTGTATCATCACAAGTATGGCATGATCTCTCGTACAAATCCATCAAACCATATCCATCTCGTATCACTGTATCTCATCTATAATTATGCATGAAACTGTATAGAATTGAAGGACATACTAGATGCGATACTATATAAATATCTTGAATAAACACTAAACTAAGTAGATATCATAATACTAATTGTAAGATTGCGGGGGTGCTATACGCCATCCACCCGACTTCCCCAGTAGATGTAAATCTACCCACCAACTTAAAAGCTCGCTGAATCCACGCTGCTACATCGCCAACTCCGTCTCGGAATTCTCGAATCGTACCTATATTCGTATTTAAATCGCATTGATGTAAATATCATATCGAAAACCAAAATAACAAGTTAAATGCCCGTGGGTTAGAACCTACAGCACACTTAACCCAAAAAACGTCAATATAATTCTTTCGTTAACGTATAAACTTTAACGGTTCAACTGTAACATCAAAATATGAAAACTCCGTATCGTAAATATCTAAAATTTGATAAAACCATTTCTAAAATGTTCCCAGATTTTACTGTGTATGTATTTAGATAACCCAAACAATACTAGAGACCTAAATTTACTCAAAATAGGCCACAGAAGAAAAACCAACACCAAAGGACACTATTGGGCCGGGGTCGCCGGATTTCAAGGTTACCTCGCCAAATCAATTTAGGTGTTTGGGGCTCTGGTTTCATGTGTTGTTTCTTAGTAATCTCATTATGCTTTTGGTCTTGCTAGTTTTTCTAGTGATTATACCTATTAGTTCCAGATTCACTTTCTGTAGTTAAATTATCACAAACACTAAACATGCTACGTGTCGTATATATAATTTTACTCCTAAATTGATTTTAGCTTACAGATTTCACATACTGATAAAATAACTTAAACTAACAATACCAAACATCCTATTATAGATATATGGAGCTACCCTAAAATTCCCAACACCGAAATCCTCTAAAAATCCGGCGAGATCGGATTTGTCCTTCTTGTCGCCGGCCAAAATCCGAGCAAAGAGGCTCGTCTTCGTATAGGTTATTCTAAGTCCAGATTACAATATAATGGCACTGTTTAGTTAGGTTTATTTCCATCTAAAGTATAGCAGATTCCAGACAGAGCTATCATTATCTAAATACGATATATATAATATATATACCGATATCATATCTCTAAACAAAAACAATATTGAACTAAGAACTGCAGGGTTGAACTTATACCTATTGAATGATTCACAAGAGAACACCAGCTCAAGAATCTTATGATGGAATCATCTAAGAGTTGTAGTGTATTGAGTTTGATGAAAGGTACACTTGATGAAGGAAACCATTGCTCTCTCTTCCTCTTTTAGTATGAACACTTAGGAATTTCTTGGTTTGGGCTGAAGAAGTGTAGTGTTCAATTGAGAGGCTAAGGAATTTACTAGGTATTATGTGGTGTAGAAAATGCATGAGGTGGAGGTTAAGAGATGGAGGTGGCATGAGAGGAAGGAGGAGGTGTGAGCATGAAAGGGGTGGTATTTGCATGCAAGAAGGAGGTGTCTTCATGATGATATGATACACTAAGGGTTTAAGTTAACCTTAACCAAGTCCTACCCCTTTTTACACATAAACCCTCACCAATTTCATATTTCCACAATTACCTAATCTTTTCACAAAACCCCTCATCATCTATGTTATAATATAAACACCCTTTTTCATACAGTGAAGCTAAATTATTCACTAAAACCCTTGAAATTTAGTAATGTTATAAACTAAAATTTAAATCTTAATTTGTTTCATATACTACTTATGAAAATGTCCTATTTGGTTTTAATAACTTTTTAAATTAACATTTTATTATTTAATTAATTAAATTTATTTATTTTCTAGAATTTTCAAAATGTTACATCTCCATAGGAGCTTAGTTCTCCAAGTTAGGGCTTTAGCTGCCTCCCATAATGCGCATATGTGTGAGCGCCACATGCAACGCATGTGCGCCCGCCACGTGCGAACCACATGCAACGCACGTGCGCCCGCCACGTGCACACCACATGTAAGGATTCAATCCTCAAAAGAGCTTAGTTATCCAAGTTAGGGCTTTAGCTGCCCCCCATAATGCGTATATGCACAAGCACACGTGCACTCGCTACGTGCGCACCACGTGTAAGGATTCAATCCTCAAAAGAGCTTGGTTCTCCATAGGAGCTTAGTTCTCCAAGTTAGGACCTTAGCTGTCCCCCATGATGTGCACCCGCCACATGTGACGCAGGTGCGCCCTCCACGTGCACACCACATGTGCTCGCACCGTGCGTCCACCATGTACAACGCACATGCGCGAACGCAAAGAAATATTTTTCAAGCACCTAGAAGTTTATGCTCCAACCTGTTCTTTTCCCTGATGAATGTGATATGGTTCAAAGGGTACATCCCTCCACACCTTCGATATATGGCACTGTAATCCCTCAGCGTCGTCGGAGAGGTCCAATGATCCCTCTTTCCAAATAAGGAGGAGAGACTCCCGTAAGTTTCTGTAAAAATATAGAAGTCTCTCGAAAGCTCCCAAAACAACAGAGATTTTAATTCTCAATAAAGAAGATCGTCTCCATTTGCAAAACCCCAGGTAAAGAAACCATAGAGATCAAAACATCTCTTTTACCTATCATAGTATATCTAAGGGTTTAACCCATTCTCAAGAACCTAGTTCTTTCTCTGGATTTGAGATCCACAAAACAAGTCTTCCACAAGTTGAGAATTTAATTCTTATTGAGAAGATCTTGTTCTTGAGAATCAAACATTCAGGGAAGAACAAAGTTGAAAAGAAAGAAGATGGAGTCCATAATACTCTAGGAACTTAGTTCCCCATAAATCAAGAACTTAGTTTTTAAAGAACCTGATCCCAGATTCTCAAAATAGTGGTATTGGTGATCGTTAATGGTCAAAATACCATTAACAGAGATTTAACCTCTCTGAAAATATGAACAAGTGAAGATGGAGAAAATGGAGTCCATAATACTCCGGGAACTTAGTTCCTTCAAAACAAGAATTTAGTTCTTAAAGAACCTGACCCCAGATCCTCAAAATAATGATCTTGGTGATCGTTAATGGTCTAAATACCATTAACAGACATTTAAGTTCTCTAAAAAATATCAACAGAGATTAAATCTCCAAAAACATAGCGCCTCACATGAAACACACATGAGCGTTAGAGAAAATTAGTGCTTAGCACTATTATAGCACCTCACGTGAAAACCACGTGAGCACCCAAGGCTAAAAACTCAGCGCCTTACGTGAAAAGCACGCGAGCACCCAAGGCTAAAAACCCAGCTCCTCATGTAAAAAGCATGTAAGCGCCAGAAAAGATTAGTGCTTAGCACTATTCCAGCGTCTCACGTGAAACACACATGAGCGCTATATATCTTAGTGCTCAGCAATACTGGGTAGTATAGAAACTCAATCTCAGCCCAAATTGGCTAAGTTTCCTGAGGTTAAACCTTTTTGATTTTAAATCAACCGAGCCCATATGCTCATGATTTCCAAACTAATCTTAGTCTCAAACATGACTAATGATCTCACATTGATGATATCCAAAATGATATTCATCTCATATCTCCTAAGGTAATCTGAGTCTCAAATATGACTAACGATTCTTAGGTCCATCACCCCCTTTCCCTCAAATACGGGATTTGGTTTATGGGTACATCTCTCCACACCTCTGATATATGTCGTTGTAATTTCTCAACGTCTTCAAAGAGGTGGCGGGTCCCGACAACCAACAACAACTCCTCGTCCCAACTTTATGTAAAATTTCATCAAGAAAGGGAATTATACACTCCACATTGATGCACTTTCAAACTGACGTGTACATCTCAAATTGGATCGCACCCTAAATTGGGCGCATTCCATGTCACTATCGTTCACTCCGCTACATAACAAATACACGTGCGCGCAAGGCAAAAATGGACCAAAATATCCTTAAACTAACATTCGTCTCCAAAATGGGAATGTTGAACCGAAATGTCCTTAAACTAACATTCGTCCCCAAAATGGGAATGTTTGACCGAAATGTCCTTAACTAACATTAGTCCCCAGAACGGGAATGTTGGACCGAAATGTCCGTAAACTAATATTCGCCTCAAACATGGCATTGTTGGACAGAAATGTCCTTAAACTAACATTCGTCCCAAACAGAGAATGTTGGACCATGACGTCCTTAAACTAATCTATTTTACCCTGCGAACTGTCTTCATAATGACTACCGTATACTATCCATGGGCTATTCATATATGATCTAATGATCAGTTGAGCCCATATGCTCACTGTTCATAAGACAATCTTAGTCTCAAATATGCTTAACGATCATTAGATCAACCCAAAATTTCATATGAACCGATGGACCTCATTTATATGAGATATGCGTCCTAAGTTCACTCCCGTTGAAAAACCAAGCTACCAACGTTGACCCCGTCAAACAAATTCTTGACCCAAACCCAAAATAAAATAAACAACACACGACACGAAGTGAACTGCTAGAGTAGGAGAAAGTGGTTATCACAATGCGGTAACGTAATTAACTGCAGGGGCTTGCGTCTGCAGGGAAGAGCATCCCCACAATCAAAAACCCCTCACCAATGAGGGGGAATCTGATAAAGTCACTCTACAACGGTCACGTCTATCCAAACCTCCGATATACGGTGTCATAAATCAACTTGGTATCTTCGGAGAGGTGGGTAGATAAGTCCAAATAGTATCTGCCCCCAAATTCAGGAAAGACGAACCATCCCAGTTCATCCCTGTTTTCGGCGGTGAACAACGCACTTTTCTTAACAGGAATCTCTACTGAAGATGCTCTCTTGGCATCCCTCAAGACATTTGAGAAAGAGGAGAGGCTTCACGCTTCCATGGGTCTCAGTATGATTCGTTTTGAAACACCTTTATTCAGTTCATTTCGTTCACACCCTGACTCCCTTCCTCTTTCTGTTGCAGGAACCACCGCAACTCATGTTGTCCCGAGTACAATGCCATCCTCAGGTGATGGTGCGGAGGAGCCTTCAGAACCACCGGCTGTGGTTGAGGTCACTCCAGGACCGCCATGGGAGGCGTCGCTAAAGCAGCCAATGATGGATGTTGTAGCAGATCCGGAGGCCGAGCCTAATTTGGACAAAGATGTTCCCCTTTCTGAGGTTTTGAGGAGATCTATTCGTATAGCCAAATCTGGGAGAAAGCGTAAAATGCACACGAAAAAGGAGCTTCAGGCTAACTTAGCCGCAAGCGCAGGTTCAAGTGATGCCTGACCTTCTGACGTTCCTATGGAGGACATTCCTCCTGCCTTGTCCACCGCTCATAGGAAGGTTGCGTGTGCGGCTCGCGAAGAGGCCGAGCGGTTACTTCAAGGTAAAACAACGCACGATCCCTTATTGAAACCTAGTAGGACTTGTTTACTTTCCAGGTTTCTTCTTACAGTAATTTTCCTCAAATTATAACACATTTGTCCTTGAATGATGCGACATGGCCGAGTCTGGGTATTAGCGTGGTGAGTGAAATGCCAGCGTTTGAAGGGTCTGGGGTGTCAGGCCTTCCAGTCAAATCAAGGACTGCTCCAACTGTCGCTTCTTTCCCCTATGGATCCTCGGCATCGGCGGGTGATGCGAGCATGACGATGGCCCTTATTGATTTGGGGGACGAAGGTGTCGAGGAAGCCGTCATGGTTAGTGGCGCTCCAGACACCGCTATGGTCTCTGCCCCGTCAGGTATTCCTTGTGTTATTTCTTTTGGGTTCTCAATCTTGCCAAATATACTCGCTGATATTTCTTTTTATTCCAAATATAGGCATGGTAGACCCCGGCGCTGTGCTGATTGAAGAATCACTGTCAGCTGTTGCTAAGACTGTCACCGTTCCACCTCTCTCTTTTGTGTCCCCTCCCCCCGGGTTTAATGATGGAAGGTAAAGATTTTTCAGTACCATGTTTTGGTATAAATATTATTTCTTGGATTAATTTCTTTACCATATATTGTTGCAATCCTGTAGGAGTGCTTTTTGACCACTTATGCCAAATGCTAAGCTCGCACTTTACCTTCCAATCAGAATACGTTCCTCTTTCGGACGTTGGTTAGTATATTCTTCATCTCTTATTTCATCTTTTCATGAGTAATCTTTCTATTGCTAAGCTTTTCTCGTATTGGCCACAGTATTATGGCTCCAGAGAGAGAAAGAAGGAATAGCACAGCCTCCTAAGCTTCCTAATTTGCCACTTTCGACTACCGGTACGTCAGATCTCATTCATCATCGTCCTTTTTAATTCTTTGGTTGAAATCTGACCCTTCTTTGAGCGTGCTTTATTCTGCAGCAGCTACATCGGCTTTGGCTCCTCTTGAGTCTTGCATATCTATGCCCGTGGGGCCGTTTACTAAGCGTTGGTCCTTTAGGGGTGCGGCAAATAGCAGGCGGATGCTAATTGAATTTATCGAAGGCCTTAACGTTGAAGCTATCACTTCTGCTGCGGACTTTATGGACGAGGTCAACCCTATGCTGGAGGCGCTTGTGACTTTCTACAACGAAGACTTCGTCAGCATTTGGGTTGACTACTGTAGGCGAATTGAGGCTTGTCTCCACGAGATCGAGCACAAGTATCTTACACCTGAAGCATTAACCTCGAAGGCTCAACTGATCTCATAGATCGAGCAAAGTGCCGCTTCCATTCAATATTTCAAGCAGAAGTTGTCCCTAAAGCAAAAGGAACTTGAAACATCTTCTGGCGAATCCAGCCAACTGCGTTCCCAGGTCGAAGCGAACGCCGCGTAGCTGCAAATTATTTTTGGGAATCTCCAGCAATGCGTTTCTAAGGGAACGGTGCTGAGGCAGCACCTCGACTTTACCGAGCGGGGAATGCGAGATTACGAAGTGGCTAAGCAGGAAATTGCTGAGAAGCTTTCATCATACTTCCAACAATGGGCCCGAGTTGAAGCGATGTTGGCTGCAATAGTAGCGCGTGAGGAGGAGCTGCGGGAAGAGAGTGAGCGGGTTACCATTTTATTGAAAGCCCCGCCTTCTTAAAGGCTAAAATTGTATCCCCCTTTTTTATTTAAACTGTATCTTTCAAATACCTTAATTCATGAATAAAGAATATACATTTTTTTGCATGCACTCCTCTGTGTTTGATGTCTCAATTTAGCGCTTATTGGTTTATTCACTCATTTCGGAGACTCTAGTTTATGTACTCATCTCGGAGTTTGTATTTTATTCACTCGTTTCGGAGTCTCTAGTTTATGTATTCATCTCGGAGTTTGTAGTTTATTCACTCGTTTCGGAGTCTCTAGTTTATGTACTCATTTCAGAGTTTGTAGTTTATTCACTCATTTCGGAGTATCTTTAGTTTACCTCCCTTGGGTTTACAGGAAAACTTGTCTTAACGTTGTATATAGATAACCCTCATTCTTTACGATAGAGGTCCATTAGGTTTGTAGTACTAGGGTTTTAGTCCATGGTACCGTTGCGTTGGCTGATGTATTCCTCGATATGCAATCTTTAAGTCGCTGTTTGAGTAGCCCCGCGACTGTCGTGTCTCTGATCCCTTCGGGGGCTGGACAAGACGTTTTCGAGTAATCTCCTTAGGTCATATTACTGTCAAAAGAGCAAGCGTTAGGAATTTGTCATGACGGTTTTTACTTGAGGTTAGGCTCGATTTGGAGCCCGATGAGCTATAACCGCACCCTTCTGGTGTGGGATGATCTCCAACGGTCTTTTAGGCTTTATATAAGTTGCCGTCAAGACCCGAAGCTGGGAATATTCCGTCACTTCATTTTCTATTTTAATAATGTTGTGCCGATTCTTTACTGATGTAGGGTAGACATCTGTAGGACCTCTATACTGCGTGTATTGCAGTTGAAGTCCGGAGCTAGGAATATGACATTGCTCCAATTTTATTTGATAGGCGCGCTCGCATCCTGCTGCAATGAGGGGGAACGCCGAGATAGTCTCTAGGTTGTATATGTATCGTCAAGACTTGGAGCTAGGATTTTTCCATTGCTCATTTTTTTTCTTTAACTCTTGGGTCTTTGTTTGTTTGTTTTATGATGAAGTTTCATCTGCATCCTGCTGTAATGAGAAGGAACGTCAGGTTGGAGCTAGGATTTTGCCATTACTCCATTTTGATTTGGCTCCTTGAAACTTTTTAACGTCACGTCTGCACCCTGTTGGAATGAGAAGAACGTCGAGCTAATCTCTAGGCTGTAGAAGCCGTCGAGATCTAGTTCCCCCTTTGATGAAGCCTGGTGGGAAAATATGGTTCCCTTTCTTTCATTTGTGCCCATGGATTGTACATAGGTCGGTATGGACCTACATGCAGGGCAGAAAAGTTTTATTTTTATCATCATTTTTTTACTTCTTTCCGCAATGCTCTATCTTTTCAGCTTTTACGTCGCAAAAGTCGCGATTGCCCAATTATTTCGGCTATTTATCGCAGTGCCCAATCATTTCGACTATATCATTTTTTTTGCTCGCTGATTTTATTGCTAGTCGGGGACTTGGGTCCTGATACCAATTTTGGCATCAGTATTGCTACGACTGGAATATTACCAGGAGTGAATCATCATTTGTCGTGAGAGAACTTGAAGTTTGATACCTTTTTAGGTATCGGCATTACTACGACTGGAATATTGCCAGGAGAGACTCATTATTTGCCTTTGTTGATTTGAACAAAGGTGGTTTAGCAAATAGGGTTAGGATCCTGACGACTAAAGCTTTTGGACTTTATGAGCCGTAAGGGTCTCATAAAGGTTTTTCTCCCTACAGGTCGTGAGGATCTCATAGGTGTATTTTCTCCTTAAGAATTGTGAAGACTCCTAAGTGCATTCCTTCTTATAAGTCGTAAGGATCTTACAAGAGTATTTTCCCCTTGTAAGTCGAGAGGACTCACAAGTGTTGTTCCCCGTATGAGGACATTTCTCATCGTTGGTGGAACTTGGTGGGGGATATATTTATTTATGCCCGTGAATTGTATACAAGGGTCAATATAGGACAGCCTATAGAGCAATATTAGGGGAATATGACGTCTTAAGAATAGGTTCAGATCCCTGTAGTTTAAGGCTTTCGAATCCTATAAGCATAGGGGGAAATTCTCCTAACGAGCCGTGAGGATCTTGTAAGTGTATATTCTCCTTAGAAATCGTTAGGATTTCTAATTGTGTTTTTCCTTTCTGAGTCATAAGGATCTCACGCAGGTGGGGTTTTTACGAGATTGCGCCCTTTCGAGATTTCGCAAAGCTCGCCGGCAGTCCTGCTGTTTTTACTCATAGCGCTCTTTCGGGTTTTTCATCCATGCTCGTTTCGCTTGTGGACATACCGTTTTTTAACGATGGAATACCTGAGAGTAGTTTCGCTGCAGGTGCCCATCAATTTGTCGGTGGGACTTAGGGGTGGCTTCATTGCTGGAATAGTTGTGCAGCCAGTGGGACTTGAGTTGCAATCTTTGTTGCTAAGACTTGGATTGCAATATAGATCTCAAGGGAATGTATCGCCGTATTTAGGGCGATACACTAGTTTAGGAACGTTCCGGTCTATTATCGCCATGTTTGAGGCGTAATTTTAGTTTAGGGACTTTTCGGTCCATTGTCGCCATGTTTGAGGGGAAGTTCTAGTGTAGGGACATCTCGGTCCGTTGTCTCCATGTTTGAGGCGACGGGGCTTTTTGGATACTACTTTTGAGGTTCTGACTCAGGAAGATAGCGAGCAGACACAAGTGTCGTCATCTATCATTGACCTAAGTCATGACTCTTCAAGCGTAGTATTTTTTGAGGAATCGACCGTTTATTGGTCGGAAGGGTCTTTCACCATGCATATCCATAAGCAGGTAAGCTCCACCTTGGTAGACTTTGTCTATAATGTATGGGCCTTTATAATTCGGTTCGAACTTCCTCCGTTTTGCACGATTGGGGATCATTGGTATTTTGACGACTAGCACGAGTTCGCCTTGGCGGAATGTTCTCGACCTGGCCAGTTTTTCGCATGACTGCGTCATTCTTGCCTTATAAGCTTCTATATTTTGTTGTGCTATAAGGCGATTTTCTTCGAGGGCATCGAGCTCCTCAAGCCGAAGATGATCATTTTCTTCATCTATCAGCTCGTATCGGACCATTACTCGTAGAGAAGGGAGTTCTATTTCCAGAGGAAGCACTGTTTCCATGCTGAATACCAACATGTATGGTGTAGTATCCGCAACCGTTTTGAACGTAGTTCGGGACGCCCAGAGAGCTTCATGCAGCCTTTTGTGCCAGTCTTTTTTGTTTCTAGACACTATCTTCGTTAGTTATATGTATGCCCTAAAGGCCATTACTGTACATGTTGTTAGTTATATGTATGCCCTAGAGGCCATTACAATACATAGGATGTATATTGTAGTGGATGCTTGGACATATATAGGGAGGACTTTCTTGCTCGACATGATAGTATGCTATCTGGTTGCTCTTTACCATAACGTGTACACTGATTGTCTCTCTGTTACATGTTGGTAAAGCCCTTAGGATGTGTACTTGACTACCCGGACTATGATGCAGATCATACTAGTGGGGACATGGTAGTCCATAAGTACATCCTTCAAGGTCCCTAGTCGTGGGTGTATCGAGACGGGGCATCGATATACCAGAGTAGACTAGCGTATACCTTCTCGACCCATACAGATGGGCGATGGATGATCCCATATCCATTGGTGTTTGACATCAGAGGTGATATATGGGTGCTCAGTGGAGACTGGGTACACTGGACGGACTCGCCGAGAACTCCCAGATGGTATTATACCTTACGTTAGATGGCAGTTCTCTGGTGACACTGGTACAGGTTAGTCTGTAGACCCGAGATCGTCATAGAGTCTTGTGTGATTCCCACTGTGCTTTGATTTCCACCTTACCACGTCTAAGAGGGCATGCAAAACGGTGGTTTTTGGGTACAGTCCCGATTCACATGGAGGCAATGAGCGATAGGAGGGGATTCGTCTCTCCTGGTATAGGGAGTTGATGTTGCGCTGTGTTCGATTGGCTATAACCGGAAATCCCTGGCCAGGGTTGCTGAGATTTACCGGTAAGTGTTATCAGTAGTTTCTCAAACTGTTATAGACCTCATATCGACACGATTTATCGAGCTACTGGGGTCTGACGTTTACCATCCCTAGGCAAGATATGCGACATATCAGACGACGAGACCGGACTGTACGGTAAGTGTTACTGGTTGGATTCACAGGAGTGTGAGCGGGCTTGCTCGTTGATCTTCTGATCGCTCAATACCCGGGTGGCCGTTACGTTTAGCAGACCGCTTGCGGCTTATGGGTGTTTGATATGATCATCACCTACTGCCGGCGTATTGACGAGTCTTTAGAGTCCTACATAGAGGTTTCCTGGCTCAAGCGAAACGAAATAGGAGCGCATATGAGATATGTGCGGGACCGAGAATTATACCAGTATGTGATACTGAATTCTATTCTCGCGATTTGTATCATCGGACGGTTATATAAGATATAGCCGGGTTACTGAATCAAATGTTGATTCGATATATTGATACACTTAATATTAGTCGGTTATATGCAGTATGACCGGATCATTAAATCAAGTGTTGATTTAATGATTTAATGTATAATTATATATTTGATATATTACTTTACATTAACTAGTATTGGTTCACTTAAGATTGTTTTTTCTTACTAGATTGTGCACATTGTATATATGATATATGTTTGTGCACTAGTTTGTATCATGTTTGATGATACATGCAAACTTGGGTGTGTATGCTTTAAACCATGTTTAGTTAATGGTCAGGGTTTTATTTTCTTTATTTATTTTGTAAAAACAAAATAGTGGCTTTTTTCTTTCTTTGCTTTAAGCTTCATGAAGCTTCTTGGCATTTTTCAAAGTCATAACCATTTTGTCTTTATGCTTTGACCTAACCATCACCTAAACTATGGTTTGCTCTCTACATGAGTTAATTTCACCCATGGTTGCAATATGAGAAGACTTCACTTGATTTATTTTTGAGAAATAATTCATTTTTCTTTTCTTCTTCATCTTCTTCTTCAAGTGAAGAAACCTTTCTTGAAAAATTTCAAGTGTTGAAATCAAGTGAGAAATCCAAATCTAAAGTGAACCCACTTTCTATTTCTTCATCCTCTACCACTGTCCATGTTGTATAGAGTATTTTCTTCATAAGTTTCATGAGTTAGTGAAGATGGAGCTTGAGTTTGAGTTGCCTCGACGTAGATCATCTTCGGTATCGAAGTCAACGACCTAGCCCGATCATTTCTTCGATGAAACCAATGCTAGAGTCCAAGATCCCGATGGTCGCAGCGGAGGGACGTCATCATGGAGCTAAAGAGGTGGAGGACCGGATCTACAAAGGTTGTAGTCACTTTCACTTATTAGCAAAGTTGTTTGCTTGCTTGTAGTTTCGCCTAATCTCTAGTTAACGATCTTGCATAGAGTTGTTAGGCACATAAAATTTTGATTTTGGCATGGTTGATGCCTTGTGGAACCTCTTGAGTGTGCCTAGAAACCCTACAGTGGTATCAGAGCCTAGCTAGAGCTTTAGGCGAAGTGTAGTCGATGTTAGAAATCCGATCGAGTCCCGAAACCCTAACCAAGACCCCTCTCTGTACATTTTCTGAAACTGTGGTTTTTTCCTAATTAAAAATAGCCAAAAAAATTCAGCAGGGTTTTTGAGGAGTTACTGTGAAGCACGTGCGCTTAATTCGATAAAAGCGCTGCGGAACCGCGGCATGAGCATGGCTCGTGCGGCGGTTCCGCGGCCGAATTGACACTTTGTCTTATGTATTTTTCACAGTAACTCCTTATTTGATTCCTGTGTTTTCTGGGTATTTTTTAATTTATACTCAAGAGTTGAGTTTTCTTGGTTATATTGGGAGTTCATAGATTCGACCGGAAAGTTTAACTTCGTCTATGAGTTTTTCCGGATATTTTAGAACATGTTAAAAGGTTCGACCGGATATAAGTACCCACTTTTTCCCCTGCCGGGAAATTTCCAAGTGTTGGATTTTTCCGTGGTTTAAGGACGTTCTAAGTAGTGCAAGTAATGCGATGGACCCTCTAGAAGACAACAAACCTTAACTCGATTATGTGACCGTCTTGAACTGCCCTTTGAACCTTAGGGTTTGGGGCAGTACGGCGTGCCACATGTGAGGCGTTGGCTTGACCCTTCTATGGCTGGACCGTTTATACTATGGCATGAAGTGAATGTTTTTAAACTTATTTCATGTGTTGAGCTGTTCCGGGAAAACTTGGGTGTTTGATTGTTCGATCGAAAAGTTTAACATTTTCTATTTATCTGGAATGTGATACAATATTTGGAATCCACATATAGTTATGAGATAACTGATTTGAATGTTATAAATCTAGCAGTTTAGTCTCAAATGATCGGTTGCCACGGAATTTTGATGCGATCAAAAGTCCATCACAATCACGTAGCGTATGCGGATACTCGCCGGGTAAACTTAATAGACAGCCACACCCCACAGCCCCGACCAAGTGACTGTAGGAGAACCCCGTCGCCGGAAGCATCCGTTCGGGTGCTCGCGGCAGCGGTGTTCCGCCTTGGTGCACTTCGTCGACGGCATCGGGGGTGCGGCCGCCTACTGAAGTTTGCGACGAGCATTCGATCACATATTGGGGATCTTGTTGAATTGCCCGACTTGATATTGAAAACAGTTTTCGATTTTGAGACTGAAATGCGGGATTTATAATTGTTAGGCATGCGATGTCTAAGGAATTCATTTGATTGGGCATGCGATGTCTAAAGAGGTTGCGGATTCCAACTGTTGTAGTTTTACACTTTCTTTTCTGTGACCGTAAGTGTAATATGTGATATCGCCGGTTTTGTTGCTATATGCCAACGACAATTGGGATGGGCATATTTACTTACGTTGATGATATGTGATGTTATGTGTTGCTGGATATGTTATATTAGATCGTCGTGTATGAATAGCCGGGGTTTTTTTATGTGAGATAAGTGTTTTTCATTTTCATTCATGTAAAAACTTGTATGTAATATTCTTTTATTGGGGCACTTCCAGGTTGCGGAAGATGTCACCGTTGATGTATATTATTTACTTTTCCGCATTAGGATAGACCCAAGGAGGAGAGCACAAGTAACCGGGTTCTGGAGTCCAGTGGGAGACCAATTCGAGGAGTCGAGTCCGGGTCTCCTAACTCTAGAATTGGTAGGGTTGCTTGCCGCTCTCGTAGGGGTCTAGGGGTGTGGGTTTGGCTATTCATTACGACCGTGGAATCCGTGTTTTATACAGGCTCAAAATAAAACACGGACGTCCTAGTATATCCAATATTTCATATGATATTTTCTGCTGCGTTATCTGTGATGTGATCATGTGATTTGTTCAGATAGATATATAGTATATATGATATATTATATAGACGTTGCTTATGTTTTACACCCGCGCTAGCCCTGCCTCGCTCTGGCGTTAGTTACCTAACCTAACGGTGCAGACGGGACATCGAGGCGAATGCGGATGGCATAAGTGTACGTCGTATTTATCTGTGATGTTTAGGTGACTTAAATGATGGGACTTCATTAATATGATTAATGAAAGAAAAAGAAACCTAATAGATGTTGTGGAATCGAATTTTCAAAAACAGGTAGCTACAGTTCTTGCTTTGCATCGTGGTGTTCCTTGTAGAACATCCTGCACCTTATTCGATGAGGAAAGGGCAGAGATCCCTTCACCGGGAGTGACCCCTTTAGCAATAACTGGCAGATACTACACACTCGGTTTGTCTTTTGATTGCTTCTATAGTTTCTGCTTTGCATAGTGATATATATGATGTATCCCGCACCTCATTCGACGAGGAAAGGGCCGACGATCCCTTCACCGGGAGTGACCCCTTTAGCAAAACTAGAAAAGCCTAAAAAACACTCCATTTCAAAAACATTTGATTCTACAACGATATCAAGTTCATTACGCAATAGATTTTCAGAAAAACTTGTCGTAGCCCTCCGTCATTTCAGATAAGTTGTATATAGTATTCGTGCTGCATTTGTTGGCTTTCGTCAAGGTGCAGTGTGCGGTAGCTATGTGCTGCTTATCTGCTGCATATGATGCGATTGGATTAGGGTAGTCGTACGGCTTTGTTGGCTTTCGTCAAGGGTCATACGGGTGGGTTTAATTCAATCAAGAAATGTACGGGTTGAACTTGACTAGCGGGCTATGGTTTGTTGGCTTTCGTCAAGGTCATAGCACGTTAGGGGCAAAATTATCGGGAATTTCAAGTGTTGAAATTTGCAATGAGATTGCATACCTTCTATGAGATAGTTGGATCCCGATACCCACTGCGAGTAATTGTTACTCCTGGGAGAGTTTTACACATTACAATTAGCCGATCAAGTAGGTGTCTAGAAAGGTGTCAACGGGGTTACGTCTCTGGGAAAACGAGGTTTACATTAATTAGGTTCGTGCGAAAGCACGGGGGACCTCCCTCAAAGTACCGACACTGGCCTGGCTGAAAGATTGGCGAACTTGTAGCGTGTAATTAATCCCGGCTAGTCTTTCCTTTTAGGGTTTGAAGGAAGATTTGATAAAAAATAGTGGGAGCCATCCTGATTGGATAAAATAATAACCAATCTATTTTTGCAAGAGCGCACGCTGAGTGTTTTCTTCTTTCTCTCTCCAGGTAGCGACCATATCACGCCTTAATCAAGATAATAATACGGATGTATTGACCGAACCCGCTTGTTATACTGAGCTGGGGAACGTTGGTCCCGCTCCAACTTATAATTGTTATAAGACAGAGCAGGAAATTGGGGATTACCAGAATTCCCGTGCCGCCCAAACGAAGAAAGTGCATGCTGATGCATCTTCTTCGGGTGTGTTCATTACAGAGAACTGTTTCTCAGTATACGTTACGTCCTGGGTATGAGATGCCGGATCAAGATCCTGCATATGTAATCTGTTACATGTGCTGCAGAAAGGTAGAGAACTGGGAATGGGTGATAAGTTTCATAAGACAGAAAACGGTGCAAGTGTTGCAGCCAACTGGTCACTATCACCCTGTATTACTAGAATACATTGATTCTGAACAAATGTTATTAGATACCGAACCTGATATACAACATCATATCAGAAAGGATATAATTTTTGTATTGTTGGATAATATTTTGAACATTTCATATATCAAAAGTTGATCGGTTCAGGCACGTTATCTAAAAGCATTGATGTTCTAAATCAAACTACAGTTCTTAGTATACAGAACACACACAAGAGGAAGAGTTCAGAAATGAACGAATCCTTCTTGTGGTATTGTAGACTAGGTCATATCAATGCGACTCGACTAGCTTAAGTTACATTTTAGATGCATATTTAAATTAGTTTGAATTTACATCTTATGAAACTTGCCAGTCATGTCACAAAGAGAAAGAGTTAGTGAACTCTTGGGACTGATAGATAGTGATGTATGTAAGGTCCTCTGTCTACACATGCCAAGACTGGTTCTTTGTACTTCAGTACATTCTTTGATAATCTCTCAAGATTCAGTCATATGTTCCTGTTGAAACATAAGTCCGAACTTTTTGAGATATTCACAGAATATAAGTTAGAAGTAGAGAACCAAAAACCGGGTAGAAGTATTATGTCCTATGATGAGATCAGGGAGGAGAATACTTGTGCATAGAATTCCTGGACTATTCTAAAGGAGAATGAGATTCTCTCTCAGTATTACTCCTCTGAATATACCACAGCACAAAGGTGTATCAGGGTGGAGCAATCACACCATATTAGATATGGTGTGCTCTATGATGAGTACTACTGAGTTACCTATTTCCTTTGAGGTTATGCACTTAAGAAGCTGCATACCTATTGAATTGGGTTCGAATCAAATCAGTGCCTACCACTCCATATAAGATATGGTATGGGAAGAGCCTATCTATTAAGTAAGTTAAGATTTGGGATTGTCCGGCCTATGTCAAAAGCAAAAATCCGAACAAGATTGAGGCAAGGTCAATTCTGTAGAACTGGAAAGGTTCCAGCTATACAAAACTGCAGCTGATGATTTGACAGAACCAAAGTATTCAATAGTCCCCGACGAACCTCAGCCTCTCCGCCTATCTGGTAGGGTTCCTCATCCGCCTGGGAGATACTTCGGTTTCTCGATGACAGTGGGAACGAGGAATGCATCATGAGATGATGACCCAACTAGTTTCGAGCAGGCCATCGAGAGTAGGGACTCTGTAAGAATGGCTAGATGCTTAGCGATCTGAGATGGAATCCTTATACACCAATAAAGTATGGACTTTGGTTGCTTTATCTGAAGAGTTAAATCCCCATCAGGAGCAAGTATATCTTGAGAAGATTACTTGGTGTACATGGAAAAGTTGAGACTTTCGAAGCTAGACTTGTTAAAGGTTTTCGTCATCGACCAGGCGTGGATAATGATGAAACCTTTTCCAGTGGCTATGCTTAAGTCCATCCAGATCCTACTTGCCATTGCTACATACCATGACTACGATATCTGGTGGTTGGGTGCCATGACTGCTTTTCTAAATAATGATTTAGAAGAGGATGTTTCTAAGAACACAGCCAGAGGGCTTCGTAGACAGTGGGAGCAGCGGAAACGTGTGCAAGTTGCTTTACAGGTTAAAGCAGGCATCGCAGAGTTGGAACATCTGTTTTGATGAGTTAGTCAAAGAGTTTGACATCATCAAAATGGTAGATGAACCTTGCATATACAAAAAGGTAGTAGGGAGTATGGTGGTGATCCTCGTAGAGTACATGGATGACATACTCTTGATGGGGAAGGAGTTTCCTATGCTACGCTCGGTCAATCTCCGCTTATCACAATAATTCTCCATATAGGATCAAAGTGATACCTCATAAATCCTTAGTTTAGGATCTATGAGATAGATCTAAATGGATGTTAGGATACTCACTAGATGTAGTGAGATAATATCAATTGATCCTGGGGAGAATCATTGGAAAGGTTCTAGGGTGATAAGGACGACTGAATGTCAGTCACAAGCATTGTCTTTACCCTCAGTAATGGGATGGTATGTTGGAAGAGTTCCAAGCTACATACCGTGGCATACTAGAAGATAAAGGCTGGATACATCGCTACTTAAGATTCTACCAAAGAGGCTGTCTGGGTGTATATTAGTTCATGAGATGAACTTAGTTCCTCCCATTGTGTGACAATGGAGTTGTGGTTTATGCCAAGGAACGTCTGTCCCATCAGTGATTCAGACATATTCTAAGGCGGTATCACCTGATCATGGAGATGGTTGATATCCAAGGAGATCGAGGTTATGAGAGTAGACTCAGAGGACAACACGGCGGATCCACTCACAAAGACCTTTTCCCAGAGAGAGACTTTTATGGGATGGTTGAGTATGAGATACTACAACCACTGCTATTAGATGGCCCTAGTGCAAGTGGGAGATTGTTAGTTATATGTATGCCCTAGAGGCCATTACTATACATAGGATGTATATTGTAGTGGATGCTTGGACATATATAGGGAGGACTTTCTTGCTCGACATGATAGTATGCTATCTGGTTGCTCTTTACCTTAACGTGTACACTGATTATCTCTCTGTTATATGTTGGTAAAGCCCTTAAGATGTGTACTTGACTACCTGGACTATGATGCAGATCATACTAGTGGGGACATGGTAGTCCATAAGTACATCCTTCAAGGTCCCTAGTCGTGGGTGTATCAAGACGGGGCATCGATATACCAGAGTAGACTAGCGTATACCTTCTCGACCCATACAGATGGGCGATGGATGATCCCATATCCATTGGTGTTTGATATCAGAGATGATATACGGGTGCTCAGTGGAGACTGGGTACACTGGACGGACTCGCCGAGAACTCCCAGATGGTATTATACCTTACGTTAGATGGCAGTTCTCTGGTGATACTGGTACAGGTTAGTCTGTAGACCCGAGATCGTCATAGAGTCTTGTGTGATTCCCACTGTGCTTTGATTTCCACCTTACCACATCCAAGAGGGCGTGCAAAACGGTGGTTTTTGGGTACAGTCCCGATTCACATGGAGGCAATGAGCGATAGGAGGGGATTTGTCTCTCCCGGTATAGGGAGTTGATGTTGCGCTGTGTTCGATTGGCTATAACCGGAAATCCCTGGCCAGGGTTGCTGAGATTTATCGGTAAGTGTTATCAGTAGTTTCTCGAACTGTTATAGACCTTATATCGACACGACTTATCGAGCTACTGGGGTCTGACGTTTACCACCCCTAGGCGAGATATGCGACATATCAGACGACGAGACCGGACTGTACGGTAAGTGTTACTGGTTGGATTCACAGGAGTGTGAGCGGGCTTGCTCATTGATCTTCTGATCGCTCAATACCCGGGTGGCCGTTACGTTTAGCAGACCGCTTGCGGCTTGTGGGTGTTTGATATGATCATCAACTACTGCCAGCGTATTGACGAGTCTTTAGAGTCCTACACAGAGGTTTCCTGGCTCAAGCGAAACGAAATAGGAGCGCATATGAGATATGTGCGGGACCGAGAATTATACCAGTATGTGATACTGAATTCTATTCTCGCGATTTGTATCATCGGACGGTTATATAAGATATAACCGGGTTACCGAATCAAATGTTGATTCGATATATTGATACACTTAATATTAGTCGGTTATATGCAGTATGACCGGATCATTAAATCAAGTGTTGATTTAATGATTTAATGTATAATTATATATTTGATATATTACTTTACATTAACTAGTATTGGTTCACTTAAGATTGTTTTTTCTCACTAGATTGTGCACATTGTATATATGATATATGTTTGTGCACTAGTTTGTATCATGTTTGATGATACATGCAAACTTGGGTGTGTATGCTTTAAACCATGTTTAGTTAATGGTTAGGTTTTTATTTTCTTTATTTATTTTGTAAAAACAAAATGGTGGCTTTTTTCTTTCTTTGCTTTAAGCTTCATGAAGCTTCTTGGCATTTTTCAAAGTCTTAACCATTTTGTCTTTATGCTTTGACCTAACCATCACCTAAACTATGGTTTGCTCTCTACATAAGTTAATTTCACCCATGGCTGCAATATGAGAAGACTTCACTTGATTTATTTTTGAGAAATAATTCATTTTTCTTTTCTTCTTCATCTTCTTCTTCAAGTGAAGAAACCTTTCTTGAAAAATTTCAAGTGTTGAAATCAAGTGAGAAATCCAAATCCAAAGTGAACCCACTTCCTATTTTTTCATCCTCTACCACTTTCCATGTTGTATAGGGTGTTTTCTTCACAAGTTTCATGACTTAGTGAAGATGGAGCTTGAGTTTGAGTTGCCTCGACGTAGATCATTTTCGGCATCGAAGTCAACGACCTAGCCCGATCATTTCTTCGATGAAACCAACGCTAGAGTCCAAGATCGCGATGGTCGCAGCGGAAAGACGTCATCACGGAGATAAAGAGGTGGAGGACCGGATCTACAAAGGTTGTAGTCACTTTCACTTATTAGCAAAGTTGTTTGCTTGCTTGTAGTTTCGCCTAATCTCTAGTTAACGATCTTGCATAGAGTTGTCAGGCACATAAAATTTTGATTTTGGCATGGTTGATGCCTTGTGGAACCTCTTGAGTGTGCCTAGGAACCCTACAGTGGTATCAGAGCCTAGCTAGAGCTTTAGGCGAAGTGTAGTCGATGTTAGAAAAAGATTGCTAGCCATGGTTGATATTCCCATCTCAAGAGTTCATTCATCTCTTCATCATTTCTTCTTCTTCCTCTAAGAGCAAAAGATTGCTAGCTTTTTCTAAGTGATGAAATAATGTGAGAAAAATTAATGTAAAGAGAGCCCAAATCCTACTTCATCATCCTCTACTATTATCCATTTAGTTTAGGGAGTTTGCTTCACTAAACCCTAATTTAGTGAAGAGCTAGCATGAGCTTGAGTCTTCTCGACGTAGATCATCTTCGGCCTCAAAGATTTCGAGCAAATTTACATCTTTCACCTTGTGGATCCTCTCAAGAGTTCGGGAGATCATTAGTCGTAGTGAAGGGACATCTACACGGAGCATTTGAAGTGAAGGACCAATCTACAAAGGTTGTATTCCGCATTCACTTAGTTGTAAAGTTGTTTACAATATCGTTTCGTCAGATTTTCTAGTAAAGATTCTAAGGTTAGGGTTAGCTAGAACGGAAATTTTTTGAAATTGGGATGGACGATGCCTCCCGAAACCTTGCTGCCGCGCTGGACAACCCAGTAGTGGTATCAGAGCCATGCTAGAAAATTAGATGATGTTTGTTAGATTATGAAACCGAAATGACTCCAAAATTTGAAACACTTGAACTTAGTTTCTTTCGATTTTAAAAGGTCTTCAAAATTTTTTTTAAACAACTACAGAATGTTATATGAGATATATCGTGAACACCAGGGAAATTTCAAGGGGGTTGCTCGGAATTTGGCCGAGCACATGAAGAGAATTTTTGAGATGGCCGGCCCAAAGTTGTATTCTTGACTTGAAATTTTCATGGTGTTCCAGTCTCTGGGTTTTAGTGTTTCAGGTGTTGTTTGTTTTCGCTAAGTTTGCATGTGGTGTGATCTTACTGTATAGGCAACTTGGAGTGTTTTGTAATCGTAATTCTAACATATATTCGGGTTATTTAGACGATGTTAAAAGGTTCGAACGGATATCAATAACTCATATTTTCTCTCGCTGGAAACTTTCCAAGTGTTGGATTTTCTTAGTTTAAAATATTCAGAAAATCATGCAGGTTATTCTGTGGACCCTCTAGAAGAATGAAACCCTAACTTGATTTTGTGACAGTCAGAACCGCCATCAAACTCTAGGGTTTGTGGTAGTTCAGCGGTGCCACAGGTGAGGCATTGGTTGACCCTTCTACGGTTGGTTCGTAGGTGTTGTGGCATGTTCTGGGTGCCTTTTTAGACTCCGCTTAAGTGTTGAGCTTGTTAGGAAATTTTGGGTGTTTTTTTATTCAATCGAAAAGTTTAATTTCGTCTACCTATCTGTGATTGTGATACAATATTTGAAATCCACATAATTAGTTATGAGATAACTAGTTTGAATTTTATAAATCTAGCAGTTTAGTCTCATTTGATCGGTTGCTACGGAATTTTGATATGGATCAAAAGTCCGTCGCAATTACGTAGTGTACGCGGATACTCACCGGATAACCTTACTATATAGCCATGCCCCATAACCCCGACTAAGTGACTGTAAGAGAACCCCGTCGCCAAAAGCATCCGTTCGGATGCTCGCGGCCGCGGTGTTCCGTCTTAGTGCACTTCGTCGACGGCATCGGGGGTGCGGCCGTCTACTAAAGTTTCCGACGAGCATTTGATTAGGTTATCGGGAATCTTGTTGAATTACCCTACAGGTTATTGGAAAGTATTTTCAATATCGAGACTAAAATGCGGGGTTTATAATTGTTAGGCATGTGATGTCTAAGGAATTCATTTGGTTAGGCATGAAATCCAATGTATGTGATACATTTGGTTTATGATGTCTAAGGTGTTGCGGATTCCAACTGTTGTGGTTTTTCACTTTCTTTTCTGCGACCGTAAGTGTAATATGTAGTGTATCGCCGGTTTTGGTGCTATATGTCAACGATAACTGGGATACGCATATTTACTTACGTTGATGACATGTGATGTTATGTGTTGATATGATATGTTATATTGGATCGTCGTGTTCTGAATAGCCGGGTTTTTTTTTATGTGAGATGAGAGTTTTTCATTTTCATTCATGTAAAAGCTTGTATGTAATATTCTTTTATTGGGGCACTTCCGGATTGAGGATGATGTCACCATCGATGTATATTATTTACTTTTCCGCATTAGGATAGACCCAACGCGGGGAGCACAAGTAACCGGGTTCTAGGATCCAGTAGGAGACCGTCTCGAGGAGTCGAGACCGGGTCTCCTAACTCTAGAATTGGTAGGGTTACTTGCCGCTCTCGTAAGGGTCTAGAGATGTGGGTTTGGCTATTCATCGCGACCGTAGAATCCGTGTTTTATACTGGATTAATTTAAAACACGGAATTCCTAGTATATCCAATATTTCATATATGATTCTTTTGCTGCTGATATTTTGTGATGTGATCACTTGATATGTTCTGAGATGAATGCCTATATTATATATATGAGATATAATTAATATTACTGCTTTCGTTTCATATGTGATGCTTGGTAAGCATAATAAATGAGATTTCATTAATGAGATTAATGAAAGAAAAAGAAACCTAAAAGATGTTGTAGAATAAAATTTTCAAAATGGGTAGCTCTAGTTTTTGCTTTGCATAGCGGTATTCCTTGTAGAATATCCAGCACCTTATTCGATAAGGAAAGAGCCGAGATCTCTTTACCAGGAGTGACCTCTTTAGCGAAACTAGCAGATGCTACAACTCACTCGGTTTTGTTTTTGATTTCTTCTATAGTTCTTGCTTTGCATAGTGGTATTTATGAAATATCCTGCACCTTATTCGATAAGGAAAGAGCCGAGATCCCTTCACCGGGAGTGACCTCTTTAGCAAAACTAGTAAAAGTCTCAAAAACACTCCTTTTCAAAATCACTTATTTCTACAATGATATCAAGTTCATTACGCAAAAGGTTTTCATAAAAATCTGTCGTAGCCCTCCGTCATTTAATATAAGTACTACTTAGTATTCGTGCTACGTTTGTTAACCATGTTAAGGCGTAGTGTGCGGTAGCTAATTGGTGTTTTTCTGCTAAAGCATGAGATGCGATTGGATTAGGGTGGACGTACGACTTTGTTGACCATGTTAAGGGTCGTGCGGGTGGGTTTAATTCAATCAGGAAATGACGGGTCGAACTTGGCTACCGCTTATAATTTGTTGACCATGTTATGGTCATAAGTAGCCAGGGGAAAAATATTATCGGGAATTTCAAGTGTTGAAATTTGCAATGAGATTGTATATCTTCTATGAGATTGTTGGATCCCGATACCCACTGCGAGTAAGAGTTACTCTTGGGAGAGTTTTTACATATCACAATTAACCGATCAAGTAGGTGTCTAGAAAGGTGTTAACGGGGTCATGCCTCTGGGAAAACGAGATTTATTTTAATTAGGTCCGTGCGAAAGCACGGGGAACCTCCCTCAATGTTCCAACACTGGTCTGGCTGAAAGATTGATGAACTTGTAAGGTGTAATTAATCCCAGCTAGTCTTACCTTTTAGGGTTTGAAGGAAGATTTGATAAAAACAGTGGGAGCCATCCTGATTAGATAAAATAATAACCAATCTAATTTTGCAAGAGCGCACGCAGAGTGTTTTCTTCTCTTTCTCCTGGTAGTGATCATGTCACGCCTTAATCAAGATAATAATATGGATGAAATGACCGAACCTTCTTATTATACTATGCTAGAGAACGTTGGTTCTGCTCTATCTTATAATTGTTATAAGTCCGAGCAGGAAATAGGGGAATATCCGGATTCCCATGCCACCCAACTGAGGAATAAGCATGTTGATGTATATTCTTCAGGTGTTTTCGTTACCAAGAATTATTTCTCAGTTTTCTCAACGTTCTGGGTATGTGATATCGGATCAGGATCCCGTATATGTAATATGTTATATGGGTTAGAGATAGGTAGAGAACTGAGAATGAGTGATATGTCTCTAAGTGTAGAGAATGGTGAAAGTGTTGCAGCCAAATCAGTTGGCAAATATCATCTTGTGTTAATACATTGATTCTGAACAAATGTTATTACATACCGAACATGATATACAACATTACATCGATTTCTTTAATGAGTTAAAGAAAGATATAATTTTGTATTGGAGGATAATGTTGTGAACATTTTCCTGAATCAAGAGTCGATTCGATCAGGCACATTATATAATAACATATACGTTCTAAATCAAACTACTGTTCAAAGTATATAGAATACACACAAGATGAGCAGTTCATAAATGAATGAATTCTTCTTGTGGGATTATAGACTAGGTCATTTCAATGCGACACGACCAGCTAAAGTTACATAAGGATGAACATGAGAATCTGTTCGAATTTTCATCTTATGATACTTGCTAGTCTTGTCTCAAAAGTAAAATGACCAATACTCCGTTTACTAAAAATAGAGAAAGAGTTACTGAACTCTTAGGACGGATGCATGATAATGTATACAGTCCTATGTCTATAAATGCCAATGTTGGTTCTTCGTACTTCATTACATTCATCGACTATCTCTCAAGATTCGGACATGTGTTCCTGTTGAAACACGAGTCTGAAACTTTTGAGAAATTCAAGGAATATAAGCTGAAGTTAAGAACCAGATGGGTAGGAGTATTAAAGTCCTTCGATGTGATCGAGGAAAAGAATACTTGCGCATGGAGTTCCTGGAGTTTCTAAAAGGAGAATGCGATTCTCTCTCAACTTACTCCTTCGAGTACACCACGGCACAACGGTGTATCGGGACGAAGGTATTGCACCCTATGAGATATGGTGCGCTCTATGATGAGTATTGCTGAGTTACTTGTTCTTTTGGTGTTATGCATTTGAGAAGCTGCATACCTATTGAATGGGGTTCTATCCAAATCAGGGCCTACCACTACATATGAGATATGGAATGGGAAGAGACTATGTCTTAAACGAGTTAAGATATGGGGTTGTCCGGCCTATGTTGAAAAGCAGAATCCGGACAAGCTCGAGAAAAAGTCAGATCTGTAAGTTTGTTAGGATATCTCAAACATTTATGAGGGTATATCTTCTATCTAACTGAGGAGAAAAAGGTGTTTTTATTTCTCAGCATGCCATCTTTTTAGAAAAGGAATTTCTTGTGAAGAAATTTGTGGACATGAGGTAGAACTGGAAGGAGTTCTAGCTAGACAAACTAACAGCTGATGATTTGGTGAAACCAAAGGATTCAATAGTCTCCAACGAGCCTCAGCCTCTTCGTGAATCTGGTAGGGTTCCTCATCCACTTAAGAAAGACTATAGTCTTCTCGGTGACAGTGGGAGCGACGATTGCATCATGAGATGATGGCCCAACTAAGTTCATACAAGCCATCACGAGTGGCGACTCTGTGAAAAGGCTGGATGCTATGCGATCAAAGATGGAATCCATGTACACCAACAAAGTATGACTTTGCATGTTGCACCTGAAGGAGTAAAACCCATTGGGAGCAAATGGATCTTGAGAAGATTCTTGGTATAGATGGGAAAGTTGAGACTTTCAAATCTATGCTTAAGTCCATCAGGATCAATGCAAGCATCGCGGAGTCGGAACATCTGTTTTGATGTGGCAGTCAAAGAGTTTGGCTTCATCAAAAAGGTAGATGAACCTTGTATATACAAGAATGTAGTAGAGAGTGAGGTTGTCTTATGCGTATCGTACGTAGATGACATCTTTATAGGAAATGGTTTCCTATGCTACACTCGGTCAAGCTCCTTTTATCACGAGGATTCTCCCTAGAAGATCTGGATGATATCTACTACATCTTGTGGATTATAATCTATGGTGATAGATCTAAGTGGATATTGGGAGTGTCCCAAATCCAGGTACATCAACACCATACTAAAGGGGTTTAGTATGGAAGATTCTAAGCATGGTGGTTCGCCCACATACTGAGGAATCACTCTCTCCAAAAATATTTCGTCCAAGACTGATTTGGAGAGAGCTCGCGTGCAAGGGATACCCTATGCTTCGGCAGCAGGCTCTATCATGTGTGCGATGTTATGTACCAGACCAGATGTAGCTAACTCACTAGGTGTAGTGATTAGGAATCAATCAGATCTTGGGAGAATCACTGGACAGCTGTGGAGGACATTCTTAAGTACTTGAAAAGCACTAAAAGAAAGTTCTTGGTTCGAGCTTCCAGAGTGATAAGGTTGACTGAGAGTCAGTCACAGGCATTGTCTTTGTCCTCGAGAGATTGAGCAAAGAAAGAACCCGACTAGCTCTTTAGTGGAGGGATAGTATATTAGAAGAGTTCCAAGCTAGATACCGTGGCATACTAGACGATAAAAGCTGAATACATTGCTACCAACGATGTTGCCAAAGTGGCTGTCTGGGCATTCCTTGTTCATGAGATGAACATGGTTCTTACCATTAAGCATCCAATAACTATTATTGAGACTACAATGGAGTTATGGCTTTAGCCTAGGAACACCGGTCCCATCAGCGTTCCAGACATATTTTGAGGCAAGTATCACCTGATCAGGGAGATGGTTGATCTCCAAAGGATCGAGGTAAGGAGAGTAGACACGAAGGATAACACAGTGGATCCACTCACAAAGGCTTTACCATAGAGAGACTTCTATGGGATGGTTGAGTAGGGATACTACAACCACTGCTATATTGTTGGGTATTGGATATTACAACAGATGGTCTTAGTGCAAGTAGGATATTGTTAGTTATATGTATGCCCTAGAGGCCATTACTGTACATGCGATGTATATTGTAGTGGGTGCTTGGACATATATAGGGAGGACTTTCTTGCTCGACATGATAGTATGCTATCTGGTTCCTCTTTAGCTTAACATGTACACTTATTGTCTCTCTATTACATGTTGATAAAGCCCTTAGGATGAGTACTTGACTACCAGGACTATGATGCAAATCATACTAGTAGGGACAGGGTAGTCGGTAAGTACATCCTTCAAATGTTCCTAGTCGTGGGAGTATCGAGACAGGGCATCGATACTCCAGAGTAGACTAGCGTATACTCTTCTCGACCCATATGATAGGCGATGGATGATCCCACATCCATTGGTGTTTGATATCAGAGAAGGTATACGGGTGCTCAGTGGAGACTGGGTACAATGGACGGACTCGCCGAGAGCTCCTAGATGGTATTATACCTATCGTCGGATAGCAGTTCTCTGGTGACACTAGTACTGGTTTGTCTGTAGACCCGAGATCGTCATAGAGTCTTGTGTGATTCCCATTGTGCTTTGATTTCCACCATACCATGGTCAAGAGATCATGCAAAAAGGTGGTTTTTGGGTACAGTCCCAAGTCATATGGAGGCAATGAGCGATAGGAGGGGTTTCGTCTCTCCCGGTATTGGGAGTTGATGTTGCACTATACTCGATTGGCCATAACATGAAATCTCTTACCAGGGTTGCTGAGATTTACTGGTAAGTGTTATCAGTAGTTTCTCGAACAGTTATGGACCTTGCATCAGCATGACTTATCAGGTTATTGGGGTCTGACATTATACCACCCCCAGGCTATGATATACGACATATCAGATAAAGAGACCGGACTGTACGGTAGTGTTACTGATTGGATTCGTAGGAGTATGAGCAGGCTTGCTTGTTGATTTTCTGATCGCTCAATACCCGGATGGCCATTACGTTTAGCAGACCGCTTGCAGCTTGTGGGTGTTTGATATGATCATCACCTACTGCCGGTGTATTGACGAGTCTTTAAAGTCCTACACAGAGGTTTCCTGGTTCATGCGAAACGGAGTAGGAGCACATATGTGATATGTGCGGGACCGCGATTAATGCGTGTATGTGATACCGCATTCTATTCTCGCGAAATATGTATCGATTGGTTATATGTGATATAGCCGGGTTATCGGATCAAGTGTTGATTCGATAGATTGTTACATTTGATATTAGTCGGTTGTATATGATATAGCCGGATTATTAAATCAAGTGTTGATTTGATAATTTAATATATAATTATATATTCAATATATTAAGTTACATTGACTAATATTTGCTCACTTATGATTTCTTATTCTCACTACTGTGCATTAGTATATATGTGATATATATTAATATACATATTTTTGTGTCATGCTTGATGATACATGCTTCATGGGTGTGTGTATGACTTACACCATGCTAATGATAATCTAGGGTTTATATTTATCCAAGTAATTCACAAAATAAGTGGTATTATCTCATGGCTAGAAGCTTGGAGAAGCTTCAAGTGTTCATTGACTTAATCCACTCACTTTATTTTACTTATAGATATTTATTTAACCTAACCATTATCCTTAGTTTAGTTAAGTTTCTACATGAGTTAGTGTATGACACTAACTCACCCATGGTTGATATTCTCATCTCAAGAGTTCATTCACCTTTTCAACACTTCTTCTTCTTCCTCAAAGAGAAAAGCTTGCTAGCTTTTTCTAAGTGATGAAATAATGTGAGAAAAAGAAATCTAAAGAGAGCCCATTCCTACTTCATCATCCTCTACTATTAGCCATTTAGTTTAGGGTGTTTGCTTCACTAAACCCTAATTTAGTGAAGAGGCAGCATAGGCTTGAGTCTCCTCGACATAGATCATCTTCGGCCTCGAAGATTTCGAGCAAGTTTGCATCTTTCACCTTGTGGATCCTCTCAAGAGTTCGGGAGATCATTACTCGCAGCGAAAGGACATCTACACGGAGCATTTGAAGTGAAGGACCGGTCTATGGTTGTATTCCGTATTCACTTAGTTGTAAAGTTGTTTATAATATCATTTCGTCGGATTTTCTAGTAAAGATTTTAGGGTTAGGGTTAACTATAACAGCAAATTTTTGAAATTAGCATGGACGATACCTCACAAAACCTTGCTGCCGCGCTAGACAGACCAGCAATCTTTTAATAATCTTTGTCAAGGTCTTGTTGAAAGCTTCAGCTAGACCGTTGGCTTGAGGGTTATAGACTGAAGAGTATCTCCAATCTATTTTATGCTTTTGTACAAAGCAGCTGATTTTATGACTTCTATATGCTGGCTCATTATCCGAGATAATTCGTCGTGGAGTGCCGAACCGATAGATGACATGTGTCCTGAAAAAATAGAGGATGTTCTCTGTCTTCGCCTCCCTTAGTGGTACTGCTTCTGTCCACTTTGGATGTTGGCGGATGAAGTCCTGTGAATTTGGCGCGAGTGACACTGCTTCGCATACTCGATGCAGTCCTGAATATATTGTAGGCCAATAGTAACCCATTCTTTTTATCTTCAGCTTCCTCTTTGGCCCAACTTGATGAGAACCGCGGTGTCCGTCATGAGTTTCTCGGACGACTCTCTTCGCTTCTTCTGGTTCCAGGCATCTTAGCCACAGATAGTCGAACGATCTCTTATATAGAGTATCATTGACGAAGGCGAAGGACAGAGCTCATTTCATGAGCTGATGTCTGGACGACGCATTTTTGGGCGTTCGTTAGGATTTGAAGTGGTCTATGATGACTTCTCTCCAATCCTTGACCTTTTCTTCATCCTCTATTTGAAGGGCTACTTGTCCGGTCATTTCTTTTCTTTCGGATGGCTCTATTAAGTCTTCCGAAGATATATCTGTTGACGCGAGAATCCTGCGGCTTTGCACAATGATCCTTATATCATCGAGGTCTTCATCAGCCAGTTCCTTAGCTAATTTGGCCAATGCATCCGCCTTACTGTTTTCTGTATGCAGTATACTCTCCAGGATATAGGAGGGGATTTGTGTCAGCAGTTACTGCACTCTTTTGCTATACTTTATCAGCTCTGGCTTGCACATCTGATAGTCGCCATTTACTTGGCTAACGATCAGCTGGGAGTCTTCATATATGAGGAGGTCTTTGATTCCCATGTCGATAGCGATCTCGAGACCTGCTATCAAAGTTTCATATTCAGCTTCGTTATTAGTTCTTAGCTCTGTTAAGGAGAGGACGTAATGCAATATCTCTCCTTGCGGAGTCACGAAGATAAGGCCGACCCCGGCTTTGATTATGGGGGTGTTTTGCTTTCGCCTTTTCACGGAAGATGCTCCATCGAAGTAGAGTTCCCATTGGAAATCATTTTCTTCCTTCTCTTCTTCGATTGTGTCGAATTCATGTTCATCCGGCAACTCGCAATTTAAGGGGAAGTCGGATGGTATCGGATGTTCCGTGAGAAAGTCGGCAATGGCCTGGCCTTTCACTGCTTTAAGGGGTCGATACGTTATCGAGAACTCCATCAGGAGGAGGGCCCATTTGGCAAGCCTTCCTGTTAGTCTAGCCCTTGACATCAGATATTTGAGAGGATCTACCTTTGATATAAAATGAACTGTTCCCTGCCGAAAGACGCGCAAGACGGACTGTCTTGCCTGAGATTCGGGGCAGATGCTAATTGGTGCTATCCGTCCACTTCTCCGAAGATGCCAAGTTGATTTATGGCACCATGTATCGAAAGTTTAAACGGATGCGGCCGATGTAGCAGACTTCGTCAGATTCCCCCTCGTTTGAGGGGTTTTTGATTGTGGGGACGCTCTTCCCTGCAGGCGCAAGCCCGTGCAGTTAATTACGCTACCGCATCGCGGTAACAACATTCTCCTTCTCCAGATGGTCACTTCGTGTCGTGGGTATTTGTTTTGTTTGTGGTTGCCCGTGGATTGTATACGGAGACTAATTTACGTTGTCGCCCGTAGGACGTGGATTAGTCCAAATCCGTATCTTCTTAGATTTGGGTTTTGGTTTTGATTTAAGTATACGTTGGTATTATTTGAGACTAAGATCAACTTAAACGTTTGTTAAGGATATGTTAGTCTAATTTCCAGACTAAGATCAACTTAACGGGATCGTTGAGATCCAACAAAAGAGCATTTGGGCTCAATTGTTTAGTTTAGAGACATTGCGGTCGATTACCAGTTTAAGGACATGGTGGTCCAATACCAGTTTAAGGACATAGTGGTCCGTAAAATGTATGGTTGTCGGGACCCATCACCTCTCTGAAGATGTTGAAGGATTACAACGACAAATATCAGAGGAGTTCAGAGATGTACCATTGAACCAATGAGTTGGTTGAAAGAGCAGATGTGCTCAGTTCAAGATGATTTGAGGACTTATGGCCAGTTTGGGCTAAGTCCAATTATGTTTGAAATATTGGCCTTTTGGACCATTAGACATTTGTCTGGGTTCAGCCCCTCATCATTCAGCAGTGCTAAACAGAGGTTAGGGAGCTCTTACAACATTTTGTCTTTGATTTCCTCAATTTTGAGATTCATTTGGAGGAGGGACTTTTACCTCTGGAAAATTAGCCAAATTGGCTAAAAGTAGTGTTAAAACTAGAGAACAACAGTGTTAAAAACTGGAGGTAGAACTCTCAAATTAGTGCTAAATACTAAAAGACAATCAGTGTTAAACACTGGAAATATAATCTTCAATTTAGTGTTAAACACTAGAAACAATCAGTGTTAAACACTGGAAATATAATCCCCAGATTAGTGTTAAACACTAAAGAAATAGGGGTCACGTGTGGACACGTGAGAGCGTCCAAAAGTGGGACCAGATCCCTTTTCTTCGTTCTGCAATTAAGTGTTAAACACTTTTTCATCTTTTGAGCATCACATGTTGACATGTGATGGAGATCTATGCACTGCTCATTAAAGTACTTTCTAAGGGGTCACGTGGGGACACGTGAGAGCGCCCAAAGCTCATATTTCCTTTGGTTTTTCTTTCTGTGTTTTGTAGGTCACGTGGGAGCACGTGAGACATTGCCTCAAAGCTTTCCTCCTTCTCATTTCTGGGGATCTCTTCAGGGGTCACATGGGGACACGTGACCGTAATTCTTTTGCATGCATGAAGATCTCTTTATCTTTAAGAATTAAATTCTCTGTAGGGTTAAACCCTAATTTTGTTTTGGAGGAATTAAATTCCTATATATGTAAAAGAATTAAATTCTTATATAGGGTTAAACCCTAGTTCTGTCTTGGAGGAATTAAATTCCTATGATTTTGGGAGAATTGAATTCTCATGCAGGGTTGAACCCTAATTTTATTTGGAGGAATTAAATTCCTATAACTTTGGGAGAATTAAATTCTCATATAGGGTTAAACCCTAGTTTTGTTTTGGGATAATTAAATTCTCTAAACTCAATTCCCCCTCTAAGTTTCGGATCTGCATGGCAGGATCTCAACCCGATGAGAATTAAATTCTCAACCTATGGAGAGATGTGCTTCTGCAGATCTTCAACTAGAGGAAGAACTAAATTCTTGTAGAAGAGTTAAACTCTTTGATTTTGAGAATTAAATTCTCTGTTTAAAGTTTTGATTCCCTTTCTTTTCTCACCTAGGGTTTTCTTTGTTGAGAATTAAATTCTCCTCTCTTTTCTTCTCTCTTGAGAATTAAATTCTCCTCTCTCTGTTCTTCTCTCCAAAAAGATAGATCCCTTCTCTTCTCTTCTTGGCTCCTATTTATAGGAGAAAGAAAAGAATCAATTTGTTTTGTGAATTTTTCATTGAAAGATTTTAATTGATTTCATAATTAATATGATCCTTTAGATCACACAATGAATTTTATTCACCGTTGGATTTTAAATCCAAAGATATTCTGTTTGTTATTTTCGGTGAGATTTAGGGGAAATCTTTCCTTGTCTAAGATTTTTTCCATAAATTGGGGATTTTTAATCACCCTTGGATCTTTAATCCAACGGTCCCCATAATCCTTTTCCATTTGGAAAGATTTAGAAGCTTTTAGAATTTAATTTTATTAAACTGTAAGGCTTTCGAAGCCAGTCACGTGTTGACACGTGACCCTTGGTCACGTGTGAGCACGTGACCCCCAATTGAGTCATTTTCTCAGCGTTTATTTACGCTTCAGTTTTAACAATCACGTGTCAACACGTGACCATTTGTCACGTGTGAGCACGTGATACCTCATTGAGGTATTTTCTTCAGCCATTTGTTTTTATTTCTGTTTTAACTATCACGTGTCAACACGTGACCATTGGTCACGTGTGAGTACGTGACCCCCAATTGGGTCCTTCTTCAGCCGTTTGTTTTTATTTATGTTTTAACTATCACGTGTCAACACGTGGCCATTGATCACGTGTGAGCACGTGATACCTCATTGAGATAATTCCTGATTTTTAATCAGGGAACATTGCATAGCATATTTGCTCATAACTTTTGATCCCGGATGAATTATGAAGCTCATAATATATCAAATCGAAGGATTTTTCGAGACGTTTTTGATTCCATCAGAATTTAGCTGTTCCTCATTCGGGAGTTTGTCAAAATACAGCCCGAAAAATACTAGTTCGCATTTTCTTAAGCGTATCGCTGCCATTTGACACCTTAGGCTCTTTGCGCAGAAATTTTTTTGGCGGGAACAAATGCCTCCCACTACTTTGCCCACGTAAGTATGTACATAGGTGAAGTAGTGCAGAGTTATGCATAGCGTATGACCAGTTTCGGGTTGGTATATAACTTTCAGAATCTTGATCTGAGAAGATAACGAGCGGACACAAGCGTCGTCATTTATCATTGACTCAAATCTCGACTCTTAAGAGATATAGTTCCAAACTCTCAACTCCATGAGCTGCACCCTTCTATTTCTTTATGTCTTACTCTGGCGTGAAGTAGTTTATACGCTCATGAGTAAGTTCTCCATTTCAGTGGCATGTAGCTTTGGCAAGTCAGGCTTATAGATGGTCCATCTTAATCTCTTTGTAGGGCAGTGTTGGTTTAGGAGACAGGGTTAGGATTTGCCACCTAAGACTTTTCAACTTTACGAGCCGTGAGGGTCTCATAAAGACTTTTCTCCCTACGTGTCGTGAGGATCTCGTAGGTATCTTTTCTCCTTAGGAGTCATGAGGATTCCTAAGTGTGTTTTCTCTTGAGAGTCGTAAGGATCTCACAAGAGAATTTTCCCGTTTATAAGTCGAAAGGACTCGTAAGTGGTTGTTTCCTTCCTTGTCGAGATTCGACTTTGGAGAGTGTGGTCCGTGAATAGTATACAAGAGTCCATTTTGTACCAACTTGCAGGGCCCTAATGCTTAGAAAACAGGTTTTTATCCCCATTGCCTAAGGCTTTTTCCTACGAGTCGAGACGAATCGAGAAGTTCTCGCAAGGACACTAATTTCCTCATGAGTCGAGACGAATCGAGAAGTTCTCGTAAGAATTTCCTAATGTCACAGTTAACCTTTGCTCTTTATGACAGAGGTCCGTTAGGGTCTGTGGTACTAGGGTTTTGCCCGTCGTACCGTCGCGTTGGCTGATGTATCCCTCGATAGGCAATCTTGCTGTTCGAGTAGCCTTGCGACTGTCGTGTCTCTGATCCCTTCGGGGGCTGGACAAGACGTCTTCAAGCAATCTTCTTAGGCAGTTTGACCGTCAGAAGAGCAAGCATTAGGAATTTTGCTATGCCGCTTTTTACTTGAGATTAGGCTCATTTTGGAGAGCCCCGATGAGTCATAACCACTCCACGCTGGTGTGGGATGATCTTCGATAGTCTTTCAGGTTTTATATGTGTTGCCGTCAAGACCGTGAAGCTAGGAATTTGGCCTTCGCTTCATTTGCTGGCACTGCGTCTGCTGTATCGAGACGAATGTCGCGGTTGTGTCTAGGTTGCATGTGAACCGTCAAGATTTGGAACTAGGGATTTTGCCATGGCTCCGTTGTTTGATTGTCGCGTCTGAGTTCTGTTGGAGGAAGAACGCTGTGGTGACATCGCGTCTACTGTATCGAGACGAAAGTCGAGGTGGTGACCACTCCATGTGGGATGATCTCGGATAGTCTTTCAGGTTTTATATGAGTTGCCTTCAAGACCCTAAAGCTAGGAATTTGGCCTTCGCTTCGTTTTCTTTGGCGCGTCCGAATCCTGTTGGAGGAAGGGCGCTGTAGTGACATCTCGTCTGCTGTATCGAGACGAACGTCGAGGTGGTGACCACTCCGCGCTGATGTAGGATGATCTCCGATAGTCTTTCAAGTTTTATATTAGTTGCCATCAAGACCCTGAAGCTAGGAATTTGGCCTTTGCTTCGTTTGCTTTGTCGCGTCCGAATCCTGTTGGAGGAAGGGCGCTGTCGTGACATCTCGTCTGCTGTATCGAGACGAACGTCGAGGTGGTGACCACTCCGCGCTGATATGGGATGATCTCCGATGGTCTTTCCGGTTTTATATTAGTTACCGTCAAGACCCTGAAGCTAGGAATTTGGCTTTCGCTTCGCTTGTTGGCATAGCGTCTGCTGTATCGAGACGAATGCTGAGGTGGAGTTGGGATTTTGCCGTCATTCTGCTTTGTTTCGACCATGGGGTCTTTTGTTGACGTTGCATCTGTATCCTGCTGGACTGCGAAAGAACGCCGTTGCTGACATTACGTCTGCTGTAACGAGACGAATGCTGAGGTGGAGTTGGGATTTTGCCGTCACTCCGCTTTGTTTGGACCGTGGGGTCTTTTGTTGACGTTGCATCTGCATCCTGCTGGACTGAGAAGGAACGTCGTTGTTGACATCGCGTCCGCTGTAACAAGATGAATGCTGAGGTGGAGCTGGGATTTTGCCGTCACTCCGCTTTGTTTCGACCGTGAGGTCTTTTGTTGAAATTGCATCTGCATCCTGCTGGACTGAGAAGGAACGCCGTCGTTGACATCTCGTCTGCTGTATCGAGATGAGGTGAAGCTGGGATTTTTCCGTCGCTCCGCTTTGTTTCGACCGTGAGGTCTTTTGTTGACATTGCATCTGCATCCTGCTGGACTGCGGAGGAACGCCGTCGTTGACATCTCGTCTGCTGTATCGAGACGAATGCTGAGGTGAAGCTCAGATTTTGCCGTCGCTCCGCTTTGTTTCGACCGTGAGGTCTTTTGTTGATGTTGCATCTGCATCCTGCTGGACTGCGAAGGAACGCCGTCGTTAACATCTCGTCTTCTGTATCGAGACGAATGCTGAGGTGGAGCTGGGATTTTGCCGTCACTCCACTTTGTTTCGACCGTGAGGTCTTTCATTGACGTTGCATCTGCATCCTGCTGGACTAGGGAGGAACGCCGTTGTTGACATTGCGTCTGCTGCAACAAGACGAATGCTGAGGTGGAGCTGGGATTTTGCCGTCACTCCGCTTTGTTTCGACCGTGAGGTGTTTTGTTGACGTTGCATCTGCATCCTGCTGGACTGCGGATGAACGCCGTCATTGACATCTCGTCAGCTGTAACGAGACGAATGCTGAGATGGTCTCTAGGTTGTCTATGAACCGTCAAGATTTGAACTAAGGACTATGCCGTGGCTCTGTTTGATGGTGTAACATCTGTGTCCTGCTTGAATGAGGAGGCACACCGTTGTTGGTCTCCAGGCTGTAGATGTGGCCATTTGAGATTTGGAACTAGGGACTTTTCCATGGCTCCGTTTCGTTGCGACTCTGAGCTCGGTTGTTGACGTCATGTCTGCATCTGCTTGGAGTGAGGAGAAACGCCGTTGGTGATCTCTAGGCTGTCTGTGAACCATCGAGATTTGGAACTAGTGGACTTTTGCCATGGTTCCGTTCTTTTGACCTGAGGTCGTTTGTTGCGTTTTCATCCTATTGGAGGGACGAAGAACGCCGGTGTTGATCTCTAAGTTGTCGATGTTGACGTTGAGACCCTCAAGCTCGGGATCTTCCTTTGCTTCATATGTTGACATTGTGTCTGCAATATTGCGACAAATATCAAGGTTATCTCTATGTTGTCTAAGAACCGTCGAGATTTGGCTTCGCTTTCTGATGGAGCCTGTTGGGAAGGTATGGTTCCTTCTTTGTTTGTGCCCCTGGATTTTATACAGAGATCGATGTGATCTCACCTGTAGGGCAAAAAGTTTCATTCTTTCATCATTTTTTTTATTCTTTCCACGATGCTCTATCATTTCAGCTTTTTATATCGCGAAAATCGCGATTGCCCAATCATTTCGGCTATTTTTCGCGGTGCCCAATCATTTCGGCTATTTTTCTTTTTACTCACTGCTTTTTATTGCGAGTTAGCCAATCATTTCGGCTGTTTTTGCATGCATACATTTTTACTTGCTGATTTTGTTGCAAGTTGCCCTATCATTTCGGCTATTTCATATGCATTTTTTTTGGCTCGCTGATTTTTTCTCGCGAGTAGGGGATTTGGGATCTGATACCAATCTTAGTATCAGTATCGCTGCGACTGGAATATTGCCAGGAGCGAATCATCATTTGCCGTAAAAGGACTTGGAATTTGATACCATTTTATGCATCAGCATCGCTACCACTGGGATATTACCAGGAGCGAATTATCATTTGCCTCTGTCGATGTCGAACAAAGGTGGCTTAGAAAACAGGGTTAGGATCCCATCGACTAAGGCTTTTGTCTTTATGAGCCGTAAGGGTCTCATAAAGGTGTTTCTCCCTACGAGTCATGGGGATCTCGTAGGTGCTTTTTCTCCTTAGGAATCGTGAGGATTCCTAAGTGTGTGTTCTCTTATAAGTCGTAAGGATCTTACAAGAGTGTTTTCTCCTTGCAAGTTGAGAGGACCTACAAGTGTTTGTTCACCGTGTGAGCATATCCCTAGTCGCTGGTAGGACTCTGTTAGGGAAATGTTCATTCGTTCCCGTGGATTGTATACAATGGTCAATATTGAACCGTTTGTAGAGCAGCATTAGAGGTTGTGATGGGGGTGCTTAAGAACAGGTTCAGGTCCCTGTAACTTAAGACTTTTGAATCTTATGAGCCGTGAGGGTCTCATAAGAGGGTTCTCCTTACGAGTCGTGAGGATCTCGCAAGTGTAATTTCTCTTTAGGAGTCGTGGGGATTCCTAAGTGTGTTGCTTTCTTTGTGAGTCGTAAGGGTCTCACGCGGGTGGTTTCTCCTCACAAGGTCGAGAGGACCTTGCAAATGTCCTTTAACGAGGTTGCGCCCTTTCAGGTTTTCACAAACACTCGCCGGTAGCCCTACTGTTTTTACTCACGGTGCCCTTTCAGGTTTTCATCCGTGCCCATTTTGCTTATGGACATACCGTTTTTTCCTTTTTTTTTACGAGTCTGCGCTCTTTCGGGTTTTCACAAACATCGCCGGTAGTCCTGCTGTTTTTACTCACGACGCCCTTTTGGGTTTTCATCCGTGCCCATTTTGCTTTTGGACGTACCGTTTTTTTACGAGTCCGCGCCCTTTCGGGTTTTCACAAACATCGCCAGTAGTCCTGCAGTTTTTACTCACGGCGCCCTTTCGGGTTTTCATCCGTGCCCATTTTGCTTATGGACATACCGTTTTTTTTTACTACCACGTCAACCTGAAGATGCCGCGGTTTGGTAGTAGTTTAACGACGTTTCGGTCATCAGCCAGTTTTAGGACATAGTGGTCCATCGTTAGTTTAACGACGTTTCGGTCTTTAACCAGTTTTACGATATAGTGGTCCATCGTTAGTTTAACGACGTTTCAGTCTATCGTTGCCATATTTGAGGCAAGTTTCTAGTTTACGGACCTTTTGGTCCATGGGGCTTTCTCTATGAAAGAGCACGATGCCCCCGGCCTGTCCATCTTTTTCGGAGCATGTGGTTGTGGTGGGTTCACCTTCCATATTTCGGACAGCGCGAACTTGCCCTGTTGGTACTGGTCTTCAACCCAGTTTTTGAAGACGTAGCAGTTATTGATCGGATGGCCCAATACTTGGTGGTAAGGGCAGTAATTAGAATTGTTGACATCATTCAGTTGTAGCTGGTGTTTCGGCTCTGGTAGAGTGATAAGCCTGTTGCGCACTGCTAGTTCGAACAGCCTCCTTGTTTCATCCCGGGGAAATGAGTAAGGTCGTTTCAAATTCTCATAGAAGGGTTGCTGCTTGTTGCTTTGGCGAACAACCGGTCTAGGGCCACTCGATTGTTGTTGAGTGTTGGCGACGAAGGCTGCTTTTCCCTTTCCTTTATCCTTTTTGTTCGATCCATTGTTTGCGGGTCCGAGATTCTTTCTTGGTATCATGCAATTGCACGGCTGAATGTTCTCGCAACTTCTCAATTCTTTCGTTTTAGAGATGGATTCCTTGAAGAGAGGACCGAGGGCTACTTTTTCGTCGGAGTCGCTCCCGAAGGTGAGAACTCGCGGTCCCTCGGGATCAACCCTATGACAATTGCCAGCAATTCTTTTATGCTCATCTGTCGCATTTTTCCGCTGTCTACGAGCTTCACGCTTTGTCCTGTTGAAGTGTTGCCTGTGAGAAACATACCCTTGCCACCAGCACTTAAAGGAGTTGCAGTCTTCAGTAAGATGTGAGATTTTCTGATGATATAAGCAGAAGTTAGGATGTACGTCCGCTTCATCAAGATATATACCGCTAGGAGAATTTTCTCTGAAAGAGGGCAGCTTCATCCCCATCGATATGGCTTTGGCAAATCGTTTCTTTGTCTTGATCCTGCTTTCATTTACGGCGGATGTACTTTGACCTGGGGGGAGTGTTTCGACCCTTTTGTCCAGTCACCGGCGTTTGGCCTTTTCAAGTATGGCCATCTCGCGCTCCCGATCGGCTTTACTTTTCAGATGAATTTCACTCAGGAAGGTGTCGATCATTTCGTCTAACGGACATAGAAGTTCCGGTTCAGGACCTGCCTCCGGATTCTCTGCGTCAGGAGCTTCTTCACTGTCTATCGACGAGTGAGAGATCATATAGCAGCTTGCCACATAATCCTCAGGTTCATCCGACGAGTCTTTGTCATCATCTCCGTCCTCAAGGACGTAGCTGAGGAATTCTCGGAGTGTGACTGAGGTCCGTGCCTTCTGCTTATATTCTTCCGGTGTGTCAGTATGTTTTCACAGATCCATGCGTTTGTCATCAAACTGCGCGAGCTTTTTCTTCTTTTTCTTTGAAGACTTTGACGGCTGTGCCTGGGTGTTTTGCCCACTGCTATCAATTCTCGGTGTTGGGTGTGGTTTCAGCATCCCATCAATGATCTCGGGTTCCAGTGGATTTTTCCACCTGATTGCCGGGCACGTTTGGAGATCCTTCAGTATTCTTTTAGTTTTGGCTGAAAGAGCGACCTCCCACGGGGCTTCCCTTATGAATGAGCACGATGCCCCCGGCACGTCCACTTTTTTAGGTGCGTGAGGTTGTCGCGGGTTCACTTTCCAGTTTTCGGATAATACGAACTTGCCTTGTTGGTATTGGTCCTCCATCCAGCCATTGAAGACGAAGCAATCTTCGATTGGATGGCTTACTGCTTGGTGGTAAGGGCAGTAATTAGGATGTTGACATCACCTGGGTGCAATGAACGTTTTGGATCCGGCAAGTTTATGAGCTTGTTGCACACTGCCAGCTCGAACAGTCTCCTCGTTTTTTCCTGGGGAAACGAGTAAGGTCGTCCCAGTCTCTCCTCGAGGGATGGGCATGGACGCACGTTGTCTTGGCGAATAACCGGCTTTAAGTTGCTCGGCTGTTGTTGAGTATTGGCAATGAAAGTTGCTTTCCCTTTGCCCTTTTCATTCCAAGGCTCTGTCTTTGAAGAGGAAGGCCTATGGCCCATCTGGTCCATTTGGGCCAGCTTGTCAATCAAGGCCTGGAAGGTGGTTGGCTTGAAGAACATCATGAATTGGGAGATGGCCGCTTGAGGGTCGAGAGTACCCACGAACATGCCCACGGCAGGAGCTTCTTCGATGCGCTGCTCGCACTTTGACCATAGATTACACCGCCGTATCGCATACTGGACCCAAGTTTCTCCAGGTTTCACCCTGGTATTGATCAATGCCGTGATTGGGGTGCGTTCGCTAGAGTTTGCGAAACGCTGGGTGAATAGCAACTCCATCTCTGCGAATGTCTTGACAGAGTCATTTGGGAGTTCAGAGTACCACTCAAATGCCCTTTCCGACAGGCTGCCAACAAACTGGCGGAGCAGCAATTTATCATCACCTCCAGTGTTGCCGCACATGGCTCTGAATTGAGCGACGTGCTGATGCGGATTTCCTGTCCCCTTATATACGTGGAATTTGGGGATCGTATATCCCGGCGGGTACCTTATTTGGTCATACCAGCCCGGATAAGGTAGCCCAGTTTTAACGACTTGGCCGGCCACTTCATTCGCCTGGTGAGCTCATATTTGTTGAGCAATATAGTCATCCAGAGCGGCCATGGAAATGGTTTCCTCTTTGGCTATTAAAAGAGCCGGAGAAGGGTTCGATGTCTCCCCTCCATCGTCTTCAATAATGATCGGAGGGTCCTCAGCTGGGGAATCCGGCTGTAACATCATCCCGACCATGTCTTGGAAGAGAAGTGCCATTCGCTTTATATTAGCCGCTTGTTCTGCGGCTTCTCTGTCCTTCTTTTCGAGGACTCTGCATAGGAAGTCAGCGTCAGTTTCTTGTTCATGACGCTGCTCCGATGATGCCTCCGGGCTTTCTTTTGGTCCGGTGAGCGCAGCCATTGCAGTCAGCATCTCCTGAAGCTTCTGCTGTTGTTATTCTTGAGCCATTGTTATTGATCGGGTGAGCGGTCGGTGGCCCATCGAAGTGCGGCTTTCTTCTTTTCCGGAAGCCATGTAGACAGTATGTATCATCATACCCCCAGACTTGGGGTGTTTGAGTTCAATGCCTTTGCGGTCTGCCGTAGCCACATGGGCTTTCTCCGGCCTCCTTTTCTTTTGAACAGTTGAAGTTGAGGGGGGCGTCGCAGTGGGCACCCGAGTAGCCTTCGCCTTCTGTGGCTTAGTAAGACGGTTCCCTTCTTTTTGAACCTTCGCCCTTTTCTGTCGGCGAGGGTAATCTTGATCAACTACTGAGTCCAGAACCTGCCGCCAGAACTTGTAGATTTTGGAGGACAGCCGCTGAAAGGACTGTTCTGGCTTCGCCTTCGGTGCATTTTACATGGGTGGAGGAGATTTCTTCAGCACTGCGGTAGGAGAGTTCCTGCACACCTTGTTAAGAAATTCATAACTGTTCCCAGTTGGAACAGCAGTATTGACTTCCACCGTTGGGGCTGGTGGAGTTAGCCCAGAGGGAGAGTTGCTCCCAGCCTTCCTCATCGGCGCCAGTGGCGACGTCGAGCATGTCGAGCCGTTGGGATTATCTTAGCTGTAGGAGTGACTTCCTCATGCCCCTTATGTTGGTCAGAAGTTGTCGTTGTCAGCCTATTGAAGACAGACGTCCGTTGAATGGGGATAGCGAACCTATCGAAGGCAGACTTCCGAGCAGGGGAAGCAGCCTTGACAATTTCATGAGCAGGAATGGCTATCCGCTTGGGGATAACACCTTCTGGTATTGTGGGATTCTTCACGGGCCCATTGGAGTTTTGACCCAGTCTATTGAAAACTGATGCACTGGATTTGGGCGACCTGTTGAGAGGGGTCGCAGTAGTTGCAAGCCGATCAAAGACCGACTTCTTCGGAGCTTCTTGCAACAGCAGAGGGGCATTGAAGCTCATTGGTGGGAGCATGGTCCCAAAGAACAGCCCAGTGGTGGCCTGAGTTACTTGCTCCACCGGCATCTTGAAAAGGGATGCAGCTTGAGGCCCGTAAGTCACTCCTCCGGTGAGGACGGAGTGGGAGTTGTTGCAATTAGTGCAGTTTGAAGCCATTGATCTTCTGTTTTCTGCACGGAGCAAGACACCAAATCTTAGTACCTTGAATCGACAGGCAACCATAACAAACCGCGATTCGTTCACGAACACGACACACAAAGTGTGGTGTGGAAAAAGGAAAAGGTCCCACCGGGCGTGCCAGAATCTATTCCCTGCCGAAAGACGCACAAGACGGACTGTCTTGCCTGAGATTCGGGGCAGATGCTAATTGGTGCTATCCGTCCACTGCACCGAAGATGCCAAGTTGATTTATGGCACCATGTATCGAAGGCTTAAACGGATGCGGCCGATGTAGCAGACTTCGTCAGATTCCCCCTCGTTTGAGGGGGTTTTGATTGTGGGGACGCTCTTCCCTGCAGGCGCAAGCCCCTGCAGTAAATTATGCTACCGCATCGCGGTAACAACTTTCTCCTTCTTTAGATGGTCACTTCGTGTCGTGGGTGTTTGTCTTGTTTGCGGTTGCCCGTGGATTGTAAACGGAGACTAATTTACGTTGTCGCCCGTAGGACGTGGATTAGTCCAAATCCGTATTTTCTTAGATTTGGGTTTTGGTTTGGGTTTAAGGATACGCTAGTCTTATTTGAGACTAAGATCAACTTAAACGTTTGTTAAGGATACGTTAGTCTAATTTCCAGACTAAGATCAACTTAACGGGATCGTTTAGATCCAACAAAAGAGCATTTGGGCTCAATTGTTTAGTTTAGGGACATTGCGGTCGATTACCAGTTTAAGGATGGTGGTCCAATACCTGTTTAAGGACATAGTGGTCCATAAAATGTATGGCTGTCGGGACCCATCACCTCTCTGAAGACGTTGAAGGATTACAACGACATATATCAGAGGAGTTCAGAGATGTGCCCTTGAACCAATGAGTTGGTTGAAAGAGCAAATGTGCTCAGTTTAAGATGATTTTAGGACTTATGGCCAGTTTGGGCTAAGTCCAATTATGTTTGAAATATTGGCCCTTTGGACCATTAGACATTTATCTGGGTTCAGCCCCTCATCATTCAGCAGTGCTAAACAGAGGTTTGGGGGCTCTGATAACATTTTGTCTTTGATTTTCTCAGTTTTGAGATTCATTTGGAGGAGGGACTTTTACCTCTGGAAAATTAGCCAATTTGGCTAAAAGTAGTGTTAAAAGTAGAGAACAACAGTGTTAAACACTGGAGGTAGAACTCTCAAATTAGTGCTAAACACTAAAAGACAATCAGTGTTAAACACTGGAAATATAATCTTCAATTTAGTGTTAAACACTAGAAACAATCAGTGTTAAACACTGGAAATATAATCCCCAGATTAGTGTTAAACACTAAAGAAAGAGGGGTCACGTGTGGACACGTGAGAGCGCCCAAAAGTGGGACCAGATCCCTTTTCTTCGTTCTGCAATTAAGTGTTAAACACTTTTTCATCTTTTGAGCATCATGTGTTGACATGTGATGGAGATCTATGCACTGCTCATTAAAGTACTTTCTAAGGAATCACGTGGGGACACGTGAGAGCGCCCAAAGCTCATATTTCCTTTGTTTTTTCTTTCTGTGTTTTGTAGGTCACGTGGGAGCACGTGAGGCATTGCCTCAAAGCTTTCCTCCTTCTCATTTCTGGGGATCTCTTCAGGAGTCACGTGGGGACACGTGACCGTAATTCTTTTGCATGCATGAAGATATCTTTATCTTTAAGAATTAAATTCTCTGTAGGGTTAAACCCTAATTTTGTTTTGGTGGAATTAAATTCCTATATATGTAAAACAATTAAATTTTTATATAGGGTTAAACCCTAGTTCTGTCTTGGAGGAATTAAATTCCTATGATTTTGGGAGAATTGAATTCTCATGCAGAGTTGAACCCTAATTTTATTTTGAGGAATTAAATTCCTATAACTTTGGGAGAATTAAATTATCATATAGGGTTAAACCCTAGTTTTGTTTTGGGATAATTAAATTCTCTAAACTCAATTCCCCCTCTAAGTTTCGGATCTGCATGGCAGGATCTCATCCCGATGAAAATTAAATTCTCAACTTATGAGGAGATGTGCTTTTGCAGATCTTCAACTAGAGGAAGAACTAAGTTCTTGTAGAAGAGTTAAACTCTTAGATTTTGAGAATTAAATTCTCTGTTTAAAATTTTGATTCTCTTTCTTTTCTCACCTAGGGTTTTCTTTGTTGAGAATTAAATTCTCCTCTCTTTTCTTCTCTCTTGAGAATTAAATTCTCCTCTCTTTGTTCTTCTCTCCAAAAAGGTAGATCCCTTCTCTTCTCTTCTTGGCTCCTATTTATAGGAGAAAGAAAAGAATCAATTTGTTTTGTGAATTTTTCATTAAAAGATTTTAATTGATTTCATAATTAATATGATCCTTTAGATCACACAAGGAATTTTATTCATCGTTGGATTTTAAATCCAAAGATATTCTATTTGTTATTTTCGGTGAGATTTAGGGGAAATATTTCCTTGTCTAAGATTTTTTCCATAAATTGGGGATTTTTAATCACCCTTGGATCTTTAATCCAACGGTCCCCATAATCCTTTTCCATTTGGAAAGATTTAGAAGCTTTTAGAATTTAATTTTATTAAACTGTAAGGATTTCGAAGCCAGTCACGTGCTGACACGTGACCCTTGGTCACGTGTGAGCACGTGACCCCCAATTGAGTCATTTTCTCAGCGTTTATTTAAGCTTCAGTTTTAACCATCACGTGTCAACACGTGACCATTGGTCACGTGTGAGCACGTGATCCCTCATTGAGGTATTTTCTTCAGCCATTTGTTTTTATTTCTGTTTTAACTATCACGTGTCAACACGTGACCATTGGTCACGTGTGAGCACGTGACCCCCAATTGGGTCCTTCTTCAGCCGTTTGTTTTTATTTCTGTTTTAACTATCACGTGTCAACACGTGGCCATTAATCACGTGTGAGCACGTGATATCTCATTGAGATAATTCCTGATTTTTAATCAGGGAACAGTGCATAGCATATTTGCTCATAACTTTTGATCCCGGATGAATTATGAAGCTCATAATATATCAAATCGAAGGATTTTTCGAGAAGTTTTTGATTCCATCAGAATTTAGCTATTCCTCATTCGGGAATTTGTCAAAATACAGCCCGAAAAATACTGGTTCGCATTTTCTTACGCGTATCGCTGCCATTTGACACCTTAGACTCTTTGCGCAGAAATTTTTTTGGCGGGAACAAATGCCCCCCACTATTTTGCCCACGTAAGTATATAAGTGGGTGAAGTAGTGCAGAGTTATGCATAGCGTATGACCAGTTTCGGGTTGGTATATAACTTTCAGAATCTTGATCTGAGAAGATAACGAGCGGACACAAGCGTCGTCATTTATCATTGACTTAAATCTCGACTCTTAAGAGATATAGTTCCAAACTCTCAACTCCATGAGCCGCACCCTTCTATTTCTTTATGTCTTACCTTGGCGTGAAGTAGTTTATACGCTCATGAGTAAGTTCTCCATTTCAGTGGCATGTAGCTTTGGTAAGTGCGGCTCATAGATTGTCCATCTTAACCTCTTTGTAGGGCAGTGATGGTTTAGGAGACTGGGTTAGGATCTGCCACCTAAGACTTTTCAACTTTATGAGCCGTGAGGGTCTCATAAAGACTTTTCTCCCTACGAGTCGTAAGGATCTCGTAGGTGTCTTTTCTCCTTAGGAGTCGTGAGGATTCCTAAGTGTGTTTTCTCTTGATAGTCGTAAGAATCTCACAAGAGAATTTTCCCGCTTATAAGTCGAAAGGACTCGTAAGTGGTTGTTTCCCTCCTTGTCGAGATTCGACTTTGGAGAGTGTAGTCCGTGAATAGTATGCAAGAGTCCGTTTTGGACCAACTTGCAGGGCCCCAGTGCTTAGAAAACATGTTTTTATTCCCATTGCCTAAGGTTTTTTCCTACGAGTCGAGACGAATCGAGAAGTTCTCGCAAGGACACTAATTTCCTCATGAGTCGAGACGAATCGAGAAGTTCTCGCAAGAATGTCCTAACGTCACAGTTAACCTTTGCTCTTTACGACAGAGGTCCGTTAGGGTCTGTGGTACTAGGGTTTTGCCCGTCGTACCGTCGCGTTGGCTGATGTATCCCTCGATAGGCAATCTTGCTGTTCGAGTAGCCATGTGACTGTCGTGTCTCTGATCCCTTCGGGGGCTGGACAAGACGTCTTCAAGCAATCTTCTTAGGCAGTTTGACCATCAGAAGAGCAAGCGTTAGGAATTTTGCTATGCCGCTTTTTACTTGAGGTTAGGCTCATTTTGGAGAGCCCTGATGAGTCATAATCACTCCGAGCTGGTGTGGGATGATCTCTGATAGTCTTTCAGGTTTTATATGAGTTGCCGTCAAGACCCTGAAGCTAGGAATTTGGCCTTCACTTCGTTTGCTGGCACTGCGTCTGCTGTATCGAGACGAATGTCGCGGTTGTCTCTAGGTTGCATGTGAACCGTCGAGATTTAGAACTAGGGATTTTGCCATGGCTCCGTTGTTTGATTGTCGCGTCTGAGTCCTGTTGGAGGAAGAACGCTGTGGTGACATCGCGTCTACTGTATCGAGACGAAAGTCGAGGTGGTGACCACTCCATGTGGGATGATCTTGGATAGTCTTTCAGCTTTTATATGAGTTGCCTTCAAGACCCTGAAGCTAGGAATTTGTCCTTCGCTTTGTTTTCTTTGGCGCGTCCGAATCCTGTTGGAGGAAGGGCGCTGTAGTGACATCTCGTTTGCTGTATCGAGACGAACGTCGAGGTGGTGACCACTCCGCGCTGATGTGGGATGATCTCCGATAGTCTTTCAGGTTTTATATGAGTTGCCGTCATGACCCTGAAGCTAGGAATTTGGCCTTTGCTTCGTTTGCTTTGTCGCGTCCGAATCCTGTTGGAGGAAGGGCGCTGTCGTGACATCTCGTCTGCTGTATCGAGACGAACGTCGAGGTGGTGACCACTCCGCGCTGATATGGGATGATCTCCGATGGTCTTTCCGGTTTTATATGAGTTACCATCAAGACCCTGAAGCTAGAAATTTTCTTTCGCTTCGCTTGTTGGCATAGCGTCTGCTGTATCGAGACGAATGATGAGGTGGAGTTGGGATTTTTCCGTCATTCCGCTTTGTTTTGACCATGGGGTCTTTTGTTGACGTTGCATCTGTATCCTACTGGACTGCGAAGGAACACCGTTGCTGACATTGCGTCTGCTGTAACGAGACGAATGCTGAGGTGGAGTTGAGATTTTGCCGTCACTCCGCTTTGTTTTGACCGTGAGGTCTTTCGTTGACGTTGCATTTGCATCCTGCTGGACTGAGAAGGAACGTCATTGTTGACATCGCGTCCGCTGTAACGAGACGAATGCTGAGGTGGAGCTGGGATTTTACCGTCACTCCGCTTTGTTTCGACCGTGAGGTCTTTTGTTGACATTGCATCTGCATCCTGCTGGACTGAGAAGGAACGCCGTCGTTGACATCTCGTCTGCTGTATCGAGACGAATGCTGAGGTGAAGCTGGGATTTTGCCGTCGCTCCGCTTTGTTTCGACCGTGAGGTATTTTGTTGACATTGCATCTGCATCCTGCTGGATTGTGAAGGAACGCCGTCATTGACATCTCGTCTGCTGTATCGAGACGAATGCTGAGGTGAAGCTGGGATTTTGCCGTCACTCCGCTTTGTTTCGACCGTGAGGTCTTTTGTTGACGTTGCATCTGCATCCTGCTGGACTGCGGAGGAACGCCGTCGTTAACATCTCGTCTGTTGTATCGAGACGAATGCTGAGGTGGAGCTGGGATTTTGCCGTCACTCCGCTTTGTTTCGACCGTGAGGTCTTTCATTGACGTTGCATCTGCATCCTGCTGGACTGGGGAGGAACGTCATTGTTGACATTGCGTCTGCTGCAACGAGACGAATGCTGAGGTGGAGCTGGGATTTTTCCGTCACTCCGCTTTGTTTCGACCGTGAGGTCTTTTGTTGATGTTGCATCTGCATCCTGCTGGACTGCGGATGAACGCCGTCGTTGACATCTCGTCTGCTGTAACGAGATGAATGCTGAGATGGTCTCTAGGTTGTCTGTGAACCGTCGAGATTTGGAACTAAGGACTATGTCGTGGCTCCGTTTGATGGTGTAACATCTGTGTCCTGCTGGAATGAGGAGGCACACCGTTGTTAGTCTCCAGGCTGAAGATATGGCCATTTGAGATTTGGAACTAGGGGCTTTTCCATGGCTCCGTTTCTTTGCGACTCTGAGGTCCGTTGTTGACGTCATGTCTGTATCTGCTTGGAGTGAGGAGAAACGCCGTTGGTGATCTCTAGGCTGTCTGTGAACCATCGAGATTTGGAACTAGAGGACTTTTGCCATGGTTCCGTTGTTTTGACCCTGGGGTCGTTTGTTGCGTTTGCATCCGATTGGAAGGACGAAGAACGCCGGTGTTGATCTCTAAGTTGTCGATGTTGACGTTGAGACCCTGAAACTAGGGATCTTCCTTTGCTTCATTTGTTGACATTGTGTCTGCAATATTGCGACAAATATCGAGATTATCTCTAGGTTGTCTATGAACCGTTGAGATTTGGCTTCGCTTTTTTATGGAGCCTGTTGGGAAGGTAAGGTTCCTTCTTTGTTTGTGCCCCTGGATTGTATACAGGGATCGATGTGATCTCACCTGTAGGGCAAAAAGTTTCATTCTTGCATCATTTTTTTATTCTTTCCACGATGCTCTATCATTTCAGTTTTTTATATCGCGAAAATCGCGAATACCCAATCATTTCGGCTATTTTTCGCGGTGCCCAATCATTTCGGCTATTTTTCTTTTTACTCGCTGCTTTTTATTGCGAGTTGCCCAATCATTTCGGTTGTTTTTGTATGCATACATTTTTACTTGCTGATTTTGTTGCAAGTTGCCCCATCGTTTCGGCTATTTCATATGCATTTTTTTTGGCTCGCTGATTTTTTCTCGTGAGTAGGGGATTTGGGATCTGATACCAATCTTAGCATCAGCATCGCTGCGACTGGAATATTGCCAGGAGCGAATCATCATTTGCCGTAAAAGGACTTGGAATTTGATACCGTTTTAGGCATCATCATCGCTACCACTGGGATATTACCAGGAGCGAATTATCATTTGCCTCCGTCGATGTCGAACAAAGGCGGCTTAACAAACAGGGTTAGGATCCCATCGACTAAGGCTTTTGTCTTTATGAGCCGTAAGGGTCTCATAAAGGTGTTTCTCCCTACGAGTCGTGGGGATCTCGTAGGTGCTTTTTCTCCTTAGGAATCGTGAGGATTCCTAAGTGTGTGTTCTCTTATAAGTCGTAAGGATCTTACAAGAGCCTTTTCTCCTTGCAACTCGAGAGGACCTACAAGTGTTTGTTCACCGTGTGAGCATATCCCTAGTCACTGGTAGGACTCTGTTAGGGAAATGTTCATACGTGCCCGTGGATTGTATACAATGGTCAATATTGAACCGCTTGTAAAGCAGCATTAGAGGTTGTGATGGGGGTGCTTAAGAACAGGTTCAGGTCCCTATAACTTAAGACTTTTGAATCTTATGAGCCGTGAGGCTCTCATAAGAGGGTTCTTCTTGCGAGTCGTGAGGATCTCGTAAGTGTAATTTCTCCTTAGGAGTCATGGGGATTCCTAAGTGTGTTGCTTTCTTTGTGAGTCGTAAGGATCTCACGCGGGTGGTTTCTCCTCACAAGGTCGAGAGGACCTTGCAAGTGTCCTTTAACGAGGTTGCGCCCTTTCGGGTTTTCACAAACACTCGCCGGAAGCCCTGCTGTTTTTACTCACGGAGCCCTTTCAGGTTTTCATCCGTGCCCATTTTGCTTATGGACATACCGTTTTTTCCTTGTTTTTTACAAGTCTGCGCCCTTTCGGGTTTTCACAAATATCGCCGGTAGTCCTACTGTTTTTACTCACGGCGCCCTTTCGGGTTTTCATCTGTGCCCATTTTGCTTATGGACGTACCGTTTTTTTTACGAGTCTGCGCCCTTTCGGGTTTTCACAAACATCGCCGGTAGTCCTGCTGTTTTTACTCATGGCGCCCTTTCAGGTTTTCATCCGTGCCATTTTGCTTATAGACGTACCTTTTTTTTACTACCACGTCAGCCTGAAGATGCCGCGGGTTGGTAGTAGTTTAACGACGTTTCGGTCATCAGCCAGTTTTAGGACATAGTGGTCCATCGTTAGTTTAACGACGTTTCGGTCTTCAGCCAGTTTTAGGACATAGTGGTCCATCGTTAGTTTAACGACGTTTTGGTCTATCGTTGCCATATTTGAGGCGAGTTTCTAGTTTACGGACTTTTTGGTCCATGGGGCTTTCTCTATGAAAGAGCACGATGCCCCCGGCATGTCCATCTTTTTTGGAGCATGTGGTTGTGGTGGGTTCACCTTCCATTTTTCGGACAGCGCGAACTTGCCTTGTTGGTACTGATCTTCAACCCAGTTTTTGAAGACGTAGCAGTTATCGATCGGATGGCCCAATACTTGGTGGTAAGGGAAGCAATTAGAATTGTTGACATCATTCAGTTGTAGCTGGTGTTTCGGCTCCGGTAGAGTGATAAGCCCGTTTTGCACTGCTAGTTCGAACAGCCTCCTTGTTTCATCCCGGGAAAATGAGTAAGGTCGTTTCAACTTCTCATAGAGGGGTTGCTTCTTGTTGCTTTGGCGAACAACCGGTCTAGGGCCACTCAATTGTTGTTGAGTGTTGGCGACGAAGGCCGTTTTTCCCTTTCCTTTATTCTTTTTGTTCGATCTGTTGTATGCGGGTCCGAGATTCTTTCCGGGTATCGTGCAATTGCACGGCTGAATGTTCTCACAACTCCTCAATTCTTTCGTTTTAGAGATGGATTCCTTGAAGAGAGGGTCGAGGGCTACTTTTTCGTCGGAGTAGCTCCCGAAGGTGAGAACTCGCGGTCCCTCGGGATCAACCCTATGACAATTGCCAGCAATTCTTTTATGCTCATCTGTCGCATTTTTCCGCTGTCTACGAGCTTCACGTTTTGTCCTGTTGAAGTGTTGCCTGTGAGCGACAAACCCTTGCCACCAGCACTTAAAGGAGTTGCAGTCTTCAGTAGGATGTGCGATCTTCTGATGAGATAAGCAGAAGTTCGGATGTACGTCCGCTTCATCAAGATATATAGCGCCAGGAGAATTTTCTCTGAAAGAAGGCAGCTTCATCCCCATCGATATGGCTTTGGCGAATCGTTTCTTTGTCTTGATCCTACTTTCATTTTCGGCGTATGTACTTTGACCTGGTGGGAGTGTTTCGACCCTTTTGTCCAGTCGCTGGCATTTAGCCTTTTCAAGTATGGCCATCTCGCGCTCCCGATCGGCTTTACTTTTCAGATGAATTTCACTCAGGAAGGTGTCGATCATTTCGTTTGACGGACATAGAAGTTCCGGTTCAGGACCTGCCCCCGGATTTTCTGTGTCAGGAGCTTTTTCACTGTCTATCGACGAGTGAGAGATCATATGGCAGCTTGCCACATAATCCTCAGATTCATCCGACGAGTCTTTGTCATCATCTCCGTCCTCAAGGACGTAGCTGAGGAATTCTCGGAGTGTGACTAGGGTCCGTGCCTTCTATTTATATTCTTCCGGTGCGTCAGTATGTTTTCGCAGATCCATGCGCTTGTCATCAAACTGCTCGAGCTTTTCCTTCTTTTTCTTTGAAGACTTTGACGGCTGTGCCTGGGTGTTTTGCCCACTGCTATCAATTCTCGGTGTTGGGTGTGGTTTCAGCATCCCATCAATGATCTCGGGTTCCAGTGGATTTTTCCACCTGATTGCCGGGCACGTTTGGAGATCCTTCAACATTCTTTTAGTTTTGGCTGAAAGAGCGACCTCCCATGGGGCTGCCCTTATGAATGAGCACGATGCCCCAGGCACTTCCACTTTTTTAGGGGCGTGAGGTTGTGGCGGGTTCACTTTCCAGTTTTCGGATAATACAAACTTGCCTTGTTGGTATTGGTCCTCCATCCAGCCTTTGAAGACGAAGCAATCTTCGATTGGATGGCTTACTGCTTGGTGGTATGGGCAGTAATTAGGATTGTTGACATCACCTGGCTACAATGAACGTTTTGGATCCGGCAAGTTTATGAGCTTATTGCGCATTGCCAGCTCGAACAGTCTCCTCGTTTTTTCCTGGGGAAACGAGTAAGGTCGTCCCAGTTTCTCCTCGAGGGATGGGCGTGGACGCACGTTGTCTTGGCGAATAACTGGCTTTAAGTTGCTCGGCTGTTGTTGAGTATTGGCAAGGAAAGTTGCTTTCCCTTTGCCCTTTTCATTTCAAGGCTCTGTCTTTGAAGAGGAAAGCCTATGGCCCATCTGGTCCATTTGGGCCAGCTTGTCAATCAAGGCCTGGAAGGTGGTCGGCTTGAAGAACATCATGAATTGGGAGATGGTCACTTGAGGGTCGAGAGTACCCATAAACATGCCCACGGCAGGAGCTTCTTCGATGCGCTGCTCACACTTTAACCATAGATTACGCCGCCGTATCGCATACTAGACCCAAGTTTCTCCAGGCTTCACCCTGGCATTGATCAATGCCATGATTGGGGTGTGTTCGCTAGCGTTTGCGAAACGCTGGGTGAATAGCAACTCCATCTCTGCGAATGTCTTGACAGAGTCATTTGGGAGTTCAAAGTACCACTCAAATGCCGTTTCCGACAGGCTGTCAACAAACTGGCGGAGCAGCAATTTATCATCACCTCCAGTGTTGCCGCACATGGCTCTGAATTGAGCGACGTGCTGATGCGGATTTCCTGTCCCCTTATATACGTGGAATTTAGGGATCGTATATCCCGGCAGGTACCTTATTTGGTCATACCAGCCCGGATAAGGTCGTCCAGTTTTAACGACTTGGCCGGCCACTTCATTCGCCTGGTGAGCTCGTATTTGTTGAGCAATATAGTCATCCAGAGCGGCCTTGGAAATGGTTTCCTCTTTGGCTGTTGAAAGAGCCGGAGGAGGGTTCGATGTCTCCCCTCCATCGTCTTCAATAATGATCGGAGGGTCCTCAGCTGGGGAATCCGGCTGTAACATCATCCCGACCATGTCTTGGAAGAGAAGTGCCATTCGCTTTATATTAGCCGCTTGTTCTGTGGCTTCTCTGTCCTTCTTTTCGAGGACTCTGCGTAGGAAGTCAGCGTCAGTTTCTTGTTCATGACGCTGCTCCGATGACGCCTCCGGGCTTTCTTTTGGTCCGGTGAGCGCAGCCATTGCAGTCAGCATCTCCTGAAGCTTCTGCTGTTGTTGTTCTTGAGCCATTGTTATTGATCGGGTGAGCGGTCGGTGGCCCGTCGAAGTGCGGCTTTCTTCTTTTCCGGAATCCATGTAGACAGTATATATCATCATGCCCCCAGACTTGGGGTGTTTGAGCTCAGTGCCTTTGCGGTCTGCCGTAGCCACAGGGGCTTTCTCCGGCCTCCTTTTCTTTTGAGCAGTTGAAGTTGAGGAGGGTATCGCAGTGGGCACCCGAGTATCCTTCGCCTTCTATGGCTTTGCAAGACGGTTCCCTTCTTTTTGAACCTTCACCCTTTTCTGTCGGCGAAGGTAATATTGATCAACTACTGAGTCCCGAACCTGCCGCCAGACTTTGTAGATTTTGGAGGACAGCCGCTGAAGGGACTGTTCTGGCTTCGCCTTCGGTGCATTTTCCATGGGTGGAGGAGATTTCTTCAGCACTGTAGTAAGAGAGTTCCTGCGCACCTTGTTAAGCAATTCAAAGCTGTTCCCAGTTGGAACAGCAGCATTGACTTCCACCGTTGGGGCTGGTGGAGTTAGCCCAGAGGGAGAGTTGCCCCCAGCCTTCCTCATCGGCACCAGTGGCGACGTCGAGCATGTCGAGCCGTTGGGATTATCTTAGCTGTAGGAGTGACTTCCTCATGCCCCCTATGTTGGTCAGAAGTTGTCGTTGTCAGCCTATTGAAGACAGATGTCCGTTGAATGGGGATAGCCAACCTATCGAAGGCAGACTTCCGAGCAGGGGAAGCAGCCTTGACGATTTCATGAGCAGGAATGGCTATCCGCTTGGGGATAACACCTTCTGGTATTATGGGCTTCTTCATGGGCCCATTGGAGTTTTGACCCAGTCTATTGAAAACCGATGCACTGGATTTGGACGACCTGTTGAGAGGGGTCGCAGTAGTTGCAAGCCGATCAAAGACCGACTTCTTCGGAGCTTCTTGCAATAGCAGAGGGGCATTGAAGCTCATTGGTGGGAGCCTGGTCCCAAAGAACAGCCCAGTGGTGGCCTGAGTTACTTGCTCCACCGGCATCTTGAAAAGGGAGGCCGCTTGGGGCCCGTAAGTCACTCCTCCGGCGAGGACGGAGTGGGAGTTGTTGCAATTAGTGCAGTTTGAAGCCATTGATCTTCTGTTTTCTGCACGGAGCAAGACACCAAATCTTAGTACCTCGAATCCACAGGCAACCATAAAAAACCGCGATTCGTTCACGAACACGACACACGAAGTGTGGTATGGAAAAAGGAAAAGGTCCCACCGGGCGTGCCAGAATCTGTTCCCCGCCGAAAGACGCGCAAGACGGACTGTTTTGCCTGAGATTCGGGGCAGATGCTAATTGGTGCTATCCGTCCACCTCTCCGAAGATGCCAAGTTGATTTATGGCACCATGTATCGAAGGTTTAAACGGATGCGGCCGATGTAGCAGACTTCGTCAGATTCCCCCTCGTTTGAGGGGTTTTTGATTGTGGGGTCGCTCTTCCCTACAGGCTCAAGCCCCTGCAGTTAATTACGCTACCGCATCGCGGTAACAACTTTCTCCTTCTCCAGATCGTCACTTCGTGTCGTGGGTGTTTATTTTGTTTGTGGTTTCCTGTGGATTGTATACGGAAACTAATTTACGTTGTCGCCCGTAGGACGTGAATTAGTCCAAATCCGTATTTTCTTAGATTTGGGTTTTGGTTTGGGTTTAAGAATACGTTAGTCTTATTTGAGACTAAGATCAACTTAAACGTTTGTTAAGGATACGTTAGTCTAATTTCCAGACTAAGATCAACTTAACGGGATCGTTTAAATCCAACAAAAGAGCATTTGGGCTGAATTGTTTAGCTTAGGGACATTGCGGTCGATTACCAGTTTAAGGACATGGAGGTCCAATACCAGTTTAAGGACATAGTGGTCCGTAAAATGTATGGCTGTCGGGACCCATCCCCTCTCTGAAGACGTTGAAGGATTACAACGACAAATATCAGAGGAGTTCAGAAATGTACCCTTGAACCAATGAGTTGGTTGAAAGAGCAGATATGCTCAGTTCAAGATGATTTGAGGACTTATGGCCAGTTTGGGCTAAGTCCAATTATGTTTGAAATATTGGCCCTTTGGACCATTAGACATTTGTCTGGGTTCAGCCCCTCATCATTCAGCAGTGCTAAACAGAGGTTTGGGGGCTCTGACAACATTTTGTCTTTGATTTCCTCAATTTTGAGATTCATTTGGAGGAGGGACTTTTACCTCTGGAAAATTAGCCAATTTGGCTAAAAATAGTGTTAAAACTAGAGAACAACAGTGTTAAACAGTGGAGGTAGAACTCTCAAATTAGTGCTAAACACTAAAAGACAATCAGTGTTAAACACTGGAAATATAATCTTCAATTTAGTGTTAAACACTAGAAACAATCAATGTTAAACACTGGAAATATAATCTCCAGATTAGTGTTAAACACTAAAGAAAGAGGGGTCACGTGTAGACACGTGAGAGCGCCCAAAAGTGGGACCAGATCCCTTTTCTTCGTTCTGCAATTAAGTGTTAAACATTTTTTCATCTTTTGAGCATCACGTGTTGACATGTGATGGAGATCTATGCACTGCTCATTAAAGTACTTTCTAAGGGGTCATGTGGGGACACGTGAGAGCGTCCAAAGCTCATATTTCCTTTGCTTTTTCTTTCTGTGTTTTGTAGGTCACGTGGGAGCACGTGAGGCATTGCCTCAAAGCTTTCCTCCTTCTTATTTCTGGGGATCTCTTCAGGGGTCACATGGGGACACGTGACCGTAATTCTTTTGTATGCATGAAGATCTCTTTATCTTTAAGAATTAAATTCTCTGTAGGGTTAAACCCTAATTTTGTTTTGGAGGAATTAAATTCCTATATATGTAAAACAATTAAATTCTTATATAGGGTTAAACCCTAGTTCTGTCTTGGAGGAATTAAATTCCTATAATTTTGGGAGAATTGAATTCTCATGCACGGTTGAACCCTAATTTTATTTGGAGGAATTAAATTCCTATAATTTTGGAAGAATTAAATTCTCATATAGGGTTAAACCCTAGTTTTGTTTTGGGATAATTAAATTCTTTAAACTCAATTCTCCCTCTAAGTTTCGGATCTGCATAGCAGGATCTCAACCCGATGAGAATTAAATTCTCAACCTATGGGGAGATGTGCTTCTGCAGATCTTCAACTAGAGCAAGAACTAAGTTCTTGTAGAAGAGTTAAACTCTTAGATTTTAAGAATTAAATTCTTTGTTTAAAGTTTTGATTCCCTTTTTTTTCTCACCTAGGGTTTTCTTTGTTGAGAATTAAATTCTCCTCTCTTTTCTTCTCTCTTGAGAATTATATTCTCCTCTCTCTTTTCTTCTCTCCAAAAAGGTAGATCACTTCTCTTCTCTTCTTGGCTCCTATTTATACGAGAAATAAAAGAATCAATTTGTTTTGTGAATCTTTCATTGAAAGATTTTAATTGATTTCATAATTAATATGATCCTTTAGATCACACAATGAATTTTTATTCACCGTTGGATTTTAAATCCAAAGATATTCTGTTTGTTATTTTCGGTGAGATTTAGGAGAAATCTTTCCTTGTCTAAGATTTTTTCCATAAATTTGTGATTTTTAATCACCCTTGGATTTTTAATCCAACGGTCCCCATAATCCTTTTCCATTTAGAAAGATTTAGAAGCTTTTAGAATTTAATTTTATTAAACTGTAAGGCTTTCGAAGCCAGTCACGTGCTGACACGTGACCCCCAATTGAGTCATTTTCTCAGCGTTTATTTACGCTTCAGTTTTAACCATTACGTGTCAACACGTGACCATTGGTCACGTGTGAGCACGTGATACCTCATTGAGGTATTTTCTTCAGCCATTTGCTTTTATTTCTGTTTTAACTATCACGTGTCAACACGTGACCATTGGTCACGTGTCAACACGTGACCATTGGTCACGTGTGAGCACGTGACCCCCAATTGGGTCCTCCTTCAGCCATTTATTTTTATTTCTGTTTTAACTATCACGTGTCAACACGTGGCCATTGATCACGTGTGAGCACGTGATAACTCATTGAGATAATTCCTGATTTTTAATTAAGGAACAGTGCATAGCATATTTGTTCATAACTTTTGATCCCGGATGAATTATGAAGCCCATAATATATCAAATCGAAGGATTTTTCGAGATGTTTTTGATTCCATCAGAATTAGCTGTTCCTCATTCGGGTGTTTGTAATAATACAGCCCGAAAAATATTGGTTCGCATTTTCTTAAGCGTATCGCTGCCATTTGACACCTTAGGCTCTTTGCGCAGAAATTTTTTTGGCGGGAACATGAACCTCATGTGCCAAGGCGTAATGTTTGAGCTTCGTTATCGCGAAGATCAATGCCAGACAATGCGTTTCGATGGGGGTTAGTTATTTTCTGCTCTAGGAGAACTCGACTCAAATTGTAGAGAGCTCTCTCCTTTTCCTAATCGTTCTCTTGTGCCCATAGCGCACCTAGAGAATCCTCAAGGGCTGTTGTATATAGGATAAGGGTTTTCCTTTAACCGGAGCGGTCAATACCGGTGGATTTTGCAGATATTTCTTGATTTCGTCTAGTGCATTTTGGCACTTTTGATCCCAGACGAACATGGTCCCCTTCTTCATTAGATGACTGTATGGACGGCATTTTCTGGAGAGGTTGCCTATGAACCGCCGGATATATGCGAGCTCTTCTTGAAGAGATTGCAATTGTTTGATTGTTCTTGGTATGGGCATTTCTATAATCGCCTTGATCTTTGAGGGATCGATTTCGATACTCCGGTGTCGTATAATGAATCCTAGGAATTTCCCTGAGTAGACCCCAAACACACATTTTAGAGGATTCATTTTCATATTATACTTTCAAAGATGTTGGAACGCTATTTTTAGATGTTCCCAATGTTCCTCGTGAGATTTTCTCTTCATCACAAGGTCATCGATGTAGCATTCGATGATCTCATGGATGAGGTCATCGAAGATCTTTGTCATGACCCTCTGGTAGGTAGTGCCAGTGTTTTTCAGACCGAAAGGCATCACCTTATAACAGAATATACCCAGTGGGGTCCGGAAGGCGGTATGCTTTTGGTCTTCTGGATGCATTCTTATTTGGTTGTATCATGAAGATCTATCCATGAAGGAGAAGACCTTATAGGTAGACGTGTTATCGATCATCAGCTCGGTAACAGGTACTGGGAAATCATCTTTCGGGCAAGCTTTGTTGAGGTCTCGAAAGTCGACGCAGATACGCACTGTCCCATTTTTCTTCATCACTGGAACGATGTTAACAATCCAGTCAGGATATTGAACTTCTTAAATGAAGCCGAAGTCGATTAGTTTCTTGACTTCAGCATTTATACTCATCTCAAGTTTGAGTCGCATCCTTCTTGGCGCCTGTTTGACTGGCTTTATGTCCGGCGATATGGCCAGTTTAAGTACTGCTACCTTTGGATCTAAACATGGCATTTTGGAATAGTTCCACGTGAAACAATCTTTATACTGCATAAGCACATATTTTAACGTGACTTCATGTTTTTCAGATAGTAGCTGACTGACGAATGTCGGCCTTGGATCATTTTATGTACCTAAGTCAATTTTTCTTAGGTTGTCCGCCGTGGTGTGTATCCCATCTTCCAGCTCTTTTGATGCTGGTGGAAACTCTGAAATCACCCCTTCCTCGTCTTCATTTGCGAAGTACATATGGAGGTCATCCATTGTCTCATGCCCTCCCTCTTTTAAGAGTGTTATCATATGGCAGGCACGAGTTCGCTTCCATTCCTGATGTTGAGATGGTCCTATTCTCCCAATATAGGTCCTCTGTGGCTCATGTTTTTGCGGCAGGGTTACCCTCCAGTTGTCGGATAAAGCGAACCTGCCTTGTTGATACTGATCTTCTACCCAGTCTTTAAAGGTGAAGCAATTTTCGAGGGGATGACCTATTGCTCGGTGGTAGGAGCAATAATCCGGATGATGGACCTCGTTTATTTGTTCGGGGTGCCAAGAATCCGGAAGTGTCATCATCTGGTTCTTCATGACAAGGTTGAATATTTTTCTCGTCTTGTCTTGGGGAAAAGAGTATTCCCGACCCATCTTCTTTATAAAGGATGGGTTCCAACCGAGTTTTTCTCGATTGCACGGCTTCTTAGATCCTCTTTGTTGTTTTCGAATGGTGTTTATGTTCTTCGCCCTGGTTTTGCCTCTATTTCGGGATTTTCCTCTTTCGTGAGGACATACAGCGGGTCGGGGATGAAGAGCATTATAGTCTTCTTTCTCCGCAAATTGCTGATTGAGGCGCTGCATCTTGGTGTTTTCATAAATGGCCATTTCGCGTCTATGATTGTCTTGGCTCTTTGACAAGCTTTTTTTATTAGCTTGTCTATTTTTTCTTCAAGAGCGATGGACTTAACGTTCTTAGAGAGTGATTTAGCTCTGTTTCAACGTCATGGCCATTTGGAAGAGCGTTTTCTCCTTCACTGGAGCTGTTTATGACATAGAAACTATGGAACCGCTCCCGTTTCTTGGACTGAATGTATCCGAGCCCGGTTGTCTCCATCTTCCCGTTGGGCATCTTTCGCTAAGTCCCGGGAATATCCCAAATCTTTTTGTAGAATTGGCTTGCCGAACAGTTTGTTCGAGAGGTACATCTTGGCATCTTAACAGCCTTTTCAATCTCTCAGCGTAGTATCTTGGTAGACGAATTGGATGAAGCCTGTCAAGTGCAAAATCGGCACCATGTTAGACTTCTTTTTCTACTTTGGTCTCCGTAGATTGGTAGAAGAGGATCGCCTTTTCACCTCTTTGCCTGGGAGGGACGTAGAAAGTCTGTAATTCTTTTACACTATATGTATCGAGTGCATCAAGTTCTTTGTAATGCCGAGGTGGAGCCATTGTGATTTGCAGACTTTGATCTGCTCCGGCAAGGGATTGCACTGACGGGCGGATGGAGAATACTGTGTTGGCCTCATCCTCAGAGTGACTGCCAAAGACCAGAATAGGGGTCTGGGCCTACTGTTGTCTTTTTGGGGTTGCCCCGAGTAGACTATTTCTTCATCTTCCTCGGTATCGCTCCCAAAGATCGGGATAGTGGCGACAGACTTCTGTTTATCCTCCGGCTTATGACACATTTCCGTATCCTCGAAGTCTGGTAGCAAGTACTTTGTATCTTCATATTTTTGGACCTCGTTTACGGAAAACGGATTTAGCTCCCCTATGACGGTGTATTTCAAGCCGTCTTTTAAATATTTTATATACACTGATGTTGTGTAGAAGGGATGACGTTTTACTCATGTAACCAAGGCCTGCCGAGCAAAGCGTTACAGCAAGTATTGGCGTCAATGACATGAAATTTGATATCGGTGACAAGCAACCCGAAGCGCGGTGTCAGTATTACGGACCCAAGCGTCAGTGACGACTGTGAGTCAAACCCGGAGATGGTAATTTTGTCTCGGGCCAGGTGCTGAACATTCATGCAAATCTCCTTCAGCACTCTCACGTTGAGAAGGTTGACGGAGGATCCATTATCGACAAGGATTTTTCCTATCTTGATGTCGTCGCAGTACCTGGTGACGTATAACGGGCGATTATGTTCGCACGTACCAAGGAGAAGATCTTCATCACTGAATGTAATGTCAGCCGTGTGGACCTCTGCCAGTTCATCTTTTAACTTCTCTTCCGCGAGAAAATCTTGGAACCGATCGGGTTCTTGTAGTGCCTTGATCAGAGAATCTCATGCCTCTTTGGACAGGAGACGAGCATCCAATATGCTCAGTTGTGAGAGTATTTTCCTCACATGTTCTAGGACATTGTAATCCACCTTTTTTTCCTAGGCGGGTCCCTCACTACAAGCTTTTTGACAACTCCATCGTCGAGGGCAATTTCCTCAGAGATTTTTTCTTTCCCTTTGTCCTTTTTGTTCGAACCTTTGTTTATAAGTCCGAGGTTCTTTTCAGGCAGCGTGCGGTTACGCAGCTAAATATTTTCACAGTTCTTCTCCTCCTCTTCTTTTTCGGAGGTGGAGTCTTTGCAGAGAGGGCTGAGGGGTATTTTGTCCTCAGAATTGCTCCAGAAAGTAAGAACTTGGGGGTTTTCCCCTTCCGAACTGGTATCAACCATATGACAGTTGCCAGTCGTTTTTTCATGCACATTTGTTGCATTTTTTGCCGTCGACGAGCTTTGCACTTCATCCTCTTGAAGTGTTTTTAATGGGAAACATATCCTTGCCACCACTTCTTGAAGGTACTACATTCTTCGGTAGGGTGGGTAACCCTCCGATGATATAGGCAGTAGTTTGGATGTGAATCCTCTCCGTCGAGGCAAATGACCCCTAGAGTGTTTCCTACGAGAGGTGGCAGCTTCATTCTTATTGATAGAACTTTGGCAAACCGCTTCTTTGTTTTGATCCTGCTCTTATTTGTCTCAGGTATGCTTTGGTTTGGTTGGAGAACTTTATGACTCATCCTTGCCGCAGATTCTTCATCCTGACGCTGACGTTTAGCCTTTTCGTATATGGCTGTTTCACGTTCTTGGTCAGCTTTGCTTTTTCGAAAGGCTTCGTTTAACAGCCTATCGATCGGGTCCTCCGGCAGTTCCGGGGATTTTAGCGCTGATCCTGCTCCCATTTCCTCTGCGTTGTTTTTTGACGCCGAGGGAGTTTCTTCATCATTTAACGACGAATGGGAGACCGTGTGGAAACTTGCTACAAAGTCTTCGGTTTCTTCTGATGAGTCATTTTACTCATTTTTGTCACTATCTTCATTCTCAAGAATATTCTTGAAGAACTCTTTGAGCGTGACCGATGTCCGAGCCTTCTGGTTGTACTCCTCCGGCGCATCAATATAGTTTTGTAGGTTTGTGCGCTTGTCGTCATACTCAGCAGGCTGCACATGCTTCTTGGTCTTCTTCTTATTCGAAGACTTTGAAGGCTTGGCTTGGGGTTTTGCCCTTTGTTAACAACTTTCGGTACGGGACGCGGTTTTAGCATCCCTTCGATGATTTCGGGTTCAAGTGGGCTTTTCCACCTGACTGCTGGACATGCATGTAGATCATTCAGCATTCTTTTAGTTTTAGCTGAAAGAACGACTTCCCATGGAGTTTCTTCCACGAGCGAGCATGATGCCCCGACGCATCCACCTTTTTGGGAGTGTGCTTCTGCAGTGGGTTTACCCTCCAGTTATCAGACAGGGCGAATTTCCCTTGTTGATACTAGTCCTTGACCCAGTTCTTAAAGACGTAGCAATCCTCAATTGGGTGGCTCACCATTCTATGATAGGAGCAGTAATTAGGGTTATTGACGTCCCCGAGTTGCGGTGGACGTCGCGGGTCTGGCAATGTGACAAGTTTGTTACGCACTGCCAATTCAAATAGTCTCATCATCTTATCGTGGGGAAACGAATAAGCGTGTCCTAGTCTTTCCTCTAAAGATGGGCACGGACACGCGTTGTCTTAGAGAGCAGCCGGTTTTGGGCCACTCGGTTGCTGTTGCGTATTAGCAACGAAGGTCGTTTTCCCTTTACCCTTGTTATTTCAAGGGTCCTTACTTGAAGAGGAACGCCCGTGGCCCATCTGGTTCATTTGGGCCAGTTTATCAATCAGAGCCTGGAAGGTGATTGGTTTGAAGAATGTCATGAACTGGGAAACAGTCGCTTGAGGATCTAGGGTCCCGATGAACATGCCCATGGCGGGGGATTCTTCAATACGCTGTTCATACTTAGACCATAGGTTCTGCCACCGAATCCCGTACTGGACCCAAGTTTCTCCGGGCCTTACCCTGGCATTGATTAATGCCGTAATTGGAGTGCGCTCGCTTGCGCTGGTGAAACGCTGTGTGAACAGCAGTTCCATCTCTGTGGATGTTTTTACGGAGTCATTTGGGAGCTCCGAGTACCATTCAAAGGTCGTTTCTGACAGGCTGCCAACGAACTGGCACAGCAACAGTTTGTCATCGCCTTCAGTGTTGCCGTACAGAGCTCTGAACTGCACGACATGCTAGTGAGGATTGCCTATCGTCTTTTTCATATGGAACTTGGGGATCGTATATCTCGGCGGGTACTTGAATTGGTCATACCAGCCTGAATACAGTCGCCCAGTTCTGACGATTTGGCCAGCAACTTCATGGGCTTGATGAGCTCTTATTTGCTGAGCGATGTAGTCATCCAGGACCGCCTTGGAGATTGTTTCCTCCTTGGCTACCGATAGGGCCAGAAGAGAATTTTATGTTTCCCCTCTGTCATCCTCGATGATTATCGGTGGATCTTTGGTTAGGGGTTCTGGTTGGATCATCATTACAACCATGTCCTGAAACAAGAGCGCCATCTGTTTCATGTTAGCAGCTTGTTCAGTTACTTCTTTATCTTTTCTTTCAAGCACCCTTCACAGGAACTCTATATCGGTCTCCTGCTCCTGGTGCTGTTCGGTCGCTGGATTCGGAATTTCTTTCTTTCCGGTAAGTGCAGCCATTTTGGTCAGTATTTCCTAGAGCTTTTGTTGTTTCTCCTGAGTTTTTGTCTGCGACCGAGTTTGTGGTCGATGACCTACAGAAGCACGGCTTTCTTCTTTCCCGGAAGCTATGTGGACCGTATGTACGATCATGCCCCTAGACATGGGGTGTTTGGGTCCATCACCTTTGGGATTTGCCATAGGCAATGGGATTTTCTCTATCCTCGTCCTTTTATGGGAGGTTGAAATTAAAGGATCTATTGTGACAGCCACCCGTGTGGAAGAAGTCCCTCGCTGTATGACGGAGGAGTGGTCTTCCTCTTGCCGAGCCTTTGATTTCTTCAGTCGACGAGAGTAGTTCTGGTCAATCAAAGAGTCCTGGAAATTTCGCCAGACCCTATGAATTTGGGAGGAGAGCTGTTGATGGGGGCGCTCCATTTTTTCCTGTGCAGTAACCTCTGCAGGAGGGGGTGATTTCTTTAACACCGCTGTTGGAGAGTTCTTTCGCACTCTCTTAAGCGGATTAAAGTTGTTCCCGGTTGGAACGGAAGCGGCTTCTTCATGTCCCCGGCTTTGCTGAAGGGCTGCCATTGGTGTCAACCTATTGAAGACCGGCGTCCTGATTGAAGTTTGGAGAGGGCCGGCTAATCTTTCGAAGACCGACTTTCTGATGAGGAAAGCACCTCTGACGGCTTCGCCCGTAGTAGGAGTTGGGAGGGCTATACGTTTTGGGGCAGCTGCTTCAGGTATCACGAGCCTCTTTACGGGCCCGTTTAGGTTCTTGCTCAGCCTTTCAAAGACTGAAACGCCATTTTTGGACGACCCGTTGAGAGGGGCCATTGTGGTCACCAGTCGATCGAAAACAGACCTCTTGGGAGCTTCATCTTGCGGCGCTGAGGCACCGAAACCTCACTGGTAGGAGCGTGGTCCTAAAGAACAATCTAGTAGTGGCTTGTGTTACTTGTCTCACCAGTATTGAAAAGATAGAGGCCGCATTGGGCCCGTAGGTCACTCCTCCAGTTAAGGTAGAGTCAGAGTTACTGTTGCAAGAAGTGCAGTTGGAAGCCAACAATTTTTTCTGCACAGGTGCAAGACACCAAATTTTAATACCTTGAATCCAAGAGCAACCATAGCGAACCGTGATTTTGTTCACGAAACACGACACACAAAGTGTGAAGTGGAAAGAGGAAAAGGTCCTACCGGGCATGCCAAAATCTGTTCACCGCCGAAAAATAGAGACCGAGACGTTGGGACGTCTGGCCTGAATTTTGGGGGCAGATGCTATTTGGACTTCTCCATCCACCTCTCCAAAAATACCAAGTTGATTTATTGCACCATATATCAGAGGTTTGGACAGATGTGACCGTTGCAGCAGACTATATCAGATTCCCCCTCATCTTATGAGGGTTTTTTGATTGTAGGGACGCTCTTCCCTGCAGGCGCAAGCCCCTGCAGTTAATTACGTTACCGCATCGCGATAACCACTTTCTCCTTCTCCAGCAGTTCACTTCGTGTCGTGTGTGTTTTTGTTTGTTTTGGTTGCCTGTGGATTGTATATGGAGACTAGTTTATGTTGTTGCCCGTAGGGTGCGGATTAGTACAAATCCGCATATTTTAGATTTAGGCTTGGATCAAGGATTTGCTTGACGGGGTTTTGAACTTAGGTTGTATATTCCTACAGTTCAGAAATATTTATGTTTTATTTAAAAACCGTTAATCTAGTTTGAGATTAAAATCAACTTAAATATATAAGTAAGCATTTGGGCTCAGTTTGTTTTCGCTAAGCATACGTTAGTCTTATTTGAGACTAAGATCAACTTAATAACATTTTAGAATCATTTTTACTTAAGATCCAGCAAAAGAGCATTTGGGCTCAGCTGCAAAAAAACTTCAGAGACTTAGCCAATTTGGGCTTAGTCTGCTTAGTCTTTTCTTTTCTTTTTATGTAAAAGTGCTAAGCACTTATTTGGGCTCTGTTTGTTCAGCCCCGTTGTTTTTATGAAAAAGTTCTAAGCACTTGTTTGAAGCTCGGGCATTCACATGGGTATCATGTGAAGTATTCAGTTATGGGCGCTGTCCAATGAGTGTTGAATACTTTAGTCATTTTGACTAATCATGAAGTGCTAAGGACTTTTTATGGCGCACACATGAGGAGCACGTGAAGTACTGGGCGATGCCTAATCAGTGCTAAGCACTCAGCTGTTTTGGCTGTATATGTAATGCTAAGCACTTTTTATATGGTGCCCACGTGAGGAGCACGTAAGGCGCTGGACGCTGCCCAATCAGTGCTAGGCACTCAGCCGTTTTGGTTCTATATGGAGTGCTAAGCACTTTTATTCAGCACCCACATGTGTTTCACGTGTGTTTCACGTGTGGCTCTGGCCTTCTATTTTGGGCACCTCACATGTTTTTCACGTGCGGCGCTAGGCGCTGTTAAAAGGGCGCCCACATGGAAAACACGTGAGGCACTGGTCTTTTTTCCATTTTTAGAGATTAAATCTCTGTTAATGGAATTTTGACTATTAATGATCACCAAGATCTTCATTTTTAAAGATCTGGGTTCAGGTTCTTCTTTACGAACTTAGTTCTTTCATAGGTTCTTTTTCCTTTTGTTTTTCTTTCGGATCTAATTCTTTTCTGAATTTTTTATTCTCAAGAATAAGATCTTCCCAATGAGAATTAAATTCTCAACTTGTAGGAGACTTGTCTTGTGGATCTCTGATCCAGAGAAAGAACTAAGTTCTTTGAGAATGGTTAAACCCTTAAAATAGGTAAAAGAGATATTTTGATCTCTGTATTCTCTTTATCTCAGTTCTCTTTTTGAAAGGGAAGTCTTCCTCTTTGAGAATTAAATTCTCTGTTGTTTTGAAAACTTTCTGTATTTTTTCAGAAGCTTATAGGGGTTTTTTTTATCTGAGACTTGAAGTCTCGGGTCTATATAGTGGAGGCAAGTTTGTTAATTAATTTTGAGAAAATTTCTGATTGAGAGATTCCGATTGATTTAATTGGTCTCAAAATTGAGTTGGGAATTTTACCCACCATTGAATTTTTGATCTAAGAACTTCTGTTTTACAGAATATGTTTTCTTGTTTTTAACAAAATTAGGGAAATATTTTCCTATGTCCAAAATTTATTCTATAAAATGATCATTTTTTAATCACCGTTGGATTTTTAATCCAAGAGTTCTCTGTTTTACAGAGAGCAATCTCTTTTTGTTTAGAAAGATTTAGGGAATATATTCCCAAAAATAGAATTTTATTCTATTATTGGATCATTGATCCAACCGAGAGTATCTTTCTTATTTAGAAAGATTTGGGAGATATTTTCTCCTAATAGAATTTAATCCTATATTTTGATGATTTATCATTTCCATTGGACCTTTGATCCAACGGTAGAGAGTATCCCGAATTCTTATGTAGAATTTAATTCTATTGATCTTGACTTGGGCGCTTGGGCTCACATATTGTGCACGTGGGCGCCGCTTAAGAATTTAATTCTTATGATGGGTACTCCTGTGCTTTGCCCATTGGCGCCTGCGTGATGAGTACGTGCGGCGCCATATAAGAATTTAATTCTTACTCAGAAAGCGTTTCTGTGTTTTTCACATTGGCACTGGTGTGAGGAGAACGGGCGGAGCCATCACAAATTGGTGCTGGCGCTGGTGCCCTCGTGAGAAGCACATGAGGTGCTACCCTATTAAATTTCAACAGAGCTTTGCTCTTTTAATATGTTTAAATATTAAGGAAATAAGCATTATTTCAGTACAAATATTAGTATATATGTTAAATGAGTTCGCATGAACGCTTGACCTGAGATATGGGAGGAGAGAAAGGTCCCACCGGGCATGCCAGAATCTGTAAGGTGTTTTTCATCACCCCATTAAGATGGGAATGCGCGCGCTTGTCAGACGTATACAGATCCCCCCTGCCTAGGGTAGGCCAAGGTTTATTGATTGCGTGGATCCGAATTTCCAATAGCTGCGGACTAAACTGCCGTTAATTACCCCTTTCCTTTTGAGCGAGGGAACCTCCAATTGACGGGTCAAACTGGTCATGTGAATTTAATGTGCAGTGTGCGTGTTGTGTTTTGAAAGGGACTTGGATGTATCAGGGGCGTCGCAAAGTTTACGTGGGTCCCGCTACCCGGATAGAGGGTTGGGAGTCAATGGGTCTAGCAGCCCCCTTGCAGGATGCGGGGCAGCGCCCCGTTATAAATTTTTTCTAACAGGGGATGTGTTTTGAGTGTGGAGCGTGAAGGAAAAAGAGGGGTGAGGAGCGTCCTAAAGACGCGTGAATGGCACGTTGGCGCTAGGTGCCTGTGGGTCACGTGCGCGGCGTGTGGGCATTAGGCGCCAGCAGGTCACTTGTGCGGCACGCGACCGTTGGAAACACCAGTAGAGAAAGGGGCTTAGCCCCTCGGCTGGGAGTTGAACTCCCGAGGGGTTTTGGAGTTGAACTTGTTAGTGTATATGCCCTAGAGGCCATTACTGTATCATACTAGTTTGTATATTACTTAATGGAAGCTTGGGATATTCACCTTGTATAAACAATCTTGCTCAATATAGTAGTATGCTACTTGGTTTGTTTCTACTTCAATGTGTACATGTGTTTATTTTGCGATATCACCTATACGCATTAGTGGAGCCCTTAGGATCTTTTGCTTGATTACCAGCGTTGTGATGGCAGTCACACTAGCGGGGGCTGGGTAATCTATAAGCACATCCTTATACAGGTCCCTAGTCGCAGGACTATCGAGACAGGGCATCGATACTCCGGAGTAGACTAGCGTATGCGCTTCTCATCCCAGTGTGGGAGATGGTCTGTCCCACAGCCATCAGTACGTCGTACTGGAGATAGTATACGGGTGCTCGTTAGGTTACGAGTACACTGGACAGGACTCGTCGGGAACTGACAGGTTGGTATTATACCTATCGTCAGTTATCAGTTCCCAGGTGACATGAGTACAGCTTAGTCCGCTGACTTGACACTGGCACTTCGCCTCAAGTGTGTTCCCACTGCACTTTGATCACTACCCTACCACGGCTCAAAGGAGTCGTGCAAACAGGTAATGGTTGGGTGCAGTCCCGAAGCACTTGGAGGCAGTGACGGTTAGACAGGATTCGTCTCTCCCGGTATTGGGGTTGACATCGCGCTGTGTCTAGGAGAGCCATTACACAAGTAGTCCCTGGCCAGGGCAAGCGAGATATACTGGTAGGCTTCCAGTGTTATCTCAGGGTGTTTTGGGCTTCACTCCGACACGACTTGTACCGCTATTGGGGGACTGACGTTTTACCGCCCCCTAGGCCCGACATGCGATGTATCAGACGAACAGACCGGACTGTATGGAGAATGTCACATTCAGACTCAGTAGGAGTTCAGATGGGGTTCACCTCGTCAGCCTTCTTGTCGGCATCTACCTGGGGACCGTTACGCACAGCTAGTGCCGCTTGCGGTCTGTGGTTAAACCCACTGCCAGCGTAGTGTCGAGTCTTTAGAGTCCCACACAGAGGGTATTCGCCTCTGGGCAAAACAGAGTAGAGGTCGCATGGTTTTGCGACAGGGTTCGTTCTCATCCGCGCACTTGTGCACGTTTTGGAGTCCGGACGGATTATACTGGCAGGCTCTGGTTTGAGCCAGATACTGGTATATGTTTTGGGGTTGCTTTTATATCTCGGTATTCTTGTTCCTCGGAACGAGAATGCAGGTGTGTATGCACAGTTGCTTGAGACGGAGGATGAGGTTTTTCATTAGGGTTTCGGAACGGGTGCGTTTGCACAGTTGACAGTCGTCATTTTCCAAACCCTAATAGATTTATGAAATATCAATTAATAATAGTAATTAAATGAAATATTGTTATGGTTGATTTTGTTGACTTGTTGACCATGGTTGACTTGTTGACCATGGTTGAATGTTGACCACCATCATGCTTTGAAAGATACTCCTTGATTCATGCTTACATTCATTTAATGAAGCATGATAGTGGTCATTCCAAATACAACCATCAACTATTTCATTTTGATTTATTATTATTAATTTGATAATTCCTTTTCTTTTAGTTATGGTTGCAAAAGAAAAGAGCTCATTCTATCATAATCATTCTCTCTCCTCACTTCATCTTCTTCTTCCTCAAGCTCAAGGTGATTCCTTCTCATGTGTTGAGAATCCCTCACCTTGAAAAGAAAAGCACCCCTTAGACACTCTCTACTCACTCTAGGATCAAAGGATTAGCAAGCCGGAGATTCTAGTTCTCTCCAAGTTCGAGAAAGAGCCCGAAGGTTGAACCCTCAGGTGGATCCATCTTCGACGGAAGAAGGCGACGAGAAGAGAACCATCAACCTCTACAAGGTTTCAAGAAGAAGGAGTTCAAGTTTAGGTATAACCATCTTTCCGAGTAGCTAACGCTCCTTTGTATGCTTGCTAGTTTAGTTTAGACACGATCCCGACCTTGTTTAGTCCATGTTGCCTCTTGCGATAAAAATTTGTTTTTTATACCGTTTCCGCCTCCCCGTAAGCACCGGGGGTCGCAACGTGGACTTACAGAACTCCTAAACAGGAATTAGGTATAAATTTGGAGTTAAACTCGCAAAAGATTTGGATTTGGAGTTAAACTCCTATGTAATAAATTGGATGTGGATTTGGAGTAAACTCCTAAAAGGTTTGGATTTGGAGTTAAACTCCTAAAAGGTCTGGATGTGGAGTTAAACTCCTTTGAAAATTTGGATCTTGGAGTTGAACTCCTCAAAGATCTTCGGAGACGATCAAAGGGGGCCCATTTGTTCTCCCTGGAACCTTGGATCCTCCCAAAGTGGTATTTTTAGAAGTGGGTCTTCTTCCTCCTCCTCTCCTTTTGCTGGATCGTGGAGAAAAAGGGAGGTGAGATCAAAAATCTCCCTTTTAGGGATTTGATGGGAGATCCAAACTCCCATTCGAGGGTTTTATGGTGAAAAACTATTTCTTTTTGGAAAAAGAAGAGTTAAACTCTTGATTTAATTGGAAAAGAAAAGGGAGAACTTGAGAGAAAGGAGATGGAGGTACAAACCCTAGAATTTTTTGAGCGAATGAAAAGTTGTTATTTATTTTTGCACATAAGCCATGGGATTTACAAATTTTTGGCCTTTTGCCTATTTTCCATATATTTAATTCTAAAAAAATATATTTAAACTAATTTATCGCCTTCTTTCAGCATGGAGCCAACCCCTTCAACGCTCGGTCTTGACTTGGGCTTGGGCCCGCTTGCTTGGACTCGGGCCCACTTGGTTAGGGGTTGACTGGCTTTGACATGGTCAACCGGGGTATAATTTTTGACCCCAATAATGATAGGTATGGTACTATCTAGAAGTTCTCGGCGAGTCCGTTCGGTGTACTCATTCTTCAATGAGCACCTGGGTACAATCTTTGATGTCAAACACCAATAGTTGTGGGATCAACCATCACCCCATACAAGGTCAAGAAACGTACACACTAGTCTAATTTGGAATATCGATACATTGTCTCGATACTCTCTCGACTAGGAACACTTCAAGGATATACTTATAGACTACACAAGCCCTACTAGTATGATCTACATCATAGTCTTAGTAGTCAAGGAAACATCCTAAGGGCTTTATCAATATGTATCAGTGAAATAGTAAACTAGAACAAATGTACATGTTAAGATAAAGAGTAACCAGATAGCATACTATCATGTGCGGCAAGAAAGTCCTCTATATATATGTCCAAGCATCCACTATAATATACAATAATGGTCTCTAAATCATACATATTCCTAACAATCTCCCACTTGTACTAAGGCCAGTTGTTGTAGTATCTCATACCAAACATCCTAAAAAGTATCTCGACCTACGTCTAGGGAAGGGCCTTCGTGAGTGGATCCGCCGTGTTGTTCTTCATGTCAACTCTCCTGACCTCGATCTCGCGGCGATCAACTATCTCGTGGACCAGGTGATACCGTCTCAGAATATGTCTGGATCGCTGACGGGACCGAGGTTCCTTGGCCGAAGCCACAGCTCCATTGTTATCACAATACAAAGGTATTGGATAATTAATGGATGGAATCTCACCAAGTTCAGTGATGAACTTTTTCATCCAGACAGCCTCTTTGGCAGTATCGTTGGCAGCGATGTATTCAGCCGCTATCATTGAGTTTGTAATGGTGTCTTGCTTGGAACTTTTCCAACATACCGCCCCTCCGTTGAGGTGAAGACAAATCCCGAGACAGACTTGATGTCATCCTTATGACTCTGAAAGCTTGAATCGGTAAAGAACTCCACTTAGAGTTCTCCGTTACCATAAACCAAGAACATCTCTTTAGTCCTCGCAAGTACGTAAGAATGTTCTTCACAACTATCCAGTGCTTCTCCCCTGGGTCTGATTGATACCTACTTACCACACTAAGTGCGTAAGTTATATCTGGTCTGGTGTATAACATAGCGTACATGATAGACCCAACTGTAGAAGCATAGGATATCACGTTCATGCGAGCCCTTTCCAAATCAGTCTTGGGAGACATCTCTTTGGAGAGAGTGATTCCTGAGCAAGCGGGTAAGTTACCATGCTTGAAATCTTCCATATTAAATCTCTTTAATATGGTTTCTATGTACCTGGATTGGGACAATCCCAACATCCTTTTAGATCTATCCCTATAGATCTTTATCTTCGGGATGTAAGAGACATCACCCAGATCTTTCATGGAGAAATTTTGTGATAGGAAGAGTTTGACCGAGTGCAGCATAGAAACATCATTTCCTATCAAGAGTATGTCATCCACGTACAATACGAGAAAACCAACCTTACTCTCTACTACCTTTTTATATATACAAGGTTCATCTACATTTTTTATGAAGTCAAACTCTTTGACTGCTACATCAAAATAGATGTTCCAGCTTCGCGATACCTGTTTTAATCCGTAAATTGATTTAAGCAGCTTGCACACCTTTTCGCTGCTCCCACTGTCTATGAAGCCCTCTATCTGTGTTATATACACGCTCTCTTCTAAATCACCATTTAGAAAAGCGGTCTTGACGTTCATTTGCCAGATTTCATAGTCATGGTATGCAGCAGTGGCAAGTATAACCATTAGAGTAAAGCTCTCGTCAATGTCGACACCTGGTCGTTGACGAAAACCTTTTACTATAAGTCTAGCTTTAAAGGTCTCAACCTTTCCATCTACACCAATCTTCTTCTTGAAAATCCACATGCTCCCAATAGGTTTTACCTCTTCAGGAGCAACCTCCAAAGTCCATAATTTGTTGGTGTACATGGATTCCATCTCAAATCGCATAGCATCCAGCCATTTCACAGAGTCTCCACTTATGATGGCCTACTCGAAACTAGTTGGATCATCATATTCCATGATGCAATCCTCGCTCCCACCGTCTATAAGGAAACCATAGCATCTCTCAGGTGGGTGAGAAACTCTACTAGATCTGCGGAGTGGCTGAGGTTCGTCGGGAACTATTGAATTCTCCGGTTCCACCAAATTATCAGTTGTAGTTTGTGTATCTGGAACTTCTTCCTGCTCTACTGTGCTCCCACTAATTTGTTTTGCAAGAAATTCCTTTTCCAAAAAAATAGTTTACTGAGCAACAAACACCTTCTGTTTCTCAGTGTGGTAGAAGATATGCCCTCGTGAATGTTTGGGATATCCAACAAACTTACAAAAAACAGACCTTACCTCGAGTTTGTCTGGATTTTGATTTTTAATATAAGCCGAACAACTCCATATCTTAATGAAATTAAGACATGTTCTCTTCCCCTTCCAAATCTCATATGGAGTGGTAGGCGCAGACTTGGTAGGAACCCTATTCAATATATAAGCAGCTGTTTAAAGCGCAAATCCTATAAGGTAACTCAGCAATACTCATCATAGAGCGCACCATATCTAATAGGGTGCGATTCCTCCGCTCCGATATACCATTGTGTTGTGGTGTATACGGAGGAGTAAGCTGAGAGAGAATCCGATTCTCTTTTAGATAATCTCAGAATTTCGTTCTTAAGTATTCACCTCCTCGACCGGATCGTAGGATTTTGATACTTTTGCCCGTCTGGTTCTCTACTTCGCTCTTATATTTCTTGAATTTCTCAAAAGCTTCAAATTTGTATTCAACAAGAACACATGTCCGAATCTTGAGAGATCATCTGTGAATATAATGAAGTATAAGAAACCATTCCTGGCATATGTAGACATAAGACCGCATACAACACTATGTATCAATCCCAAGATTTCAGTAGCTCTTGCTCTGTATCCCGTAAATAGAGTTTTGGCCATCTTTCCTTTGAAACAAGACTGACAAGTTTCGTAAGATGTAAATTTGAATGGATTCAAATATCCATCTTTATGCAACTTAGCTAATCCAGTCGCATTGATATGACCAAGTCTATAGTGCCACAAGAAGGCTTCATTCATTTCTGAATTTTGCCTCTTGTGAGTGTTTTGTATATTTAGAACTGTATTTTGATTTAGAACATATAAATCATTACATAGCTTACCAAACCCAATCAACACTTGATTTAGGAAAATGTTCAAAACATTTTTCTCCAATACAAAATTATATCCATCTTTATCTAATAAAGATATGGATATTATATTGCACATCATAGACAGTACGAAATAACAGTCCTTCAAAATCAATGTATTACTAGTTGGCAATACAAGGTGATATTCGCCGACAATTTCGGCAGTAACAATTGCTCTATTATCTACTCTGAGAGACATATCACCCTTTCCCAGTTCTCTGCTTTTCTTTAACCCTTATAACATATTACAAATATGGGATACTGATCCGGTATCCAAAACCCAGGACGTAAAGCAAATTGAGAAACAGTTCTCAGAAACTAACGCACCCGAAAAAGATGCATCAGAATGCTCCATTTTCATTAGGGTCGCGTGGAAATCCTTGTATTCCCCTATCCTATGTCCTGACTCATGTCAGTTGTCATAAGATAGAGCGGAACCAACGTTCCCCAACCCAGTATAATAAGCTGGTTCGGTCAATACATCCATATTATTATTTTAATTAAGGCATGATATTGTCACGCCCCGCTTCCCAATGTACGGGCAGAGGGTGCGACGGGTCTGCTACGTATTTACTCAGAAGTAAGCACGCTAAGCGTATCTAAGCAATATAAAATAAAATGTACACAAGAGACAAGATATAAATGAACATCAACTTTATTTATTAACATTCTTTTTACAGTACAACTGGAAATGTAAATACATGGAATGAAAGCAATGCCTAAACAATGGCATAACAGAAATGAAAATATGTACAAGTAATCTAGAGCTCTGGGTCGAAGGCTATCTAATCCAAGTCCTCGCTACTGGGCTCTGTCTCCGGAAGGTCCGATCCACCTGACAACATTCCAAAGAAAGAAGAAAGGAATGTCGTCAGCGAACAATCACTCGGTAAGTCCCAAAGAATAGATATAGACAGAATAGACAGAAGGAGAATGTAATTTTTAAAGTTGTATTATATTGTTAACGATGTTGTTTGTAGCTTGGTACAGAAAATGCCAGTGTATACGAGAGGAGTCCCACTATTCCAGAGACTAAGGTATATGGAGTGCAAGAAACTGTTCAGCTACGGTACAATGGCAATGGATATTCAGGTTAGGTGTATTATGGTTACAGTCTCGTGCCACTTTTAACACCTTCCGTACCAATCTACCCCTTATAAACTACGCGATGTCTTGATTGTATTGTTTGGATTGTATTGTCTTGTTATATAGATGTATGAGTTGCCGAAACCATGATATCAGTAAATGGATATAACTGGAGAATCATCTAGATGGAGGTATATCCATGATTCGGTTCAATCAAGTTGTATATTGAAATAGATTGTACAGACGGATTCATATTGAATTGTTGGATTGTAAGTTTATACTTGAATCATATTCAAGTCAGATTGATTAGATCGAGACTCAGCCTGAGTCAGACACTTCAAAAAGAAATTGAAGTCCTAAATTAGTTTTGATGTTATCGGTAACTGCTGCACATGGATGGCAGGATTTGTGTCTTTTTCCAAGAGGATTACCGTGTTGATAACACCGTTTGTTAGGTTATCTACCTTAAATAGGCAAGCACCTACATCTCCGGCTCCCTGAGGCTCAAGAGACCGGTTCCGCTTAAAGCTATGTTTACTAGGTCCTTATTGTAATTTAGTATAACTTGAGGCGGTTTTATGTAAAAATAGTTTTGGTATAATTTCAAAATACAGCTCAAGCATTTAATTATCGTCTTTAGGATTTTCATAGATGTATATTTTTATACAAGTGGAATTTCTAGTGAATAAAACCTAACTTCATAATATATGGTATTTTATTGAAATATTGGAATTGTGTGTATTTGAATGGTATTTTCATGTAATAGTGATTCCTTTGATTTAGAAAACTTGGAATATTTATATAATTAAAATAGATATTTTGATAATATATATATATATATATATTTAATGAAAATAATTTATTTATTTTCTTGTAGAAATCTCATTTTCTAAAGAAAAATGTACAAAAATTCCATCGAGATTGAATGCTCCTTGCAGAGGTTTGCATCTCGCTCTACTAGGCCCGAGGATGTGCGATAATCCATACCATCCCGAATGGGGTCCCCAAAAGTGGGTTGTAGAGGCGTAATTGTAAGGAATTGTTTAATACATCTTTTTAAAGAAAAGGTTTTATAAGTTGATGGTATTTATTTACAAAGTCGTATTATCCCATACTATATTCCCAAAATTTCTATCGTGCTATGTTAGAGATGTGTGTTGTGATGAGGTAGGTCATTACCTCGTGAATTATCTAAAGGTAATACAGATTTATATTGTTTTATGTCGGCAAGCAAAAGTATGTGGTATTTTACTGTAAAACTGCGATAAAAATTGCAATATAAATTATTCTGATGTGAAACTTGTTTAATATGTTTGCTAATGTTTATTGAACATGGTATGAAAGTTTGGTATTTTCTTGTTTAAGAAAAATAGGATTTTTAACAAAAAAAACGAATCAGAAATCGGATTAATTCCGCTTCCGTCGGGTTTTAGAAATGAAAGTTTTTAAAGAAGAAGAATAGAGTGGGAGAGGGGACTTACTGGCTTAAAAGAGAGGGGAGAGGTAGGAGAAGGATTGGGAAGCGTCGGTACGTCGTTTTGTCACCGGAAACACCTTGTATCGTTGCCGGAACTTCACCCTTGTGCTAACTTCACTTGTACACTATTGGGACTTGAAAATTTTGTAGAGTTTTTGTAACAGAATTCTGAGTGAGAGGGGTGTAAAATGGAGTGGGTATTTATAGTGAAAATTAGGGTTTAGGGGGTGAAGAAATGCATTGAAAATTGAATTAAATTGGTGATTCACTGTTCTCTGTATGAATGCAGAGAAAAAAAAGCAGTGTGAGAGGGAGTGGGGTAGGCCAAGGGTTGCAGGGGAAAAGAATGGGGGGCTTTACCCACGGCTGGCCCGATGGTACCGGCCAAATCGTGCTTTTCGCCGGCTTATTCCCGACGGGTGGTGTTGGTATTGGTGCCACGTGTAGGTTTCACCTCGTATTCTTCAGTGCATATGTTTAAATACTTTGTAACTCTTCAGTTTACGTGTTGTGCACATGTAGCCTCTTGGGCTTCTAAAAAATTAAAAGAAAATTAAATAAAAAGAATGTGTGGCTGATAGGATTTGAACTCGGGTGCTATGTCTCAGCAGTGCAAGGTCTTACCAATGAGTTACAAGCTCTTTCTTGCTGTTCAAAAGCAAAACAAACTTATAACTCATACTCAGGCTTAGGTGACCCTTTCTGTATTTTGAAAAAAAAATCGTACTGAAATTTTACGGTTGTTACATTCTACCCTCCTTAAAAAATTTCGTCATCGAAATTTGAAAAAGGAAAGTGTAACAGATTCAAAACAGGTTGGTGATCGTGAGTGTGAAAGGAATACTGGTATTGAATGAAAGTAACTGGATGATACAAGGATTACCAGGGTTACATTGGTCTATGGCCTCTGCTTCTTCAGCCGCTAAAAGGAAAGCCTGACGCCGTGGTTCATTCCTTCTAGTTGGAGGCACATTCCTCTGTCCCTGGGGCATGTTTCTCTGCCCTCGAGGCATGTTCCTCAGTGCATATTGGAATTAGCAAGTAGGATGTGCAGGTGGTAGAGCTGGGAGTGCAAAACGAGTTGCAGGAGCCTGGATAGCTGGCCGCCGCGGGTAGTTGGTAGGTGTGTGAGCTGGATTGCGTCTATAAGGACAAGTTTCAATTCCGTGATTGGATGCGCTACAAACTAAGCATAGGCCTATGGCGCACCTACAGTACTTCCACAGGTGTCCATCGTTCTTGCAATAGAAGAAAAAATCTGGACTCGGGTGCTTATTGGTTTCTTCCGGTCTCCTGGATACAATAGTTGGCCTTGAAGAAGCTCCTCCTGCCATCTGAGTGCAGGGTGCTTCACTCCGGAAGGTTGAGGTCTGCCCTTCCTCTTTACTACTGCCTCATATCTTCGGGCAGCCTTCATAGCTAGGTCATGGGTTGGGAAATCCCCTGTAGCTAATGCGTCTTGGATCTTCGGATCTAACCCTTGCTGAAATCGATGGGCTCTGATCTCATCCGTCGGTATCAAGTGTGCCGCGAATCGACTGAGCATGGTAAACTCAGTATCATATTCATCCACAGATTTGGTCCACATCGAACCTTATTGTAAGTGAATGAACTGATGTTCCATGTCGAATCTGGTAGTCTCAGGGAAGTATTTCGCGTCGAACATATCACGAAAGGTCTTCCATTCGATCGGCTAGGTGAGACGGCTTTCTTCCACCTTCCACCAGACCCATGCATTGTCTGTGAGCTGCAGCTTCGCAACTCGAACCCAAGCAATCTCTGGCACTTGTGCCGCTGCCAGATCATCTTCAATGCTTTGAGCCCACTCTTCAGCTTCTAGAGGGTTCTCTTTTCCTGAGAATTGCTTGGGGTGCAAAGCCCTGAATTGCTTCACCCCAGGTGCTTCCACCTCTGGACGGTTCATCAAGATAGCAGTCTGCTACTGCTGTCCCTCCAGAATGCTGGGGATTGCCTCAAGCAAGACCGTCTGCTCGTTGATCGGAGCAACGACAGCAGGTGTAAGCGGTAGAGGTGGGGGTGTGTTGTTGACATTTGTGCTGGTGTTGTTTGGGGAATGCATAACCTTGAAAGAAAAAGTTGGGTTAGGACAAATTCAAAATATATGAAATTAGAAGATTCAAGGAATTTGTAAAGAATGTTTTTAGTTGCTAGTTCTTGTGTAATATATTGCTTAGGACTTCTTGCAGAATTAACCCGTATGTCCATGCAGAACTGACCCGCATGTCCACACAGAGCTGACCTGCATGGGCCACCAACAAAACCTATCACGCCCCGCTTCCCAATGTATGGGTAGAGGGCGCAACGGGTCCGCTACGTATTTACTCAGAAGTAAACACGCTAAGCGTATCTAAGCAATATAAAATAAAATGTACACAAGAGACAGGATGTAAATGAACAACTTTATTTATTAACATTCTTTTTACAGTACAACTGGAAATGTAAATACATGGAATGAAAGCAATGCCTAAACAATGGCATAAAAGAAATGAAAATATGTATATGTAATCTAGAGCTCTGGGTCGAAGGCTATCTGATCCAAGTCCTCGCTGCTGGGCTCTGTCTCTAGAAGGTCCGATCCACCTGACAACATTCCAAAGAAAGAAGAAAGGAATATCGTCAGCGAACAATCGCTCGGTAAGTCCCAAAGAATAAGTATAGACAGAATAGACAGAAGGAGAATGTAACTTTTAAACTTGTATTATATTATTAAGGCTGTTGTTTGTAGCTTGGTACAGAAAATGCCAGTGTATACAAGAGGAGTCCCACTATTCCAGAGACTAAGGTATACGGAGCACAAGGAACCGTTCAGCCACGGTACAACAGCAATGGATATTCAGGTTAGGTGTATTATGGTTACAATCTCGTGCCACTTTTAACACCTTCCATACCAATCTACCCCTTATAAACCCCGCGATGTCTTGATTATATTGTTTGGATTGTATTGTCTTGTTATATAGATGGATGACTTACCGAAACCATGATATCGGTAAATGGATGTAACTGGAGAATAATGTAGATGGAGGTATATCCATAATTCGGTTCGGTCAAGTTGTATATTGAAATAGATTGTACATATGGATTCATATTGAATTGTTGAATTGTAAGTTTATACTTGAATCATATTCAAGTCAGATTGATTAGATTGAGACTCAGTCTGAGTCAGACACTTTGAAAAGAAATTGATGTCCTGAATTAGTTTTGATGTTATCGGTAACTGCTGCATATGGACGGCAGGATTTGTGTCTTTTTCCAAGACAATTACCGTGTTGATAACACCGTTTGTTAGGTTATCTACCTTAAATAGGTAAGCACCCATATCTCCGGCTCCCTGAGGCTCAAAAGACTGTTCCAGCTTAAACCTATGTTTACTTGGGTCCTTATTGTAATTCAGTATAACTTGAGAGGGTTTTATGTAAAAATGGTTTTAGTATAATTTCAAAATATACATCAAGTATTTAATTATAGTCTTTAAGGTTTTCATAGATGTATATTTTTATACAAGTGGGATTTCTAGTGAATAAAACCTAACTTCACAATATATGATATTTTATTGAAATATTGGAATTGTGTGTATTTGAATGGTATTTTCATGTAATAGTGATTCCTTTGATTTAGAAAACTTGGAATATTTATATAATTATGATAGATATTTTGAATATATATATATATATATATATATATATTTAATGAAAATAATTTATTTATTTTCTTGTAGAAATCTCATTTTCTAAAGAAAAATGTACAAAAATTCCATCGAGATCGAATGTTCCTTTCGGAGGTCTGCATCCCGCTCTACTAGGCCCAAGGATGTCCGATAATCCGCACCATCCAAACGGGGTCCCCAAAAGTGGGTTGTAGAGGCGTAATTGCAAGGAATTGTTTAATACTTCTTTTTAAAGAAAAGGTTTTATAAGTTGATGGTATTTATTTGCAAAGTCGTATTATCCCATACTATGTTTCCAAAATTTCCATCATGCTATGTTAGAGATATGTGTTGTGATGAGGTAGGTCATTATCTCGTGAACTATCTAAAGGTAATACAAATTTATATTGTTTTATGTCGGTAAGCTAAAGTATGTGGTATTTTACTGTAAAACTGCGATAAAAATTGCAATATAAATCATTTTGATGTGAAACTTGTTTAATATGTTTATTAATGTTTATTGAACATGATATGAAAGTTTTGTATTTTCTTGTTTAAGAAAAATAAGATTTTTAAAGAAAAAACCGAATCGGAAGTCGGATTAACACCGCTTCCGTCGGATTTTAGAAATGAAAGTTTTTAAAGAAGAAGAATAGAGGAGGAGAGGGTACTTACTGGCTTAAAAGAGAGGGGAGAGGTAGAAAAAGGATTGGGAAGTGTCGGAACGTCGTTTTGTCGCCAAAAACACCTTGTATCGTTGCCGGAACTTCACCCTTGTGCTAACTTCACTTGTACATTATTGGGAGTTGAAAATTTTGTAGAGTTTTTGTAATAGAATTCTGAGTGAGAGTGGTGTAAAATGGAGTGGGTATTTATAGGAAAAATTAAGGTTTAGGGGGTGAGGGAATGCATTGAAAATTGCATTAAAATTGAATTAAATTGGTGATTCAATGTTCTCTGTATGAATGCAGAGAAAACAAACAGTATGAGAGGGAGTGGGGTAGGCCAAGGGTTGAAGCGGAAAAGAATGGGGGGTTTTCCACAGTTGTCTCGATGGTACCGGCCAAATCATGCTTTTCGCCGGCCTATTCCTGACGGGTGGTGTTGGTATTGATTCTTTTTTTTGGTTGGTCAAAAACTACAGATAATAACTAAAAACTTTTGATTGTTAAGAATCACGTGTAGGTGTCTCCTCGTATTCTTTAGTGCATATGTTTAAATACTTTGTAAGTTTTCAGTTTACGTGTTGTGCACGTATAAACTCTTGGGCTTCTAAAAGATTAAAAGGAAATTAAATAAAAAGAATGTGTGGCTGATGGGATTTGCACTCGGGTGCTATGTCTGAGCAGTGTAAGGTCTTACCAATGAGCTACAAGCTCCTTCTTGCTGTTCAAAAACAAAACAAACTTATAACTCGTGCTCAGGCTTAGGTGACCCTTTCTGTATTTTGAAAAAAAATCGTATAGAAAGTTTAGGGTTGTTACAGATATGGTCACTACCTAGAGAGAGAGAGAGAAGAAAATACTTTAGCATGCGTTCTTCCAAGATTGGATTGGTTATAATCTTATCTAATTTGGATGGCTCCTACTGTTTTTATCAAATCTTCTTTCAAACCCTAAAAAGTAAGATTAGCCGGGATTAATTAAACCCTATAAGTTCGCTAATCTGTCAGCCAGGATGGTGTTGGTACTCTAAGGGAGTCTCCCCGTGCTTTCGCATAGAACTATTAAATAATCTCGTTTCCATAAGAGCATAACCCTATTAACACCTTTCTATACACCTACTGGATTAGCTAATTGTAAAGTGGAAAACTCTCGCAGGAGTAATGCTTACTCGCAGTAGGTATCGGGATCCAACTATCACATACAAGGTATGCAATCTCATTGCAAATTTCAACACTTGAAATTCCCGATAATGGTTTTTACCCCTAACGACCTATGACCTTAACGGATGTCAACAAACCATAGGTCGCCAGTCATGTTCAACCCGTCATTTTCTCGATCGATTCGAACCCGCCCACACAAACCCTTGACGGAGGTCAACAAGACTGTGTGACTGTCCCTACCGATCGCATCTATATGCTGCAAATAAGTATTACCCAGCTACCGTACACTGTGCCTTGACGGAGGTTAACAAACATAGCACGAATACTAAACACTACATATCTGAAATGACGGAGGGTTACGACTGGTTTTGAAGAAAACTTTTAATGTAATGAACCTGATATCGTTGTAGAATCTAGTGATTTGAAAAGGAATTGTTTAAGCTCCGCTTTAAAAATCAAGTAGTTTTCAAAACAAACCGGGTGGGTTGTAGCATATGCTAGTTTTTGCTAAAGAGGTCATTTCCGATGAAGGGATCTAGGCTCTTTTCTCATCGAATGAGGTGCTGGATATTCATAATGGAATACCTCTATGCAAAGCAAGAACTAGAGCTATCTTTTTTAAAAAGTGCTTCTACAACATCTTTTAGGTGTTTTTTCTTTTCATTATTCTTATTAATGAATTCTCATCAATTATGTTTCCTAAACATCATAGAAGAAACGAAAATAAAACACACATATATGCCATCCGCATTCGCCACAGGAACCCGGGTCTTCACCGTAAGGATACTTACCTTACGGCATGGCGGGGTCAGGACGAACATGAATGCAAAACATATAGAGTGTCTACTAATATATCATATATATAAGCAGCATTCGTCTCACGCGGTTATATGATCACATCACATCATAACACAGCAGAAACAGATATATGAAATAGAGAATATACTAGGAAGTCCATGTTTTAGATTAAGCCAATAACAAAAAACACGTTTCCACGGTCGTGATGAATAGCCAAGCCCACACCCCTAGACCCCTACGAGAGCGACAAGCAACCCTGCCAATTTTAGAATTAGGCGATCGGTCTTGACTCCTCAAGATGGCCTCCCACTGGACTCTATAACCCGGTTACTTGTGCTCTCCGCCTTGGATCCTAATGCGAAAAAATAAATAATATATATCTAATGAAGACAACAACCTTAACCCGGAAGTATCCCAATAAAAAAATATTACATACAATAATTTATATGAATGAAAATTGAAAAACTCTCATCTTACATAAAACCCCCGACTGTTCAATCATAACTATCAAATAAATCATATTGATATAGCAACACTATAATATCACATGTCAACAACGTAGGTAAATATGCGTATCCCTAATGTCGTTGACATATAGCAACGAGATCGGGTATACTGCCAAATATTACACTTACGGTCGCAGAAAAGAAATGAAAACTGCAATAATTAGAATCCGCATCAGTAGACATCATAAATCCAGATTATCACATAGTCTGAATTTCATGTCTAACCCAATAAAACTTAAATTTAAGTCTCGAATTGAAAACCATTTTCAAAGTTAAAGCCGGGTAATTCAACAAGATTCCCGGTGAAAAGATTGAAGGTTCATCAGGCATGTTAGTGGATGGCTGCACCCCCGGTGGCCGTCGACGAAGTGGCCTAGGACGGGACACCATGGCCGCAAGCACCCGAGTTGATACTCTTGGCCATGGGGTTCTCCTAAGATTACTTTGTCGAGGTTATGGGGCATGACTCTTCACTAGTATCTCCCGGCGAATTTTCGTGTATGATACGAGATTGCGTGGAGTTTGGATCCAAATCTAAACTCTATGGTAATCCATCAAGTGAGAATAAAACGCGAGGTTTATAATTCGATAACTAGTTTTCGCAAAACTAATTAATTGTGGATTCTAAAAATTGCATTACATAACCAAAAATTAGACGATATTAATATTTCAATCGACATTTTAAACAACAACAATAAGCAGAGAGCTCAACCACTTGAGCCTCAATAAAAATACCCAGAAAGTCCAAAATCCAAATATGAAGCAACTCAAGAAAATTGAAGACTTAAGTCCTTAATTTGGAGGCGGAACCACGACCAAACAATGGCTTAGGCGGCGGTTCCACGGCCAATTTTAGGGTTTAGGAGCTCGGTTTTCTTGTGACTTCCTAAAAATGCCTGCACGATTTTCTGAGCATTTTTAACGTTTGAAAAAATGGATAGAAACTAGCATATCATCATATTTAAAGTATCGATCGAATACTTTAACTTCATCTAAACTAATTCTAAGCCTTTTGTTTGGCTCTGATACCATGAAAGTATGTTTTAACACCTCTACAAGAGTTTTAGGAACATCAACTATGCAATTTTAAAATTTTAGAGGGTTAAGTATACTAAACAAGATCATACTAGAGAATTAGGGTTTCTAAATTAGCAAAAAGAAAGTCTAACTAAGTGAAGAGGGACTACAACCTTTGTAATCTGATTCTTCACTTCAAAAGCTCCAAGTAGAAGTCCCTAGAACTCTTTGTTGGTCTTCACTTGAAGAAAGGAACGAGCTTTTTCGATATCTTCTTCATCGAAGATGATCCATCTTGAGGCAACTCTCACTCAAGCTCACTCTTCACTAATCAAAGTATTAGTAAAATAAACAACCTAAACTAGTTTGTTAGTCTAGTTTAGAATGATTAAGTAGGGATTTTGCTCACTAAAAATTCTTCTTTTCCTTTTCTTTTTCCTCAAAGTAAAAAACAAGAGAGAAGTTGAAGAAGATGAACTTTGAGATGTGAATGAACCTTTTTTGGATATGATGAGAACAAGAAAAAAATGATGAACTTATATGAATAAAACAAAGAGAGAATGAGTCACGGCTTCTACTTTGTTCCAAAAGTAATGACTCATTCTTTCTTTCTTTTATTCATATAAATGATCATTATCTCCTTATCTAAACTTCAATGTGATTCTCATATTGCCATCTTCTTATGTATCATCAACCATGATACAATATCATATATCATTTATATCAAATACAAATAATATATATATAAGAGATTAAAGTGAGCACAATATTAATATATATATATATATATCAAGTTATTAAATTAACAATTGATTCAATAGTCTGGTTATATCATATATAACCCGGCTAATATCAATTAACGCTAGATTAGAATATGGTATCATATACTCGTATTTAATCAAGTTTTCACACATGTCTCCATACATTCCCTACTTCGTTTCATTTCAGCTAGGAAATTTTTATGTGGGACTCTAAAGATTGGCCAATACGCTAGTAGTCGGTAATGTTCACATCAAAGACCTGCAAACCGTCTGCGGTACTAGATGGACGTAACGGCTATCTAGGTATTGAACGAATAGAAGATCAACAAGTAAACTTATCCAAACTCCCATAGAGTCTATAAGCAACACTTACCGTACAGTCCGGTCTCTTCATCTGATTTGTCGCATATCGAGTCTGGGGGTGGAATCGTCAGAGCCCAATAATTTGATAAGCTACACCAATGTGTGGCCTATAACAAATCAAGAAACTACTGATAACACTTATTAGTAAATCACATCAGCCCTGCCGAGGGACTAGCTATTATAGTCAATCGAGCATAGTACAACATCAACTCCCAATAACCGGAGAGACGAAACCCCTCCTATCGCTCACCGCCTCCATGTGACTCGGGACTGTACCCAAAAACCACCTTTTTGCACGACTCAGTAGAGCCGTGGTAGAGATGAAATCAAAGCATAGTGGGAACCACACAAGTCACTATGAAAATATCGGATTTACAGACTAATCTGTACAAATGTCACCAGAGAACTGCTATCTGAAAATTGGTATGGTACTATCTAGGAGTTCTCGGCTAGTCCGTTCGGTGTACTCATTCTCCAATGAGCACATGTGTACAATCTTTAATGTCAAACACCAATGCTTATGGGATCAACCATTGCCCCATACAGGGTCAAGAAACGTACACACTAGTCTACTCTGAAATATCGATGTCTTGTCTCGATACTCTCTCGACTGGGAACACTTCAAGGATATACTTGTGGACTACACAAGCCCCACTAGTATGATCTTTATCAAAGTCTTGGTAGTCAAGCAATCCTAAAGGCTTTATCAACATGTATCAGTGAAATGGTAAACTAGAACAAATGTACATGTTAAGATAAAGAGTAACCAGATAGTATACTATCATGTTCAACAAGAAAGTTCTCTATATATATGTCCAAACATTCACTATAATATACAATAATGGTCTATAGGGCATACATATTCCTAATATATCATGTTAGTGATATATGCCCTAGAGGCCATTATTGTATCATACTGGATTGTATATTACATATTGGAAGCTTAGGATATTCACAGTTATAATAACAGTCTTACTTAAAATGGTAGTATGCTGCCTGGTTTGATTCTACCTCAATATGTGCATGTGTTTCTTTTACCATATCGCTTATATATATTGGTAGAGCCCTTAGGGTCTTTGCTTGATTACCAGCGTTGTGATGGCAGTCACACTAGTGGAGGCTGGGTAGTCTATAAGCACATCCTTATACAGGTCCCTAGTCGTAGGATTATCGAGACGGAGTATCGATACTCCAGAGTAGACTAGTGTATACGCTTCTCATCTCAGCAGGGGAGATAGTCTATCCTACAGCCATTAGTATGTCATACTGGAGATAGTATACAGGTGCTCATTAGGTTATAAGTTATACTGGACAGGACTCGCAGGGAACTGCTGGTTGGTATTATACCTATCGTTAGGAAGCAGTTCCCAGGTGACATTGTTAGTTATATGTATGCCCTGGAGGCCATTATTATACATGTGATGTATATTATAGTGGATGCTTGGACATATATAGGGAGGACTTTCTTGCTCGACATGATAGTATGCTATCTGATTGCTCTTTATCTTAACATGTACACTTATTGTCTCTCTATTACATGTTGATAAAACCCTTAAGATGAGTACTTGACTATCAGGATTATGATGCAGATCATACTATTGGAGCAGAGGTAGTCGGAAAGTACATCCTTCAAATGTTTCTAGTCGTGGGAGTATCGAGACGGGGTATCGATATTCCAGAGTAGACTAGAGTATACGCTTCTTGACCCATATGATGGGCGATGGATGATCCCACATCCATTGGTGTTTGAAATCAGAGAAGGTATACGGGTGATCAGTGGAGACTGGGTACACTGTACGGACTCGCCGAGAACTCCTAGATGGTATTATAGCTCATGTCAGATAGCAGTTCTCTGGTGACACTGGTACAGGTTAGTCTGTCGACACGAGATCATTATAGAGTCTTGTGTGATTCCCACTGTGCTTTGATTTCCACCTTACCACGTTCAAGATATCGTGCAAAACGGTGGTTTTTGAGTATAGTCCCGAGTCACATGGAGGCAATGAGCGATAGAAGGGGATTTCGTCTCTACCGGTATTGGGGGTTGATATTGGGCTATGCTCGATTAACCATAATAGGAAATCCCTGGCCAGGGCTGCTGAAATCTACTGGTAAGTGTTATCAGTAATTTCTCGAACCGTTATGAGCCTCACATTGGAATGAATTATCAGGCTATTGGGGTATGACGTTTTACCACCCCCAGGCTGCGATATGCGACATATCAGACGAAGAGACCAGACTGTACGGTAGTGTTACTGATTGGATTTGCAGGAGTATGAGCAGGCTTGCTTGTTAATCTTCTGATCGCTCAATACCCTAGTGGCCATTACGTTTAGCAGAACACTTGCGGCTTGTGGGTGACTGATATGATCACCACCTACTGCCGGCGTATTGACGGGTCTTTAGAGTCCTACACAGAGTTTCCTGGCTCAGGTGAAACGAAGTAGGAGTATATATGTGATATGTGCGGGACCAAGATTAATACGAGTATGTGATACCGTATTCTATTCTCGCAATATATGATATCAGTTGGTTATATGTGATATAGCCGAGCTGTCAAATCAAGTGTTGATTCGATAAGTTGATACATATGATATTGGTCGATTATATATGATATAGCCGGATTATTAAATCAAGTGTTGATTCAATAATTTGATGTATAATTATATATGTGATATATTAATTTACATTAACTAATATTAGCTCACTTAAGAATTCTTTTTTCTCACTTGTGTACACTTAGTATATATGTGATATATATTAATGTACATTCTTTTGTGTCATGCTAGATGATACATGCAACATGGGTGTATGAGACTCACACCATGCTTGTGATAATGAGTGATTTTATTTATTTAAAGTAAATTATAATTATTTGGAAATTAGTCACATGGTTGAAGCTTGTGGAAGCTTGTGGAACTATTGACTAAGTTCACTAATTTTGTATTACTTGAGATATTTATTAACCCAACCATTATCCCAAGCCATTGTTAAGTTTCTACATGAGTTAGTATGAGATATTATCTCACCCAATTCTCACTACTTGATTCATTCTACACTTGATTTTTTCCATGGTTGTTTTTCTTCATCTCCTTCCTCTAGCTCTCTTGCAATTTGGGAAGTGAAGAAAATGAGTGAGAAAATAATTTCTAAAGTGTGCAAAATTCCTACTTCATCAACCTCTTCTAGACTAGCCATTTAGATTGGGTTGTTTCTTCACTAGTTCATCACTTAGTGAAGAGATAGCTTGGGGTAGTGTCTCCTCAACGTAGATCATTTTCGGCCTCGAAGACTTCAAGCAAGCTTGTTCATTTCACCTTGTGGAGCCTTACTAGAGTCTGGGAGATCACTACTTGGAGCGAAAGGACTACTACTCGGAGCTTATGAAGTGAAGGACTGGTCTACAAAGGTTGTATTCCTTGTCACTTAGATGTAAAGATGTTTACATACTAGTTTCGTCTAATTCTCTAGTTAAGATTCTAGGTTAGGATTCTTTAGCGCGCCAATTTTTTAAAAATGGCATGGACAATACCTCCCGAAACCCAGCGGCGACCCAAGGGAACCCTGCAGTGGTATCAGAGCCAAGCTAGAGAATTAGACGATATTTGTAGAATTACGAAATGGAAACAACTCCGAAACACTCGAAACAATAACCTAGTTTCTGTCGAAATTTTTAAGTTGTCTAAAAATTTTTTAAGCAGTTGCAGAATGTTATATGAGATGTAACATGAACACCACAGAAATTTGAGCCCTCCTCGGCGGATTTTGGCCGGCCACATGCACTAAAAACTGGCCCCACCTTCTTTTTAGATGGCTTCTGGCTTCAAATTTTTATAGTGTTCCAGTCTCTGGGTTTTTGTGTTTCAGGTGTTGCTTGTTTTTGCTAAGATTGCATGTGATGTTATCTTTCTATAAAGGCAATTCAAAGTGTTTCACAATCGTAATTCTAACATCGTTTCGGGTTATTTAGACGACGTTAAAATGTTCGAATGGATATCAATAACCCAATTTTTTCTCGCTGGAAATTTTCCAAGAGTTGGATTTTTCCAAGTTTAAAATCTTCAGAAAATCATGCAGGTGTTTCTTATGGACCCACTAGAAGAACGAAACCCTAACTTGATTCTCTGACTGTCGGAACCGTCACCAAACCCTAGGGTTTGTGATAGTTCGGCGGCGCCATAGGTGAGGCAAGGATTGACCCTTCTACGGTTGGTCCATAGTATTATGGTATGTTCTGGGTACTTTTTAAACTCCACTCAAGTGTTGAGCTCTTTGGGAAATTTTGGATGTTTGTTGATTCGATCGAAAAGTTTAACATTGTCCAGTTATCTGTGAATTGTGATACAATATTTGGAATCCACAATATTTATTTTTGTGAAAACTAATTTGAATTTTATAAGTCTAGCAATTCAGTCTCATTTGATCGGTTGCCACGGGATTTTGATGCGGATCAAAAGATCATCGCAATCACGTAGCATACGCGGATACTCGCCGGGTAACCTTACTAGATAGCCACACCCAATAGCCCCGATCAAGTGACTGTAGGAGATCCCCGTCGCCAAAAGCATCTGTTCGGGTGCTCGCGGCCGCGGTGTTCTGCCTAAGTGCACTTCGTCGACGACATCGGGGGTGCGGACGTCTACTAAAGTTTCCGACGAGTATTCGATCAGGTTGTCGGGAATCTTGTTGAATTACCCGACTGGTTATTGAAAAGTGTTTTCAATATCGAGACTAAAATGCATGGTTTATAATTGTTAGGCATGTGATGTCTAAGGAATTCATTTGGTTAAACAAGAAATCCAAAGTATGTGATACATTGGGTTTATGATGTCTAAGGTGGTTGCGGATTCCAATTGTTGTAGTTTTCACTTTCTTTTCTGTGACCATAAGTATAATATATAGTGTCTTGCCGGTTTCGTTGCTATATGTCAAAGAAAATTGGGATACGCATATTTACTTACGTTGATGACATGTGATATTATGTGTTGCTGTCATATGTTATATTGGATCGTCGGGTTTTGAATAGCCGGGTTTTTTTTATGTTAGATGAGAGTTTTTCATTTTCATTCATGTAAAAATTTGTTTATAATATTCTTTTATTAGGGCACTTCCGAGTTGAGGATGATGTCACCATTGATGTATATTATTTACTTTTCCGCATTAGGATGGACCCAAGGAGGAGAGCACAAGTAACGGGGTTCTAAAGTCCAGTGGGAGACCATCTCGAGGAGTTGAGACCGGGTTTCCTAACTCTAGAATTGGTAGGGTTGCTTGCCGCTCTTGTAGGGGTCTAAGGATGTGGGTTTGGCTATTCATCGCGACCGTGGAATCCGTGTTTTTTTACTGGATTAATTTAAAACATGGAATTCCTAGTATATTGATTGAATGAATTCTCGGTGTGTACGTAGAAAATGTATAGAAATCACAACCAAAAATATTTTGACCGCAATCAATAACGGTGTCGATTGTAGCGCGTTAGCGAGTGCAGATCGTCCACAGGGAAAGTGAGATCTGTTCGAATTTGAATTAGATGAATTGAAAATTAAAGAAAAGAGAAAACAATTCAATTCAAGATTTAAAAGTGAATTTCAAGAATTAGCAAAATCTAGACCTAAATCTAAAATCAAGAAAACATTTAAAATCAAGAATGAAGAATTGATGATTTCCAATCCAATAATCAAGAATCGAAGTGAGGCTCGTAGGAATCGATCGAATCTATAGACGTGATGAAATCTATTGATTACGTATTCTTATCCATCGATGATTTGATACTAGATCGATGATGATCAACGAGAATTAGAGATTTCTTGCGGAAACTAGGGTTTCATCATCTATCCCTTGTCCTTTCATTGAATTCATTCACATTCTAGCCTCTAGTAAATTTAAGAATCGATCGTGGATCCCTAATTAAGAGCGAACACAATCAAGAAAGCATCGCTCGAAACTAGGTCGTCGATTCTTCAATTTGCTAAAGTTTACAAAACTCATAGGACTTAAGAATCGTTTCAAGATTTGTAACATCATCATCTATTGATTCTCTCGACTCCTTCACGAGCGGAGTTTTACTCAAACATCATAACAAGAAACACAATCAAGAATTGAGATCGAATCATGATGCAAGAATGTAAAGAAAGCAAGATTAAAGAATTTCACCTTTTACTTATCAACAATTTCGTTACAATTCTCTCAAGAACTACAATAAGGAAAGAACTCGATCGTCGATTTGGCTTCGCTCGTCTTTATGAGTCGCGGATCGTCTTGGATCACTTGCTCGGATGAAAATCGGCTTCGCTCCTAAAAGGTTGAAGGCTTCTTACTTGAATTGTACTCAGGGATCTTGAAATTGGCTTGGATTTGAATGGATTAGGGTTAGGGTTTTGAATGCACAAGTTGTGTCACTCAACTTGTGTTGAATTTTGGGGAGGAATGAACAACCTCGAACAACCTTTAGAAGTGAAGCCTAGGGTCCCTTTTATAGCCTTCACTAGCTTTGGCTTCCTTTAGAAGCTAGGTTTAGGTTAGCTTCCCTTGTAAGCTTGGTAGTTAGGTAGAACCTTCTAGAAGTAGTTAGTTAGGCTTAACTTCCTTTGTAAGCTTGGAGGTTAGGGAGAAGCTTCTAGGCATAGTTTGTTAAGTAGCTTGCTTTGGAAGCTTGAACATGATTAGCTTGATCAAGGAGCTTGCTGATCTGGCAGAAGACTCTGGAGAATTCTGGAATTTTCCATAGCTTGATGAGGTGTAGGACTTGATAGAAGAATACTGGAGCTGACTAGAGATGATGATGTGGCAATATGGCCGCGGATCCATGGCACGTGCCTGCTCCGGCCGCGGATCCGCGGTCACGTGAGGGCTTCAGTTGATGAATTTTCCAGTGCTGCTTCCTTATAACTTTATGGTATTTTTCTGATATGTTGAATTTTATATTTCTTTCTGTATCAATGCCAGATCAGAAATCTTAGACTTGGCGCATCTTTTATCAGCACTTTGACAATTTTGGCTCGGTTCCTGGAATTTCCTGCACAGATCTTTGAAACAAGTGTTGCGCTATACAAGGATGATGCGATGCCATGATAAACACTCAATTTCCCTCGAAATGTCAATTTTAATGTATAACACAAGTAATTCGGTATTTTACGGGTGTTTTTCTAATATGTGCTATATTAATACCGAACACCTCTAGATGTGTGCAAATGGTAGGGAAATTGACGTGTTAAAAATGCAATATTTTCGACTGGTCAAATTCCCCCAAACTTATTTTCGGTCGTCTCGAGCGAACTGTTTTATTAAAAGAAGAAGGAGAAAATAAAGAAAGAGAAAAACTAACTAGCACACTTTCGTAGGCAACATGATTGCACTGAGCACGTGCAACAAGCCTTTAAATCTCTAGGTGTCCCTAATAGGAGGAGTGTTGTCTCCTGAGGGTTTTCAGCGGATTGCACCCACAAAATCCAATAATAAAAGGAAGACCGTGAAAGTTACATTTAAAGATAAGAATTGTAAAAGAAAGACTTTGAAAATTAGGGTTTCCAACTATGCTAGCTTTTCGGTTGTCATGAGCCCTATCTTAATAGTCATGAAAAGATGTTAGAAATCATATCCCTCAATAAAACATCGTCTTTATTTTTCATTCCTATCTTTCTTCCAAACATCGATAATATAACCCTACGTGTGTGTAATAGACATCCCTACACCCGGAGAATTCAATTTAAGCTATCATACTCTTGTCCATCTGCTTCAGTACTTTTTAATTAATGAATATTTAGATGAATTTGCTCACACACTTTCATACGACCGTTAATATTTCTTGAGGTACTAACCGACCGATTACTCATGTGCTTGCTAATTAGGTGTTTTTCCTCGTCTTGCACCACCTAAGGCTTAGCAGTGACTCCCAGACCAGTTGGTCTACGGCACTAGGTGAAGTGGCACCCTCGCTATATTTTTTTTTTGCTGCCTTGGCGATAACAAAACCAGTTTTCATTTTTCTCACCATTTTATATTTTATTCATATTTTTTTTATTTCCTTCATACTTTGGCTTTTAGACAGGAGCATTTCAAGGTATCCTCTACTATCTCGAGTTTCAAAACGTGTGTAAGTGCGAATAGTAGGGTATCAACGTTCAAAATGTTTGGCTTCCAGAATAGGAACTATTTTTCAGACTTATTTTTATCCTCAGATTAGTGACTTCTTTCATCTTACTAACCCTTGGGACAACGGCTCATAACTACTTATTACTAGTTCGTATAAGAAAACTTCTAATTTTCTTGGTTTTCTTAAATTTTTCCAATCTTTTGGATGTAATTTTTCACTATCTAATCTTTTATTATCTTATTTATGTACAAAATTTTTTATCTTTATTTGAAATTTTTTTAAATTTTTATAGGTTTTTCAAAATGTTTTGTGCTTATGCAAAGTGATATGCAAATGATGCGAAAATAAGCACAAACCTCCCCCAAACTTGTTTTCAACAGTGTCCTCACTGTTGCCTTCTGCTAATTCTCAAAAACCTGTAAGCCTGGGAGGAAATTTATTAATGGGGCAAAATATTTAAGTGAAAATCCTCCCCCAAACTTATTTTTGGCTCACCATTTTGTGTAAAAAATTTCTTTTCAAGAGCCAGATTACAACCCCCCCTCCAAACTTGAGTTAAGCAATGTTAATCTTTGAAAATCACATGAGGGGGTCAAGAATCATTGGTCGATGCCAAGCTTTGCAAAGACCGAAGGTTAATACCAACCATTCGAAAATTTTATCAATGTAGTGCTCAGGTTGGTGGAAGAAGAAGTGAGGAAAGGGTAAGTGGTGGAATAGAATGTGTGTGCGTCTCATTTTGGAGAGACGATGCAGTGAATGTGATGGATTACTCGCATTCTCTTTACAGTTCAGAAGAAGGGGTGGAGGTTCAATTTCATTGTTTTGATGTGGATTCATCTCAACATCCGTGTCATTCAAAAATGCGAGTTCATCAGCGAAGATCTCCTCAAAAGTCTCATCAATACCCCGAAGAATAATATCGTCACAAAGTGTGGGGTGATCTTCAGACTCTAAAAGAAGTTCATAATCAGTGTTAGTTATTGACCCGGACAACTCAGTGGAAGAGTCCGTATGTGTATGATATATAGTTGGGTCAAACAACAACATATGAAAAGAGTCAAGATCAGTATCATGAGGATCATCAATTTCGCTGCTGTCGACATCCATTAATTCGACAGAACAGACCTGAGCAGTAGGTTCGGAGGGTACACTTCCCAACTTGTAAATGTTCAGCTCAATTGACCTATTCCCGAAGGATAGAGTCATAGAGCCAATACGATAGTTGATGATAGTATTGGAAATGGCCATAAAGGGGCGACCTAAAATCACCGGAATTTGATTCCGTGGGTTCGCTACAGGCTGTGTATCAATTACAATAAAGTCCACAGGGAATATAAATTCCCCGATTTTTATTAACACATCCTCCAGTTCACCCCTAGGTTTGGTGATTGATCGGTCAGCCATCTGCAGAGTGCAATGGGCTGGTTTCAACTCTCCGATCCCTAACTGCTCATAGACTGAGAAAGGAAGCAGGTTAACAATTGCGCCAAGGTCAAGTAGAGCACGGTTAATGTGTTTTTCCCCAATAGAGATGGAAATCGTAGGATAGCTAGGATCCTTACGTTTCCTCGGTAATTGTTGGAGGAAAGCCGTGTCTATAGTCTTTACTATGAATACCTTCTTGGGCACTTGAGTCTTCTTCTTTCTAGTGCACAAGTCTTTAAGAACTTTCGTATAAGCGGGGACTTGTTGGATGTTGATATTTACCTGTTTAAAGATTTCCGTGATCTTCTCCATTTGTGGACTCAGTGTGTTTCCCTTAACCGATTAGGATAAGGAGCTTGGGCAATAAGGTCGAGGTCCAACACTGGAGAAGATCGTGTGAGTGGGAACGATCTAAGAATAGGAGTGGGGATCGTTTTCGGTGGACTAGAAGAGATGGGCTGAGGTTCAAGCCTTGGGGAAAACGGAGAATAGGCTCGGAAGAAGGTGGTGGGGTAGAAGAACTGGGGTCAGAATTAGAAGTAGAAGTGGAAGGAAAGGTCTCAGCCGGGGTATCATCGATAGATTTTTCAGTGTCATCAATCTCTTCCCCAACATGATTGTCAAGCACTTTTCCAGATCTCAACGTGATTGCATTCACATGATGTGAATAGCCAGGATTGGGTAAAGGTTGAGCTGGAAGTTTCCCTTTCTCTCTTGCACTCATTTCAGCTTTTAATCGTGCAATTTCTTCTTCCATCGATTTTATAGTCTCATTTTGAGAGACAGTATTTCTTTTCATGTCATCGATAGAAGACTTCATCTCAGCCAAAACTTGCATGATATTTGTAAGGATCAAATTCATGTATTGTGTTAATGAAGAGGATTCATCAGCACCGGTCAACTGCAAAGGATTAGACGGTGCAGGTGTGTTGACCGGATTTTGGAAGTTTTGTGCTTGGAAGGGGTGCTGACTCAACTGAAGTGGTTGCTGTTGTGGTGGAGGGACCCTTTGGAAATTGTTTTGGATTGGAACCGTGTTTTGAGATTGTGATTGGTTCCAAGCAAAGTTTGGGTGATTCCTCCAACCCTGATTATATGTGGAAGAAAATGGATCGTTTCTAGGTCTTTGTTGGAAAGCAGTATTGGTGTGCTCGTGACCTTGAAACGGAGAATTTAGTGGACATTCTTCCGTGAGATGTGATGGATCAGAACAGCATCCACATACAGTTTTGGAGAGTGACATTTGATTTAGGGCGGCAGCTAAAAATTTGTTTTCCATAGTCTCGAGTTTCTTATTTATAGCTGAAATTTCAGCTCTAACTCCTATGGAAACATCCGATTGGTTATTGCCACTCCTAAACGATGGACTCACACCCTTCCACTATAAAGATTTTTCAGCGAAATCTTCTAAAAATTTCCAGGCTTCCCCATCATCTTTGGTCATAAAGTTGCCTTGACACATGGATTCAAGGGTTTGTCTTGTGTTAGGATTAATGCCCTCATCAATGATTCGGCACAGATCCCATCTGGGGATTCCGTAATGAGGACATTGAACTAACAAATCCTTGAAGCGTTCAAGACATTTTGAGAATGTTTCATTTGGAAGCTGGATGAATTGATTTATTTCGCTACGGACTCGAGCTGTCTTTTGCATAGGGTAGAATTTCTTAAGGAATGCAGCAACGAATTCTTCCTAATTTGTAATGGAATGTGCGGTAGTGTTATACAGCCACTTTTCAGCTATATCGCACAAGGTAAATGGGAAAAAACGTAGACGCATAGCATCCATAGAAAGTTGTGAAGTACCCATCATTGCGCATGCATTTTCAAATTTTGTAATAAAGACATATGCGTCTTCAGACTCGAGACCGTGATATTTGGGTAGAAGATTGATGTATTGGGGTTTTATTTGAAAATTGTCCCCGTTGGCTGGTGGAATGGAGAGACAGGTCAAAAGAGGACCTCGCATAGGATAGCACCTCTCTTGGAGAGAGATGCGGGGTGGATTCTGCGCACCTGCGGACGGCGGCAGAGTAGTAGTAAAGAAGTTCGATGGAGAACCGTCCATCAATGTGGATGTGGTGGTGGGTAAAGAAGAGGTAAATATAGAAATACCAACTTCGGAGTCGATGGGGGGAACGCGGACAAGACGGGCATTAAAATCCCGTGTCCAGCCTATCTTGCACTAAAAAGGGTTTAGTATAAGTGGCAGCGTTAATATAATTAGGGAAAATGAATGAAGTGGTGTTTGTTTTGAAAAAGATATACGGATTTTTGAAAAAATGATGCAAATCACAACAAATGCAACAAGCAACCCTAAATCTAGTGGTCACCTAGGTCAAGGCTCTAGACCGCTCCTAACTGCCAAAAGACAAGTCACAGGATTAATCCCCCACTGCCTCTTTGTCTCTCCTGTGGCCAGGTAAGTGCCAGGTAAGTGGGAGGTTCTCCACTACGTAAGTAGTGGGCCTAATTAAGTAACCACTTGCCTTAAACACACTTGCCTTAGACACCACAAAAGAAACGCGGATAAGCAATAGATTACCCACGGCCTTCTTCTGTCATAAGTGAGCGCGACGGTCCTTAGAGTCATCTCTAGATTTCATTTAGTTAACGAGGGTAATGCGGATGCAAGTTTGTGATTTTTGGGGCTTAGGAAGGGTAATGAACTCCCCACCTAATCTAAATTTGGCCGTGCCCCTTAATTTCCGTATTTAATATGCAAACAACCAAAAATCAAAAACACGCACAATTTTTATTGCTTTTTGCGGCGCTGCGAATTATTTGCAAAGAAACCTGCACAAAATTGTTATTGGAGCAGGCAGAGAAGAAGATAAGAAAGTGAAAGAGTTACTGAGCAATTTTCGTGCACTGTTGCTACAGGAGAGCCGCGCTTCCACCGCAATAGAGGGCTAATGCCGCTGATCCGCCGCGGGTCAACAAGAACTCTGCACAAAAATTTCACAGAAGGCTTCTGTTCACTCCTCAAGCTCTTTGGAATATTCAGAAAAAAATTTCCACAGCTCCACAGATTCCAGATTTTCTCGCAACAAATCACAACAACACATTTAGTATTTGTGCGAATTTAGATCTAAAAATATAGATGGAATAAATTTTTCAACTCAAATTTCAAAAACGAACGAATTAGCGCAGTATCCCCGGCAACGACGCCATTTGATTGATACGAATTCTCGGTGTGTATGTAGAAAATGTATAGAAATCACAACCAAAAATATTTTGACCGCAATCAATAACGGTGTCGATTGTAACGCGTTAGCGAGTACGGATCGTCCACAGAGAAAGTGAGATCCGTTCGAATTTGAATTAGATGAATTTAAAATTAAAGAAAAGAGAAAACAATTCAATTCAAGATTTAAAAGTGAATTTCAAGAATTAGCAAAATCTAGACTTAAATCTAAAATCAAGAAAACATTTAAAATCAAGAATGAAGAATTGATGATTTCCAATCCAATAATCAAGAATCGAAGTGAGGCTCGTAGGAATCGATCGAATCTATAGACGTGATGAAATCTATTGATTACGTATTCTTATCCATCGATGATTTGATACTAGATCGATGATGATCAACGAGAATTAGGGATTTCTTGCAGAAACTAGGGTTTCATCATCTATCCCTTGTCCTTTCGTTGATTTCATTCACATTCTAGCCTTTAGTAAATTCAAGAATCGATCGTGGATCCCTAATTAAGAGCGAACACAATCAAGAAAGCATCGCTCGAAACTAGGTCGTCGATTCTTCAATTTGCTAAAGTTTACAAAACTCATAGGACTTAAGAATCGTTTCAAGATTTGTAGCATCATCATCTATTGATTCTCTCGACTCCTTCACGAGCGGAGTTTTACTCAAACATCATAACAAGAAACACAATCGAGAATTGAGATCGAATCATGATGCAAGAATGTAAAGAAAGCAAGATTAAAGAATTTCATCTTTTACTTATCAACAATTTCGTTACAATTCTCTCAAGAACTACAATGAGGAAAGAACTCGATCGTCGATTTGGCTTTGCTCGTCTTCGTGAGCCGCGGATCGTCTTGGATCACTTGCTCGGATGAAGATCGACTTCGCTCCTAAAAGGTTGAAGGCTTCTTGCTTGAATTGTACTCCAGGATCTTGAAATTGGCTTGGATTTGAATGGATTAGGGTTAGGGTTTTGAATGCACAAGTTGTGTCACTCAACTTGTGTTGAATTTTGGGGAGGAATGAACAACATCGAACAACCTTTAGAAGTGAAGCCTAGAGTCCCTTTTATAGCCTTCACTAGCTTTGGCTTTCTTTAGAAGCTAGGTTTAGGTTAGCTTCCCTTGTAATCTTAGTGGTTAGGTAGAAGTTTCTAGAGGTAGTTAGTTAGGCTTAACTTCCTTTGTAAGTTTCGAGATTAGGGAGAAGCTTCTAGGCTTAGTTTGTTAAGTAGCTTGCTTTGGAAACTTGAACATGATTAGCTTGATCAAGGAGCTTGCTGATCTGGCAGAAGACTCTGGAGAATTCTGGAATTTGCCATAGCTTGATGAGGTGTAGGACTTGATAGAAGAATACTGCAGCTGACTAGAGATGATGATATGGTAATATGGCCGCGGATCCGCGGCACGTGCCTGCTCCAGCCGCGGATCCGCGGTCACGTGAGGGCTTCAGTTGATGAATTTTCCAGTGCTGCTACCTTATAACTTTATTGTATTTTTCTGATATGTTGAATTTTATATTTCTTTCTGTATCAATGCCAGATCAGAAATCTTAGACTTGGCGCATCTTTTATCAGCACTTTGACAATTTTGGCTCGGTTCCTGGAATTTCCTGCACAGATCTTTGAAACAAGTGTTGCGCTATACAAGGATGATGCGATACCATGATAAACACTCAATTTCCCTCGAAATGTCAGTTTTAAGGTATAACACAAGTAATTCGGTATTTTACGGGTGTTTTGCTAATATGTGCTATATTAATACCGAACACCTCTAGAAGAGTTCAAATGGTAGGGAAATTGACGTGTTAAAAATGCAATATTTTCGACTGATCATATATCCAATATTTCATATGTGTTCTTCTGCTGCTAATATTATGTGATGTGATCACTTGATATGTTGAGACGAATACTTATATTATATATATGATATATATTAAATATTTCTGCTTTCGTTTCTTCTGTGATGCTTAGGAAGCATAATTGATGGGACTTCATTTTTAAGATTAATGAAAGAAAAGAAACCTAAAGATGTTGTAGAAATCTGTTTTAAAAATTGGTAGCTCTAGTTCTTACTTTGCATAGCGGTATTCCTTGTAGAATATCCAGCACCTTATTCGATAAGGAAAGAGCCGAGATCCTTTCACTAGGAGTGACCTCTTTAGCGAAACTGGCAGATTCTACAACTCACTCGGTTTTGTCTTTTGATTGCTTTTTAGTTCATGCTTTGCATAGTTGTATTTGTGAAATATCCTATACCTCATTCGATGAAGAAAGAGCCGAGATCCCTTCACCGGGAGTGACCTCTTTAGGAAAACTAGCAAAAGTCTCAAAAACACTCCTTTTAAAAATCACTCGATTCTACAACGATATCAAGTTCATTACGCAAAGGGTTTTCTTAAAAACCTGTCGTAGCCCTCCGTCATTTCAGATAAGGACTATTTAGTATCCTTGCTGCGTTTGTTGACCTTGTCAAGACGTAGCGTGTGGTAGCTGATTAGTGCTTATCTGCAAAGCATATGATGCGATTGGATTAGGGTAGTCGTGCGGCCTTGTTGACCTTGTCAAGGATCGTGCGGGTGGGTTTAATTCAATCATGAAATGTACAGGTTGAACTTGACTTGCGATTTATGGTTTGTTAACCTTGTCAAGGTCATAGATCACTTGGGGAAAAATATTATCGGGAATTTCAAGTGTTGAAATTTGCAATGAGATTGCATACCTTCTATGAGATAATTGGATCCCGGTACCCATTGCGAGTAAGAGTTACTGTTCCCCTCCGAACGGCGGCCAGGACGTCGTGTCCGTGCCTGAGGTTCGGGGCAGATGCTATTTGGTTTTATCCGTCTATCTCTCCGAAGATGCCAAGTTGATTTATGGCACCGTGTATCGGAGGTTTAGGCGGATGCGGCCGATGTAGCAGACTTTGTCAGATTCCCCCTCAGGGTGAGGGGTTTTTTTGATTGTGGGGACGCTCTTCCCTGCAGGCGCAAGCCCCTGCAGTTAATTACGCTATCGCGTTGCGATAACAACTTTCTCCTTCTCCAGAATTTCACTTCGTGTCGTGTATGTTTATTTTGTTTGTGGTTGCCCGTGGATTGTATACGGAGACTTAGTGATGTCGTCGCCCGTAGGACGTGGATTAGTCCAAATCCGTGTTTGCTTAGATTTGAGTTTGGTGTTTTTTAGTTTAAGGATGCATTAGTCGCGTTGCGGCTAAGACTAGCTTAAACGTTTATCAAGGATACGTTAGTCCTGTTTTGAACTAAGATCGACTTGACGCAATGATTGATTTAATTATCTGGCCGTCGAGACTCGTCACCTCTCCGGCGTCGTTGAGGGAATACAACGACAGGCGTCAGAGGAGTTCAGAGATGTACCCTTGAACCAAAGTTGATTTGGGAGTTTTATTATTTATTTAAATATCTAAGGACGCGTTAGCCGTATTTGGGGCTAAGATCAACTTAGACGGGACCGTTTAGATCCGGCAAAAGAGCGTTTGGGCTCTATTGTGCCAGTTTAAGGACGTGACGGTCCATTGCCAGTTTCAGGGACGTGGTGGTCCATTATTAGTTTAGGGACGTTTCGGTCCGTCGCCAGTTTAAGGACGTAGTGGTCCATATTCCAGTTTAGGGACGTGGTGGTCCATATTCCAGTTTAAGGACGTGGTGGTCCGATTTTAGTTTAGGGACGTTTCGGTCCAATATTAGTTTAGGGACGTTTCGGTCCATTGCCAGTTTAGGGACGTAGTGGTCCATCGCCAGTTTTAGGGACGTGGTGGTCCATTATTAGTTTAGGGACGTTTCGGTCCGCTATTAGTTTAGGGACGTTTCGGTCCAATGTTAGTTTAGGGACGTTTCGGTCCATTGCCAGTTTAAGGACGTAGTGGTCCATCGCCAGTTTTAGGGACGTGGTGGTCCATTATTAGTTTAGGGACGTTTCGGTCCGCTATTAGTTTAGGGACGTTTCGGTCCAATGTTAGTTTAGGGACGTTTCGGTCCAATGTTAGTTTAGGGACGTTTCGGTCCATCGCCAGTTTTAGGGACGTGGTGGTCCATTATTAGTTTAGGGACGTTTCGGTCCGCTATTAGTTTAGGGACGTTTCGGTCCAATGTTAGTTTAGGGACGTTTCGGTCCAATGTTAGTTTAGGGACGTTTCGGTCCATCATTAGTTTAAGGACGTCTCGGTCCGATATTAGTTTAAGGACGTTTCGGTCCGATATTAGTTTAAGGACGTCTCGGTCCGATATTAGTTTAAGGACATCTCGGTCCATTGCCATGTGCGGTCGATGGAACCCGTCACCTCTTTGACGTCGTTGAGGAATTACAACGACGAATGTCAAAGGAGTTCGGAGATGTACCCTCGAACCGGATGTAAGTTGATTTAGGAGAGCCATTTTGCTCAGTCAATTTAATTTAAGGACTTATGGCCACGATTGGGCTAAGTCCAGTTCAACACTTTATTAAGTAATGCATTGCATTTAGGCTCTGCAGAGCATCACTCTATTCTGAGCTCTGCTCATTTATGAATGATGCAATGCATTTCGTTTGATTTGGGCTCTGCCCCTGGTAAAAATGCACAGCATTCTGAAGATTCTGTTTAGGCTCTGCCCATTTATAAATGATGCAAAGCATCTGTTTTGATTTGGGCTCTGCCCCTTAAAATAATGCATTTACGCTTTATTGAGCCTGTTAGGCCTTCTCTTAGTTGGGCTTGGCCCTTTTGAATGCATTTGCGCTTTGCGCTAAGTAATGAGCGCAAGTCCATACGGTGACGACACGTGTCATGCTCTGATGAGTGCAAGCGCACTAGCGCAGCGCGTTGCGCTGTTGCGCGGCGCAATTGCGCTGCTGACACGTGGCGCGCTCTCAGCGAGTTGCGCTAATTCCAGAGAGCAAAGCTCTATCTTAAGAGCGCTTAGCGCAAATGGTTTTATAGCCGACACGTGGCGCTCTCTTAAGAGCGCAACGGCGCAAATTGGAAGTGCAAAGCACTAAGAATCTTTTAGATTCAAGAAAGGAAGTGCAAAGCACTGTTTAATTTCTTCGTCTAAATTGGATCAAAGAAAAATAAATTTTTCTTTATTCGAAGAACCAGAGGTTCTTAAAAGTGCAAAGCACTATTCTTTTATTATTTTATTATTTTTGTTGTTTTTACAGAACCGAAGGTTCACAAGAAGTGCAAAGTACTTTTTTTTTTTATAAAGATCATTGATCTTATTTTTAGATCAATGATCTATTAGAAGGCCCCCCTTTTTTTCTACCTCATGAAGGTTCTTTACCTTTTTCTTCTCGGAGTTTTCTCTGTTTTAGGGTTCTTGATTTTTCGAGAAAATTCTTGATGCCTTTTGAATGAGGTCTGGGGTCCTATTTATAGTGCCCCATAAATTTGTTGAATTTGTTAACGGGATCTTTCTTGAATGATTTTTGGGAGTTTTCCCACTGTTGGATCTTTGATCCAGAGGCCGAAGAAAGTCTTCTAGTTCTGGAAAGAACAGAAAAGATTTCATGAAATCTTAATTCAGTTGGGCGCGGATACCCCAGCGCATGACACGTGTCGCGCAGCGCAGAGCGCAGCGCAAGTGCGCTAGCGCATCTGCGCTGACACGTGTCGCACAGTGCAGATCGCAGCGCAACTGCGTTAGCGCATCTGCGCTGACGCGTGTCGCGCAGCGCAGATCGCAGCGCAACTGCGCTAGCGCATCTGCGCTGACACGTGTCGCGCAGCGCAGAGCACAGCGCAACTGCGCTAGCGCATCTGCGCTGACACGTGTCACTTAGCGCAGAGCGCAGTGCAGCTGAAGCGTTGCTTCCTTTAAACAGAGCTTTGCTCTGATTGGGCGCGCCTTCTTGGGCGCTGCGCGCGGGATTCGAAGCTTTGCTTCAAAGATTTGAATTTTGAATTCAAACAGAGCTTTGCTCTGATTGGGCGAAACAAATGCCCCCCCACCGTTGCGCTCACGTGGCGCACACGTGAGTGCAACGGTGGCCACCTTCCAGACCGTTGGATCAAAGGGGAATCCGAAGAGGCGCAAGCGCCTTATAAATAGGGCGTTTGACCCTCAGAAATTTTTCACCATTTTCAGAATTTTAATTTCCAGAGCTTTGCTCTTGCTTGAGAGTTTCAGAGCTTTGCTCATTTCTGAAGTTAGAAACTTTAGGTAACATTAATTTAAATCAACTTAATTTAAATTAACCTTAACCAAAGAGCTTTGCTCTTACAGATCTTTTTGATCTTAAAGGGATCCCCATTGGGGTTTCATAAACAGAGCTTTGCTCTCAAAAACTTATAGATCTGCAGAGATCTTGTTCATGGGTTCTGATCCATGAACAGAGCTTTGCTCTTTGTATCATCTGTAGATCTTTTAGATCTGAAAAATGAGAAAATTTTTTATGAGTTTTTCATCCAAATTTCTTGATTCTTTTAAGTGTAAACATTTTCTGATGGACTTTTCCTTTACTACCATAGAGCTATGCTCTTTTAAGGAAACCTATTTTCCAGAGTTTGACAAGTGTCACTCTGTGACAGGGGTTTGCTCTGAAAGAGGAGATTTTCTCCTTGTCCCTAGGGATTCTTCCCCTTTTTTATTAATGGGAATGTTCCCCTGGGGACCAACTGACAATCTCATCCAATGATGAGGTTGTTTTATTAACTGACGTATTGTCATCCAGATTTTGTGGGTCCCTTTGTCCCCTACTCACTGCACTGCTGTGTGGTGTAATTAGTTAATTTTAATTTAATTTAATTAATGCATTTTTTTTTAGACGCCAAATGTTGGGATTACAGCACTAACGGCTAGATTGTTCTTTTTGCAGCGATCATGTCTGAAGACACTTCATTCCCGTTTGTCCGTTCGGAGGAGGGGTTTCCAGAGGCGCCTTTGGATCGTGAGGTTCTGGCTATGATCAAGGTGCACGACCCGGAGTATAAGAGTCTCCACCTTTGGGGGTCGTGGTACAATCAAATTATTATGGGTCGGCGCAGCTTTACATGTGCGGTGCCGTCAGAGCCCATAACGGCGATTCACTATGCCAGCCCACCCCCGGTGCAGTATGCCGCGGAGATGACAGATTGGACATCGAAGGGTTTTCTTCATCCGGCCATAGACGCCATCCCGGTCCAGCGTCCGATGGTCTTGGACATCCTAGGACGCCGTATCTGTCAGGGCGAGGCGAGACCTTGGGGGCAATCATATAACCTTGGTCTGATCCCCCGCCACCCGGTCGGCTATCTGCCATGGGCCCGGTATATCCTGTCGACGAGGAAGTCGCAGTTGATAAGGCTAGGACTGTACACCGCAGTCTACGTCTCTCTCTTCCAGTATCCTACGCTTCCTACTTGGTGGTCCAAGGCCTTCTTGGAGCAGTGGAACATTCCTACTCATACTTTCCTCGCCATGGATCGGGAAGTGTCCATTTCGCTGGAAGAATTTACGGAGGTGTCTGGCCTACCGGCTATGGGGGAACATTATGAGGAATTGCTCCCGCCGGACGAGTACATCTATGGGGCTAAGCCGAGGGTAAGGGAGCTCACGCCAGAGAACGCTGTTCAACATCAGTTTCCAAGTCTGATTAAGGTGTTGAACATCTATGAGAATCTTTTTGTTGAGCATGGGAGCCGTGGAGTTAATTTTGAGGATTTTATTGCTCGGTTCCTTCATCCAAGCGTCCTTTCGGCGAAGACTGCCAAGTTTGCTTACCTCGAGGATCCTTTCGGCTTAGGTTTGGATAACCTGCCAGCGAGAGACATAGATCAGAAGGACTTTTTTCTTCCCAACTCTTCAGCCATGTCTTTTGCAGAAGTTGCAGCCCCCGAGATGGACGAGGAGGCCTTCTTTTTGGGATTTCTTGGGCTTTGGTTGAGTTGGTTTGCACTTCCAACGCATTCTCACCGCATGCGGCCCTCTGTTTTTTACCCGGCTCACCGGATGGTTATCGGGGTAAAGGTGGCCGTCGGGATCGCCGGCTTGGCACATTTATATCATGGCCTTAGCCGAGCGGCAGATGCCAATGAGCCTGGGGCGTTGCATGTGGTTTTCGCAATGCACTACTTCATGTCGTGGCTCGAATTACATACAGCAGGTGTTTTCGGCATGCACAAAAGGCCCTCATTCTACGAAAGGTGCATTTTCCCTCGCCTTTTACAGTTGATTGGCACATCAATCGTGAATCCATCGCCGCGAGATGCCAGGAGTTTACTCCTTCGTTCCCACACCGTTGGAGCCGGTGTGTCTTTTATTGACAAGGTGCTTACCATTGGAAAAACGTCTGCTACTGCAGTGCGGCCATTGCAAGACACTTTCAAGGACGGCGCTTCGATTTTAACGGCTCGGGAGACCCTTCACTTATACTCTATTAGACCGGGCTTTTTGGTGTTTAGGCAAGACGGGGGAGCGATTTTCATGAGATACAACCCGCATCGTTTCGCTCAGCAGCTGAGTTATAACCAAGGGGTACCGCTAGAGGCCTTTTTATCGGAGCCTATCGCGAACGAAGAAGGGATAGAGAGGGCGCTGCATCACTTCATGCGTCTAAACACGGGCTCTCACTTCTTTATCAGTGAGCCGTCTTGTGCTCCTCGTCTCCTTAGGGTATACACCGAATGGTATAGTCATTCGACGGGAGCGGTCATAAAAGAGGAAAGACGGTTGCTGATCGACCGTAAGGGTGCACCCCCAGGTAGCGATCGCAGCGCTCCTCTGGTGCCGAGGACTCCAATAGTCGCTCCCTTAAAAGATGCTGGGAATAGACCGCCACGCGCACGAAGTCCTCCACATGAACTACCGCTCCCCGATATCGCGGATGCATCTCCTGCACCCCGCGCTCAGGTGGCAACAGTGGTTGTACCCTCACCGGAGTCTGGCGCGGGTGCGGACATCGGGACCCGTCGTCCTAAAGCGGCTGCCAAGCGTAAGTCGCTTCCCCGTGAGCCTAGGGCTGGAGGGAAGAAGAAAAAGAAATCGCTCTTCGCCGCGGACGTTGCGTTCGGCCAGGAACCCCATGCTCCTTATTCCGAGGGTCTGCTCGAATATGGGACTAACGCAGGATTAGTGATGCCGCCGCCAGACGATACAGATTTGGAAGCTGCTCTCAGAGCTTCGGCATGGCTGGTGAAGCGTGATGCGTGGCTGGTCAAGCTTGCGCAGTCAGGTAACTGCTAGTCACTCTTTCTTTACTGTAACGTATTTTCTTCCTTATTTCGTTATTTTTGGTTAACGCTTTTCTCTCTTTTCCTCTAACAGGCGTTACTGATGAAGAAGCTATTGCCGCTTCTCTGAAGACCTTTCATGAGGAGGAACGTGCCAGGGTGTCTGTCGGCCTTAGTAAGTTTCGACTTCATCGAATTTTTTCATTTTTCTTGCGTTATGGTCGATCTAACCTTTCCATCTAATTGTAGGGACCTCAATGCCGCTTCCTCCTAGCGACGCAGATGTTCCGCCGGCGGCCGATGTTCCTGTTCCCTCTGGGACACTGCAGGGGGCTCGCCTTGAAAAGCCGATGAGAGATGCCCTAAAGGCTTTGGAGGCTTCCCTGAATGAAGATGATGATGCTTTGAGGGAGGCGTCACAGAGGTCCCTCATAACCGCTCGGGAGGAGAGGAAGCGGTTGAGGCGTGAGGCGAAGGCACGCAGGGCTGCCCTGGCCATGGGAGCGGGACCCAGCACCGCCCCTCGCGCTGATACTCCCTCTGAAGAGGCCCCTGTCACCCTGTCTATCGCCCGTAGAGAGGTGGCGCGAGCAGTTCGGAGCGCAAACGGCAAATCCGCTTCAGGTAACATTTCTCTCAGAGTTTTTGTTATAAAGGTTTTAATGTCATTGGTCCTTATATCTCTTATCTTTATAGGGCCAAGTCTGATCGAGGGAGAGGCGGAAGCCGTTGACCCGAGGAGAACGGAGGAGGCGACGCCTGTCGAACTCGAGCCGACAGTAAGTAACATTGTTGAGGCCACGGAGCCTGGGGTGGAGGTCGAGGGGCCTACCACTGAGAAGGTCATTGATGCCGAACCTGAAGTGGGGGCAGATGATATGATCATTATAGCTGAGTCCAGGGTGGTGGTGAGTGAAGCGCTCGAGGTCGGCGATCCCCTGGCGATGGCGGACGATACGACCGCCATTATTGAACCTGAGAAAGTAGTGGGTGAGGCGGCCGTGATTCCCGAGGACGAACCAAACGCTCCTTCTCTGGAATCTGGCAATACTCCAGTCATAGCCCTCCCCGTCTACGGTCCTCCGCCGTCCCCAGGTCTGGCTAGCACGATGACGGTCCCCATCGAATCGGGTGACGAGGCTACGGGTGGTGGTCTCATGTCGGTAGAGGAGGGAGTTGCCTCTGTTTCCGCCGGGAGCTCCTCAGGTAAACCCTAAGTGGCTACTTTTCTTTACTTTACAACCTTTTCTGACAAGTTCGCCTTTTCGTAATGTAGGTGCAGCTAGTGCCGATGCCCCACCACTCGAGGGGACGCCTTCGATGACCGCTTTGGCGGTGGTCACCTCTCAACCTTCTCTCATACCCCCAAAGATGTTGGAAGGTATATGCTTACGCTTTATTAATCTTGTTTTCTAGATATTTAATTCGCGTACTAAAGTCATCCTGTTGTGTTCTCAGGAGCGCTTTTTGATCATGTTCATCAGATGTTGCTCCCATATTTCTCCTTCCCATCTGAGCTTGCTTCTTCCCCTGGTGGCGTCGGTAAGTATAATTTCTGTCAACATTTTTCCTTTTTCTCTTTTCCCCTTTTTTTTTTATTGATGGAATTGTCTCTAAACTTTTTTTTTATCTCAACTGCAGTGCTACAGATTGAAGAAGGGGATAAAAGCTCAGCTGTACCACCAGCCCTTCCGACTTTGCCACCTGTCTTAACTGGTATAAAGACCATCGTATTGGTAACTTTCCTCTCTCTATTTTCTGTACTGTTATCTGATCGCATCCCGTCTCTTTCAGCTGCCGCTCTGGCTTCGGCGTCCTTCGAACCTCGCGTCACAATGCCGGCGGGTCCTTACCTGAGGAGTCTGTCTTCAAAGGGCGCTGCAAATAGTCTGCGCATGTTAAGTGATTATGTCGAGGAACTCGATGTTGAAGCTCCTACATCTGCCGCGGACTTCGCTCTGGTGGTTAACCCGATGCTAGCAGTACTCGTGAACTTCCATAATGAGAGCACCATTACATCCTGGGTTAACCATTGTAAGGAGATCGAGGGTTGCCTATTCCAATTGGAATCGTTGCGTCCCACTCCTGAGACTGTGGCTGCCAATATTCAAAGGACTGCGTGGATCGAGCAGAGCGCTTCTTATTTCCGCCATCTCGAACAAGAGGTTATTTCAAGGCGCAAAGAGCGTGATGATGTTTCGAGTAGGTCTGCTCAACTGCATGCTCGAGTGGAGGCCAACGCTGCACGGCTGAAGGTTATCTTTGAGGGCCTCCTGCAATGTCTCTCCGAAGGATTATCATTGAGGCATAACCTTCACGTTGTCGAGCGAGCTTCAGCCAGCCAGGAAGCAGCCCAGAAGGCGGTAGAGGAGCAACTTTCATCTTCCTTGCGACAACGGGCTCAGGTGGAGGCGGAGGTGGCCGCGGCTGTCACCCGAGAGGGAGCGCTGAAGGGAGTGCGAGCACAGCTTGTGAATTTACTAAAGGCGCTTCCTCCTCAGTAGCTATCCATTTTTGTATCAGTCATACTTATAGATTAAAGAATGTATATGTATGTTTTTTTTTTATCCTTTGACATAATGTATCCTGTATTTGATCAAGTTTATGAATAAAAGATACACCTTTTTGTAATGTCTTGTGTCACTTCTCCGTCTTTCTTTTCTTTTATAATCAGTACGCCACCTCGATAACCATAATTGACGGACAATTGGGACGAGTCTCCCGACCTTCTTAAGAAATAACGATGGCTTAGGCCGCAGGTTCAGATCTGCTGCCCAAGACTTTTCAACTCTATAAGCCGTGAGGGTCTCATAGAGACTTTTCTCCCTACGGATCGAGAGGATCTCGCAGGTGAATTTTCTCCTTAGGAATCGTGAGGATTCCTAAGTGTGGTTTCCTCTCATAAGTCGGAAGGATCCTATAAGAGAATTTCTCCCTTTTACGAGTCGAGAGGGCTCGTAAGTGGTTGTTTCCCTCTTTGTCGAGAATCGACTTCAGAGAGTGAGATCCGTGAATAGTATGCAAGAGACCATTTAGGATTGACTTGCAGGGTCCCATTTTTTAGGAAGCAAGTTTTTGAATCCTTACTGCCCGAGATGTGAGTCAAAGAAACTCTCGTCACGGAGTGTTTGTATCCGTGAGTTGGGAAGTTTTGCGAGGGATTATTTGTTTCCCAAGCGCCAAGGATTATTTGTGTCCTTAGTGTTTGAAACGAGTCGATGGTTCCCATGGAGGCACTGGTGGCTCTGCGAGTCGACGCGGATCAGAAGGCTCTCGTCAAGGAGTGTTTGTATCCGTGAGTTGAGAAATTTGCCGGGATTATTTGTTTCCCGAGCGCCAAGGATTATTTGTGTCCTTGGGGTTTGAAACGAGTCGAGGGTTCCTACGGAGGCACTGGTGGCTCTGCGGGTCGACGCGGATCAGAAGGCTCTCGTCAAGGAGTGTTTGTATCCGTGAGTTGAGGAATTTGCTGGGATTATTTGTTTCCCGAGCGCCAAGGATTATTTGTGTCCTTGGGGTTTGAAACGAGTCGATGGTTCCCATGGAGGCACTGGTGGCTCTGCGGGTCGACGCGGATCAGGAGGCTCTCGTCAAGGAGTGTTTGTATCCGTGAGTTGAGGAATTTGCTGGGATTATTTGTTTTCCGAGCGCCAAGGATTATTTGTGTCCTTGGGGTTTGAAACGAGTCGAGGGTTCCTACGGAGGCACTGGTGGCTCTGCGGGTCGACGCGGATCAGAAGGCTCTCGTCAAGGAGTGTTTGTATCCGTGAGTCGAGGAATTTGCTGGGATTATTTGTTTCCCGAGCGCCAAGGATTATTTGTGTCCTTGGGGTTTGAAACGAGTCGATGGTTCCCATGGAGGCACTGGTGGCTCTGCGGGTCGACGCGGATCAGGAGGCTCTCGTCAAGGAGTGTTTGTATCCGTGAGTTGAGGAATTTTCGTTGGAGTCATTGGCTTCTTCGGTTGAAGTGAGCTGTTGAGGCTTGGTTTCGTCGTTTGACGGAATCCGCTGGGGAGGCATGGTTCCTTATTTGTTTTACGCCCTTGGATTGTATACAGGGATCGATATGATCTTAACTGTAGGGCCGAAATTTTATCCTTTCTTCTTTTTATTTTATCTTATTTCCGCGATGCTCTATCATTTCAGCTTTTATATCGCGAAGGTCGCGATTGCCCAATCATTTCGGCTATTTTTCACGGTGCCCAATCATTTCGGCTATTTATTATTTTATTATTTTTTTTTACTCGTTGATCTTTATTACGAGCTGCTCGATCATTTCGGCTATTTTGCATGCATACATTTTACTTGCTGCTTTTTATTGCAAGTTGCCCTATCATTTCGGCTATTTCGTATGCGTGAGCGGTCTACTGGCTTTCGCCGTCAACCTGAAATTGGACACCGATTTCGGCATCAGCACCGCTGCAACTGGGATATTACCAGGAGCGAATCATCATTTGCCTCTATCGTTGTTGAACAAAGGAGGCTTAGCGGCCGGGGTTAAGGTCCCGTCGGCTAAGGCTTTTGACTTCATGAGCCGTAAGGGTCTCGTGAAGGTATTTCTCCCTACAAGTCGTGGGGACCTTGTAAATGTATTTTCTCCTAAGGCACCGTGAGGGTTCCTAAGTGTTTTGTTCTTCTGTAAGTCGTAAGGATCCTACAGGAAGGTTTTCTCCTCATAAATCGAGGGGATTTATAAGGGTTGTTTACCATACGAACGTATTCCCAGTCATGGATGGACCTTGGTTAGGGAAACGTTTATTCGCGCCCGTGGATTGTATACGAGGGTCAGTATTGAGCCGCTTGTAGGGCAATATTGGAAGTTTGTGGGGGTTTGCTTAAGCACAGGTTTAGGTCTCTGTAACTTAAGACTTTCAAATCTTATGAGCCGTGAGGGTCCCATAAGAGAGTTCTCCTTACGAGTCGTGAGGATCTCGCAAATGTATTTTCTCCTTAGGAATCGTGGGGATTCCTAAGTGTGTTGCTCCCTTGTGAGTCGTAAGGATCTCACGCGGGGGTTTTCTCCTTATAAGGTCGAGAGGACCCTAAAAGTGTTTTCAACGAGGTTGCGCCCTTTCAGGTTTTCACAAACACTCGCCGGTAGTCCTGCTGTTTTTACTCACGGAGCCCTTTCGGGTTTTCATCCGTGCCCATTTTGCTTATGGACTTACCGCTTTTTTTTTTTTTTTTTTTTTTTTTTTTAATCTTCTGTGGTAGTAGTTTAAAGACGTTTCGGTCTGTTATTAGTTTAAGGACATTTCGGTCCAACGTTAAAGGGCTGGCTACTGCTTATAAGCTCGGGCTTAGGAAGACAGCGAGCGGACATAGTCGTCGTCATCTGCCATTGACCTAGGCTGTGACCCATTAAGCGTAGTATTTCTTTAAGAAGCGACCGTTTATTGGTCTGAAGGGTCTTTCACCGTGCATGTCCATGAGTAGATAAGCCCCACCCTGGTAGACCTTATCGATGATGTACGGTCCTTCATAGTTTGGCTCAAACTTTCCCCGCTTGGCGCGATTGGGGATCATGGGCCTTTTGACCACTAGCACGAGTTCGCCTTGATGGAACGTCCTCGGTCGGGTTAACTTTTCGTATGATCGCGTCATCTTTGCTTTATAAGCCTCTAGGTTTTGTTGCGCTATGAGCCGTGTTCCTTCAAGGGCGTCAAGCTCCTCAAGCCGGAGGTGTGCGTTTTCTCCATCCGTCAGCTCGTAGTGAACTGCCACTCGCAAAGAGGGTAATTCTATTTCGAGAGGGAGTATTGCTTCCGTCCCAAACACCAACGCGTATGGCGTTGTTTTTGTGGCTGTCTTGAACGTAGTTCGATACGCCCAAAGAGCTTCTTGCAGCCTCTCGTGCCAGTCTTTTTTATTTCGGGATACTGTTTTCTTTATGATCTTCGTCAAGGTCTTGTTGAAGGCCTCAGCTAGACCGTTAGCTCGCGGATTATAAACTGATGAATATCTCCAGTCTATATTGTGCTGCTGTGCGAAACGGCTAATCTTATGACTTCGGTAGGCTGGCCCATTGTCAGAGATGATCCTTCTCGGGGTTCCGAACCGGTATATGACGTGCGTTTTGAAGAAATGGAGAATGTTCTCCGTCTTCACTTCCCTCAACGGTACCGCCTCCGCCCATTTGGAGAAGTAATCAGTCGTCGCCAAGATGAAACGATGTCCTTTTGACGATGCTGGTTCGATGGGACCGACTATGTCAGTTCCCCACATTTCGAACGGCCAACTAGCCACTGTTGGGTGCAGTGGATTAGGATGTTGATGGATAAAGTCCCCATGAATTTGGCATGAGTGACATTGTCTGGCGTATTCCAGGCAATCCTGCATCATCGTAGGCCAGTAGTAGCCCATCCGCTTTATCTTTAATTTCATTTTAGGGCCTGCTTGGTGGGAACCACAGAGTCCGTCGTGAACCTCTTGGACGACCCTTCTCGCCTCGTCAGGTCCTAAGCATCTTAGCCACAGAGAGTCGAATGACCTTTTATACAAAGTATCATTGACGAAGGCGAAAGACAGAGCCCGTTTCGTGAGCTGATGTCTTGTGGACGCTTCTTCAGGTATTCGGTGGAACTTGAAGTAATCTATGAAGACTTCTCTCCAGTCCTCGGTATTTTCCCTGTCTTTTGTTTGCAGGGTTGTCTCCTCTTCCGCTTCTTTTTCTTCAGACGATTTTGGAGATATTTCTGTTGGGGCGAGCACTCGACGGCTTTGTACTATGATTTTAACGTCGTCGAGGTTCTCGTCAGCCAGTTCTTTAGCAAGTTTGGCTAGTGCGTCTGCTTTGCTGTTTTCCGCACGCGGTATGCTTTCCAACGTGTAGGAGGGAATTTGGGTTAGCAGTTGCTGCACTTTTTCACCGTATTTTATTAATTCCGGTTTACATGTTTGGTAATCGCCGTTCACTTGACTGACGACCAATTGGGAGTCCCCATATATGAGGAGGCTCTCAATTCCCATATCGATGGCGATCTCGAGGCCTGCTATCAGAGCCTCATATTCAGCTTCATTATTCGTTCTCGGTTCTGTCAAGGAGAAGGCGAAGCGCATTATCCCTCCTTGTGGAGTCACGAAGATGAGTCCCACCCCCGATTTGATCATTGGTGTACTTTGTTTGTGCTTTTTCATGGAAGACGCTCCATCGAAATACAGCTCCCAACGGCTATCACCACTATCGATTGTGTCAAACGCATATTTGTCTGGCAAATCGCAATTTAAAGGAGAGTCGGCAGGTATGGGATGCTCAGCAAGGAAGTCGGCGATGGCCTGGCCTTTTACTGCCTTGAGAGGTTGATATGTTATCGAAAATTCCATCAAGAGCAGGGCCCATTTAGCGAGTCGCCCTGTCAATATGGCTTTTGACATTAAATATTTGAGAGGGTCCACTTTTGAAATCAGACGGACCTCGTGCGCCAACGCATAGTGCCTAAGCTTTGTTAGTGCGAAGATCAACGCCAGGCAGTGTTTTTCAATGGGAGAGTAATTGCTTTCTGCCCCCAGCAGAACTCGACTTAGGTAGTAGAGTGCTCTTTCTTTCCCTTGGTCATTCTCTTGTGCCCATAATGCGCCTAAGGAACCTTCGAGGGCGGTTGTATAAAGAATGAGAGGCTTCCCTTTAACCGGGGCAGCCAGCACGGGTGGGTTCTGCAAGTATTGCTTGATCTCATCCAGTGCGCCTTGACATTTTTGATCCCAAACGAATGGGGTTCCTTTCTTCATCAGGTGACTATAGGGACGGCACTTTCCTGAAAGGTTGGCTATAAATCGCCGTATGTATGCGAGTTTCCCTTGGAGAGACCGAAGTTGCTTGAGAGTTCTCGGCGGAGGCATTTCCATGATCGCTTTAATCTTTGAAGGATCTATTTCAATACCTCGATGCCGAACAACGAATCCCAGGAATTTGCCCGAGGAAACCCCGAACGCACATTTAAGAGGATTCATCTTCAAGTTGTACTGCCGAAGACGTTGAAACACGGTCTTCAGATGCTCAAGATGTTCGTCGTATGATTTGCTCTTGACCACGAGATCGTCGATGTAGCATTCGACGATTTCGTGTATAAGGTCGTCGAAAATCCTTGTCATGGCCCTCTGATAAGTAGCACCGGCGTTCTTCAAACCAAAGGGCATCACCTTATAACAAAATATACCAAGGGGAGTCCTGAAGGCTGTGTGCTTCTGATCTTCAGGATGCATTTTTATTTGATTATATCCCGACGAGCCGTCCATGAAGGAGAAAACCTCATGAGTGGATGTATTGTCTATCATCAGCTCGGTAACTGGTACTGGGAAATCATCTTTCGGGCAAGCTTTATTAAGATCCCGGAAGTCTACGCATATGCGCACTGTCCCATTTTTCTTCATCACTGGGACGATGTTGGCGATCCATTCAGGGTATTGAACCTCCTGGATAAAGCCAGAGTCTATCAGCTTTTTGACTTCGGCGTTGATGCTCATCTCAAGCTCGAGTCGCATTCTTCTTGGCGCTTGTTTGACTGGCTTGATGTCCGGGGATATCGCCAATTTGTGTACGGCAATTTCTGGATCTAGTCCCGGCATTTCGGAATAGTTCCACGCGAAGCAATCTTTGTGCTGTAGAAGCACATCCTTTAACGAGGCCACCCTTTCTTCAGATAGCATCTCGCTGATGAACGTCGGTCGCGGGTCATTTGCCGTCCCCAACTCAATTTTCTTAAGATTGTCTGCGGTGGTATGGATTCCGTCCTCCAGTTCTTTCGGAGCTGGGGGAAATTCTGAGATCACCTCGTCGCTGCCGCTTTCAAAGCACCAAGGGAGGTTGTTCATATCCTCGGACCCTTCTTTTAATATTGTTATCACATGGCAGGTGCGAGTTTCCTGCTGATCCCAATGCGAGGTTGGTCTTATTGTTGTGTTTTTGGGTTCGTGCTTTTGCGGCGGCGCTACCTTCCAACTGTCAGACAATGCGAACTTGCCAAGCTGATATTGATCCTCCGCCCAATTCTTAAAGGTGAAGCAATCTTCGAGCGGATGCCCTATTACTCGATGGTAAAAGCAATATTTTGGGTTGGAGACTTCGCCCGCCTGCTCAGGATGTTTAGACTCTGGCAGAGTAAGCATTTGATGTTTCAGAGCAAGCTCAAGTATTTTCCTTGTTTTGTTCTGAGGAAATGAGTATGTTCGACCCATTTTCTTCATGATGGCTTGGTCAATAACGCTCGACTCTCGGATGCGTGGCTTCTTAGCTTTGCTTTGTGGTTGTTGAGCGCTCCTCTTGCCTTTCAACTTATTTTTGCTTTCGAGTCGAATCTTCTTCATAGCAGGTTGACAAGGGGCGGCATCTTCGTCTTTCATCGCTTGCTGAAGGAGGCGCCGTGTCTTGGCTTTCTCATAGATTGCCATTTCACGATCGTGATCATCTCGGGCTTCCCGACTGGCATCCCTTGTAGGTTTGCTCATTTGGCCTTCAGACGATGGGTTAGGAGGTCTCGCATCGGGAACTTTTGCTGATTCAGGATTAGCGTTTTCCCATTGAGCGTCCGCTTCTTCATCAAAGTCATACATGGCATAACAGCTATTTATTGGTTCCCGCGTCTTTGAGCGAACATATCCGAGCCCTTTTGTTTCTGTTCTCCCGTTAGGCAGTTTGCACTGAGTCCCGGGAACGTTCCAGACCTTATCATAGAATTTGGCTTTTCTAGCGGTCTGTGTGAAGGACATCCCTTGGCGTTTCAGCAGTTTCTTTAAGCCTTGGGTATAATATCTGGGAAGACGGATAGGTCGGAGCCTGTCGAGCGTGGGATCCGCGCCGTGCCAAATTTCTTTTTCCACCTTGTTTTCTTCAGACCGGTAGAATAGGATTGCCTTCTCACCTTTTCGTCCGGGAGGGATATAGAATGTCCGCAATTCTTCCACGCTGTTGATGTCGAATGCATCCAGTTCTTTGTAATGTTCAAGCGGCACCATGGTTATCTGCAGACTTTGCTCTTCATCAGCGGAAATTCGTATCGAAGGCCGAGCAGGGAATACAGCATGAACTTCATCCTCTGAATCACTGCCGAAGATTAATGAAGGAACGGATGGTCCCGGTCTGGTGGACTGGGACAGACCTGAATGAATTATCTCCTCCTCCTCTTCGGTGTCACTGCCGAAGACAGGGATGGTGGCGTTAGTTTTGTTCTCCGGTTTGTGACACCTTTCCGTGTCTTCGAAACTCGGCAAGAAGTATTTAGCATCTTCATATTTGCGAACTTCGTTTACGGAAAACGGATTCAACTCTCCTGCGACAGTGTACTCGAGGCCATCCCTAGAATACTTCATGCATTGATGCTGTGTAGAAGGGATGATATTGTATTCGTGTAGCCATGGTCGGCCGAGCAGAGCATTGTAGCATGTCTTGGCATCTATAACATGGAACTTGATGTCTGTAACGAGCAACCCGAAGCGTAGCGTCAATATCACAGATCCGAGAGTCTTTGAGGATTGAGAGTCGAAACCGGAGATAGTGATCTTGTCTCGGGCGAGGTGTTGGACACTCATGCAAATCTCCTTTAACACTCGTATATTGAGTAAATTGACAGACGATCCGTTATCAACCAAGATTTTGCCTATCTTTATGTCATGGCAGTATCCTGAGACATAAAGGGGGCGATTATGTTCACACGTCCCGAGGAGAAGGTCTTCATCACCAAAGGCAACGTCGGCTGTGTGCACCTCTTCCAATTCGTCTTTCATCTTTTCTTCGGCTAAGAAGGCTTGAAACTGGTCCGGATCTTGTAGCGCCTTAATCAAAGAGTCTCTTGCCTCCTTTGATAGTAGCAGGGCATCAAGGATGCTGAGCTGAGAGGGCAGTTTCCTCAGATGTGCCAGGACGTTGTAGTCCACCTTACTTCTCTTCGGCGGGTTTTTGGCGTTCAGCTCTTCCAGAACTTGGTCATCTAAAACGATGTCTTCAGAGACCTTTTCTTTTCCCTTATCTCTTCTATTCGAGGGTCCGAAGTCCTTTTCAGGCAGTGTCCGATTCCGCAGCCGGATATTTTCGCAAACTACTGGCTCCTCTTCTTTTCCCGAAGTCGACTCTTTAAAGAGAGGGGCAATCTCTAGCTCCTCATCAGAGTCGCTCCCAAATGTGGGCACTTGGGATGTGGTGGTGTTAACCATGTGACAGTTGCCGGTAGTTCTTTCAAACTCCTTGGTCGTGCTACTTTGCTCCCGACGCATTTTACGCTTTTCCCGTTTAAAGCGTTGCCGATTGGCGACGTATCCTTGCCACCATCCATTAAAAGCTTTGCAATCTTGGGTGGAATGCGAGACCTTCTGATGATATAAGCAATAAGAGGGGTGCATTTCTACCATGCCAGTAACTTTTTCCTCAGAGGGTGGCAGCTTCATGCCCATCGATATGGCTTTGGCAAATTTCTTTTTCATCTTGAATTGGCCTTTGTCAGCGGTGAAGGCATTTTTCTCTAGCGGGATCATCTGAGCTTCTTCCTCAAGCCGCTGGCGCTTGGCCGTTTCGAATATAATCATCTCGCGTTCTTGATCAGCCTTACTTTTCAATCGAGCTTCGTTAAGAAACGCGTCAATCATTTCTATTGATAATTCTGAGACCCTTGACTCAGTACTTGCCCCCGGCTTTTTAGTGCCAGAAGTCCCTTCGTCGCTCGTGGTCGAACGAGAGATCGTACGGCAGCTTGCCACATACTCCTCAGATTCATCCGATGAACTTCCCTCCTCATCTTCTTTTTGAAAGACGTGATCGAGGAAATCTTGGAGCGTAATGGGGATCCGAGCCTTTTGGTTATATTCATCCAGCGCGTCGATTTGCTTTTGTAAGTCCGTGCGCTTGTCGCCAGGCTTCACGGGCTTCTTAGATTTCTTCTTCTTCTTTTTCGAAGATTTTGACGGCTGGTTACGAACGCTTGAACTACCACCCTCGGCCTTCGGAGTCGGACGTGGTTTCAACATCCCTTCTATAACCTGCGGCTCCAAGGGGTTCTTCCACTTGACCGCTGGACAGGTCTGAAGATCATTTAGCATTCTCCTCGTTTTGGCTGATAATACAACCCCCCAGGGAGCTTCTTCAATGACGGAGCATGTTGCCCCCGGCGTATTCGTCCCCTTATAGGTATGGGGCTGCGGAGGGTTCACCTTCCATTTGTCAGATAGCGCAAACTTGCCCTGACGGTACTGGTTTTCAAGCCAGTTTTTGAAGACGTAACAGTCTTCGATTGGATGTCCCAGTACTCTATGATAAGGACAGTAATTAGGATCGTTGGCGTCACTTGGTTGCGATGGACGTTTTGGATCCGGCAGGTTTATGAGCCTATTGCGCAATGCCAGCTCGAATAGCCTCCTTGTTTTATCACGGGGGAAGGAGTAAGCACGTCCCATCCTGTCTTCAAGGGGTACGTATGGGCGCGTATTACTTGGACGAGCAACCGGCTTCGAGTCAACCGCCTTCGTGTCGCGCAGCGCAGATCGCAGCGCAACTGCGCTAGCGCATCTGCGCTGACACGTGTCGCGCAGCGCAGAGCGCAGCGCAACTGCGCTAGCGCATCTGCGCTGACACGTGTCACTTAGCGCAGAGCGCAGTGCAGCTGAAGCGTTGCTTCCTTTAAACAGAGCTTTGCTCTGATTGGGCGCGCCTTCTTGGGCGCTGCGCGCGGGATTCGAAGCTTTGCTTCAAAGATTTGAATTTTGAATTCAAACAGAGCTTTGCTCTGATTGGGCGAAACATTACTCCTGGGAGAGTTTTGCATATTACAATTAGCCGATCAAAGTACGTGTCTAGAAAGGTGTTAACGGGGTTACGCTCCTGGGAAAACAAGATTTATTTTAATTAGGTCCGTGCGAAAGCACGGGGAACCTCCCTCAAAGTACCGACACTGGCCTGGACGAAAGATTGGCGAACTTGTAGGGTGTAATTAATCCCGGCCAGTCTTACCTTTTAGGGTTTGAAGAAAGATTTGATAAAAACAGTGGGAGCCATCCTGATTAGATAAAATAATAACCAATCTGATCTTGAAAGAGCATACGCTGAGTGTTTTCTTCTCTCTCTCCTGGTAGTGACCATGTCACGCCTTAATCAAGATAACAATATGGATGCATTGACCGAACCTGCTTATTATACCGATCTAGAGAACGTTGGTTCCGCTCCAACTTATAATTGTTATAAGTCTGAGCAGGGAATAGGGGAATATCCGGATTTCCACGCGACCCAATCGAGCAATGGGCATGATGATGCATATTCTTCGGGTGTGTTCGTTTCCGAGAACTATTTCTCAGTATCCTCTACGTCCTAGGTATGAGATACCGGATCAGGATCTCACATATGTAAGAGTTATATGGGTTACAGAAAGGTAGAGAACTGGGATTGGGTGATATGTCTCTAAGTGTTAGAGATGGTGCAATTGTTGCAGCCAAATCAGTTGGCAAATATCACTTTGTATTACCAAATGGTAAATACATTGATTTTGAACAAATGTTATTAGATACCGAACCTGATATACAACATTACATCAGTTTTTTTATTAAGTTAAAGAAGGATATAATTTTGTATTGCAGGATAATGTTGTGAACATTTTCCTTAATCAAGAGTTGATTGGATCAAGCTCGTTATATAATAGCATATACGTTCTAAATCAAACCACAGTTCAAAGTATCTAGAACACACACAAGAGGAGTAGTTCATAAATGAATGAATTCTTCTTGTGGCATTGTAGATTAGGTCATATCAATGCGACACAACTAGCTAGGTTACATAAGGATGAATATTTGAATCCGTTCGAATTTTCATCTTATGATACTTGCCAGTATTGTCTCAAAGGTAAAATGACCAATACTCCGTTTACTGGAAACAGAAAAAGAGTTATTGAACTCTTGGGACAGATACATGCTGATGTATACGGTCCTATGTCTACAAATGCCAAGGTTGGTTCTTTGTACTTCATTACATTCATCGACGATCTCTTAAGATTCGGATATATGTTCCTGTTGAAACACAAATCTGAAACTTTTGAGAAATTCAAGAAATATAAGCTTGAAGTTGAAAACCAGATGGATAGAAGTATTAAGTCTTTCGATGTGATCGAGGAGGAGAATACTTGAACACGGAGTTCCTGGATTATTTAAAAGAGAATAAGATTCTCTCTTAGCTTACTCCTCCGTATACACCACAGCACAACGGTGTATCGGGGCGGAGGTATCGCACCCTATGAGATATAGCGCGCTTTATGATGAGTACTGCTGAGTTACCTGTTTCCTTTTGGGTGTTATGCACTTGAGAAGATGCATACCTATTGAATGGGGTTTCATCCAAATCAGTGTCTACTACTCCATATGAGATATGGAATGGAAAGAGACCATCTCTTAAACGAGTTAAGATATGAGGTTTTCCGGCCTATGTTGAAAAGCAAATTCCAGAAAAACTCATGGCAATGTCAGTTTTGTATAAGTTTGTTGGATATCCCGAACATTTGCGAGGGTATATCTTCTACCACACTGAGGAGCAAAATGTGTTTTGTTTCTCAGCATGCCACCTTTTTAGAAAAGGAATTTCTTATGAAGAAATTAGTGGTCATGAGATAGAACTGGAAGGAGTTCTAGCTGGACAAACTAACAGCTGATGATTTGGTAAAACCAAAAGATTCAATAGTCTCCAACGAGCCTCAGTCTCTCCGCGAATCTGGTAGGGTTCCTCATCCACCTGAGAGATACTACGATTTTCTCGATAACAGTAGGAGCGAGGATTGCATCATGGTAGATGATGACCCAACGAGGTTCAGGCAGGCCATCACGAGTGGGGACTCTGTAAAATGGCCGGATGCTATGCAATCAAAGATGGAATCCATGTATACCAACAAAGTATGACTTTGAATGTTGCACCTGAAGGGGTAAAACACATTGGGAGCAAATAGATCTTGAGAAGATTCTTGGTGTAGATGGAAGAGTTAAGACTTTCAAAGCTAGACTAGTAGAAAAAGGTTTTCATCAATAACCAAGTATGGTTTATTATGAAACTTTTTCTCCAGTGGCTATGCTTAAGTCCATCAGGATTAAAGCACGCATCGTGGAGTTGGAACATCTGTTTTGATATGACAGTCAAAGAGTTTGACTTCATCAAAAAGATAGATGAACTTTGTATATACAAGAAGGTTGTAGAGAGTAAGCTTGTCTTCCTTTTATTGTACGTAGATGTCATACTCTTGATAGGAAATGGTTTCCTATGCTACACTCGGTCAAGCTCCTCTTATCACGAGGATTCTCTATGGAAGATCTGGATGATATCTATTACATCTTATGGATTATGATCTATGGTGATAGATCTAAATAGATGTTGGGAGTGTCCTAAATCCAGGTACATTAACACCATACTAAAGGGGTTTAGTATAGAGGATTCTAAGCGTAGTGGTTCGCCCACTTACTTATGAATCACTCTCTCCAAGAAGATGTCTTCCGAGACTGATTTGGAGAGAGCTCAAGTGCAAGGGATACCCTATGCTTCGGCACTAGGCTCTATCATGTATGCGTTGTTATGTGCCAAACCAGATGTAGCTAACTCATTAGGTGCAGTGATTAGGAATCAATCGAATCTTGGAAAAATCAATGGATGGCTGTGTAGGAAATTCTTAAGTACTTGAGAAGAACTAAAGAAATGTTCTTGTGGTTTGGTAACGGTGAACTTTAGTGGGAGTCCTTTACCAATTCCAGCTCCCAGAGTGATAAGGACGACTGAAAGTCAGTCTCGGGGTTTGTATTTACCCTCAGTAGAGGGACGCTATGTTGGAAGAGTTCCAAGCTATATACCATGGCAAATTAGACGATAAAGGCTGAATACATCGCTACCAACAATGCTGCCAAAGTAGGTGTCTGGACATTTATTGTTCATAAGATGAACATAGTTCCTACCATTGAGCGTCTAATAATTGTTATTGTGACAACAATGGAGTTGTGGCTTTGGCCTAGGAACCCCAGTCCCATCAGCGATCCGGATATATTCTGAGGACAGTATCACCTGATCAGGGAGATGGTTGATCTCCAAGGGATCGAGGTAAGGAGAGTTGATGCGAAAGATAACACGGTGGATCCACTCACAGAGGCCTTTCTCTAGAGAGACTTTTAAGGGGCGTCGAGTATAAGATACTAAAACAAATGGCCTTAGTGCAAGTGGGAGATTGTTAGTTATATGTATGCCCTAGAGGCCATTATTATACATGTGATGTATATTATAGTGGATGCTTGGACATATATAGGGAGGACTTTCTTGTTCGACATGATAGTATGCTATCTGGTTGCTCTTTATCTTAACATATACACTTATTGTCTCTCTATTACATGCTGATAAAGCCCTAAGGATGAGTACTTGACTACCAGGATTATGATGCAGATCATACTAGTGGGGCAGAGGTAATCAGAAAGTAAATCCTTTAAATGTTACTAGTCGTGGGAGTATCGAGACGGGGCATCGATATTCCAGAGTAGACTGGCGTATACGCTTCTTGACCCATATGATGGGTGATGGATGATCCTACATCCATTGGTGTTTAACATCAGAGAAGGTATACGGGTGCTCAGTAAAGACTGGGTACACTGGAAGGACTCGCCGAGAACTCCTAGATGGTATTATACCTCACGTCATATAGCAGTTCTCTAGTGACACTGGTACAGGTTAGTCTGTCGATCCGAGATCATCATAGAGTCTTGTGTGATTCCCACTGTGCTTTGATTTCCACCTTACCGCGTTCAAGAGATCGTGCAAAATAGTGGTTTTTGGGTATAGTCCCGAGTCACATGGAAGCAATGAGTGATAGGAAGGGATTTCGTCTCTCCCGGTATTGGGGGTTGATGTTGCGCTATGCTTGATTGGACATAACAGGAAATCTCTGGCCAGGGTTGCTGAGATCTACTGGTAAATGTTATCAGTAGTTTCTTGAACCATTATGAGCCTCACATCGGCATGACTTATCAGGCTATTAGGGTTTGACGTTTTACCACCCTCAGGCTGCGATATGCGACATATCAGACGAAGAGACCGGACTGTACGGTAGTGTTGCTGATTGGATTCACAGGTGTATGAGCAGGCTTGCTTGTTGATCTTCTGATCGCTCAATACCCGGATGGCCATTATGTTTAGCAGACCGCTTGCGGCTTGTGGATGACTGATATGATCACCACCTACTGCCGGCATATTGACGAGTCTTTAGAGTCCTACACAGAGGTTTCCTGGCTCAGGTGAAATGAAGTAGGAGCACATATGTGATATGTGCGGGACCGAGATGAATACGAGTATGTGATACCGTATTCTATTATCACGATATGTGATATCGGTCTGTTATATGTGTATAGCCGAGCTGTCGAATCAAGTGTTGATTCGATAAGTTGATACATATGATATTAGTCGGTTATATGTGATGAAGCCGGATTATTAAATCAAGTGTTGATTTAATAATTTGATGTATAATTATATATGTGATATATTAATTTACATTAACTAATATTAGCTCACTTAAGAATTCTTTTTCTCACATGTGTACACTTAGTATATATGTGATATATATTAATGTATATTCTTTTGTGTCATGCTAGATGATACATACAATATGGGTGTATGAGACTCACACCATGCTTGTGATAATGAGAGGTTTTATTTATTTAAAGTAAATTATAATTAGTTGGAAATTAGCCACATGGTTGATGCTTGTGGAACCATTGACCAAGTCCACTAATTTTGTTTTACTTGAGATATTTATTAACCTAACCATTATTCCAAGCCATGGTTAAGTCTCTGCATGAGTTAGTATGAGATATTATCTAACCCATGATTGTTATTCTCATCACTCGATTTATTCTACACTTGACTTTTTCCATGGTTGCTTTTCTTCATCTCCTTCCTCTAGCTCTCTTGCAATTTGGGAAGTGAAGAAAATGGGTGAGAAAATAATTTCTAAAGTGAGCAAAATTCCTACTTCATCAACCTCTTCTAGACTAGCCATTTAGATTGGGTTGTTTTTTCACTAGTTCATCACTTAGTGAAGAGCTAGTTTGGGTTAGTGTCTCTCGACGTAGATCATCTTCGGCCTCGAATACTTCAAGCAAGCTTGTTCATTTCGCCTTGTGGAGCCTTACTAGAGTCCGGGAGATCACTATTTAGAGCGAAGGGACTACTACACGGAGCTTATGAAGTGAAGGATTGGTCTATATGTTAGTTATATGTATGCCCAAGAGGCTACTACTGTACATACGATGTATATTGTAGTGGATGCTTGGACATATATAGGGAGGACTTTCTTGCTCGACATGATAGTATGCTATCTGGTTGTGCTTTATCTTAACATGTACTCTGATTGTCTCTATGTTACATGTTGATAAATCCCTTAGGATATATACTCGACTACTGGGACTATGATGAGATCATACTAATGGGGCCACGGTAGTCGATGAGTACATCCTATAACTGTTCCTAGTCGAGGGTGTATCGAGACAGGGCATCGATACACCAGAGTAGACTAGCGTATACGTATCTTGACCCATATGATGGGCGATGGATGATCCCATATCCATTGGTGTTTGACGTCAAGGATGGTGTACGGGTGCTCAGTAGAGACTGGGTACACTGGACGGACTCGCCGAGAACTCCCAGATGGTATTATACCTCACGTCAGATGGCAGTTCTCCGGTGACACTGGTACAGAGTAGTCTGTTGACCCGAGATCGTCATAGAGTCCTGTATGATTCCCACTGTGCTTTGATTTCCATCATACCACGTCCAAGAGGGCGTGCAAAAAGGTGGCTTTTGGGTATAGTCCCGAATCACATGGAGGCAATGAGCGATAGGAGGGGATTCGTCTCTCCCGGTATAGGGAGTTGATGTTGCGCTGTGTTCGATTGGCTATAACTGGAAATCCCTGGCCAGGGTTGCTGAGATTTACTGGTAAGTGTTATCAGTAGTTTCTCGAACTGTTATAGACCTCATATCGACACGACTTATCAAGCTACTGGGGTCTGACGTTTACCACCCCTAGGCGAGATATGCGACATATCAGACGACAAGACCGGACTGTACAGGAGTGTTACTGATTGGATTCACAGGAGAATGTACAGGCTTGCTTATTGATCTTCTGAGCGCTCAATACCTGGGTGACTGTTACGTTTAGCTGACCGCTTGCAGCTTGTGGGTGTTTGATATGATCATCACCTACTGCCGGCGTATTGACGATTCTTTAGAGTCCTACACAGAGGTTTCTTGACTCAGGCAAAACGGAGTAGGGGCACATATGTGATATGTACGGGACCGAGGATAATGCGATATGAGATACCGTATTCTATTCTCGCAATATTTGATATCAGCCGGGTCATCGAATCAAGTGTTGATTTGATGAATCGGTAAATGATATATTAGTCGGTTATATGCGATATAGCCGGATTGTCGGATCAAGTGTTGATTCGATAATTTAATGTATAATAATATATATGATATATTAAATTACATTAACTAATATTAGCTCACTAAAAGATTCTTTTTCTCACTCGGGTAATACATTGATATATATGCGATATATGTTAATTGTATTATTTTATTTTGTTACAATAAATATTATATATGTGATATATAATATTGTAACATGATATGATTACTAATGCAACATGTTTAGTGGAGATTAAACAAGATTAGGGTTTGATTTGGATTAGTTCATTCATGAACCTTCTAGAAAGTTTCTTTTTGTTTTTGCAAAGATATTTTCAAGTGACTCATTCTTAACCCAACCCAAACCCTTACCCTTGGTTAATTCTCTACAAGGGTTAGTCTAGTCATGGTTAACCATGGTTGCATTATTAATCATTATCTTCTTTTCATTATTCATCACAAATGATTGTCCTTCTTCTTCTTCCTTCTTTTTTTCATGAAAAAGTTTTCTTGCTTTGATTTTGTGATGAAAAATGAGTGAGAATAAGAAAACAAATGAGAGCAAAAATCCTACTTCATCATCCTCATCTACCCTTGCCATTTAGATGAGGGTGTTCACTTCATTTTGTGAGTGAGAGCTTGTGTTAACGAAACTTCAAGGTAGATCATCTTCGTTATCGAAGATCGGAAGTAAGCTTGCACCTTTCTCTTCGTGGAGCCTCTCGAGAGTCTGGAACACGATGATCGCAGCGAAGGGACTTCAATACGGAGCTTAAGAAGTGAAGGACCGGATCTACAAAGGTTGTAATCCCTTTCACTTAGTGTTAAAGTGTTTAACATGTTTGTTTTCGCCTAATCTCTAGTTTAAAGATCCGGCTTTAGGTTGTTCGGCATGGCTAAATTTTATATCGGGCATGGTTGATGCCTCGTAGACCCTTGTGCATGTGCCTAGCAACCCTACAGTATAAACGTTGTATTTCTTGTTCACTTAGATGTAAAGATATTTACATACTATTTTCGTCTAATTTTCTAGTTAAGATTCTAGGTTAGGATTCTTTAGCGCGCCAATTTTTTAAAAATGGCATGGTCGATGCCTCCTAAAACCCAGCGGCGACCCTAGAGAACCCTGCAACATAAGTAAAGGTTAATCTGTTGACTTGCCATTGCTACTTCGTCTCGAGTGTGTTCCCGCTGCATTTAGATTACTACCCTACCACGGCTCAAAAGAGTCATGCAAACGGGTACTAGTTGGGTGTACTCCCGAAGCACTTGGAGGCAGTAGCAGTCAGATAGGATTCGTCTCTCCGGGTATTTGGGGTTGATATAGCACAGTGTTCGGAAAGCCATTACACAAAGTCCCTAGCCAGGGCAGTCGAGAAATACTGTAGGAACTCCAGTAGTTTCTCAGGGTGTATTGGGCTCTCCTCCGGCATGACTTATTGGGTTGTTAGGGGTCTAACGTTTACCATCCCCCTAGGCCAGATATGCAAGTATCTTAGACGAATTGACCGGACTGTACGGAGATTGTCACAGACATGCTTAGTAAGAGTTCGGATGAGTTTGCTCATCGACCTTCTTATCGACAGATACCTGGGTAGCCGATACGTGCATCTAGTACCGCTGACATGCTTGTAGTTAAACCCACTACCAGCGTACTGTCTGTAAGTGCACGGCAGCGCCCCGGCCGTCTGTACGAGGCCAAAATGCGGAATCAAAACTTTTCTTTAACTTTAGAACCGGCGCTACCGCGGACTTTTAAACCCGGATCGGGCCATTAACCTACTCCTAGCAAACTAGAAAAGGGGTAGAGAGATATACCGAGCGATCCGTGTCCTTCGGTCTTCTCGTCATCGTCCCGATCTCTCCGCGGAATCTCCGGTCTTCAACTCCTCGCCGGAAGGGCACCACATCGCCGGGTTCTTTTACGGGCTCCCACCTCTGGACCAAGGCAACTCGGACACGAAGTTGGCGAGTCGACGTGTCCAAGAATGTTGTAGGATAGTGTAGAACTATATGTCTCATGGGGTTTATTGTAGTTGCTATTTTGATGTGGAGGAAAAATGAGAATGTGGAATGAGCTTGAGGATTTTTCTTTTTCAATGGAATGAATCCAAAATCCTCACACCAAAAACCAACTCCTCCCTCAATAGTGGCCGGCCTCTCTTTTGTCAAGGGGAGAGAGAGAAAAGTCAAGGGGGGAAGCAATAATGCAAGAGTGGATAAAGAGAGTGATGATGAGAAAAAATTGATCACAACCATGTCTCCACTCCATCAACCATCTCATCACCAAAGTCAAGCAATGATTAACCAAGGAAGTCAAAAGATGGTGGAACCATCATGAAGCAACAATAAACAAAGACCGCCCTCCACAATGCTAATTTGCATATTTGCAAATAAGCCCTCCTCCACCAATTTTCAGCCAAGGAAAGAAACAAAGGAAAATGGCCGAAACGGAATGCAAACTGGCAACTTCATAAAACTGATCCCGTAATAAATTACAGGAAAACCCCGCGACTGTATATACATACCCACATTTGTATTCCGACCGAATACAAATGCAATGAGACAAAATCTATACTGTACAATACTAGGATCCGGCTTAAACCAAAGCCCGCTAGTATTATCTGTCCGATCATGATCCGTGCAATACCGCACGTATATGATCGAACCCTGCCATATCTCCATACGGCCTCTACAGCGTTTCGCCCGAAACTTGAGAAACGGTCTGTGGGGGACTCTAAAGACTCGTCAACACATTGGCAGTGGATTTAACCACTAACACGTTAGAGGTATTAGCCATACGTAACGGGCTACCAGGTATTGACCAAAAGGAACGTCGATGAGCGAACTCATCCTGACACCCTACTGAGCCTGTCAGTGACAATATCCGTACAGTCCGGTCCATTCGTCTATGGGCATCTCATGGTGGGCCTAGGGGTTGGTAAAAGTCAGACCCCTAAAAACGGTACAAGTCGTGTCGAAGTGTAGCCCAGAACACCCTGAGATACTACTGGAATACCTACCAGTAAATCTCCTGCCTTGGCCAAGGACTTCGTGTAATGGCTCTCCTAGACACAGCGCGACCTCACCCCCAATACCGAGAGAGACGAACCCCTGCAGATCCGCTCACTGCCTCCATGTAGCTCGGGACTATACCCAACTAAAACCTGTTTGCACGACTCCTTTGAGCCGTGGTAGGGTAGTAATCAAAGTACAGTGGGAACTCACACGAGACAAATGACGATCTCAGGTCGATGAACTAATCTGTACACATGTCACCAGGGAACTGCTATCTGACGTCTGGTATAAGACCAACTAGCATGTTCCCGGCGAGTCCTGTCCGGTGTACTCATAACCCAATGAGCACCTGTATACATCTTAGGTGAACCAGCTGACACCATTGGCTTGTGAGACCGGCCACCGCCCCTCGTCGGGGTCTCGACTGTATACACTAGTCTACTCTAGAGTATCGATGCCCTGTCTCGAAACTCCCACAACTAGGGACCTTTTAAGGATGTGCTTATAGACCCCAGCTCCCACGTATATGATCGCCATCATACTGCTGGTAGTCAAGCAAGAATTCTAAGGGCTCTATCAACACGCAATAATGGCCTGTAAGGTCACCTAAAGCAGTACACGATGATAAAAATAAACCAGATAGCATACTATCATCTTGAGTAAGACTGTTCTAACGGTATAGGTCCTCCCTCAATCATTGCAATCACGTGCCTGTGATCCAATAATTGACTCTGAGGACACTATCTCCAACAATCTCCCACTTGCACTCAAGGCTAATTATTGCGATGTCGCATACTCACAGCCCGTGTGAAACCAAACACCCAACTCCTCTACTAATCAGTCTCACAAAACCCGTTTGCGAAACTAATGCGTTCGAGGAATAGCCTCAGTGAGTGGATCCGCCCTAATGTTTCTTTCTATGTCTCTCTTTATCTCAAGTTCGCGGAGAAAGCCATCTCCCGAAATGAGCAATACCTGTCTTAAAGTATGTCTGGATATCTGATGGGACCTAGTTCATAAATGAACTCCAAATCCAAACTTCTCAGACTGTATCGTCAACTGAACTTAATCAGTATCCTGCGTCATGCCTCCCTCAGTATCCACCTGGACCACCTGTCCAAAATACTGCCCCTCGTCAGAGGGAAAACAATAACTCTGACAGCCACTCTGTCATCCAGGTCACCTTGGAAGCCTGGAATGATAACTGTCTCCCGAATGAGGCTGTTGTTATCATATCCCTAGAACATCCACTTATGTTCTAATACTGCTTCCGATCGTTTCTCCAGAATTGGATCAATATCAACTTATTTCATCTACTGCAAAAACAACATCTGGTGTGGTACTTGACATCTCATGATTGACTCAATTGCCTAAGTAAGTGATCTGTCAATCATGCACATCCCTCTCCCCTTTAGTTTATAAGACACCTTCAGAGAGGGTGACTCCATCACCTGCAGGTACACTACCGTGCTAGGAGTCGTTCATTCTAAAAACACCTTTAGAATGCTGTTTAAGTACCCAGATTGGGAAACTACCCAAATCTAGACCTAAAACCATAGATCTAGTAACCAGAATGTCTGATATAATATCCATATCCTTTATAGAGAAACCACTGTGTGACAACCAAAGTATAACCGACCGTAGTATAGGAATTTCACTTCCTACTCTGTGTATGTCATCCAAATACCGGGACATCACACCCTACTACCTTCTTAACAGATCCATCCCCTATTCTGATGAAGTCAAACCTATGACTGTCACATCAGAAATAGATGATCTATCTCCGCTACATCTGCTTTAGTCTCTTAATAGACATAAGCCACTTGTCCACCAATGCTTCCGCTACTCCCACTGACTACGACAACCCTCTGGCAGAATCATATACACGTGCACTTCTGAAGCCAGTTCAGAACGATGCTATACTCATCCTCCTGCCAGGTCTCACAGTCTGGAACAACAGTAATGGCAAGTCTGGGTAAACAAGAACCTCCATGTCACCGTCTTTGAGCATACCGAAGTACCTCTCGAGTGCCTGAGGTTACCCACCATATCTGCGGAGTGGCCAATGGAATGTCAAACTAGATTGAATCTTTAGGTTCTTATCAAATTTTCAGTAATCGTTTGCGGTTCTGGAATCACTTCCAGTTCTACCATACTCCCACTACTGTTTTTTGAAAAAAAATCCATTTTTATTAAAACTGTGGCGAGTTAAGAACAATATCACTATTGATCTTCCAGATGGTAGAAAGTCAGCCCTCGTCATAGCCCGGGTCAACCCACAAACAGCCATTACAGAAACGTGCCTTGAGTAGTCCGGAGTCTGGTTTTAAGCATAAGCCGGATGACTCCCCGTACCTTAACATCGTTAAGATATGAACTGTTCTATATCCAATATAGAAACAGAGGCACTGATTTAATTGAACCAAATTCAAATCATGCAGCTGTCTCCAGAGCATGTCAACTAAATGGAGAGATGCCGATCAGCATTACTCAACTTTGGAGTGCTTCCACTTATGAGTAACCTGAAATAGAAGCATGTTCTCTTAATCATTACTATTAACTGAATACCATACATAAGTATCTACATCTTCGATCACCTTGAAGAATCCCGATACTTGCAATACCTGGTTCTCTACTTTACTCTTATACCTATAACTTCTCAAAACTCAGACCTTATGTTTCTACGAAACACTTGTCTAAGAACTAGAGAAGTCATAAGTAAACCGAATATAGTACGAGGACCAACCCTTCTGTCCTAATGGACACTGGACAACATACAATACTCTGTATAAGTCCCCTGAGTCGAATAACTCAAACCCTGTGCGTCGTAGGTTGAAAACTGTACTTATGGTTAAGAAGAATTACACCGCTGTTTAATACTCCTTACCTAACCATCCACTGATATAGGTAAATTTCATAGGTATAATTTCAAAAAGGTATATCTCACTCTATAAAGTAGACGTAGAGATATATCAATTTTGAAATTGGTGCATAACAGCGGATATTCAAAACCAAATATTTACCGTCCGGCAAACAACCCAGGTGATTTCCTCAAATATCATTGATTACAAAGAATCCCGATATAATGAGGATGATCACCCAATTCCCAATAACTTACTCCCACTCATCATCTGTAAAACCATACAGATGTGAGAATCAAACCTGGTAAATACATACCCTGGAGCAAGTGTCTAATTGGGAAATCAGTTTTCCTTTAACAGTACACAGTGAAACTGAAACATTGAAATGTTTCGTAGGGGTATCCTGGTATTCCTAGTAATGCTTCTTCCATTATCAGATTCACAACTGTAACCGTATATTTCTTTGTCGTCTCTCCAAATCCCTTCATATGTCTTTAGTCATTACCTTCTGTACACCCTCTTAGGCTAAATGGTTTTCTTCCTTCCCTACCGTTCGGCACCAACCTATGGTTTGGAAGAAGACTATCCAATAAGCATAATGGGTGTACTGTCCTAATCGTAGGAGCACTCGCAACCCGAGAGAAGGTAAAGATAAAAGAACCTGAATAAACCTTATTCCTATTTCTCCTGAACCAGAATCCATCCCCGAACTGGAACAAGTTCCTTTCGAGTTCGTATATAACCATACGATGGAGTATCCAATAAACTGTGGATCTTCGTAGTGATACGAAGTGTTCTGGAGAAATACAAAGGTGAAGTGGGAGTAGTAATGAAATACTTGGTTTGGTCGTGAATAGCAGTCGCAATTTACTTTGCCCTCCTTCTAATCCCTTTATTTGTCTTAACTTATTACCTTCTGTACACCACACTTAGGCTAATCGGCTTTCTTCATTCCCTACCGTTCGGCACCAGCCTAAGGTTTGGAAGAAGACTATCCAATAGGCGTAACGGGTGTACTATCCCCTAATCCAAGGAGCTCTCGAAACCTGAGAGAAGGTAAGAGGAAAAGACAACTGAATAATCCTATTCATTTTCTCCAGAACCGGAAACCGTCCTCGAATAAATTCTTTCGAGTTTGTATATAACCATACGATGGTTTTATCCAATGGAAGTGGACGTTCGTAGTAATACGGGGTGTCTTGGAGAAAAGGGTAAAAGTAGGAGTGGCAATGAGGTCTGCAACTCAGAAAATCCAAAAGCCAGTCTTATAAGAAGGTTCGGTTAATTTTGGTCAATGAGTCATAGTCTAGGGTCAGGCCATGGTCGCTGCCAAAGAGAGAGAGAAAAGAAACACTCAGCGTACACTCTAACCTAGATCAGAATGGTTATCACTTTATCCAATCAGGAAACCTCCCATTGTAACGTCAAATTCTCCTCCAAACCTGAAAGAAGAATTAGTCGGGATCACCCGAGGAGTAAACCAACTCATCAGTGGGAATCGGAATCCAACTATCATCGCAAGATAACGTGATAGAATCCACTCACGTTATCACACTCCAGAAGGTATGCGCATATCTGGCAAGTTTCAGTTTCTTTAGAAACTCCCGATGTGATTTTTACCCCATGCTCTTATGACCTTGACTATGGCCAACAAATCATAAGTCACATGTCAAGTTCTACCCGTCATTCTCCAGGTTAATTTGAACCCACCCGTACCTACCCTTGACTTTGGCCAACAAGGAAGTACGACTGTCCCAAACCAACGCATCTATCTATGCTGCATATGAATATCCAATAGCTACCAATCACTGTGCCTTGACTTTGGCCAACAAACACAGCTTGAATACTATTGACTATCCATATGAAATGACGGAGGGCTACGAATGGTTTTTGGCGAAAAACCTTTAACGTAATGAACTTGATATCGTTGAAGGAACCGGATAGCTTTATAAAAATATAGTGACGAAAACCTTTGCTAAAGAGGTCACTCCCGGTGAAGGGATCTCGGCTCTTTCCCCGTAGAATGAGGTGCAGGATATTCCAACTGAATACCATGATGCAAAGCAAAAGTAATCGACTATTGCCCTGACGCAAACTTCTGTCCAAGGGGTCACTCCCGATGAAGGGATCTCGACCCTTACCTCGTCGACTGAGGTGCTGGATATTCATAACCGAATACCACTGTGCAAAACAAAAGAGAACGTCTTTGCAATAACAGCTTTTTGAAAAATGTTCCAACCATATCAGAATAGGTTTGTTTAGCTTGCATTGATCCGAATCAACGCAGTCCCATCAATTGATCACACCAATAAAGAACGAAAATAATGATGTACGTATATGCCATCCGCATTCGCCACGGGGTCCCGTCATCACCCGTTAGGTTACTTAACTAACGACAGAGCGGGGACTGGACTAGCGCGTGTAAGTCGATGTACTACACCCCACGACTTGCGGGGAGGCGGAAAATTGAAAAACGATCTTGTTCTTTACGTAAACATCGACTAACCGAGAATCTTTACTAAACTATAACTAACAAGAAACATAGAAGTTGTTAACTACTATGAGAAGTGATTATACCTAATGAACCATGTCCTTCTCCTTTTTGTTATCCACCTCCTTCTCGGCCTCCTCCACGTAATAGATGATCCACCCGAGAGCTTTACTCCAAGCTTCACCTCTAACTTGAGGTAACTAGGTTTCTTAAAGTGCTAATCTAAGCAACCTAGGTGATATAGAGTTGGGTTATGGATTAATTAGTCTATTCTAATCCTTGGTCTCAATACATGAGTGGTAGGATTAGGGTTTGAAGAGAGAGTGAGCTTGAGGAGAGAAAAGGTGAGCATGAGAATGAGAGGAGATAATGATCTCATTTGAATATATATGAAGCATTATGTTTTATCAAATAAATAAATAAATAATTTAACAACCATGCTTCATTTAATTCATATGAGTGATTCATCTATATGAGTCATTAACCATTTATGATGCATTAATGACATGGATGAATCACACAAATGAGTCACTAATCTCATTTAATGCTTATGCCACCTAAACCCCCAAGTCACCATCCTTCTAGAAGCTTCTCGTGAAATTAAGAGAACGCCCCGCCTATCCGTGAAAACTCGGAAAAACTTTAGACTGTATAAATCCAATAACCCGATACTAGAATCTGGCTTAAACCAAAGCCGGCTAGTAAAAACTGTCCGAATGTCGTACGTGCGTAAACACACATATGCGTCCGAACCCTTGTCGTAAAACCATACGAGCTCTATATCGTTTCGCCTGGAGCAGGGAAACTCTCTATGTGGGACTCTAAAGACTCGACTACTACGCTGGCAGTAGGTTTAACCACAGACCGCAAACGGCACTAGCTGTACGTAACGGTCCCTAGGTAGATGTCGATTAGAAAGCCGATGAGGAAACCCATCCGAACTCCTACTGAGCCTGATGTGACAATCTCCGTACAGTCTGGTCTGTTCGTCTAAGACTATCGCATATCGGGTATAGGGGCGGCAAGCGTCAGTCCCCTAATAGCGGTATAAGTCGTGTCAGAGCGTAGCCCATTACACCCTGAGAAACAACTGGAACCTACCAGTAAATCTCGCTTGCCCTAGCCAGGGACTTTGCGTAATGGCTCTTTGACACAGCGCAATATCAACTCCCAATACCGGGAGAGACGAATCCTGTCTAACCACCACTGCCTCCAAGTGCTCGGGACTGCACCCAACTGCTACCTGTTTGCACGACTCCTTTGAGCCGTGGTAGGGTAGCAATCTAAGAACAGTGGGACACACTCGAGGCGAAGTAGCAGTGTCAAGTCTGCGGACTATGCTGTACTCATGTCACCTGGGAACTGTTAACTGACGACTGGTATAAAACCAACCAACAGTTCCCTGGGAGTCTTGTCCGGTGTACCCGTAACCCAACGAGCACCTGTATACTATCTCCAGTACGACGTACCAACGGCTGTGGGACAGACCATCTCCCCAACTGGGATGAGAAGCGTACACACTAGTTTACTCCAGAGTATCGATGCTCTGTCTCGATAATCCTACGACTAAGGACCTAAAAAAGGATGTGCTTGTAGACTACCTAGCCCCCACTAATGTGACTGCCATCACAACACTGGTAGTCCAGCAAGATCCTAAGAGCTCTATCAATACGTATGCTCACATATTAAGATAGAAAAACCAAGTAGCATACTACCATGTTTAGCAAGACTGTTATATACATGTGAATATCCTAAGCTTCCATTAAGTAATATACAAACTAGTACGATACAATAATGGCCCCTAGGGCATATACACTAATAATCTCCCACTTGCACTAGGGCCATGTACTGGCATATCGAAGACCGATGATCTCGAGTAGCCTCTCGAACTGAATCTGAGGTAGGGCCTTCGTGAATGGATCAGCAATGTTCTCTTCAGTAGAAACTCTCCGAACCTCGATCTCCCGACGATCAATGATCTCCCTGATCAGGTGATACCACCTTAAGATGTGTCTGGACTTCTGATGGGACCTTAGTTCCTTCGTTAAAGCTATAGCTCCATTGTTGTCACAATACAGAGGTATTGGATCAACAATGGTAGGAACCACCTAAAGTTCTGTTAGGAACTTCTTCATCTAGATCGCTTCTTTTACGGCATCGCAAGCAGCAATATACTCCGCTTCCATCGTCGAGTCAGTAACAGTGTCCTGCTTGGAACTCTTCCAGCACACCGCCCCTCCATTGAAGGTAAAGACATAACCTGACATGGACTTGGAATCGTCCTTATCACTCTGGAAGCCGGAATCAGCAAAGGCCTCCATTTTTAGGTCTTTTCCGCCGTAAACCAAGAACATCTCCTTAGTCCTTCTCAGGTACTTGAGAATGTTCTTTACTGCTATCCAATGCTTCTCCCCTGGGTCTGACTGACACCGGCTTACCACGCTCAGTGCGTAAGCTACATCTGGTCTGGTGCACAACATCGCATACATTATAGAGCCTACCGCAGAAGCGTAGGGTATAATAGACATACGTTCCCTTTCCAAATCAGTCTTGGGAGACATCTCTTTGGAGAGGGTGATTCCGTGACAAGCCGGTAGATTACTGCGCTTAGAATCTTCCATACTGAATCTTTTCAGTATAATGTTAATATACCTGGACTGCGAAAGTCCCAACATCCTCTTGGATCTATCACGATAGATCCGGATCCCCAGAATGTAAGAGGCATCACCCAGGTCTGTCACGCCCCGCTTCCCAGTGTACGGCGAAGTGGGCGCGACGAGGCCCGCTACGTATATACATCAGAAGTACATACGTTAAGCGTAACTAAGCAATATAAAGTAATTCATAAGAGACGAATAATATAGAAATAACAGCAACTTTTATTAATAACATTCTTTGTACAATGCATGAAAAGAAAATACAACTGGAATGAAAAGCAATGCCTAAGCAGTGGCATAACAGAAAATGAAATAAACTGAAAAGAACAAGGTACAGTATCTAGAGCTCTGGATCTTCCTGGAACTGCTCCAAATCTTCACCGGTGGGCTCGATCTCAGCTTGGTCCAACGCACCTGACGATATTCAAAGAAGAAAGAAATAGAATGTCGTCAGCGAACAGATCGCTCGGTAAGTCCCAAACAATAAGAAGAATGAGAATGACAGAGTAACAGTATTTTCTAAAGTATTATATTGTTGAATATTATGGAACATTGTTTAACGCTGTTGTTTGTAGCTTGGTATAGAAGGATGCCAGTGTATACGAGGGGGATCTCTATATGCTAGAGATCAGGGCAAAAGGAAAATACAAGGAACCGTTATGCCACGGTACAACAACAATAGAATTCAGGTTAGGTGTCTTAATCTGACCACCTCGTGCCACCTTTAACACCTTCCGTACCAATCTACCACTTAAACCCCGTAGTGTTTTAACAGTATTGTAGTATTGGAATATGTAAGTTGGGTGACTGACCAAAACTATGATATCAGTAAATATGATGTAACTGTATAATCAGGTAAATGGAATATCAGGATAATGGATGAATATTCATGGTTTGATTCAGTCAAAGGAATATATTGTTAACTGGATTCAGGGTTTCATGTATTCAAATTGTGTTGGAGTATAAAAGAATATAAATTGACTTGAATCATATTCGAGTCAGGAATAGTCAGACTCTAACCCGAGTCAGACTAAAAGAAAGATAATTTGAAGTCCAATATTAGTTAGGGTCTTTTTTCTAATTTGTAAAACTTGAGGGGGTTTTCTGTAAAAAGTACTTTTGTATAGTTTTCAAAATACACCTCAAGTAATAATCGTCTTTATTGTATTAATGAATGTGAATTTTATTTGTGTTATTCTAGTGAGTGTATCCTAATAAAAGTATTAATTGTTTTATTTGAAATTCATGGTATTTTAATGTAACTTTTAATCTTTTAATTTTAGGAAAAATTGGAAACTTTAGATTATGATAAAATAGGCGTTTAAATGTTAATTATATATATATATTAACACATGATTAATTTTATATAAATATTTTATTTAGAGAAAATCTCATTTTTTCCTTAAATATTGTATTTTTAAACCTTTTGAGACCGAATGCTCCTTGCGGAGGTCTGAATCTCGCACTACTAGCCTGCGGGTGCACGATGAACCGTACTATCCCTAACAGGTTCCCCAAAAGTGGGTTGTAGCGGCACTTTGCTTAGGTTTTATAAACACTTCTCATTTAGGAAAACGGTTTTATAAATATAAGGTATTTATTTGCAAAAGAGTTTAGTTTTCCATATTTTAGTTGTTAGGGTTTCCTAAGCCAACTAGCCTACTTCTAAGGTCTAAACGATGAGTCATTAGAAGTCTCAAATCGCCTCTTCACCGTCAATTGCGGTCAGGTAAGTGCCAGGTAAGTGGGAAGGAACCACAGTCGTGGGCCTAATTAAAAACCACTAGCCTTAGACACACTTGCCTAGGCACCACAAGACAGTTTAGATAAACGATCGATGTCCATGACCAATCGTGCTTTCATTTTATTAAACGATTTTATTTAGAAAAGTTTACAACTTAAAGCTTTCAATAAAGATTATAAAGATTAGGGTATTTTAGTGAAAAGTCATGTAATTTCGTATTCTGTGATTTGATATTTATCAATTAGGGTTATATTGAGTGTGTGTAGAGGTAGGTCATTACCTCGTGACTTAATTTAGGTTTTGGTGAAGTTTAAAGGTAAAACATGCTATGTTAAATTTAAAGGTATTATAGCGCAAGAATACGGTATTCGAAAACGTTATCATTTTATGTGTGAAATTTCATTCAAATTGGGTTCTACAAGTTTAGTGATCAAGATAAACCTATTTAGGAGTGAGAGAATTAATTAAACTAAGAAAAATGAACTTCATGGTATTTTTATGAAAAGAATACGGTTTTGCAAAGAAGCTATCATTTCATGTGAAAAAGTTTAATTAAATTGGGTTATGGGTGATTAATAGCCAACATGAATATGGGTAGATATTATGTATTAGGTGACAAGTGGAAATTTATAGAAAAACCGAATCGGAAATCGGTCTGTCCGATTTCCGTCGGGTTCCAAAAAGTCGTATTTTTACACTTATAGAAAAGAGAGATAGAAGGGATGGGACTTACGGTTTGGACAAGCTAAGGAAGCTAAAGGATGTGGTGGTTGTCGATTCGTCGAAAACGTCGCGAAGGTTCTGATCCGGTCACAGGAATCCGTCGTCGATTTCGGCAGCGCTTCGCTTCTCGCTCTTCGTACCGAGTTCTCGAGAATTTGGGAGAGTGGACTTAGAGTTGTGAGGTGAAATGGTAGAGGATAGGGGTCTTTATATAGGGCTAGGCTAGGGTTAGGGTTTGGATATTTTTAAAAAATGTAAAAATATTTTTAAAAAATGTAAAAATCATTAAAAAATCATTAATTTTGGTCTTAAAAGGAGGTTAATGAGAAATGTGTAACAGTACAGAAAATTTAGACTATGCAGGTGAAGAGACCAAGTCAACACGAAACTTTTTCGTGTTGACGACTCGGCCGACCGGCCGATTCGGCCGAGTCAAGGCCGAGTCGGGTCTCGTTGGGTGGGTCTTGGTCTGGGGGAGATTTTGGTATAGTTTAATTTTTGTGATTCGCAATAAATTGTGAGTTATGGCTGTTTGACCGTTTGACTTCTAAAAAAATTAAAACAAAATGATATAAAAAATATGTGGGGCATGGGATTCGAACTCTGGTGGCTTGGTTCAGCAGTGCAAGGTATTACCAATGAGCTACAAGCTCCTTCTTATAATTATTGTAAGGAATTAGATACTTAAATTGTTTCCAGCAACATCAATACTCCAAGTATACACTATATTTAAAGCAAATTTTTGGTATACAAAATTGGAGTTGTTACAAGGTCTTTCATGGAGAACCTGTGTGACAAGAATCTTTTGACAGATTGTAACATAGGAATGTCATTTCCTATCAATAGAATGTCATCTACGTATAATACGAGGAATACGACAGTTCGTGCTACAACTTTACTATATATACATGGTTCATCTGGATTTTTGATAAAGTCATATTTTTTGACCGTTTCATCAAAACAGATGTTCCAACTCCGCGATACCTGCTTTAGTCCATAAATGGACTTAAGCAACTTGCATACTTTCCCGCTGCTCCCACTCTGATTGAAACCTTCTGGCTGATCCATATAGACGCACTCTTCTAAATTACCATTCAGAAAAGCCGTCTTTACGTCCATCTGCCAGATTTCATAATCATGGAAGGCAGCAATAGCAAGAAGGACCTGAATGGATTTGAGCATAGCCACTGAAGAAAAAGTTTCGTCATAGTCTAAACCAGGTCTTTGACGAAAACCCTTTACAACAAGTCTAGCCTTATAGGTTTCCACCTGTCCATCTACACCAATCTTTTTCTTGAAGATCCATTTGCATCCTATGGGTTTTACCCCATCTGGAGCAAAGTCCAAAGTCCATACTTTGTTGGTGCACATGGACTCCATCTCGGTCCGCATTGCATCTATCCATCGTACCGAGTCGCCGCTCTGGATGGCCTGCTGGAAGCTAGTAGGTTCATCATCATCAATGATGCAATCCTCTCTATCCCCATCTATGAGAAAACCGTAGTATCTCTCAGGTGGATGAGACGGCCTACTACTTCTGCGGAGGGGTGCGGGAATGTCCTGTTCTTCTTGAACTACTGGTTCTACCAAACTTTCAGTATTAGTTTGTGGTTCTGGAATTTCTTCCAGTTCTATTTCGCTCCCACTTATTTCCTTTTCTAAAAACTGATATTCTAGAAAATGGGCATTACGAGAAACAAAAACCTTTTGTTCTTCTGCGTAATAGAATAGATACCCCTTGGAGTTCTTTGGATATCCCACAAACTTACACTTTACTGATCGTGCCTCGAGCTTGTCCACATGCTGCTTTTTACCAAAAGCTGGACATCCCCATAATATCTTCAGATACTGAAGATAGGGTTTCTTCCCACTCCACATCTGATATGGATTGGTAGGCACAGTCTTGGTAGGAACCATGTTCAAAAGATATGACGCTGATTCTAACGCATAACCCCAGAAAGATCGCGGTAACTCAGCATTACTCATCATGGAACGTACCATATCCAATAGGATTCGATTCCGTCTCTCCGATACACCGTTATGCTGTGGTGTGTATGGAGGAGTAAGCTGAGAGAGAATTCCTTTCTCTTTTAGGTAACCTAGGAACTCGGCACTTAAGTATTCACCACCTCGATTAGATCTCAGTGTCTTGATACTTTTGCCGGTTTGGTTTTCTACTTCATTCTTATACTCTTGGAATTTCTCAAAAGCCTCGGATATGTTTCATCAGATAAATGAATCCGTATCTTGAGTAATCATCCGTAAAAGTAATGAAATAGGAAAAACCACCTCTTGCATGTGTAGACATTGGACCACATACATCGCTGTGTATGAGTCCTAAGAGCTCGCTCGCTCTTACTCCATGTCCAGTGAATGAAGTCTTTATCATCTTTCCTTTGAGACATGATTGACAAGTGGCATAAGTTTGATATTCGAACGAGTCCAAATATCCTTCTCTATGTAACTTAGCTAATCTTGTTTCATTGATGTGACCTAGTCTACATTGCCATAAGAAAGCCTTATTTAAATCTGGAGACTTTCTTTTTAGTGTGTTCTGGACATTGAAAATCTGGAGTTGGTTTAAGACAAATATACCGTTATCCAGTGTACCGGACCCAATCAAACTATGATTAAGGTGGATGTTAACAACATCGCTTACAAACGTGAAATCATAACCTTTATTTGATAACAAGGAAACTGATATGATATTACACGTTAAACTAGGTACACAAAAACAGTTACGTAAAACCAAAATATGTCCACTCGTCAATCCCAGGTGATAATCCCCTACGGACACAGCTCCCACGCTAGCTCCGTTAGCAACCATCAAGGTCATATCACCATCCTTCAGCACTCTACGATTTCTCAGTGCCTGCAATGAATTGCATATATGAGATCATGATCCGGTATCCAATACCCAGGAAGTAGAGTTGATTGACAGACAATTCTCAATTACAAACACACCTGAAGTCGAAGCCACAGCTTGCTTCGGTCCCTGGTTCTTGGCGTTCCATGCCTTGCAATCTTTCTTCCAGTGCCCTTTCCTGTGACAATGGAAGCACTCATCCTGGGCCACCACTGGCACCGCAATCTCTTTCTTTCCCTTCGCTCCCACCTTACTAACACCTCCTCTAGGTTTGGTGGCGGCCTTCTTCTTCCTTCCTTTGGCCCTAGCCTTGGACCCGGAAGAAGAAGCTCCGCTAAAAAATATAGCGGGTGTTTCCCTTGCCTTCTGCAAGGTGCCCTCTGCACTCCTCAACATGTTAAGGAGTTCTGGAAGTTCAACTTCTTTTCTTTGAATGTTGAAATTCAGAATAAACTGGGCGTAGGTGGAAGGAAGGGACTGGAGAATCAGGTCTGTATAGAGCTCATTATCCAAAGTTTTCCCAAGGTCTGCGAGCTCTTCAATATAGCCTATCATCTTTAGGACATGTTCTCCTACCGACGGCCAACCTCGCTCGAAACAAGTTCTTTGAGGTCCCGTATCTTGCTATACGAGATTGCTCTCCATAAAGTTCCTTTGTATGGAGAAATATGGCATCTAGATCCATATCCTCGTGCCTCCTCTGATGTTCATTGTTCATCGAGGCAAGCACGATGCACTTGGCCTTCGCGCAATCTAACTCCCAGGTTTTGCGGATTTCCTTATCCGTATTACTGGATTTGGGACCTGGGACTGCAGGTGCCTTAGTGGACTATCATAGGTCAAAGCCATTTTGACATTCCGCAGCCAATCTTTATAGTTTTGTCCTGTCAGTATATTTTTTTCTAAAAGTAACTTAAGTCCAGTCATTTTCAGGGTCGCTGCAAATAGGAGAGAGAGAAGAACACTTTAGCATGATGCTCTTGCAAGTTTAGAGTGGTTTTTAGTTTATCTAAACTGGATGGCTCCCACTGTTTCTCGAATCCCTCCTCAAACCAAAAAGGAAGAACTAGCCAGGACTATTCTCACTGTACAATACTTTCTTAACCGTTCAGCTAGGCTGGTGTCGGTACTTTGAGGGAGGTTTTCCAACACTTTCGCGAAGTTCCTTAATTAAATAACCTCTTTTCTTTTGGGGCGTAGCCCCGCTGACACCTTTCTTGACACCTACTTGGTTTATAGCATTGATCGTTAAGTGACGAATACCCTTATAAGTAGCATATACTCACAGTAGGATCAGGATCCAAATATCATCGTCTGATAATGTTGAAGGAATCCTACCAACATTCATCAAACTCCAAATGGTATGCATCTCTTTGCAAATTTCAGTTTCTTTAGAAATTCCCGATATAAATTTTTGCCCCATGCTCTTATGACCTTAGCGTTGGTCAAAATGTCATAAGTCACATGTCAAGTTCTACCCATCATTATCTTATTAATTTGAACCCATCCGTATATATCCTTAACGTTGGCCAAAATGATAATACGACTGTCCCAAACTAACTCATCTATCTATGCAACAAATGAATACCCAGCAGCTACCAAACACTATGCCTTGGCGTTGGTCAAAATACATAGCTTGAATACTACTGAATACCCAGATGAAATGACGAAGGGCTACGAATGGTTTTGGCGAAACCGTGAACGTAGTGAACTTGATATAACCGAAGGAACCTGATAGCTTTTAAAAGGAGTGGTTAATGCTCCGCAATTAAAAATATCTTCTGTTTTAAAAATAACCGAATGGTTTCTTTTAAATTGTTCCAACGATTAAACTTTGGTTTATTTTTCTTTGCATTAATAATAATGCGTCCCATCATTAACCTATCATTGCAGAAAACAACGAAAATACAACGTCCTCTTATGCCATCCGCATTTGCCACTGGGTCCCGTCATCGCCCGTTAGGTTACTTAACTAACGGCAGAGCGGGGGCTGGGCTAGCGCGGGTGTAAAACATAAGTGATGTCTAAATAGCTATCATATATAGATATTGTAAATTCGTCAGATGCAATAATAGGCATTCCAGATCTCAGATGAACATTATTGGATATACAAGCAATCCGCGTTTCTTTTGAGCCTGCAACGAAAGACGGATTACACAGTTGTGATGAATAGCCATTACCCCACCCTAGACCCCTACGGGTACGGCAAACTACCCGCCAAGTAGCCGAAGTGAAACGGTCTCCCTCAACAACGTGAGTAGGCCACTAAACACTTCAAAGTACCCGGTAGTTTGTGCACCCCACCTTGGGTCTGTCCTAGGAGCAAAAAACAGTAAAATGAAATAATACAACGGTGGCTACAACCGCAACCTGGATGCGCCCCGCAAAATAATATTACAACATATTACAATTACATTGAATGAATTAAAATAATAACCCATCACAAAACCCCGGCTAATCATCACAACAATCCAATACAGTTCATAACCACAAACAGTAAAATCTATTATAGAAATGTGCAACCCCCTGCCAACCGACATACTAGCAGTTAGGAGAGGTTTACGAACACATTATACAATCACAGATATAATCTTATTAGCCAAACATCGTATAATTTCGATCGAGCAAACACATCAGATTCTAATCCCAAAACTTCTCTGTGCACCTGAGACTTGAGCAGAAAATAAACATTCCAGAAAATGCAAAAATATCACAAAAGAGTTAATGGAGCAAACTGGGTTGAATCGGTTCCAACTCGGCCGCAGATCCGCGGCGGATCGGTGGGATCGGCCGCGGTTCTGCGGCTGTATGGCCAATTCAGGAACCCATTTTTCTCCAGTTACCTTATAATTCCCTGTAGGTTATTCTGAAGGTCCCTGAAAAATTTTTGGACCTCGTTTTAAAATCGATAGAAACTATGTGATCTCGTTGGTTTTTCCGGTTCGTTTCGCGTTCGAAATTGTAACGACTTTGATAATGAGTTAATTATTGTTTAGCGAGACTCTGATACCACTGTAAGTCGATGTACTACACCCCACGACTTGCGGGGAGGTGGAAAATTGAAAAACGATCTTGTTCTTTGCGTAAACATCGACTAACCGAGAATCTTTGCTAAACTATAACTAACAAGAAACATAGAAGTTGTTAACTACTATGAGAAGTGATTATACCTAATGAACCGTGTCCTTCTCCTTTTTGTTATCCACCTCCTTCTCGGCCTCCTCCACGTAATAGATGATCCACCCGAGAGCTTTACTCTAAGCTTCACCTCTAACTTGAGGTAACTAGGTTTCTTAAAGTGCTAATCTAAGCAACCTAGGTGATATAGAGTTGGGTTATGGATTAATTAGTCTATTCTAATCCTTGGTCTCAACACATGAGTGGTAGGATTAGGGTTTGAAGAGAGAGTGAGCTTGAGGAGAGAGAAGGTGAGCATGAGAATGAGAGGAGATAATGATCTCATTTGAATATATATAAAGCATTATGTTTTATCAAATAAATAAATAAATGATTTAACAACCATGCTTCATTTAATTCATATGAGTGATTCATCTATATGAGTCATTAACCATTTATGATGCATTAATGACATGGATGAATCACACAAATGAGTCACTAATCTCATTTAATGCTTATGCCACCTAAACCCCCAAGTCACTATCCTTCTAGAAGCTTCTCGTGAAATTAAGAGAACGCCCCGCCTATCCGTGAAAACTCGGAAAAACTTTAGACTGTATAAATCCAATAACCCGATACTAGAATCTGGCTTAAACCAAAGCCGGCTAGTAAAAACTGTCCGAATGTCGTACGTGCGTAAACACACGTATGCGTCCGAACCCTTGTCGTAAAACCATATGAGCTCTATATCGTTTCGCCTGGAGCAGGAAAACTCTCTGTGTGGGACTCTAAAGACTCGACTACTACACTGGCAGTGGGTTTAACCACAGACCGCAAGCGGCACTAGCTGTACGTAACGGTCCCCAGGTAGATGTCGATAAGAAGGCCGATGAGGAAACCCATCCGAACTCCTACTGAGCCTGATGTGACAATCTCCGTACAGTCCGATCTATTCATCTAAGACTATTGCATATCGGGCCTAGGGGGCGGCAAGCGTCAGTCCCCTAATAGCGGTATAAGTCGTGTCGGAGCGTAGCCCATTACACCCTGAGAAACAACTGGAACCTACCAGTAAATCTCACTTTCCCTGGCCAGGGACTTTGCGTAATGGCTCTCTGACACAGCGCGATATCAACTCCTAATACCGGGAGAGACGAATCCTGTCTAACCGCCACTGCCTCCAAGTGCTCGGGACTGCACCCAACTGCTACCTGTTTGCACGACTCCTTTGAGCCGTGGTAGGGTAGCAATCTAAGAACAGTGGGACACACTCGAAGCGAAGTAGCAGTGTCAAGTCTGCGGACTATGCTGTACTCATGTCACCTGGGAACTGTTAACTGACGACTGGTATAAAACCAACCAACAGTTCCCTGCGAGTCCTGTCCAGTGTACCCGTAACCCAATGAGCACCTGTATACTATCTCCAGTACGACGTACTGACGGCTGTGGGACAGACCATCTCCTTAACTGGGATGAGAAGCGTACACACTAGTCTACTCCGGAGTATCGATGCTCTGTCTCGATAATCCTACGATTAGGGACCTGAAAAAGGATGTGCTTGTAGACTACCCAGCCCTCACTAGTGTGACTGCCATCACAACGCTGGTAGTCAAGCAAGATCCTAAGAGCTCTATCAATACGTATGCTCACATATTAAGTTAGAAAAACCAAGTAGCATACTACCATGTTTAGCAAGACTGTTATATACATGTGAATATCCCAAGCTTCCATTAAGTAATATACAAACTAGTATGATACAATAATGGCCCCTAGGGCATATACACTAACAGCGCGGATGCAAAACATATACAACATCTACTAGTATATATATCAATATATAATATTCGCTCAAGGCGTGATAAAATGCAACATCATAGAATTGTAATAAGCATCACAGAACAATACAGATATCTGGGATCCCCGGGTTTCATAGAGCCGCTACTGAAACCCGACGTTCCCCTGGTCGTGTGGATAGCCTGTGCAATGAAATCCTAGACCCCTACGGGCGCAGCAAGTTACCGCCAAAACCTGAAGCGAGGCAGCCCCCTTCAGCAACGTGAATAGACCACCCAGCACTTCACGGAATCCGGTAACTTGGGCACCCCTCCTTGGGTCAACCTGTACCCCCTACGAGTGAGGCGAATAGCCCGCCAATTCTATAGTAAAGCCCCCTCCGTCTCAACGCCATGAGATGCGGGCCCGTTGCCCTCTAGAACCCAGCTATCCGTGCACCCCTCCGTGCGGTAATCCTAGTACAGAAAGTAAAATATACATACAACGGGTACATCGACCTCAGCCCGGTCGTGCCACAAAAGAATAATATACAAACAGGAAGTAACGGCAGTGCACATATCGGACGCTCGCCCTGCAATATCAAATGTACATAATAAACCAAAACTTTACTAACATTGCATCCAGGCTATCCCCACGACAAATCCGCAACATCACAGCACAACACAGAACATCAACGTGAATGTCACGTTCGCAAATCCGTCTAAAAGGGCTATAGCAGTTAGACAGGATTTACCGATCAAGTGACATTCACGGTCGCAGATATAATGTAAATACTGTGAACTAACATGTTTAAAATTTTCGATTGATTAAATTTACCGAAGTGGGCCCCAAGCACAACTGTAGCACTCAAAGAAAATCAGGGCCCAAACAGAATATTCCAAAAACCACATTTTCCAGTCAGAGAGCTACTGTACAAATTTGGTGCAAAGAGGAGTCATAATGGCCGTGGAACCGCGGTCAATGCATGGGTTTGGCCGCGGATCCGCCGAGAAACAGTAACATTAAGGCACCAAATTTTCACGGAAGCCATAAAAAAACCCTGCTCATATTTTTACAATGTACCAAATAATTTTTTAAGCACTGCAAAAATTCGACAGAAACTAGACATGAAAACGCGGTTTTTTGAAAATCCGTTCGATCGAACTTGTAAACACGTTAGAGTAAGCTAGACTAGGTTAATGGCCTGGCTCTGATACCAGTGTAAGTGCACGGCAGCTCCCCGGCCGTCTGTACGAGGCCAAAATGCGGAATCAAAACTTTTCTTTAACTTTAGAACTGGCGCTACCACGGACTTTTAAACCCGGATCGGGCCATTAACCTACTCCTAGCAAACTAGAGAAGGGGTCGAGAGATATACCGAGCGATCCGTGTCCTTCGGTCTTCTCGTCGTCGTCCCGATCTTCCCGCGGAATCTCCGGTCTTCACCTCCTCGCCGGAAGGGCACCACATCGCTGGGTTCTTTTACGGGCTCCTACCTCTGGACCGAGGCAACTCGGGCACGAAGTTGGCGAGTCAACGTGTCCAAGAATGCTGTAGGATAGTGTAAAACTATATGTCTTATGGGGTTTATTGTAGTTGGCATTTTGATGTGGAGGAAAAAAGAGAATGTGGAATGAGCTTGAGGATTTTTCTTTTTCAATGGAATGAATCCAAAATCCTCACACCAAAAACCAACTCCTCCCTCAATAGTGGCCGGCCTCTCTTTTGTCAAGGGGAGAGAGAGAAAAGTCAAGGGGGGAAGCAATAATGCAAGAGTGAATAAAGAGAGTGATGATGAGAAAAAATTGATCACAACCATGTCTCCACTCCATCAACCATCTCATCACCAAAGTCAAGCAATGATTAACCAAGGAAGTCAAAAGATGGTGGAACCATCATGAAGCAACAATATACAAAGACCACCCTCCACAATACTAATTTACACATTTGCAAATAAGCCCTCCTCCACCAATTTTCAGCCAAGGAAAGAAACAAAGGAAAATGGCCGAAACGGAATGCAAACTGGCAACTTCATAAAACTGATCTCGTAATAAATTACAGGAAAACCCCGCGACTGTATATACATACCCGCATTTGTATTCCGACAGAATAAAAATGCAATGAGACAAAATCTACACTGTACAATACTAGGATCCGGCTTAAACCAAAGCCCGCTAGTATTATCCGTCCGATCATGATCCGTGCAATACCACACGTATATGATCGAACCCTGCCATATCTCCATACGGCCTCTACAACGTTTCGCCCGAAACTTGAGAAACGGTCTGTGGGGGACTCTAAAGACTCATCAACACTTTTGCTGTGGATTTAACCACTAGCACGTCAGAGGTATTAGCCATACGTAACGGGCTACCAGGTATTGACCAAAAGGGACGTCGATGAGCGAACTCATCCTGACACCCTACTGACCCTGTCAGTGATAATATCCGTACAGTCCAGTCCATTCGTCTGTGAGCATCGCATGGCGGGCCTAGGCGGTTGGTAAAAGTCAGACCCCCAAAAGCGGTACAAGTCGTGTCGGAGTGTAACCCAGAACACCCTGAGATACTACTGGAATACCTACCAGTAAATCTCCTGTCTTGGCCAAGGACTTCATGTAATGGCTCTCCTAGACACAGCGCGACCTCACCCCCAATACCGAGAGAGACGAACCCCTGCAGATCCGCTCACTGCCTCCATGTGGCTCGGGACTGTACCCAACTAAAACCTGTTTGCACGACTCCTTTAAGCCATGGTAGGGTAGTAATCAAAGTACAGTGGGAACTCACACGAGACAAATGACGATCTCAGGTCGATGAACTAACCTGTACACATGTCACCAGGGAACTGCTATCTGACGTCTGGTATAAGACCAACTAGCATGTTACCGGTGAGTCCTGTCCAGTGTACTCATAAGCCAATGAGCACATGTATACATCTTAGGTGAACCAACTGACACCAGTGGCTTGTGAGACCGGCCACCGCCCCTCATCGGGGTCTCAACTGTATACACTAGTTTACTCTGGAGTATCGATGCCCTGTCTCGAAACTCCCACGACTAGGGACCTTTTAAGGATGTGCTTATAGACCCCAGCTCCCACGTATATGATCGCCATCATACTGCTGGTACTCAAGCAAGAATCCTAAGGGCTCTATCAACGCGCAATAGTGGTTTGTAAGGTCACCTAAAACAGTACACGATGATAAAGATAAACCAGATAGCATACTATCATCTTGAGTAAGACTGTTCTAACGGTATAGATCCTCCTTCAATCATTGCAATCACGTGCATGTGATCCAATAATTGACTCTGAGGGCACTATCTCCAACACTGTCGAGTTTTTAAAGTCCCGCATAGAGGGTTTCCCTGCTTCGGGCAAAAGATGTAAAGGTCGTATGATTTTACGGCAGGGCTACGATCACATACGTGTACTTGTACACGGATGATATTCGGGCGGACAATACTAGTGGGCTTTGGTTTAAGCCGGATCCTAGTATTATATTATTGTATTGTTATTGTCTCAGTGTATTTATATTTTTCGGAATACGGATACAGGTATGTATATACGATGAGGGGTATTCTTGTAATTTTCTTAAGAATGCTTCTAGAAAGAGACACCTCATTATTTGGTATTATCCATTTTCTTAAATGGATTAATGAGGTGGAAATGGAGAAGTCATTTTGTGGTATGGTGTAAAGCATGGCTATTGCATTATTATATTAGTTTGGGATCACTATTGAAGCATGAAAGGATTTTATATTATGAAAAATCTCTATGGTTCAATAAGTGAGATGAGATATTAGCCATTCTCCACACTTAGCCATTTCAACCTTAGTTCATTTTTCTTCTCCTCATTCTCTCTCTTGATTTTCATCTCCTTCTTCCTCCTCCTCAAAAACCTTAACCTTCACATGTGTTGTGAGCCATAGGGTTTAGTGAGATAATACAATCCATTAGACATTCTCTACATCACCTAGGCTACTTAGATTAGAGAACCATTTACCCTAGTTACCTCGGTTTAGAGGTTGGAGGTTGAAGCACAAACTCTCGGGTGGATCACCTTTGACGCGAGGAGGCCGATATGCAACCTTCATCCGTTCACCGAGGAGTCAAGAAGAGGAGGCAAAGAAGACCCGAAGGATTGGTTCTTGGAGGTATAACATTCTACCGAGTAGTTAGAACCTCTTAGTTAATTTAGTTAGTTAAGGTTTTCGAATAGATCCTGGAGTTAGCTGGTGTTGTGTAGTTCGTTAAAATCGTTTTTTGAAAATTATGCCTCCCCGCGAACCCACGGGGTGCGCGATATCGACTTTCAGTGGTATCAGAGCCTACAAAACTTTAACTAGCTAGTTAGCAAGTAGTTATAAATTCGATCATCGGAAAAATCCAAAAATCACGATCCAAATGCTTGTTCTCTGTCGATTTTCAAAACTGGTCTAAAAATATTTTTAGAGGTCTTAAAAATACAAGCAGGGTTTTTAATGAACACGGGAGAAATTTGGTTTCGTGAGTCGTCAAGACCGCCGCGGAACCGCGGTGGAACTGTGTGTTTTGCCGCCGTTCCGCAGCCGAGTCAAGGCTGACTCGGTCCAAATTTCTTCTGTGGGTCTACGATCTGGAATTGTGATTTTGGGAATATTTGGTTTCTACCCAGATTGTTTGTGTGCTGGATTGTGCATGGGGTAGACTCGGATTTGGCTTATCAATCGAAATTCTAAGATTACTTGGCTAATCGGGTTTTCTGTGTTTGATATATGATATTGAACGTCTTCTAATAGCTATACGTCAATTAGTGGGGGTTGCACATATCTGTGATGTGATGATGGTTTGTGTATATGGAGTATTGGATCGTCGTGGATGAATAGCCAGGGGATGTGAGAAGAGTGTTTTCTTTTCTTTCATTCATGTAATTTGTAAAAGTGATGCAATATTATTTTGTGGGGCACATCCGGGTTGAGGTTGTAGACCCCTTTGTATTATTTCTTTTACCGTTTTTGCTCCTAGGATAGACCCAAGGTGGGGTGCACAAACTACCGGGTTCTTGAAGTGTCGAGTGGCCTACTCATTTTATTGAGAAAGGTTGCTTCACTTCGGAAATTTGGCGGGTAGTTTACCGCACCCGTAGGGGTCTAGGTTGGGGTTTGGCTATTCATCACGACCGTGGAATCCGTTTTTCGTTATAGGTTTAAACGAAAAGCTGAATTTCTATTATATCCAATATATTCATATGTGATCTGGAATGCCTATTATTGCGTGAGACGAATATATATATATATATATATATATATATATATATATATATATATAATGGGTGTTGCTTATGTTTTGCACCTGCGCTAGTCCAGCCCACGCTCTGCCCGTAGTTAAGTAACCTAACGGTGCATGACGGGATCCCATGGCGAATGCGGATGGTATAAGAGTACGTTATATTTTCTTTTCTTTTTCTACAATGATAGGGTTAAATGATGGGACTGCATTAGCATTGATTAATGCAAGGAAAAACAAACCAAAGGTTAATCGCTGGAACAGTTTCAAAACCACTCAGTTTTCTTCAAAAAGCAAATTTTAAATGCTGAGCCTAAACCACTACTTTTAAAAAGCTATCATGGTTCCTTCGACTATATCAAGTTCATTATGTTCACGGTTTCACCAAAACCATTCGTAACCCTCCGTCATTTCATATGGGTATTCAGTAGCATTCAAGCTATGTATTTTGACCTTCGCCAAGGCATAGTGATTGGTAGCTTGGCCTTCGTCAAGGGTATGTACGGGTGGGTTCAAATTAACCTGGACAATGACGGGTAGAACTTGACATGTGACTTATGATATGTTAGCCTTCGTCAAGGTCATAAGAGCATGGGGCAAAAATCCACATCGGGAGTTTCTAAGGAAATTGAAACTTACTGGTGTTGCATACCATTTGGAGTGTGAAGATTTTGGTATGATTCCTTCAAAGTTGTCACACGATGATATTTGGATCCCGATCCTACTGTGAGTATCCGCTACTCTTCGAAAGATTTTTCACTAAACAATCAATACTATAAACCAAGTAGGTGTCTAGAATGGTGTTAGCGGGGCTACACCTCCAAGGAAAAGAGGTTATGTAATTAAGGAACTTCGCGAAAACATTGGAAAACCTCCCTCGAAGTACCGACACCAGCGTGGCTGAAAGGTTAAGCAAGAATTGTAAGAGTGAGATTAATCCTGACTAATTCTTCTTTTATAGTTTGAGGAAGGATTCGAGGAACGGTGGGACCCATCCTATTTAGATAAATTAATAATCAATCTAAACCTGCAAGAGTATCGTGCTAAGTGTTTCTTCTCTCTCTCCTAATTGCAGCAACCACTATGACCGGACTTAGATTATTAGATAATAAATTGACTGGGCCAAACTATATTTATTGGCTAAGAAATGTCCAGATGGCACTTACCTATGACAAGCTGGACTACCTCCTTACTACCAAAGCCCCCGCCGTCCCAGGTCCAAATTCCACCATCGCGGATGTTGATATCCGTCAGACATGGGAAAAGGATTATGCGAGAGCCAAGTGCTTCGTGTTAGCCTCAATGGATAGTAAACACCAGAGGCAGCATGAGAAAATGGACTTAGCTTCCATTTTCTCCATACCAAAGTTTTATATGGAGAGCAATCTCGTATCACAAGATATGAGACCTTGAAGATATTTCTTCAGACGAGGTTGGCTGTCGGGTCATCTGTAGGGGACCACATCCTTACGATGATTAGCTATATTGAACAGCTCACGAACCATGGACCACATTGGAGAACGAGTTATTTACTGACATGATTCTACAGTCGCCCCCCTCCACCTACGCCCAGTTTATCTTGAATTACATTATTCAAGGGAAGGAAGTTACACTTCTAGAACTCCTCAACATATTGAGAAGCTCAAAGGGCACCCTGCAGAAATCCAGGAAGACACCCGCTCTGCTCATTGGAGAATCTTCCTCTTCTGGATCCAAGGCGAAAGCCAAGGGAGAGAAGAAGAAGGCCTCCACCAAGCCGATAGGCGGTGTCAGTAAGGTAGAGGGAAAGGACAGGGAAAAAGTTTCAGGGCTAACAGTAGGGAAAGAGGGATGTTTCTGTTGTCACGAGAAAGTGCATTATCAGAAGGACTGCAAGGCTTGGAAAGCTAGAAACCAGGATTCGAAGCAAGTTATAGCTTCAGATGTGTTAATGATTGAAAACTGTATGTCAATTAACTCTACTTTCTGGGTACTACATACCGGATCAGGATCTCATGTCTGTAATTTATTACAGGTTTTGAAAAAATGTAGAGTTATCAAGGCAGGTGATATGACTCTCAGGGTTGCTAACGGAATGAGCGTGGACGCTGTATCCGTAGGGGAATATCACCTAGAATTGATAAGTGGGCAGATATTGATTTTTCGTAACTGTTTGTATGTATCTAATCTGGCTTGTAATATGATATCCGTATCTTTACTTTTTAAAGAAGGATATGATTTTACATTTGTAAGCGATGTGGTACACATCCACCTTAATCAAAATTTGATTGGGTCAAGTACATTAGATAACGGCATATACGTATTAAATCGAGCTCAGGTTTTCAGCGTCCAGAACGCACTTAAAAGAAAGTCTCCGAAATTAAATCAGGCTCTCTTATGGCATTGTAGACTGGGTCACATAAATGAAACACAGTTGACGAAGTTACATAAAGAGAGCTATTTGGATCCGTTCGAATATCAGTCCTATGCAACTTGTCAATCATGACTCAAAGAAAGATGACAAAAACTCCGTTCACTGGACACGGAGAAAGAGCGAGCGAGCTTTTAGGACTCATACACAGCGATGTGTGTGGTCTAATGTCTACACATGCAAGAAGTGGTTATTCCTATTTTATTACTTTTACGGACGATTTCTCAAGGTATGTGTTTACCGCCGAAAGACGCGGCCAGAACGTTAGGACGTCTGGCCTGAATTTTGGGGGCAGATGCTATTTGGATTTATCCATCTACCTCTCCGAAAATGCCAAGCTAATTTATGGCACTGTGTATCAGAGGTCTGGACGGATGCGGCCGTTGTAGCAGACTTCGTCAGATTCCCCCTCGTTATGAGGGGGTTTTATTGTGGGGACACTCTTCCCTGCAGGCGCAAGCTCCTGCAATTGATTATGTTACCGCCTCGCGGTAACCACTTTCTCCTGCTCCAGAAGGTCACTTCTTGTCGTATGTGTTTATTTTATTTTCTGGTTTCCCATGGATTGTATACGGAGACTAATTTGTGTTGTCGCCCGTAAGGCGTGGATTAGTCTAAATCCGTATTTTCTTAGATTTGGGTTTGGTTTGATTTAAGGATCGTTAACCTTGTTTGAGATTAAGATCAACTTAAATATTTGTTAACGATACATTAATCTAATGTTGGACTAAGATCTACTTAACAAGTGTTCAGGATCATTTTTGACCCAATGAAAGAGCATTTGGGCACTATCGTTTTAGTTTAAGGATGTTACGGTCCACAGCTAGTTTAAGGATATTACGGTCCAGAGTTAGTTTAAGGACATTGCGGTCCAGACTTAGTTTAAGGACATTGCGGTCTATAGAATTGTTGGTTATCGGGACCCGCCACCTCTCTGAAGACGTTGAAGAATTATAATGACATATATCAGAGGTGTGGGGAGATATACCCTTGAACCAATGAATGTTCGTCCGAAGCTTGATGGTCTTGTTTGGGACTAAGACCAATCTGGAAAATAAAGAGCCCATGGGTTCGGTTGATTAGGAGTTGGGCCAACTTGGGTTGAACCCAGTCATTTCATTTTTGAATAAAGTGTCAAACACATGCTTGGTCTTGGTCCCCTTTCTGTGCCAACAACGCCGAGCATTCATATGGGTTCTGATGCCCACACTTTAACTTGCTTCCCTTTTTTGTTTTCTATAGAGTGTGAAATACTCTCTATGGCACTGGACTCTGTTTGTAGAGCGCTTTATGCTACACAGCGCCCACGTGAGGGGCACGTGAGGCACTTGGTGCTAAGAGCCAACCATTGAGTGCAGAGCACTCTTTATTTTATCAGCGCCCACATGAGGGGCATGTGAGGCACTTGGCGCTAAGCGTCAACCAATGAGTGCTAAGCACTCTTTATTTGGGCAGTGCCCACGTAAGGGGCACGTGGGACGCTTGGCGCTGGGCGCCAACCACTGAGTGCTAAGCACTCTTTATTAAGCAACGCTCATGTGAGAGGCACGTGGGCGCTTGGCGCTGGGCGCCAACCACTGAATGCTGAGCACTCTTTATTAAGCAGTGCTCATGTGTGGGGCACATGAGGCGCTCGGCGTTTTTTCTTTCTTTGTGCATTTTTCTGAAGAGTTCAGTTCTTTGTTCTCCCCTGGATTTTCAATCCCCAAGAACAAACTCATCCCCACGAGAATTAAATTCTCATTTTTGGGAGACTTGTCTAATGGATCTCAGATCCAGGGAAAGAACTATGTTCTTTTATAAGGGTTAAACCCTTGGGTTTGCAGATGAGATACTACGATCTCTATTTACCTTGAAGAAAGTTCTTCTTCCTTCTTCTTTCTTAAAACTTTTTTTTGCTTTCTTTTCTTTTTGAACTTGAAGTTTATAGGGGGGTTCCTCTCTCTAAGACTTGAAGTCTTGGGGCCTTTATATAGTAGAGGCAGATTTGTTGATTCAGTTAAAGAAATCTCTCATTGAGAGATCCTTAATTGATTTGGGGATTTTATCTACCGTTGGATCTTTTGATCCTAGCACTTCTATTTTACAAAAGATATTTTTCTTGTTTTTTAACAAGATTGGAAAATATTTTCCATACAGAGTTTATTCTGTAGCTTGGTGATTTTTAATCACTATTGGATCTTTAGTATAATGGTGCTCTGTTTTACAGAGCATAATCTTTCTTGTTTAGAAAGATTGGGGAAAATATTTTTTCCTACAGAGCTTATTCTATAACTTGGTGATTTTTAATCACCATTGGATCTTTGATCCAATGGTGCTCTATTTTACAGAGCATAACCTTTCTTGTTTAGAAAGATTGGGGAAAATATTTTTTCCTATAGAGCTTATTCTGTAGCTTGGTGATTTTTAATCACCATTGGATCTTTGATCCAATGGTGCTCTGTTTTACAGAGCATAATTTTTCTTGTTTAGAAAGATTTGAGGAGTATTTCCTTAATCAGAATTTAATTCTGTTTTGATGATTTATCATCTCCGTTGGATTTTTGATCCAACAGCATAGAACTTTTAGTTCTGACGCCGGCGCTCTTGTGCGGGGCACGTGAGGCGCTGCCTCAGAGTTTTTAACTCTTGGCGCCGGCGCCCTCGTGCAAGGCATGTGAGGCGCTGCCTCAGAGTTTTTAACTCATGGCGCCGGCGCCTTCGTGCAAGGCACGTAAGGCACTACCTCAGAGTTTTTAACTCATGGCACCGACGCCCTCGTGCAAGGCACGTGAGGCACTGCCTCAGAGTTTTTAACTCTTATTTAATAGATTTCTTTTTTTTCTTTGCACATTGGCGCCCGCGTGAGAAGCACGTGAAGCGCCATCGTAGGATTTAATTCTATCCGAGGCAGTACCTACATGCTTTGCATGTGGAGCTTTCCCTTTATTTTTAATTTTTATTTTATTGTTATTATTTTATAAGGGAGCAAGTTTTGAGCCGAAATTTTGGCGGGAATAAATGCTCCCCACTACTTTGCCCACGTAAGTATGTACATAGGTGAAGTAGTGCAGAGTTATGCATGGCCGTAGAATTGAAGGCTTAGGGGATAAGTTTAGAGTCCTTGTAGCCTAAGACTTTTTGTCGAGATTAGTCGAGAAGTTCTCGTAGGAACGTTATTTTCCTTACGAGTCGAGACGGATCGAGAAGTTCTCATAAGGATACTAATTTCCTTACGAGTCGAGACGGATCGAGAAGTTCTCGTAAGGACACTAATTTCCTTACGAGTCGAGACAAATCGAGAAGTTCTCGTAAGGACACTAATTTTCTTATGAGTCGAGACGGATCGAGAGGTTCTCGTAAGAACGCTATTTTCCTTACGAGCCAAGACGAATCGAGAGCTTCTCGTAAGGACATTATTTTCCCTACGAGTCGAGACGAATCGAGAGGTTCTCGCAAGGACACTAATTTCCCTACGAGTCGAGACGAATCGAGAAGTTCTTGCAAGGACACTAATTTCCTTACGAGTCGAGACAGATCGAGAAGTCGAGACAAATCGAGAATTTCTCGCAAGGACACTAATTTCCTTACGAGTCGAAACGAATCGAGAAGCGATGGCTTAGGAAATAAGTTCAGATCTGCCGCCTAAGACTTTTCAACTTTATGAGCCATGAGGGTCTCATAAAGGGTTTTCTCCCTACGAGTCGAGAGGATCCCGTAGGCGTATTTTCTCCTTAGGAGTCGTGAGGACTCCTAAGTTCATTTTCTCTTGAGAGTCGTAAGGATCTCACAGGAGAATTTTCCCCTTTTACAAGTCGAGAGGACTCATAAGTGGTTTTTCCCTTCATTGTCGATATTCGACTTCGGAGAGTGTGGCCCGTGAATAGTATACAATAGTCTATCTTGAAGCGATTTGCAGTCCCCAGTGCTTAGGAAATAGGTCCTTATCCCTATTGCCTAAGGCTTTACCCTACGAGTCAAGATGAATCGAGAAGTTCTCGCAAGGACACTAATTTCCTTACGAGTCGAGACGAATCGAGAAGTTCTCGCAAGGGTTTCCTAATGTCACGGTTAACTCCTGCTAATAGAAGTCCGTTAGGGTCTGTGGTACTAGGGTTTTTTACCCGTCTCACCGTCACGTTGGCCGATATATTTCCCGATATGCAATCTTGCTGTTCGGGTAACCCCACGACTGTCGTGTCTTTGATCCCTTCGGGGGCTGGACAAGACGTCTTCAAGTGATCTTCCAGGTAATATTACCATCGAAAGAGCAAGCGTTAGGGATATTCCATGTCGCTTTTTACTTGAGGTTAGGCTCAGTTTGGGAGCCCCGATGTGTCATGACCACTCCGCGCTAGAGCGGGATGATCTGCGATGGTCTTTCAGGTCTCATTTGAGTTGCCGTCAAGACCCTGAAGCTAGGGATCTTCCTTTGCTTCGTTGGTTGACATTGTGTCTGCAATATTGCGACGAATGTCGAAGTTGTCTCTGGGTTGTCTGCGAACCGTCGAGATTTGGAACTAGGGGACTTTGCCATGGTTCCGTTTGTTCATGTCGCACATGTATCCTGCTGGAGGGAGGAAGAATGCTATTTGTTGATCTTTAGGCTGTGGATGCCTCCGTCAAGACTTGGAACATAGGACTTTGCCATGGTTCCGAGGTAGTCTCTAGGTTGTCTATGAACCATCGAGATTTGTAACTAGGGGACTTTGTCGTGGCTCCGTTTTGCTGACATCATATCTGCTTATTCTGGTTGGAACGAGAAGGAACGTCGTTGTTGATTTCTAGGCTGTAGGTGTAGCCATCGAGATCTAGCTTCTTTTTGACGAAGCCTGGTGGGACAATCTGGTTCCCTTTTTGTTTGTGCCCATGGATTGTATACAGGGATCAATGTGATCTCACCTGCAGGGCAAAGTTTCATTTTTTCTTTCCGCGATGCTCTATCATTTCAGCTTTTTACATTGCAAAATTCGTGATTGCCCAATCATTTCGGCTATTTTTTCGCGGTGCCCAATCATTTCGGCTGTTTTTATGTTTCTTTACTCGTTGCTTATTATTGCGAGTTGCCCAATCATTTCGGCTATTTTTATATGCATATACTTTACTCGCTGATCTTTGTTGCGAGTTGCCCTATCATGTCGGCTATTTCATATGCATTTTTTGCTCGCTGATTTTTTGCTGCGAGTATGGGACTCAAGACCTGATACCAATATTAGTATCAGCATCGCTGCGACTGGAATATTGTCAGGAGCGAATCATCATTTGCCGTGAAAGGACTTAGAATTTGATACCGATTTAGGTATCAGCATTGCTACAACTGGGATATTGCCAGGAGCGAATCATAATTTGCCTTTGTCGATTCGAACAAAGGTGGCTTAGCAAACAGGGTTAGGATCATGTCGACTAAGGCTTTTGACTTTACGAGCCGTAACGGTCTCATGAAGGTGTTTCTCCCTACAAGTCGTAAGGATCTCATAGGTTTGTTTTCTCCTTAGGAATCGTGAGGATTCCTAAGTGTATGTTCTCTTATAAGTCATAGGGATCTTACAATAGTGTTTTCTCCTTATATGTCGTGAGGACTTATAAGTGTCGTTCGCCACATGAGGACATTCCTCGTCGTTGGTGGGACTCGGTGAGGGAACGTTTATTTGTGCCCGTAGATTGTATATAAGAGTCAATATTGAACCGTTTGTAGGGCAATTTGGGGAATGTGATGGCTTAAGAAAAGGTTCAGATCCCTGTAGCTTAAGCCTTTTTGAATCCTATGAGCCATGATGGTCTCATAAGGGGAATTCTCCTTGCGAGTCATGAGGCTCTCGCGAGTGCAATTTCTCCTAAGGAATCGTGGGGATCCCTAAGTGTGTTGCTCCCTTGTGAGTCGTAAGGATCTCATGCAGGTATTTTCTTCTCACAAGGACGAGAGGACCTTGCGGGTGTCTTTATTTTAACGAGATTGCATCCTTTCTAGTTTCCACAAACTCACTGGTAGTCCTGCTGTTTTTACTCACGACGCCCTTTCGGGTTTTCATATGTGCCCATTTCGCTTGTGGACGTACCTTTTTTTTGCACGATGAAACTCTCGAGAATAGTTTCGCCGCAATGTAATCCATCCGTTTGCCGGTGGGATTTGAGTTGCAGTCCTCACCGCTGGAACTTGTGGACTTGCATTCTACTATCACTGTGTTAGAGGCGACGTTGTTAGTTTAAAGACATATCGGTCCAATGTTAGTTTTTAAGGACATCTCGGTCCATTGTTAGTTTAAAGACATCTCGTTCCACAGCTAGTTTAAGGACGTTGCGGTCCGTAGCTAGTTTGAAGACATCTCGGTCCGATATTTGTTTAAGGACATCTCAGTCCACAGCTAGTTTAAGGATGTTGCGGTCCGTTGTTCGTTTAAGGACATTACGGTCCATTGTTTTTTTTTGGAGGCGAGGTTTCACTGGATACTACTTATAGAGTTTGGACACAGAAAGATAGCGAGCGGACACGAGCGTCGTCATCCATCATTAACCTGAGCCGTGACTTGTCAAGCGTAGTATTTCTTAAGGAACCAGCCATTTATTGACCGGAAGAGTCTCTCGCCATGCATATCCATGAGCAAGTAGGCCCCACCTTGGTAGACCTTATCTATGATGTACGAGCCCTCATAGTTTGGCTCGAATTTCCTCCGTTTGGCACGGTTGGGGATCATACATCTTTTTACAACTAACACGAGTTCGCCTTTGCGGAATGTTCTCGTCCTAGTCAGTCTTTCGTATGAGAGCGTCATCCTCGCTTTGTGAGCTTCTAGGTTTTGCTGGCCATGAGACGATTTTCATCGAGGGCATCAAGTTCTTCGAGCCGAAGATGGGCATTTTCTTCATCCGTCAGTTCGTACCGAACCACCACTCGTAGAGAGGGTAGCTCTATCTCCAAGGGAAGTACCACTTCCGTACCGAATACTAACGCAAATGGCATTGTGTTTGTGGTCGTCTTGAACATGGTCCGATAGGCCCAGAGAGCTTCATGCAATCGCTCGTGCCAGTCCTTCTTATTTTTGGACACCGTTTTCTTTATGATCTTTGTCAAGTTCTTATTGAAAGCCTCAGCTAGACCGTTAGCTCGGGGATTATAAACTGAAGAATATCTCCAATCTATATTATGTTGTTGTGCGAAGCGACTGATCTTATGGCTTTTATAGGCCGGCCCATTATCCGAGATGATCCGTCGCGGAGTGCCGAACCGGTAGATGACATGTGTCTTGAAGAAATGGAGGATGTTTCCGTCTTCACTTCCCTTAACGGTATTGCTTCTGCCCATTTAGAGAAGTAATCGGTTGTTGCCAATATGAACCGATGTCCCTTGGATGACGCTGGCTCGATGGGCCCGATTATATCAGTTCCCTACATTTCGAATGGCCAGCTAGCCAATGTCGGGTGTAGCGGATTTGGATGCTGGTGGATGAAGTCCCCATGAATTTGGCACGAGTGACACTGCTTCGCATATTCAAGGCAGTCCGGAATCATTGTGGGCCAATAGTAACCCATTGTTTTGATCTTCAGCTTCATCTTTGGCCCGGCTTGATGGGAACCACAGAGTCCGTCATGAGTTTCTTGAATGGCCCTTCTTGCTTGTTCTGGTCCCAGGCATCTCAACCATAGACAATCGAACGATTTCTTATAAAGAGTACCATTGACGAAGGCGAAAGACAGGGCTCACTTCATGAGCTGATGTCTTGACGACGCGTCTTCGGGCGTTCGATGGGATTTGAAGTAGTCTATGAAGACTTCTCTACAATCCTTCGCCCCTTCTTCATCCTCCAATTGGAAGGCCCCTTGTTCGGTTGCATCCTCTCCTTTAGACGTCTTCGGAGATATTTCTGCTGGTGCGAGAATCTGGCGACTTTACACAGTGATCTTTACGTCATCGAGGTTTTCGTCGGCCAGTTCTTTAGCGAGCTTGGCTAACGCATCCGTCTTGCTATTTTCCGCACGCGATATGCTTTCCAGGGTGTAGGAGGGGATTTGCGTCTGCAATTGCTGCACTCTTTCACCATAGCTGATAAGTTCTGGCTAGTACGTCTGGTAGTCACCATTTACTTGGCTAACGACCAGCTGGGAGTCTCCATATATGAGGAGGTTTTCGATCCCCATGTCGACAGCAATCTCGAGACCTACTACTAGAGCTTCGTATTCAGCCTCGTTGTTTTTCCTTGGCTCTATTAAGGAAAGGGAAAATCGCATTATCCCTCCTTGTGGAGTCACAAAGATAAGGCCTACTCCGGCTTTGATTATGGGGGTGTTTTGCTTTCGTTTCTTCAAGGGGGATGCTCCATCGAAGTAGAGTTCCCATCGGGTATCACTCCCTTCTTTCTCCCCGTCGATTGCGTCAAACGCGTGTTCATCTGGCAACTTGCAGTTCAAGGGAGAGTCGGCAGGTATCGGATGGTCAACGAGAAAATCGGCGATGGCCTGGCCTTTTATTGCCTTGAGGGGTCGATATACTATCGAGAACTCCATCAAGAGGAGGGCCCATTAGGCAAGCCTTCCTGTTAGCATGGCTCTTGACATCAAATACTTGAGAGGATCCACCTTTGATATGAGATGGACCTCATGTGCCAAGGCATAATGTCGGAGCTTCGTTACTGCGAAAATCAGTGCCAGGCAATGCTTTTCGATAGGGGAGTAGTTATTTTCTGCCCCCAGGAGAACTCGACTCAAATAATAGAGAGCTCTCTCCTTCCCCTGGTCGTTCTCTTATGCCCAATGCGCGCCTAAAGAACCTGGTGAAACCTTCCCTGCCAATCGAGACAGTTCATTTTCTTTTCCCAATAGAAAAAAGGGATGAACAAAGATTTTACTATTGGGAGTTAGTAGCTAAACAGGGTACCAAAAGAGCGAGGTCTCCCACTCCAGTCGTTGCTTTTCTTTCTGTTACTTCGAAAGTAGCCCGCCATCTAGTGGATCTTCACCTGGCTAGGATTCTGATGATTTTACTGACTGTTCTCGAATGGGAAAAGCTAAAGAGAAATGCGAGTTAGGTTGCTGTTAGCCAACTAACTGCTTCAATCTCTGATCGCAACTGCTCGAGGTAGACGCTGCACAACTGTGCCATCTTGACGATTTCGAAAATGGAAGCAACAGCCCTTCCTATCTGATAGAAAAGGACCCAAGGGCTATTTTGTACAGGATGAGAGGCTTTCTCTTGACTGGAGCGGTCAGTACCGGCGGGTTCTGCAGGTATTACTTGATTTCATCCCGTGTACTTTGGCATTTCTGATCCCAGACGAACGGGGTCCCCTTTTTCATTAGATGGTTGTAGGGACGGCACTTGCCGGAGAGGTTGACTTAGAGTTTGATACCTATTTAGACATCAGTATCGCTACAACTGGGATATTTCCAGGAGTGACTCATCATTTGCCCCAGTCGATTTGGACAAAGGTGGCTTAGTAGACATGGTTAGGATCCTGTCGACCAAGGCTTTTTTGACTTTACGAGCCGTAAGGGTCTCATAAAGGTATTTCTCCCTACGAGTCATGAGGATCTCGTAGGTGTATGTTCTCCTTAGAAGTCGTGAAGACATTTAAGTAGTGTTTTCTCTTATAAGTCGTAAGGATCTCATAAGAGTGTTTTCCCCTTATAAGTCGAAAGGACCTACAAGTGGTATTCACCATATGGGGACATTTCTTGCCATTTGCAGAAGTTGGCAAAGAAATATTTATTCGTGCCCCTAGATTGTATACAAGGGTCAATATGGACTGCCTGTAGGGCAATTTGAGAGATATGACAGCTTAAGAACATGTCTAGATCCCTGTAACTTAAGGTGATTGAATTGATTACCGATTGTGTATGTTTGAGAAAATTGTATGTATGAGAAAATTGTATGTAGAAATCATAACCAAAAATATTTTGACCGCAATCAATAACGCTGTCGGATGTAGCGCGTTAGAAAGTGCGGATCGTCCACAGGGAAAGTGAGATCCGTTCAATTTTCAAATTAGATGAGTCAAAAATTTAGAGAAAAGAAAAGAAAACAATTCATGATTTGTAATTGAATATCAAGAATTAGAAAAATCTAGATCTATAAAAAACATTAAAATCAAGAATTGAGATGTGTGATAATTTCCAACCAACAATCAAGATTCGAAGTGTGGCTCGTAGGAGTAGATCGGATCTATAGATGTGATGAGATCTAATGATTACTCATTCTTATCCATTAACGAATTGATACTAGATCGATGAGAATTTACCGAAGGTTAAGGATCTTGCGGAGAATTTAGGGATTCCGCAACTCATCCTTTGTCCTTTCGATGAATCTCATTCAAATTCTAGCTTCTAATTAATCAAATGTTCAATCGTTATTCCCTAGTTTCGAGTGAACACAATCAAGAAAGCATCATCCCGAAACTAGGTCATCGATCATTTGATTAACTAGAATTTACAAACATTATAGGATTTAAGAATTGTAAAAGTGTCTAAATCATCATCATCTATAGATCGTCACAACTCCAACACAAGCGGAGTTTTACTCAAACATCATGATAACAAACACAATCACAAATAGAGATCGAATCATAATACTTGAATTAAAAGATAAGCAAGATATAGAAATTTCACCTTTATTTATCGACAAATTTCGTTACAACTCTCTTGAATTTACAAAAGGAAGGAACTAGATCGTCGATTTCGGCTTCGCTCGGCTCCTTGAGTCGCGGATCGGCTTGGATCTCTTGCTCGGTTGAGGATCGGCTCCGCTCCTAAAGGTTGAAGGCTCTCTTGCTTGAATGGTACTCGGGATCTTGATCTTGATTTTGAATTGGAATTAGGGTTAGGGTTTTGAGGCACAAGTTGTGTTACTCAACTTGTGGGTAGAAGATGATGGATGATTCTTAAACAACCTCAACCCTAGATCTAGGCTCCTTTTTATAGACCTCAAAACCCTAGATCTAGGATTTCAAATTTGAATTTTCCCTCCAAAAGTTTGTTAAGAGAGCCTTCTAGAAATAGTTTGTTAAGCCGAGCCTTCTAGATACGCCACGTGGAGTTTCTGGGGTCTTCTGGAAGCTTGGGCCGTTAGAGGTAACACGCGGAAGAAATCTGGAGAGTTGGCGCCATCAAGCCTCCGCGGTTCCGCGGCGCAAGCGGGCTCCCGCCGCGGAACCGCGGCGCTTATGAAGCCTTGGGGCTTGGGCTTTCTGTGATGATTTAGGGCTGACTTTGTGGGCTTTTTCTGATATGTTGATTTTCCAAATGAGACCCTGATCACTGCCAGATCTCTAGCCTTTGAGTTGGCGTATTTTATCAGCACTGTTTCACAATTTTGGCTCGGTTTCTGGAATATCCTGCACAGACTTTGAAACAAGTGTCGCGCAATATAAGGATGATGCGATGCCATGATAAACAGTCAATTTCCCTAATAAATGTCAGTTTAAGTGTATAACACATGCAATCTGGTATTTTAGAGATATTTTGCTAATATGTGCAATATGAATACCGAACACTTCTAGATGAGTGTAAATGATAGGGAAATTGCCATGTTAAAAATGCAGTTTTTTCGACTGATCAAATTCCCCCAAACTTATTTTCGGTCGTCTCGAGCGAATTATTTTATTAAAAAGAGAAGGAGAAAATAAAGAAAGAGAAAAACTAACTAGCACGCTTTCGTAGGCAACACGATTGCACTGAGCACGTGCAACAAGCCTTTAAACCTCTAAGTGTCCCTAGTAGGAAGAGTGTTGTCTCCTGAGGGTTTTCAGCGGATTGCACCCAAAAAATCCAATAATAAAAGAAAGACCGTGAATATTACATTTAAAGAAAAGAATTGTAAAAGAAAAGCTTTGAAAATTAGGGTTTCCAACTAAGCTAGCTTTTCGGTTGTCATGAGCCCTATCTTAATAGTCATGAAAAGATGTCTGAAATCACGTCCTCCCTCAATAAAACATCGTCTTATTCTTCATTCCTATCTTTCTTCCAAACATCGATCATATAACCCTACGTGTGTGTAGGGACATCCCTACACCCGAAGAATTCAATTCAAGCTATCATACTCTTGCCCATCAGCCTCAGTACTTTTTTAATTAATGAATATTTAGGATTGCTCACACACTTTCATGCGACCGTTAATACTTCTTGAGGTACTAACCGACCGATTACTCCTATGTTTGCTTATTAGGTGTTTTTCCTCGTCTTGCACCACCTAAGGCTTAGCAGTGACTCCTAGACCAGTTGGCCTTAGGGCACTAGGTGAAGAGGCACCCTCGCTATATATTTTTTATTGCCCTCGGCAATAACAAAACCAGTATCCATTTTTCTCACCACTTTATATTTTCTTCATTTTTTTATTTATTTCCTTCATACATCGGCTTTAAGACAAGAGCATTTCAAGGTATCCTCACTATCCCGGGCTTCAAGACGTGTGTAAGTGCGAATAGCAGGGTATCCACGTTCAAAATTTTTGGCTTCCAGAATAAGAACTATTTTTCAGACTTATTTTTATCCTCAGATTAGTGACTTCCTTCAACTTACTAACCCTTGGGACAACGGCTCATAACTACTTATTACTAGTTCGTATAAGAAAACTTCTAATTTTCTTAGTTTTCTTAAATTTTTCTAATCTCATGGATGTAATTTTTCACTATCTAATCTTTTATTATCTTATTTATGTAAAAATATGTTAAATATTAAATATTTTGAAATTTTGAAATTTTTTAAATTTTTATGGTTTTTTTGAAAATTTTTACATTTTTATAGGTTTTTAAAATTTTTTAAATTTTTATAGTTTTTATGGGTTTTGAAAAATTTTTACACAAAATGATGAGCCAAAAATTTTTACACAAAATTTTTATGGGTTTTGAAAATTTTCATATTTTTATAAGTTTTTTTAAAATTTTTTAAATTTTTATGGGTTTTTAAAGAAATGTTTTGTGCTTATGCAAATGATATGCAAATGATGCAAAACTAAGCACAAATCTCCCCCAAACTTGTTTTCAACAGTGTCCTCACTGTTGCTAACCGCTATATCTACAAAACATGTAAGCCTGGGAGGAATTTATTAGTGGGGGCAAAATATATAAGTGACGATCCTCCCCCAAACTTATTTTTTTCACTCACCTCCATTCAAAAAGATGATGCAGTAATATACAGGACATGGAGGTGAGACGGAGGAATTTTAATCAAGATAAAATGGCTCCTGTAACAGGAGCTCCTCCGTGGAGTCAGTGGAAAAATACGGCTTTAGTCTATGTCCATTCACTTTGAAAAATGTGCCGTTTTTAACATTTTCTACCTCTACTGCCCCGTGCGGGTATACAGACCGCACAACAAAAGGTCCCTTCCACCGAGATCGAAGCTTACCCGCGTGAATGTGTAGTCGTGAATCATAAAGAAGGACTTGCTGACCAGGTGAAAATGTTTTCCTCAAAATGTTTTTATCGTGAAAAACCTTGGTCCTATTCTTTATGATTACAGCGTTATCATAAGCTTCATCGCGGAGTTCGCTTAGCTCATTTAGTTGCAGCTTCCGAAAATTGCAGGCTTGGTTTAAGTCAAAGTTGATTTCCTTAATAGCCCACAATGCTTTATGCTCTATCTCGACTGGCAAGTGACATGCCTTCCCAAACACTAACCTATATGGAGACATCCCTAGGTCGGTTTTAAATGCAGTTCTGAATGCCCAAAGAGCATCCGTCGGTTTGGTCGACCAATCTTTTTTATTCTTAGCAACAGTCTTCTCCAGGATTTGTTTGATCTGTCTATTCGAAATCTCAGCCTGCCCGCTCGTTTGGGGATGATAGGGTGTAGAAAGTCTGTGGTTGATTCCCGCATCAAAGTCTCGAAAGACCTGTTGCAGAAATGTGCCCCGTTATCGCTAATGATAGCGCGTGGGTGTCCAAATCGCGAAAAGATATTTTCTTTTAAAAACTTAATGACAACCTTCTTGTCATTAGTGCGACATGGAATGGCTTCAACCCACTTCGAGACATAATCAACCGCAAGCAGTATGTACAAATTCCCAAAGGAGTTGGGAAAGGGACCCATAAAGTCAATGCCCCAAACATCGAAAATTTCAACCACTAGGATGGGTTGCTGGGGCATCTCATTTCTCCGGGAAATCCTACCCGTGTGTTGACATTGTGTACAGGTTTTGCAATAATCAAATGCGTTCTTGAACAAGGTCGGCCAATAAAATCCACATTGCAAAACCTTCTCCGCCATCTTTTTAGGACTGAAGTGACCCCCACAGGCCTAATCATGACTAAAAGATAGAACACTCTTGAACTCCTCATTCGGGACACACCGGCGAATGATCTGATCAGGACAGATAGGGATCATCCCAGTAAAAGTGTTTTACTTGGGATAGAAAACGATGTTTGTCCTGTTTTGACCAATCGCTGGGTATCAATCCCGTGACAAGATAGTTCACAATATCCCTGAACCAAGGTTCATTGGATATACTCAAGAGTTGTTCGTCTGGAAACGAATCATTGATCGGCAGGGTCACAGGTGAAAAAGAGATGCGTGAAAGATGGTCGGCTACAACGTTTTCACATCCTTTCTTATCTTTGATAACAAGATCAAACTCTTGTAATAGAAGGATCCAACGTATGAGACTACCTTTTGCATCTTTCTTCGTCAAAAGATGTTTCAAGGCGGAATGGTCTGTGTACACAACTATTGGTGAGCCAATCAAGTAAGGCCTGAATTTTTCTAGTGCAAATACAACCGCCAAAAGCTCTTTTTCAGTAGTTGTATAATTGATTTGCGCATCATTCAGGGTCTTACTTGCATAATAGATCACGTGTGGCATCTTATCAATGTGTTGTCCTAAGACTGCACCTATTGCAAAGTCTGATGCATCACACATAAGCTCAAAGGGGTAGTCCCAATTTGGAGACGATAGAAGGGAGGCTGTAGTGAGGGAGTGTTTGAGTGAGTCGAATGCTGCCTCACAATCCGAGTCAAAGTGGAAGGTCGTATCCTTGGCCAATAGAAGAGTTAAAGGTCTAGCGATTTTGCTAAAATCCTTAATGAATCTCCTATAAAAGCCCGCATGGCCAAGAAATGATCGAATGTCCTTGACGCTTTTGGGATGAGAAAGGTTTTGAATGACATCTATCTTAGCTCTGTCAACCTCAATGCCTTTTCTCGAAATAACATGTCCAAGCACAATTCCCTCTTGGACGGCATTTTTCCCAATTCAAGCTTAAGTTCTTCTCTTTGCAACGAGTAAGCACTGCGTCAAGATTCGTTAGGCAGTCGGAAAAAGAGTCTCCGAAAATCGAGAAATCGTCCATGAAAATCTCTAAAAAATTCTCGACCATGTCAGAGAATATCCCCATCATACACCGCTGAAAGGTAGCGGGAGCATTGCACAACCCAAAGGGCATGCGTATATAAGCAAAGGTACCAAACGGAAGGGTAAAAGTGGTTTATCTTGATCCTTTTTGGCTATAGGGACCTGATTATAGCCAGAGTATCCGTCCATAAAGAAATAATACGCACGTCCAGCTAAGCTTTCCAGCATCTGATCAATGAAAGGTAGAGAAAAGTGGTCTTTCCTCGTGGCGGCATTGAGTTTTCTGTAATCAATACATACACGCCACCCAGTTTGGGTGCGTGTCTGAATCAACTCATTTGCCTCATTGGTAATAACAGTGATGCCAGATTTCTTAGGGACGACATGTATTGGACTCACCCATTGGCTATCGGAGATTGGGTGTATGATACCATTATCAAGGCATTTGACGATCTCTTTCATCACCGCTTCCTTCATGACGGGGTTCAACCGTCTCTGTGGTTCTCAGGTTGGTCTGGCATCATCCATCACATGTATATGATGTTCTACAATCAAGGGACTAATCCCTTTGATGTCCGCCATGGTCCAACCAAACACCTCCCTATTAGATCTCAATACCGATAAGAGTGCATTCTCTTGCTCTGATGCTAGAGAAGCAGAAATGATAACCGGTAAAGACTCATTCTCACCTAAATATGCATATTTAAGATGAGAAGGTAAAATTTTGAGATCTAATGTTGGCGGAGAAATAATAGAATGTGGGATCATCGAATGATTTTCGGAGTTACAAAGAAGCTCATAACCTGTAAAAGATACAGACTCGGATGGTGATGAGTCAGGAGTGTCAGACTCAAGCGTGGAAATGGTGTCCTCACTAAGATCATATGCCAGGTCAAACAGTGATGTGGTAGTTTCGTCGAGATCTATAAAGCAAAGTTTCTCAACTCCGCAACTTTCGGGAGCAATCTCGTGGACAGAGTACACATCAAGGATATGATCAGAGGGTTCTGATGGCTGACTTCCAATTTTGTAGATGTTTGGTTCAATGGTCATATTTCTAAATGATAAGTTCATTGAACCATTTCTACAGTTAATGACAGTATTGGAAGTGGCAAGGAAAGGTCGACCCAAAATCACCAGAATTTGGCTCCGGAGGTTCGATACAGGTTGTGTATCGAGAACAATGAAGTCTACAGGGAATAAAAATTCCCCGACCTTTATCAACACATCATCTAGTTCATCTCGAGGTTTGGTGATCGAACGGTCTGCCATTTGGAGAGTGCAGTGAACAGGTTTCAACTCTCCAATCCCTAGCTGCTCATAGACAGAGTATGGAAGTAAGTTAACACTTGCGCCAAGGTCTAAAAGAGCACGGTTGATGTTTTTACCCCCAATAGAAATCGATATTGTAGGACATCATGGGTCCTTACGTTTCTTTGGTAGCTGAGGGATAAAAGCAGTGCTGATGTTATTAGACATGAAGACCTTCTTCGTCACTTGAGTCTTCCTCTTCCTAGTGCACAAGTCCTTAAGAATTTTCGCATAAGCGGGGACTTGTTGAATCGCATCTAGGAGAGGGATGTTGATGTTAACCTGTTTGAACATTTCCATAATTTTCTCCATATGTGGACTCGATTTGTGAGCCCTTAACCGATTCAGGTAAGGTGCTTTAGCAATGAGCGCTGGGTCCATCATAGGAGAAGGAAGTGAGGGTAGACGTGATCCCAAAAGAGGAGTGGGGATCGTCTGTGGAGAACTAGAAGAGGTGGGCTGAGGTGTCGAGCCTAGAGGGAAATGGAGAATAGGCTCGTGAGAAGGCGGTGGGGTAGGAGAACAAGAATCAGATGTAGAAGTGTGTGTGTGAGGAAAGGTCTCAGCCGGGGTATTGATAGGATTTTCAATATCATCAACTTCTTCCCCAACATGGTTATTCAGCACTCTTCCTGATCTCAACGTTGTGACAGCATTTACATTGTAATGCCCAGGATTCGGTAGGGGTTGAGATGGAAGTTTCCCTTTTTCTCTCGCACACATTTCGGCCTTAAGTCATGCAATTTCAACTTCCATCGTTCTGATACTCTCAGCTTGGGACGCTGAGTTTTTCTTTATATCACTGACGGAAGACCTAACTTCAGCCGACACTTCCATGAAATTTGACAAGAGTGATTTCATGGTTTGAGTGAATTGAGAGAACTCGTCAGAACAGGTCGACTGCATAGGATTAGACGGTGCAGGAGGGTTGACCTGGTTTTGGAAATTTTGTGACTGGTAGGGGTGCTGGGTGAGTTGAAGTGGTTGCTGTTGTGGAGGAAGGACCCTTTGGAATTGATTCGGGTTTAGAACCGTGTTTTGAGATTGGTTCCAAGCAAAATTCGGGTGATTCCTCCAACCCTGATTGTATGTGGAAGAAAAAGGGTTGTTTTAGGTCTTTGAAATGCGGCATTGGTATGCTCGTGACCTTGAAACGGAGAGTTTAATGGACATTCTTCCGTTAAGTGAGAAGGATCAGAACAGCACCCACATACAGTTTTGGGGAGCGACATCGGGCTCAGGGAGGCTGCTAAGAATTTGTGTTCCATAGCTTCGAGCTTCTTTTGCATTGCTGCCATCTCAGCTCGAACACCTATGGACACGTCAATTTGGTGTACGCCACCCGTAGAAGATGGCTGGGTTCCACTCTCCCACTGTAAGGATTTTTCAGCGAACTCTTCTAAAAATTTCCAAGCTGCCCCATCAACCTTGGTCATAAAGGTGCCTTGACACATGTTTTCAATGTTTTGTTTAGTGGTAGGGTTAATGCCCTCATATATGATTCGGCAAAGATCCCATCTCGGGATGCCGTGATGTGGGCATTGAACCAAAAGATCCTTGAATCGTTCAAAGCATTTTGAGAATGGTTCAGCCGGAAGCTGGGTGAATTGATATAGTTCGTTACGGATTCGAGCTGTCTTTTGCATAGGGTAGAATTTCTTAAGGAATGCCGCAACGAATTCTTCCCAATTCGTAATAGAATGTGCGGTGGTGTTATACAGCCACTTCTCGGCTATATCGCACAACGTAAATGGAAGAAGTCGTAGACGCATAGCATCCACAGAAAGTTGTGACGTACCCATCATCGCGCATACGTTTTCAAATTTGGTGATAAAAACGTATGCGTCTTCAGTCTTGAGACCGTGGAATTTGGGTAGAAGGTTGATGTACTGGGGTTTAATCTCAAAGTTATCCCCGTTGGTTGGTGGAATGGATAAGCAGGTCGAGAGAGGACCTCGCAAAGGATAGCACCTCTCTTGGAGAGAGATGCGGGGAGGATTCTGCGCACCAACGGACGGCGGCAGAGCAGCGGTAAAGAGGTTCGATGGAGACGGGTCCATCGGTGTGGGTGTGGTGGTGGGTAAAAGAGAGGTGAATGGAGAAATACCGACTTCGGAGTCGATCGAAGGGACGCGGACAAGTCGGGCACTAGAATCCCGTGTCCAGCCTATCTTGCACTAAAAAGGGTTAGTACAAGTGGCAGCATGACTTATAATTAAGGGAATGAATGAATGCGGTGTTTGTTTTGAAAAATGATACAGATTTTGAAAATATGATGCGATCACAACAAATGCAACAAGCAACCCTAACATCTATGGTCACCTAGGTCAAAGTTCTAGACCGCTCCTAACTTCCAAAAGACAAGTCGCAGGATCAATCCTCCACTGCCTCTTTGTCTTTCCTGTGGCCAGGTAAGTGCCAAGTAAGCGGGAGGTTCTCCACTACATAAGTAGTGGGCCTAATTAAGTAACCACTAGCCTTCGACACACTTGCCTTAGACACCACAAAAGAAACGCGAATAAGCAATGAATTACCCACGGCCCTCTCTTATCCTAAGTGAGCGCGACGGTCCTTAGAGTCATCTCTAGATATTTTTTAGTTAATGAGGGTAATGAGGATGCAAGTTTGTGATTTTTGGGGCTTAGGAAGGGTAATGAACTCCCCACCTAATCTGGATTTGGCCGTGCCCCTTAATGTCCGTATTAATATGCAAACAACCACAAAAAATCAAAACACGCACAATTTATTTTGCTTTTTGCGGTGCTGCGATTTATTTGCAAAGAAACCTGCAAAAATTTGTTAATTGGAGCAGATGTGGGAGGAGATAAGAAAGTATGAAATTCACCTGAGAAATTTTGTACAGAGAGGCTCCAGAACCGCCGCGATTCCGCCGCGGGAGTTGGCTTAAACCGCGGATCCGCGGTGCTTTCAAGGGATCACTGCACAAATTTTTCTACAGATGCTCCTGTTCACATACACAGCTCTCTAGAATGCTCTGAAAATTTTTTCTCAAGCTCCAATGATCCCAGATTTCCTCGCAACAAATCACAAAAACTCGTATTATTGTTTGCGCGAATTTTGATTTAAAAATTATAATGGAATAAATCTTTCAACTCAAATTTCAAAATACAAACAATTAGCACACTATCCCCGGCAACGGCGCCATTTGATTGAATTGATTTCCGATTGTGTATGTTTGAGAAAATTGTATGTAGAAATCACAACCAAAAATATTTTGACCGCAATCAATAACGGTGTCGGATGTAGCGCGTTAAAAAGTGCGGATCGTCCACAGGGAATGTGAGATCCGTTCAATTTTCGAATTAGATGAGTCGAAAATTTAGTGAAAAGAAAAGAAAACAATTCATGATTTGTAATTAAATATCAAGAATTAGAAAAATCTAGATCTATAAAAAACATTAAAATCAAGAATTGAGATGTGTGATAATTTCCAACCAACAATCAAGATTCGAAGTGTGGCTCGTAGGAGTAGATCGGATCTATAGATGTGATGAGATCTAATGATTACTCATTCTTATCCATTAACGAATTGATACTAGATCGATGAGAATTTACCGAGGGTTAAGGATCTTGCGGAGAATTTAGGGATTCCGCAACTCATCCTTTGTCCTTTCGATGAATCTCATTCAAATTCTAGCTTCTAGTTAATCAAATGTTCAATCGTTATTCCCTAGTTTCGAGTGAACACAATCAAGAAAGCATCATTCCGAAACTAGGTCATCGATCATTTGATTAACTAGAATTTACAAACATTATAGGATTTAAGAATTGTAAAAGTGTCTAAATCGTCATCATCTATAGATCGTCACAACTCCTACACGAGCGAAGTTTTACTCAAACATCATGATAACAAACACAATCACAAATTGAGATCGAATCATAATACTTGAATTAAAAGATAAGCAAGATATAGAAATTTCACCTTTATTTATCGACAAATTTCGTTACAACTCTTTTGAATTTACAAAAGGAAGGAACTAGATCGTCGATTTCGGCTTCGCTCGGCTCCTTGAGTCGCGGATCGGCTTGGATCTCTTGCTCGGTTGAAGATCGGCTCCGCTCCTAAAGGTTGAAGGCTCTCTTGCTTGAATAGTACTCGGGATCTTGATCTTGATTTTGAATTGGAATTAGGGTTATGGTTTTGAGGCACAAGTTGTGTCACTCAACTTGTGGGTAGAAGATGATGGATGATTCTTGAACAACCTCAACCCTAGATCTAGGCTCCTTTTTATAGACCTCAAAACCCTAGATCTAGGATTTCAAATTTGAATTTTCCCTCCAAAAGTTTGTTAAGAGAGCCTTCTAGAAATAGTTTGTTAAGCCGAGCCTTCTAGATACGCCACGTGGAGTTTCTGGGGTCTTCTGGAAGCTTGGGCCGTTAGAGGTAACACGTGGAAGAAATCTGGAGAGTTGGCGCCATCAAGCCGCCGCGGTTCCGCGGCGCAAGCGGGCTCCCGCCGCGGAACCGCGGCGCTTGTGAAGCCTTGGGGCTTGGGCTTTCTGTGATGATTTAGGGCTGACTTTGTAGGCTTTTTCTGATATGTTGATTTTCCAAATGAGTCCCTGATCACTGCCAGATCTCTAGCCTTTGAGTTGGCGTATTTTATCAACACTGTTTCACAATTTTGGCTCGGTTTCTGGAATATCCTGTACAGACTTCGAAACAAGTGTTGCGCAATATAGGGATGATGCAATGCCATGATAAACAGTCAATTTCCCTAATAAATGTCAGTTTAAGTGTATAACACATGCAATCTGGTATTTCAGAGATGTTTTGCTAATATGTGCAATATGAATACCGAACACTTCTAGATGAGTGCAAATGATAGGGAAATTGCCATGTTAAAAATGCAGTATTTTCTGTTATGTTGATTTTCCAAATGAATCCCCGATCACTGCCAGATCTCTAGGCTTTGAGTTGGCGTATTTTATCAGCACTGTTTCACAATTTTGGCTCGGTTTCTGGAATATCCTGCACAGACTTTGAAACAAGTGTTGCGCAATATAGGGATGATGCAATGCCATGATAAACAGTCAATTTCCCTAATAAATGTCAGTTTAAGTGTATAACACATGCAATCTGGTATTTCAGAGATGTTTTGCTAATATGTGCAATATGAATACCGAACACTTCTAGATGAGTGCAAATGATAGGGAAATTGCCATGTTAAAAATTGCCATGTTAAAAATGTCTAGATCCCTGTAAGTTAAGGCTTTTGAATCCTATGAGCCGTGAGGGTCTCACAGGGGGGATTCTCTTCACGAGTCGTGAGGATCTCGTAAGTGTATTTATTTTAACGAAGTTGCACCCTTCTGGTTTTTCACAAGCTCGTCGGCAGTCCTGCTGTTTTTACTTACGGTGCCCTTTCGGGTTTTCATCCGTGCCCATTTTGCTTGTGGACGTATCATTTTTTTTAGCAGGGAATTCCACTAGATTGTATAACCTGTTTGTAGGCCCCTTAATATCCTTCCTGTCCTTTGAGAAGAATCGACCATTCTACACAGAGATTTTTCCGCCAGTGAGAAATATGCCCCCTGTGTATATCTCGGGGGAACGAGTACCCACGCCGTCGCTATTTTGGTGATAGGTTGCTTTAGCGCCGTTTATTTTTATTGAGCGTGGGCAACAAACGCCATCTTACCTCCGCTTTTCACTCGTCATCATCGGATAAGAAAGATTCCTGACCCATTTGATCCAATCGAACCATTTTATCCATGAGTTCTTGGAAGGTCGTCGACTTGAAGAGGGCTATATACGAGGACGCCTTTGAATTTGGGTTAAAGGTGGCTATGAGCATTCCCATGGCTGCAACTTCATCGATGCGTTGCTTGTATTTGACCAAAGATTTCGCCATCGGGTAACATATTGAACCCAAGTCTCATTCGGTCTAACCCTTTCGTTGACCAGTGCCGTCACGGTAGTATGTTCGTTCTCATTAGCGAATCCCTGACAGAAGAGCATATCCATTTCGTCGAAGATCTTCACAAAATCATTTGGGAGTTCCGCATACTATTCGAAGGCAATGCCCGCCAGACAGTTAACGAACTGTCATAGGAGGAGTATACCATTCTCTCCAGAATTGCCGCACATGGATATAAATCGCGCAATGTGCTAGCGAAGATTTCTAGTTCCTTTGTATATTTGGAGTCGGAAGTATGTATTCTGGCGGGTACTGTATTTGATCGTAGCACACCGGATACGGTCGACCAGTTTTGATTGGCCAATTTGATGCTTCACTGGCATAGTGAGTTTTGATTTACTGAGCGACATATTCGTTCAGCTTTGCTTTTGGAATCATTTCCTCTTCGGGCGTTGATGAGACTCGTAGAGGATTTGAAATTTCACCCTTGTCTTTAAGAGCGACTACCGGTAGTTCATTTTCTTTTGGTTCCGATTGAACCATCGTTTCGGACATTTCTGCCGCTTTTTCATCTTTCTTTTTCAGAGCGCGCTTTAGGAAATCAATATCCGACTCCTTCTCAACTCTTTCTTCGGGTGCATCCTCAGGATTTTCCTTAGGCGATGGATTAGCGTTTATTGCCGCCTGAGCAAGCACTCCTGTAGCTTTTCACGTTGCAGTTGAACTTTTGTCATGGGCCGAGTTTGAAGTCGGTGACTAGTAGAAACTCGAACTTCGTCTTTAGAATTCACCACATAAACTATGTGAACTATCATGCCCCCAGGCTTGGGGTGCTTAGAGTTTTGGCCTTTGGGGTATACTTCGGGCACTTGAGCTTTATTAGGCCTCTCTTTTTTGTGAAAAGCCGCTTTAGTTTTGGGAGGAACCGCTGTATCAGGATCCGTCTTGGGATGAGTCCCCTTCACCTGCTTTCACACCTTATATATAGATGAGGAAAGTTGTCTCAGGGAGCGAACTAGTTTCTGCTCTCGTGGGATCTCCATGGGCTGTGGAGACTTCTTCAATATTGTGGTAGGAGAATTTTGTCTGACCCTTCGCAATAGTTTGAAGCTGTTCCCAGTTGGAACAACAACATTCACCACTGGGGTTGAAACAGGACCATACGGAGAACTGCCCCCAGCTCATTTTGTATTATGCCGATATCGACGTCGACCGTTTCTTACGGTTGGGATTTGATTAGCCTTAGGATTTTGTTGAGCCTTCCCCATGTTTCCTTTGAGAGCTTAATATTCTGCCTCCTGCGTCGACCTTGGTCCTTGGCAGGTGTCAGTTGTTTGAAGACTGATTCTGTCGGCAAAGTTGCAGCTTGGGGAACCAACCTGTGGAAGACAGACTTCCTCTGGGCTTCCTCCATCGACGTTGAGGCACCGAGGGTGGGAGGTAGGAGTATCAACCCAAAAAGAAGCCCGTTGATTTTTTGAAGAGCCGGATTGCAGAGATTTGAGGCTGCAAGTAGCCCATACTTAACTCCACCCGATATGACAGAGCCTGAGTTGCTAGGGTGGAAGCAAACGCCATTCTTCATAGAGACGAAACGCCGGCTTCAGTATCCCATCACCCAAGGGCAACCACAAACATATATACCATGATTATTTGATCGCGGAAAAACACGACACATGAAGTGTGGAGTGGAAAGAAGAAGGGGTCCCTCCGGGCGTGCCAGAATCTGTTTACCGCCGAAAGACGCGGCCGGGACGTTAGGACGTCTGGCTTGAATTTTGGGGGCAGATGCAATTTGGATTTATCCGTCCACCACTCAGAAGATGCCAAGCTGATTTATGGCACCATGTATCGGAGGTCTGGACGGATGCGACCGTTGTAGCAGAATTCGTCAGATTCCCCCTCGTTATAAGGGGTTATTTTATTGTGGGGATGCTCTTTCCTGCAGGCGCAAGCCCCTGCAATTAATTACGTTACCGCCTCGCGGTAACCACTTTCTCCTGGTCCAGAAGGTCACTTCATGTCGTGTGTGTTTGTTTTATTTTTTGGTTGCCCGTGGATTGTATACGGAGACTAATTTGTGTTGTCGCCCGTAGGGCGTAGATTAGTCCAAATCCGTATTTTCTTAGATTTGGGTTTGGTTTGATTTAAGGAGCGTTAACCTTGTTTGAGATTAAGATCGACTTAAATATTTGTTAAGGATACGTTAATCCGATGTTGGACTAAGATCTACTTAACGAGAGTTCATAATCATTTTTGACCCAACGAAAGAGTATTTGAGCTCTATCGTTTTAGTTTAAGGACGTTACGGTCCACAGCTAGTTTAAGGACATTACGGTCCAGAGTTAGTTTAAGGACATTGTGGTCTAGAGTTAGTTTAAGGATATTGCGGTCCATAGAATTGTTGGTTGTCGGGACCCGCCACCTCTCTGAAGACGTTGAAGAATTACAACGACATATATCAGAGGTGTGGGGAGATGTACCCTTGAACCAATGAATGTTCATCCGAAGATTGATGGACTTGTTTAGAACTAAGACCAATCTGGAAAATAAAGAGCCCATAGGCTCGGTTGATTAGGAGTTGGGCCAATTTGGGTTCAACCCAGTCATTTCATTTTTGAATAAAGTGTCAAACACCAGCTTGGGCTTGGTCCCCTTTCTGTGCCAACAACGCCGAGCATTCATATGGGTTCTGATGCCCACACTTTAACTTGCTTCACTTTTTTTGTTTTTTATGGAGTGTGAAACACTTTCTATGGCGCTGGGCTCTATTTGCAGAGCGTTTTATGCTAAACAGCGCCCACGTGAGGGGCACGTGAGGCGCTTGGCGCTAAGCGTCAACCAATGAGTGCTAAGCACTCTTTATTTAGGCAGCGCCCACGTGAGGGGCACGTGGGGCACTTGGCGCTGGGCGCCAACCACTGAGTGCGAAGCACTCTTTATTAAGCAGCGCCCACATAAGAGGCACGTGGGGCGCTTGGTGCTGGGCGCCAACCACTAAGTACTAAGCACTCTTTATTAAGCAGCGCCCACGTGAGGGGCACATGAGGCGCTCGGCGTTGTTTCTTTCTTTGTGCTTTTTTCTGAAGAGTTCAATTCTTTGTTCTCCTCTGGATCTTCAATCCCCAAGAACAAACTCATTCCCATGAGAATTAAATTCTCATTTGTAGGAGACTTATCTCATAGATCTCAGATCCAGGGAAAGAACTTTGTTCTTTTATAAGGTGTTCCTTTATAAAAATTCAGAAAGAGAAGTGGAAGGAAAAATTCCCCACTAATGGAAGCATCACGTGTAAGCACGTGATCATCGACCCCTTATAAAGAGACTCGGAGAGTGAAAGGAAAAACTTCCCGCTTGTAGAGTATCACGTGCAAGCACGTGATGCATCTGTATACAGAGTAAGCGGCTCCACTTAGTAAGCAGTAATTAAAGCCTCACGTGCAAGCACGTGATCGTCTTTCACACAAAACGTGTAGGACCTGGTTAAAAAACAAACAAAGAGCAAAAAAGCTCACGTGTTACCACGTGATACCTTCCCTCTGTTTGGACTGCTGCATACAAACGAACCAAGTTAATTCTGTGAAAGGTCACATGCTGCACGTGAGAGATCTGAAATGCCTTCTGAACCGGTAGAATTAAATTCTAAATATAAGGATCCAAATCCTATTTGGAAAATATTTTCTCAATCTTTCTAAATAAAAAAGATTGTGCTCTGTAAATCAGAGCACCGTTGGATCAAAAATCTAATGGTGATTAAAAATCACCAAGATACAGAATAAGTTTTGTATGGGAAAATATTTTCTTAATCTTATTAAAAAAACAAGAGAAATGTCTTCTGTAAAACAGAAGTCCTGGGATCAAAGATCCAACGGTGGATAAATTCCTCAAATCAATTAAGAAATCTCTCAATGAGAAATTTCCTTAACCGAATCAACAAATCAGCCTCCCCTATACAAAAGAACCCTCCCCCCATAAACTTCAAGTTCGATACAGAAAAGAAAGAGAGAAACCCCCTTGTAAGTTTAAAAGAAAAAAGCATTTAATTCTCCAGAAAGAAGAAGACTTCCTAAAAGTGAAAAAAAAATTCTAGGTAAGAGAAGGAACAAAAAACAGAGAATATCTCATTTCTTTTTCACCTCCATAAGAGTTTAACTTTTCTAAAAAGAACTTAGTTCTTCATCTGGTTGAGATCTGCAAAAGCAGATCTCCCCACAAGTTGAGAATTTAATTCTCATCGGGGAGATTCTGCCATGCAGATCCAAAACTTAGGGGAAGACCTAAGTTCAGAATTTAATTCTCCCAAAAAGTATATAGGAATTTAATTCCTCTGATAAAACAAGGGTTTAACCCTTCATATAGGAACTTGGTTCTTCCTTATAGTGAAAGATCTGCAGAAGCAGATCTCTCTACAAGTTGAGAATTCAATTCTCATCAGGGAGATTCTGCCATGCAGATCCAAAACATAAGAGGAAAACTAAGTTCTAAGAATTTAATTCTTACAGAACAGTGGGCTTGAAAGTCCTGAAACTCAGGATCTCTAAGTAAGTCTACGGTAGCACCCCGGCCGTCTGTCCAAGGCCAAAATGCAGAAACGAAAACTTTTCTTAAACTAGAAACCGGCACTATCGCAGACTTTAATCCCGGATCGAACCATTAACCTACAACTAGCTAACAAGAGAAGGGTTGGAAAAGCTATACCGATCGATCCGTGTCCTTCGGTCTTGGCCACCATCCCAAGCTCCTCGCGGTATCTCCGGTCTCGATCTCCTCGTCGGAAAGGCACCATATCTTCGAGTATTTTTACGGGCTCCCGCTTCATCCGAAGCAACTCGGGCATGAAGTTCGCTAGCCGACGTGTCCAAGGTGAAGTGGAGAATGTGTGTCATCACTTTGTCTCTTAAGGATTTAGTGGATGCCATTAGTGAGGAAATAATGAGCTCAAGGAAGAGGAGGAAGAAGAAGAAGCTTTTCTCTCTTTTTCTTTTGTGTTGAGATCAAATGAGAGTGAAAGTTAGAATAAAAATACAAGAGCTAACCTCACTATACATGGCTGCCCTTTCTCTCTCTCTCATTTCACCTCACAAATCAATCACTAAACATGACATGGTTCAAAGAATAAGACCATGAGTCACCACCCTTGTCCATGTCATAATTAATGCACCTAATCATGATTTTGAGCTCATTATTTTCATATGCAAACATTAATCCAAATGTTTGCAACAATAAAAAGAGAATGGCATCTACTAAAGTAAACTCGTGACGAATCACAAGAGTACCCCTCACCTGTATATACATACCTGCATCCGCATTCCGACTGAATGCGAATGCGATGAGACTAAAGTAATCCAACAAATCTAATACTAGGATCCGACTTAAACCAAAGCCCACTAGTATGATCCGCCCGATCATGATCCGTGCACTACTGCACGTATATGATCGAACCCTGCCATATATCATACGGCCTCTACAACGTTTCGCCCGAAACTTGAAAACTGTCTGTGGGAGACTCTAAAGACTCGTCAATACTTTGGCTGTGTATTTAACCATTAGCACGTCAGAGGTACTAGCTGTACGTAACGGGCTACCAGGTATTGACCAAAAGGGAGGTCGATGAGCGAACTCATCCTGACACCCTACAGAGCCTGTCAGTGACAATATCCGTACAGTCCGGTCCGTTCATCTATGAGCATCGCATGGCGGGCCTAGGGGGTTGGTAAAAATCAGACCCCCAAAAGCGGTACAAGTCGTGTCGGAGTGTAGCCCAGAACACCCTGATATACTACTGGAATACCTACCAGTAAATCTCCTGCCTTGGCCAAGAACTTCGTGTAATGGCTCTCCTAGACACAGCGCGATCTCACCCCCAATACCGGGAGAGACGAAACCCCTGCCGATCCGCTCACTGCCTCTATGTGGCTCAGGACTGTACCCAACTAAAACCTGTTTGCACGACTCCTTTGAGCCGTGGTAGGGTAGTAATCAAAGCACAGTGGGAACACACACGAGACAAATGACGATCTCAGGTCGATGAACTAACCTGTACACATGTCACCAGGGAACTGCTATCCGGCGTCAGGTATAATACCAACTAGCATGTTCCCGGCGAGTCTTGTCCGGTGTACTTATAACCCAATGAGCACCTGTATACATTTTAGGTGAACCAACTGACACCAATGGCTTGTGAGGCCGGCCACCGCCCCTCGTCGGGGTCTCGACTGTATACACCAGTCTACTAATGGAGTATCGATGCCCAGTCTCGAAACTCCTATGACTAGAGACACTTTAAGGATGTGCTTATAAACCCCAGCTCCCACGTATATGATCGCCATCATACTGCTGGCCGTCATGCAAGAATCCTAAGGGCTCTACCAACATGCAATAGTGACCTGTAATGTCACCTGAAGCTGTACACGATGATAAAGATAAACTAGATAGCATACTATCATCTTGAGCAAGACTGTCCTACCGGTATAGGTCCTCCCTCAATCATTGCAATCGCGTGCCTGTGATCTAATAATTGACTCTGAGGGCACTATATCCAACAATCTCCCACTTGCACTCAAGGCTAATTATTGCGATGTCGCATACTCACAGCCCGTGTGATACCGAACACCCAACTCTTCTAATAATCAGTCTCACAAAGCCCGTTTGCGAAACTATTGTGTTCGAGGAATGGCCTCAGTGAGTGGATCCGCCCTAATGTTTCTTTCTATGTCTCTCTTTAGCTCAAGTTCGCAAAGAAAGCCATCTCCCGAAATGAGCAATACCTGTCTTACAATATGTCTGGATATCTGATGGGACTTAGTTCATAAATGAACTCCAAATCCAAACTTCTTAGACTGTATCGTCAACTGAACTTAATCAGTATCCTGCGCCACACCTCCCTCAGTATCCGCTTGGACCATCTGTCCAAAATACCGCCCCTCGTCAGAGGGAAAACTGTAACTCTGACAGTCACTCTGTCATCCAGGTCACCTTAGAAGCCTGGAATGATAACTGTCTCCCAAAAGAGGTTGTTGTTATCATATCCCTAGAATATCCACTTATGTTCTAAAACTGCTTCCGAACGTTTCTCTAAGATAGGATTAATATCAACTTACTGCATCTCGTGCTAAAACAATATCTGGTGTGGTACTTGACATCTCATGATTGACTCAATTGCCTAAGCAAGTAATCTGCCAATCATGCACATCCCTCTCCCCTTTAGTCTGTAAGACACCTTTAGAGAGGGTGACTCCATCACCTGCAGGTACACCACCATGCCAGGAGTCATCCATTCTAAATACCTTTAGAATACTGTCTAAGTACCCTGATTGGGACACTTCCCAGATCTAGATCTAAAACCATAGATCTAGTAACCAGAATGTCTGATATAATATCCAAGTCCTTTGTGGAGAAACCACTGTGTAACAACCAAAGTATAACCGATCGTAGTATAGGAATTTCACTTCCTACTCTGTGTATATCATCCAAATACCAGGACATCACACCCTACTACCTTCTTAACAGATCCGTCCCCTATTCTGATGAAGTCAAACCTATGACTGTCACATCACAAATAGATGATCTATCTCCGCTATATCTGCTTTAGTCTATAAATAGACATAAGCTACTTGTCTACTATGCTTCCGCTGCTCCCACTAACTACGACAACCCTCTGGCAGAGTCATATAAACATACACTTCTAAAGCTAGTTTAGAACGACGCTATACTCATCCTCCTGCCGGGTCTCACAGTCTGGAACAACAGCAATGGCAAGTCTGGGTAAACAAGAATCTCCCTGTCACCGTCCTTGAGCATACCGAAGTACCTCTCGGGTGCCTGAGGTTACCCACCAAATCTGCGGAGTGGCCAATGGAATGTCAATCCAGATTGAATCTTTAGGTCCTATTAAATTTTCAGTAATCGTTTACGGTTCTGGAATCACTTCCAGTTCTACCATACTCCCACTACTGTTTTCTGAAAAAATCCATTTTACTGAAACTGTGGCGAGTCAAGAACAATATCACTATTGATCTTCCAGATGGTAGAAAGTCAACCCTCGTCATAGCCCGGGTCAACCCACAAACAGCCATTACAGAAACGTGCCTTGAGTTATCCAGAGTATGGTTTTAAGCATAAGCCGGACAACTCCCCGTACCTTAACAATGTTAAGATATGAACTATTATATATCCAATATATAAGCAGAGGCACTGATTTAATTAGAACCAGATTCAAATCATGCAGCTGTTTCCAGTGCATGTCAGCTAAATGGAGAGAGGCCGATCAGCATTACTCAACTTAGAAATTCTTCCAATTATGAGTAACCTGAAAGAGAAGCAAGTTCTCTTAAAATCATTACTATCAACTGAATACCATACACAAGTATCTACATCTTCGATCACATTGAAGAATCATGATACTTGCAATACCTGGTTCTTTACTTTATTCTTATACCTATAACTTCTCAAAACTTAGACCTTGCATTTCTACGAAACGCATGTCTAAGAACTAGAGAAGTCACAAGTAAACAGAATATAGTACGAGTACCAACCCCTCTGTCCTCATGGACACTGGACAATATACAATACTCTGTATAAGTCCCCTGAGTCTAATAACTCATTCCCTGTGTGTCGTAGGTTGAAAACTGTACTTATGGTTAAGAAGAATTACACCGCTGTTTAATGCTCCTTACCTAACCATCCACTGATATAGGTAAATTTCATGGACATAATTTAAAAAAGTTATATCTCACTTTATAAAAAATAAACATACAGATATATCAATTTGAAATTGGTGCATAACAACGGATATTCAAAACCAAATATTTGTCATCCGGCAAACAACCCAGGCGATTTCTTCAAATATCACCAATTACAACGATTCCCGATATAATGAGGATTATCACCCAATTCCCAATAACTTACTCCCACTCATCATCTGAAAATCCATACAGATGTGACAATCATACCTGGTAAATACATACCCTGGAGAAAGGACTAATTGGGAAATCAGTTTTCTTTTAACAATACACAGTGAAACTGAAACATGTAAATATTTCGAAGGGGTATCCAGGTATTCTTAGTAATGCCTCTTCCATTATCAGATTCACAACTGTAACCGTATATTTCTTTGCCATCTCTCCAAATCCCTTTATATGTCTTTAGTCATTACCTTCTGTACACCCCTTTAGGCTAAATGGTTTTCTTCCTTCCCTACCATTCGGCACCAGCCTATGGTTTGAAAGAAGACTATCCAATAAGCATAATGGGTGTACTCTCCTAATCCTAGGAGTACTCGCAACCTGAGAGAAGGTGAGGATAAAAGACAACTGAATAAAACCTTATTCCTATTTCTCCTAAACCAGAATCCATCCCCGAACTGGAACAAGTTCCTTCGAGTTCGTATATAACCATACGATGGAGTATCCAAATAACTGTGGATCTTCGTAGTGATACGGAGTGTCCCGGAGAAATACAAAGGTGAAATAGGAGTGGCGATGAAATACTTGGTTTGGTCGTGAATAGCAGTCGCAGTTTACTTTGCCCTCTTTCTAATCCCTTTATTTGTCTTAACTTATTACCTTCTGTACACCATCGTTAGGCTAATTGGTTTTCTTTATTCCCCACCGTTCGGCACCTGCCTATGGTTTTGAAGAAGACTATCCAATTAGCAGAATAGGTGTACCGTCCTAATCCAAGGAGCACTCGCAACCTGAGAGAAGGTAAAAGGAAAAGACAACTGAATAGTCCTATTTATTTTCTCCAGAACCGGAAACCATCCTCGAATCTGGAATAAGTTCCTTCGAGTTCGTATATAACCATACGATGGTTTTATCCATTGGAAGTGGATGTTCGTAGTAATACGGGGTGTTCTGGAGAAAAGGGTAAAAGTAGGAGTGGCAATGAGGTATGCAACTCTGACAATCCAAAAGCCAGTGTTTAAGAAGGTTCGGTCAACTTGGTCACTGAATTATAGTCTAGGGTCAGGTCATGGTCGCTGCCAAAGAGAGAGAGAAAAGAAACACTCTGCGTACACTCTAACACAGATCAGAATGGTTATCAATTTATCTAATCAGGAAACCTCCTACTGTAACCTCAAATTCTCCTCCAAACCTGAAAGAAGAATTAGTCGGGATCACCCGAGGAGTAAACCAACTCATCAGTGGGAATCGGGATCCAACTATCATCGCATGATAAAATGATGGAATCCACTCACGTTATCACACTCCAGAAGGTATGCGCATATCTGGCAAGTTTCAGTTTCTTTAGAAACTCCCGATGTGATTTTTACCCCATGCTCTTATGATCTTGATAAAGGCCAACAAATCATAAGTCACATGTCAAGTTCTACCCGTCATTGTCCAGGTTAATTTGAACCCACCCGTACAAGACCTTGACGAAGGCCAATAAGGCTATACGACTGTCCCAAACCAACGCATCTATCTATGCAGCAGAAAGGTAACAAGCAGCTACCATTCACTATACCTTGACGAAGGCCAACAAACATAGCATGAATACTAAGTGCTACCCGTCTGAAATGACGGAGGGCTACGAATGGTTTTTGGCGAAAAACCTTTAACGTAATGAACTTGATATCGTTGAAGGAACCGGATAGCTTTTTATAAAAATATAGTGGCGAAAACCTTTGCTAAAGAGGTCGCTCCCGGTGAAGGGATCTCGGCTCTTTCCCCGTAGAATGAGATGCAGGATATTCCAACTGAATACCACGATCTAAAGCAAAAAGTAATCGGCTATAGTGAAGTTATTACCCTGACGCAAACTTCTGACCAAGGGGTCACTCCCAGTGAAGGGATCTCGGCCCTTGCCTCGTCGACTGAGGTGCTGGATATTCATACCCGAATACCACTGTGCAAAACAAAAGAAAACGTCCTTGCAATAACAGTTTTTTTTTTTTGGAAAATGTTCCAACAACATCAGAATAGGTTTGTTTAGCTTGCATTGATCCGAATCAATGCAGTCCCATCAATTAATCAAACCACAAAAGAACGAAAATATGATGTACGTATATGCCATCCGCATTCGCCACTGGGTCCCGTCATCACCCGTTAGGTTACTTAACTAACGACAGAGCGGGGACTGGACTAGCGCGGGTGTAAAACATATACAATATCTACTAGTATATATATCAATATATAATATTCGCTCATGGCGTGATAAAATGCAACATCACAGAAAAGTAATAAGCATCACAGAACAATACAGATAATCTGGGATCCCCGGGTTTCATAGAGCCGCTACTGAAACCCGACGTTCCCCTGGTCGTGTGGATAGCCTGTGCAATGAAATCCTAGACCCCTACGGGCGCGGCAAGTTACCCGCCAAAACCTGAAGCGAGGCAGCCCCCTACAGCAAAGTGAATGGACCACCCAGCACTTCACGGAATCCGGTAACTTGAGCACCCCTCCTTGGGTCAACCTGTACCCCCTACAAGTACGGAGAATAGCCCGCCAATTCTAGAGTGAATCCCCCTCCGTCTCAAAGCCATGAGATGCGGGCCCGTTGCCTTCTAGAACCCGGCTGCCCGTGCACCCCTCGGGGTAATCCTAGTACAGAAAGTAAAATATACAACGGGTACATCGACCTCAGCCCGGTCATGCCCCAAAGAATAATATACAAATAGGCAGTGACGGCAGTCCACACGTCGGACGCTCACCCCGCAATAACAAATGTACAAATACAACCAAACTGTACTACCATTGCATCCAGGCTATCCACCACGACAAATCCGCAACATCACCGCACAACACAGAACATCAACGTGAATGTCACGTTCGTAAATCCGTCTAAAAGGGCTATAGCAATTAGACAAGATTTACCGCTCGAATGACATTCACGGTCACAGATATAAAGTAAGCACTGTGAACTAACATATTTAAAATTTTCGATCGACAAAATTTCCTGAAGTGGGCCCCAAGCACAATTCCCAGTACTCAAAATAATCTGGGCCAAAACTAAAAATACCAGAAACCCCAATTCCAAGTCAGAGACCACTGCAGAAAATTTGGTGCATTGATGCTATAGGAGTGCGACGGAACCGCGGCCAAAACAAGGGTAATGCCGCGGTTCCGCAGCGCTACAGTGTGATCACTTCACAAAATTTCAGCGGTGGTCTTAAAAAAGCCTGCCTGATTTTCTGCAATACTCAAAATAATTTTTTGACGATAAAAAGAATTCGACAGAAACTTTATGAAATGGAATCGCGGTTTCGGAAATTTCGTTCGATCGAAGTTCTAAACACGTTAGAGCAAGCTAGTAAAGATTAATGGTATGACTCTGATACCATGTAAGTCTACGGTAACGCCCCGGCCGTCTGTCCGGGGCCAAAATACGAAAACAAAAACTTTTCTTAAATTAGAAACCGGCGCTATCGCATACTTTAATCCCGGATCGAACCATTAACCTACAACTAGCTATCAAGAGAAGGATTGGAAAAGCTATACCGATCAATCCGTGTCCTTCGGTCTTGGCCACCATCCCAAGCTCCTCGCGGCATCTTCGGTCTCGATCTCCTCGTCGGAAAGGGCACCACATCTTCGAGTCTTTTTACGGGCTCCCGCTTCATCCGAAGCAACTCGGGCACGAAGTTCGCTAGCCGACGTGTCCAAGGTGAAGTAGAGAATGTGTGTCATCATTTTGTCTCTTGAGGATTTAGTGGATTCCATTAGTGAGGAGATAATGAGCTCAAGAAAAGGGAGGAAGAAGAAGAAGCTTTTCTCTCTTTTTCTTTTGTGTTGAGATCAAATGAGAGTGAGAGTTAGAATAAAAATATAAGAGCTAACCTCACTATACATGGCTGCCCTTTCTCTCTCTCTCTCTCATTTCACCTCACAAGTCAATCACTAAACATGACATGGTTCAAAGAATAAGACCATGAGTCACCACCCTTATCCATGTCATAATTAATGCACCTAATCATGATTTTGAGCTCATTATTTCCATATGCAAACATTAATCCAAATGTTTGCAACAATAAAAAGAGAATGGCATCTACTAAAGTAAACTCGTGACGGATCACAAGAGTACCCCTCACCCGTATATACATACCTGCATCCGCATTCCGACTGAATGCGAATGTGATGAGACTAAAGTAATCCAACAAATCTAATACTAGGATCCGGCTTAAACCAAAGCCCACTAGTATGATCCGCCCGATCATGATCCGTGCACTACTGCACATATGATCGAACCCTGCCATATATCATACGGCCTCTACAACGTTTCGCCCGAAACTTGAAAACTGTCTGTGGGGGACTCTAAAGACTCGTCAATACTTTGGCTGTGGATTTAACCACTAGTACGTCAGAGATACTAGCTGTACGTAACGGGCTACCAGGTATTGATCAAAAGGGAGGTCGATGAGCGAACTCATCCTGACACCCTACTGATCCTGTCAGTGACAATATCCATACAGTCTGGTCCGTTCATCTATAAGCATCGCATGGCGGGCCTAGGGGTTGGTAAAAATCAGACCCCCAAAAGTGGTACAAGTCTTGTCGGAGTGTAACCCAGAACACGCTGAGATACTACTGGAATACCTACCATTAAATCTCCTGCCTTGGCAAAGGATTTCGTGTAATGGCTCTCTTAGACACAGCGCGATCTCACCCCCAATACCGGGAGAGACGAAACCCCTACCGATCCGCTCACTGCCTCCATGTGGCTCGGGACTGTACCCAACTAAAACCTATTTGCACGACTCCTTTGAACCGTGGTAGGGTAGTAATCAAAGCACAGTGGGAACTCACACGAGACAAATAACGATCTCAAGTCGATGAACTAACCTGTACACATGTCACCAGGGAACTGCTATCTGACGTCAGGTATAATACCAACTAGCATGTTCCCGGCGGGTCCTGTCCGGTGTACTCATAACCCAATGAGCACCTGTATACATCTTAGGTGAACCAACTGACACCAATGGCTTATGAGACCGGCCACCGCCCCTCGTCGGGGTCTCGACTGATACACTAGTCTACTAATGGAGTATCGATGCCCAGTCTCGAAACTCCCACGACTAGGGACACTTTAAGAATGTTCTTATAGACCCCAACTCCCACGTATATGATCGCCATCATACTGCTGGCCGTCAAGCAAGAATCCTAAGGGCTCTACCAACGTGCAATAGTGACCTGTAATGTCACCTAAACCTGTACACGATGATAAAGATAAACCAGATAGTATACTATCATCTTGAGTAAGACTGTCTTACCGGTATAGGTCCTCCCTCAATCATTGCAATCACGTGCATGTGATCTAATAATTGACTCTGAGAGCACTATATCCAACACTTTATGCACGTAAAAAGATTGGCACCCAACATGATAACGGCTGATCACGTGCTCCCACGTGAGCACCCTTGATGAACAAAAGAGGACAACCGAGATTGGCTCAAGTGATCCCACGTGACTCCCAAGTAGTGCCTAGCACTTATAAAGTAAAAAGGGAATAAATCAAAGGCAGTTTCCATTTTTGGGGGCGCCTCACGTAATCTCAAGTGACCCAATAGCGCTTAGCGCTCAGAAAAGAACAAGAGAGTAAACCCAAAGAAACGGCGCCTCAAATTTTTAGTGTTTAACACTACTTCAAGCGTCTCATGTGACCCCGCGTGAGCGCCTCAAATTTTTAGTGTTTAACACTACTTCAAGCGCCTCATGTGGGAGCACGTGAGCGCTGAGTATATACTAGTGTTTAACACTATGAAAGGCCAATATTAACCAAACTCAGACCAAATCTCCCGAGGACCATCGATTGAGCCCCTCATACTTAGGGTCTCCAAAACTGATCTCAGTCTCAAAGATAGCTAATGAGCTCTTAACAGATGGCATCTAAAATGATGTTCATCCCATTCTCCCTCAGTCGGGACATTGGTTCAAGGGTACATCTCTCCACACCTCTGATACATGTCGTTGTTATTCCTCAATGTCTTCAGGGAGGTGGCGGGTCCCAACAACCAACAACTTTTTGGTACATTTCTAAACCCATGGATACAAACCAATGGACCGTAATGTCCTTAAACTAACTGTGGACCGTAATGTCCTTAAACTAATCTTTATGGACTATGATGTCCTTAAACCCAATGGACCGTAATGTCCTTAAACTAATCTTTATGGACTATAATGTCATTAAACCCAATGGACCGTAATGTTCTTAAACTAACTGTGGACCGTAATGTCCTTAAACTAATCTTTATGGACAATGATGTCCTTAAACCCAATTGACCGTAATGTCCTTAAACAAACTATGGACCATAATGTCCTTAAACTAATCTTTATGGACCGTAATGTCCTTAAACTAATTTTTATGGTCTATGATGTCCTTAAACCCAATGGAGCGTAATGTCCTCAAACTAACTATGGACCGTAATGTCCTTAAACTGATATTTATGGACCGTAATGTCCTTAAACTAATCTTTATAGATTATGATATCCTTAAACCCAATAGACCCTAATGTCCTTAAACTAACTATGGACCATAATGTCCTTAAACTAATCTTTATAGACTATGATGTCCTTAAACCCAATGAACCGTAACGTCCCTAAACTAAACTCTATGCACTATGATGTCCTTAAACCATGGAGTATTGTTCATATCAGAATTTTGCATTATTATATCGCCCATTCTTAATCACATTACATATAAATAGGTGCTTTTGATCCATGTCTGCTAAATAGTTGCAGGTTACAGGTTCTCAGCTCGTTACAGTGAAATTCATGAAAAGTCGCTACAAATGTGAGACTACGACCAACAACAGATGAATCCGTATGATGCCGCCTACAAGTTTAAGGAACAAGTGGAAAATCATTAGACGGTTCAATGCACAAAGCATAAGGGCAGCACAAGATTCAAGACTTCAACGTGAAACTCAAGGCAAAAGTCCACATCATTCTGCACTATTGGAAATCTGGAAGGAAATAGAAGAGATTCTGAGAAACCAAGTGAAGAAAACAGAAGATAAAAGCAACATGAAGCAACCCTGAAGAAATAAGCCCACGACTCCACCAATTGGCCGCGGAACCGCGGCCAAACAGGCTATTCTGCCGCGGAACCGCGGCCTTATGGTGCACATGTCGATGGAGGTGTCGGTGCTTTGACCCGGTTTTCTTAGGGTAGTTTGGTAAATTCATGATTGGATCAGAATGTAACCTAGGGTTTTTTCTATCTATAAATAGGAAAGCCAAAAGCCTAATTAGGTATGCCTCTTTCAGGGTGCCTCTTTTGGGGTATGCCTCTTTTTAATTCTAGATTTAAATTTTAATTTCCCTTGTAATCGTGGAGAGGTCATCATAAAGTGAGGTATTTTTATTTTTATCTCGCATTCTTTTATTATCTGAATTTAATTTTTGCAATTTTTATCTGTTCTTTTAATATCTGCAATTTAGTTTTCAAATATAAAAAAATTATTAAAAAAATGAATTCTATTGTTAACTTCCTAATGAGTGAGTAATTCCTCACTTGTTAGGGTTAGGATAGGGAAGGTTTGAGAGAAGGAAATCTCTCTCACTTTTATCTTTGCCCATTTAATCTTTAAAATACAGACTCTTTTTAATCTAACCACACACCGCTCACTACGACACATTATCCTACATGATAGTGGTGATTACCTAGTTAGACCGGTTGTGCTTAAATTAACTGGAGGTTAGGGCTAAAAGTTAAGAACGGACGGACAAGGACCAAAAGGAAGAAACTATGTTTCTTCCTAGTCGTGCTAATCCCCGTTGTTGACTATTACCTTAACACTTATATTCTTAAGTAGGGCATTGTTAGCAGTGAGAAGAATCCATATTTCAAATTAACCTAATCCTAACCCTAGCAAGACTTTAAATCGATTAATTCTCATTCTTAGATCGTAAAACAAAACCTACCAAAGATAGGAATTAAAGAAAAGAACACCATTTCCCTATGAATCGACTCGTACTCAACTGGCTAGCTACCAAGCGACACCGTCTTGATTACGGTAAATTAAACGTACAAAACCATTCTAACAATCAAATGGCGCCGTTGCCGGGAAGACGGTAGTCTCTTTCTTTGTGTAATTTCGGGTTAATTAAAAAAATTTATAAAAATCGAAAAATTTTAAAACAAAAAAAATAAAAAAAATAATAAAATAAAAAATAAAAATCATCTTGTTATTTTTAAAAGGTTTTTGTATGAGTGTGCAGGCTTGGAGCAAATTCTGATTCAGATCTGGACCAAGCTCAGTGAACAAATCCAGAAACAGGGGATCTGAACAAACAGAGGAGAACCAACTCAGCACAGAGAAAAACTTTGGAGATCTAAACCTACTTCTCTGCCGCGGAACCGCGGCAGAATCAGGCCTTTGACCGTGGAACCGCGGTCAACCTGTGACGTCAGCACCCCATTTTCTCTGTGAGTATCTTTTTTCTTCTCTCCTACCCCCTGAACTCCACTGAAATAATTTTCCTGCAGGTATTCTTTGCACAGCAACCTCTTCTCCCTCTCTAATAAATTGTTTTTGTGCAGGATTCTTTGCGCTGCAAAATAAAAAAATTTGAAAGTGTTTTAGATTTTTTGGTTGTTCCTGCTTTGCATAATTAATACGGAATTTAAGCGGCTATAACTCCAACTCAAATTGGGTGGGGATTTCATCACCCTTCCTAAGACCCCAAAAATCACTAAAAGCATACGCATCACTCTTGAGCTTAATTAAAAAATATCTAGACTTGGTCAATTAAGGACTGTCGCGCTCATTAGGACAGAGGAAAGTTGTGGGCATTCAGTCATTTATCTAAACCTGACTTTGTGATGCCTAAGCTAGACAAGTGAGAAAGGTAACTTTAAAAAGCCCGTTTTACGGTGATTCGTGAGCGGAACTCTCCTTTCTTCATTTGTGCTTATCTGAACACAATTAGCGGTGAAAAGGCGATTTGAGGGATATCTCACAACTTGTCACTTTGAAACAGTTAGGAGCAGTCTAGTTGACTTAGGAGACCCTAGTTCTAGGTTTGATTGTGCATATTTAAACTGTGGTTGTTTGAAATTGTGCTGTAGTTCCGTACAAATTTTTGCAAAACTCTTTCTAAAAAAACACTTTCAAAAATTTCAAAACTCCAAAAACAAACAATTTTTTTTTAAAAAATATTTTAAAAAATTAAAAAAAATCACATTCTTTTTCTTCTCCTTTCTCTCATCACATCATGAGTACCCCACCTCGCAAAACTCTTGCCGAACTTTGGTACCCACAACCAGACATTACTTCCAACGGTTCTTGTTTTGGTCGAATTTCGAACGACCCCTCCATGCCCAAAATTTCTTTGAAAGATCGGATAGACGCGTCTAGGACTAACAATTGGACTCAGCAATCCACTTCGTATCAACCATTTCAAACATTCACCCTTTCTCATATTGATACCCCTTTTGAGAGTCCAGTTGTAACCCCAAAACCTATGTCTATTGCTGAACATATTGAATAATCTCGTAACCGATCTTTCACTCCTTTCACCAATACGAATTTTTTGGATCAACAATTCCATTCATCTTCTTATATAAATGTTGATCCTACCCCTGTCCAACCATTCTATTCCTATCCATCCTACCCAACTTTCGTATCTTCCCTAGACATTGCTTCTACACAGCCATTTGGGAGTTTCCAGTATCCAAACAATTTTGAATCTTTTACTGAAACTCCTTCACAACCCATGTCTAGTCTGGAACAGGCGTTGGAAAACTTTAGGGTAGCATCATGCCAACAGATGATGGAGTTGAATGTGTCCATGGCCGCCCTCATACAACCTAGTGACCCGGTAGCTAGTTTCCAATTAGCTCCACATTTTCCAATTTATGATGAGGCGGTAGGACAGGTTGAGAATTTGAGTGGAAAAAGTGAGCTGTACACCCTTCCAAATCAAACCTACCCATCCCAAATTGAATCCCACAACTACGGTTTTGAATTTCTATCAAGTGTTCCAAATGATTCACCAGTTGAAAATAAAACGTTTAATGAGTTGTGTGATTTTGTAGTGTTTGGTTTACCTGATTGTGAAGGGTCCCTTTCGAATGAAACCATCACCAATCCTTTTGACCTCTACACCTCCACTCTAGAACCTAAATTGATTGATACCCATGCTTTTGATGAGGTGTATGAGAAATTTAATTTTCACTTGATCGAGAATATTGACGCTGGGAATATTTTGGATGATGAAACCACAGATTTGGATGAGTTTCTCTCTCCAATTCATCATCCCGGGTCATTAAATGTTTCTCCCGAACTTCATATGCATCTTGATTTTGATGAGAATTGTATGGATAAGCTAAATTTTGAGGAGTGTATTGAGGAAATTATTGAGGATGAAGCAGTTTTACTTGAGGAGTCGGATTTCCCAATTCATTCTATCCCTTTCATTGACTACGCACACCCTCCTGAACCATTAACCGATACCCTTCCTCAATCACTTTCCTCCATCCTCGCTCCGACCTTGCAAGAAACCGTTACACTTCCATTTTCAATGTCTGGTTTACCAAGTTCGACGTACCCATGTTTTCTCACGAATCTTGAGGGATTTGACCTCATTTCTCAGTGGGTTGATAGATTAGCACAATCGCTTTTTACACATCGGTCATTACAAATTGTGCTAATTTATACACTCCATTTCCACCTTCAAGTTCGTATTCAACTTCTTTCTCCCACTTTCTCTGGTTCTTCTTCTAATTTTCCTTTAATGATAGTGAGTGTTAATGAATCACAATCCGATATTTTGAGTTCGATAATTCTAGAAAAACAACTTGATTTAGACTCTTTTGAGAAGAAGGTAGATGAGCCTTACGAGTCTCCTATCTCCGTAATTTTTGAAAAATCAAGTGTGTTGAATTCTTGCGCGACACTTATTGACATTGAAACGTTCAATCGGACCATCGATGAAAGTTTCGAAGATATTTTCGCCGACGAACTCACATTCCTAAACGACACGAATTTTGTGATTAATCAACCTCCACCTGAAGAAGTCGAACCAACACCATTTCTTCTTATCCCATACGAGAATGTGACCATTCTTCCCATTCCTAATCATCCACATTCTCGTTTCCGTTCACCATTATTATTTCGTCTCTACAAATCGAGACGTAAACCTTTTCCATTACACCACTTATCTTTACCTCATTTCGTCCTGACTATATACAACATGTTCTTTCACCAACATCTGCTTTATAACGATAAAATTTTTGAATGGTTGGTGCTAACCTTTGGCCTGTGTAAGGCCTTGTATAGCTTGATACTGTGTTTTTCTCCCCCCAACTCTGAACTTTAACGCTTAAACAGTGGAAACACAGTTTCACTTAAGTTTGGGGGGGGACCTTTTTGTATATATATTTTGTTTTCTTTTTCTGTTAAATTTTTTTTTTATAAATAAACGGGGGAGTGCCGACAACTGTGACCCTCTTAGTGTAGCCTGACAGTGAGGACACTGTCAAGTTTAAGTTTGGGGGTATGCTCGATAAGCTTTCCTCCTTCGCATTCATGTGTATACTTTTGCATTTGCATACTTATTTTAAAACCCATGAAAATCAAAAAATAAAAATTGAAAATTGAAAATTTCAATTTTGGCCATTTTTTACTTAAGTTCAACATGACGGTTGACTAGTTAGGAAAAACTAGATCCTAAACTTAGTAAATTAAAAACCCTAAAAATAACCTTTCTTAAAGTTTAACTGTAAGAAATATACGTCCTTTTAGTTTTGAGTTCAGTTCTTTGGCTAAGTCGAAATAAGGGAAGAGTATTGAAAACTTTATTTGAAGTATAAGTCTAAATAAAATAATGCTGAACCTTAAGTCCAAATTCTGAAAATATATACCCTAATTTACGCACTTACACACATCTTGAAACTTGGGATAGTAGAGGATACCTTGAAATGCTCTTATCTAAAATCTTTAGTATGAAGGAAAATAAAATAAAAGTATAAGAGGTGAATAAAGAGATAAAAAAAAATGAACACTGGTTTTGTAATTACTTAAGACAGCATAAATAAAAAATATAGCGAGGGTGCTTTATCACCTAGTGCCTTAGACCAACTGGTTTGGGAGTTACTGCTAAGCCTTAGGTATTTCAAGACGAGGATTTATGCCTAAATACGCAAGCACATTTTGTAATCGGTCGTTTAGTACCTCAAGAAGTATTAACGGTCGCATGAAGAATGTGTGAGCAATTTCATCTAAAATTCACCAACTAAAAGTACTTTGGACATGGACAAGAGTATGATAGCTTGAATTGAATTTCCAAGTGTAGGGATAAAAATTACACACACGTAGGGATATATGATTAGGGTTTGAATGAGAGATAGGAATGAAAGATAGGCCTTATATCTTCAGTAAAGATGATAAAAATTCCTGAGTTGAGATTTCACCTTAGAAGGAAAATTCAAAAGATGTTGAAAGCTTTATAAATTTGCAAAACGTATATGGTTCTAAGGTTAAATGAAAAGGAAGTGTGAAGAATACAGGTTGATGATTTCTAAGTTGAAAATAATAGACTTCCTCGCTAGAATGTTGAATTGAAGAATTAGAGTAAACGGCCAAATTGATTGGATTTTATAGGTAGTATCCGCTGAAAACCCTCAGGAGACAACACTCCTCCTACTAGGGACACCTAGAAGTTTAACAGCTTGTTGCACGAGCTCAGTGCAATCGCGTTCACTGCGAAAGTGAGGCTAGGATTCTTTCGAGAATAAAATTGACTTTGCTCGGGACGAGCAAAAGATAAGTTTGGGGGTATTTGTTCATATCAGAATTTTGCATTATTATATCGCCCATTCTTAATCACATTACATATAAATAGGTGCTTTTGATCCATGTCTGCTAAATAGTTGCAGATTACAGGTTCTCAGCTCGTTACAATGAAATTCATGAAAAGCCGCTACAAATGTGAGACTACGGCCAACAACAGATGAATCCGTATGATGCCGCCTACCAGTTCAAGGAACAAATAGAAAATCATTAGACAGTTCAATGCACAAAGCACAAAGGCAGCACAAGATTCAAGACTTCAACGCGAAACTCAAGGCAAAAGTCCACATCATTCTGCACTGTTGAAAATCTGGAAGGAAATAGAAAAGATTCTGAGAAACCAAGTGAAGAAAACAGAAGATAAAAGCAACATGAAGCAACCTGAAGAAATAAGCCCACGACTCCACCAATTGGCCGCGGAACCGCGGCCAAACAGGCTATTCTACCGTGGAACCGCGGCTATATGGTGCACGTGTCGGTGGAGGTGTCGGTGCTTTGACCCGGTTTTCTTAAGGTAGTTTGGTAAATTCATGTATGGATCAGAATGTAACCTAGAGTTTTTTCTATCTATAAATAGGATCAGAATGTATGGATCAGAAGCTTAATTAGGTATGCTCAGGGTTTTATCTATTTATAAATAGGAAAGTCAAAAGCCTAATTAGGTATGCCTCTTTCAGGGTGCCTCTTTTGGGGCATGCCTCTTTTTAATTCTAGATTTAAATTTTAATTTCCCTTGTAATCGTGGAGAGGTCATCAATAAAGTAAGGTATTTTTATTTTTATCTCGCATTCTTTTATTATCTGAATTTAATTCTTGCAATTTTTATCTGTTCTTTTAATATCTGCAATTTAGTTTTCTAATATAAAAAAATTATTTAAAAAATGAATTATATTGTTAACTTCCTAATGAGTGGGTAATTCCTCACTTCTTAGGATTAGGATAGGAAAGGTTTGAGAGAATGAAATCTTTCACTCCTATCTTTGCCCATTTAATCATTAAAATACGGACTCTTTTTAATTTAACCACACACCGCTCACTACGGCACCCTATCCTACATGATAGTGGTGATTCCCTAGTTAGACCGGTTATGGTTGAATTAACTGGAGGTTAGGGCTAAGAGTTAAGAACGGATGGACAAGGACCAAAAGGAAGAAACTACGTTTCTTCCTAGTCGTGTTAATCTCCGTTATTGACTATTACCCTAACACCTATATTCTTAACTAGGGCATTGTTAGCAGTGAGAAGAATCCATATTTCTAACCTAATCCTAACCCTACCAAGACTTTAAATTGATTAATTCTCATTCTTAGATCGTAAAACAAAACCTACCAAAGCTAGGACTTAACTCGTTAAAACTTAAAGAAAATAACACCATTTCCCTGTGGATCGACTCGTACTCAACCGGCTAGCTACCAAGCGACACCGTCTTGATTGCGGTAAATTAAACGTACAAAATCCTTCTAACAATCAACTATGATGTCCTTAAATCCAATGGACCGTAATGTCCCTAAACTAAAACGATAGAGCCCAAATGCTCTTTCGTTGGATCAAAAATAATCCTGAACCCCCGTTAAATAGATTTTAGTCTAAAACTTAGACTAACGTATCCTTAACAAACATTTAAGCTGATCTTAATCTCAAACAAGATTAACGATCCTTAAATCAACCAAACCCAAATCTAAGAAAATACGGATTTGGACTAATCCATGCCCTACGGGTGACAAAACAAATTAGTCTCCGTATAAAATCCATGGGCAACCAAAAACAAAACAAATACACACGACACGAAGTTAACATCTGGAGAAGGAGAAAGTGGTTATCGTAACCCGATAACGTAATTAACTGCAGGGGCTTACGCCTGTAGGGAAGAGCGTCCCCATAATCAAAAACCCCTCACAAGCGAGAGGGAATCTGACGAAGTCTACTACAACGGCCGCATCCGCCCAAACTTCCAATATACGGTGCCATAAATCAACTTGGCATTTTCGGAGAGGTGGACGGATAAACCCAAATAGTATCTGCCCCCCAAAATTCAGGCCAGAACGTCCTAACATCCCGATCGCATCTTTCGGCGGTGAATAGATTCTGGCAAGCCTGGTGGGACCTTTTCCTCTTTCCACTCCACACTTCGTGTTTTGTGTTCTTCCGCGATCAAATAATCGCGGTATATATGTTTATGGTTGCCCTTGGGTGATGGGATACTGAAGCTGGTGTTTCGTCTCTATGAAGAATGGCGTTTGATTCTACCATAGCAACTCAGGCTCTGTCATATCTGGTGGAGTCAAGTATGGGTCACTTGCAGCCTCAAATCTCTGCAATCCGGCTCTTCAAGAAATCAACGGGCTTCGATTTAGGTTGATACTCCCACCTCCTACCCTTGGTGTCTCAATGCTAAGGGAGGAAGCCTAGAAGAAGTCTGTCTTCCACAGACTGGCTCCCCAAGATGCAGCTTTGCCGACGGAATCAGTCCTCAAACAACCGGCACCTGCCAAGGACCAAGGTCGATGCAGGGAGCAGAATATTCAAAATCTCAAAGGAAACAGGGGGCAGGCTCAGCAAAATCCTGAGGCTAATCAAATCCCAGCCGTAAGAAACGGTCAACGTCGATATCGGCATAATACAGAATGAGCTAGGGGCAGTTCTCCGTATGGTCCTGTTTCAACCCAAGTGGTGAATGTTATTGTTCCAACCGGGAACGGTTTCAAACTGTTGCGAAGGGTTAGACAAAATTCTCCCACCGCAATATTGAAGGAATCTCCGCAGCCCATGGAGACCCTACGAGAGCAGAAACCAGTTCGCTCCCTAAAACAACTTTCCTCATCTATATATAAAGTGTGGAAGCAGGTGAAGGGAACTCATCCATAGACGGATCCTGATACAGCGGTTCCTCCCAAAACTAAAGCGGCTTTTCACAAAAAAGAGAGGCCCAATAAAGCTCAAGTTCCCGAAGTAAACTCCAAAGGGCAAAACTCTAAACGCTCTAAGCCTGGGGGCATGGTAGTTCACATAGTATATGTGGTGAATTCCAAAGACGAAGTTCGAGCTTCTACTAGTCACCGACCTCAAACTCGGTCACTGACAAAAGTTCAACTGCAACGTGAAAAGCTGTAGGAGATGCTCGCTCAGGCGGCAGCAAACGGTAATCCATCGCCTAAGGAAAATCCCGAGGACGCACTCGAAGAAAGAATAGAGAAGGAGTCGGATATTGATTTCCTAAAGCGCGCTCTGAAAAAGGGAGATACAGAAGCGGCAAAAATATCCACTAAAATGAACCAGATAGCCCTTCTGATTCAGAATATGGCTGGAATGATGGTTCAATCGGAACCACCGACAAATGAACCGCTGGTAGTCGGTCTTAAAGATAAGGATGACATTTCAAATCCTCTACAAATTTCATCAACGGCTGAGGAGGAAATGATTCCTAAAAGAAAAGCTGACCACATATATCGCTCAACGAATCAAAACTCACTATACCAGTGAAGCATCAAATAGGCCAATCAAGACTGGTCGACCGTATCCGGCGTGCTCCGATCAACTACAGTACCCGCCAGAATACATACTTCCTACTCCACATATACAAAGGAACCGGGAATCCTCACCAGCACATCACGCGATTTAAATCCATGTGCGGTAACACTGGAGAGAATGATATACTACTCCTCTGACAATTCGTCAGCGGTCTGGCGGGCATCGCCTTCGTATGGTATGCGAAACTCCTAAATGATTTCGTGAAGAGCTTTAACGAAATGGATACACTCTTCTGTCAGGGATTCGCTAATAAGAACGAACATACTACTGTGACGGTGCTGGTCAACGAAAGGGCTAGACCCAATAAGACTTGGGGTCAATATGTTACCCGATGGAGAAATCTCTGGTCAAATACAAGCAACGCATCGATGAAGTTGCAGCTATTGGAATGCCCATAGCCACCCTTGACCCAAATTCAAAGGCGTCCTCGTATATGGCCCTCTTCAAGCTAACGACCTTCCAAGAACTCGTGGATAAAATGACTCGATTGGATAAAATGGGTCAAAACTCTTTCTCATCCGATGATGACGAGTGAAAAGCGGAGGCAGGATGGCATTTTTTGCCTACGCTCAACAAAAATAAGCGGCTCAGAAGCAACCTGTTGCCAAAATAGCGACGGCGTGGGTACTCGTTCACCTCCGAGATATACATATGGGGCACATTTCTCACCGGCGGAAGAATCTCTATGTAGAATGGTCCTTTCTTCTCAAAGGACAGGAAGGATATTAAGGGTCTTACAAACAGGTCCTACAATCTAGTGGAATACCCCGCTAAAAAAACGGTACGTCCACAAGCAAAATGGGCATGGATGAAAACCCGAAAGGGCTCCATGAGTAAAAACAGTGGGACTGCTGGCGAGCTTGTGAAAACCAGGAAGGGCGCAATCTCATTAAAAATACGGTACATCCGCAAGCAAGATGGGCACAGATGAAAACCCGAAAGGGCAGCGTGAGTAAAAACAGAAGGACTGCCGGCGAGCTTGTGAAAACCCAAAAGGGCGCAACCTCGTTAAAATAAATACACTTACGAGATTCTCACGACTCGTGGGGAGAATCCCTCATGTGAGACCCTCACTGCTCATAGGATTCAAAGGCCTTAAGTTACAGGGATCTAGACATGTTCTTAAGCCGTCATATCTCTCAAATTGCCCTACAGGCGGTCCATATTGACCCTTGTATATAATCTATGGACACGAATAAATATTTATTTGCCAAGTTCTACAAATGGAAAGAAATGTCCCCATATGGTGAATAACACTTGTAGGTCCTCTCGACTTATAAGGAGAAAACACTCTTATGAGATCCTTACGACTTATAAGAGAAAACACCACTTAGGAGTCCTCACGACTTCTAAGGAGAAAATACACCTACGAGATCCACACGACTTGTAGGATGTCATGCCTCGCTTCCCGGTATACGGGCAGAGGACGAGACTGGCCACTATATATTTACTCTGAAATAAATACGCTAAGCGTATCTAAGCAATATAAATAAAAATGCACAATAGACAAAGACAGTAGGTATAACTGAACAACAACTTTATTTATTAACATTCTTTTGTACAATGCATGGAAAAGTAAATATATCTGAATGAAAGCAATGCCTAAACAGTGGCATAACAGAAATGAAAAGTGCTGAAATAAAATGTGTACAATGAATCTAGAGCTCTGGGTCGTAGGCAAGCTGATCCAAGTCTTCGCTGGTAGGCTCGATCTCCTGAGTGTCCAGATCACCTGACAACATTCCAAAAAAAAAGAGAAGGAATATCGTCAGCGAACATTCGCTCGGTAAGTCCCAAAGATAAGGGAGAAATAGAATAGACAGAGAGAGAGTGGCTTTTAAAGTTGTATTATATGGTTAACATTATTGTTGGTAGCTTGGTACAGACTGATGTCAGTGTATACAAGAGGAGTCTCTATATGCCAGAGACTAAGGGCAACAGGAGTACAAGGAACCGTTTATGCCTCGGTACAACAGCAACGGAAATACAGGTTAGGTGTCTTAAGTCTTGCAGTCTCGTGCCACTTCTAACACCTTCCGTACCAATCTACCCCTTAAACCCCGCGATATCTTGTTTGTATTGTTTGTATTGTATTGCAACTTGTATTGTCTTGTAATATAGATTATATAATTGGACGATTTGCTGAAACCATGATATCAGTAAATGGATGTAACCGGAAAATCATGGATGTAACTGGAGAATCATGTAAATGGAAGTATATCCATGTTTCGGTTCAGTCAATACAGATTGAATATATGGATTCATGGATTCATATTGAATTGTAAATTGTAGATTGTACTTGAATCATATTCAAGTCAGATTATTTAATGATGAGACTCAGTCTGAGTCCGAACAATTAGAAGGAGAAATTGAAGTCCTGAATTAGGTTTTGATGTTATCGGTAACCACTGCACATGGGCGGCAGGATTTGTGTTTTTTTCAAAGACGATTACCGTGTTGATAATACCGTTTGTTAAGTTGTCTACCTTAAATAGGCAAGCACCCACATCTCCGACTCCCTGAGGCTCAAGAGACTGGTCCCGCTTAAACCTATATTAACTAGGTTTATTATTGTAATTTATAAAACTTGAAGGGGTTTTATATAAAAATAATTTTGTATAATTTTCAAAATACATCTCAACTATTTAATTATCGTCTTTCGAGTTTTCATAGTTGTGGATTTTATATTTGTGATATTTCTAGTGAATAAACCTATTTTTCATAATATAGGGTATTTAATTGTAATATTGAACTTGTATGGAATTTCATGGTATTTTCATGTAAAGTGATTCTTTTGATTTAAAAAAGTTGGAATATTTATATTATATCAAAAATAGATATTTTGATATAACACACACACACACACACACACACACACATATATATTTATAAAAATAATTTTTATTATTTTCTAGAAATCTCATTTTCTTAAGATATTTGTATTTCAAATCTTTCGAGACCGAATGCTCCTTGCGGAGGTCTGCATCTTGCACTACTAAGCCCAGGGATGTGCGATAATCCGCACCATCCCAGTCGGGTTCTCCAAAATGGATTGTAGCGGCGCTTTGCAAAGATTTGTAAAAATACGTAATCTTGTAGAAAACGGTTTTAATAGTAAATGGTATTTATATGTAAAGTTTCGTTTTCCCGTATTCTATATTCCCGAAAAGTATTGTGCTATGTTGCATATGAGTGTTGTGAGGAGGTATGTCATTACCTCGTAATCTAATTAAAGGTATAGCAAGATTAATAATGTTTTAAAGTCGAAACTAAACTACATGGTATTTTACTGAAAAAGAGCGGTAAAAGTTACAAAATGAAATGTTTTGCTATGAAACTTGTTCAACATGTTTTGTTAATGATTAATAGTCAAGATGTAAGAGTTTAATATGGTTGTGTTAAGGAAAATTGAACTTTACAAAGAAAACTGAATCGGAAGTCGGATTTAACTCCGCTTCTATCGGGTTTTAGAAAAAGAAGTTTTAAGAATAGATTAGAGAGGAGAGAGGTGGGACTTATGGGTTTAGATTTAAGAGAAGAGGGAGAGGAAGATGTAGGAGGCGCCGGTGCGTCTTTTCATCGCCGGAAGCTCCTCGGATCGTCGTCGGAAAATCGCCGGAGGTTCGCCCTTTGCTAACTCCAATTGCAAACTAAAATTCTATAGAGTTTTCTTGAGAGTTTGGACAGAATTGTGAGTGAGGGTGTGTGTTTAGGGGTGGTATTTATAGGGTAAAACTAGGGTTAGGGCAGGTGAAATGGTGAGAAGAAAATGTATTAAATTTTGTATAAAAAACGGTTTAATGGGATTTTATTGACTATGTAAATGTGCAGGTGAAATAACGTGTACAGGGGTTTCAGGGATACAAAGAGGCACAAGTTCACAGAAGGGTCAACTTGGATTCAGCCGAGTCAACCCGGCCTCGCCGGCCGAGTCGCCGGCCCTAGTTGGTCGAGTCAGGCCGGGGCTCGCCGTCGAAGGTCCGTCGTCGTCTAGTTAGCACGGTGGGGTAGTTTGTTTTTAGTGTGACATTTGGTTTTACAGGTTTAGCATGTGTAGACTCTTGGGATTGTAAAAATTTAAAAAGAAATTAATATTAAAAATAATGTGGGGGATGGGATTTGAACTCTGGGTCTTTGGTTCAGCAGTGCAAGGTATTACCAATGAGCTACAAGCTCCTTATTGCTATTAAAAAGCAAAACAAACTTATAACTTGTGCTCAGGTAAAAATACCCATTTCTGTATTTTTGAAACAATTGTACAGAAAGTTAGGGTTGTTACATTCTACCCTCCTTATAAAAATTTCGTCCTCAAAATTTGTAAAAGGAAAGTGTAACAGATTCAAGGAAAGTTTGGTGATAGAATTATTGGTAGTGTGTGAAAAATATGTGAAAGAACGAAAGAATGCGAAGATTTTGGTAAGATTGTAAAAGAGCTGAGGGAATTTTGGGTTAGGCCAGATTCAAACTATATGAAATGATAAGATTCAAGATTGTAAAGAATGTTTTAGTTGCTGGTTCTTGTGTTACATTGCTTAGGTTGTTCACGCAGAACAGAACTGCATGTTAGTGTTCCATACAATTCTGACCCGCATGGGCCGCCAACAAAACCTGTCACGCCCCGCTTCCCGGTATACGGACAGAGGATGTGACTGGCCGCTACGTATTTACTCTGAAGTAAATACGCTAAGCGTATCTAAGCAATATAAATAAAAATGCACAAGAGACAAAGACAGTAGGTATAACTGAACAACAACTTTATTTATTAACATTCTTTTGTACAATGCATGGAAAAGTAAATACATCTGAATGAAAGTAATGCCTAAACAGTGGCATAACAGAAATGAAAAGTACTGAAATAAAATGTATACAATGAATCTAGAGCTCTGGGTCATAGGCAAGCTGATCCAAGTCTTCGCTGGTAGGCTCGATCTCCTGAGTGTCCAGATCACCTGACAACATTCCAAAGAAGAAAGAGAAGGAATGTCGTCAGCGAACAATCGCTCGGTTAGTCCCAAAGATAAGGGAGAAATAGAATAGACAGAGAGAGTGAGTAGCTTTTAAAGTTGTATTATATGGTTAACGCTGTTGTTTGTAGCTTGGTATAGAAAGATGCCAGTGTATACGAGAGCAGTCTCTATATGCCAGATACTAAGGGCAACAGGAGTACAAGGAACCGTTTATGCCACGGCACAACAGCAACGGAAATACAGGTTAGGTGTCTTAAGTCTTGCAGTCTCGTGCCACTTCTAACACCTTCTGTACCAATCTACCCCTTAAACCCCACGATATCTTGTTTGTATTGTTTGTATTGTATTGCAACTTGTATTATCTTGTAATATAGATTGTATAATTGGATGATTTGCCGAAACCATGATATCAGTAAATAGATGTAACTGGAAAATCATGAATGTAACTGGAGAATCATGTAAACGGAAGTATATCCATGGTTCGGTTCGGTCAATACAGATTGAATAGATTGAATATATGGATTCATGGATTCATATTGGATTGTAGATTGTAGATTGTACTTGAATCATATTCAAGTCAGATTATTTAATGATGAGACTCAGTCTGAGTCTGAACAATTAGAAAGAGAAATTGAAGTCCTGAATTAGGTTTTGATGTTATCGGTAACCGCTGCACATGGGCGGCAGGATTTGTGTCTTTTTCAAGTTGATAACACCGTTTGTCAAGTTGTCTACCTTAAATAGGCAAGCACCATATCTCCGGCTCCCTGAGCCTCAAGAGATTGGTCCCGCTTAAACCTATTGTAACATTTCAGAAAATATAAAATATTATTTTTGGAATTTAATATTAAAATAATATTTTTCCCGAAAACTGCCGATTTGCGAAATTGGGGTTTTTCGAAAAAGGGTATAAATATATACCAATAATTGTGAAATAAATGGAAATTAAAATGATTTATTCATTTAAAAATATATTTATTGGATTTGGCATTTTTAAAATTTATTATATGCAATTTAAATAAAAATCCGATTAGTGCACTGCTAATCGCGATTAAGCCAAATCCGTATTTCTACAGTTTTCATGATTAGTGCACCATGACATGTTTCATTTGGTTACATGTTCATTTGTGCGGTTTCCATGTTATGGTTTTATTTTGGTGAGAAAAGGAAAGGAAAAAAGAAAATGATGACTTGAGGAGAGAGGGGGGACACAATCATGAGACATGGCATGCTTGGAGAGAGAGAGAGAGAGAGAGAGAGAGGGTGAGAATAATTGACAGAGCGAGAAGGGGGCTGCCTCAATTATCTTTCCCCTACCATTTCCATCTCCTTCTTCATCCTAAAGCCCCATCTTCTACCCTCATGACCCATGTCAAAACACTCACCAAAACCCCATACCCATTTCTTTAAAAACATGCATAAGCTCAAGGGAAGCTCATTGAACCAAGAAAAAACGGTTTTGGAGGACTTTGGGCAACTCAAGAATTTTCTTGAGTTGCCAATTGAGATAATTTCTGCACCATTAACATTGTATTTCCATTTCATTACCAACCATACAAGTGTAGAAGTGTTTTGATGCGGTTTTGCGAGCTTTGAAAATTCCTAGAGAGGGTTAGGGTTTGATTTGAATTGGGATGGTGTAATTGAACCTTATTGGTGACCTTAGACCCCCCTTGGTGCTAGAAACCCAGACCAAACACAAACACCAAACCTGAAACACAAAACAGAAAACTTTCGTGTCGGTTTGTGACTAAATTGAGGGTGCAGGGAAATCTGGAGTGATCTAGAGCATTTTTGAGAAAAGTAAACAATACCATTGACCTAGATGGACCCCCAGGAGTCCACCCTACCAATACGAACACATTCTGAGCCTATAAAACCGAGGAGGCCGGATTTTTGGGGGTAGGTGTAAGGTTCCCATCGACGGCAGCAAGGTTTCGGGAGGCATCGTCCATGCCATTTTTAAAAAATTGCCGTTAGAAGGAACTCTATACTAGAATCGTTAACTAGAATCTAATACGGAAACATAGTAAACCATTTACTATCTAAGTGAAAAAGGAAATACAACCTTTGTAGATCGGTCCTTCACTTCACAAGCTCCTTGTTGTAGTCCCTTCGCTGCGATCGTGGTTCTCCCGGACTCTTGCATGGCTTCACGAGGCGAAAAGAGCGACCTTGCTTGAAGTCTTCGAGGCCGAAGATGATCTACGTCGAGGGGATGCCAACTCAAGCTACTACTTCACTAACTAGAGAATTAGTGAAGCAAACACCCTAAACTAAAGTGCTAATCTAGTAGAGGATGGAGAAATAAGAAGTGGGTTCACTTTAGAATTTGTTTTCTCACTTTACTTTCTCACTTAATCAAAACCTAGAGAGTTATGAGCTCAAGGAAGAAGATGAACAAAAATGAGAAGAGAATAAAATGAGCAAGTGAGAGAGTGAACCATGGTGAGTGAGTATCATATACTAACTCATGTAGAGACATAACCATAGCTAATTAACATGGTTAGGTTGACCAATATCTAAAGTAAAACAAACCTAGTGGACTTAGTCAATGCATCCACAAGCTTCCACTAGCTTCATGCATATTTCTAATTTTCCATTAATTTTGTAATTACTTTAAAATACTATACCCAACATGATAATTAGCATGGTGTAAGTTTTATACACCTATGAAAGTTGTATCAATAACCATGATACAAAAATCAAAACACAAATTAATATATATCACATATATATATTAAGTTGTGCATAAGTGAGGAAAAAAATGCTTAAGTGAACCAATTTTAGTTAATGTAAATTAGTATATCACATATACAATTATACACTAAATTATTAAATCAACACTTGACTTAATAATCCGGTTATATCACATATAACCGACTAACACAAAATGTACCAACTTATCGAATCAACACTTGATCCGATAACCCAGCTATATCACATATAACCGGCTGATACAAAAGTCGCGAGAATAGAATACGGTATTACATACATGCATTATTCTCGGTCCCGCACATATCACATATGCGCTCCTATTTCGTTTTGCCTGAGCCAGTAAAATCTCTATGTAGGACTCTAAAGACTCGTCAATACGCCGGCAGTAGGTGATGATCACATCAAGAACCCACAATCCGTCAGCGGTACTAGCTAGACGTAACGGCTACCCGGGTATTGAGCGATCAGAAGATCAGCAGACAAGCCCGCTCCAACTCCTGCAAAAGCCTGACGGTAACACTTGTCGTACAGTCCGGTCTCCTCGTCTGATATGTCGCATATCAAGTCTAGGGGTGACCCCAATAACCGATAAGTCATGCCGATATGAGGCTCATAACGGGTCGAGAAACTACTGGTAACACTTACCAGTAAATCTCTAAATCAGCCCTGGCCAGGGACTTCCCTGTTATGGCCAATCGAGCACAGCGCAATATCAATCCCCAATACCGGGAGAGACGAAACCCCTCCTATCGCTTATTGCCTCCATGTGACTCGGGACTGTACCCAAAAACCGCCATTTTGCACGTCTTCTTAGACGCGGTAAGGTGGAAATCAAAGCACAGTGGGAATCACACAAGACTCTATGACGATCTCGGATCTACAGACTAACCTGTACAAGTGTCACCAGAGAACTGCCATCTGACGTGAGGTATAATACCATCTGGGAGTTCTCGGCGAGTCTGTCCAGTGTACCCAGTCTCCACTGAGCACCCGTATACCATCTCTGATGTCAAACACCAATGGATATGGGATCATCCATCGCCCATCTCATGGGTCGAGAAGCATATACGCTAGTCTACTCTGGTATATCGATGCCTGTCTCGATACACCCACGATTAGGAAAATTAAAGGATGAACTTATGGACTACCATGGCCCTACTAGTATGATCTGCATCATAGTCCTGGTAGTCAAATACACATCCTAAGGGCTTTACCAACATGTAACCATAAGACAGTATCAAGAGACTAGTACACATTTTAAGATAAAGAGCAACCAGATAGAATACTATCATATCGAGCAAGAAAGTCCTCTATATATATGTCCAAGCATCTAATATAATATACATCATCTGTACAATACTGGCCTTTAGGGCATACATACAACTAACAATCTCCCACTTGCACTAGGGCCAGCTGCTGTAGTATCGCATACCAAGCATCCCGAAGAGTCTCTCAAACTGTATCTGGGGAATGGCCTTCGTGAGTGGATCCACTGTGTTGTTCTTCGTATCAACCCTCCTGACCTCGATCTCCCGGCAATCAACTATCTCCCAGATCAGGTGATACTACCTCAGAATATGCCTGGATCGCTGATGGGATCTGGGTTCCTTGGCCAAAGCCACCGCTCCATTGTTATCACAATAAAAGCTATTGGATCCTTAATGGATGGAACCACTCCAAGTTCAGTTATGAACTTCTTGATCCAGACAGCCTCTTTGGCAGCATCTTTGGCAGCATCGTTGGCAGCGATGTATTCAGCCTCCATCGTTGAGTCTGCCATGGTTTCCTGCTTGGAACTCTTCCAGCATACCGCCCCTCCGTAGAGGGTAAAGACAAATCCCGAGTGCGACTTAGAGTCGTCCTTATCACTCTGGAAGCTCGAATCGGTAAAGGACTCCACTTGTAGTTCTCCGTTACCATACACCAAGAGCATCTCTTTAGTCCTTCGCAAGTACTTGAGAATGCTCTTCACAGCTGTCCAGTAACTCTCTCCAGGATCTGCTTGATACCTACTCACTACACTTAGTGAGTGTGCTACATTGGGTCTGGTACATAGCATTGCGTACATGATAGAGCCTACTGCCGAAGCATAGGGTATCCCTTGCATGCGAGCTCTCTCCAAATCAGTCTTGGGAGACATCTCTTTGGAGAGAGTGAGCCCTGATATCGTGGGTAAGAACCCACGCTTGGACTCTTCCATACCAAACCGCTTTAGTATGGTGTCAATGTACCTGGATTGGGACAATCCCAGTATCCATTTGGATCTATCTCTATAGATCTTAATCCCCAAGATGTAGGAGGCATCCCCTAGATCTTTCATTGAGAATCTTTGTGATAAGAAGAGCTTGACCGATTTCAGCATAGGAATGTCATTTCCTATCAAGAGTATGTCGTCTACGTACAATACGAGGAAGACAACCTTACTCTCTGCCACCTTCTTGTAAATACAAGGTTCATCTACGTTTTTGATGAAATCAAACTCTTTGATAACGACATCAAAGCAGATGTTCTAACTCTGCGATACTTGCTGTAATCCATAAATGGATTTAAGCAGCTTGCACACCTTTTCGCTGCTCCCACTAGCTACGAAGCCCTCTGGCTGAGTCATGTATACGCTCTCTTCTAAATCACCATTTAGAAAGGCGGTCTTAACATCCATTTGCCAAATTTCGTAGTCATGACATGCAACGATGGCAAGCATAATCCGGATGGATTTAAAGATAGCCACTGGAGAAAAGGTTTCGTCATACTCCACACCTGGTCTTTGACGAAAACCCTTTGCAACAAGTCTAGCTTTGAAAGTCTCCACTTTCCCATCTACACCAAGTTTTTTCTTGAAGATACACTTGCTCCCAATGTGTTTTACCCCTTCAAGAGCATCTTCCAAAGTCCATACTTTGTTGGTGTATATGGATTCCATCTCGGACCGCATTGCATCCAGCCATTTCACTGAGTCTCCACTCGTGATGGCCTGCTCAAAGCTAGTTGGGTCATCATCCTCCATGATGCAATCCTCGTTCCCACCATCCATGAGAAAACCGTAGTATCTCTCAGGTGGGTGAGGAACCCTACTAGATCGGCGGAGAGGCTGGGGTTCATTGGGAACTACTGAATCCTCTGGTTCCACCAAATTTTCTGTTGCAGCCGTTGTAGCTGGAACCTCTTCCAGTTCTACCTCATGACCACTAATCTCTTTGGCAAGAAATTCCTTTTCTAAAAATGTGGCATGCCGAGAAACAACAACCTTTGTTCCTCGGTGTGGTAGAAAATATACTCTTGTGAATTCTTAGGATATCCTACAAATTTGCATAGAACAGACCGTGCCTCAAGTTTGTCCGGATTTTGTCGTTTGACATAGGCTGGACAACCCCATATCTTAACGTAATTAAGACATAGTCTCTTCCCCTTCCATATCTCATATGGAGTGGTAGGCACAGATTTTGTGGAGGCTATATTCAATAGATGTATGGCTGTCTCCGGTGCATACCCCCAGAAGGAAATAGATAACTCAGCTATGCTCATCATAGAGCGCACCATATCTAATAGGGTGCGGTTCCTCCGTTCCGATACACCATTGTGTTATGGTGTATATGGAGGAGTTAGCTGAGAGAGAATCACATTCTCTTTTAGGAAGTCCAGGAACTCATTGCTTAAGTATTCACCTCCTCGGTCTGATCGAAGAATTTTAATACTTTTCCCAGTTTGGTTCTCGACTTCTTGTTTATATTCTCTAAATTTCTCAAAAGCTTCAGACTTGTATTTTATCAAAAACACATGTCCGTATCTTGAGAGATCATCAGTGAATGTAATGAAGTATGAAAAACCATTCCTAGCATATGTAGACATGGGACCGCATACATCGCTATGTATCAGTCCCAAGAGTTCAGTAACTCTTTCTCCGTGTCCCGTAAATGGAGTTTTAGTCATCTTGCCTTTGAGACATAACTGGCAAGTGTCATAAGATGAAAATTCGAACGGTTTCAAATATCCATCTTTATGCAACTTAGCTAGCCGCGTCGCATTGATGTGACCTAGTATACAATGCCACAAGAAAGATTCGTTCATTTCTGAACTCTTCCTCTTGTGTGTATTTGTTATGCTCAGAACAGTTGATTGATTTAGAACATGAATGCCATTGCACAACGTGCCTGATCCAACTAACTTTTGGTTCAGGAAAATGTTCATAACATTATCCTGTAATACAAAATTATATCCATCTTTACTCAATAAAGAAACCGATATAATGTTGCATATCAGGTTCGGCATGTAATAGCATTCGTTCAGAATCAATATATTATCAGTTGGTAATACAAGGTGATATTCCCCGACGGTTTTGGCTGCAACAATTGCACCATTTCCAACCCTTATGTCTTTATCACCTTCTCCAAGTTCTCTACCTTTTCTCAGCCCATGTAACTGATTACATATATGGGATCCTGACCCGGAATCTAATACCCAGAACGTAGAGCAAATAGAGAAACAGTTCTCTGTAACGAACACACCCGAAGAAAATGCATCAACATGTAGTTTCTTCATTCGGGTGGCATGGGAATCCCGGTATTCCCCTATATCCAGTTCAGTCTTATAACTTTTATAAGAAAGAACGGAACCAACGTTCCCCAGCACAGTATAACATGCGGGTTCGGTCAATACATCCATATTATTATCTTGATTAAGGCATGATATGGTCGCTACCTGGAGAGAGAGAGAGAAGAAAACACTTTAGCATATGCTCTTGCAAAATCAGATTGGTTATTATTTTATCTAATCAGGATGGCTCCCACTGTTTTTATTAAATCTTCCTTCAAACCCTAAAAGGAAAGACTAGCCGGGATTAATTACACCCTACAATTTCTCCAATCTTTCATCCAGGCCAGTGTCGGTACTTTGAGGGAGGTTCCCCGTACTTTCGCACGGACTTAATTAAACTAAACCTCGTTTTCCCAGAGGCATAACCCCGTTGACACCTTTCTAGATACCTACTTGATCGGCTAATTGTTGTTAGTTATATGTATACCCTAGAGGCCATTGCTATACATAGGATGTATATTGTAGTGGATGCTGGGATATATATAGGGAGGACTTTCTTGCTCGACATGATAGTATGCTATCTGGTTACTCTTTACCTTAACGTGTATACTGATTGTCTCTCTGTTACATGTTGGTAAAGCCCTTAGGATGTGTACTTGACTACCTGGACTATGATGCGGATCATACTAGTAGGGACATGGTAGTCCATAAGTACATCCTTCAAGGTCCCTAGTCGTGGGTGTATCGAGACGGGGCATCGATATACCAGAGTAGACTAGCGTATACCTTCTCGACCCATACAGATGGGCGATGGATGATCCCATATCCATTGGTGTTGGACATCAGAGATGATATACGGGTGCTCAGTGGAGACTGGGTACACTGGACGGACTCGCCGAGAACTCCCAGATGGTATTATACCTTACGTCAGATGGCAGTTCTCTGGTGACACTGGTACAGAGTAGTCTGTTGACCCGAGATCGTCATGGAGTCTTGTGTGGTTCCCACTGTGCTTTGATTTCCACCTTACCACGTCCAAGAGGGCGTGCAAAACGGTGGTTTTTGGGTACAGTCCCGAATCACATGGAGGCAATGAGCGATAGGAGGGGATTCGTCTCTCCCGGTATAGGGAGTTGATGTTGCGCTGTGTTCGATTGGCTATAACAGGAAATCCCTGGCCAGGGTTGCTGAGATTTACTGGTAAGTGTTACTGGTAGTTTCTCGAATTGTTATAGACCTCATATCGACACGACTTATCGAGCTATTGGGGTCTGACGTTTACCACCCCTAGGCGAGATATGCGACATATCAGACGATCAGACCGGACTGTACGGTAAGTGTTACGGGTTGGATTCACAGGAGTGTGAGCGGGCTTGCTCGTCGATCTTCTGATCGCTCAATACCCGGGTGGCCGTTACGTTTAGCAGACCGCTTGCAGCTTGTGGGTGCTTGATATGATCATCACCTGCTGCCGGCGTATTGACGAGTCTTTAGAGTCCTACACAGAGGTTTCCTGGCTCAAGCGAAACGAAATAGGAGCGCATATGAGATATGTGCAGGACCGAGAATAATGCGTGTATGTGATACCGTATTCCATTCTCGCGATGAATGTATCGAAAGGTTGTATGCGATATAATCTAGTTATCGAATCAAGGATTGATTCGGTAAGCCGATACATAGGATACTAGTCGGTTATATGCGATATGACCGGATCGTTAAATCAAGTGTTGATTTAATGATTTAATGTATAATTATATATTTGATATATTACTTTGCATTAACTAGTATTGGTTCACTTTAAATGGATTTTCTCACTTGATTTGTGCAAGTTGTATATGTGATATACTTATGTGCACATGATTGTATCATGTTTGATGATACATGCTTATTTAGTTAAGTGTAAAGAATTAAACCATGGTTAAGTTGATGATTAGGGTTTTGCTTATTCATTTATTTATTTGTTTATTAGTTTTGGAAATGATAAGAAAAGAATGGTGGCTTTATTTGTAGTTTTGTTGAAGCTTTATGAAGCTTTGACCTTGTCCACCATTCTTGTCTCTTGCTTAACCCTAACCATCATAACTAACCATGGTCTATTCTCTACACTTAACTAAGGTTAGAATATGATAAGATTCAATTCTTTTTCATTTATTCTATAACACTTATCATATGCTTTTCTTCATCTTCTTCTTCATGAGCAAGAAAGAAAAGCTTGCCTCATCAATGGCAAGTGATGAAATCATGTGAGAAATCCAATTCTAAAGTGAACCCACCTTCTATTTCTTCATCCTCTACCTCTTGCCAAGTAGTATAGGGTGTTTTCTTCACAAGTTTCATGACTTGGTGAAGTGGGAGGTTGATCTTGTGATGCCTCGACGTAGATCATCTTCGGCACGAAGCCGACGACCTTGCCCGCCCATTTCTCCGATGAAGCCGACGCTAGAGCCCGGGATTCCATTTGGACAGCGATGAGACTTCATTGCGGAGCTAAGGAGGTGGAGGACCGGATCTACAAAGGTTGTATTTCCGTTCTTTTAGTTAATTTGTTAACTAGTTGCATCGCATAGCCTATATATCTAGTTAACGATCCGTATTAGGGTTTCTCGGCACCCGTAAAATTTGAAATTGGCATGGTTGATGCCTTGTGAGACCTCATTAGCGTGCCTAGGAACCCTACAGTGGTATCAGAGCCTAGCTAGAGCCTTAGGCGATGCTTAGACGATGTTTGAAACCCGATCGAACCCGAAACCCTAACTTTTTCACGCTCTCTGGACATTTTTCTAAAACTGGGTTTTTTCCAGATTAAAAATGCTTAAAAAATTCAGCAGGGAATTATAAGAATTACGGTGCAAAATTTAACTCATGAACAGTATAAACGGCGGCGGAACCGCGGCAGAAGCCTTGCTTCTGCGGCGGTTCCGCGGCCAGATGATGACGTCATCCTCCCCTTTTTGCACAGTAATTCCTATTTAAGGATGCTGAGTTTTATGGGAATTTTTAATTTGACTCAAGAGTTGAGTATTCTGGGGTTGCTTTGGGAATCGCAGATTCGATCGGATTATCAAATTTTGTCTGTGTGGTTTTCCGGATAATTTTAGAATATGTTAAAAAGTTCGACCGGATATAAATACCCAACTTTTCCCCTGCCGGAAAATATCCAAGTGTTGGATTTTTCTGTGGTTTAAGGACGTTCTGAGTAGTGCAAGTAACGCGATGGTCCCTTTAGAAGACAACAAACCTTAACTCGATTATGTTACCGTCTTGAACTGCCCTTTGAACCTTCGGGTTTGGGGCAGTACGGCGTGCCACATGTGAGGCGTTGGCTTGACCCTTCTACGGCTGGACCATTGGTACTGAGGCACGAAGTGAATGTCTTTGAACTTGTTTCATGTGTTGAGCTGTTTCGGGAAAACTTGGGTGTTCGAATGTTCGATCGGAAAGTTTAACATTTTCTATTTATCTGGAAAGGGATACAATAATTGGAATTCACAAGCAGTTATGAGATAACTGAATGAATGTTATAAATCTAGCGGTTTAGTATCACTTGATCGGTTGCCACGGAATTTTGATGTGATCAAAAGTCCATCGCAATCACGTAGCGTAGGCGGATACTCGCCGGGTAAACTTAATAGACAGCCTCACTCCATAGCCCCGACCAAGTGACTGTAGGAGAACCCCGTCGCCGAAAGCATCCGTTCGGGTGCTCGCGGCAGCGGTGTTCCGCCTTGGTGCACTTCGTCGACGGTATCGGGGGTGCGGCTGCCTACTAAAGTTTGCGACGAGCATTCGATCAGAGTGTCGGGAATCCTGTTGAATTCGCCGACTTAATACTGAAAAGTGTTTTCGATTTTGAGACTAAAATGCGGGGTTTATAATTGTTAGGCATGTGATGTCTAAGTAATTCATTTGATTAGGCATGCGATGTCTAAAGAGGTTGCGGATTCCAACTGTTGTAGTTTTACACTTTCTTTTCTGTGACCGTAAGTGTAATATGTGATATCGCTGGTTTCGTTGCTATATGTCAACGACAATTGGGATGCGCATATTTACTTACGTTGATGACATGCGATGTTATGTGTTGCTGGATATGTTATATTGGATCGTCGTGTTTGAATAGCCGGGGGGTTTTTATGTGAGATGAGTGCTTTTCATTTTCATTCATGTAAAAACTTGTATGTAATATTCTTTTGTTGGAGCACTTCCAGGTTGCGGAAGATGTCACCCTCTGTATATTATTTACTTTTCCGCACTAGGATAGACCCAAGGAGGAGAGCACAAGTAACCGGGTTCTGGAGTCCAGTGGGAGACCAACTCGAGGAGTCGAGTCCGGGTCTCCTAACTCTAGAATTGGCAGGGTTGCTTGCAGCTCTCGTAGGTGTCTAGGGGTGTGGGTTTGGCTATTCATCACGACCGTGGAATCCGTGTTTTATACTGGCTCTTATTGAAAACACGGACGTCCTAGTATATCCAATATTTCATATGATTCTTCTGCTGCGATATCTGTGATGTGATCATGCGATGTTCTGTGATAGATACTGTATATAGTATATATGATATATTATATACATGTTACTTATGTTTTACACCCGCGCTAGCCCTGCCCTGCTCTGCCGTTAGTTACCTAACCTAACGGTGCACGAGGGGACATCGAGGCGAATGCGGATGGCATAAGTGTACGTCGTATTTATCTGTGATGTTTAGGTAACTTAAATGATGGGACTTCATTAATATGATTAATGAAATAAAAGAAACCTAAGATGTTGTAGAATCGAATTTCAAAATAAAACAGGTAGCTACAGTTCTTGCTTTGCACAGCGGTATATATGATATATCCTGCACCTTATTCGATGAGGAAAGGACCGAGATCCCTTCACCGGAAGTGACTCCTTTAGCAATAACTGGCAGATGCTACACACTCGGTTTGTCTTTTGATTGCTTTTAAGAGTTCTTGCTTTGCACAGAGATATATATGATATATCCCGCACCTCATTCGACGAGGAAAGGACCGACGATCCCTTCACCGGGAGTGACTCCTTTAGCAAAACTAGAAAAGGCCTCAAAGACACTCTATTTTAAAATGCATTCGATCCTACAACGATACCAAGTTCATTACGCAATAGGTTTTCAGAAAAACCTGTCGTAGCCCTCCGTCATTTCAGATATGTCATGTTTAGTATTCGTGCTGCGTTTGTTGACCTTGTCAAGGCGCAGTGTGCGGTAGCTAACCAGTATTTATCTGCTTATGCATATGATGCAGATTGAGTTAGGATAGTCGTGCGGCCTTGTTGACCTTGTCAAGGGCCGTGTGGGTGGGTTTGATTCAATCAAGAAATGACGGGTTGAACTTGACTTGCGATCTATGGTTTGTTGACCTTGTCAAGGTCATAGATCGTTCGGGGCAAAATATTATCGGGAATTTCAAGTGTTGAAATTTGCAATGAGATTGCATACCTTCTATGAGATAGTTGGATCCCGATACCCGCTGCGAGTAATTGTTACTCCTGGGAGAGTTTTACACATTACAATTAGCCGATCAAGTAGGTGTCTAGAAAGGTGTCAACGAGGTTACGCCTCTGGGAAAACGAGGTTTACATTAATTAGGTTCGTGCGAAAGCACGGGGGACCTCCCTCAAAGTACCGACACTGGCCTGGCTGAAAGATTGGCGAACTTGTAGTGTGTAATTAATCTCGGCTAGTCTTTCCTTTTAGGGTTTGAAGGAAGATTTGATAAAAAGCAGTGGGAGCCATCCTGATTAGATAAAATAATAACCAATCTATTCTTGCAAGAGCGCACACTGAGTGTTTTCTTCTCTCTCTCTCCAGGTAGCGACCATATCACGCCTTAATCAAGATAATAATACGGAATATTGACCGAACCCGCTTGTTATACTGAGCTGGGGAACGTTGGTCCCACTCCAACTTATAAATGTTATAAGACAGAGCAGGAAATTGGGGAATACCAGATTTCCCGTGCCGCCCAAACGAGGAAAGTGCATATGATGCATCATCTTCGGGTATGTTCGTTACACAGCACTGTTTCTCAGTATCCTCCGCATCCTGGGTATATGATACCGGATCAGGATCCCAGATATGTAATATGTTACATAGGGCTACAGAAAGGTAGAAAACTGAGAACGGGTGATAAGTTTCATGAGGCAGAAAATGGGGCAAGTGTTGCAGCCAAGTCTGTTGGTCACTGTCACCCTGTATCCCAAATACATTGATTCTGAACGAATATTATTAGATACCGAACCTGATATACAAAATCATATCTGTCTCTTTATTAGTAAAGAAACGATAAAATTTTGTATTGTTGGATAATGTTTTGAACATTTCCTATATCAAAAGTTGATCGGTTCAGGCACGTTATCTAAAAGCATTGATGTTCTAAATCAAACTACAGTTCTTTAGTATATGGAACACATACAAGAGGAAGAGTTCAGAAATGAACAAATCCTTCTTGAGGCTTTGTAGACTAGGTCATATCAATGCGACCCAACTGACTGAAGTTACATATAGATGCATATTTAAATCAGTTTGAATTTACATCTTGTGAAACTTGCCAGTCATGTCACTGAGATAAGATGACCATAGCTCCATTTACTGGAAACAGAGAAAGGGTTGGTGAACTCTTGGGATGATACATGTTGATGTATGTAGGTCCCCTGTCTACATTTGCCAAGACCGGTTCTTTATACTTCATTAAATTCTCTGATGATCTCTTTTGATTCAGACATATGTTCCTGTTGAAACACAAGTCAGAACCTTTTGAGATGTTCACAGAATATAAGTTAGAAGTAGAGAACCAATACGGGTATAAGTATTATGTCCTTTGATGAGATCAAGGAGGAGAATACTTGAGCACGGAATTCTTGGACTTTTCTAAAGGAGAATGAGATTCTCTCTCAGCATTACTCCTCCGTATACACCATAGCACGATGGTATATCGGGGCGGAGCAATCACACCCTATGTGATAAGGTGTTCTCTATGATGAGTACTGCTGAGTTACCTGTTTCCTTTTGGGAGTTATACACTTGAGAAGCTGCATACCTATTGAATAGGGCTCAAATCAAATCAGTTGCCTACCACTTCATATGTGATATGGAAAGGGAAGAGCCCATATCTTAAGTTAGTTAAGATTTGGGGTTGACCGGCTTATGTCTAAAAGCATAATCCGGACAAGCTCGAGGCAAGGTCTGTTATGTACAACTGGAAAGGTTCCAGCTATACAAACTGCAGCTGATGATTTGATAGAACCAAAGGATTCAGTAGAGACCAACGAACCTCAGCCTCTCCGCCGATCTAGTAGGTTTTCTCACCCACCTGAGAGATACTTCTGTTTCTGTATGACAGTGGGAGCGAGGATTGCATCATGAGATGATGACCCAACTAGTTTCGAGCTGGCCATCAGGAGTGGGACTCTGTAAGAATGGCTGGATACTTAGCGATCTGAGATGGAATCCTTATACACCAACAAAGTATGGACTTTGGTTGCTATATCTGAAGGGTTAAATCCCCATCAGGAGCAAGTAAATCTTGAGAAGATTACTTGGTGTAGATGGAAAAGTTGAGACTTTCAAACCTAGACTTGTTAAAGGTTTATGTCATCAACCAGGCGTGGATAATGATGAAACATTTTCAGTGCCTATGCTTAAGTCCATCCAGATCCTACTTGCCACGGCTGCATACCATGACTACGATATCTGGCGGTTGGGTGCCATGACTGCTTTTCTAAATGATGTTTTAGAAGAGGACGTCTATAAGTACACAGCCAGAGGGCTTCGTAGACAGTGGGAGCAGCGGAAACGTGTACAAGATGCTTTATAGGATAAAGCAGGTATCGCGGAGTTGGAACATCTGTTTTGATGTGTTAGTCAAAGAGTTTGATATCATCAAAATGGAAGATGAACCTTGTATATACAAAAAGGTAGTAGGGAGTATGGTGGTGATCCTCGTAGAGTACGTGGATGACATACTCTTGATAGGGAAGGAGTTTTCCTATGCTACGCTCGGTCAATCTCCGCTTATCACAAGGATTCTCCATATAGGATCAAAGTGATACCTCCTAAATCCTGGGTTTTGGATCTATGAGATAGATCTAATTGGATGTTAGGATACTCACTAGTTGTAGTGAGATGGTATCAATCGATCCTGGGGAGAATCACTGGAAAGGTTCCAGGGTAATAAGGACGACTGAATGTCAGTCGCAGGCATTGTCTATACCCTCAGTGGAGGGACGGTATGTTGGAAGAGTTTCAAGCTAGATACCGTGACATACTAGACGATAAAGGCTCGATACATCGCTACTTAAGATGCTACCAAAGACACAGTCTGGATGTATATTTGTTCATGAGATGAACTTAGTTCCTTCCATTGTGTGACAATGGAGTTGTGGCTTATGCCAAGGAACGCCCGTCCCATCAGTGATCTAGACATATTCTAAGGCAGTATCACCTGATCATGGAGATGGTTGATCTCCAGGGTGATCGAGGTTAGGAGAGTAGACTCAGAGGACAACACGGCGGATCCACTCACGAAGGCCTATTCCCAGAGAGAGATTTTTATGGGATGGTTGAGTATGAGATACTGCAACCACTGCTACAGATGGCCCTAGTGCAAGTGGGAGATTGTTAGTTATATGTATGCCCTAGAGGCCATTGCTATACATAGGATGTATATTGTAGTGGATGCTGGGATATATATAGGGAGGAATTTCTTGCTCGACATGATAGTATGCTATCTGGTTACTCTTTACCTTAACGTGTATACTGATTGTCTCTCTGTTACATGTTGGTAAAGCCCTTAGGATGTGTACTTGACTACCTGGACTATGATGCGGATCATACTAGTAGGGACATGGTAGTCCATAAGTACATCCTTCAAGGTCCCTAGTCGTGGGCGTATCGAGACGGGGCATCGATATACCAGAGTAGACTAGCGTATACCTTCTCGACCCATACAGATGGGCGATGGATGATCCCATATCCATTGGTGTTTGACATCAGAGATGATATACGGGTGCTCAGTGGAGACTGGGTACTGGACGGACTCGCCGAGAACTCCCAGATGGTATTATACCTTACGTCAGATGGCAGTTCTCTGGTGACACTGGTACAGAGTAGTCTGTTGACCCGAGATCGTCATGGAGTCTTGTGTGGTTTCCACTGTGCTTTGATTTCCACCTTACCACGTCCAAGAGGGCGTGCAAAACGGTGGTTTTTGGGTACAGTCCCGAATCACATAGAGGCAATGAGCGATAGGAGGGGATTCGTCTCTCCCGGTATAGGGAATTGATGTTGCGCTGTGTTCGATTGGCTATAACAGGAAATCCCTGGCCAGGGTTGCTGAGATTTACTGGTAAGTGTTACCAGTAGTTTCTCGAATTGTTATAGACCTCATATCGACATGACTTATCGAGCTATTGGGGTCTGACGTTTACCACCCCTAGGCGAGATATGCGACATATCAGACGATCAGACCGGACTGTACGGTAAGTGTTACTGGTTGGATTCACAGGAGTGTGAGCGGGCTTGCTCGTCGATCTTCTGATCGCTCAATACCCGGGTGGCCGTTACGTTTAGCAGACCACTTGCGACTTGTGGGTGCTTGATATGATCATCACCTGCTGCCGGCGTATTGACGAGTCTTTAGAGTCCTACACAGAGGTTTCCTGGCCCAAGCGAAACGAAATAGGAGCGCATATGAGATATGTGCAGGACCGAGAATAATGCGTGTATGTGATACCGTATTCCATTCTCGCGATGAATGTATCGAAAGGTTGTATGCGATATAACCTAGTTATCGAATCAAGGATTGATTCGGTAAGCCGATACATAGGATACTAGTCGGTTATATGCGATATGACCGGATCGTTAAATCAAGTGTTGATTTAATGATTTAATGTATAATTATATATTTGATATATTACTTTGCATTAACTAGTATTGGTTCACTTTAAATGGATTTTCTCACTTGATTTGTGCAAGTTGTATATGTGATATACTTATGTGCACATGATTGTATCATGTTTGATGATACATGCTTATTTGGTTAAGTGTAAAGAATTAAACCATGGTTAAGTTGATGATTAGGGTTTTGCTTATTCATTTATTTATTTGTTTATTCATTTTGGAAATGATAAGGAAAGAATGGTGGCTTTATTTGTAGTTTTGTTGAAGCTTCATGAAGCTTTGACCTTGTCCACCATTCTTGTCTCTTGCTTAACCCTAACCATCATAACTAACCATGGTCTATTCTCTACACTTAACTAAGGTTAGAATATGATAAGATTCAATTCTTTTTCATTTATTCTATAACACTTATCATATTCTTTTCTTCATCTTCTTCTTCATGAGCAAGAAAGAAAAGCTTGCCTCATCAATGGCAAGTGATGAAATCATGTGAGAAATCCAATTCTAAAGTGAACCCACCTCCTATTTCTTCATCCTCTACCTCTTGCCAAGTAGTATAGGGTGTTTTCTTCACAAGTTTCATGACTTGGTGAAGTGGGAGGTTGATCTTGTGATGTCTCGACGTAGATCATCTTCGGCACGAAGTCGACGACCTTGCCCGTCCATTTCTCCGATGAAGCCGACGCTAGAGCCCGGGATTCCATTTGGACAGCAAGGAGACTTCATTGCGGAGCTAAGGAGGTGGAGGACCGGATCTACAAAGGTTGTATTTCCGTTCTTTTAGTTAATTTGTTAACTAGTTGCATCGCATAGCCTATATATCTAGTTAACGATCCGTATTAGGGTTTCTCGGCACCCGTAAAATTTGAAATTGGCATGGTTGATGCCTTATGAGACCTCATTAGCGTGCCTAGGAACCCTACAATTGTCCTGTGTAAAACTCTCCCAGGAGTAACAATTACTCGCAGTGGGTATCGGGATCCAACTATCTCATAGAAGGTATGCAATCTCATTGTAAATTTCAACACTTGAAATTCCCGATAATATTTTGCCCCGAACGTGCTATGACCTTGACGAAAGCCAACAAACCATAGCCCGCTAGTCAAGTTCAACCCGTACATTTCTTGATTGAATCAAACCCACCCGCACGACCCTTGACGAAAGCCAACAAAGCCGTACGACTACCCTAATCCAATCGCATCATATGCAGCACATAAGCAGTATATAGCTACCGCACACTACACCTTGATGAAAGTCAACAAATGCAGCACGAATACTATATACTACTTATCTGAAATAATGGAGGGCTACGACAGGTTTTTCTGAAAACCTAAGTAATGAACTTGATATCGTTGTAGAAACAAGTGAATTTTGAAAAGGAGTGTTTTTGAGGCTTTTACTAGTTTTGCTAAAGAGGTCATTCCCGATGAAGGGATCTCGGCTCTTTTCTCATCGAATAAGGTGCGGGATATATCATATATATCACTATGCAAAGCAAAGCTCCAAAAGCAATCAAAAGACAAACCGCGTGTTGTAGCATCTGCCAGTTTTGCTAAAGAGGTCACTTCCGGTGAAGGTATCTCGGCTCTTTCCTCATCGAATAAGGTGCGGGATATATCATATATATCACAATGCAAAGCAAAACTGTAGCTACCCTTTTTTTTGAAAGTTTGATTCTACAACATCTTTTAGGTTTCTTTTCTTTCATTAATCACATTAATGAGGCCCCATCATTTAAGTCACCTAAACATCAAAGATAAATACGACGTACACTTATGCCATCCGCATTCGCCTCGATGTCCCGTCATGCACCGTTAGGTTAGGTAACTAAAGGCAGAGCGGGGCAAGACTAGCGCGGGTGTAAAACATAAGTAACGTCTATATAATATATCATATATAGTATATACAATATCCATCTCAACATATCAAATGATCACATCACAGATATCGCAACAAAAGATACATATGAAATATTGGATATACTAGGAGGTCCGTATTTTATTTTGAGCCTATATAAAACACGGATTCCACGGTCTCGATGAATAGCTAAACCTACATCCCTAGACCCCTACAAGAGCGGCAAGCAACTCTACCAATTCTAGAGTTAGGAGACCCGGACTCGACTCATGAAAGTTGTATCAATAACCATGATACAAAAATCAAAACACAAATTAATATATATCACATATATATATTAAGTTGTGCATAAGTGAGAAAAACAAATACTTAAGTGAACCAATGTTAGTTAATGTAAATTAGTATATCATATATACAATTATACACTAAATTATTAAATCAACACTTGACTTAATAATCCGGTTATATCACATATAACCGACTAACACAAAATATACCAACTTATCGAATCAATACTTGATCCGATAACCCGGTTATATCACATATAACCGGCTAATACAAAAGTCGCGAGAATAGAATACGGTATCACATACATGCATTATTCTCGGTCCCGCACATATCACATATGCGCTCCTATTTCGTTTTGCCTGAGCCAGTAAAACCTCTATGTAGGACTCTAAAGACTCGTCAATACGCCGGCAGTAGGTAATGATCACATCAAGCACCCACAAGCCGTCAACGGTACTAGCTGGACATAACGGCTACCCGGGTATTGAGCGATCAGAAGATCAGCAAGCAAGCCCGCTCCAACTCCTGCAAAAGCCTGACGGTAACACTTGCCGTACAGTCCGGTCTCCTCGTCTGATATGTCGCATATCAAGTCTAGGGGTGGTAAACGTCAGACCCCAATAACCGATAAGTCATGCCGATGTGAGGCTCATAACGGGTCGAGAAACTACTGGTAACACTTACCAGTAAATCTCTAAATCAGCCCTGGCTAGAGACTTCCCTGTTATGATCAATCGAGCACAGCGCAACATCAACCCCCAATACCGGGAGAGACAAAACCCCTACTATCACTCATTGCCTCCATGTGACTCGGGACTGTACCCAAAAACCACCGTTTTGCACGCCCTCTTGGATGCGGTAAGGTGGAAATCAAAGCACGGTGGGAATCACACAAGACTCTATGACGATCTCGGGTCTACAGACTAACCTGTACAAGTGTCACCAGAAAACTGCCATCTGACGTGAGGTATAATTCCATCTGGGAGTTCTCGGCAGTCCGTCCAGTGTACCCAGTATCCACTGAGCACCCGTATACCATCTCTGATATCAAACATTAATGGATATGGGATCATCCATCGCCCATCTCATGGGTCGAGAAGCGTATACGCTAGTCTGCTCTGGTATATCGATACCCTATCTTGATACACGCACTACTAGGAACATTAAAGGATGAACTTATGGACTACCATGGCCCCACTAGTATAATCTGCATCATAGTCCTGGTAGTCAAGTACACATCCTAAGGGCTTTACCAACATGTAACCATAAGACAGTATCAAGAGACCGGTACACATGTTAAGATAAAGAGCAACCAGATAGCATACTATCATATCGAGCAAGAAAGTCCTCTCTATATATATCCAAGCATCCAATATAATATACATCATCTGTACAATACTGGCCTCTAGGGCATACATACAACTAACAGTAGAGGCTAGCCACATTGGTGAATTAGGTGCCCAGGTTGCTTCTGTAGGTCATATACACTCTATACATCATCCCAGTACTGTTTGTGCACTTAGTTTTGACCTGAACAAAAATCTGGAGCATGTTTTCTTGGTTTCTGCCGTATGTTTCGTGGTGTATATGAATTTAAGTTTTGATATTTTGTTTGATATCGATCACTTGGCGTTTGTACGTCTATATCGAGGGTTATTTGGTTGAATTGCGAGATGTAGACCATAGGTTTTGACCTATGGGTGATTCGTGCGACATTTTGGTTTTCGTGTGTGATTTCGTTTACGATGCTATATATAATATGTAGGTACCCCCACGTGGACTTCGAGACGACGAGGATGAGCGTGGCGTCATTGACTCCAGAAAGCGAAGATCAAGGTGAGTAAATATATATCTACGGGGGAAGTCGGGTGGATGGCGTATAGCACCCCCGCAAAGTTGTGAAAAACAATGTTATGTGATATAGATATACTTTTACATGTTAGTGTGTGATATGAACCTTAGCAAGAAAAGCTTTAGGAGATTAGGGGTTAGTGTTAACGAGAATTGAAGAAAGGACTTTAGTCGATTTCTTAGTCACGAAACCATAGAGTAATGATTTGCATACATGCACATACACATACTCGCATACATTTACTTCCTTGTGCGTATTGGGGACATATATATATTGGCATTCATACGCTTAGATGATGAGGATGTTATATGATACTTGGGAATGAGTCGATATGATCGGGCATGATGCCGTGAGATATTTAATATATGACCGAGATATGTCATGATGTTATAGCGGATCGTTGGACGACGAAACCATGTGGATGATGATATATATATGATAGTTGACATATGATCGAGATATGAGATGAGATATGTTATGATATTTATAATGGATCGCTTGGGCGATGTATACTTCTATATGATAATATGTGTTGATGACATCGGATTGTATGAGACTTTAGGTGTTGATGACATCGGATTGTATGAGACTTTAGATCAGTAGCCAGATCATGATATTGTTGATGATATTAATAGTGTACTAGACTTAGATCAGTACCCCCTGCTCACGATATGTGATGATGTGGATACCAGATGAATAATGAGATAAATGTGATATTTGACCAGTACCCTAATTTGGGATGCCGTATGATGGATTTACCGTACGAGCTATTGATGATAGATCCGCACTCTTGACTCGAGGATGTCATATTAGATGGTGTATCGTATGGGATACTATTGAGGCGGGATCCCGATTATTATATAGATATATATACATATTGGCTCAGATGTAGGTGGTTTCCTTACCCTTTTCGATTAGCCTGTTCGCTCAGTCCTGTAGTTTATTGTAAATGTTAGACTAGATTCGATTCATACCTATTTCAAAGCTAACGAATCGTGGGTATTTTAAAAGACAGGACAAGCGATTCTACGGATATTTCAAAGGATGTATCTTTTCTTAAAAACACCGTAGCCCTTATTTTCAAAAACATCACGATTCGTATTATTTCAAATGGCAAAACAGTATAACACATGTATAGCAGTGTAGATTCCTTATTGTTACATTATCATTCATGTTCCGCATATTATTGTTGCATTTACTATTCATTGCCATTTATTATGTTGTTATCGTCTCATTGCATGTTTATTGTGTACTTAGTGATTATGAAACCATGTTTTCAGGACACCAGCACCATTACCGATGATGCGTATGCTTCACATACACTTGCTTGCCGGCTCACACACATCATCATTGGTAATTGCCATGTCACGTACACTTTAGAACATATTATTTCATTGATATAATCAGCTAAATGCTAGTTACCACATAATATTTGTGTGATTGCACTCATGTGTAATCTTAAAGATTGCATTCTTTACATAGATACTTCATGCATTCATATATTCATTGGTTATGCAGTATTATGGAGATTTATGCCGGTTTTCATTGTTATTGACATGGTGACTTGATGATTTCGGATTCTTCTTGAGATTTTCTGAATTTGGAAACCGCATGTGAAAGTTTTATAAACTGGTGTTTTATTTTAAAGAGAAAGATGCGGTTTTCCTTGATATGATAAGTATTGTCCACCATGATGTTTTCTCGGTTCTGAAATGGTTTTCGAGACCCCATTCGAGGAGTTGGATGAACCTTCTGTGGGTACATGGTGGACTCGGTATGGTACCCCGGGGCAAGAAGCTTGAGTTGTAGACGATGAGCCCGGCAGGGAAGACTGCCTACCGGTGATTGTTTGGCGCGGTGGATATCCGGAGGATACTGTAAGTCCACGGTAGCGTCCCGGCCGTCTAACAGACGCCAAATGCGGAACAAAAACTTTTACAACTGGTGCTATCGTATACTGTAACCCGGATCTGCCATTAAAGCTAAACTAACAAATTACAAAGTGGGTAGAAATGTTATACCGAACGATCCGAGTCCTTCGGTCTTCAACCATCATCCCACGCTTTGTTGCGGCTGCTCCGATCTCCTGAATCTCCAGTCTCCTCGTCCAGGTGGCACCACGTCGACGGATCTTTAAACGGGCTCCCGCCTCTGAACCGAGGCAAGTCGGACATCAAGTTTGCTAAAAGAGATGACCAAGATTGATATAGAGAATGAGTAGAACATTTTGTCTCGTTACGTCCAAAGCCATAGACGAACGGTTAATGAAGTTGCCTTTTGGATCAGGTGAAAATGAGAAATGAGCAATCTTAATTTTCATGAAGCAAAACCCTAATCTTTTTTCCAAAATGAACAACCATCATCCCACAAGAGAGGGGCCGACCACTAAATGGAGGGAGGAGGTGAGTGTAGGAGCTAGGAGGGTGACCATAACATTAATGAACAAATGAGTCACATATACACCTTGCATAAGTAATTTAATGCATACATTGAATCATATAAACCTAGTCATCAACTCATTTAATGACCAATTAATGCACTAAGCCACCTCACCATCCTAGTCACCATCTAGAACCTTCTAGAAACACGACTCACCCAAGAAAAGATAAATCCGTATTTAACCGAATGTTAAATACGGGTGTTAGAAAACTGGAAACTGGCAACTTCCAAAAGTGATCCCGAAACGAATTTCAGGATAACCCCGTAACAGTATAAACATACCCGCACTTGTATTACGACTGAATACAAATGCAAATGAGACAAACATATTATATCTATACAGTATAATACTCGGATCCGGCTTAAACCAAAGCCTACCAGTATTATCTGCCCGAAATATGTCACGTACGAAAACGCACGTGCATTTTCCGAACCCTGCCATAAAACCATACGGCCTCTACAACGTTTCGCCCGAACTTGGAAAACTATCTGTGGGGGACTCTAATGACTCATCAATACACTGGCACTGGGTATAACCCCTAGCACGTCAGAGGTACTAGCTGTACGTAACGGTTGCCTATGTATTGATTGGAAGGGAAGCTAATGAGCGAACTCATCCAGAAACCCTACTGAGCCTAACGTGACAATATACATACAGCCCGGTCCGATCGTCTATAAGTATCCAATATCGGCCTAGGGGGCTTGTAACGTCAGACCCCCAATAGCGGTATAAGTCGTGTCAGAGAGTAGCCCAGAACACCCTGAGATACTACTGGAGTACCTACCAGTAAATCTCCTGCCTCAGCCGAGAGCTTTGTGTAATGGCTCTCCTAGACACAGCGCGATCTCACCCCCAATACCGGGAGAGACGAATCCCCTGCCGATCCACTCACTTGCCTCCATATGGCTCGGGACTGTACCCAAAAAAGACCTGTTTGCACGACTCCTTTGAGCCGTGGTAGGGTAGGAATCAAAGCACAGTGGGAACTCACACGAGACAAATGACGACCTCAGGTCGATGAACTAACCTGTACACATGTTACCAGGGAACTGCTATCTGACGCTAGGTATAATACCAACTAGCAGATTCCCGGCGAGTCCTGTCCGGTGTACTCATAACCCAATGAGCACCTATATACATCTTAGGTGAACCAACTAACACCAATGGCTTGTGAGACCGACCACCGCCACTCGTCGGGGTCTCGACTGTATACACTAGTCTACTCTGGAGTATCGATGCCCTGTCTCGAAACTCCCATGACTAGGGACACTTTAAGGATGTGCTTATAGACCCCAGCTCCCACGTATATGATCGCCATCATACTGCTGGCAGTCAAGCAAGAATCCTATGGGCTCTATCAATATGCAATAGTGAACTAAAGCATGTATACTATGATAAAGACAAACCAGATAGCATACTATCATCTCGAGCAAGACTGTCATATCGGTATAGGTCCTGCCACAATCATTGCAATCACGTACCTACGATCCAATAATTGGCTTTGAGGGTACTATATCCAACAGATACCGTTCGTGGTCATGTGATTGATGATATGGGCTGATCCGGACGGACGGAGCCTGAAGTTTAGGGATATTGAGATATTGAGATTTGAGACACCGAGATATTGAGATATGATGATACAGGCCAGTCCGGATAGCCGGAGCCTGAGATATTGAGACATTGAGATTCGTGTTTTGTGTCGATACTTGACACTGATTTCTCTGTTGATTTCATTGATGACATTCGATTTATATACATACAGGAATCTCATTAAATAAAGAAAATAGTTCTCACTCATGATGTATTCTGTTTCCATTCGTAATGCATTCATACATCATATATCTAATATGTTGCTATCTGAGGCACTGACACGAGCATGTGGTATTGCACTTATATGTAGATGGATCAGGATATTATTTGAGGATATTACTTGATATGACCTAGGATGCGTCATACATGCGATTTCTACTCACAAGTTGGCAACTCACCCCCGTTGTGCCACAGTTCGTTACAGGTTTTGCCGTACAGATTTCGTTACGGCTTTGCTGGCACACTGTTCCTTCTGGGTGATTGCTTTGGTAGGTGGTTCACTTGCATCGTGACCACCATTGTATATTTGTTATTTCAGTTGTATCTAGTAAAACTCCATCAATCAGACTTGTATATTTGATAGAAATAGAAGACCAGTGTATATTATTTCGACCTTAGAGTCGCGCGTTATATTATTATGGTTTTCTTGATGAATTTGAGTTTCCTTTTGAGCTTTGATCCTCGCCCTTGGCGTTATATATTATATTACATTGTGTGGTTTTGTCCGTCGATTGACGAAGAGTTAGCTCCCGCTTGGGGATGCCTTCATTCATTATATATGTTTTATCATGTTTTGTACCCGTTTGGGGTCAGTTTTTACAAAGGAAACTCTGCCGAAATTTTCAGAAAAAACTAGAGATTTTAAAAATACATACTTCGGCTTATGTTGTTAAACTTCTTGCTTTAAATTGGTTTTCCTTCACTCTACTGCTTTACTTGGTTTTGATTTCTGGGTTTTGGCTTACTTAGATTACGTACACCTTGAGACGTTTCGTAATTTAAGTGTCAGTCACGCTCGGTACTTTTCGGGTCGTGACACCTATATTTACTAGGTTCCTTATTGTAATTTATAAAACTTGAGGGGGTTTTATATAAAAATAATTTTGTATAATTTTCAAAATACACCTCAAGTATTTAATTATCGTCTTTAAAGTTTTCATAATTGTGGATTTTATATTTGTGACATTTCTAGTGAATAAACCTATTTTTCATAATATAGGGTATTTAATTGTAATATTGAAATTGTATGGAATTTCATGGTATTTTCATTTAAAGTGATTCTTTTGATTTAGAAAAGTTGGAATATTTATATTATATCAAAAATAGGTATTTTGATAATATATACATATATATATATATATATATATATATATTTATAAAAATAATTTTTATTATTTTCTAGAAATCTCATTTTCTTAAGATATTTGTATTTTCAAATCTTTCGAGACCGAATGCTCCTTGCGGAGGTCTGCATCTCGCACTACTAAGCTCAGGGATATGCGATAATCCGCACCATCCCAGTCGGGTTTCTCAAAATGGGTTGTAGCGGCGCTTTACAAAAATTTGTAAAAATACGTAATCTTGTAGAAAACGGTTTTAATAGTAAATGGTATTTATATGTAAAGTTTCATTTTCCCGTATTCTATGTTCCCGAAAGGTATTGTGCTGTATTGCATATAAGTGTTATGAGGAGGTTGGTCATTACCTCATGATCTAATTAAAGGTATAGCAAGATTAATGATATTTTAAAGTCGAAACTAAATTACATGGTATTTTACTGAAAAAGAGCGGTAAAAGTTACAAAATAAAATGTTTTGCTATGAAACTTGTTCAACATGTTTTGTTAATGATTAATAGTCAAGATGTAAGAGTTTAATATGGTTGTGTTAAGGAAAATTGAACTTTACAAAGAAAACCGAATCGGAAGTAAGATTTAACTCCGCTTCCGTCAGGTTTTAGAAAAAGAAGTTTTAAGAATAGATTAAAGATGAGGGAGGTAGGACTTACGGGTTTAGATTTAAGAGAAGAGGGAGAGGAAGATGTAGGAGGCGCTGGTGCATCGTTTCATCGCCGGGAGCTCCTCAGATCGTCGTCGGAAAATCGCCGGAGCTTCGCCCTTTACTAACTCCAATTGCACACTAAAATTCTATAGAGTTTTCTTAAGAGTTTGGATAGAATTGTGAGTGAGGGGGTTGTGTTTAGGGGTGGTATTTATAGGGTACAACTAGGGCTAGGGTAGGTGAAAGAGTGAGAAGAAAATGTATTAAATTTTGTATAAAAAAATGGTTTAATGGGATTTTATTGACTCTGTAAATGTGCAGGTGAAATAAAGTGTACAGGGGTTTCAGGGATACAAAGAGGCACAAGTTCACAAAAGGGTCAACTCGGATTCGGTCGAGTCAACCCGGTCTCGCCGGCCGAGTCGGGCCGGAGCTCGTCGTCGTCTGGTTGGTACAGTGGGGTAGTTTGTTTTTAGTGTGACCTTTGGTTTTACGGGTTTAGCACGTGTAGACTCTTAGGATTCTAAAAATTTAAAAAGAAATCAATATTAAAAATAATGTGGGGGATGGGATTTGAACTCTGGTGCTTTGGTTCAGCAGTGCAAGGTATTATTAATGAGCTACAAGCTCCTTCTTGCTATTAAAAAGCAAAACAAATTTATAACTTGTGCTCAGGCAAAAGTACCCCTTTCTGTATTTTTGAAAAAATTGTACAGAAAGTTAGTACAGAAAGTTAGGGTTGTTACATAGGGAGAAAACCATTTATAAGACCCTTACGGCTCGTAAAGTCAAAATTCTTAGTCGACAGGATCCTAACCCTGTTTACTAAGCCTTCTTTGTCCAAATCGACATGGGTAAATGATGATTCGCTCCTGGCGATATCTCAGTTGTAGCGATATCGGTGCCTAAACAGTTGTCAAACTCCAAGTTAATCTCTCCGACAAATACCGCCCCTACAGTCACTTGATGAAGAAGCGAACCCCATTCGTTTGGGATCGTAAATGCCAGAGTGCACTGGACGAAATCAAACAATACCTGCAGAATCCGCCGTTACTGACCGCTCCAATCAAAGGAAAACCTCTCATCCTGTACACAACCGCCCTTAATGGTTCATTAGGCGTGCTATGGGCACAGGAGAACGACCAAGGAAAGGAGAGAGCCCTCTACTATTTGAGTCGAGTTCTACTGGGGGCAGATTACAACTACTCCCCTATCGAAAAACACTGCTTGGCGTTAATCTTCGCTATAACGAAGCTTCGGCATTATGCTTTGGCGCATTAGGTCCATCTCATATCAAAAGTAGATTCCCTCAAATATTTGATGTCAAGAGCCATACTAACGGGACGACTCGCTAAATGGGCGCTACTCTTAATAGAATTCTCGATAACATACCGACCTCTTAAGGCAGTGAAAGGCCAAGTCATCGCCGATTTCTTCGCTGAGCATCCGATACCTGCCGATTCACCCCTAAATTGTGAATTGGCAGACAAACATGCGTTTGACATGATCGATGGGGAGAGAGGAGATGGTGATAATCGATGGGAACTCTACTTCGACGGAGTATCTTCCATAAAGAAGCGACAACACAACACCCCTATAATCAAATCGGGGGTAGGCCTTATCTTCGTGACTCCACAAGGAGGGATAATGCGCTTTGCCTTTTCCCTAACAGAACCAAGGACAAACAATGAAGCAGAATATGAGGCTTTGATAGCAAGTCTTGAGATCGCTGTCGACATGGAAATCGAAAACCTCCTTATATATGGAAACTCCCAGCTAATCGTTAGTCAAGTAAACGGCAACGATCAAACGTGCAAACTAGAGTTGGTAAAGTACGGTGAGAGAGTTCAACAATTGCTGACTCAAATCCCTTCCTACATCCTAGAAAGCATACCGCATGCGGAAAATAGCAAGGCGGATACGTTAGCCAAACTCGCTAAAGAACTGGCTGACGAAAATCTCGATGACGTAAGGATCATTGTACAAATCCGTCGGGTTCTTGCACCAGTGGAAATATCTCCGGAGTCGTCTGAAGAAAAGGAAGTGATCGAGGAAACAGCCCTACAAATTGAAGATCAAGAAAGAGCTAAGGATTGGAGAGAGGTCTTTATAGATTACTTCAAATCCCGTCGAACACCTGAAGATGCGTCCTCAAGACATCAGCTCATGAAAAGAGCTCTGTCTTTTGCCTTCGTCAATGATACTCTGTATAAGAGATCGTTCAACTCTCTATGGCTGAGATGCCTGGGACCAGAAGAAGGAAGGAGAGTCGTCTAAGAAACTCACGACGGACTCTGCGGTTCTCATCAAGCCGGGCCAAAGATGAAGCTAAAGATTAAAAGAATGGGTTATTATTGACCCACGATGATTCGGGACAGCCTCGAATACACGAAGCAGTGTCACTCATGCCAAATTCATGGAGACTTCATCCACCAGCATCCAAACCCGCTACACCCAACAGTGGCTAGCTGGCCGTTCGAAATGTGGGGAACCGACATAATTAGGCCCATCGAACCAGCGTCATTTAAAGGACATCGGTTCATATTGGCGACAACCGATTACTTCTCTAAGTGGGCAGAAGCACTACCGCTAAGAGAAGAGAAGACGGAGAATATTCTCCATTTCTTCAAGACACACGTCATCTATTGGTTCGGCACTCCGCGACGGATTATCTCCGACAACGGGCTGGCCTACAGAAGTCACAGAATCAGCCGCTTCGCACAACAGCATAATATAGACTGGAGATACTCTTCGGTCTATAACCCCCGAGCTAACGGTCTAGCTGAGGCTTTCAACAAAACCTTGACGAAGATCATAAAGAAGACGGTGTCCAAAAATAAAAAGGACTGGCACGAGAGACTGTATGAAGCTCTTTAGGCTTACCGGACTACGTTCAAAACGGCCACAAATACAACGCCATTTGCGTTGGTATTTGGCACGGAAGCAGTACTCCCCTTGGAGATAGAGCTACCCTCTCTACGAGTGGCGGTTCATTACGAGCTAACAGATGAAGGGGATGCTCATCTTCGGCTTGAGGAGCTCGACGCCCTCGATGAAGTTTGTCTCATGGCGCAAAAAAACCTAGAAGCTTACAAAGCAAGGATGACACGCTCATACGAAAGACTGACTAGGTCGAGAACATTCCGCCAAAGCGAACTTGTGCTAGTCGTCAAAAGACCTATGATCCCTAATCGTGCCAAATGGGGGAAATTCGAGCCAAACTATGAGGGCCCGTACATTATAAACAAAGTCTACCAAGGTGGGGCTTACTTGCTCATGGATATGTGATTGTCATAGATTTCGATTGTGTGTATCAAATCAAATACTCAAATGATTCCCGATAACGGTTTCATTTTATTGTAATGATTTTTTGTTTGTGTAAATCGAAATAAGCGAATAAGTTTCTATGTGTCGGTAATATTGAATAAAGTTCACAATCAAAGAATTATATTTGACCGCAATCAACTACGGTGTCAGTTGTAGATCATAAGCGAGTGCGGATCGTCCACAGGGATTGTGCGATTCGTTTCAATATTTAATTTGTTTGAATTGAAAAGTTAATCAAAAGAAAAAGAAAACATGATTCAAGAATTTATCGATTGATTCAGGTGTCACGATATTTAATCAAGAATCAATAAACTGATAAACAAATCAAGAATCAGTGTTTCGATGATATTTCCAACCAAAATGTCAAGAATCTAAATGAGGCTCGTAGGAATCGATCGGATCTATAGATGTGATGTAATTTCAAGATTTCGTGTTCTTGTCCTTCGAAGGATTGATACTAGATCGATGATGATCGATGAGAGTTAGGGCTTTCTTGATGAAACTAGGGTTTCATCATTTAACCCTTATTCTTTCATCGATATCATTCACATTCTAGCCTCTAACAATTTCAAGAAACGATCGTAACTCCCCAATCTCGAGCGATATCAATCAAGAAAGCATCGCAACGAATTGGGTTGTCGGTTCTTGAACTTGCTAGGGTTTACAAAACTCGTAGGATTCAAGAATCGATTTAAGATATATTACATCATCATTCTATTGATCGTCTCAACTCCTCGACGAGCGGAGTATTACTCAAACATCATCACACAGAAAGTATTCAAGAATTGAAAAGATATCATGATGCGAGAATTTAAAGGAAACAAGATAAAAGAATATCACCTTTTATTTATATCAGCAATTTGATTACAGTCGCTCAAGAACTATAAGAGGAAGAACTAAATTGTTGAATTGGCGTTGCTCGACTCCGTGAGTCGTGGATCAGCTTGGACCACTTGCTCCGTTGAAGATCGGCTCGGCTCATAAAAGGTTGCAAGGCTTCTTGCTTGATGGGTACTCGGGATCTTGGCTTTTGATTGGAATTTAGGGTTAGGGTTTCACACAAGTCCTCTCACTAGACTTGTGGAAGAAAAAGATGAAGAAGGAGATAGAATGGCTCTAAAATGAACTAATGGATTGATTTTTCCAAGGTTCCAAGATTATCCTAAAAATTGGGGATTCTTTTACAAGTGAGCCTAGGGTCTTATTTATAGATCTCCCAAACCCTAGGTCTAGGTTTGAATTTACAATTCCCTCCAAAAGTTTGTTGAGGCTTCTAGAACTAGTTTGTTAGGCTTAGCTTAGGGTTTAAGCTAGGGTTTAGGGAGAAGTTTCTAGAATACAAGGCTAGTTTAGTGTTGGTCCCAAAGCTTGCTGATCTGGCAGAAGTCTCTGGAGTCTTCTAGAATTTGAAGTATATGAGCTGAATGTGGGCCCTGAGTGAAGCATTGTGCACCAAAGATTTAGGGCTGACGTGGCAATACGGCCGCGGAACCGCGGCTCAAGCAGGCTCTGGCCGCGGTTCCGCGGCCATGTAGGAGGCTTGGGGCTTGGGGCTTCTTCTGTGGTCTTGGGCTAATATTTGGAGCTTTCTTTGATATGTTGATTTTAGTTTGTCTCTTTGGATTGGTACCAGAACTGAAATCATTGAGTTGGCGTAATATTTGATCGGTACCGTATAGATTGTGGGCCTTTCTTCTGGATTTTCCTGCATAGATCTCAAAACAAGTGTTGCGCAATATAGGGATGATGCGATGCTATGAAATGCGGTCAATTTCCTTTATAGTGTTGGTTTCAGAGTCTAATACATGCAATCTGATATTTTGCGACAGTTTTGCTAATATGTAAAATATGAATGCCGAACACTTCTATATGGATGCAAATGATGAGGAAATTGCCTGCTAAAATATGCAATATTTTCGACTAATCAAATTCCCCCAAACTTAATTTCGATCGTCTCGAGCGAACTGTTTTATTAAAAAGAGAAGGAGAAAATAAAGAAAGAGAAAAACTATCTAGCACACTTTCGTAGGCAACACGATTGCACTGAGCACGTGCAACAAGCCTTTAAACCTCTAGGTGTCCCTAGTAGGAGGAGTGTTGTCTCCTGAGGGTTTTCAGCGGATTGCACCCACAAAATCCAATAATAAAAGGAAGATCATGAATATTACATTTAAAGAAAAGAATCGTAGAAGAAAAGCTTTGAAAATTAGGGTTTCCAACTAAGCTAGCTTTTCGGTTGTCATGAGCCCTATCTTAATGGTCATGAAAAAATGTCAGAAATCACGTCCTCCCTCAATAAAACATCATCTTATTCTTCATTCCTATCTTTCTTCCAAACATCGATCATATCACCCTGCGTGTGTATAAAGACATCCCTACACCTAGAGAATTCAATTCAAGCTATCATACTCTTGTCCATCAGCCTCAGTACTTTTTAATTAATGAATATTTAGATGAGATTGCTCACACACTTTCATGCGACCGTTAATACTTCTTGAGGTACTAACCGACCGATTACTCATGTGCTTGCTTACTTGGTGTATTTTCCTCATCTTGCACCACCTCAGGCATAGCAGTGACTCCCAGACCAGTTGGCCTTAGGGCACTAGGTGAAGAAGCACCCTCGCTATACATTTTTTATTGCCTTCGACGACAACAAAACCAGTGTCCATTTTTCTCACCACTTTATATTTTTATTCACTTTCCTTTTTCTTTTTATTTCCTTCATACATCGGCTTTAAGACAAGAGCATTTCAAGGTATCCTCTACTATCCCAGGCTTTAAGACGTGTGTAAGTGCGAATAGCAGGATATCAACGTTCAAAATGTTTGGCTTTCAGAATAGAAACTATTTTTCAGAATTATTTTTATCCTCAGATTAGTGACGTCCTTCATCTTACTAACCCTTGGGACAACGGCTCATAACTACTTATTACTAGTTCGTATAAGAAAACTTCTAATTTTCTTAGTTTTCTTAAATTTTTCTAATCTCATGGATGTAATTGTTCACTATCTAAACTTTTATTATCTTATTTATGTACAAAAAGGTGTAAATATTAAAATTATTTTTATACTTGAAAATTTTTAAATTTTTATCGGTTTTGAAATTTTTTCAAATTTTATAGATTTTTAAAAGAAATGTTTTGTGCTTATGCAGATGATATGCAAATGATGCAAAATAAGCACAAACCTCCCCCAAACTTGTTTTCAACAGTGTCCTCACTGTTGCCAATTGCTATACCTACAAAAACTATAAGCCTGGGGGGAATTATTAGTGAGGGCAAAATATATAAGTGAAGAACTTCCCCCAAACTTACTCTTTTCACTCACCTTCATTCAAAACATGATGCAGTGATATACAGGATATGAAGGTGAGACGGAGGAAAATTAATCTAAATAAACTGGCTCTTGTAAGAACAAGAGCTCCTCCGTGGGGTCAGTGGAAAAATACGGCTTTAGTCTATGTCCATTTACTTTGAAAAAGGTGCCGTTTTTAACATTTTCTACTTCTACTGCCCCGTGCGGGTATACAAACCGCACAACAAAAGGTCCCTTCCATCGAGATCGGAGCTTACCCGCGTGAAGGTGTAATCGTGAATCATAAAGAAGGACTTGTTGACCAGGTGAAAATGTTTTCCTTAAAATGTTTTTATCGTGAAAAACCTTAGTCCTATTCTTTGTGATTACAGCGTTATCATAAGCTTCATCGCGGAGTTCGCTTAGCTCATTTAGTTGCAGCTTCCGAAAGGTGCAAGCAAGGTTTAGATCAAAATTTATTTCTTTAATAGCCCAAAATGCTTTATGTTCTATCTCGACGGGTAAATGACATGCTTTCCCAAACACTATCCTATATGGAGACATTCCTAGGTCGGTTTTAAATGCAGTTCTGAATGCCCAAAGAGCATCCGTCAGTTTGGTCGACCAGTCTTTTCTATTTTTAGCAACAGTTTTCTCCAGGATAAGTTTGATTTGTCTGTTTGAGATTTCAGCCTGCCCGCTCGTTTGGGGATGATAGGGTGTAGAAATTCGGTGGTTGATTGAGTATTTTCGCATCAGAGTCTCGAAAGACCTGTTGCAGAAATGTGTCCCATTATCGCTAATAATAGCACGTGGGTGTCCAAATCGCGAGAAGATATTCTCTTTCAAGAACTTAATGACAACTTTCTTGTCATTAGTGCGACATGGAATGGCTTCTACCCACTTTGAGACATAATCAACCGCCAGCAGTATTTACAAATTCCCAAAGGAGTTGAGAAAAGGACCCATAAAATCAATGCCCCAAACATCAAATATTTCAACAACCAAGATGGGTTGCTGAGGCATTTCATTCCTCTGGGATATTCTACCCGTATACTGACATTGTGTACATGTTTTGCAATACTCAAATGCGTCCTTGAATAAGGTCAGCCAATAAAATCCACATTGCAAAACCTTTTCCGCTGTCTTTCTAGGACCAAAGTGACCCCCACAGGCCTGATCATGACAAAATGAAAGAACACTCTTGAATTCTTCATTCGGGACACACCGGCGAATGATCTGATCAGAACAATATTTAAACAAATAGGGCCCGTCCCAGTAAAAGTGTTTTACTTGGGAAAGAAAACGATATTTGCCCTGTTTTGACCAATCGCTCGATATAAGTCCGGTGGCATGATAGTTCACAATATCCCTGAACCATGGTTCACTGGATATGCTCAAGAGTTGTTCGTCAGGGAACGAATCATTGATCGGCAGGGTCACAGGGGAAGAAATGATGCGTGAAAGATGGTCAGCTACTACGTTTTCACATCCTTTCTTATCTTTGATAACAAGATCAAATTCTTATAACAGTAGGATCCAATGTATTAGTCGACCTTTTGCATCTTTCTTCGCCAAAAGATGTTTTAAAGCGGAATGGTCAGTATTCACAACTATAGAAGAGCCAATTAAGTAAGGCCTGAATTTTTCTAATGCAAATACAACCGCTAAAAGTTCATTTTCTGTGGTTGTATAATTGATTTGCGCATCATTCAGGGTCTTACTTGCATAGTATATCACGTATGGCATCTTATCAATGTGCTGTCCTAAGACTGCACCTACTGCAAAATCAGATGCGTCACACATCAGCTCAAAAGGGTAGTCCCAGTTTGGTGATGATAAAACGGGGGCTGAAGTGAGTGAGTGTTTAAGTGAGTCGAAAGCAGTCTCGCAGTCCGAGTCAAAATGGAAGGTCGTCTCCTTGGCCAGGAGAAGAGTTAAAGGTCTAGCAATTTTGCTAAAGTCCTTAATGAATCTCCTATAAAAGCCCGCATGGCCAAGGAAAGATCGAATATCTTTGACGCTTTTGGGATGAGGGAGGTTTTGAATGACATCTATCTTAGCTCTGTCAACCTCAATGCCTTTCTGTGAAATAACATGTCCAAGTACTATTCCTTCTTGGACCATAAAATGGCATTTTTCCCAGTTCAAAGTCAAGTTCTTCTCTTTGCAACGAGTAAGAACAGCATCAAGATTCGATAGGCAATCAGAAAAAGAGTCTCCAAAAATCGAGAAATCGTCCATAAAGATCTCCAGAAAATTCTCTACCATATCAGAAAATATCCCCACCATACACCGCTGAAAGGTAGCGGGAGCATTGCATAATCCAAAGGGCATGCGATTGTAAGCAAAGGTACCAAAAGGACAAGTAAAAGTGGTTTTATCTTGATCCTTTTTGGCGATGGGGACCTGATTATAGCCTGAGTATCCGTCCATAAAGCAATAATACTCTCGTCCCGCTAAGCGTTCCAGCATTTGATCAATGAATGGTAGAGGAAAGTGGTCTTTCCTCGTGGCAGCATTGAGTTTTCTATAATCAATACATACACGCCACCCAGTTTGGGCGCGTGTCTGAATCAACTCATTCGCCTCATTGGTTATAACAGTGATGCCGGATTTCTTAGGAACGACATGTATAGGACTCACCCACTGGCTATCGGAGATGGGGTATATAATACCATTATCTAAGCATTTGACGATCTCTTTCATGACCGCTTCCTTCATGACGGGATTCAACCGTCTCTGTGGCTCTCGGGTTGGTCTGGCATCATCCATCACATGTATATGATGTTCAACTATCAAGGGACTAATCCCTTTGATGTCCGCCATACTCCAACCAAACGCCTCTTTGTTAGATCTCAATACCGATAAAAGTGCATTCTCTTGCTCTGATGCAAGAGAAGCGGATATGATAACCGGTAAAGACTCATTCTCACCTAGATATGCATATTTAAGGTGAGAAGGTAAAATTTTGAGATCTAACTCAGGCGGAGAAAAGATAGAAGGAGGGAACATTGAGTGATTTTTGGATTTACAAAGAAGCTCAGAACCTGTGAAAGATACAGACTCGGGTGGAGAAAAGTCAGAAGTGCAGGACTCAAGTGTAGGTAAAGTGTCCTCACTAAGATCATGTGTAAGATCAAGCAGAGATGTGGTAATGTCATCGAGATCAGTAAAGCAAAGATCCTCAGCTCCACAGCTATCGGGAGTGATCTCATGGACAGAGCACACATCTAAAATATGAGCAGAGGGTTCTGATGGCTGATTTCCAACTTTGTAGATATTTAGTTCAATGGTCATATTTCCAAATGATAAGTTCATTGAACCATTTCTACAGTTTATAACAGCGTTGGAAGTGGCAAGGAAAGGACGACCCAGAATCACCGGAATTTGGCCCCGGGGGTTTGCTACAGGATGTGTGTCGAGTACAATGAAGTCTACAGGGAAAACAAATTCCCCGACCTTTATCAATACATCCTCTAATTCACCCCTTGGTTTGGTGATAGAACGGTCTGCCATTTGGAGAGTGCAGTGAGCAGGTTTCAGCTCTCCAATCCCTAATTGCTCATAGACAGAATAAGGGAGCAGGTTAACACTTGCGCCAAGGTCTAAAAGAGCACGATTTATGTTTTTACCCCCAATCGAAATCGATATTGTAGGACATCCTGGGTCTTTACGTTTCTTTGGTAGCTGGGGAATAAAAGCAGTGCTGATATTATTAGACATGAAGACCTTCTTCGGCACTTGTGTCTTCCTCTTCCTAGTGCACAAGTCCTTAAGAATTTTCGCATACGCGGGGACTTGTTGAATCGCATCTAGGAGAAGGATATTGATGTTAACCTGTTTGAACATTTCCAAAATTTTCTCCATATGAGGACTCGTTCTATTACCCCTTAACCGATTCGGGTAAGGAGCTTTCGCAATAAGCGCAGGGTCCATCATAGAAGAAGGAAGAGGGGGTAGACGCGGTCCCAAAAGAGGTGTGGGGACCGTCTGTGGAGAACTATAAGGGTTGGGAGAAGGTGTCGAGCCTAATGGGAAATGGAGAATAGGCTCGCGAGAAGATGGTGTGGTAGAAGAAGAAGGATCAGAAGGAGAAGTATGTGTGTGTGGAAAGGTCTCAGCCGGGGTGTTGATAAGATTTTCAGTATTATCAATACCTTCCCCGACATGATTGTTCAGCACTTTTCCCGATCTCAACGTTGTGATGGCATTTACATTGTAATGCCCAGGATTCTGTAGGGGTTGAGAGGGAAGTTTTCCTTTTTCTCTCGCACTCATTTCGGCTTTAAGTCGTGCGATTTCAGCTTCTATCGTTCTGATACTCTCAGCTTGGGACGCTGAGTTTTTCTTTATCTCACCGACGGAAGATCTAACCTCAGCCGAAACCTCTATGAAATTTGACAAAAGTGATTTCATGGTTTGAGTGAATTGAGAGAACTCGTCAGAACAGGTCATAGGATTAGACTGTTGTCACGACCCGAAAGTACGGAACGCGACTGGCACTTAGATTACGAGACGTCTAAAGGCGTACCGTAACCTAAGTCAGCCAAAGCCTAGAAGAATCTAAACCAAAATCAAAAGAGAGTGAAGGAAAACCTTTAATGAAAATGGTTTTTTAAAAATCATTTAAGTTGCATAGAATCCCTTTTTAAAAAACATCATAAATTTCTGAAAATTTCGGCAGAGTCTCCCCTGTATTTTCTATCCCCCAAAATGGGTACAACAAGATAATAAACCTGTAATCATAAAATGGCATCCCCAAGCGGGAGCTAGCTCTTCGCCCAAGGCGGATCACAACCACATGCAATATAATAGTAATATCAAGAAAAGAGCATAAAGAAACGCAAAATATCAGAAACACAACGCCGGCTCAAGTGAGCTCGACCCAAAAGGAACCACAATAAACAAATCTCTCAGTCTCATCACTAGGTCGCATATACAATATAAAGTGGTAGATGGAGAATACTAGATACAATGATAAAGCAAAAAGAAATAAAGTGTGCTCGCAACCCACCTACAGGCGATGTCGCGAGTCTGAGCAAAAGGAGCTGATGATAAGATAGCCGCTGCTACAAGACTGATGAGTCCGACCTGCAAGACACTGTGGCACAACGGGGGTGAGTTGCCAGCTCGTGAGTAAATATATCATCTAATAAGGCAATCGTAAGAATGCACGCAATGCACCACAACATGCATGTCCATATGTGATATAATAGCTCTAGTATGCATGCACATGTATGCAATGTCATTTCTAACTCTTTAAGTGTTTTAAATGCTAAGGGTACTGCGTTCTTAACTTTAGAAAATGAATATCTGTATAATAGCTAAGTACTATCAAGAAATCATCTGAAAACCCGTGTCAAGCATCGACACCAAATAGGAATCATATCTGTCTCAATATCGGGCTCCGTCAGTCCAGATCGGCCCATATCATAAATCTCACGACAACGGTCGGTATCCTCCGGATATCCGCCGCGCCAGACATCACCGGTAGGTAGTCTTCCCCTGCCAGGCTCATCGTCTACAACTCGATCTTCTTGCCCCGGGGTACCATACCGGGCCCACCATGTACCCGAGACGGTTCATCCACTCCTCGAATCGGGTCTCGAAATCCAACAGAAAACATGAAAACTCATGGTGGACGACACATACATCACGAGAAAACCACAACTTGTTTTAAAAATGATAAATACAAGCTTTTGTTAAATTCTTGCGGTTTTCCCCAAAATCCAGAAATCACAGAAAAACTGAAATCCTCAAGAAAATCATAGTGTCCACATGTTAAATATAATAATTGTCTATGATATCAATATATATGATGTGAATTTTGGATAGAATCTATGTAAATATGATGATAATGCGAGGGATAAGCAAGCTATGCAATTTCATATATCATACATGAATGCAAGTGGCGATACTAAGTTAAACAGGTTCTATAGTGCACGTGGCATGGCAATCACCAAAGGCGTGTGTGTCACTTGAATGGTGCGCGTGCAGCAGATGCCAATGGTAACGGTGTTCGTGTCCTACGAAGTGTTATCGCATATGTGTATATGAATGTTATATGAATGTCCATGCAATTTAGTATACGGTTAGCTGTGAAGGTATGCAATGCAATAAAGGAGTAAGGTATCTAGCAACACAAGTCTTGCAAGAAATAGGGTAATCCTAACTAGGGGGCGCATCGCGCCATCCAGACGATTCCCCCATAGATGAATACATCTACTCACCTGAAATCCGCGCTAATCCGATCCGACCACCGCTTTGCCTTTACGTGCCGTGTCCGATGTTTCCCCGACCGATCCTATATTTGCACAACACCAAGCATAAGATTACAGAACCTAAAACGATGCAAGTCACAATATACAATTATCGACGCTCTCGAATTAAACATAACGTACACTCGGTGCGCGGGAAAACGCACGAAAATCGCTAAAAGCTTAACTAAACTCGTCATTTCGGTGCAACCGCCAAAGCTAAAACCCAACTAGACAAAACTACGCATTCGCACACCCTACAAGTCATACTAGATGCTAATAATATCATCATGATATCGCAAATAAATCGCTTCCTAATTTCGTAGAAAACCTAGTAAGCATTCACGGACAAATTTCGATGCAAACCTCGCGAATTAACGATTTAGCGATCGCAACAACGCATAAACGTTCGATCTAACCCACTAGATGGCCACAACACTAACTTAAACACACTTATCATAATTCAAACCCTAATTACAACACCAATCCTATTCTTGAATTTTTAAAACAAACCATTGCAATGAAATTGACACTTTAAACTTCTAAAATAGCTTATTTAAACTACAAATTTAACAACTAGATTAAAATTATACCTCCCAAGTGTTGATCCTCTTTCACTTAGCCACCATAGATGTCTTCTTTCTCCTTGTTTTAAACAACTTAGGGTTTGGAGAGAGGTGGAATAGGATTTAGGTTTCAATTTTGTGAAGAAATTGTGAATTTTTGTGGATTTCGGTGGATTTTTAATGGAAATTTGAAGCAAGAAATGGGGGAAATGAGGGGTTTCCAGCAGGTGAGCTCGGCCTGGAGCAAGGGAGGGAGGTTGTGGGAGTTTTGTGGAAGTTTCTAGGTCAATAAAACATCATATGTTATCATTTAATGCTTTCACATCAATATTTTCACAAAAAGCCTCATTTTAATTCATTTTTTCATAAAATTTCCAACCCTTAAACCAAAAGTTTGCAAGTCATGATATAATTTTATTAACCCCCTATTTTAGCTTATAAAGACTCCTAATTATGAAATTTACCTAATTAAATTTGTATTTATCACTAATTTAATGTATTTAAAAAGGCTTAAAATAATAAAAAAATAATTAATTACGAATTTTTTTTATTTAACTAGAAAATTATAAGTGACATTTTAGTGACAAAATTATAGTAATATCTTATCTAAATTTTGTATAATTAGGTCTACAATGAAAAATATCAATTTTGACTTTTTATGGAAAAAGCCGAAAAATTAGCCGATTACCGAAAAACTGCCTAAACGATTTTCGAAGGGTTACAATCTTCCCCCCTTAAAGAAATTCGGTCCCCGAATTTAGAATTTAACTATGCGTACCTTCAAAAAGATGGGGATATCTCTTCCTCATCTCGACCTCGGTCTCCCAGGTGACCTCCTCGCTGTTCGGGCCACGCCAAAGGACCTTGACAAACGGTATGACCTTCGACCTCAATTTCTTCACCTGCCGATCCAAGATGACCACCGGCTGCTCGGTGAAAGAAAGATCACGCTCTAGCTGGATCTTCTGGTGCTGAATCGCCTGGAAAGGATCATGAAGGTACTTGCGGAGCATCGAGACATGGAATACGGGGTGAACATTGGGGAAGCTGGGCGGAAGAGCTAACCGATAAGCGACCGGACCAACACGCTCTAGGATCTCGAAAGGACCAACATATCTAGGACTCAGTTTCCCTTTCCGCCCAAATCTCATCACACCTTTCATCGGAGAGACCTTCAGGAAAACATGATCGCCAACAGCGAACTCGAGTCGGCGACGACGCTTGTCAGCATATGATTTCTGCCTGCTCTGTGCCGCTCTCATCCTGTCCCGAATCAGCTGTATCTTCTCGGTCGTCTCCTGTACGATCTGCGGCCCCAAAATACTGCTCTCCCTGAGCTCTGTCCAACATACAGGTGATCGACATCTCCTCCCATATAAAGCCTCAAAAGGTGCCATCTGAATCGTCTCCTGGAAGCTATTATTGTAGGAAAACTCGATCAAAAGCAAATGACGATCCCAGCTACCACCGAAATCTAAAACGCAAGCTCTGAGCATGTCCTCAAGAGTCTGAATAGTACGCTCTGACTGACCGTCAGTCTGCGGATGAAAGGCTGTGCTAAAACTCAATCGGGTGCCCAAAGCTTCCTGGAGTTTCTGCCACAATCGGCTGGTAAACTGGGTGCCACGGTCGGACACGATGCAAGTCGGAACACCATGCAGGCGCACTATCTCATCAATATAAACCTGGGCGTACTGAGAAAATCCAAAAGTGGTCTTCACTGGCAGGAAGTGAGCCGCTTTCGTCAGTCGATCAACAATCACCCATATAGAGTCGTACCCTTGACTGGTCCTGGGTAGACCCACAATGAAGTCCATGGAGACCTGCTCCCACTTCCACTCAGGGATGGGCAAAGGCTGTAACTCGCCGGCTGGCCTCTGGTGCTCGGCCTTGACTTGCTGACAAGTCAGGCATCTCGACACAAAGTCTGTAATATCCTTCTTCATCCCGTCCCACCAGTAAACCTCTCTCAAATCACGGTACATCTTGGTGGAACCTGGATGAACACTGTATACTGATCTATGTGCCTCCTCGAGAATATCACGCCTCAGTCCCTCTGAATCTGGCACACACAGTCGAGTCCCAAATCGAAGTATCCCCTGATCATCAATCACGAACTCAGAAACTCTGCCCTGCCGAATCTGCTCAATAATCTCTAATATACGGGCATTGCCGGACTGTGCCTCACGGATACGGTCAAGTAACTGTGGGCGTGCTCTGAAATGGGCCAGCTGTCCCCTTGTAGGAGTAAACTCGAACTGCACTCTGTTGTCACATAACACCTGCCAATCCGCCGTCGACTGCATCTGCACTGCGCTCAAACAAGATAAGCTACCTCCGGGCCTCCTACTCAAAGCATCTGCCACCACATTCGCCTTGCCCGGATGGTATAAAATCTCGCAGTCATAATCCTTCACCAACTCCATCCAATGGCGCTGTCTCAGGTTCAGGTCTCGCTGCTGGAAGATATACTTCAAACTCTTGTGGTCAGTGAATATCTGGCACGACTCACCGTATAGGTAATGTCTCCAGATCTTAAGTGCAAATACCACTGCAGCCATCTCTAAATCATGGGTGGGGTAGTTCTGCTCGTGTTTCCTCAGCTGCCGAGAAGCATACACGATAACTCTGTCGTGCTGCATCAACACACATCCCAGCCCCACTCTAGAAGCATCACAATATACCACGAACCCGCCTGATCCTGAAGGCAATGCTAACACTGGTGCAGTAGTCAGACGAGTCTTCAACTGCTGGAAACTATCCTCACATGCCTGGGTCCAATCAAAAGGAACCCCCTTCCGGGTCAACCCGGTCAAAGGTGCAGCAATGCGGGAGAAATCCTGGAAAAAACGTCGATAATAGCCGGCCAGACCTAGAAAGCTGCGAACCTCTGTAACTGATACTGGTCTAGGCCAACGCTGAACTGCCTCGATCTTCTTCGGGTCCACACAAATACCATCTCTCATCACCACATGACCCAAGAAATTGACACTGTCTAACCAGAATGCGCACTTGGAAAATTTGGCGAACAGCTGATGCTCCCTCAAAGTCTGCAAGGTGATACGTAAGTGCTGCTCATACTCCTCCCGGCTCCGAGAATAAACCAAGATGTCGTCAATGAACACAATAATGAACTAATCGAGATACGGCCTGAATACACGGTTCATCAAATCCATAAAAGCTGCCGGGGCATTGGTGAGCCCGAACGACATCACCAAGAACTCATAATGACCATATCGAGTACGGAAGGCGGTCTTCGGAATATCCTCCTTCCGAACTCGCAACTGGTGATAACCTGACCGTAAATCAACCTTCGAGAAAAACCCTGCACCCTGGAGCTGATCAAATAAGTCATCAATGCGGGGTAGGGGATACCTGTTTCACACAGTAACCCGGTTCAGCTGACGATAATCAATGCATAAATGCATACTTCCGTCCTTCTTCTTAACAAACAGGACGGGAGCACCCCAAGGTGACACACTCGGTCTGATAAGCCCTTTGTCCAGCAAGTCCTGTAACTGATCCTTTAGCTCTCTCAGCTCCGCCGGGGCCATCCGATAAGGAGGTATAGAAATAGGCCCCGTGCCGGGGATCAAGTCAATACAGAACTCAAGCTCGCGCTCTGGTGGCAGACCAGGCAGCTCGTCAGGAAATACATCAGGAAACTCTCTCACAACAGGGACCTGGTCCAACGGAACCTCTGTGGAGCGAGTATCACAAATATAGGCTAAGAATCCCTGACACCCTTTCCTTAAGAGCTGACCAGCGTGAAGAGAAGAAATCAAGCTGGGAAGGGTAGCACTACGATCTCCCTGAATAATAAGAACCGGCTCACCTGGAAAACTGAATCTGACTGCTTTCTTACGGCAGTCCACGGATGCATAACAGGTGGCTAGCCAGTCCATACCAAGAAGAACGTCAAAGTCTAGCATATCGAGGAGAATCAAATCAGCTGAAGAATCTCTCTCCCCGATACGAATGAAACACGATCGATACACAAAACGGGCAACAAAAGACTCGCCTACCGGGGTAATAACGACAAGCGGCTGATCTAACGAAGAAGTCGTTCGGCCCAACCTCGGTGCAAAATACGTGAATACATAGGAATGTGTCGAGCCTGGATCAAATAATACCCGTGCATCAAAAGAACATATTGGCAGAGTACCTGTCACGACGGCATTGGATGCCTGTGCATCCTGAGGAGTCAACGCGAACACTCGGGCCTGTCCACCACTAATAGCTGGCTGTCCTCTGCCTCTACCTCGGCCTCTGCCTCTGCCCCTGTCGCCTCGCCCTCTCGGAACTGAACCGCCACGCCCATGGCCTCTAGAAGCATCTGGCTGGCATGGAGCATCGTCAGGAGTAGGAAGTAAAGCTCTCTGAGAAGGTGGTGAGGGTGGTAAAGTCACATGCGGGACTGTCGCCGCGCCCTGGCGTCCCATGGTACAGTCTCTGACACGGTGGTACTGACTCCCACACTGAAAACATCCTGGAGACGACTGCTGGGTCTGTGGATATGAACCAAATAACTGACCTCGTCTCAATCCTCTGCCTCCGCCATCTCCCGGAAATAATCTATCACGATGTCTGCCCATCTGCCGCTGAGCTGGCGTATCAGTACGGATCCTCTTCGGCCTAGAAACGACCGAAGTCTCAGAAATACGCTCCTCCAAAAGTAAGGCTGCATCCATCGTGGCAGCGTATGTATCAAACTGCTGGGTGCTGATGGCAAGGAATAGCTGTGTATCAAGCCCTCGTACAAACCTCTTTATTCTCTTCTCTTCTGTGTCGACTAGGTACGGAGCATATCGAGACAACTGGGTAAACTGTATATCATACTCCGACACTGTCATCCCAGGAGTCTTGCGTAAAGACTCAAAACTACGGGCTCGAGCATCTCGGACACTCTCTGGAAGAAAACGGGAAAGAAATGCAGATGTAAACTCATCCCAGGTCATAGAAGGCAGACCTGCAGCTCGGCCTCTCTCTACTGAGTCATACCATGTCTGGGCAAGACCCTCCAAACGAAAACTCGCAAACTCCACCAATCTATCATCAGAACACCTCAACGAACGGCAATTCCGAGCCATCCTATCAAGAAATGCCTGTGGGTCCTCTGTCGCATCTGTACCGGTAAAAGCTGGAGGTCTCAATCTCATGAACTCCTGTAGTGAAACAGGGATAGTCTCCGTAGTAGCAGCAGGAGTGACCATCTGTGCAGCAGGTACGATCGTGGTCTGTGCGGTGGAAGGAACGTCCTCGGATCTCTGTGCCCTGCTGGACTCAACTAAAGATCCCATCATCTGCCGCAACTCTTGCATGCCGGCCTCTAATCTGGCAATACGGTCTGGATAAGGCGGATCAGTATGACCCTGAGGGACAGGCGTATCATCCCGCTCGATCCTCGCCTCAGACGGGCCCGCCCGAATCTCATCCCTAGAGGCAGCCCGCTGAGCTCTCATAGTCTTTGGCGGCATCGAAGCTAGAATAATAAACAGGACTGATAAGATCATTGCAATTGAATCAAGGAATGCAAGGAATCAAGAAAGGAAATACAAGCAATTATGTCCTAAGGTCACCTAGGCGGAGTACCGTATCGTAAGTATGCCGCGGATCATACCCACGGTACGCCACTCTGCTTAAGTCACCTACTCCATCTACCAAGGTCGTCCTACACTCAGAAAGGTAAAACCTACGCTCTGATACCAACTTTGTCACGACCCGAAAGTACGGAACGCGACTGGCACTTAGATTACGAGACGTCTAAAGGCGTACCGTAACCTAAGTCAGCCAAAGCCTAGAAGAATCTAAACCAAAATCAAAAGAGAGTGAAGGAAAACCTTTAATGAAAATGGTTTTTTAAAAATCATTTAAGTTGCATAGAATCCCTTTTTAAAAAACATCATAAATTTCTGAAAATTTCGGCAGAGTCTCCCCTGTATTTTCTATCCCCCAAAATGGGTACAACAAGATAATAAACCTGTAATCATAAAATGGCATCCCCAAGCGGGAGCTAGCTCTTCGCCCAAGGCGGATCACAACCACATGCAATATAATAGTAATATCAAGAAAAGAGCATAAAGAAACGCAAAATATCAGAAACACAACGCCGGCTCAAGTGAGCTCAACCCAAAAGGAACCATAATAAACAAATCTCTCAGTCTCATCACTAGGTCGCATATACAATATAAAGTGGTAGATGGAGAATACTAGATACAATAATAAAGCAAAAAGAAATAAAGTGTGCTCGCAATCCACCTACAGGCGATGTCGCGAGTCTGAGCAAAAGGAGCTGATGATAAGATAGCCGCTGCTACAAGACTGATGAGTCCGACCTGCAAGACACTGTGGCACAACGGGGGTGAGTTGCCAGCTCGTGAGTAAATATATCATCTAATAAGGCAATCGTAAGAATGCACGCAATGCACCACAACATGCATGTCCATATGTGATATAATAGCTCTAGTATGCATGCACATGTATGCAATGTCATTTCTAACTCTTTAAGTGTTTTAAATGCTAAGGGTACTGCGTTCTTAACTTTAGAAAATGAATATCTGTATAATAGCTAAGTACCATCAAGAAATCATCTGAAAACCCGTGTCAAGCATCGACACCAAATAGGAATCATATCTGTCTCAATATCGGACTCCGTCAGTCCGGATCGGCCCATATCATAAATCTCACGACAACGGTCGGTATCCTCCGGATATCCGCCGCGCCAGACATCACCGGTAGGTAGTCTTCCCCTGCCAGGCTCATCGTCTACAACTCGATCTTCTTGCCCCGGGGTACCATACCGGGCCCACCATGTACCCGAGACGGTTCATCCACTCCTCGAATCGGGTCTCGAAATCCAACAGAAAACATGAAAACTCATGGTGGACGACACATACATCACGAGAAAACCACAACTTGTTTTAAAAATGATAAATACAAGCTTTTGTTAAATTCTTGCGGTTTTCCCCAAAATCCAGAAATCACAGAAAAACTGAAATCCTCAAGAAAATCATAGTGTCCACATGTTAAATATAATAATTGTCTATGATATCAATATATATGATGTGAATTTTGGATAGAATCTATGTAAATATGATGATAATGCGAGGGATAAGCAAGCTATGCAATTTCATATATCATGCATGAATGCAAGTGGCGATACTAAGTTAAACAGGTTCTATAGTGCACGTGGCATGGCAATCACCAAAGGCGTGTGTGTCACATGAATGGTGCGCATGCAGCAGATGCCAATGGTAACGGTGTTCGTGTCCTACGAAGTGTTATCGCATATGTGTATATGAATGTTATATGAATGTCCATGCAATTTAGTATACGGTTAGCTGTGAGGGTATGCAATGCAATAAAGGAGTAAGGTATCTAGCAACACAAGTCTTGCAAGAAATAGGATAATCCTAACTAGGGGGGCGCATCGCGCCATCCAGACGATTCCCCCATAGATGAATACATCTACTCACCTGAAATCCCCGCTAATCCGATCCGACCACCGCTTTGCCTTTACGTGCCGTGTCCGATGTTTCCCCGACCGATCCTATATTTGCACAACACCAAGCATAAGATTACAAAACCTAAAACGATGCAAGTCACAATATACAATTATCGACGCTCTCGAATTAAACATAACGTACACTCGGTGCGCGGGAAAACGCACGAAAATCGCTAAAAGCTTAACTAAACTCGTCATTTCGGTGCAACCGCCAAAGCTAAAACCCAACTAGACAAAACTACGCATTCGCACACCCTACAAGTCATACTAGATGCTAATAATATCATCATGATATCGCAAATAAATCGCTTCCTAATTTCGTAGAAAACCTAGTAAGCATTCACGGACAAATTTCGATGCAAACCTCGCGAATTAACGATTTAGCGATCGCAACAACGCATAAACGTTCGATCTAACCCACTAGATGGCCACAACACTAACTTAAACACACTTATCATAATTCAAACCCTAATTACAACACCAATCCTATTCTTGAATTTTTAAAACAAACCATTGCAATGAAATTGACACTTTAAACTTCTAAAATAGCTTATTTAAACTACAAATTTAACAACTAGATTAAAATTATACCTCCCAAGTGTTGATCCTCTTTCACTTAGCCACCATAGATGTCTTCTTTCTCCTTGTTTTAAACAACTTAGGGTTTGGAAAGAGGTGGAATAGGATTTAGGTTTCAATTTTGTGAAGAAATTGTGAATTTTTGTGGATTTCGGTGGATTTTTAATGGAAATTTGAAGCAAGAAATGGGGGAAATGAGGGGTTTCCAGCAGGTGAGCTCGGCCTGGAGCAAGGGAGGGAGGTTGTGGGAGTTTTGTGGAAGTTTCTAGGTCAATAAAACATCATATGTTATCATTTAATGCTTTCACATCAATATTTTCACAAAAAGCCTCATTTTAATTCATTTTTTCATAAAATTTCCAACCCTTAAACCAAAAGTTTGCAAGTCATGATATAATTTTATTAACCCCCTATTTTAGCTTATAAAGACTCCTAATTATGAAATTTACCTAATTAAATTTGTATTTATCACTAATTTAATGTATTTAAAAAGGCTTAAAATAATAAAAAAATAATTAATTACGAATTTTTTTTTATTTAACTAGAAAATTATAAGTGACATTTTAGTGACAAAATTATAGTAATATCTTATCTAAATTTTGTATAATTAGGTCTACAATGAAAAATATCAATTTTGACTTTTTATGGAAAAAGCCGAAAAATTAGCCGATTACCGAAAAACTGCCTAAACGATTTTCGAAGGGTTACAACTGTGCAGGAGTGTTGACCTGATTTTGGAAGTTTTGTGACTGATAGGGGTGCTGAGTGAGTTGAAGGGGTTGCTGTTGTGGTGGAGGAAGAGCCCTTTGAAAATTATTCGTGTTTGGAACCGTGTTTTGAGATTGGTTTTGGTTCCAAGCAAAATTTGGGTGATTCCTCCAACCCTGATTGTACGTGGAAGAATATGGATCGTTTCTAGGTCTTTGAAATGCGGCATTATAATGCTCGTGACCTTGAAACGCAGAGTTTAATGGACATTCTTCCGTTAAATGAGACGGATCAGAACAGCACCCACAAACAGTTTTGGGGAGCGACACTGGGGTTTAGGGAGGCTGCTGCAAATTTGTGTTCCATAGCATCGAGCTTCTTTTGTATTGCTGCCATTTCAGCTCGAACACCTATGACCTGACACATCTATTTGGTGTACGCCACCCCTATTCAATGGTTGGGTTCCACTCTCCCCCTGTAGTGATTTTTCAGCGAACTCTTCTAAATACTTCCAAGCTTCCCCATCATCTTTAGTCATAAAAGTACCTTGACACATGTTTTCAAGGCTCTGTTTAGTGTTTGGGTTAATGCCCTCATAAATGATTCGGCAAAGCTCTCATCTCGGGATGCCGTGATGAGGACACTGAACCAATAGATCCTTGAAACGTTCAAAGCATTTTGAAAAAGGTTCAGTAAGGAGCTGGGCAAATTGATTAAGTTCGCTACGGATTCGAGCTGTCTTTTGTATTGGGTAAAATTTCTTAAGGAATGCAGCTACGAATTCTTCCCAATTCGTAATAGAGTGTGCGGTAGTGTTATATAGCCACTTCTCGGCTATATCGCACAATGTAAATGGAATAAGTCGTAGACGCATTGCATCCACTGAAAGTTGTGACGTACCCATCATTGCGCATACGTTTTCAAATTTGGTAATGAAAACGTAAGCGTCCTCAGTCTCGAGTCCGTGGAATTTGGGTAAAAGATTGATATACTAGGGCTTAATCTCAAGGTTATCCCCGTTGGCTGGTGGTGTGGATAAGCAGGTCGAAAGAGGACCTCGAATAGGGTAGCACCTCTCCTGGAGAGAGATGCGGGGTGGATTCTGCGCACCAACGGACGGCGGCAAATTAGGGTTAAAGAAGTTCGATGGATTCGGATCCATCGGTGTGGGTGTGGTAGTGGGTAAAGAAAAGGTAAATGGAGAAATATCGACTTCGGAGTCGATAGGAGGTACGCGGACTAAACGGGCACTAGAATCCCGTGTCCAGCCTATCTTGCACTAAAAAGGGTTAGTACAAGTGGCAGTGTTGATTTATAATTAGGGGTAATGAATGAATGCGGTGCTTGCTTTGAAAAAGGGACGGATTTTTGAAAAAAAATGATGCGACAAAACAAATGCAGCACACCAACCCTAGAATCTAGTGGTCACCTAGGTCCGGCTCTAGACCGCTCCTAACTGCCAAAAGACAAGTCGCGGGATAGAAAACTCCACTGCCTCTTTGTTCCCCTGTGGCCGGATAAGTGCCAGGTAAGTGGGAAGGTACTCCACTACGTAAGTAGTGGGCCTAATTAAAAATCACTAGCCTTAGACACACTCGCCTTAGGCACCACAAGAAAACGCGGATAAGCAATGAATTACCCACGGCCTTCTCTTGTCCTAATTAAGCGCGACAGTCCTTAGAGTCTTCTCTAGATTTCTTTTAGTTAATGTGGGTCAATGCGGATGCAAGTTTTGCGATTTTCGGGGCCTAGGAAGGGTAATGAAATCCCCACCTAATTTGGATTTGGCCGTGCCCCTTAATTTCCGTATTTAGAATGCAAACAACCAAGAAACAAAATCACGCACAAATTTAATTTTGCAATTTGCGGCGCTACGATTATTTGCAAAGAAGGCTGCAGAAATTTGTTAGTTGGAGCTAAAAGAGGAGAGAGGAGAAGGTAAGAAGCTTACAGAGAAAAAATGGTACAGTGATCCCTCCAAGATACCGCGGTTCCGCCGCAATAGGAGGCTCCCACCGCATTTCCGCGGTCGTCTGTGCAGATCACTGCACCAAAATTCACCAGGGAGCTTATGTAGACTCCCTCTGCTCTCTGGTATATCCCAAAAATTTTCTTCAATTTCCAAACAGCTCCAGATTTCCTTGCAATGAACCACAACAAATCGTTTAGGCTTTGCACGAATTTTGATCTCAAAAATCACAATGGAATAAATCTTTCAATTCAAACTATAATATGAAACGAATTAGCGCGCAATCCCCGGCAACGGCGCCATTTTGATTGTCATAGATTTCGATTGTGTGTATCAAATCAAATACTCAAATGATTCCCGATAACGGTTTCATTTTATTGTAATGATTTCTTGTTTGTGTAAATCGAAATAAGCGAATAAGTTTCTATGTGTCGGTAATATTGAATAAAGTTCACAATCAAAGAATTATATTTGACCGCAATCAACTACAGTGTCAGTTGTAGATCGTAAGCGAGTGCGGATCGTCCACAGGGATTGTGCGATTCGTTTCAATGTTTAATTTGTTTGAATTGAAAAGTTAATCAAAAGGAAAAGAAAACATGATTCAAGAATTTATCGATTGATTCAGGTGTCACGATATTTAATCAAGAATCAAGAAACTGATAAACAAATCAAGAATCAGTGTTTCGATGATATTTCCAACCAAAATGTCAAGAATCTAAATGAGGCTCGTAGGAATCGATCGGATCTATAGATGTGATGTAATTTCAAGATTTCGTGTTCTTGTCCTTCGAAGGATTGATACTAGATCGATGATGATCGATGAGAGTTAGGGCTTTCTTGATGAAACTAGGGTTTCATCGTTTAACCCTTATTCTTTCATCGATATCATTCACATTCTAGCCTCTAACAATTTCAAGAAACGATCGTAACTCCCCAATCTCGAGCGATATCAATCAAGAAAGCATCGCAACGAATTGGGTTGTCGGTTCTTGAACTTACTAGGGTTTACAAAACTCGTAGGATTCAAGAATCGATTTAAGATATATTACATCATCATTCTATTGATCGTCTCAACTCCTCGACGAGCGGAGTATTACTCAAACATCATCACACAGAAAGTATTCAAGAATTGAAAAGATATCATGATGCGAGAATTTAAAGGAAACAAGATAAAAGAATATCACCTTTTATTTATATCAGCAATTTGATTACAGTCGCTCAAGAACTACAAGAGGAAGAACTAAATTGTTGAATTGGCGTTGCTCGGCTCCGTGAGTCGTGGATCAGCTTGGACCACTTGCTCCGTTGAAGATCGGCCCGGCTCATAAAAGGTTGCAAGGCTTCTTGCTTGATGGGTACTCGGGATCTTGGCTTTTGATTGGAATTTAGGGTTAGGGTTTCACACAAGTCCTTTCACTAGACTTGTGAAAGAAAAAGATGAAGAAGGAGATAGAATGGCTCTAAAATGAACTAATGGATTGATTTTTCCAAGGTTCCAAGATTATCCTAAAAATTGGGGATTCTTTTACAAGTGAGCCTAGGGTCTTATTTATAGATCTCCCAAACCCTAGGTCTAGGTTTGAATTTACAATTCCCTCCAAAAGTTTGTTGAGGCTTCTAGAAGTAGTTTGTTAGGCTTAGCTTAGGGTTTAAGCTAGGGTTTAGGGAGAAGTTTCTAGAATACAAGGCTAGTTTAGTGTTGGTCCCAAAGCTTGCTGATCTGGCAGAAGTCTCTGGAGTCTTCTGGAATTTGAAGTATATGAGCTGAATGTGGGCCCTGAGTGAAGCATTGTGCACCAAAGATTTAGGGCTGACGTGGCAATACGGCCGCGGAACCGCGGCTCAAGCAGGCTCTGGCCGCGGTTCCGCGGCTTGAGCCGCGGTTCCGCGGCCATGTAGGAGGCTTGGGGCTTGGGGCTTCTTCTGTGGTCTTGGGCTAATATTTGGAGCTTTCTTTGATATGTTGATTTTAGTTTGTCTCTTTGGATTGGTACCAGAACTGAAATCATTGAGTTGACGTAATATTTGATCGGTACCGTATAGATTGTGGGCCTTTCTTCTGGATTTTCCTGCATAGATCTCAAAACAAGTGTTGCGCAATATAGGGATGATGCGATGCCATGAAATGCGGTCAATTTCCTTTATAGTGTCGGTTTCAGAGTCTAATACATGCAATCTGATATTTTGCGACAGTTTTGCTAATATGTAAAATATGAATGCCGAACACTTCTATATGGATGCAAATGATGAGGAAATTGCCGGCTAAAATATGCAATATTTTCGACTAATCAATATGCATGGCGAAAGACCCTTCAGGCCAATAAACTGCCGGTTGCTGAAAAAATACTACGTCTGACGAGTCATGGCCTAGGTCAACGATAGATAATGATGCCTATATTCGCTCGTTATCTTCCCAAGCCCAAACTCTATAAGTAGTATCCAGCGAAACCTTGCCTCAAAATCACAATGGACCATAATGTCCTTAAATTAGCAACGGACCGAAACGTCCCTAAACTAACTATGGACCGTAATATCCTTAAACTAGCAACGGACCGAAACGTCCCTAAATTAACTATGGACCGTAATGTCCTTAAACTAGCCACGGACTGAAACTTTCTTAAACTAACAACGGACCGCAATGTCCTATAACTAGCTATGGACCGCAATGTCCTGAAACTAGCTACGAACCGAAACGTCTTTAAATTACTACGAACCGCAGCATTCTCAGGCTAACAAGGCAAAAAAAACGGTACGTCCATAAGCGAAATGGGCACGGATGAAAACCCGAAAGAGCTCCATGAGTAAAAACAGCAGGGCTACCGGCGAGTTTGTGAAAACCCGAAAGGGCGCAGACTCGTATAAAAAATTCATGCACACTTGCAAGGTCCTCTCGACTTTGTAAGGGAAAAATGCTTGCGTGAGATCCTTACGACTCACAAGGGAGCAACACACCTAGGTATCCCCACGATTCCTAAAGAGAAATTACACTTACGAGATCCTCACGACTCGTAAACAGAATTCCCTTATGAGACCCTCACGGCTCATAAGATACAAAAGCCTTAAGCTACAGGGATCTGAACCTGTTCTTAAGCCATCACATTCCCCAGTTTGCCCTACAAACGGTCCAATATTGACCCTTGTATACAATCCACGGGTACAAATAAACGTTCCCTCACCAAGTCCCACCAACGACGAGGAATGTCCTTATGTGGTGAACAACACTTGTAATTCTTCTCGACTTATAAGGAGAAAACACTCTTGTAAGATTCTTACGACTTATAAAAGAACATACACTTAGGAATCCTCACGATTCCTAACGAGAAAACGCACCTACAAGATCTTTACGACTCATTGGGAGAAATGCCTTCATGAGACCCTTATGGCTCATGAAGTCAAAAGCCTTAGTCGACAGGATCCTAACCCTGTTTACTGAGCCACCTTTGTTCAAATCGACATAGGCAAATGATGATTCGCTCATGGCAATATCCCAGTTATAGCGATGCTGATGCCTAAATTGGTAACAAATTCCAAGTCCTTTCACGGCAAATGATGATTCGCTCCTGGCAATATTCCAGTCACAGCGATGCTGATGCTAAGTTTGGTATAAGGTCTTGAGCGTCATACTCGCAACGAAATCGGCGAGCCAAAAATGCATATGAAATAGCCGAAATGATGGGGCAACTCAAAATAAAAATCAGTGAGTAAAATATATGCATACAAAAATAGCCGAAATAATGGGGCGACTCGCAATAAAAATCAGCGAGTAAAATATATACATACAAAAATAGCCGAAATGATGGGGCAACTCGCAATAAAAAGCAGCGAGTAAAGAAAAAGAAAAATAGCCGAAATGATTGGGCACCGCGAAAAATAGCCGAAATGATTGGGCAATCGCGACTTTCACGATATAAAAAGCTGAAAAGATAGACCCCTGTATACAATCCATGGGCATAAACAAAAAGGAGACCACATTTCCCCACCAGACTCTGTCAAAGGGAGAGTCAAATCTCAACGGCAACACCTACAGCCTATAGATCAGCAACGGCGTTCCTCCTCATTCCAGCAGGATATGGACGCGACACCACCAATTGGAGCCACAGCAAAGTCCCTAGTTCTAAGACTCCATGGTTCACAGACAACCTAGAGTCAACCCTAACACCGCAGAAAGCAGAGCAAGTCAACCCCGACACCGCAGAAAGCGGAGCAAGTCAAACCTGACATCGCAGAAAACGGAGCAAGTCAACCCCGACACTGCATAAAGCGGAGAAAGTCAACCCCGACACCGCAGAAAATGGAGCAAGTCAACCTGACACCGCAGAAAGCGGAGCAAGTCAACCCCGACATCGTAGAAAGCGGAGCAAGTCAGCCCGACACCGCAGAAAGCGGAGCAAGTCAACCCGACACCGCAGAAAGAGGAGCAAGTCAACCCCGACACCGCAGAAAGAGGAGCAAGTCAACCCCGACACCGCAGAAAGAGGAGCAAGTCAACCCCGACACCGCAGAAAGAGGAGCAAGTCAACCCCGACACCGCAGAGAGCGGAGTAAGTCAACCAATAATCCCTCGGTTCATCTCGATCCATAGGGGAAAGTCTTATGCAATGGGGATAAGGACCTGTGTCCTAAGCATTGGGACCCTGCAAGTCGGCCTAAGATGGGCCATTGTACACTATTCACGGGTCACACTCTCCAAAGTCGAATCTCGACAAAGAGGGAAACAACCACTTACGAGTCCTCTCGACTTGTAAAGGGGAAAAATTCTCTTGTGAGATCCTTACGACTCTCAAGAGAAAAATACATACTTAGGAATCCTCACGATTCCTAAGGAGAAAATACACCTATGAGATCCTCTCGACTCGTAGGGAGAAAAGTCTTTATGAGACCCTCATGGCTCATAAAGTTGAAAAGTCTTAGGCGGCAGATCTGAACCTGTTTCCTAAGCCGTCGCTGTCCTGTGAAGAGATCAAGATAGACTATCTACAAAATGCATTTGCTAAAAAGGACACATCACTATGAAACAAAATATGTCTTTTATTCATGAATCCAAATGAATACAAAGTATATTTCATAAAAGAATCAAAAGATACTCTCATTCAGGAGTAAATACAAAAAGGAGAATATAAAAAAAAACATATATATCTTCAAGCCGGCAGACGATGCAATAAGTTCATCAATTCGTCATTCTTCTACTGGGCCTCGGCTTCAAGCTTTGTAATGGCCACAAGACGGGTCTCCGCTTGAGACTGTTAAGCCTGATACGAGGCGAGCCGACTCTCAAGCTCCCTTTCAGCAACTTTGTGAGCTTCAACCATCTCGCGGGTAAAGATAACGGCTTTATCAAGAGCTACCACCTCCGTGATAGCTTCTTAAAGCACCCGCCAAAGTTCGTACGCACAAGTGGTCTTAGTAGTGAGTTGAGCTTGAAGTTCCCACAAAGCATTCGAAGCCAACTCCCTCTCCGAAAACTTCCGATTGAGCATCTTCTCGCACGACTGCAGATTGACTGCGCACCGTTCGATCCATCCCCGCAGACTTGATTTCATGGTTAAGATGTCGGAGGAAAGGCGGATGCATTCAAGCCCGTGTAGGCAGGCTTCCACTCGGCGACAATACTCAACCCAGACGCGTACCAATGCTTCATCATGATAGGTGGTGAGAACGGACAAGGAAGCATTGGTTTCGACAGCAAATTCTTCGTCCGGGACAAAGGTACCAGCGCGAAGGTCTTTAATGAGAGCCGTCAGGGAGTAGATGCTTTGTATCACCATCCTTTCGGACGCACGCCGGGCATAGGGACCCGGTAGCATGAAGATCCGAGATTCCAATGGAGTTAGGGTCGGCAGAGCTGTCAAGATTTGTGAACAGTCAGTGAGAGTCATAAACATGGAATAAGCAAATCAATGCCAAAGATAAAACCTTTACTTACCTGCAGTCATGCAAGGAGGGTTTGAGAGATCCCCAGGCCTATCGAGGATCTCAACCCCGTCATCAGTTTCTAGAACTGTAGAGCGCATATCAGCGTCATTATAAAGAATAATAATAAAACAAAAAAGGTCAAAGAACGTCCCAACGTCTCGGTAGCGTCTTTCGGCGGTGAACATAAAAGTTAAACCCTTGGGTATGCAGATGACATATTACGATCTCTATTTACCTTGAAGAAAGTTCTTCTTCCTTCTTCTCTCTTAAAGCTCTTTTTTGCTTGCTCTTCTTTTTGAACTTGAAGCTTATGGGGGGGTTTCTCTCTCTCTCAGACTTGAAGTCTTGGGGCCTTTATATAGTAGAGGCAGATTTGTTGATTCAGTTAAAGAAATCTCTCATTGAGAGATGCTTAATTGATTTGAGGATTTTATCCACCGTTGGATCTTTGATCTAAGCACTTCTGTTTTACAAAAGATATTTTTATTGTTTTTTAACAAGATTGGAAAATATTTTCCATACAGAGCTTATTCTGTAGCTTGGTGTTTTTTAATTACCATTGGATCTTTAGTCCAACGGTGCTCTGTTTTACAGAGCATAATCTTTCTTGTTTAGAAAGATTAGGGAAAATATTTTTCCTTACAGGGCTTATTCTATAGCTTGGTGATTTTTAATCACCATTGGATCTTTGATCCAATGGTGCTCTGTTTTACAGAGCATAATCTTTCTTGTTTAGAAAGATTGGGGAAAATGTTTTCCCCTACAGAGTTTATTCTGTAGCTTGGTGATTTTTAATCACCATTGGATCTTTGATCCAATGGTGCTCTGTTTTACAGAGCATAATCTTTCTTGTTTAGAAAGATTTGAGGAGTATTTCCTCAATCATAATTTAATTCTGTTTTGATGATTTATCATCTCCATTGGATCTTTAATCCAACGGCATAGAACTTTTAGTTCTGGCGCCGGTGCTCTCGTGCGGGGCACGTGAGGCGCTGCCTCAGAGTTTTTAACTCTTGGCGCTGGCACCCTCGTGCAAGACATGTGAGGCGCTGCCTCAGAGTTTTTAACTCTTAGCGCCGGCGCCCTCGTGCAAGGCACGTGAGCGCGCTACCTCAGAGTTTTTAACTCATAGCGTCGGCGCCCTCGTGCAAGGCACGTGAGGCGCCGCCTCAGATTTTTTAACTCTTATTTAATAGATTCTTTTTGTGCTTTGCACATTGGCGCCCGCGTGAGGAGCACGTGAGGTGCCATCGTAGAATTTAATTCTATCCGAGGCAGTATCTACATGCTTTGCATGTGGAGCTTTCCCTTTATTTTTTATTTTTATTTTATTGTTATTATTTTATAAGGGAGCAAGTTTTGAGCTGAAATTTTGGCGGGAATAGTATGGACATGTATTCTTGATGAAACATAAATCTGAGGCCTTTAAGAAATTCCGGAAATATAAGAATGAAGTGGAAAAACAAACCGGAAAAAGTATTAAGTAACTAAGATCTGATCGAGATGGTGAATACTTAAGTGCTGTGTTCCTGGACTACTTAAAAGAGAATGAAATTCTCTCTCGGCTTACTCCTCCATACATACCTCAGTACAACGGTGTATCGGAAAGACGGAACAGAACCTTATTGGATATGGTACGTTCCATGATGAGTAACGCTGAGTTGTCGTGATCCTTCTAGGGCTATGCACTGGAATCAACTGCATATCTTTTGAACAAGGTTCCTATCAAGACTGTGTCTACCACACCATGTCAGATGTGGAGTGGGAAGAAACCCTCTCTTCAGTATTTGAAGATATGGGGATGTCCAGCTTTTATAAAAAAACAGCATGCGGACAAACTCGAAGCATGCTCAGTACTGTGTAAGTTTGTAAGATACCCAAAGAACTCCAAGGGTATCTTTTCTACTATGCAGAGGAACAAAATGTCTTTGTTTCTTGGCATTCCCACTTTTTAGAAACTCGGTTTTTAGAAAAAGAGATAAGTGGGAGCGCAATAGAACTGTAAGAAATTCCAGAACCATAAGCTATTACTGAAAGCATGGTGGAACCAGAAGTTTCGAAAGAACCGGACATCCCCGCGTTAGTCCGCAGGACTAGTAGACAGTCTCATCCGTCCGAGAGATACTACGGTTTTCTCATAGACGGGGATAGAGAGGATTGCATCATCGACGATGATGAGCCAACTAGCTTCCAGCAAGCTATTCAGAGCAGAGACTCGGTAAAATGGCTGGATGCAATGCAGACCGAAATGGAGTCCATGTACACCAACAAAGTATGGACTTTAAACATTGCTCCAGAAGGGGTAAAACCCGTAGGCTGCAAATGGATCTTCAGAAAGAAGATTGGTGTAGATGGACAGGTTGAAACCTATAAGGCTAGACTTGTTGCAAAAGGTTTTCGTCAAAGACCTGGTTTGGACTATGATGAAACATTTTCTCCAGTAGCTATGCTCAAATCCATTCGGATCCTTCTTGCCATTGCTGCCTTCCACGATTATGAGATTTAGCAGATGGACATAAAGTCCACTTTTCTAAATGGAAATTTGGAAAAGTGCGTCTATATGGATCAGCCGGAGGGTTTCATTCAGAGTGGGAGTAGCGGAAAGGTGTGCAAGTTGCTTACCATTTATAGATTAAAGTAGGCATCGCGGAGTTGGAACATCTGTTTTGATGAGACGGTCAAGGAATTTGACTTTATCAAAAATCCAGATGAACCATGCATCTATAGTAAAATTGTAGCGAGAATTGTGGTATTCCTTGTCTTGTACGTGGATGACATTCTCTTGATAGGAAATGATATTTCTATGCTACAATCAGTCAAGGGATTCTTGTCACAAAGGTTCTCCATGAAAGACCTGGGTGATACCTCCTACATTCTGAGAATCCAGATCTATCATGATAGATCTAAATGGATGTTGGGACTTTCACAGTCAAGGTACATTGTGACCATACTGAAAAGATTCAGTATGGAAGATTCAAAGCGCGGTAATCTACCAGTTTGTCATGGAATCACCCTCTCCAAAGAGACGTCTCCCAATACTGATTTGGAAAGGGATCGCATGTCTATTATACCCTACGCTTCTGTGGTAGGCTCTATAATATATGCGATGTTGTGCACCAAATCAGATGTAGCTTATGCCCTGAGCGTTGTAAGCAGGTATCAGTCGAACCCAATGGAGAAGCACTGGATAGCAATGAAGAACATTCTTAAGTACCTGAGAAGGACTAAGAAGATGTTCTTAGTGTACGGCAGAGAAGATCTCCAGATCGAGGCCTTTACCGACTCCAGCTTTCAGAGTGACAAGGATGACTCCAGGTCCATATCGGGTTATGTCTTTACCCTCAATAGAGGAGCGGTCTGTTGGAAGAGCTCCAAGCAGGACACCGTTACTGACTCTACCATGAAAGCGGAGTATATCGCTGCATGTGACGCCGTGAAAGAATCAGTCTGGATCAGGAAGTTCGTAGCAGAACTTCAGGTGGTTCCGTCCATTGTTGATCCAATACCGCTGTATTGTGACAACAACGGCGCTATAACTTTGGTGAAGGAATCAAAGTTCCATCAGAAGTCCAGACATATCTTGAGGCGGTTCCACCTGATCAGGGAGATCATTGATCGCCGGAAGATCGAGGTACGGAGAGTAGAGACAGAGAACAACATTGCAGATCCACTCACAAAGACCATCCCTCAGACACAGTTCGAGCAGCTAATCGAAATGATAGGTCTGCGATATGTCAATACATGGCCTTAGTGCAAGTGGGAGATTGTTAGTGATATATGCCCTAGAGGCCATTATTGTATCATACTAGATTGTATATTACATATTGAAAGCTTGGGATATTCACAGTTATAATAACAGTCTTGCTCAAAATGGTAGTATGCTACCTGGTTTGATTCTACCTCAATATGTGCATGTGTTTCTTTTAGCATATCACTTATACATATTGGTAGAGCCCTTAGGATCTTTGCTTGATTACCAGCGTTGTGATGGCAGTCACACTAGTAGGGGCTGGGTAGTCTATAAGCACATCCTTATACAGGTCCCTAGTCATAGGATTATCGAGACGGGGCATCGATACTCTAAAGTAGACTAGTGTATACGCTTCTCATCCTAGCAGGGGAGATGGTCTGTCCCACAGCTATTAGTACGTCGTACTGGAGATAGTATACAGGTGCTCATTAGGTTATGAGTTACACTGGACAGGACCAGCAGGGAACTGCTGGTTGGTATTATACCTATCGTCAGGAAGCAGTTCCCAGGTGACATGAGTACAGGTTAATCCATTGACTTGCCATCGCTACTTCGTCTCGAGTGTGTTCCTACTGCACTTAGATTACTACCCTACCATGGCTCAAAGGAGTCGTGCAAACAGGTAGTAGTTGGATGTAGTCCCGAAGCACTTGGAGGCAGTAGCGGTCAGATAGGATTCGTCTCTCCCGGTATTGGGAGTTGATATCGCGCAGTGTTCGGAAATCCATTACACAAAGTCCTTGGCCAGGGCAGTCGAGAAATACGGGTAGGCACTCCAGTAGTTTCTCAGGGTGTATTGGGCTTTCCTCCAGCATGACTTATTAGGTTGTTAGGGGTCTGACGTTTACCATCCCCCTAGGACCGATATGCGAGTATCTTAGACAAACAGACCGGACTATATGGAGATTGTCACAGTCAGGCTCAGTAGGAGTTCGGATGAGTTTGCTCATCGATCTTCTTATCGACAGATATCTAGGTAGCCGTTACATGTGGCTAGTACCGCTGACGTGCTTGTGGTTAAACTCACTGCCGAGTCTTTAGAGTCTCGCATATAGGGTTTCCCTGCTTCTGGCAAAATATGTAGAGGCCGTATGGTTTTACGACAGGGCTACGATCACATACGTGTACTTGTACATGGATGATGTTCGGGCGGACAATACTAGTGGGCTTTGGTTTAAGCCGGATCCTAATATTATATTATTGGATTGTTATCGTCTCAGTGTATTCGTATTTTTCGGAATACGGATACGGATATGTATATATGGTGAGGGGTATTCTTGTAATTTTCTCAAGAATGCTTCTAGAAAGTGACACCTCATTATTTGGTATTATCTATTTTCTTAAATGGATTAATGAGGTGGAAATGGAGGAGACATTTTGTGGTATGGTGTAAAGCATGGCTATTGCATTATTATATTAGTTTGGGATCACTATTGAAGCATGGGAGGATTTTATATTGTGAAAAATCTCCATGGTTCAATAAGTGAGATGAGATATTAGCCATTCTCCACACTTAGCCATTTCAACCTTAGTTCATTTGCTTCTCCTCATTCTCTCTCTCTTGATTTTCATCTCCTTCCTCCTCCTCCTCGATAACCCTAATCTTCACATGTGTTGTGAGCCATAGGGTTTAGTGAGACAATACAATCCATTAAGCATTCCCTACATCACCTAGGCTATTTAAATTAGCGAACCATTTACCCTAATTACCTTGGTTTAGAGGTTGGAGCTTGAAGCACAAACTCTCGGGTGGATCATCTTTGACGCGAGGAGGCCGACCATGCAACCTTCATCCGTTCACCGAGGAGTAAAGGAGATGAGGCAAAGAAGACCTGAAGGACTGGTTCTTGGAGGTTTAACATTCTACCGAGTAGTTAGAACCTCCTGGTTAGTTTAGTTAGTTAAGGTTTTCGAATAGATCCTGGAGTTAGCCGGTGTTGCGTAATTCGTTAAAATCGTTTTTTGAAAATTCCACCTCCCCGCGATCCCATGGGGTGCGCAACATCGGCTTACATATCCAACATAATCTCGCAAATTAATCATGAAAACGGGCTCATCTTTCTCAACCTTCTCCAGTGATGAGCTTGTCGAGTGCCGTTGTACCTTCAATTGCAAGTTTAGAGTTCATGGATAACCCTATTTGAAAGGAGATTGATTTTTTAGTTGGGCTAAACCCAATTTTCAACTAAGCGAGAATGCGGGTTCTTGTTATGAGAGAAAGACCTACGTAAATACCTAGAAAGTAAGAGAACGGCTCAGACATAAGTTCCCGCTCAATTTTCCTACCGGACCGCTAACTTTTGATGGAAAATTAGTGGGGGAAAGGCTTTTCAGTGCAATTTAAATGTATGGGGTCTTTTTTAAGTAAATACGAAGTATGGAGGGGCATTTTAGTAATTAGCGAAGTATAAAAGGGTTGTTTATTAAAAAAAAATTTGTTAAACAAAACAAATCATCATAGATATCAGATAATATATAGAAAGTTGTACCAAAAGTAGCAAATAATATTAAATAAAATATTATATCCTAAAGTATTGAATAAAATTAATACTAACATTTTTACAGCTTTTATTCAAACATTCTGAATGGATACATTGATATATTTTATTGCATCTTCGATTAATTCAGTTGTCATGCCCTGCTTCCCAAGATACGGGAGTGGAGACACTATGAAGCCTGCAACGTAAGTATACTAAGTAGATGCCCTACTCGATACACCAGTCTAATCTGGAGTATCGATACCCAGTCTTGATACTCTCTCGACTAGGGACATTTAAGTATATGCTTAAACCTCCCAGCTCCCACATATATGATCGCCATCATAATGCTGGTAGTCAAGCAATAATCCTACGGGCTTTATCAAAACGTATACATATAATGATAAAAACAAACAAGATAGCATACTATCATCTCGAGTAAGACTGTTCTACCTGTATAGGTTCTCGTTCAATTATCATAATCGCCTACTTACAATTACAATAATTGCCTTGACGGCATAATATCCAACAGATTCAACCACAAACTTGCCACAAAATTCTCCTTCATAACGTTATATATCGCATTATTCACCAAACAAAGTTCTATCATGCATTGTGCTTTCAGATGCATCTATGTCCATGCATCATCTGTCATGATGGTAGGTTTACTATCCTCGAATGTCTTAAACAGCCCTTCTGATGATGCTCGGTACTGAAAACTCCCCAGATCGTGACACGTGGCAGATGACATGTCCCAAGACTTACGGGAAAGGAGCAAGAACGATACATTGGAGGCATATCCCGAGCCTTCGACCCGAGGATGTTCTCGACCTTCGATGACCTCCCAGAGCATTCCTATGCTCGTCCTACAAACAACCATTGGCTCACCTCCGTGCCCTCCTGCACGCTGGTCTTTCTCAGCCCTCCCAGAATGCCTTCAAGCTATCACAGAACCAAGCTTGCTCAGCCTCCCGCCGAGCTCAGCTTCCTCGGTCTCATCGACCAACCCAGAGCACAGATCGTAAGCGTCCCGGACATGGCTCCGTGAATCTTGCCATACGCGAGATATCCACCGCCCCACGATCCCGCATCCCACGCTATCACGTTCCCCCGTTAATGGACGTATCTCTCCATTAATAGAAGATCTCGCCATTCGTGCAGACGCGGCTCCAAGGGCGTAACGGCCGGCGTAAATCTCACGCCCGCTAGCCCATGGCTGCCACTATATAAACCCCCTCTCAGACGACTCAGATAAGGCAATTATTATCCAATAGGCCGCTACTCTACCCAAATACCTCAACTAACTTGATCATCGGAGGGTCCACGGTGGTACAACCACCCCGGGACTTCCTTGCAGGTAGCTCGGCTTCATTCCAAATCAAACCTACTGAGATCCATACGGATTAAGAGGCAACCCTCAAATCCAATCTTAGTCATTCGTCAACGCTCGCAGCAAATCGACGGAAGAAAACATCTGAAGGAGATTAATACCTCCATCAGTTGGCGCCGTCTGTAGGAACGTCGAAAATTCCGCTCAACGAAAGTTGATCTTCCAATCTCAAACTCATGGCGAGTGATCACCGCGACGATCCAAGCACTAGTTGTTGTCCTCCCTACAACAGAGGCACGAATGGATCCCTTCCTCCCTCAAACGCCATTCACGCACTGTCTGCATGAATAGATCAGCTCGCGTCCGTCGTGGATGCCCTTGTCCGTGTCCAAACGGCGGGACAAGCTCCCCAAGTCACCGCTCCCCTACCTCGGGAGCGACACATAGGGAGAGAAGACACTGCCCGCGCTGGCACATCCGAGCACCGCCTCGCTATCTCCGGCGGCTACAGATCCCCCGTGGCGACCAATTCGATGACCCGGTGGGCACCTAACAGCTCGACGCCGAGGTCTTATGAAAGAGCGCCCCGCCCTGAGGCCTATCGCTCTCCTGTCCCTCCCGAGGAGGTGTCGGTCAGCTCGTCTTCTCCCAGGCATGGCCAGCGCCCTCTCCCTCGATAGGTTCGTGCGAATGGGACTCACCACGGTAGCTCGAGGACGACCTCGCCAGGGGACGTAAGGAACTTCATTGAACGGAACCGGAACCGCGGCCAGGCACAGGTCGCCAGCAGCAGGGGCTATAAATCTGAGTATGCCGAATCCTCAGGATACCACGACCGACTCGATGCCCTCGAAAAGAAGATTGAGGGTATAAATCGGGAGAGTCGTCCTTCAAGCGACGGGGCTAGATATGCCGCCGACTCGCTTACGAGACCCTTCACTGAAGAGCTGCTCGCTGTCCATGTCTTTTCCAGGAACAATCCTCCGAAGGTATCACTCTTCGACGGAAAGTCCGACCCGAAAGACCACTTGGACGCGTTCACGGCAGGGATGAGCTTCCAGGACAACTCCGACACCGCATAATACCGTGCATTCCCCGCCACTCTCATCCGCTCTGGACGAGACTGGTTCTGAGGACTCACGCCACGCTCCATCTTTACCTTTGATGAGCCGACCGCCCAATTCCTCGGTCATTTCATCGGGAACAGGCGGCAGAAGCGGACCGTCGACTACCTCTTCATCATAAAGAGCGGGGACAGGGAGTCTTTCAAAGGATACGCCACCCACTTCTACAACGCTCTTCTTGAAGTCCCAGAGCACCAAGACGAGACGGTCATCACGGCCCTTAGGTCGGGTATTAGGCATAAGGAGTGCCTCTGCTCCTTTGCATTAGCGCAACTTAAGACCGTGGCCAAGGTAAAAGCCCAGACCGAGCGAGAGATCCAGCTTGAGTCCGAGGTGAACGCGAACCTACCCCGGGCCGACCAGTCCGATCAAAAGAAGAGAGCCAGAGAAGAGAAAAAGAAGATTGACCGGCCAAAGCCGTACTCCCCAAAGTTCCAGGAGTATACCGCACTCAACATCTCCCAGACAGAGCTATTGGAGGAGGCGAAGGGCGAGAGATTCTTCAAACTCTCCCCGATCAACAATAAGGTGGCCAAACGGACATGAGGCCCCTATTGTGCTTTCTACAGGTCGCAGGGACACCCCACCGAAAACTGCAAACAGCTCCGAGACTATATTGAGGAGTTAATTTGCTTAGGGCACCTGGCAAAATACTTGTGAGAAAAGCGACAAGCGGACCGTGAGCAAGAGCAGCGTCCCCTTCCCGGCGAGTTGACGATCGGCCAAATCATGGGCGTATCAGCGGGGGGTGCGCCTGGAGCCGGCGAGATCCGACACCTCCTGCCGGTCGAAGGGACAAGCAGCTAGCCCATGAAGAGGACCAAAGTAGCCGAGCCCATCACCTTTACCGACGAGGATCTCCACGGGATATCCTTGCCTTACAACGAACCCCTGGTGATTACAGCATGAGTCCACCGCTATGAGGTTCAAAGGATACTGGTTGACTCGGGAAGCTCGGCAGACATCCTCTTCTACGACTGCTTCCTACATATGGGGCTTAGCCCATCGGACCTGAGGCCGACTGCCCACATCCTATCGGGATTTACTAACCACTCCATCCCGGCGAAAGGAGTGGTCACCCTCCTACTTAACATCAGGGAGGTAGGCTGTACACGTACCGTCCCTGTGGAGTTCATCATTGCTAGAATTCCATCGACCTACAATATCCTCCTGAGACGCCCGACGCTAAACTCCCTCCAGGCCCAGATATTGACCTACCACCTCGCGATCAAGTTTCCACTCGACCAAAGCAGAATAGGCCGAGCCTACGGGAACCAGCAAACCGAAAAAATTTGCTTCACAGCGACATATATGCCCGAGGAGCGAAGCGAAGACCTTAAAAGCATGGAGGATTTCAGGGGGTCTTTGGATACTCGGGACGAGCAAAAAGAAATCCGAGGATCCCCAGTGGAGCCACTAACGGAGGTTCCCATCGTCGAAGGGGACAATGAACGAATCGTCCAAATAGGGTCACTCTTAACAGGGGCCCGACGCGATGACCTTGTCCGCTTCCTTAGGGGGAACCCGGACATGTTCGCTTAAGCACCTGCCGACAGGTCCGGGATGGACCCCAAAGTGATATCACACAAGCTCGGGGTCGACCCGACGGTCTGACCCGTCAGGTAAAAGAAACGAACCTTCGCTCCGATCAAACAAAAGGCGGAACGAGTTCGTTGATCAGGCAAGTTGCACGAGTTTTCTCCGAAGTGGGACGGCCCCTTTCTCATCTCCGAAGTCTTGCCCGGTAGGGCTTATCGCTTATATGACGCTGCGGGTCATAAATTTCCATGGCCTTACAAGGCCGAGAAGCTCAAGTTGTACCTTTGAAAGTATATCTACGGATATATGTTTCTTTTTTAACAAAGCGATGTAAATTTTTTCTAAGTTTCTTAATAATAAGAAGGAACTTCCCCTATATGTTTCCCTCCTCCTCGGCTCAAAGCTCACGGAGTTCGTTTCGCAAAAATACTCAAATGCACCCAGAAGACAAGAAGGAAATAATAGAACATCGCAAAAAGGAGAACTTTATTTATTTATCAAAAGGTGTTGTGGGCTCCTTAGCCTTACATAAAAATTGAAATTACAAAAGAGGGGGAACGGGGTCAAGGAAGCACTGCTGGTGATACTCTCTGGAGATCTCTGCCAGACGAGCCCTTACCTCTTCAGCCCGCTCCTGCTGATGCTACCCACGAACTTGGGATGCCACGGAAATGCCGGGCCCTCCATCTGCCGAGCCCTGGCTCGCGATCTGTCTCTTTTGGAAGCACTCCAAAATAAAGGCCAAAGATTGGTCGTGCCTGCTCTTCGAGATGAGGCCAAGCACGTAGATCGTACGCGTCTTGTCGAGCACCTCATCCAGCAACTCTTCGGAAAGGGGGTTGTACAACCCCGGGGACCTCCTCCAGATTGCGTACATCAGCAATTGGAGGAGGGACGACCGGTGAGGAAGGAGAAGGCCGATATGGTCCTCGATGCGCTGGACCACTCCTCGGTACCTCTCCTTGGAAACGGACTTGTCGTATAGATAGATGTCATCGGGAGTAATGATCTCTTCGATCGCATAGATACGTCCAGCCATCTTGAAAAAGCAATGCTGAAAAGTTGGCATCTCCTTCTCTATTTATAGCCTCCACAAAATCCCCAAGAGCCCAAATTTGCGCGCGCATGGGCGTGAATCCTGGGATTCGTTCAATTCTTCCAATACTGTACTGCCATGTGGCGGGTATCCCGTATTTCTCGGCGAATCGAAGTCGGAACGACGCGGATCTTAGAACACCTCGCCTCACCTAGGCGTTTCTGCCACATGCCACCCGCGACGGTCACTCTTTCAGGTATTCACACATCTAGAAGGCCGGGTAAAACCGAGCAGCTTCCCTGCTCAGTCCATCCTTAGTGGGTAACTTCTTACCCATCTATGCTAAGAATCGAAGCCCTCGTCAAGAGGCCACCAAGCAGCTTCCCTGCTCGGTCCATTCTTGGCCGGTAGTTTACTACCCACCGATACCAAGGATCGAAGCCCTCATCAAGAGGCCACCGAGCAGCTTCCCTGCTTGGTCCATCCTTGGCTGGTATTTTACTACCCACCGACGCCAAGGATCGAAACCCTCATCAAGAGGCTACCGAGCTGCTTCCCTGCTCGGTCCGTCCTTGGCTGGTAGTTTACAAGCCACCGACGCCAAGGATCGAAGCCCTTATCAAGAGGCCACCGAGCAGCTTCCCTACTCGGTCCATCCTTAGTGGGTAACTTCTTACCCATTTACGCTAAGGATCGAAGCCCTCGTCAAGAGGCTACCGAGCAGCTTCCCTGTTCGGTCCATCCTTAGTGGGTAACTTCTTATCCATCTACGCTAAAGATCGAAGCTCTCGTCAAGAGGCCACCGAGCAGCTTCCCTGCTCGGTCCATCCTTGGCTGGTAGTTTACTACCCACCGACGCCAAGGATCGAAGCCCTCGTCAAGAGGCCACCGAGCAGCTTCCTTACTCGGTCCATCCTTGGCTGGTAGTTTACTACCCACCGACGCCAAGGATCAAAGCCCTCGTCAAGAGGCCACCGAGCAGCTTCCCTGCTCGGTCCATCCTTGGCTGGTAGTTTACTACCCACCGACGCCAAGGATCGAAGCCCTCGTCAAGAGGCTACCGAGCAGCTTCCGTGCTCGATCCATCCTTGGCCGGTATTTTACTACCCACCAACGCCAAAGATCGAAGCACTCGTCAAGAGACCACCGAGCAGCTTCCCTGCTTAGTCCATCCTTGGCTGGTAGTTTACTACCCACCGACGCCAAGGATCGAAGCCCTCATCAAGAGGCCACCGAGCAGCTTCCCTGCTCGGTCCATTCTTAGTGGGTAACTTCTTACCCATTTGTGCTAAGGATCTAAACCCTCCCAAGAGGTCACCGAGCAGCTTCCCTGCTCGGTCTATCCTTAGTGGGTAACTCCCTACCCATCTATACTGAGGGTCGGAAGCCCTCAATCTCGTCTACGCCGACCTATCTTCAAAGAGATGGTCACCAGTCCAACTCGAGGAAATGGGTGAGTCTACGCCTTTCTACTCGGAGGTACCAACCGACATACCTTCAACGTGCGATCGCCATCTCGACTTCAGGGCCATAACGACGCCGACCTTACACCGGCCATTGTACACTGACAAATAATTGGGTTTAACTCGACGCGCGATCGCCAACTAAAGGATCGGCCGCCGACCTAGCATTCATCAGGCGAGCAAAATGAAGACATTATCGCGAAATGGAAACATTGCCATAAAAATTTCTGCAAAAAGGCTTTATTTACAACTCGGAAACCTTTATAAAGGTATTGTGGGCTCCCCAGCCTTACAAAATCACCCGAAGGCTTACAAAATTCCAAAACAAAAAAAATAAATAGGAAGGCAGGGAGACTCAGGCCTCGGGGCCGGGGAGGACCTCGACGTGCTCCACGGCAGCGTCAGGAGACGGGGTGGCAGCTTGAGTGTCGGTGCCCACAGCAGGAGCTTCGGCACTGGGAGCCGGGGTGACCGACTTCTCCCGAACGCTCCCACCATGGGCCTTCCCCCCGGCGATGCTTCCGGCGGCATCCCCATGCACCTCACCCTCGAGAGGGTACTCGAGCCGAAACTTATCGTCGGGAAACTCCGACATCAATGCCTTGACGGCATCGAGGGCATCATGCCAGACGAGGGTCGAGGCGTCGGTGAGGTTGGCGTAGAATTGATCCGACGTCTTGTAGCTCTCCACCGCCTTCGCAGCCAGGAGGTCGGCGCGCCTCATCCCTTCCTTCAGCGCCTCGTTCTCCCTTTTAGGGTGTCCAGCGTCTTCTTCAGAGTGGCAACGAGCACCCTGGTATCCTCCAACTTGGCTTCAACGGCCTTGTTGGACTCCATCATGGCTCGGATGGACTCCCGGCAGTTGGCGTTCACCCCCTCCTCGGCAACCACCCGGTCTTCGAGGGCGGCGATCCTCTCCCTCGCCTGACGCAGCTCCCGGCTCAGGCTCTCTTCCCACGAGGAAGACTCGCCCGCTAGCTGGAGCGCTGGGGCGATTTCCTCGTGCTCCATATTGGTGACGAGGGCGCAGTGCGGGAGGACCTGAGGAAAATAAAAGGAGGGGTTAAAAGGTATACGATCCTGCAAACAAAAAGGCTTAATGACAACCCGAACGGGAGGCGGACACTAACCTGCACGGCCTCCTGAGCTATGGCCGCAACTTGGGCCTTGAGGGTCCCCGAGGGGATTCTGCCCCCAGCCGACCGCTCCATCTCGGAGAGAAAGCTATCGGTGACAGAAAGCCCTGAGGGCACCTCGTAGCGAAGATCCCCCTCCTGCATGAAGATCGGGGAAGACGGGGCTCGGGACACCGTCCTCTTACGCCGCTTGAAGGGGGCCACGGTAGGGTCGGCCTCATCCGCCACCTCCAGGACCTGGGGTTCCTGCTCTCGAGCATGTTTGCGACTTCCCCCATGGCTGGTCTCCGGAGCCCAGGGCATAGAGGAATGCCTAGCCGAAGCGACCACCGGCGGGCCAGGCTCGAGGCGGAGTGTGACGAACCGGCGCCTCCGGCCTTCCTCCCTTTCTTCTCGGCCATGGCAACCCGAAATTTAGATCAGTCCATCGGTTCTGCAAAAAAAGCGAAAATACAAAAAGGGGGTTAGCAATGCCAGAAAGAATAAAAGAATACACAAGTCTATACAGGTCGCCTAAGCTCCTAAGTTACCCGCAAACTGAGCGGGGCTGAGCCAGACCCAACTAAGGGCCTGCTCGGACAGCAACACATCGGCCTGTTGGACGGGCTCCCATGCCGACACTGCCCTCGATTCAGGATCGGACGACCGTCTCACCCGTGGGCAGTTGGTCCTGTGCCACTGGACAGGCACAGGACAATCCTCACCCTCGGGTGGCCCGACAAACGAGAACTTCTCCTTCCATTCAGAAATGGAAGAAGTTACTGCTACGACCGCCGACCCGGCCGCACCTCCTCTGTGTTTTCTAAAAGAAACGTATACCCAGCTAGGCTCGTCCTTACGAGTGCCGGGGTGATTTTTGTAGCAGAGGGAGAAAAAGAGAAGGTTCAGGCTGAAAGGGATCTCCTGCAGTCTCAACCGGACCAGGAACCCGAGGAGAATCCTCCACGAATTTGGCACTAGCTGGCTCGGGGCTATTTGAAATCAACGCAGCGCCGCACTCACCTCAGGGGAGAAGGGCAGACGTATTCCGACCCAAAAGGCTTCCAAGTACAAGGCAATCTCCTTGCCCCGTATCTGGTCTGCCCTCTGTCCCTCCCCGGCCAAGCGAAGCGAGTAGCCAGGGGGAATATAGAAGAGAGCCCGGATTGGGGTGAGCTCGTCCACATGCCTCAGGAGGGAAGGCGCGTCATGGACACTCCTGACACGTGCTTTGGGGACTGTCCCGGCAGCGCGACCCCGGATGGCCTGACTAACCCTAACTCCCTGGGGGGATTCCGACTCGGACGAGGAAGAAGAAGAAGAAGCAGAGAAAGAAGCGGCAGAAGTCTCCCTAGACTCTACCTCTACTATCTCAACGGACTCTCCAGAGAAAGACATCTAACCTGAGCAAAGGAAGGAGACGTCCGAGGAAAGAACGCAAGAAATCCGACCTAAAGGGAATAGAGCCGAGCTAACACACGCGGCGATGAGGAAATTATGGCAAAGTGTGGACCCCGGGGGGGTCCCGCCTCTATTTATAGCATTCGGCAAGCGCATCCAAAGGCGCCTATCGATTACCGCCAAAATAGACGCTTCGCGTTCGGCGTCTATCAACTTTCCATGTGTCACAAGAGCATCGGACGCATCTCTTCAAGCGCCAAGGATACCGGCGGCCCGTCACGTCAGCCAACCAGCGCCGGACGCATGGCCTAGCGCATCAACGAACGTACAATCGAATTGGCGCTTCCTCTTTAATGCACGATCTCTTCTCTGATCCGCTGACGTCATCAAAAAATACGACTAATTGTCCGGGAATCCGTGCAGACAATGTCTTCAAATAAGAACTTAGCCCGGGTGACCGATCGGACCACTCTCGACCCGACCCATAAATAGGCCGGGACAAGAGTGGGGAGCTAATGATGATGCTCTGAAAACTCCCCAGATCATGACACGTGGCAGATGACGTGTTCCGAGGTTTACGGGAAAGGAGCAAGAACGGTACATTGGAGGCATATCCCGGGCCTTCGACCTGAGAATGTTCTCGACCTTCGATGACCTCCAAGAGCACTCATATGCTCGTCCTACAAACAACCATTGGCTCACCTCCGAGCCCTCCTGCACACTGGGCCTCCTCAGCCCTCCCAGCTCGTCTCCGAGCTATCATAGAACCAAGCTTGCTCGGCCTCCCACTTGCCTCCGAGCCTCCCGCCGAGCTCATCTTCCTCGATCTCATCAACCGACCCAGAGCGCAGATCGTAAGCGTCCCAGACATGGCTCCGCGAATCTCGCCATACGCGAGATATCCGCCGCCCTACGATCCCGCGTCCCACGCCATCACGTTCCCCCGTTAACGGGCGTATCTCACCATTAATGGAGGATCCCGCCATTCATGCAGACGCGGCTCTAAGAGCGTAACGGCCGGCGTAAATCTCGTACCCGCCAGCCCATGGCTGCCACTATATAAACCCCATCTCAGACGACTCAGGTAAGGCAATTATTATCCAATAGCCCGCTACTCTTTCCAAATACCTCGACTAACTTGATCGTCGGAGGGTCCACGGTGGTACAACCATCCCAGAACTTTCTTGCAGGTAGCTCGACTTCATTCCAAATCAAGCCCACTAAGATCCACACGCATTAAGAGGCAACCCTCAAATCCAATCTCAGTCATTCGTCAACGCTCGCAGCAGATCGACGGAAGACAACATCTGAAGGAGATCAAGACCTCCATCACCTTCCTTCACCAGAAATGTTTTTACCCTTCTCTGCCACATTGAAAAGTTTTGTTTCCCATTAAATTTCTCCATCTCAAATTTTGTGCTATTTATCTTGTTATGTGTCATCCTTAATTCCAAAGAAAAAATCTTTCACTCGCATTCTTACAAATTACTATCAATAGAATCACAATCTAAGAGGGCGGGGAGCGGACACAAGTGTCATCGCCCACCGTAAACTTAAATTGCAAAATTACATAACGTAATTCTGATACTAATTGTTGTTGAACCATAGGACCAATCGGTAACGCAGAAGAAAACCTTACGGATCCATAAAACTAGATCCTTTATGGACGAAACAAAAGAACATCAGATGCAAACCGCAATAATAGATTAGGGGGAAAGGGGAGAACTTTATTAGAATTTGAGAAAAAGAAGACCTTACAGAAGATTACAAAAAAACCTTTGCTTATGATCTCCAATAAGATCTCTTTCTTCTACAAATTCTCCTTATTATCATTTTGATCCCTTATGGAGTCGTCATTTCGTCTCTCTTAAATCTTATGATCAAAACTATTCCTTAATGACCGTCTTGATCTCTTCTGGAGTCGTCTCTCGTCTCTCTTGAACTTTATGATAAAGTCGATATTTTTTCTTGATGGGAGCATCTTTCTATTTATAGTATAGAATAAACCTTCTCCAACTTAGATTAGGATTAATATAAATCTCCTTTATCCTTATCTAATGGAATATTATCACTTATTTAAATCTAAATCTAAATCTATACTTAAATAAGAGATTTATCTATAAGAATATTTTCCTTTATCTAAATGTATATTTAAATAAAATATTTATCTTAGTTCTATTTATAATAACTAAGTATTTAAATTTAAACTAATCTAAACAATACAAATACGAGGTGGCAATTGTTCTGGGCCCTAAACATATGAGCTCATTTATATCACCAGTAATGTTAATCAAATGGCTATATATATGTCTAGTTTCATCTTGTAACCATACATAAATAGCCATCTAGAACTAGAATGGAAATCTTACATGGATTGAAAGTACTATCTTAAGGTTAAATCATGTGAAAATGCATGAAGATACACAATACTTTCAAGATGGATACCATAAGCTTCAGGGATTGCATTAAAATACCGTGGACTATCATTGCTTGTTGCACAAAAGTATTGTCTATCTAGTATCTTCTCAAAACCATTACAGCATTTGCGTGGACGCGCGATGACCGAAATATGATATATAATCGTTTTCACCGTTTTTTTCTTCGGATGTGATCTCTTTAGGAATCGAACCGGCTATCCATCACTTTGGAAAGGAAATTCCCACCACATGAGTTACCCCAATTAATTCGTCTATTTTACCACCGTAATTCATCTCACTTTGTTAATGCATCCATGCATTTTAATGATCAATATGTATTAGAAAGAGAAGAGTTCGAAGAAGAGAAAGAAGTGCATGTTTGTCAAGAAGAAACGGCAATAAATCGATGATATATGGATCGTGCGACCGTAGCAAGACCATTATCTTAACAAATTTTAGAACCAGCAATTACAGATTTACGGAAAAACAGGGTTATCCACGGTATTTTATCATAATTAAAAAAATTTATGGTATTTATCTTACTAAACCCTTAAAGCTCATGGTATTTTTAGTAAATGTATATTATTAAATGCACAAAAACCCTTCTAATTTACCGAGCATGGCACTCATACCCTCTCAAGAAACCTATTAGAACAAACCTGCATTAGATAACCGACTAAAATCCAAGCGAAGCTCAAATTATACTTTAAGGGGCTGTTTGGTTACAGGATCGTGAAATTTGGATTCCCAAATAGCACAACTGAAAAATTTTGGATTATCTAATTTTATGTTTGGTTAGTATTGGATTTCTAATATTAGATTTGTAGATCTCTGTAATCCTTATTTGGCTAGGAAAAAGAAAGTGAAATTTGGATTTGAGAATTTTATAGAGATGTAGAAGAAAATTAATTTTTAATATATAAAGTGCAGTGGGCCCTACATATGTTTTGCTTGAATCCACAAGAATCTGATGAAAAAAAGATTTGAGGATCCATGTTTTCTTGTGGGCCCCTCACTAAAAACAACCAAATCCAAACTTATCTAATCCTACAACCAAACACAATATTTGCTAATTCAAGGATCATAGAATCCAATGCAAAATCCACACATCCTACTACCAAACAGCCCTAAAGGGTGTGGGATTATGAAATTTGGATTTCCAAACAGTACAATTGATAATTTTTGGATTAGCTAATTTTGTGTTTGGTTGGTAATGGACTCCTAGTATTGGATTTTGTAGATCTTGTAATTTCTGTTTGGTTGAGAAAAAGAAAGTGAAATTTGAATTTGAGAATTTAGAAAGAGGTAGAGAGAAAGTTAATTTTTTAATACATAAAGCGCAGTGGGCCCACATATTCGGTTTCAATCTACAAAGATCCAGCCAAAAAAGGATTTGAGGATCCTTGAATTCTTGTGAGTCTCTCGTCAAAAACAACCAGATCCAAACTTATCTAATCTTACAACCAAACACAATATCATCTAAGGATCCTAAATCCAAATAGTGTAAAATCCATGCAAAACCTACGACCAAACAGCCCCTCTAAACAACAGGATAACAAGTCAAATGATAAAGTTAAACAATCATTCTATATGGGTATAAGTACAAGGGATTTCTGTGCAAATATTTTAATCAAAGGATACAGGAGTGCTCCTTGGGATGCAACAAACAGGGCTTTCATTTGTCGACCCCACGCTCGTCCTATGCTGATGCGTCAGTTTCACGAAAACAAACACGCAATAATATTGCAACTTGGTAACGCAAAGGTGTCGTCACCCTCTCTATTGTAGCTTTAATGATACCAAAATCCGGCATCCCCTCCAACATAGAAAATCAGATCTCGATTCCAACGACGATGGTGCCGAGGTGCGGCTCGGAGCAGCTCCTCTCCCTCCCCGGCGACGTCCTCGGCCTCGTCTCCCGCCACCTGCGCCCCTCCGACGTTGCCTCCCTCTCCCTCACGTGCCGCCGCCTCCACCACGCCCTCTCCTCCTCCGACAAGGTCTGGCTCTCCCTGTGCCTCAACCTCCTCCCCTCCCCCTCCCTCCTCGCCTCCTGGCGATCCGGCGCCGGCGTCGGCTCCTCCTACCACGCCCTCTGCCGCTTCCTCGCCGCCGCGTCCCCCCTCCTCGGCATCTGGGTCCACCAGAACCCCGAGCTCGGCAACGTCGTCTGCGTCACCTGGGGCCCCGCGGGGCCCTCGCCCTCCCTCCTTGCCTGCCGCGTCATCCCCCAGGAGCTTGGCCCCCACGGCATCGACTCCGGCCCCCTCCTGTGGGCCCCCGTCTTCGAGATCCTCCCCTCCCCCTCCTTCGACGACGCCTCCCACCCCCTCTCCTTCTTCCTCCACGGCCGCACCTCCGCCTCCGAGGACTCCCTCTACCCCGGATCCGTCGCCTCCATCGACCCCAGCTGCAACGTCCTGCTCCTCGAGGTCGACGTCCGAGGCGAAAAGGCGCCGCCTTTGGCGCAATTCGGTAGGCTGGTGTTTGGGGATCGGAGGCGGCTCCTTGATCTCGTAGCCGATAGGGTTAGGGTTAGGGTTCCGTCAGAATTCGTTGCCGTGCCCTTGTTTGCCGGTAACCCCGAGGAGGAGAGGATGATGGCGGAGCGGAGATCGAGCTTGATTCAGATGCATAAGGTCGGCGGCGGAGGGAGAGTGGATTGGAGAGCCACAGAGATTCTGGAGTCGGCGGAGCGTGGTAGAGGCAATTCGGCGAATAGGGATGGGCACAGGAGTAGTGGTAATGGAAAGAAGAGGAGCTTCTTCTCTGTGGTGAAGCAAATTATAGGAAGGACCAATAACAACTCTTTGAGCATGAATGGGGCGGCTGCTTTGGGTGCGAGCGAGAGAAAGCATGTGCCTCTCGGCGATTTCTTGGAGGCCGGGGACACGGTGGGGTTGACCTTACGGGCGACCAACATGAGGTTGACGACTTATCGGGCTTGGCCTAACATGCATGATAACCGGTTTGCGCTATATAAGCTCCCGTTGCAGAAACCGATGGATGGAAAGGAATATGCTGGCCTTTGGGGTGGTGCATTTGGTTGGTTGCCGGGGAAATTATCCATAGACAAGCCTGGGAAAGCGTTGTTCTTTCTCTTGCTTTCGTATGAGGAGATTGAAGGGCATCTACTTTTGATAGCGACCAAGATATTGGAAGGGACGCATTATGTGTTGCATCCAAATGGGTCGGCTATGTTCATTGTGAAGGTTGATGAGCCGGCATTGGATCCTTTTCCTTGGGAAACTGATGGAGATGATGTGAGAGTGGACGTTAAGCATAGTTATGCAGGAGAGGGCATTGCGAATGGTTATGGTTTTCGATACCCGGGATCAAAGCCTGGGTCTTTGTTTGAGATGCAGAATGGGCATCTTGCGTTTGTGTGGAGGGAGTCAAAGGCGATGTTGACATTGCAGAGGCTGGATTTGGAAGATTTGTTGAAGAAAGGGGAGCGGGTGCCTGCGTTGCCTCCTATTGCCAACTTTGTGTACCTAACAAAGTCGTATTCGAATGTATTTGCTGGTTTTCCTAGAAACTCGGGTTGTTCACCCTCACCAAGGTACGAATTTCCGTCTTCTTCAATCTTTTAATGTTGAAGTTAGTAGTATATTGATCTTGATGCGCTTTAGTTTCATTTAGTTGGTGAGATGATTTAAGCTTGTTGAACTTTACTTAGATCGCAGCACATTTCTTTTGCTATTTTCTTTTGTTGTCCTGTGTTTTCATAACTTTGTGGTTCCTGGTCATTTGGTGAAAGTTGAAACCACATGCCCTCGATAAATATCCTTTCGGTGTGGGATTCAATGATGAGGGGCAATCTTCCCTGCAAGTTGAATCACAACACTCCTTTCATTTTGATGCATGGTGGTTGACAAAACTTTGGTAACATCAGAAATGATAGTTTAATCGCCATTTGGAGGGTTCTCATCCATAGATGAACTTAAAGAGTTGACTGATAATCCTTTTTATTAGTTAGTGAGTAGTGCCCATAAAGAATAGAGTTTTCTTGATTGTCCCTCATCATTGTACCTGCCATATGTAGTGTTCAACAACATTTCTCCCAATCTGTTTACATGAAGTTATTGTAATTTAATACCTTGTAAAGCATGAATAATTCTACAAAGCAGCATCTATGAGGTCTTAGATTGTTTATGCTCTACAATCGGGGGCCAATGCAAGAATTATGGGCAGTGGGGGCAAAATACAAACAACGACGCTCTATTGAAAAGCTTAGCTAAATAATACAATAAAACCATTACACAATTAAAAAATAGATAATAGTATTTAAAATAATTTAAACAAATATAAACTTTCTATATTGTAAAGGCGCATCGAAACCTGTTCCGGTTTTAAAAAGTACAAAAAGATAAATTTGTAAATAGTTGGAATTGAATGCATGATCTACTTCAAGGGAATTGACAAATTTACCATCTAGGCTACACTCCAATATTTATATTTTGTAGGACATATATTATAAAGTAAATTATTAAATATGATACTTGCTTACAACCGATATTCTTCTTCTTTGTTTTGCAAAAGTTCAGCAGGGCAATTGCCCCTGCTGAACTCTAATAGATCCTCCCTTGTCTACAATGAAAGTTGGCATTGGGTGTAATAGGACTCCTAGTTATTGCACTATCGTATATTTAGTTCTCTCAGTCGGCTGTTGAAATGAAGCAAGCGGGGCTAGGCAAATATGAAAGGACAACATAGATTCTACTAACCATCCTTTTTGTTATTTCTTTCATTTTGACCCAATTAGATAGTTCTTATGTCCGAATAAACAGTGGGTCTCTAAAATGCTAGTTAATGGCTATAAGTTTGAGTCAGTGAGTCCATCAACCGACGTGTCTAGACAGAAACTTGTAATCAAGGTTGCACAGAGACACGGACATGATGCAATGCCGTACGGTCCCAAAATACAAAATAAGCGGACACGTGTGTGTTTATATATGATTAACAAGTAACATTTAAATAGACATGTCATAATAATAACATGCAATCATATGCCATTCTTCAAAGTTAACACCAATAATATCCAAAATATAAAATGACAAGCGATTAACATTCTTTATTAATAAGTAAAAAATCTAAAAGACACATTATAATAGGACATCGATAACATTGTAAAGACATGTATAATATACATACGACGCTGCGCATATGGTGTGTCTAATACACATAGTGATCAAAACCCTTATTAACAAGTACAACATCCAAAAGACACATTATAACGGGACATCGATAGCATACTAAAGACATGTATTATACACATAGGAAGATACATATACGGTGTGTCTTAACACACAGTGATTAACAACCTTTATTAATAAGTAAAACATCTAAAATACACATTATAACGGGACATCGATAGCATACTAAAGACATGTATAATACATATGGTGTGTTTGATACGTGCCATGCAAGTGTTGGTGTCTGATATGTATCGGACACGGACATGAAAACCAGTCAAAAGTGCCGTGCAACCTAGCTTGATATATTGGTATTTTGACGAGAAAGAGTAACACATTGATGGGCTCAGTTTTTTTATGTCATACCGAACGGTTATGATTAGGATTTTAATATAGATGGTTATTATATGATTTAAATTCTTATGCCTCCTGGATAATGGAAACTAAAGGACTTAAGAACCGAAGAATATATCAAAGATAGGAGTCATGATACCTCTAAATTTTGATTGCTTGGGATTGCATATTCCAAGAGCAGAAGATATTGGGAGCTAATTGGATCTTCTTTTTTTTTGCTCGTCATTGGAGTACCCATCATATGGTTGGTTTAGTTTAGATTATGATTTCCGGATTAAGTGAGCAAGAGTCTACAACTCTACATGTAAGAGATTTTCACCCCAAACTACTATATATAAAGGGAAAATTTATGAGTTCGTCTAGTCAATTGCCCTGATGTGAACACATCAGTTCCTTCGTTGGTCGTTCGCAATAATATGCACTCCTACTGTACATTTATCGTCTCCATTTTCATGATATTTTAATACTTATTGCAACCTTATTCGTCCGATTCTTGATATCATTAATTTATGATATTCCTGCTACAGGATGCTATCATGAAATGACAGAATCTTGTAGAAAGTTCGTAAAATGGATTTTGTATCATACGTACCAAATTTTTTTATGTGATGAAGTTTAGGTTCCTTTCAATCATAGTTAAAAATGATTTTGTCTGCATAGATTATTTAAGTTTTAGGTTCCTAGATTTATATACCAGTCTCTACCGTGATTTTACCTGCATAGATTATTTAAGATTCTTCATCTTAGGCCTAACATCAGTTTAGTGTGCTTTGTCTAACTTTTGCTTCCTTTCTTCTCTAGATTGCCTTTTAAGGTGTATTACATATTTGAGAGATGGTGATACTGCCGATCCAAATTTTTATTCAATACTAATTAGCTGTTTTTATCCTATTAAGGTTCCTTTCCCTTATCAGTCAGTTTCTACCCCAGATCATGTTTGCTATTTCTTCCACAATTACCGATTTAGTACTTGAGCAATTGAAATTTCAATATCTGTTTTGCTTCCCAGCTTTGCAGTGCACGACCTTTGAGGCTTCTATCTTGATTCTGATGTATAATGATGAAAACAGTTTTATTACTTCTTACATTTGTTTTTGCATACTGGGTTTGTTGGCATCAACCTTGCTGCTTATATTTCCTGTTGTTTTAGTGATCAAATGCGTCTCAGTTTAGAATATTTAGCTTATATACCAAGACCCTTTATACTTCCATATCTTCTTTATAATACTCATTTGTGCTTCTTTTACCGAGGTTCTTATTGAACTGCACACATTTATGTGCCCAAAGCTGTCCACTCCCTGTCATCCAACAAAAGAGACAAAGTCCACATAGCTAGATGCCGTAGCCTTGCTATCTAGGACAAAGGTTTCTCCTTTGATGTGGTTGGACAACTTGCTCTATATTCTAGGAATTTTTTTTATGGTAAAGTCATAAGTTGCAGTAAACTTGTCTTGGGAAAATACCTTGTATTCAAGACTTTGGCGTGGAAGGAAGCTGATATGATCATCTTCCATCAACGCAGTGAACCAATTCAAGTCGGCAACACAAGGACAACTTACTTTCAGTCAAACTTGATCTAAGGACAGTTCGGTTTATTGCTTGTAATTCTAGCAAGTAGCAACCATTGTTGGAATATGCAGTAGCATTCGGGTTAAATTTAAGCGATTCATATAATTATATTGACTTATAAGCAAAAGTATGGAGTACCATTATGTGGACTTTTCTTTTTAAAGATCATATAAGCATCTGTAAATATGAGAGGCAACAAATTGTTGGGTGATACTGATGACCAAATATGGGGAAATAAATCCACCTGGTCTTACAGCTATGGCGATGGATCCAATGCGGGCAATTAACTTTTTTTTACAGTGGAGGCATCAAGACATAGAAAAAGAAAAGGAATATGAGGAAGAGAGAATAGGTCCTTCCAACAGCGCCTGAGGCGACAACAAAACCTCTTACCTGGCAAGATGAGTTAGATTTTCCCAAATTCTCCTTGGCATGTAGGTTTGGTAACCATCACCATTATGCCAAAGTCGTAATATGTTTCCAGACATTCTAGCCTTTTCCATGTCTGTGCAAGACCAACCTCATCTTCTGCTACAAAATCACATTACACGGTGACCTTTAATAACTTCAAAGCTCGAAATGAACTATGAGATTTGAGGTTAACTAGAGGCCAACCAGTCAATCTGATTTTTCTTATTTCATATGATTTTTTATTTCAAGGTTAAAGGTACCAAGTAAGAGAGGTCAAGTGGTCAACTAGGTTTGGAGTTTCCAAGGGATCATGGATACTTTAATTGGGTGTTACTTTGAAGCTGGGGCAGATCCAAGGGTGCGTCTAGGCTAGACAGTCGTTACACTTGATCGAGATTTTTTTTGTTGTATAAAGTGATATAAGCAATGTATCCTATATTTTAAATCAATTGTGTTTGCTTAACGTGAAGTTGTACTGTTGGTAAGTGTTTGGGTCTTGGGAGTAGGGTTCAACAAGTTATAGATTCAATTCATTGGAATTGCTGCAATTTTGCTAATGGTATCTGTTGGAATAGTTTAGAATATACTATTATTAGGGTACACCGTACCAAGATGCGTGGGCATCAAGTAATTGTAATCCCTATATAAAGGGCCATTGGATACAAATAATATATCTAATTCTCCTCTCTTTTATCTTTAACATGGTATCAGAGCAGGTCTTCCAAATCCTAACCCTAATCCTCGAAGAAAAAAGAAAACCTAGTCGCGGCTCCTTCCTCTCTCCTCCCGCCGTCTCTTCCCATCCTCTCCAAGCCGCAGCCCTCGACTCTCCTTCAGGCTGCCTCGTCCCCTGACCCCGCCTCGCTTCGCATCCAGCCTTCGGCACCTCCAGATCGCCTACCCTCGACTCTCCGGACTTTGCCTCGCCTCCAGATCTCCTTGCCTTACCTTCAAGCTGTCTTGCCTCCGATCCCCCCTCACCTCGCCTCCAGCCCTCGACGCCTTTGCCCTCGTCTTTCTGGATCTTCCTGCTGACTCGAAATTCCGTGATGAATTGATCTTGAGATGGGTATCTTTCTCTCGCGCTTTATGTGTTAGATCTACACTTTCTATTGCTCGCTCTCTCTGTGTGCGACGTTCAATATGACAAACAACAAAATTGATCCTCTTGCTTTCAATTACAAAACGGATCTCCATCTAACTATCTTTGACTCTCTTTGGATCTAATAATTTTTTGGAATGGGCGCATGTCATTGAACTAGCCCTCAAAAGTTGGGGTCTTCATCATCATCTCTTTCCGGAAGCTCCACCAATCTCCAATGCGCAGTATCATCTTGGTCTAAAAATGACAGCAAAATCTGCACTTGGCTTACAAACTCTATGAAGCCCAGCCGATATCGGGCTATTATGTATCTTCCTACTGCGAAGAAGATGTGGTTCTATCTCAAATCTTTTTACTCGTCGGAAAATAGCCTTCAGCAGCTATATGATATCTTTAATGTACTCACTGCTGCTACTCCAGATGATGATTTACATGCCTTTGAGGCCTGGTTCCGGGGGCTTCTGGAAGAATGGAATATGTATCAACCCATCTCTTCTGATCCAGACATTACCAAAAGTCAGTGTAAGGCTCTTATTGAGACTCTTTATTTGGCTAAGATGAAACCTCACTTGGATGGAGTTTGCTCCTTTCTTTTCTCTCAAGGTGGTACACCTATCCTGAATAGTATTCTCGCTGCTACTTATCGTGTCCTTTCACCATGTGTTTCTACAGTGGAGGCTTCATCTTCTGCCCTTGTTGCTCAGGGCCGTGGTCGAGGATTCCCCTCTGGTCGTGGCCGTGCTCCTATTGGTACTCGAGGTCGTGGGGGCGGGGCCGTGGATGTGGTTGCTTTTCTTGCTCTCATTGCGATCACACCAACTATACATATCAATTTTGCTGGGAGAAACACGGCTATTCGAATCAGACTCCTACTGCACGACAGAATACGACTCCACAATCCACAGCAATCCAATCACCAACATCATCATTCTCGTAGATCTCTCCTGAAGACTTATAACACTTGCAACGTGTTTTCTCTCATATTTCTACTGCCAACTTAACCACATGAAGTACATCTCTACTATCTCAGTCAAATCCTTAGGTCATTGACTTCGGGGCTTCAGACCACATGACTCATACTGCTTCTAACTCTGTGTTTTCCATTTCATATAAATTCATTTCGATTGCCAATGTGGATGTCATTCATTCTCGTGATTGTACCAATATTGATGTGACATCTTCCTTGCCGTTTAAAAAATATTATAGTTGTTTCTTCACTTCGTACAAATCTTTTATTTGTTAGTCGCCTTACCAATAATTTCATCTGTTCAGTAATTTTCTCTTCTAATTACCCTGTGATCCATGACAACCAGACAAAAGAGCAAATTGGTAGGGGTAAAGAAGTTAATGGCCTGTACTATTTGGATGTGCCACCTTCCGCATTTACCGTTTCTACCATTTGATGGCATCAATGTCTCCTATGCTATGTACCATGTTATTTGATTTCTCTTTATTTGATTTTTCATGCGAGTCATGTATTTTAGCGAAACATTTTTGTTCATCTTTTCCTTCAGTTAATAAACGTAGTTTTTCGATATTTGAGTTAGTCCATTCTAATATTTAGGGTCCTTATAAGCATATTGCGTATTTGGCTATAAATATCTTGTCACTTTTATTGATGATCGCTCTAGAATGACATTGATGTTTCTTTTATGTAATTGATCTGAATTACCACATGTGTTTAAATTATTTATTAATGAAGTGGTTAATCAGTTTAATACGTCTATTAAAATTCTAAGAACTGATAATGTAAAAGAATACATGAGTAGTATTTTTCAAAGTTTTTGCCAATCCCATGAGATTATTCATCAAACTTGCTGTGCATACACACCACAATAAAATGACATTGCTGAAAGAAAAAACCGCCACTTGTTGGACGTTGCTCATTCTATTATACTTAACATGCATGTCCCAAAACGCCTTTGGAATTGTCTTACTTACGGCATGTTTTTTGATTAATCACACGCCTTCCACGATTCTTCAAAACCAAATACCGTTCTTTATTTTGTTTCCCGACCAAGACCATTTTTCTCTTCCTCTTAAAGTTTTTAGGTGTATTTGCTACGTTCATAATCACCGATTAACTCGCGATAAATTGGATTTTAGGGCTGTCAAACATATATTTGTTGGTTATTCTAGAATTCAAAAAGATTGTGTTTGCCTGTTTCCTTCTACATCCAATGTTATAGTCACTCGTGATGGCACCTTTTTTGAGGATCGGTCCTTTTACCCCAGCGGAAAGTCTTTCTCACGTCCCGCCACAACCACCACCACTTCTTATACCTCCAGATGACCAACCAATTCAAACCGAATCTACTACTGTCGAAGTTTCTCATCCTTCTCTTTCGGTTACGCATTTTTATAGTTGTCGACCGAGAGCAGTGATAGATTCAACAATAGATACTGAAGATCAACCTATATGCATACAGCTGGACGCTGACGAGCTTTCATCTCTCCCTCCTTCTGATAGTTTTTCTGACGACTTATCAATTGCTCTTCGCAAAGGTAAACGAACATGCACTACTTCTCATCCTCTTGCTTCATTTATTTCATATCATCATCTTACTCCAGCTTTATGTCAGCTCGTCTCTTTCTTGTATGTTGTTTTCCTTTAACTCTGTTCAGGAAGTTACGAGTCATCCATGTTGGTATATGGTTATAATGAAAGAGTTGCAGGCACTGAGGTCTAATCACACTTGGGATCTGATCAGCCTTCCTTCACAGAAAAATGTGATTGGTTGCCGGTGGGTTTTTGCTATCAAACATAATCCTGATGGCAGTGTATCTCGTTTGAAGGCACGTCTTGTTGCCAAAGGTTATACTCGGCAATACAGTGTCGACTATGCTGAGGCTTTTTCTCCAGTGGCCAAACTCACTATTGTTTGTGTCTTAATATCTTTTGCGGTTACCCGCAATGGCATCTACATCAGCTGGACGTCAAGAATGTCTTTCTCAATGGTGATCTTTCCGAGATGGTTTATATGCAACAACCTCCTGATTTTGAGCGTGAGGGTGTCTCTTGCATGTTATCTTAAAAAATCTATCTATGGGCTAAAATAATCTTCTCGGGCATGGTTCAATAAATTCAGCATGCTTCTAAAAAAACAAATTTCAGAAGAAGCTCGGCAGATCTATCTCTTTTTATACGTAGACGGAAAGAAATGGTTATTCTCCTTGTTTATGTTGATGACATAACCATCACTGGAGATAATTCCGAGGGTATATCTAAGGTCAAAACCCATTTGGCTTCACATTTTCATACCAAAGATCTTGGTCATCTACGGTACTTTCTTGGTATAGAAGTATCTCGAAATAAGAGATCATTATTTCTGTCACAGTGGAAGTATACTCTCGATCTTCTTAAAGAAATATGATTTCTTGGCCGTCGCCCTGCTGATACTCGCATGGATACAACAGTAAAGTTCTTTCATGTTAGCTCACCTGATGACCAGCCATTTTCCGATCCAGGTCGGTATCGACGGTTAGTTGGGAAGCCGATCTATCTCACGGTGACTCATCCAGACATGTCTTTTACAGTCAGCACAATGAGCCAGTTTATACAGGCGCCCTTAGTTTCACATCTTCGGCCCATTGAGCACACTCTCCGCTATTTGAAGCTTGCACTTGGGTAAGGTCTTCTTTATAAACCCTGTCTAATCTCTCTTATAGCTTATGTTGATGCCGGTTTTGCCGAATCTGTGGACGATCGTCGCTTCATAAGTAGACTTTGTGTTTTCTTTCCGGAGAACCTAGTTATTTGACGCAGTAAGAAGCAACATGTTGCACGCTCATCAGTCGAGGCTGAATATAGGGCCATGGTCTATGCCGTCTCAGAATTGACGTGGCTCTCCACATTATTTCGAAATCTCGGGGTTAGTTCTACAACACTAGCATCCTTGTTCTATGACAATAAAGCTGCAGTTCATATTTTAAAGAATCCAGCGTTTCATGAACGCACAAAACATATTAAAGTATTGCCACTTTATCCGGGAGAAAATTGTTGAAAAGAGAGCCAATCTCCATCATGTTTTTACTCATGCACAGATTGCAGATATTTTAACGAAACTTCTTCCAAGACCCGCATTTGTTCATCTATTGTCCAACCTATGCATCACTGATATTTATGCTCCAGCTTAAGGGGGGTGTTGGAATTATATAGAATATATTGTTATTAAAGTACACCGTACTATGATGCTTAAGCATTTAGTAATTGTAATCCCTATATAAAGAGATCATTGGTCACATAATAATGTATCTAATTTTCCTCACTTTTATCTTTAACAGTATCAACTATTTTTTTCTAGATAGGCCTCAACGTGTTATGGCTGCTTAGATTTCAATTAATCAACAAGCCTTGGACTCGATGGTCAACTCTCGTGTTAGGAATAAAAAGCTATACATTATAACCCTACAAATTTGAATGCGCTGCTTGATAGAGGGAACAATGCATTGATAGTTCCATCAAAAACATATGCTGCATACTGGATCTGTCAATGATCTGACACGTAAGCCAACATTAGATAGTCATGCATGTCAGAAAAATAAATCCTCAAAATATTCTCAGAACCTGAGGAGAATAGCCATAGGAGATGAACAAGTGAAATCCAACGGTTGACGTTGTAACAAGCGAACAAAGAAACTTCCTCATATATATCTTCATAAAGAAATAAATTAATCCTGATGACACCATTATAACTTCGGAGAAGAATGAATCATCAAAGTGAATGATGTTTTCTCTTGTGTACCTGAGCCGCAAATAGCTTTAATTTGTACAAGTAAATTGTTTGAGCTCATTTTGATCTTGTAGGCAGAGATGCATACAAGAGGGACATTATGAACTACAATCAAAAATTTCAAAGCCTATAAAATTCTAATATAGTGTATCGGCTTTTCAGAATGCTTGCATCTGTAATGAGTTGGCTTGCTCCAAGGAGTCACAATGGTTGATAACAAAAGTTATGATTTATCCTGAGAGTTAGTTATTGCAATAATGATAGTGGTGCAAAAGACTGCTTAAGTTCAGTGGCGGAGCCAGGATATCCGGTCAGGTGAGGCAGGAATATTCACCACAAAAAATAGCAATTTGACATGTGAGCACAAGAAGTAAATTTAGATGTAGAGTGAATTTGCACACAATAAACATATGGTATCTCTCAACGCGGAGGCGGTGTGAAGTTTTATGTCAAAGCGTTGTAGTTTATTGATAACTAAGTAGCCATAGAAGATTCAAAATTAAAAGAGCAATTCCAGAACTTGAATCCATGAATTTGTTGGATATTAGCCTTAAGCACTCACCTAGGACTATTTCAAGTTAGGTGAAGAGTGTCAAATTTAATATATACACACACTGCATAGAAAATCTCTCGATCCAAGTTAAAGCATCCTTCTAGTTTTGACCCACCTTAGCTCCGCCCCTGCTACAGTTAAGGATGATCAACAAGATATGAAACTCATGGTGGTAGTATTTTACATATCCGTCCAAGAGAGCATGTATGTGAACCCAGTCACCCCCACCTTTCAATAGAGAGAATTTAATAATAATAAAAATCATTTAGTTTTTTTACTGCATAGAAAAACTCTCGATCCAAGTTAAGGCAACCTTCTAGTTTTGACCATTAGCTCTCCCCTGCAACAGTTGCTAAGGATGATCAACAAGATATGAAACTCATGGTGGCAAGGAAAGATGAGGTGTTTGCGCATGCTCGGGGTTGGATGGTGGGGATGGAGGTGGTTAAAATATTTCAAGTGATGCAATTTGCATAGAAAAATAGTTTGTTTTGTCTGATAAATTGAAAGAGATGAATTTAATAATAACCTAATTAGCTAAGTTAACGCGTGAAGGCGGGATGTGATGAATAAGCAATTGAACGTACAAAATGCCTATAAAGAACAAATAAATGCTACTGCCTCCATTTCAATATGCAAGTCTTTTTTTTTGCTTTTCTTTTCATCAAAATGTAAGTCCTTTTGCACTACCAATAAAAACTTTTGGTTACCAATGCATTTTTAGTGCCACAATTACTAAACTAACCCTCACTTAGTCTCTCATGTTATTACCTATGCTGCATAGAGAATTAAAACTTTACCGTTCCAATAAATTTGTTGATATCTTATTTTTCCTTCACACCATTCATTTCACGTATTCCCGGTTTTTTTAATCAACAAAAAAATAAACCATCTTTAATCTCCCAGCGGAGTAAGCGTGGCTAATGAAGCGAAGCGGGATGGTTTGCCTCACGAATCGCTTGCCTTGTCTAGACCAACGAGGTAAGTTAGACTTGCCTCGCCCGCTAGGCAAGTCCTACAGTACCCGGGCAAGACTCTACTTGCGTCGCCGCCTCACCTAGGCGAATCGTGAGGCGAGGCAAAGCGACTCGCACGAGTAGGGCGAGTCAACTCGCCCTGGTATTTTTTTTAAATTAAAAAAAACCTTAACAATTAACTAAATTTAAAAAACCTTAAAAATGAACTAAATTTTTTATTAACATAAATTATAATTACATAATACAATTTGTTGTTTTACAATAGAGACCGAACCCACTCGAGCTGCCTACGTATCCCTCCCAAATATTGAGCTCAATAAGAGGGAATCATGTCTACGTAGCTCTTTTTCTACTATTACAGATTCTATTCACTACTCGTTGCCGCCGGTTGTGGTCTCTCCTTCGGTGTTGATCTTGTCCGATCCTCTCAGGTAGATAATCTAGATCCAAAGTGATTGCATTTTTTTCCTGAAAGCTGCTGCTTCCCAATTTTACAACTAAATCATGCATTCTATTATGTCGTACGCCAAACTGCATTTTTTCTCACTTAATATCCTACCACATGTACTAAAAGCACTTTCCGACGCTACTGTGAACATCGGAATGGTTAGTAAATCATGAGCCATGGTAGATAGTACCGGATACAAATGTTTGTGGCTTTTCCACCAGGCTAAAACTTCAAACTCATCCATAGTATAATCTATATCTAAATCGGTTTGTAAATATATTGTTAATTCATTTAAAGATGATGATGATGGAGCCATGGGGTTTTGTGTCTTTTTCTGTTGAATAAGTGCAGAAGCTAGAGTCAAAGCATGTGAACTGGTTACGGCCGGTGGTCTAGTAGTTCTACCAGCCGAAGATCATGCCACATACAAATCAAATACTTCATCTAAATTACTTTTAATGGTACTAACATAAGCATCAATATCTGCATTATGCCACATGCATCCATGAAACCCGTTTAAAAGAGCCTCCAAATCTTCTAATTTAATTCTACGGATCATTACCGAACACAAACATTAAATAATTGGAATCTCAGAGAAATATTTAGAAATCTTAGTTAGCATGGCAAGTATAACTGGCTGAAGTATTTGATTATCAGGGTGAGTAGCTAAACATTGAGCTATATTATACAATTCAGAGACAAGAATATAAGAAATGGGGGTATAAGTAGAAGAAAATCGTACTGTTGCTATTTTAAAATTCATAAGAAAATCTTTAAAGAGTTCTGCAACCGCCCAACAATCGGATGTTAAGTGGTTATCTTACATGTATTTGTTCATTCGACATATTACTAATAATTCCGGCAATCTTTGATACAGTACGAAGTATGTCATATGTACTATTTTACCTAGTGACTACAGCTTTTCTAAGAGACGACCTTACTCCTGCAGCCAGGCATCTATCTTTATATTCAGATTTTCTTTTTCCAAAACTTTTAATAAACCTACATGCATTTTTAATTGTTTGAATATTTGAACTACATACGGAATATGCATCATGTACAGCAAGATTAAGTATATGACATGCACAACGATTATGAAAAAAGTGATCACTGCAAATTGGTTTGCATATCATAATTAGTTCAGCAACAGCTGCATTATTGTTGGTAGCATTATCGAAAGAAATATAAAAAAATTATTTATACAATGATATTCTTCTAAAATAAATTTAATTTCAGAAGTTATATTAAAGGCACTGTGCGGGAATTGAAATTGTCTAAAAGCAATAATTATTTTTTTGTAAATACCGGTTAGAATATATTCAATGTGCAGTAACACAAATTCAGGGAAGTTCCCTTCTATCAGTCCAAACATCAGAAATTAATAAAATACTGATATCTAAAGAAGCAAGAGTAGCAATTAATACATGTTTACCGTTATAGAGGCTAAAACGACTTTTAAGCGTAGTCCTCGGAACTCTTTTGTATGCCGGTTGCAATGCTCTTTGAACGTACCATTCAAAAGCTTCGCTTTCTCCAAATCCGAGAACCTGTTCATCTGCCATAACAAATCTGGACATTTCTTCAATATTTAAATCATGATTATGTTGAAAAAGACCTTGATCGGCGAAACCAATTTGTGATTATGTAGAGCAACTGGTCGTGCTTTTTAAGTGTTTTTTTACATATTTATGCAAACTACCGGTGCTGGTACCTTATATTTATATGCAACGCTGCAATATTTACATATTGCATATCTAACACCTTCCCTCTTTTCAGTTTTATAATGGTCCCAAACATCACTAGTGGTCGCACGTTTTTTAGGTTCTCTAGATGTAGGTGTGAACCCTTCTACTTGAGGATGAGGAACTTGGGTTTGATACGTATCGGATGAACCCTCCATGTTAATTTTTTAATTAATTAAAAAAATTAAATACTAAATATTACAAAACCGGCAATACCAATTTAACCACAAATGAGAGCTAATAAAATAAAATCAAGAAATAAAAATGAGTGCAGAATAACGGTAGAGTAGAATGAGTCGGTCGAAGGTTCGGAGCTTCGAAAACTCAGAGTCGGAGAATCGGAGCTTCTATTCTTCAAAACTCGGAAGTTAGAGATAGTATTTTTTAGAGAGTTTTTTTGTGAGAGATGGTAATTTTTTTTAGTTTGGGAGAGAAGGAATTGGAATAAGAAATGGTGGTTTGGGGGTATTTATGGGGTTTTAAATTTTTTTTCTCGTATCTGACCGTTACGAGGCGAGCCTATTCGCTTCACCTAGATCCCAGTGCAGTCGAACGTTCGACGCTGATATCCAGACGAGACAAGATGAATTGAGACGAGTCAGCTCGCCTCGCTTAGAACCCAGCACCGTCGACTGTTAGAAACGGGTATCGAGGCGAGTCGGTTAACGAGGCGACGCGAATTGTGGCGATTTAGCGATTCATGGCGAGTCGTGACGGGTTAGCTCGCAATTTCACGGGCCGAAGCGAGCCGATTCACGAGTTGGACGAGGCGAGTCGTAACGAACCAACATTAGGATTTTTCGAAACCCGCTCGCCTAGTCCAACCCGTGACGGCGAAGCGAGTCAACTCGTTGACTCGCCTGCACCAGTAACGAGACGAGTCATGGTTAACTCGCCTCATTAGCCAGACCTACTATGGAGTACTCCTATATAATCCAATCATGAAATTTAAAGTAACCTTACGGTTACTACTATCCATTTTAATAAAGAAAATTAATGGCTACCAATGTCGGTGAATTAAAATAGATGGCGGCGGCGAGCGTGCAACGACAACATGAGCGATCGAGTATATCAAAATGTAATGTATTCAATTTGAATTCGTTACCCTCTTTAGAACCGGTCAAAGATGGGAGGAAAATCAACGGTGTTGTTTGGTTTAAATCTTCCGGCTTCGAAAGAGCTTGAGAATTCTATTCAACATATTCGGACAAAATTTATTCATCTGCGGAGAAAGATACAATAAAAAGCATGTTGAAAATTTAGTTACCCAAATACTGGTAGTCTTTGTTTACGTATTTATTTGCATAAGGTTGCACATTGTGATGATTTTTATTATTACTACCTCTATTTCAATATGCAAGTCTTTTTTTGCTTTTGCACAAATAATAAGAGGATTGAATTTTCTAAAATCTATGATTATCTAAAAGTAAAGTTTACATTTTAACCATGTCATCATGATAGTTGCACTTTTTCTTTTTGATCATCTATGATTTTCTAAGAGTAGATTATTTAAGTGTGGGCCTTACAAGTCTTTGTAGGATTCCCACTTCTTTTTGATTATTTAACACTGATAAGAATCAAAAAAATTGAACTTGAGAGCTTGTATCTTTGGATACTCAAAAAATTGAACTTAACATTTGGTGTGAAAAAGGCTGGTGCAAGAACAAACAATTTTGATTGTTTAGGACGCCACTCAAATGCAATAAAATCATTATTGAAGGTCGAAAGCTTGAAAGCTCGACTACAATTTTGCTACTCAATGCTTAATCCAACCCAAAGTTTCTTGACATGTACAATATAATCCATATAGATGAGAAATGGTTTTAAATGTCCAAAACGTCGGAAAAATATTTTCTTCCAGATGAAGAACCTTTGCATGCTTGTAAAAGCAACAATTTTATTACAACGGTGATGTTTTAGCTGTTGTAGCCCGTCCAAGATTTGATGACCTTGGAAATGAATTGTTTCCCGGAAAAATTGGAATATTTCTTTTTGTTACTAAAGAACCTGCAAGAAGAAATAGTAAGACTCGAACGACTGGAACTCTAGAGACCAAAACAATTAACCCAGTGAATAAAGATATTTGCATATTATATATTATTAAGAAGCTATTACCAACCATACGAAATAAATGGCCAAGAAATGATTCAAGAAACCCAACATATATCCAACAAGATAATGCAAAGCCTCATATTGGGATAACTGACGCCGAATTTCAAGAAGCTGTAAAGATTGATGGTTTTGACATTCGTTTAATGTCTCAACCACCGAATTCTCCAAAATTTAAATGTTTTGGATCTTGGGTATTTTAGTGCAATTCAATCATTACAAAATAAAGAGGCACCTAAGATAGATGAATCAACTGTTGCCGTTCAAAAATCGTTTGAGGAATTTCTATCGAACAAATCAATTCGTATCTTTATAACATTACAATCGTGTATGATTGAAATTATGAAATCTCATGATTCGAACAAATATCATAATCCACACATGAAAAAAGAAAAGATTGGAAAGAGATCGATGCCTTCTTCGACAACTGGAAGTTGATATGGTACTTGTTTAAGAAGTGATTAGTGAACTGCAATAGACTGCGTTTTATGTTATTGTTTTTTTATGTACACAAAATTTGAACAACAGATCAATCCAATTGTTTTAAACGTCTTGGTAGTTCTATATATTGCTGGAGTATTTATGCTGTTGATAGATTTTTAGATTACATAGAATGATTTTTTTTAAACGTTATGTCCACATTAAGAAAAAATGAAACGGAGGGGCATTAAAGACAAAAGATAGGGACATATATTATCATGAGGTTCCAACCACCAAGCTTTGGAAGCATACTTAGCTTAACTAAACTTGTGTTGATCGTTTTTCTACGCGGTGGTTTTGGAATTGAAGATTTCCACTTGAAGCTTTTCAACTGGATCTTGATTTTTTTCCAGCCAAAAATAACTCTGGAAAATGTGATGTTTTTTCTTAACTTTTCTTTGATTTTTAAAGTGATGCATGCAAGCAGGGCTGGAAATAGTCATGTGGATCTGGAGGTTCAAATAACAGCTTGGAAAAAGCTTGAGTTCTATTTTTCTGTTGTGTTGAATTTAAATGCATTGAAAATAAAACGCATTTTAAACATTAGTACTTTTCAGACATTTAGTACTAGTACAAGATTACGTATCTTTAACATTAGTTGATTCAATGCCGCATCATCTTTCATTTATACAAGAAATCGCTACTCCAACCTTTTTTCCAAACAGATTATACAATAGATAAAAAGGAGGCAACGACCCAAAATTTAAAGCAACCTTACTGTTGTTGCTACCCATTTTAATAAAGAAAATTAATGGCTACTCAAAATTTGAACGCAGTTTATTGCAATTCACTAATCACTTCTTGAACAAGCGCCGGATCAAATCCCATTTGTCTAGAAAGAAAGCAATCTCTTTCCGGTCTTTCTTTATTCACGTGTGGAATACGATATTTGTTCGAACCATGAGACTTCATAATTTCATTCACGCATGATTGTAATGTTATGAAGTTGCGATTTGATTTCTTCAATGGAAATTCCTTAAACGATTTTTGAACGGCGGCAATTGATTCATCAATTGTTTTAGGTGCCTCTTTATGTTGAAATGATTGAGTTGCACTAAAATATCCAATATCCAAAACATTTTAAATCTGGAGAATTCGGTGGTTGAGACATTAAATGAATGTCAAAACGATTAATCCTTACAGTTTCTTGAAATTCGACGTCAGCTATCCCAATATGAGACTTTACATTATCTTGTTGGATATATATTGGGTTTCTTGAATCATTTTTTGGCCATTTATCTCGTATGGCTGGTAATAGTTTCTCAATAATATAGGATATGTAAATATTTTTATTGACCGGGTTAATTATTTTGGTCTCTAGAGTTTCAGCCATTCGATTCTTCTTCTTTTTTCTTGTAGGTTCTTTAGTAACAAAAGGAAATATTCTAATTTTTCAAGAAAACAATTCATTTCCGAGGTCATCAAATCTTGGACGGGCCACAGCGGCTAGAAACATCACCATTATAATAAAATATTTGCTTTTACAAGCACGAAAAGGTTCTTCATCTGGAAGAAGATAATATTTTTGTCATATAATATCATTTCTCATCTATTTGGATTACATTGTACATGTCAAGAAACTTTGGGTTATTAGGAAGAGTAATAGGGTTAAGCATTAAGTAGCAAAATTATAGTTGAGCTCTCAAGTTTTTCATGTTTTATAATGGTTTTATTGCATTTGAGTGGCGTTCTAAACAATTAAAATTGTTTGTTCTTGCACTAGTTTTTTTTGCTTCAAAGTGTTGAGTTCAATTTTTTGAGTATCAAAAGATACAAGCTCTCATTACAATCTTGGTGGTCGGCCCCACTTTGATTCTCATCAGTGCTAAACAATCAAAAAGAAGTTGAAATACTACAAAGATTTGTAGGGCCCACACTTAAATAATCTACTCTTCGATAATCAAAAAGAAAAAGCGCAACTATCATGATGCCAGGGTTAAAATGGGAACTTTACTTTTAGATAAGCATAGATTTTAGAAAATTCAATCCTCTTAATGTGTGCAAAAGCAAAAAAAGAGACTTACATATTGAAACGGAGGTAGCATATGTTTGGAGCAATACTTTACATACTCGCCCAAGAGAGCACGTGTGTGAACCCAGTCACCCACATTTCAATAGAGGGAATATCCCATCAACAATAAAGTTGGGGGTTGTTTGGTAGCTTGGAAATAGAGATGCATGCAACATTTGCTTCAAAAAAATCTCTATTTCCTGTGTTTGGTTAGCAACAAACTCGAGTTGGAAATGGAGATGCAAAAAGCATAAAATTCTTGCAACATTTTGGTTGTAATAAGAGTTGCAACTTTGGAAATGGTGAGCATGGTAATAATTATAGATGCCGCCTATGCAAATTTGCAACTAATGTTGCATTCCCTTTATTTTTTGTTCAACCAAACACAAAAAGTGGTTTGGATTTGGAAATCAAATCACAAAACTTGAAGATAACCAAACAATGGATTTGGGCGCTTTTTTTTTTTTGCAACAAATGCCACATGCAACAAACGTTACAATTCTTTTTTGTTGCTAACCAAACATTCCCTTAGCGTAGCAAAAATTCGATTGCTGATGATACTAGACGAAGAGTAGGAGGAAGGATGAACTTTCCTATGAAGTATGGGTATGTGTATATGCCTCACGAATCGTCCCCGATTGCGTATTGGAGTCCGAAACTCCCGGATTCGCTCGGACTTGTAAATGTCTCACCAACCTCCCAAGAATGAACACATCTTCTCTTTCTCCCGAAAATTAAGACACTCAAAAGTTTAAAAGTGTATTGAATATCTCTAATATAATGCCGTTGCTTATTTATATTATTATATGTTGGTATGTATACCTTAATATATATTCATATTTAGTTAATTTAAAATCGATATAAAAACGTATCCCGAATCCTAGGTTTTTGGAAAATTGTGAATCCGTATCGTATCCGTATCCGAACCCGTGTTACATAGAAGATTTCCCTATATTCACTGCATATTAGCTAAAGGAGCCTAAATTTTTTACTCAAGTTTGGTTCAATTAGTTGCTCAAAATATTTCAAACAATTTGTGAATGCACCAATTTTAACGAGGTGTTAATGAGGTGCAACCCGGCCAACTGGGTTCAATTAGCATCCTTATGAACCATCTCGTGAACTCTAAAAAGGAATGATAATTTGTTGTTCTGATTGAAAGGCAAGAATATTATCTGGGTACAAAGATATTCAGAATTCATGTGATCATCTTTTATTGACATAATATTGTCAAGTCCCAAAATTTGCTGCTCAATAATTAGAATTTTTTTGGCCTCTAGGAAAACCAATTATCTGACGAGCACAAAAACATACAAGTTAGAATGGTTTTCTATTTCTCACTTGGCTTTGTATGTGTCTTAAGAGTTGTGCATAATTTTCAATAACAAAATTATCTTCTTTTCCCTTCTTTTCGACTTTTTCCTTGTATGCAAGAAATTAGAGGGCGCTAATGGGTGATTTTGATTATGGCAAGCCCTCTCGTATTCACAAGTATTTGACCCAGGCATTTGGTACTAGGCAAGCGAGGTTTATGTCAAGTCCACAGTCGATTGTAGAACTTCGTTAAGGCTTTTATAGTTTTATTCATGGAGCCTTGCTTCGTACTTGTCCCTATTTTGATGGGCTAATACTGACTGTGAATAAATGCATATGGTTCTCACTTTTTCGTTGAATTTACAGTTTTCAGCAGTGTTCACAAAGGCACAACAGGGCATGAGGCACTGTGAGGCACAGGGTCCCCACCCACCCACCACATTTACTGTGGGGTGCACTGCATTGCTGAGACTTGCACCTCAGTGCGGTTTACATGCACCTTGCATCACCTCATGCATGCACCTTGCATGCGCCTCACAATACGCCATGCATTTGTAGTTATTTTCACCCCATTTCTAATTGTCTTTATCTCTATAAAATTCTGTAGCAGAGCGCTTACTCTCTTTCTCATCCTTGTTATTCTAGAATCATGTTATGATGTTTTACATTTTGGTAATTGGTATTTGATAGTTAGATTTAAATTGGGTTTCCAAAATTTGCCAGTGCTATTTGCAAGTGGATATTGTCTGATGTTGCTAATATTATTTGTTATTACTTACTAGATTACATTAGCTGCTACCTAGTTACTTTTAATTGTTAGTATATTGTGGATTCTTTTTGTGTGTATCGTGGTTACCTGTATGCCATTGTTAACTCATTCTTTGTAAATAATTAATCTAAGTTATATGTTTATTTATTATTTAAGTGTATAATATGCTTATGAATTGGTATTACAATATTTTATAAAATTGTGTGCCTCACTTGCTCGAGAACGCCTCTTGCTTGTGCCTTTCTCCTCAGACGCACTGCGCATTTTGTATCTCAGTCTCACATTGCATCTTGCACGATGAGCCCATATGTAAAACAATCATATTGGCCAAGTTTTACTTTTGACAAGTTGTAGGTTATTACACTATTTTCTCGGAAGTGCACCCTTGTTATGACAAAACTAAAATTCGATTTCAATTGGCAGGTAACACCAGCCACATCATAGAAGCCTGAATGATAGCAATTAAAGTTGCTCAATGTCTCAACAATAATCACGCTAACATCCTCGGAATGAAGGATAGCATGTGAACTTGCTAATTACTGTTTGAACAATATTCTATCCACTCTAAAAACCAAATCATGTTGTGGTTATTGGTGCACCAAAATTGATCGAAGGTACCCAGATCATATCATTGCACTAATTCGATTATTATTATTATTATTATTTTATAGTTATCGGAGTTTTACCATACTGTCAATGACAGAAAGCTTATTAGACATGTAGTTCAAGTTACACTTTTTCTTTGTTGTCCAGGAAATCCTTCCCAAAATCCTAATATTTGATGTATATAGAAACCAAAGGACGCCAGATGAGACGGAGCGTCCTCACTGCTGAGTGGATGGCATGTTTTCATCACAAAGAGCAGGAGCATCTTCAGCTTATACTTGTAACTGTACTGTATTTGATATAAAGGATTGGATTTATATTTTATCTGCATATAGTTAAAACTCTCCTAATTGTACAGTGAGAGGTCTTTTTGTTACACGGTTCCCTGGCTTAGGGAAATTTTACGGTGTGCTGGCCATGTGTGCCCGGTCATGAGAGAAAGAAATGACAATACAGAGCTGCCCGAAGGGTGTCCAAAGTTGTTCATCTCTTTTCTCTCCTGTCCGGATGTAATACGGCACACCTAATAGATTCTCCCGACCAAGGTCGATATTTGCTAGTAATGTCTAATACACCAAGCCCTTTGTAATGTTTGTTAGATTCTTTGTGTGATGATTGTGGCTCATATTTGATCTCACAGACAAAAGATACGATATTCCTTTGCGGCTGTTTCATGATGCCCAATAATTTTCTTTATTATCTTGTAATTGTGATGGAAGATGAAAAGTAATATTATTTATATGGTAACCAAACTTGACTCGGACAATAACTGCAATTGCAGACCATGCAGGATGCGTTTTATTAGAATATTCTAGGAGTAACTTTGAGGTTGTGTGATGTGTAATAATTGATTTGAATCACCATTCAGTATATTTGAGGCAAATTGTGTAGTGCATAACGGTTGCTGTTGGTTTCATTGTTAATTGTGTTGTCCTCCACCTGGCTCTTATACCATTTTGATTCTTCTTACTTGTGCTATGCTGGAAGCCTGTTCTTCGCAACTAAAGATAGAGATGTTTGTACCTCCATTGGTGTTGGATCACTAAGCATTTTGTATTAGCAGCTGGATTATTGCTTCAGTTGACGATACTGAAGGATGATGAGAGTTCGATACTTCAATAATTTAAACTCTTAATACTTCAAATTTTGTAAACATAATAAGAATAATGATGGACTACTGCGTATCCATCATCACTCTTTTTTTCCCTTGGTGCCATGACAACATGAAACTAGATTATATATCCAAGAAATTATTAGCCTGCCTACCTACATTGTTCTCCAAAATAAGGCATACTTTGCGGATGGGTCCCAAAAAATCTTGTCTCTACTATTATAACTCAAACTCATCAGGGCCAGATGTAATGCTCTCAATTTTAAGTCTAGCTTTTTCTTACTGCAGACCTGGTTCCAAACACAACCAAATTTAGTCAAAAAATTTCATCATATTAGGTATCATCAACATTATCTCCATAGTGTTGCCACCATTCGTTGCATACGAACAAAGAAGCTTTAAATGAAACAAGTAATCCAGAGATGAACAAGAAAGACAACTTTCACAAAACTGAATAGTGTTCCCTGTCTTTACAAAGACCAAGTGATGCTCCACTTGATAAATAGTCTGTACCATATATTTATACCAGTTCCATTTTTTGCGAGTTCCGTTTACTAATTATATGCAATTCGCCTTTCCTAAATGTATCAGCATCTCAAATAGATACGAGGTTCCACCCGGATAATCATTTGGTTCCAAAATAGTAGACCTGGAGAAATTAACAGTTGGTGTTGGATGACTAGATATCATGGATGGTATCACTCTTGAAATAAATCAAAATGCGCCAAAAACATATATGTATATTCCAAAATTTTAAACTAGGAGAGTGTGGTAAGCTAATGGAGAACGCTATTTCTGATATAAGAAATATAATTTAGAGACATTAAACATGATATATATGTAGCACCCGAAAAGTAAAAAGGTCAACTGGCTTATTACTATTGCCTGCAAGTATCAGCTTTAGTTCTTTTACAGAAAAAATGAAAAGCCAATCAACTAGCTGACATTTTTCTTAAAATCATCTTCTACAAATCCTGTAAGAAAATATAATCGGTAACCAATTTATCCAAATGCTAAAGCTGTGGTATTAAGCCAATGTGCAACAATGCATATCATGCAGCCTTTCGATATTGATCGTATGCTTTTTGATATTGATCGTATTAAGCCAAAAGCTATTCCCTTTTGTAACCAATTTTTGGCGTATGCTTTTTGATATTGATCTCCCTATTCTCTGTTTAGAATTAATTATACACATGAGGGTATAAATGCACCTATAATTACTTAAGAGAAGCATTGGCATAGAAACATCATCAGGATTACTTTAACGGGACCATTTCATATGTCTGGACAATGGAACTTCCCGATGGTGAACAAAAAGATGAAAAAATTGAGGAAGATAGTAGAATGAAGTTTCCTTAAGCACATCCTTTTTTCCTCAGAGAAGATCAGACGACTTTAAACCAAGGTTTAAAATTTCAGTATTGGTACGGGCATAGGGTGTTCACTTTTGAAATCGGAATTGGCCACCTTAGTCATGTCGGCCGTCCGAGATCAGAATATCGGATTTTATATTGTTTGACAAAATAATTTCATAAAATTAGAAACTTTGTAAATATTTAAAAAATATAACAATATACGATTTGGAAATTCTTTAATAATTAATGATGGCTAAATTGGTTGCTTTAATATTTCGTAAAAATGATTGCAAACATTAGGATATATTTTCACAGGTTAATGATATCTAATAAACTGTAATAACCCAATAATCTATTAATTACCCACTAATCCGTCATTAATCAAATGGTAAAGCCGATATTACTTAATATATGACGTGATCGGACTGTATCGGTATCAGAACTCAGCCTGTCATTATTGGATCATGATCGGCCATCTCGGATGGGATCTGCCAATATTCCTAACCATGCTTTAAATAGTTTACGAAGCATAACTTTATGTGCTGAAATTTATTTTCTCCACTTTGCCGCTTACCCATACAGTAAGTTTCGGTAATAGCAGTATTGGTAATAGCAGAAATGGAAAGAACAGAACTACAAAAATGTTTAAAAATTAATTACCTTAATTTCCCTGTTAGAGAATCCAACAAAGAGCTTTCCACACCAATAGAATAAAGAAGTTATCGCAGAATCACAGGTAATAGAAGCAGTGGGCCTGGTGGTGATCTGTAATTCATCCTCTAACAACTCCTGCAGTAAATAATAGTCATGTTGGAACCTGAAAGCTATTATTGTCATATCGAGAGATTTTAGGTAGAAACTTTGGTTTGAAGCAAGCAACTGTGTGCTGCCCAAGTTGTTTTAAATTATTTGGAATGCGACACCTAAATACTATTAAAAATCATTCTAATGTAAAATTAAAGCAATCTACAAATGACGTCAGCAAAATTGCAAAGAACATACCTGGATATCAACATATTTACTCCACCCACCGGTAAACAGCCACTTTGTATCCAGGTGAACTGCCAAAATCGGACCATCTTGAATTTGTACTGATCTCACGAAAGTATCATTCTTCCAAATCTGACAATGAAAGCAGTTACAAAAGGGAAAACGTATTCTTGATCAATACATAAATAATTAAGTGTACAAAAACATAACAGCAAAAAGCAAGTTCATAACAATTATTGAAGCATGCGCATTGTCAGATCTTTATAATATATATTGATATAACATAGGTTTAAGTCTCTCTAGATCAAATTTTCTTTGTTGATTGGGAATGGGGACTTCACTGTGGAGAGGTTCCAAGATCACAGATTATGTGAAATGATGAAACACACATTACATTTAATATTAGAAAATTATGCAATGGAAATCATATATTATGTTAACTCATTTAACAGAATTATTAAGTATGAAAGCCCCTTCTTGTTTTTATAATATTTCTACTCAATCAATTACTCAAGCCACATTACTGCTTAATCATGTGGAAATAAATTATTAACGCCATTATTATATTTTTACACAACAATATATTGTTATGATAACTAGCATTGCGAATAATTACTAATAGTTATATAATCACACCATTAGTACCACTAAACCTGTTACCAATACAAATAAAATATAAATAACTTATTTGATTATAAAATAAATGGATGCCGCATCATCAAAAAGTCTAGCAGGTTTCCAATTATCTGTTTTGATTTCTATTCTAGTAGTTCCAGAATCCCCCAAAATAAAAAATGTTCTAGTTCCATAAAAATCCTGCTTTAATGGTCGCAGATCTAAATATTTCATTTCCATTTTTTTAAAATCCAATTGACTAACAGGGTTACTCTCAAAACCAAGGTAAACAAATTGGAGAAAGATTGTAGGCATGGATGGCAATGCAACACTATGGGATTTGTAGCATGGAGAGAGCTCAGAGAGGTTTCCACGCCACATGACCCAGCGCATGGTGTCTTGAGTTATAGTAGATTTCGCTAAATATGTCAAGGTCAAAGGCTTGCTGTTGTTGGAAGACGTTAGCTACGGGGTAGCTTTTTTCTCATCTGTGCCTGAGGTGTCACCACATGGAGTATAGATATTCCGTTCCTCTGAACTGGGCTGTAGAGATTGATGGTTAGTTGTTTTAAGTGAAAATCTTAAGGGTCTCAGAATATAAGTCATGCTGCCCGGCTATATATCTATCGCATTTACAAGACTCTGAGTCCTCTTGCGTTTTCTTATATGACCAATGGTGTCTTGGGTCATAGTCGATATCACTAAATATGCTAATTAACATAATAACATCTATGTAATAAAGTGTAAGAACATGTTGTCTTGGGTTATAGTCGATTTCACTAAATACACTATTATTCCCTATGAAGTTACCTCTATGCTTATAAATTGATATGCCACATAACATGTTTTTACACTTCATTACATGGATGATAATAAGCATAGACATAACTTCATAGGGAATAACAGCTTATCAATTACTACCAAAGCAAAGTGCTTCATAACTCATCTAATGCGGTTTCAGCAAAGCGAAAAATGGCAAGCATTTGACTGCCAGAATTTTTACCATGATTTAAAGAAAATAGGAAAGTAAAATTATATTAGAGGCTAAAACACAACAGACCTTTACATTTCCATTCTCATAGGCTGAAACCAGGAAAAGGCCGTCCACAGAAAGTGATAGAATAGGGACAGGAGCAGCCATAGGATCCATGCCTAATACCAACAGAAGGCTGTGATCACTAAGGCACCATAATCGAATGGTTCCATCCCAACTTCCACTGTAAAGAACCCCATTGGCCACGGCTAAAGAAGATACAGTTGAATTATGGCCTGTCATTGTGCATGCCAGAGAATAATCCTGAAAACAAGTAAAATGAAACATAACCTTCTAAACTAAGCCACCGCATATGGTAAATAGCAGATAATAAAATTAATCAAGTTCCACAAGGTGGTATGAAGAACATCAAAGTTAATAAAATATAAACCAGCACATAGTAAGATAACAAACCATGCAACTTTTCCAAGATTAAGAAAAAAAAAGTTGTTAAGAATAAGCAGACAAGTATAAAATCACAAGTAATGATACTAACTACATGAATATATCAGCTTCTTTCTCTTTTAAACAAATACATTTAGGTCTAAACTCAAATTGACTTTGTTTCATTTCCAGATCAGGCTGGAGTGACCATACAAGACATTTCGAAGACTAGATCCAATTGATATGAGATGGAAGTAGTCTGAATCATGTCAGGCCTAGGGGTGTACATGGATTGGATACGGAGCGGATATAGGTTTACAATATTCGTATTCACTAATCGTTCATGGATGCAAATATGGATACAGATAGCAATCAAATAAGAACACCCTTTGATACAATCACATAAGGTACGAATATGAAACAGAATTGGGAAAACCGTAACTGTTAAAATCAAGCATTACTATTTGCATCTTTATTCCTGCATTTAATACTAAATTCACCAATATAAAACTAGATCCAATTGATATGAGATGGAAATAATCTGAATCATGTCAAGCCATTCTAATTGTCATTTAGGCCTATAATGTTGTTATGCAAGAAGAACAGAAAAATTTGACGCTCAAGTCTTGTGAGACGGTTTTCTATCAGGTTTTTGACTAAAGATAAGAGTGCAAATATAATGATGGGAAAAAGAAAAGAGAAAAAGATGTGGCTTGAACTTGCATTTCAGAAATGAATTGAACTTGAAAGTTTCTTTGCAATAAGGATGTCAAGCAGTGAATCGCCACATAAAATCACATTCCTGAGTTCTGCAGTCCAAATGACCTGCTTGGCTATTGAGGGAACAGGGTATGGATCTTATTAGAATAGAAACTTATAGCTTCTTGGATGAGTTTAAATAGTAGGTTAATAGGCTCTCTTATTTAGGTTAGAAGTCCTTTAGGTGTCTTTAAATTAGGCCCCCTATCTGCATGGATTTGTATTGAATTGCCTTTGATTTATTAAAAAAATGATATTCTTAAGGTATTTTACCTTGTTTTCCTTAGGTGCAGTCAATGTACTTGTCTGTGAGACCAGAATCATGGAATAGGTTTCTAGTGAAGAATATCAGTAGCAGATAATCTGCGGTGACAACTCATGTGATCACTAGTACGAAGCAATCTATGGAGTTTCAAAACTCCATTTTAATATTTATCGCCATTTTAGGGGTGTATAGGATCCATTGGTAGTCTAGAGGTTAACCAAAGGTCAATGTACACTTAGAGATCGTCTAGAACAAGACTGCCAAATCAAGAAGAGCAAAGAGATAGATGGAGGGTCTTCCTTGAGTAAAGTGAAAAAGAGGGAAAAATATTAAAGGGAAGGATATATAGTGTGAAGGATGAGGGGAATAGATCAAAGAAGGAAATTTGAAGAATGAAAAATTGAGTGAGTGTAAGTTGAATAATGAGAATCATAAATGGATCATCACATGGCTCACATCTACAATATGGATGATCATAATAGAATTTGGAATTTTCTAAAAATGTGTAAGCAAGAACTCAACTGCCATAATTATATTGTTCCAACAGAAATTCAAAGACTTCCATGTCAAGAAGTTTCCACAAGTATTTTTTGGGTCAACATAACATTGTGCTCCAGTTACTTTTATGAGGAACTGATTCGAACCAGATTTCCTGGTTGGATGTTAAAGGAGATCGAGTTTACTAGGCAGAGTTGTATTAGATTCTTTTGATATTTTTAGGTCCTTAGTGTGGTATCTTAGTGGGTAGCTTGTTAGAGGTTGTTTAGAAGTATTGTAGATGTCTATATATCAGGGGAAGTTATCCTTACAATGAATGATTTCTTCCATTTTTAGGCTTTATACTCGATACTCGATACTCGATTCTGGAATGTTTTTCTTACATTTTAAGGTATAAAGTCATATGATATCAACCTGGTAGTTTACTACTCTAGATTCACACCATCGAATAAAAAACACTACAATACTAGGCTATAATAGAAACGCTAGCTTCTTCCCATTTGCAAACACAAAGAACATTGGTAAAGCATGAGAAAGCAGATGATCAAATGATCCAGTTTGCTAGAAACTAGATAGGACAAGGATTTTTCCAACTAGCTACATCAAATTAGCTAACCTATATACCAGACAGATTTTGAACTAAATCGATGTTTTACAACCACTAGCTCTTCCTCCCAAGTACATAGCGCAAGCATCATGCTGATATAGATATACCAAATAAGTGTGGATATTTGTTGGCCACATACGAGGGCAATGCTCAAAGCAATGTACTTCATTACCACATCTAAGATGTGTGGCCTGGCCAGAATTATACGAATATAGTGACCTCTATAAATTTTGTAGTTATTCGTTCCTACCATGAATGACAAGGATTTTTGGCATTTGGGCCATTAAAGTATTTATGCTTTTTGAAAAGAGATGAATAATACCTCAAAACTTGGAGATGAAATACTCATAAGATGCTTTTTTATCCTAGAATGAACATCATTTGCAAGTACATTGCTGGGGAAACTGTAGGATTTCTTCATTGACATGACAAATCGAAATCGCATATGATTATTTCATGTGATATCAAATCACATTCTCCACGGATACCAATATTGATTGTCCCATGCTCTACTCTAGTTGATTCTCTGTGAGAAATGAATATGGTGCTGCATGTCTCCAGCCACTTTAGGAAATTATCGAAAAACCCTATAATGCCGCTCCATATTCATTTATCATCATCATTTGTGTATCTATCCGAATGTTGTAAATTACTTATAGGTATATGGAGATGTATATCTTATACTCAGATTTACGAAATGTTACCTGCAAAGACCACGCTTTAATGGACTTATCTCCACTACCACTGTATAGATATCCTCCTGAAACGGCCAAGGAGTGAATACCGCTGTAACGCCAATCGTTGTGCTCATACCACTTTTGTAGCAGCTCTTGCCCTGGAGATGTACCGATTCTCCAGATAAATATGCCACTTCCACTATCACCGCTTATGCAAAGGGGTTGGGTTTCATTCACTACTGCCATAGCCATGACTCGATGCTCATGACCTCGTAGAGATCGTATATGTGAAAAATCCTGCATGTAATAACACATAAAAAAAAATTAGACCTTAGGTTGAGAAAAGCCTCTCCTTTTAACGGAAGAAGAAAAAATAATGACATTCTTATATTCACGGATGGGGTGAGTGGAATAAACCGAAATATATTCAAAACACTATCCTTTTCAGTTTTCACATTTTGTTCACACACACAAACACACAAATACATACATATGCAAACATGAATTTTAATATTTATCCGTTTCCACTTCTCTTACACGGCTGCTAACAAGCTAAGGAAACCCATGGTTTTAGATACCGACCAATCCTGATCTGATGGCCGATTTCGTTCCTACACATGGTTATCTGAGTTCCGATACCGAGATTTTCAATTGGTTTCACGTTCAACAATTGACAATTAGGGTTTTAGTATGGAGTTAATAAATGAGTTTGTGGGCTTGAGGGTGGGTTATTGGTTTGTTTGACACGCTAATAACAAATAAAATCCAGGAATTTAAAGTTAGATTTAAAACCAAGGTTCGAGAACTTGGTTTCAGTTTCGGTTTCGGTCTCTCATAATTTTATTAGTTTCGCTGGATTTCGGCTAGTTTCGCTAATCTCGGTTCGGGTTTCGGTTTCGATGGTAATGCTGCATACATTAGTGTAAATATATTAAATACTTAAATTTAGGCTTCTATATTACAAGACAAAGATCCTAGTATTAAAAATCCAATCATGATGCAAAATATATTGAAAAGCGTACTTAGATAATATAATATTGGGTTTGGGTTCACTTTTTTGCGGTTTTCTAACAACGAAGGACTGCAATGATCACAATGACAGTAAAAATGGTATAAAAAATAAGTTTTTAAAGGTTTTGACCGAAAAAATATTGTATAGTTGGTTTCGTATCGGTCTCGGTTAGTTTCATATCGGTCTCCACCGAAACCGATACGAAACCACCACCTATCGGTGGTTTCGGCCGAAACCTCGAGCCTTGTTTAAAACTTTTTTTTTAAAAGACACTCTGGACATCATTAATTATTTAAAAAAACATATTAAATTTTGTATGGTTATTTTTACTATTTATTTAATAGTTTAACTAACTTTATGAATTTGATTAGTCAAATGATAAGAATTCCAATATTTCAATATGAGATGGCAGATTCGGATCCAAAAAATGACCTCCGATACCGATATCATTCCGATACCAATACACAATTCCTTGAGCCCAAGGCTCAGTTCTAGATGGCCTTGGTTACAGCTCACTCTGTCACTCATATTTATTTGATAACCTAAATGAGTTCAGCTACAATGAAAAACCTTAGCTCTAGTAATACGGAAATGAACCTGAGCATAATGGAGCGAAGCAGATGTGCCCAAATGACTAATGTCTCATGTAGTGCAGGCTGGCTTGTCAATGTCTCGGTAAATAAGGATTAAGACAAGCTTATATGCAAAAAATAGTTTAATTGGATTTCAAATTGGTATCTAGTCTAATATTTCAATTTAAATTTCTTTTATCATGCAACAAACTGATGGAATCTCAGATTTGTTCCCTAAATATAAGAGAAACTACCTATAGACAATAACTGGTGATGTCAGAACAAGATTTAAACTCATGGCTCGGAATGTAGCCAAACCGCTAAAACAAGTTAGTTTTTAAATTTTCTTTCTTTAGTTGGTGACTTGGTGTAATCATAGTTTGTTAATGTTGGTAGTCAATAAAAATCAATGTGATTTATAGATTATATAGCATGGGAAACTATTTTTTTGCTTAGTAAGGAGTAAGTACTCAAATAATATCAACAAGTTCTGAAGTTACTATACTTGAGTCTAAAATGGGTATTACCATCATTTTGCAATAGCAGGCTCATACATAGCTTAACATATCTAAGATATACTCTACAATGTTATTAAATAAAAACCTAAATTCTCACCACTTAAATCTCCAAATCCCAAAGATATGATGGTTTATATAATTCCTACATGTTTTCTTGAAATGTAATTGCCACTACTTCCCGAAGATTATAATGGGTTCTACAAGCTCGACCATTAGCTTGGGCTCGTTCAAAACCTAACAGAGTCGAGCATGAACAAAAATTCTAAGCTTGTTTAGTCGAAAGAAACAGAAACAGACCTAAGTTGGTCTCTGCTGCTCTTAGCCTCTTATAATCATGTATCATTCTATCTTAGCAAGAAATATATTAGCTGAGATGAAATAAAAACATTAATGAAGGCATCATCCGAATAAATTTGATGTAGAGACACTGTTAATTATCAAGGCATGTGCCGCTATAATAGTTAGCATTATCATATATCTAAATTATATTGATGAAGAGCCTAATAGCATACGCTGAGTCGCTGATATTGATCAGTAAATCATAATACATAATAGCATCTTTTGTATTGATGGCGTGGGTCTAATTCACCAGGCAAAAAGAATCAAAACAAGTGAGAAAGGAGCTCTACAAATAAGGGGGAAAAGAAATCAGAATTTACGCGGTATGTACAAAGTCATCCTCATGACACTTTATGTCAAGCAACATATCCACATCATTTTATAAAGCTCTCTCTCCCTCTCTCTCTCTCTCTCAGTACTATTGTAATTATGTACTTCCTAGTTGACAAGTATGTAGTCTACTTTGGTGCTTGCTTCGGTTCTAACATTCTCATCCACATATTTAAGGTGGTAAATCTGCACTTTTTTCCTAGGGAGTCATTATATTTTTTTAACTAAAAAAATAATAAGCAAGAAAACGGACATGGGACACAGACATGGGGAACGAACATGAAACAAACATGGTGATACAAAATTTTCTTTAAAAAGGCCATGCACATGAATGCATTAACAAGTTACATACATGGATATTACCGCACATGAAGACACCCACACAAATTTTAAATGATTCAGTGAACATATAATGTTTAGACAGAACATACATGCTAAGAAAGAATCTACCATAACTCACTATATCGATATCAAAACATATCAAAAAACTACTATAATTTCATGCAAGCCATAGTTCATGTTGTTTTCCCCTCAAATAGTCTTGATATATAAACACATTTACACAAATATCTCAACGTGTAATGACTAGTGAGCAATAAGAAGTGTTCGAAAACCTGTAAGTCTGAAGAATTAAAAGTATGGTCAATTATATATAGAGAAAAGAGTTCCTAAGCAACTTCCTACACAACGTAACTAAAGAGTGAGAAGCCCACCTCCTGAGTGGTCCCCACCCCTTCTCTTTGTTTCTTAGGAAATTGCTTAGGGGAGTTGCTTAGGCCCCCCCTAAGCTCTTACCTATACTACCATGATATTTCACTGGTTTTTAGATAAATATCATTAACTTCATAAATTACATTAAAATACCATGAGGTACCCTACTTTTTGCACTAAAATGTATCCAGGTGCTATCTTCCGAAAAGAGTAAATTAGCAGTCAGATGACCAACAGATGATCGGTAGATCACAATTTATCCTTGTAGCTTCTTACAAAACTTATTTTCTCTCTTTCTTCTTTTTGTCTCTCTTTTTGCTAATGCCTCAATGCTTTGAAGCAATCAAATTATATGTAGATATAAAAATCCAGAAGAAGATAAAGAGGGAAACAAAGTTTTTTAAGGAACTCAAAGGGTAAATAAAAAATGAGGATAAATTGGTCATGTAAGGGCATGTGGGCATATGCTACTACAATACCGATTTTTAGTAATTAGCTCACAAATGTGGTCTTCTCTTGCTTTTCAGATTTATATATGTGCAGAAGAAGGAATGAATTATAATTAAGGATCTACTATGAGCAAAATACGCACAGCATACTTGTAAATCAATTGGCATAAGCTCAAATTGGAAATGTTTTTCAGTACCTGATTAGAAAGAGGCATAGGTGTTTTACCACAAATAGGAAATACAGGCACTAAATGTAATAATTATTAAGAAATCCAAAAAATGTGATTCTTGTCAAATCTGAGTTTGCTACAGAATTAAGTTTTACTATTACCACAATACAAGCAAATAGTACCTTCACAAGAGTGTACCTGCAAGGACCACACACTGACTGTTTTATCGAATGAGGAGCTAAACAGATATTCGCCTACAAAGAGAAGAGAAAGTAAATGTCAGCATCAGCACAATGTTTTGGCAAAACTGAATATTTATAAGAAATATTTTGATATGAACATAATGAAATGTCTATAAAGTTGAGTACCGGAAATAGCTAATCCTGAGATGCAGTCATGATGGCCCTGAAGTGTATCAAATTTTAGACCCTTGCACGAATCTCCATTAACTTTCTCCTGCTGCAACTGATCAGTTTTGGCCCCGCTGTTCTCTCCCAACCCAACAACTGCCGCATTTTCTGGGATGATACTGGCACCTTGTTGCCGAGAAACCCCGCCAGATTCTTTAGGCACAGAAGCCATATTTCCAATAAATAAGCAGCTTATTAAATTCTCCTTGGATTCTGTTTCTTCAATTGCATCAAAAGTAGCAATATTGTCAACAGGAATTTCAATAAAACAATTCCTGATGCAACACCATATATCCTTGACTTGCGGACGGCTTTTCGAGTGATACATTAAACAAGACGAGAGTATTTGAAGCAAAGGGTCGAACTTTGTTCCCATCAACAAGGCTTCTAACTTAGATATCACCTTTTCTTTCCAGGCCTCATAATGACTCAAACATGCATCACCCAAGTTTCCAGGCGCACCTTTCAAATTTTGGCAATAGAAATCGTCAAACAGCTCAAAAGAAGCATCACCAGCAAGTATCAAAGCCAACATACAGCCCAATGACCAAATATCTGAACCACGATTTACTGATAAGCTCCCTTCATGTAATGCAACAAACACCTCAGGGCTTAGGAATTCAAGGGTCTTGCTTGAATTGGCGTTTTCATCTTCACTAACCTCATGAAACCTCTTCGACTTAACCAAAACACTGTTCAAATCAAGAAGGCAATGCCCATACATGTCAAATGAAAAGCAATCCATACCCAAGCAACCAAAGACAACACCTTTCAAATGAAAGCTCATAACCACTTCACATAACTCCATCGCGAGCATCCCAAAACCAAACTTTTCAACTGTGTCCAACCCTAATCTCCACTTCCCCTCGGTATTTAACATATCACTTAATCCCTGGTCGAACTTCTCACAAACCAAAAACAAATGAGAGTTCTCTTCATTTCGGTTCATCCACAACCCTAAAACTCTACAAACCCCGCTCCTTTGCCGTGAACAAACATCCAAAATCGACAGTAACTGACCCCTCCCTCTCTCTCCCAATCGACAAACTAACTCCATAACACGCGCAACATAGCTCAACCGAAACCATTTCGGTTCATTGCAAGATATGCGGATCGTAAAAAGACTCACGCTCTGTTGGTTTTTGCGGCCACTCGACGAGCGATAAGTCCCCCAAACAAGGACTTGATCCACTACAATGAAAGCACACACATCAAAGGTTAAGAGGCAGCTAAGGGTAGGACAATTTTTGGGAATTAACGTATTTTTGAAAGGAAAAAATAGCAAAATGGTGTTGGAAAAAATATTTAGCAATATGGTGTTGGTGGGATGATTAGGGCGGATTAGCGGGTTTTAACTAAATCCGCACTTTTAAAGTGTTGTTTTCAGTTGTTCAAAACCCAATCCCAAGTCGTAACATTTTGGGTGATGGTTGAAAACCGCATTTTAAAAGTACGGTTTTCAATTGCCCAAACCTAAATCCAAGTGCTAATTTGGTCGTATAGTAGCTAAAAACTGCACTTTATAAGTGTCGTTTTGGGTACTGCCTTACAAATTCGCTCCACCTCTACTAATTTAAAGCCCCCTTCTCCTCCCCCCCCCCACGCCCAACTCCCCCAATTCGACCCTTCTCTCTAAAATCTCTCATCCTCTCTCCATTACAACCCCTAACCCAATTTCTCACAAATCCCAACCCTTTCTCCTATCTCCCTCCATCTACTAACTCTCAAACCCTTATCCTATCTCATTCTCCCCTCTCTCTCTCAACACTCTCAAACCCTAACCCTACCCCACCTCATTCCTCCTCACTCTCAACACTCAAACCCTAATACTTGCCAACGTCTCACAATCTCTATCCAACTTTTGGATCTCTTTTCTCACCGCTGAATATTGCAAATTCATGCAAAAGTAAATTCAATCGCCTCTTTAGATTTTAACTTTGTAGATTTGTATGGAAATTATCAACTTATTTGATGATTAATCTCACATATCAAATTTGTAATATAAGATACAATGGTAAGTGATCATGTTCCTGTAATTTGTCAACGTAATGAAACTCTCAATATCGATTCCAATAATAGACCTGATTATATTGGTGGAGGTAGTAAAATATTAGAAAGTTCGTAAATCTTCAACATTTGAAGAACTAAAGAAAAAAAAATCTATCAATGTACACAGATAAATTGAGCGAAGTATGATTTGAAATTGGTGTTCAAATGTGCGCTCAAGATTATACAAGTGTTGAAATATCTGATGATGAGGATACAAGTGTTATGGTTAGAATGCATCCTGGAGTACCATTGCTTGGAATATTGGTGATGAAAAAAGCTCTCCAATTTAATGAAAACACCGAACCAGAAGAGGCAGCTCCATTTAACCAACACTATGAACCCCAAGGAAAATTTCAGCCTCGACAACGATTCTATAGGACTCTCAACTCCTAGAAGTTGAGTGCCTCATATGGATATGAAGGTACACCATCCATGTAAGTATTGCAATATAAGTATATTCTTTTTAAATTACAGTTCAATTAATATTCTTGTTAGCTAATCACGATATCTGCCTATAACCTTACTTATCCATACGCGCCTGACGTTGGATACATTTTTCCGGCCGACATATATATGCATTTTTTCCATGCCAATGCCACACTTCAGATTTGGGTGCAAAGGAGATGGTGGAAGCAAATAGGAAATCGAAGATACAATTCATTGAAGATATGATTCATGTTTCACAACAAATTTATTTGACATGCTTTTTTGTATATGTCATGCAGATCTTCTTTTATTCAAGACGATCAAGGTGAAATTGTTATGGATGGTCACAGTTCCAAGCAAGGAGGTGTGAGTGCTTTTACCTCTTATGCACAGCATGACCACACCTACAATCAAGCTGCGAAGGAACCTTCATCCTCACACATTGAATCTGAAAATATGGAGGGGTCATATGATAGTAGATAGCTTCTGTGTTGCATTTCAGGATGATGAAAATGATGGGTGGGCGCATGACGCTTATGCGAACAATAACTGTTGAGTTTGAAGATCCCCTTCCTGACAAGAACATTGATGATGTTGTGATTCGAAATTGTGTTGTCAAGGACATGATCGTCAATGAGAGTCGATGGTTGACGATCGATGGGTTTAAAATTGGCCAGGTTTTTGCAACAAAGGATGAATTAATTAGAAGTATAAGTGAATGGTCCCTTAAAAAATGTGTCACTTTCAAAGCGGTCCGCGGCAATCACAATGAATATACTGTAGAATATACCAACAAATCAGGTACAAAAGGCGTAGAATGTCCTTAGAAACTTCATGCGTCAGTTGTGAGAGAGCATAAACACTCCCGCAACTTCACGGTAATGACTTATAATCCAGATCATGCGTGCCAAACTACCGTTAGAGATACGGATAGCAAGCATCTCACAGCTAAATTTATTTGTAATCGCATATTGCCATCCGTGTACATCGGTAGATTTTTTCGTTCGGTTCTTCAAATTTTAATGATTTACGAACTTTCAACATTTTACTATCTCCAACAATATAGTAAGGTCTTTTATTAGAATCAATAGCAAGAGATCTATTATATTGATAAATTACATGAACAAAATCACTTACCATTATACCTAATATTACAAATTTGATATGCGAGATTAATCATCAAATAAGTTGATAATTTCAATACAAATCCACAAAGTTAAAATCTAAAGAGAAGATCAATGTTATATTTGCACGAATTTACAACAGTCGGCGGTGAAAAAAGAGATCCAAAAGTTGGATAGAGATTGTGGCAATGGCAAGTATTAGGGTTAGAGTGTTGAGAGTGAAAGAGGGAGATGGTGTTGGATTAGGGTTTGAGAGTGTTGAGAGTGTGAGAGAGGGAAGAATGCAGTAGGATGAGGGTTTGAGAGTTAGTAGAGCGAGGGAGATGGGAGAAAGGGTTGGGATTTGGGAGAAATTGGGTGAGGGGTTGTAATGGAGGGAGGATGAGAGATTTTAGACAGAATGGTCGAATTGGGGAAGTTGGGTTAGGGTTGGGGAAGGAGAGGGGTTTTAAAGGTCGATGAGGTGGGGCCAGGGTTTAAGTCAGGACCCAAAACCGCACTTGGCAAGTGTGGTTTTTGAAAAACCGCACTTCCAAAGTACGGTTTTATACCGCACTTACAAGTTTTGAGTTGGATTTGGGTTTTGAGTTGGATTTGAGTTTGAGGCAATTGAAACCCGCACTTTTAAAGTGTGGTTTTCAACTACCACCCAAAATGTTACGACTTGGGATTGGTTTTTGAGCAACTGAAAACCAAACTTGAAAAGTGCTTAGTTAAAACCCGCTAATCCGCCCTAACCACCCCATCAACACCATACTGCTAAAAAAAATTCCAACTCCATTTTGCTAATTTTTTTTCCAGAAATACGATTAATTCCCAAAAATTGCCCGATAAGGGTATCATCATCCTAACATTAACGTTTTAAATTATAGATAAATACCATCAACTCAGCAAATCGCAAACATACACAAAGATCAATCATTCTTCAATTCAAGTAAAAAAGCCTGAATTTTTAGTTTCTTGGAGCGAAAATTATCCCAAATAGGAGAGAATTACCGCTGTGATCCATAAAAAAGATGGAGTCTGAGGGAAGAATCCAAGGCGTCCAAACCCTAACAAGCTCTTGGGTCCAAGGGCGAGGAAGGAACTCGGCACCGGGTTCGGGTTCGGGTTCGGGTCTGGACCCGTTTCTGGTATCGGATCCGGGTACAGGGGAAGGGGAGCAGAAGCGGAGGAGGTCGATGTTTTTGGGGAGGGATTTAGGGCCCAGAGAGGGGTTTGGGAAGCGCACCAGCTGCGTGCATGCGGGGCAGCGCACGGCGTTGGGGTGCGCCTGAGGAGAAGGGAGGAGGGAGAGGCAGAGCTCGCATGCGGAGTGCCCGCAGGAGAGCACGCGCGGGATCGTGGCGGGGGCGTCGTCGTCGTAGGACTGGAGGCAAACGGGGCACTCCGGCGACTCCATGGCCGATGACGATGGGTTTGTTTCCATTTGTTCTTTGCAGAGGATGGCGGAGGTTTTGGGGAATCTTTAATAATAATTTAACCATCTTGTCTTGCCTTGCTTTAGAAATTAGGTTGTTTACACAAAAAACACCCAAAACAGTCTGGTTTTCATCTCTCTCCCTCTTCTCGCAAGTGCCAGTCCATTTCGCTCTTTCGTTACGGATGGTGCGAGTCAACGGATGGTATTATGTTAACCAATTAAAACTGTCACCGTTTTGATATATAACGGATTACTTTGATCAAAAAAGGCATCGAAGATGCACTCCTACAATCCCCCGAGTGATTCACCAAACTACTTTTACTCGAAACGACGCTACAATTGTTAGAGTTGCTTGGAATTGAATTTGAGCCTTTCAAAGTTTTGATCAATAAATAAAGGAAGGCTAACAGAGACTGCTTGGGCGTTGATGATGCTCAATATTGGCGGTCTCTAAGATTAGGACACGTGGTAGATGATGTGTCCCAGAACTCAGAAGAAAGGGCCAAATGGGCCGATAAGGCCAACGATGTACCCGACCTGCAAGCACAAGCTGGCTCACCTCAGAACCCCCTGAAATTTGGCTTCCTCGACCTCTCGGCTCACCCCGAGCTGTCTCAGGACCAAGGCTCCTCGGCCCTCTCGCTCGTTCCCGAGCCCCCCAGCCGAGGCCATCTTCCTCGGTCCTCCGACAGACCAACTCCATCACTCACGGGCGTTACCGCCGCTCCGCAAATCTCGCCATGCGCAGATTCTCCGCCAGCAATATCCCACGTTCCACGCCGCCACGATCCCCATTAATGGGCGATCCACTCTTTACGCGGGCGTAACGTCGGGAGCGTAATTGCCGGCGAGATTCTCGCACCTGCTGCTGCGTGCTGCCGCCACTATATAAACCCCCATCACAGAAGGGCCAGGTAAGCCATTTTTACTCCACTTAGCCGTTACTCTGCTCAGATCTCGTGCTAACTTGATCGTCGGAGGGTCCTCGGTGGTACCAACCCCCTTCCTCCCCGGGATTTTTTTTGCAGGTACTCGGCGCTAAACTCCTCAAAACCACCAATCTCCTCAAAACCCATTGAGACCCACACGCAACAGGAGATCGCCTCCAAAATCCACCGGGAGATCGACAGAAGACAGCATCTGACGGAGACCCGAAAAGGACCTTCATCAGTTGGCGCAGTCTGTGGGAAAGAAACTCCACAAAAAACAAAGTTGGCCTTCCAATCTCCATCCACATGGTAAGCAATCACCCTGAAGATTCAGGTACCAGCCGCCACCTCCCCCTCAACGGAAGCGCGGGTGGACCTCAACCGAATGTCATCGACTCCTCCGTCGGCCACCGCCTCGCGGACTCCGGCGGTCGCAGGTCCCTTGATCCTTCCTATTCAACCTCGAAGTCCCACGTCGGAGAGTCTCACCTCAGGCCATGTCGCCCCCCGTCCCTACCGAGGTGGTGGCGGTCAGCTCGCCTGCTTCCAGGCACGACCGGCATCCCCTCCCTCGACGGGGTCGCGCCCACGAAGCCCGCCAAGGCAGCTCGGGGACCACCCTACCCCGGGGCTCAGGGGGCCTCGCCGGAAAGGACCGAGGCCCATCAAGAACTATGGTCATGACGACAGGGGGCCAGTCGAGCTCCTGCGAGACTCGGCGCCCCACGTCGGCAACAAACGCCAACAGCCGCCTGAGCAAAAGAGCCAGGGGCCACGAGCCTATCACCTTTGGCGACGGAGACCTCCACGACATATCCATGCCCCATAACGACCCTCTGGTGATCACGTCCCGAATCCACCGGTACGAGGTCCACCAGATACTTTTCGACTCGGGCAGCTCGGCAGACATCCTCTTCCACGACTGCTTTCTGCGCATGGGGCTCACCCCAGCAGACTTGAAACCGACCTCCCACGTCCTTTCAAGGTTATCATTCCATCCCGACGCAAGGGGTGGTCACCCTGCAGTTCAACGTCGGGGAGCCCGGCCGCACACATACGTTGCCTGTGGACTTCATCGTAGCAAAGGTCCCATCATCCTACAACGTCCTCCTCGGCCGCCCGACGTTGAACTCCTTCCAGGCCCAGATATCGACCTACCACCCGGCGATGAAGTTCCCTCTCGATCAGGATGGGATAGGTCGGGCCTATGGGAACCAGCGGGCCGCGAAGGTATGCCTTACCGAAACATCTTCATCCGAGCAGCTGGCCGACAACGCTGAGGTAAATAACGATATCGAGGGTTCTCTGGACACCCGAGACGAGCGGAAAGAAGTCCGGGGGACACCGGTCGAATCACTGACCGAGGTGCCCCTGACAGAAGGGGACGAGGAAAAAACCGTCCAGGTCGGATCACTCCTGACAGAGACTCAGCGAGATAACCCGGTCAGATTCCTCAGAAATAACTCCGACGTCTTCACCTGGGCGCCTGCTGACATGCCTGGGATTGACCCCAAAATCATCTCCCACAAGCTCGGGGTTGATCCTGCGGCCCGACCCGTCAGACAGAAGAAGCGAAGCTTCGCCCCGGTCAAACAGAAGGCTATCGAAGAAGAGGTTGATTGATTTCTCGCCGCCAACTTCATCAGGAATGTACCCTACTCGGAGTGGCTGGCGAACGTAGTTTTGGTCAAGAAGTCAAGCGGGAAGTGACGCATGTGCGTCGACTTCACCGACCTCAATAAGGCCTGCCCCAAGAACAACCATCCACTCCCTCGGATAGATCAGCTCGTCGACAGCTCGGCCGGCCACGAGCTGTTGAGCTTCATGGATGCCTTCTCCAGCTACAAGCAGATCTATATGAATCCGGAAGATGAAGATCTCACCGCGTTCACAACGGACCGGGGGGTATATTGCTACAAGGTGATGCCCTTCGGCCTCAAGAACGCCGGGGCCACGTACCAACGGTTGGTCAATCGCATGTTCAAGCCACAGATCGGCAGGAATATGGAGGTCTGCGTTGACGATATGCTAGTCAAATCCGTCTCGTCGACCAACCATGCCAGGGATATGGGTGAGGCCTTCGAAGTGCTCCGCAAGTTCAAGATGAAGCTAAACCCCGCTAAATGCGCATTCGGAGTCACCGGGGGAAAGTTCCTCGGTTTCATGGTCACTCACCGTGGAATCGAAGCTAACCCAGAGAAAATCGACACTATCCTCAACATGGCCGCGTCTAAGACCAACGTCGAGATCATGCAGCTTATGGGACGAGTTGCCGCTCTGAGCCGTTTCATGTCCAGGTCAGGGGAGAAATGCCTCCCGTTCTTTAAGGCTCTGAGGAAGATCCCGAGGTTCGAATGGTCGGAGGAGTGCCAAGCCGCCTTCGACTAATTGAAGAAGCACCTCGCAACGCCACCGCTGCTCACCCGACCAGTTGAAGGAAACGAGCTGTCGCTGTATCTGGCGGTATCCGACCAAGCAGCAGGCTCGGTGCTCGTCCGGGAGGTCGGTGGAGCGCAGAAACCGGTGTACTATGTGAGCCACGTATTTAAGGACGCAGAAACGAGATATCCAGCCATAGAGAAGATTGTCTTAGCACTCGTGGTGGCCTCAAGGAAGCTGCAGCACTACTTCCAAGCACACACCATCATCGTCCTCACCGAGCGCCCGTTAGGGGCTATCTTTGCATCACCAGAGTCCTCGGGCCGCTTAGAAAAGTAGAGGTGGGAACTATCTCAATTTGACATAAAATATCGCCCGAGGCAGGCCATCAAAGCGCAGGCCCTGGCTGATTTCATCGTCGAATGCACCATCCCTAGCAAGAAACCGGAGTCCACGCCGCTCCTCGCAACTCAGTATCCCATCGCGGAGAGGCCTGGTTCGTTTCCTGAGTGGGTCATCTACGTCGACGGGTCTTCAACCGAGGAAGGCTGTGGTGCCGGGCTCATTATCCGGGGCCCGAACAAAGCGGAAATGGATTACTCTCTGAAGCTCGGTTTCAAAACCTCGAACAACGCGGCAGAGTACGAGGCCCTCCTGGCCGGATTGTGCGTGGCCACCGAGCTGGGACTGAAGATAATTCGAATCCACAACGACTCGGCCCTTGTCGTCGGTCAAGTGACCGGCCGCTTTAAAGCTCGGGAGCCTCTGATGATGAGGTACCTGGACGAGGTGAGGAAACTCCGGAGGAACTTTGACGAAGTCCAAGTAGAACAAATACCCAGGCAGCTGAATGCTCAAGTTGACGCCCTGAGCAAGCTGGCTTCGTCATTGTAACAACTCCAATTTTTGTATGTCTAAATTTGATTTAAATTTGAAGTATACTTAGAGTATTAATGTTGCTGATAACACTTTAAGTATCTATTTCCCTACAATAATTTCAAGAAGGAGCTTGTAGCTCATTGGTAATGCCTTGCACTGCTGAACCAAGCCACCAGAGTTTGAATCCCATGCCCCACATATTTTTTATATCATTTTGTTTTAATTTTTTGGGAAGGTCAACAGTCAAACATCCATAACTCTCAAAATTAATACCGCACACAAAAAACTAAATACACCAAAATTCCCCTAAGAGTTTCCCCACCCATCGGTGTCCCGACTCGGCCGAGTCGGCCGGCCGGCCGAGTAGTCAACACGGAATTTTTCCGTGTTGACTTGGTCAACCCCCTGTATACTTCTTTTCTCCAGAACAGTTACCAAATGCACAATAAACCTCTTTTACTCCCAAATTTAATGATATTTTAATGAATTTTTATATTTTTAAATATTTTTTTAATCAAAACCCTAACCCTAGCCTAGCCCTATATAAACACCCCTACCCTCTACCATTTCACCCTACAAACCTAAGTCCACTCTCTCAAATTCTCAAGAGAACTCGGTACGTTAGAAAAAGAGTGAGAAGCGAAGCGCTGCCGAAACCGACGACGAATTCCGGCGATCGTACTAGAACCTTCGCGACGTTTTCGACGCACCGACAACCACCACTTCCTTAGCCTCCTTAGCTTGTCCAAACTTGTAAGTCCCATCTTTCCTATCTCTCTTTTCTTTTAATAAAAAAAAATACGACTTTTTGAAACCCGACGGAAATCGGAACAAATCGATTTCCGATTCGGTTTTTCTACAAAATCCCACTTGTCACCTAATCCATAATACCTAGACATATCCATGATGACTATTAATCACATAAAAACCAATTTAAACAAAGTTTCTCACATGAAATGATAACTTTCTTGTATTATCGTATTCTTTTCATAAAAATACCATGAAGTTTATTTTTCTTCTTTTAATCAATTCCCTCATTCGTAAATATGTTCATCTTGATCACTAAACTTGTAGAAATCAATTTGAACGAGTTTTCACACATGAAATGATAACGTTTTCAAATACCATATTCTTACGCTTAAATACCTTCATGTTTAATATATCATATTTAACCTCTAAACTTCATTAAACCTTAAAATAAGTCACGAGGTAATGACCTACCTCTACACACACACAAATATAACCCTAATTGATAAATATCAAAACATAGAATACGAAAATACAAGACTTTTCACTAAAATACCATTATCTTTATAAACCTTTCTTGAAAACTTTTAAGTTGTACACAATTCTAAATAAAATCTTTTAAAAAGAAAGTGTGATTTGTCATGGATATCGATCGTTTATCTAAACTGACTTTGTGGTGTCTAGGCAAGTGTGTCAAGGCTAGTGATTTTTAATTAGGCCCACTATTGTGGTTCCTTTCCACTTACCTGGCACTTACCTGGCCGCAATTGGCGGTGAAGAGGCGATTTGAGGCTTCTAATGACTTGTCGTTTAGACCTTAGAAATAGGCTAGTTGGCTTAGGAAACCCTAGAAACTAAAATACGGAAATTACATCCTTTACGAATAAATACCTTATATTTATAAAACCGTTTTTCTAAATGAATAGTATTTATTAAACCTAAGCAAAGCGCCGCTACAACCCATTTTTGGGGAACCCGTTAGGGATAGTACGGTTCATCGTGCACCCGCGAGCTAGTAGTGCGAGATTCAGACCTCCGTAAGGAGCATTCGGTCTCGAAAGGTTTAAAATACGACATTTAAGAAAAATGAGATTTTGGAAAATAAAATATTTATTTAAAATTATTCTTGTATTAATATATATATAATTATCATTTAAACACCTATTTTATCATAAGATAAAGTTTCCACATTTTTCTAAAATTACAAGATTAAAAGTTACATTAAAATACCATGAATTTCAAATAAATCAATATTATAAATTAATACTTTTATTAGGATATATTCACTAGAATAACACAAATAGAATTTACACTCATTATAACTATAAAGACAAATAATAAATACTTGAGGTGTATTTTGAAAACTATACAATAGTACTTTTTACATAAAAACCCCTCAAGTTTTATAAATTACAATAAGGCCCCTAACAAGTACAGAACTTCAAATTACCTTTCTTTTAGTCTGACTCGGGTTAGAGTCTGACTAATTCGGACTTGAATATGATTCAAGTCAACCCATATTCTTTAATATTCCAACTCAATATGAATACATGAATCCCTGAATCCAGTTAACAATCTATTCAATTTGACTGAATCAAACCATGGATATACATCCATTATCCTGTTATTCCATTTACCTGATTATGCAGTTACAACATGTTTACTGGTATCATGGTTTTGGTCAGTCACCCAACTTACACAATACAATACAACAATACTGTTAAAACACTACGGGGTTTAAGGGGTAGATTGGTACGGAAGGTGTTAAAGGTGGCACGAGGTGATCAGATTAAGACACCTAACCTGAATCCTATTGCTGTTGTACCGTGGCATAACGGTTCCTTGTACTTTCTATTTGCCTTGGTCTCTAGCATATAGAGACCCCCCTCGTATACACTGGCATCCTTCTGTACCAAGCTACAAACAACAGTGTTAACATAATATTCCATAATATTCAACAATATAATATTTTAGAAAATACTTTTACACTGTCTTCCTAATTCTTCCTTATCTTTGGGACTTACCGAGCGACCTGTTCGCTGACGATATTCTATTTCTTTCTTCTTTGAATGTCGTCAGGTGCGTTGGACCAAGTTGAGATCGAGCCCACCGGTGAAGACTTGGAGCAGTTCCGCGAAGACCCCGAGCTCTAGATATTGTACCTTGTTCTTTTCAGTATTTTCATTTCCTGTTATGCCACTGTTTAAGCATCTTTATTTCAGTTGTATTTTCCTTTCCATGTATTGTACAAAGAATGTTATTAATAAAAGTTGCTGTTATTTCTATACCATTCGTCTCTTGTGATTTACTTTATATTGCTTAGTTACGCTTAGCGTATGTACTTCTAAGCATATACGTAGCGGGCCTCGTCGCGTCCCCTTTGCCGTACACTGGGAAGCGGGGCGTGACAGGTTTTGTTGGTGGCCCATGCAGGTCAGAGCTGTATGAATCCCTGTCATGCAGTTCTAGTCTGCGTGAACAACCTAAGCAATATAACACAAGAACCAACAACTAAAACATTCTTTACAATTCATGTTCCTTGAATCTTGCAAATTTCTATTCCTTGAATTTTATCATTTCATGTATTTGAATCTGTCCTAACCCAAATTTTTCTTCAGGGTTATGGATTCCCCGAACAACACCAGCACCAACGTCAACAACACCCCTTCAGCACTATCTCTTACACCCGCTGTTCCTGCACCACCCACTGAACAAACGATGCTATTCGAGGCGATCCGCAGTCTTCTCGAGGGACAGCAACAACTTTTGAACCGTCCTGAGACCGATGCACCGGGAGTAAAGCAATTCAGGGCTTTGCACCCAAAGCAGTTCTCTGGTAAAGGAAGCCCTCTTGAAGCGGAAGAATGGGCACAAAGCATCGAAGACGATCTGGCAGCAGCTCAAGTGCCAGACAACGCTTGGGTCCGTGTAGCAAAGCTACAGCTCACGGATAATGCTCGCAATTGGTGGAAGGCGGAAGAAACCCGTCTGGTACAGCCGATTGACTAGAAGACATTTCGCGAGAAGTTCGACGCGAAATATTTCCCTGTGACTGCCAGGTTCGCCATGGAGCAGCAATTTATTCATCTACAGTAAGGATCAATGTGGGACAAATCGGTAGATGAATACGACGCTGAATTCACCATGTTGAGCCGGTAAGATATGTCGCAATAGTTCAATTTTTTAATTATCACATACTACACAGCCAACACAATCTTTAAACAGATTCGCGGCACACTTGATACCGACGGACGATATCAGAGCCCGTCGCTTTCAGCAAGGTTTGGACACAGAGATTAAGGCTGCTCCAGCCACAGGAAAGTTTTTGACTCATGAGGATGCACTAGAAGCTGCCCGCAGTTATGAGGCAGTGATAAAAGAGAGGGGCAGACCTCAGTCTGCAGGAGTCAAACGCCCTGCCAACCAGATGGCAGGTGGAGCCACGTCCAGACCATCTTTCGTGCCAAGGAGACCCGGAGTACCAACCCATCGTCCTAGCCCAGCCTTTGCACCTACTGCAAGAGAACTGGACATATGATGAAGGACTGCCGTCGAGCCAACCGCCTCTGCTTAGTCTGCGGTTCAGCCACTCACGGTATTGGATCTTGTCCCCAAAGACAGAACCCAGTTGCTGCACCCAGGCCAGCAAATACTTATCAGCAACGACCAGCTCTTCAGGCACCTGCTCCCAGACTTGCACTGCCTGCACCACCTAGGGGACCACAACCTACACCACCTCCTCGGCAGTTCCATCAAGCTCAAAGGAACGTTCCGAGGAATGCTCCTCAGGCCAGGAGGAATGTGCCAAAGCGCCAGGCTTTCATGATATCTGTGGAAGAAGCTGAGGCCACTGGTCAAGTCATTACTGGTAAACTTTCCTTCTCAAATTTATCTTTTAGTCATGGTTACCTACACACTTTCCTTATACCTAAAACATATCCCATATACCTTAGGTACAATCCTAGTAGCTTCACTACCTGCACTTGCACTGTTTGATACTGAAGCATCCCACTGCTTTATGTCACAACGGTTTGTCCGAACCCATGCGATTCCAGTCTCACCGCTTGTATCCAGCTGGAACGTTAGTTCCGGAAATGGTGTTCTAAAGGCAACTATGGGATACAGCATGTGTCCAGTCGTCGTCTGCAGTCGAGAGTTTTATGCTGACTTCAAGGTACTGGACATACCGAACTTCGATGTGGTTCTAGGAATGGACTGGCTTGGAACCTTTTATGCTACCATCGATTGTCGCTAAAGGAGGGTAGTATTCGAGATTCCAGACCATCCGGTTTTCTATTTTAAAAGTGAAGACCGTACATTGGAGCCAAGTACCTACAAAGCAAAGCCAAGAGAAGCAGTAGTTGCAACAGCTCAGGCAGAGGAAGAATCAAGACCAGAGGTAGTTCGAGAGTTCGACGATGTATTTCCTGACGATATATCAGGTTTGCCTCCCGATAGAGCTCTTGAATTCAGTATTGACTTAGTACCAGGAGCACAACCAGTGATCAAAGCACCGTATAGACTAAGTCCGGAAGGATTGAAGGAAGTTCGAACACAGTTGGACGAATTACTGGCGAAAGGATGGATTCGTCCCAGCACTTCAAGTTGGGGAGCACCTGTACTATTGGTGAAGAAGAAGAAAGGTTCATACAGAATGTGCATCGATTATAGGGCCTTGAACGAAGTCACTATAAAGAACAAGTATCCACTTCCGCGCATCGACGATTTATTCGATCAGTTAAGTGGATCTTGTGTCTTCTCTAAACTAGATCTTCGTTCAGGTTATCATCAAGTGAAGGTCAAGGAAGCTGATATTCACAAAACAGCTTTCAGAACTCGCTATGGACATAACGAATTTCTAGTAATGCCATTTGGAGCGACCAATGCACCAGCAATCTTCATGAACCTTATGAACCAAGTCTTCCGGGAGTATTTAGACAGGTTTGTTGTCATCTTCATCGACGACGTCCTGGTATATTCTAAAAATCGGAAAGAACATGCGGAGCACCTACGAATTGTCCTGAAAACTCTTCGTCAGCATAAGCTTTATGCCAAGTACAGCAAGTGCGAGTTTTGGCTAAAACAAGTTGGTTTTCTTGGACATATCGTATCAGGAGAAGGAATTTCTGTGGATCCAGTAAATGTTTCAGCAGTCAGCGAATGGCCTACGCCAAAGTCAGTGAAGGATATTCGAAGTTTCTTAGGCTTAGCTGGATATTACAGAAGATTTATTGAAGGCTTTTCGAAGATAGCAACACCCCTGACCAAGCTCACACGAAAAGATGAAGAATTTGTGTGGTCAGAAGCATGCGAGCAAACTTTCGTAGAACTCAAGTCAAGATTGACATCAGCACCTATTCTCGTCATACCGGATCAATCTGGAGGATTTGAAGTGCATTGCGATACATCCGGTAAGGGATTAGAATGTGTTCTACATCAGCACGGTAAGGTTGCAGCGTATGCTTCAAGACAACTGAAAACTCATGAGCGCAATTATCCGACGCATGATTTGGAGTTGGCAGCTGTCATTTTTGCTCTCAAAATTTGGCACCACAACTTACTTGGTGAACGAGTTAACATCTACACAGATCATATGTAAATCCCCGTTTCCATTTTAATAAAAGTTTCCCATTCTCTGAATTCCAGTGGTTTCTTTTCTTTTTCCTTCATATTTTGAATTGGTTGTTTAAGCTTAATATGTATATTTTTCCTTAACCCTAAAAGTCAAAACCCAGAATTTAAAACCAAAAAAAAAAAACTAAAGCAAATAAAACCAATTTAAATTAACCCTTATTTTTCACTAAACCCTCAGCCCAAAATTTTTTATTAACAATTAAAAGTCCCCGGCCCACTCTCAATTCTCAGCCCACTCTATTTTTTTAGGAATCCTTTATTTAAATCGCCCAGCCCGTTTCTCCCCCTGCAGCCCACGAAGTTTTTTTGAAGGGAATTGTTTTGAAATTAAACCAAGTCCAACTTCTTTCCCACTTCCCCCAGCTCACCCGACCCCATCACTGTTCCTCTTCTTTAATCTCTAACGGTAACCTCCACTGTTCACTGCGCGCGATCCCTTTCCTCCGCCGCGCTTCACGCCCACGCCCCCGCTCCTGCCGTTACACCCACGATTTCAACCTCGTTCCCTTCCTCAACCCCTCGTCTCCAACTCACTCTTCATCTCTCTTTACATTCACCGAGCCCCCAAACTCGAGCACCCACTACACTTCAGACGCTCCCCTCGACGACGACGACGACGAACCTCCTCCGACCCCTCCTTCATCACCTTCACCCCAACAACTCAGCCACCTCACTCGAACTCCACGACTTCACCCTTCATCAACCCGAGCCCCTGCCAAATATCCCCTGCACACCCAAACCCACTTGCACCCAACCACGGTCACCCCTGGCATTCAACGCCGGCGAGCCCCTATGACCTGAACCACCTTTGCGACCCTCTACATCCTCAGCACCATCCTCATCACTTCAATCCCGACCCCACTGCTCCCCCTCTCTTTCCAAAACCCATTTTCAAACATTTTTCCCCCTCACTATGAACTGCACTATGCACGTTGCCGGAGCGACGCCGTCGACCGTCGTCGACCCCAGTACACTCGCAGAGGGTTATCAAGCACCCCTCAACGTCCAGTGACGGTGCAACGACTCCGGACAACTCCGACGCAAGATCCGCATTTCGATCCAAGCTCGCGCGAATCGGTTTCACGGCGTACATCGCGCGTTTGTGACGCCGTTGCTGTCTTGCGACCCCGAGACGTTGCCAGGCAAGTGTTTACTTGCTTCATGCTAATATATTAGTGGTACAAATCTAAATCGTATAGTTTATGAATTTACCGATTACCGATATATATTGTGACCTAAGTGTTCGATGCTAGATCCCAATGGAAATAATAGTTTATTTTGACGGAAACTGATATTTTCTTTTGGCCCATTTGATGATAAATATCGTGTGTGAATCTCGCTGGAAAATACGATTGTTAGTGACAAAAATTGATACCCCCAAATATGCCGTTAAAATGAATATTTTCTCGTATTTGAAAATGAATAAAATCACCGTAAATTACACACAAACTGGAATGATGCGCTCGAGGGCTTAAATCGAATACGACTCAACGAACTTTAACCCTATGTAAAATTTCAATGATTTCTATTCTATAACCATGATGATAATTAGATCGGAATGCGACTCTGGACTGCAGTCCAGAGCGTTTCTGATTATTGTGTTCTGCCCCAAGACCTGTGTCACTGTGTTTCCTGAAGTCGTATGTTATGGAACTCTACAGTAGATTAAATATAATTCTTTTGGCTAAACAAAACAACTGGTTCCATTCTTTTTCATCGCCGTTTGCTATTTTAAACTGTAAATAAAAGGGCATAACGTATATCTGTCCAGAACAGATTCTGAAATGACACACTGAGGTTAAACTGTGTATAACTTTCAACGTACAGATGAGATTGGTGATCTGTCTATTGCGTTGAATACTCCATTGAAAACCCAATATTTCATTTAACTGTAACATCGCTAAATTCTGAGCCCAACTAGGTGCAATTCGTGTCGTGAAACGGACGTTCAGTTCTGAAACTGAATTTCCAGCCGCGAGCACTTAAAATGAAACAGCTATATCTTGAAAACCGGAATCCCGATTGAACTGAAACAAATTTTGATGAATTGCTGATTGAGTGTTCTACTTATCTTACTTGTATCATTTTGCTGAATTCTTAACATATTAATTTATGCAATTTATTTTGGTCAAGGACATGCATGTTGATTCATAACATACATAGCTTATTGGTAGCATACATACATATACCATACCCTTACCATATACTCTGTGTTAGTGCGTGTGGACATTGCATTATCGTGCGTGATAGATGTTGGTTTAGGAGTGACGAGTACACCAATGGAAAGTGAATATTCGTGACAGTGATTAATACAGTGAACAATGATAAAACCGTGCCATTGGTATACTCGTACACGACTAAATCAAGATCATAACTAGTGAGAACCTGGGGAAAAAAAGAGGAAATCAAAGTGGAAAAAGTATCGTATTTAGCGGGACCGTGTTTAGAGGATGATCATTCGAACCGTGATACTGATACATGTAGGGTAGGATCTAGCGATCCGGCTGACAGGGTTATGTCCCGGGCATGTGGGCCGTTGTCTCGGGTATGTACGAGACTCCTGTTAAACATGATCCTCCTTCCACTATGTAATTTCAAACATGACCTATAGACCGATAGGGACACATAATATATTGTGCATCATATAGTGACACAGTGATTACTTGCATTGTTTTTATACCAGTATTACCTTATTTACCTGTTTCATCTTATTATAATAATATTGTTATTGTGTCGCTCTGACGACCTGAGTATGCATGCTCAGATCCCGCGGGAGGACTAGCACAGGAGACGGATCTACCCTTCGAGTTCACAGAGATTTAGTCTGGTGTACTCCATATCTTTACTGCTTTCCTTAGAGTGATCGTGAGATTGAACTTGGTTAGTAATTGCTCTTGTTATCTGTAATTTGTGAACAATGGAATTTTAATATAATAAATTAGTGATGTGATTCCTTTAATACTGTGCTTTATTTACTGATTACCATGTAATGCTAAAAGCCGAAGTGTGACTACGGCGGGATGATTCCTTGACCGTAGGAGCATGGCTGGCCTAGTCATCCCTCGTTTCCGTATTTTGGGAAGCGGGGCGTGACATGGTTTAGTTGGTATCAGAGCCTGTGTTTAGTATCAAGGAATAACATTAACTATACTGTATTACGTTATTCTTGTTTCACTACTCTTAATTTTCATCCTTAAATCTGATCCTATCCTTTTGAACCTTCCAGTGATATGACGTCCCCGAACGACCCCTCCTCGGACTCCAGCTCTCAGGACCGCACGGAAAGAATACTTAGTGCACTGACCACTCTCGCGGAAGCTCAGGAGAGAAAGACAGATTTACTCACTGAGGGACTCAGGGCGATTACCGCCGCAGGAGGACCCTCCGCACTTATTACCGCTCCTGAGGGCGCTACTCCACCAGCTTATCAGACTAGGGTTGGTACTGTATCAGACTTCCGACAGCTACACCTAGCTGCATTCACAGAGCTAGCTGAACCCCTTGAGGCTGAGCAATGGCTGGTGAACATGGAGAATTTATTGGCAGCCGCCAGGGTTCCAAAGGAAGACAGAGTGGACGTGATAAAGATTCAATTAGAAGACGAAGCCCGTACATGGTGGTCGGTGGAAGAAAGCAGACTTGACGAGCCGATTGAACGGAGCAAGTTTAAGGAGTGCTTCTTACATCATTATTTTCCTCCCACAGCCAAGGCAGAAATGGAGGAAAGGTTTATTCTTTTGAAGCAGAATGGACGCCCAGTGGACGTATATGCGGCAGAGTTCAACCGTCTGAGCCGCTTTGCTCCATACATGGTCAAATCAGAGGCCACCAGGGCCAGACGCTTCCTTCAGGGGTTAGATTTCGTGTTACAACAGTTGATTGCATCGTTGGATTTGTAGACTTTCGCACAGGTACTCAACGCGGCGAGAGTTCAGGAGCAATTGATTAACAAGTTCAGAAAACCCCCGGTCGTTCCAGCACGTACCCACGCGCCTTCTCGAGGAGCCATACCGGTTCACAGAGCAGGAACGACACAAATGAAGCGCCCGTTCGTACCACAGCATCGCCCCAGAGACAGGGCGTAACTTGCGGCTATTGCGGTAGAGGAGGGCATACCCAGAAGGACTGTCGCCGTGCCAAGGGACAGTGCTTGATTTGCGGTTCCAGTCAGCACAGGATTAACAGTTGCCCTGAGCGAGCAGAGATACAGGGAGGATCTGGACCGCCACAGCAGAGGCCGCAGGAGTAGAGACAACCATTTACAGGTCGCGGTCAGGGACGGGCTTTCACCTTGACCGCCGAGCAGGCAAAGGCGTCAGGAGACGTGGTTACAGGTACTCTACTCGTACATTCCTTGCCAGCTAGAGTACTATTTGATTCGGGAGCATCGCATTGTTTCTTGTCTGAGCATTTCACTAATATACACTCAATACCACATGAACCACTAACCAAGGGATGGGAAATTCATACGGGCAATGGCATTATTATATCTAGTCGGGAATGTAGATTATGCCCGGTTGTAGTGTGTGGCAGGGAATTCTATGCGAATTTCCTTCTGATTGGGACAGGCAGTTACGATGCAATTCTCGGAATGGATTGGATGAGCACTTTCCATGGAGTTATCGATTGTCGTGCAAAGAAGGTGATCTTCCGCATCCCCAATCACCCGGAGTTCATTTTCGAGGGCGGAAGTGAATCTTTGGAGCCAGCTAAGTATAGAGCCAAGCCCAAGGAACTGACAGCTATGGAGATTGATAAGAGCCCAGCCCTAGAAATTGTTCGAGACTTTCTGGACGTATTTCCCGAAGATTTACCAGGTCTACCACCTCCTCGAATCTTGGAGTTCTCGATCGACTTGACTCCAGGTACAGCCCCAGTATCCAGAGCCCCATACAGGATGGCACCAGTTGAGTTGGCAGAATTGAAGAAGAAGGTTGAAGAATTATTGGAGAAGGGATTTATTCGGCCAAGCGCTTCACCGTGGGGTGCACCAGTCCTATTAGTAAAGAAGAAGGATGGATCGCTGCGAATGTGTATAGATTATCGGGAGCTGAATAAGGTCACAATAAAGAACAAGTACCCAATACCGCGCATTAACGACCTATTCGACCAGCTAAGTGGAGCCAAGGTATTCTCGAAATTGGACCTCCGTTCTGGATATCATCAAATCAGAGTAGCAGCCGAGGATGTATGCAAGACGGCTCTCAGGACCCGATACGGACATTACGAGTTTCTTGTGATGCCGTTCGGTGTTACCAATGCCCGAGCAATATTCATGGACTTGATGAACAGAGTGTTCGCAAAGTACTTGGACACGTTTGTCGTTGTGTTTATCGACGACATACTTGTCTACTCGAAGACCCGGGAAGAGCATGCTGAGCATTTGAGCACGGTACTGCAAGTTCTTCGGGAAGAGAAGCTGTATGCGAAGCTGAGCAAGTGTGAATTCTGGCTCGACAAGGTTCAGTTTTTGGGACATATCGTCTCGAGCGAAGGCATCTCGGTGGACCCGGCCAAGATAGAATCTGTCAGAGATTGGCCAACGCCGAAATCAGTGGCAGAGATCAGGAGCTTTCTGGGATTGGCAGGTTATTATCGGAGATTCGTCCAAGATTTCTCAAGAATCGCTGAACCATTGACGAGGCTGACACGGAAGGACGTAGCATTTATGTGGACAGAGGAATGCACTCAGGCATTTGACACACTGAAGCAGAAGTTAACCACGGCGCCTATTCTTACCGTACCAGATAAATCCGGTGGTTTGGTGATACACAGTGATGCCTCTGGGAAGGGTTTAGGCTGTGTTCTAATGCAGCACGGCCGAGTGGTTGCTTACGCCTCTCGACAACTGAGAAACCACGAGAAGAACTACCCCACACACGACTTGGAGTTAGCTGCGGTAGTTTTTGCATTGAAGATTTGGAGGCACTATCTGTTGGGTGAGAAAGTGGAGGTGTACACATATCACAAAAGTTTGAAGTATGTTTTCACTCAGAAGGAACTGAACATGAGGCAGAGCCGATGGCTAGAGCTAATGGCAGATTATGATTTGGACCTTCAGTATCACCCGGGGAAGGTCAATGTTGTACCAGATGCGCTCAGTCGCAAACCAGCGGTCATGATGTTGACCGATCAGAGGAGCATTATCGAGGATTTCCAGAGACTTGAACTTGAGGTCGTTACGCCGAACGCACTCAGTAAATTTTGGCAACTACGGGTGCAATCTTCTCTGGTGGATCGCATCAAGATTGCACAAGCGGATGATCCCCGATTGCAAAAGTTCAGAGAGCAAGTGGAAGCTGGACTGAGAACAGATTTGATTATACATGAAGATGGCTCTCTGAGATTTGGTAGCAGACTCTGCGTACCTAAAGGAGATGTTCGAGAAGAAGTTTTAGCTGAAGCACACAGTTCAGCTTATTCTGTGCATCCAGAAGGTACAAAAATGTATCAGGACCTAAAGCAGCACTTTTGGTGGAACGGAATGAAGCGGGAAATTGCAAGGTTCGTATCCAGGTGCTTGGTATGTCAGCAGGTGAAGGCGGAACATCAGAGGACAACAGGATTGTTACAACCATTGCCGATACCTGAATGGAAGTGGGAGCACATTACTATGGATTTCGTAACGGCCTTACCATGAAGCCCTAGGGGCAATAACGCCATTTGGGTTATCGTCGATCGTCTCACAAAAGCTGCACACTTTCTACCTTTCCGAGTGGGACAGTCGACAGAATCACTGGCAGAAAGATATATGCAGGAGATTGTGCGACTTCACGGTGTTCCAGTTAGCATTGTGTCAGACCGGGACACGAGATTCTTGTCGCACTTTTGGAAGAGCTTACAGGAGAGCTTGGGTACCCACCTTAATTTCAGCACAGTTTATCACCCACAGACGGACGGACAATCCGAGCGTACGATTCAGACGCTCGAGGACATGTTGAGAGCCTGTATGTTGGACTTTCAGGGTTCCTGGGAGGACCATCTGCATCTAGTCGAATTCTCTTACAACAATAGTTATCAGGCTAGTATTCAGATGGCTCCTTTAGAAGCACTATACGGGCGGAAGTGTCGATCCCCAGTATGTTGGGATGATGTGGGAGAACGAAGATTACTGGGCCCCGAACTCATTGTTCAGACAGTCGACAAGGTCCAAATGATCAGACATCATATTAAGACGGCTCAGGATCGACAAAAGAGTTGGGCAGATACCAGCAGAAGGGCACTAGAATTCGAAGTCGGAGATCATGCGTTCTTGAAGATTTCCCCTACTCGTGGAGTTATCAGGTTCGGAGGTCGGGGAAAGCTTAGTCCCCGTTTTATCGGACCTTTTGAGGTGCTAGAGCGAGTGGGAGAGGTGGCCTATCGACTTGCCTTGCCTCCATCGCTAGCTGGTGTGCACAATATCTTCCACGTGTCACAGTTGCGGCGTTACGTTCGGGATGAGAGCCATGTCCTGGACCATTCGGAACTAGTTCTGGGTACCGATCTATTGTACGAGGAGCAGCCCACTACCATTCTCGACCGCAGAGAGAAAGTGCTGAAGAATAAGGTCATTCCGTTAGTCCGAGTGTCTTGGGGCGGTCGTTCCCCAGGAGAATCCACCTGGGAGCGGGAGGAAGACATCCGTGATCGTTATCCACATCTTTTTGTTTAGTACCTTGTATTCTTGCATCCTTGTCAAATTTCGAGGACGAAATTTTTGTTAGGGGGGTATGATGTAAATCCCCGTTTCCATTTTAATAAAAGTTTCCCATTCTCTGAATTCCAGTGGTTTCTTTTCTTTTTCCTTCATATTTTGAATTGGTTGTTTAAACTTAATATGTATATTTTTCCTTAACCCTAAAAGTCAAAACCCAGAATTTAAAACCAAAAAAAAAACTAAAGCAAATAAAACCAATTTAAATTAACCCTTATTTTTCACTAAACCCTCAGCACAAAATTTTTTATTAACAATTAAAAGTCCCCGGCCCACTCTCAATTCTCAGCCCACTCTATTTTTTTAGGAATCCTTTATTTAAATCGCCCGGCCCGTTTCTCCCCCTGTAGCCCACGAAGTTTTTTTGAAGGGAATTGTTTTGAAATTAAACCAAGCCCAACTTCTTTCCCACTTCCCTCAGCTCACCCGGCCCCATCACTGTTCCTCTTCTTTAATCTCTAACGGTAACCTGCACTGTTCACACGCGCGATCCCTTTCCTCCGCCGCGCCTCACGCCCATGCCCACGCCCCCGCTCCTGCCGTTACACCCACGATTTCAACCTCGTTCCCTTCCTCAACCCCTCGTCTCCAACTCACTCCTCATCTCTCTCTACATTCACCGAGCCCCCAAACTCGAGCACCCACTACACTTCAGACGCTCCCCTTGACGACGACGACGACGAACTTCCTCCGACCCCTCCTTCATCACCTTCACCCCAACAACTCAGCCACCTCACTCGAACTCCACGACTTCACCCTTCATCAACCCGAGCCCCTGCCAAATATCCCCTGCACACCCAAACCCACTTGCACCCAACCACGGTCACCCCTGGCACTCAACACCGGCGAGCCCCTATGACCTGAACCATCTTTGCGACCCTTTACATCCTCAGCACCATCCTCATCACTTCAATCCCGACCCCACTGCTCCCCCTCTCTTTCCAAAACCCATTTTCAAACATTTTCCCCCTCACTGTGAACTGCACTGTGCACGTTGCCGGAGCGACGTCGTCGACCATCGTCGACCCCAGTACACTCGCAGAGGGTTATCAAGCACCCCTCAACGTCCAGTGACCGTGCAACGACTTTGGACAACTCCGACGCAAGATCCGCATTTCGATCCAAGCTCGCGCGAATCGGTTTCACGGCGTACATCGCGCGTTTGTGACGCCGTTGCTGTCTTGCGACCCTGAGACGTTGCCAGGCAAGTGTTTACTTGCTTCATGCTAATATATTAGTGGTACACATCTAAATCGTATAGTTTATGAATTTACCGATTACCGATATATATTGTGACCTAAGTGTTCGATGCTAGATCCCAATGGAAATAATAGTTTATTTTGACTGAAACTGATATTTTCTGTTGGCCCATTTGATGATAAATATCGTGTGTGAATCTCGCTGGAAAATACGATTGTTAGTGACAAAAATTGATACCCCCAAATATGCCGTTAAAATGAATATTTTCTCGTATCTGAAAATGAATAAAATCATCGTAAATTACACACAAACTGGAATGATGCACTCGGGGGCTTAAATCGAAGCCAACTCAACGAACTTTAACCCTATGTAAAATTTCAATGATTTATGTTCTGTAACCGTGATGATAATTAGATCGGAATGCGACTCTGGACTGCAGTCCAGAGCGTTTCTGATTATTGTGTTCTGCCCCAAGACCTGTGTCACTGTGTTTCCTGAAGTCGTATGTTATGGAACTCTATAGTAGATTAAAGATAATTCTGTTGGCTAAACAAAACAAGTGGTTCCATTCCGTTTCATCGCCGTTTGCTATTTTAAACTGTAAATAAAAGGGCAGAACGTATATCTGTCCAGAACAGATTCTGAAATGACACACTGAGGTTAAACTGTGTATAACTTTCAACGTACAGATGAGATTGGTGATCCTTCTGTTGCGTTGAATACTCCATTGAAAACCCTAGATTTCATTTAACTGTAACATCGCTAAATTATGAGTCCAACTGGGTGCAATTCGTGTCGCAAAACGGACGTTCAGTTCTGAAACTGAATTTCCAGCCGCGAGCACTTAAAATGAAACAGCTATATCTTGAAAACCGGAATCCCGATTGAACTGAAACAAATTTTGATGAATTGCTGATTGAGTTTTCTACTTATCTTACTTGTATCATTTTGCTTAATTCTTAACATATTAATTTATGCAATTTATTTTGGTCAAGGACATGCATGTTGATTCATAACATACATAGCTTATTGGTAGCATACATACATATACCATATCCTTGCCATATACTCTGTGTTAGTGCGTGTGGACATTGCATTATCGTGCGTGATAGATGTTGGTTTAGGAGTGACGAGTACACCAATGGAAAGTGAATATTCGTGACAGTGATTAATACAGTGAACAATGATAAAACCGTGCCATTGGTATACTCGTACACGACTAAATCAAGATCATAACTAGTAAGAACCTGGGGAAAAAAAAGGGGAAATCAAAGTGGAAAGAGTATCGTATTTAGCGAGACCGTGTTTAGAGGATGATCATTCGAACCGTGATACTGATACATGTAGGGTAGGATCTAGCGATCCGGCTGACAGGGTTATGTCCCGGGTATGTGGGCCGTTGTCTCGGGTATGTACGAGACTCCTGTTAAACATGATCCTCCTTCCACTATGTAATTTCAAACATGACCTAGAGACCGATAGGGACACATAATATATTCTGCATCATATAGTGACACAGTGATTACTTGCATTGTTTTTATACCAGTATTATCTCATTTACCTGTTTCATCTTATTATAATAATATTGTTATTGTGTCGCTCTCACGATCTGAGTATGCATGCTCAGATCCCGCGGGAGGACCAACACAGGAGACAGATCTACCCTTCGAGTTCACAGAGATTTAGTCTGGTGTACTACATATCTTTACTGCTTTCCTTAGAGTGATCGTGAAATTGAACTTGGTTAGTAATTGCTCTTGTTATCTGTAATTTGTGAACGATGGAATTTTAATGTAATAAATTAGTGATGTGATTCCTTTAATACTGTGCTTTACTTACTGATTACCATGTAATGCTAGAAGCCGAAGTGTGACTACGGCGGGATGATTCCTTGACCGTAGGAGGATGGCTGGCCTAGTTATCCCTCGTTTCCGTATTTTGGGAAGCTGGGCGTGACATCATAAAAGTCTGAAGTATATGTTTACTCAGAAGGAGTTGAATATGCGGCAGAGAAGATGGTTAGAACTCATGGCGGACTTTGACATCAACTTGCAATATCATCCAGGAAAGATGAATGTAGTACCTGATGCTCTTAGTCGCCAACCATTAGCAATGAATCTCACCGCTCAGTGGAAGCTTCAGCAAGACTTACATCAGATGGAGATTGAACTAGTCATGCCAGGTGATGTTTCAAGTTTGATGAATCTACAAGTTCAATCAACCATTGTCAATCAGATCAAAGCAGCTCAAGCCAGCGATGCTGAGTTGCAAAAGATCAGAGAACAAGTGGAGAATGGACTCAGAACAGATTTCATCATCCATGAAGACGGATCTTTAAGATACGGTAGCAGATTGTGTGTACCAAAGGGTCCTGTTCGGGAAGAGTTAATGAAAGAAGCTCACAGCTCTCCCTATTCAGTACATCCTGGAGGTACCAAAATGTACAAAGATCTACGTCAGAATTATTGGTGGCATGGAATGAAGCGTGAAGTAGCCAGAAGTGTCGCAAAATGTTTGGTATGTCAGCAAGTAAAGGCTGAACATCACAGGACAGCTGGACTACTTCAACCGTTACCAATCCCAGAATGGAAGTGGCAGCACATCACGATGGACTTTGTGACTGCTCTTCCTCGCAGCACAAAGGGTAACGATGCGATATGGGTCATTGTGGATCGACTCACAAAGTCGGCTCACTTCATTCCGTTTCGAGTTGGCCAATCAACTGAGACACTAGCGAAGAAGTACATGGAGGTAATAATCTAATTTAGATTTAAAAACTCTTCATAATGTACTATCTCTGATACCCATGAACTCATACAGGAAATTGTGAGACTTCATGGAGTACCGGTCTGCATTGTCTCCGATCATGACACCAGGTTCCGATCGCAATTCTGGCAAAGTCTGCAAGCTAGCTTGGGAACAAATCTGAACTTCAGCACGGCTTATCATCCACAAACAGATGGTCAGTCGGAACGAACTATTCAGATTTTGGAGGATATGCTCAGAGCATGTATGCTCGACTTCAAAGGATCGTGGGAAGATCACCTGCATCTTGTGGAGTTTGCGTACAACAACAGCTACCAAGCAAGCATAGGAATGGCACCTTTTGCAGTATTATATGGAAGGAAGTGTCGATCGCCATTAAGTTGGGACGACATCGGAGATAGAGAACTCCTTGGACCAGAGATGATAGTAGCGACCGTTGATGTGGTTCGTACTATCAGGGAAAGAATGCGCATAGCCCAAGATAGACAGAAACACTGGGCTGATGCGAAGAGACGACACTTAGAGTTCCAGCCAGGAGATCATGTATTCCTGAAAATCTCTCCGAACCGAGGAGTGATCCGATTTGGAAGACGGGGAAAATTGAGTCCGAGATACACTGGACCGTTCGACATATTCGAACGAGTCGGTGAAGTGGCATACCGTTTAGCGCTTCCACCCTCATTGGAAGGAGTGCATAATGTGTTCCACATATCTCAACTCAGAAGGTATGTGAGTGACCCCAGCCATGTACTTGATCATTCCGAGCTCACTATACAGCCCGATTTGTCTTGTGAGCAACAACCTATGGAGATCCTGGATAGGAAATTGAAGACACTTCGGAACAAAGAAGTTAATTTGGTCCGGGTAATGTGGAGGAAAGACACTCCAGGAGAATCCACGTGGGAAAGGGAAGATAAAATGCGTGCAAGATATCCGCACCCTTTTGTGAACTAGTCCTCAAATAAAAGTTGTAAATTTCGAGGACGAAATTTTTGTAAGGAGGGTAGATTGTAACAACTCCAATTTTTGTATGCCTAAATTTGATTTAAATTTGAAGTATACTTGGAGTATTAATGTTGCTGATAACACTTTAAGTATCTATTTCCCTACAATAATTACAAGAAGGAGCTTGTAGCTCATTGGTAATACCTTGCACTGCTGAACCAAGCCACCAGAGTTCGAATCCCATGCCCCACATATTTTTTATATCATTTTGTTTTAATTTTTTGGGAAGGTCAACAGTCAAACAGCCATAACTCTCAAAATTAATACTGCACACAAAAAACTAAATAAACCAAAATTCCCCCAGGAGTTTCCCCACCCATCGGTGTCCCGACTCGGCCGAGTCGGCCGGCCGGCCGAGTCGTCAACACGGAATTTTTCCGTGTTGACTTGGTCAACCCCCCTGTATACTTCTTTTCTCCAGAACAGTTACCAAACGCACAATAAACCTCTTTTACTCCCAATTTTAATGAATTTTTATATTTTTTAATATATTTTTTTAATCAAAACCCTAACCCTAACCTAGCCCTATATAAACACCTCTATCCTCTACCATTTCACCCTACAAACCTAAGTCCACTCTCTCAAATTCTCAAGAGAACTCGGTACGTTAGAAAAAGAGTGAGAAGCGAAGCGCTGCCGAAACCGACGACGAATTCCGGCGATCATACTAGAACCTTCGCGACGTTTTCGACGCACCGACAACCACCACTTCCTTAGCCTCCTTAGCTTGTCCAAACTTGTAAGTCCCATCTTTCCTATCTCTCTTTTCTTTTAATAAAAAAATACGACTTTTTGAAACCCGACGGAAATCGGAACAAACCGATTTCCGATTCGGTTTTTCTACAAAATCCCACTTGTCACCTAATCCATAATACCTAGACATATCCATGATGACTATTAATCATAAAAAAACCAATTTAAACAAAGTTTTTCACATGAAATGATAACTTTCTTATAATATCGTATTCTTTTCATAAAAATACCATGAAGTTTATTTTTCTTCTTTTAATCAATTCCCTCATTCCTAAATATGTTCATCTTGATCACTAAACTTGTAGAAATCAATTTGAACGAGTTTTCACACATGAAATGATAACGTTTTCAAATACCGTATTCTTACGCTTAAATACCTTCATGTTTAATATATCATATTTAACCTCTAAATTTCATTAAACCTTAAAATAAGTCACGAGGTAATGACCTACCTCTACACACACACAAATATAACCCTAATTGATAAACGTCAAAACATAGAATACGAAAATACAAGACTTTTCACTAAAATACCATTATCTTTATAAACCTTTCTTGAAAGCTTTAAGTTGTACACAATTCTAAATAAAATCTTTTAAAAAGAAAGTACGATTTGTCATGGACATCGATCGTTTATCTAAACTGACTTTGTGGTGTCCAGGCAAGTGTGTCAAGGCTAGTGGTTTTTAATTAGGCCCACTATTGTGGTTCCTTTCCACTTACCTGGCCGCAATTGGTGGTGAAGAGACGATTTGAGGCTTCTAATGACTTGTCGTTTAGACCTTAGAAATAGACTAGTTGGCTTAGGAAACCCTAGAAACTAAAATACCGAAATTACATCCTTTACGAATAAATACCTTATATTTATAAAACCGTTTTTCTAAATGAATAGTATTTATTAAACCTAAGTAAAGCACCGCCACAACCCACCTTTGGGGAACCCGTTAGGGATAGTACGGTTCATCGTGCACCCGCGGGCTAGTAGTGCGAGATTCAGACCTCCGCAAGGAGCATTCGGTCTCGAAAGGTTTAAAATACGACATTTAAGAAAAATGAGATTTTGGAAAATAAAATATTTATTTAAAATTATTCTTGTATTAATATATATATAATTATCATTTAAACACCTATTTTATCATAAGATAAAGTTTCCACATTTTTCTAAAATTACAAGATTAAAAGTTACATTAAAATACCATGAATTTCAAATAAATCAATATTATAAATTAATACTTTTATTAGGATATATTCACTAGAATAACACAAATAGAATTTACACTTATTATAACTATAAAGACGAATAATAAATACTTGAGGTGTATTTTGAAAACTATAAAATAGTACTTTTTACATAAAACCACCTCAAGTTTTATAAATTATAATAAGGCCCCTAACAAGTACAGAACTTCAAATTACCTTTCTTTTAGTTTGACTCGGGTTAGAGTCTGACTAATTCGGACTTGAATATGATTCAAGTCAACCCATATTCTTTAATATTCCAACTCAATATGAATACATGAATCCCTGAATCCAGTTAACAATCTATTCAATTTGGCTGAATCAAACCATGGATATACATCCATTATCCTGTTATTCCATTTACCTGATTATGCAGTTACAACATGTTTACTGGTATCATGGTTTTAGTCAGTCACCCAATTTACACAATACAATACAACAATACTGTTAAAACACTACGGGGTTTAAGGGGTAGATTGATACGGAAGGTGTTAAAGGTGGCACGAGGTGGTCAGATTAAGACACCTAACCTGAATCCTATTGCTGTTGTACCGTGGCATAACGGTTCGTTGTACTTTCCATTTGCCTTGGTCTCTAGCACATAGAGACCCCCCTCGTATACACTGGCATTCTTCTGTACCAAGCTACAAACAACAGCGTTAACATAATATTCCATAATATTCAACAATATAATATTTTAGAAAATACTTTTACACTGTCTTCCTAATTCTTCCTTATCTTTGGGACTTACCGAGCGACCTGTTCGCTGACGACATTCTATTTCTTTCTTCTTTGAATGTCGTCAGGTGCGTTGGACCAAGCTGAGATCGAGCCCACCGGTGAAGACTTGGAGCAGTTCCGCAAAGACCCCGAGCTCTAGATATTGTACCTTGTTCTTTTCAGTATTTTCATTTCCTGTTATGCCACTGTTTAGGCATCTTTATTTCAGTTGTATTTTCCTTTCCATGTATTGTACAAAGAATGTTATTAATAAAAGTTGCTGTTATTTCTATATCATTCGTCTCTTGTGATTTACTTTATATTGCTTAGTTACGCTTAGCGTATGTACTTCTAAGTATATACGTAGCGGGCCTCGTCGCGTCCCCTTCGCCGTACACTGGGAAGCGGGGCGTGACAGTTATATTCGGCCAACAATAAGCTGTCTATCCTCTTCGAAACCTTGCCTCAACCCAGCATGGAAGACGGAGCGACAACACTCTACGTATATGCGGCGCAGGAAGGCGACCAAGACTGGAGGAAGCCCCTCGTGGAATTCCTGAAGGACGGTACGCTCCCAGGAGATCGGGGAGCCGCCCGCCGTCTCCGGGCCAAAGCCCGCCACTTCATCTAGAGTAATGGGAACCTCTACAAGAAGTCCTTCACTCAGCCCCTGCTCCGGTGCATTGACCCCCACGAAGCCGACTACGTCCTTCGGGAAATCCATGAGGGGGTTGGTGGTGTGCACCAAGGGGCCCGAACCTTGATCCAATGGTGTTGCTCCAGGGGTACTACTGGCCCACTATTCATGAGGACGCCCAGAAGCTAGTTAGGAGATGCAAGAGTTGCCAGCTCCACGGCAGCATCCCTCGCCTTCCCGCTGTTAGTGTATATGCCCTAGAGGCCATTACTGTATCATACTAGTTTGTATATTACTTAATGGAAGCTTGGGATATTCACCTTGTATATACAATCTTGCTCAAAATAGTAGTATGCTACTTGGTTTGTTTCTACTTCAATGTGTACATGTGTTTATTTTTGTATATCGCCTATACACATTAGTGGAGCCCTTAGGATCTTTGCTTGATTACCAGCGATGTGATGGCCGTCACACTAGTGGGGCTGGGTAATCTATAAGCACATCCTTATGTAGGTCCCTGGTCGCAGGACTATCGAGACAGGGCATCGATACTCCGGAGTAGACCAGCGCATGCGCTTCTCATCCCAGTGCGGGAGACGGTCTGTCCCACAGCCGTCAGTACGTCGTACTTGAGATAGTATGCGGGTGCTCGTTAGGTTACGGGTACACTGGACAGGACTCGTCGGGAACTGACTAGTTGGTATTATGCCTATCGTCAGTTATCAGTTCCCAGGTGACATGAGTACAGCTTAGTCCGCTGACTTGACACTGTCACTTCGTCTCGAGTGTGTTCCCACTGCACTTTGATCACTACCCTACCACGGCTCAAAGGAGTCGTGCAAACAGGTAGTAGTTGGGTGCAGTCCCGAAGCACTTGGAGGCAGTGACGGTTAGACAGGATTCGTCTCTCCCGGTATTGGGGGTTGACATCGCGCTGTGTCTAGGAGAGCCATTACACGAGTAGTCCCTGGCCAGGGCAAACGAGATATACTGGTAGGTTTCCAGTGTTATCTCAGGGTGTTTTGGGCTTCGCTCCGGCACGACTTGTACCGCTATTGGGGGACTGACGTTTACCGCCCCCTAGGCCCGCCATGCGATGTATCAGACGAACAGACCGGACTGTACGGAGAATGTCACACTAAGGCTCAGTAGGAGTTCAGATGGGTTTCGCCTCGTCGGTCTTCTTGTCGGCATTACCTGGGGACCGTTTGTCACGCCCCGCTTCCCAGAGTACGCAAGATTGAGCACGTGACATAGCCAACCATGCTACCTGTGGGTAGGAAGTATCCATCCACAGTCACATTACGGCTGTAGAGATATCAAGAACAAGATAAATAAACTATCTAACACATGTCCAAATCCATAATAACCAGAGTCAATGATAAATAAGTGCAGAAGAAAATGATCCAATGCAATAATAGAAAGGTACGTCCCGTAATGCGGGATCACACCTGGAAATAAAATGCAATAAATGAACTAACCACTACAGAACTCACAAATCAGCCTGTTGGCTGAAGTACTCCTGCTCAGTCGTCGACAGTCGTAAAGAATCTGGGCCATGCAAAACCCAGACGTCAGCGCGTCATGTCAACCAACAATATAATATGAACATGGTAATAAGCAATGCAGGTATGAACATGAATAAAGCAGTACTAAGAAATAACAGTGCAGGGTAATGTGCAGTGGTAACTAAACTGTCCTATCAGGTTTCTACTCTATAGTCTTTGAAATCAATTGATGAATCGTCGATGTAACCCAATAGTATCCCGTACATACCCGGGACCACGGCCACAATATTCTCGGCGGCAGCCGAGACATGCCGTTAGGCACAGAATAGGAAGGTGTTAGTATCCTGTACATACCCGGGACCACGGCCACAATATTCTCGGCTGAAACCGAGACATGCCGTTAGGCACAGAATGGGAAAGTGTACACTCGGTATTACCCCGTACATACCCGGGATCACGGCCACAATATTCTCGGCTGAAACCGAGACATGCCGTTAGGCACAGAATAAGAATGTGTACACTCGAACGGTAGTGAACTGTCGAGTTACAAGTCAGGTTCATCTTTGATTTCCCCATACCCCCAAGCTATGTATGTCAGGTCAGGTATTCAGTAGTCAAGGACTAATGCCAACACAAAATCCGGTAAGAGTAGGTCTGTCTGGATAGACAGCAGGAATGGTCAGGTTTGTTGGCATTAGGCATGAGATCAGGTAACAGGTAAAGCCATGGTACATCAGGTCAACCAGGTAATGTATAAAGGTGTCATGTCATGTCAAGAGTGTACGGTACCATGTCATGTCAAGTAGGAAGTGTAACAGGTCATGTCAGGAAGCACAAGATGTCATGTGGGTGCTCATAATCAAACTAACATAAACATGTGTATAAATAAACAAGCATGAGTACTATCAGAACAATAACTGGAACATGTAATATGATATGCCAATAGATATAATTTCAAGGATCTGGATGCACAGTTATCGATTAGGGTTACATTTATAGTTCCAATATTAATTAGGATACAATTTATTAAACATGGAGTGTTAATATCACATTATTATGTAGTGATGTGATCTATGGATGCAATTATATGTATCTTAAATGCGATGGATGCAAACGGGTATCCGAAAAGTTATAAAACTATAAAATGGTAATGTGGGATGTACAACTAAACAATATGTGATATAATAATATTAATATGGATAGCATATTCAAAGCGATTAGTAACTATAAAAGATGTATTGATTAACCATGCACAAGAAGGTTCCGTTCAGAAATTTAGCGTCACCCTAATTTGTAAAATAGCTTAAAAATAACAAATGTTCTCCAAAAGAGACGTATCTTATACCAAAACAAAGATAATTCAATAAGGTTTTCAGTTTTATAAATATAAGCATCTCAGGTTATCCCTACAAAAAGTTATGAATATTCAAAGTTGAAAGTTTGCTGCTGGAATTTCCCTGGACAGCAGTTTAGAGACGAGTTCATTTGCATTTTACATTAATTAAACAATTTATTTTGCAAATAAATATTTCATAGAGTTATAGTATTCTGAATTAGCTTCGTAACGAACTAAAGAACGTATCCTAATGATTTTTCTATGATTTATAATGAATTTTATAAGATAAGGTGTACAGTAAATTTCAGATTTGTCATATCCGATTTTTCAACGACATTTCATATGTAAACTATAAGATTTTCAAATGTATAATATTATAAAATGAAGATTATAAAAGTATATAGCATGTAGCAAGATTAACTTGCCTCGATGGGTCGCGAATCGGGAAAACGGAACGTTAACCGTCGGCGGGGAAAACTCGCGACGGCGCACGGTTCACGGAATGAACACAAACGACGAACAAAGGAACCACACGGGTCGGGGTATCTCGCTGGAACGTCGAGAAACGTCACCGGCACGACGGAATTCCGGTAACAAAAGAACAGTTAAAAGAAATGAGAAACGAGACATGAAGCAAGAAGAGAAAAATGATAAAGAGAAGTACGAGAGAATATATAAGGGGTAGAGAGAGAGAGAAAGTGGAGAGAGAGAGAAGAAGGAGAGAGAGAAAGTGGGGACCACGGGGTTAAAGGGGAGGTTGCGATTGGCTGAGAGAATAAATTGAGAAGGATATAAATGATTGTAAAAATATTATATGGTTAACTTAAAGATTTAAAAGATAGGTAATGAACAGTAAGATATCAGATTAGTTAGAAAAATATATGCGAAGGTTTTAATAATATTAAAAATTTGGGATTTTGGCGCCAAATGAAACATTTCCAATTGCGCCCGGGTTGGGTCCAAAAATTCGAAATTCAAATAATAGGATTTTAAGCGGGTTCCAAATTTTAAAATGAAATGTTTTATGATTAAAAAGCATACTCTCAAAACGGACACACGTGCGTGCACGTAGCCATCCAAACTTGCCCGTTTTACTGAACGGGACGAGAACACAATGCACGGATGCTACCACGAGGCTAGGGGTGTCAAGTAGGCCAAGATGAATATTTTCAATTTTATTTTAGATGCTAAAATTTGTTATATGTAGAAATGACTTTGCCGGGTAAATTTTACAGTAAGCAACAAACAAGCAAATTAAATGAAATGAGTACCACATTATGCTCAAACAGTAACTGAAAATAGTAGCATTGGGCTCGGGTGTTACATTATACCCAACTACAAAAAGAATTTCGTCCTCGAAATTCCAAGAATACAAAGATAGATAACTACAAGAAAATGTGAGGAAACTTCTGTCGGATTTCATCTTCTCGTTCCCAAGTGGATTCTCCATGCGATCGATTACCCCAAGAAACTAGCACAAGAGGGGTAACCTTGTTCTTAAGAACCTTTTCTCTTCGATCCTTGATTTCAACTGGTCGCTCTTCAAAAGTTAGGTCCTCCCGTACGGTCAACACCGAATGATCCAATACGTGGGTTTTATCTCGAACATACCTCCGTAGTTGAGATACACGAACCACATCGTGCACACCTGCCAAGGACTGTGGTAACGCCAAACGGTACGCTACCTCTCCAACACGCTCCAATATCTCGAAGGGTCCAACGAATTGAGAACCAAGCTTTCCCCGACTCCCAAAGCGAATCACCCCTCTAGTCGGTGATATCTTCAAGAATACCAAATCACCCACGGTGAACTCCAGAGGTCTTCTTGACGTATCTGCCCAACTCTTCTGTCGGTCCTGTGCTGCCTTCATATGATTTCTGATAGGGTTAACCTTCTCAACTGTCTGCACAACCAAATCTGGTCCCAATAATCTTCGTTCACCGACATCGTCCCAACAAACAGGTGAACGGCATTTACGACCATACAAAGCTTCAAATGGAGCCATCTGAATAGTTGCCTGAAAACTGTTGTTGTAAGACAACTCCACCAAAAGTAGATGATCCTCCCAAGACCCCTTGAAGTCCAACCTGCATGTTCTCAACATATCCTCAAGAGTTTGGATCGTTCTCTCCGACTGACCATCAGTTTGAGGATGATAAGCTGTGCTAAACTTCAATCGAGTCCCCAAACTTTCCTGTAAACTCCTCCAGAAGTGTGATAAGAACCGAGTGTCCCGATCGGACACGATGCTCACCGGTACTCCATGCAATCTTATGATCTCCTGCATGTACCGCTCTGCCAAAGTCTCTATTGATTGACCAACCCGAAAAGGAATAAAGTGAGCTGCCTTGGTCAATCGATCAACAATCACCCTTACTGCATTGTTGCCTTTTGGACTCCGCGGTAAAGCCGTCACGAAATCCATGGTTATATGTTCCCACTTCCACTGAGGAATCGGAAATGGTTGCAATAAACCAGCAACCATTTGGTGTTCAGCCTTGACTTGCTGACATACCAAGCACTTAGCCACGAAGCGAGCAATCTCCCGTTTCATGCCTTCCCACCAGAAATGCTGTCGAATATCTTGGTACATCTTTGTCCCTCCTGGATGTACAGAGTAAACTGAATTGTGTTCCTCCTTCATAAGCTCTTCACGCACATCCCCTTTTGGCACACACACACGGCTACCATACCTCAACGAACCATCTTCGTGGATCAATAAATCTGTTCGTAGTCCGGCTTCAACCTGCTCTCGAAACTTTTGTAGTCTAGGATCCTGCGATTGTGCTGTTTTAATCTTCTCAACTAAGGACGACTGTACTTGCAACTGCATCGACTGTCCCGTAGCATGTGGTAGCACAACCTCCAAGTCAAATCTCCGAAAATCCGCAATGATCTCCCTTTGTGCGGTCAATACCTGAATTGCTGGTAACCGACTTAGCGCATCTGGCACGACGTTAACTTTTCCCGGATGGTACTTAAGATCAAGGTCGTAGTCGGCCGTCAGCTCCAACCATCTGCGTTGCCTCATGTTCAACTCCTTCTGCGTGAACACGTACTTCAAGCTCTTATGATCTGTAAAAACTTCGACTCTTACGCCCAAAAGGTAGTGTCTCCAAATCTTCAAAGCGAAAATCACAGCCGCAAGCTCCAAGTCATGAGTTGGATAATTCTTCTCATGGGTCTTCAGTTGTCTTGATGCGTATGCTACGACCTTCCCATGCTGCATCAAAACACATCCCAATTCTTTCCCAGATGCGTCGCTATGAATCATCAGTCCTCCGGAATTGTCTGGTACGGTCAGGATAGGGGCGGTTATCAACTTCTGCTTCAACGTCTCAAAGCCAACGCACACTTATCCGTCCATACAAAAGGTACCTCCTTACGCATAAGCTTGGTCAGCGGTTCTGCCAAACGAGCAAAGTTCTCCACAAATCTCCTGTAGTATCCGGCTAATCCAAGGAAACTTCTTATCTCAGCTACATTCCTTGGAATAGGCCAATCTCGAACTGCTGCAATCTTTTCGGGATGGACGGCGATTCCATCACCCGACACGACATGTCCCAGAAATTTCACTTCTTCCAGCCAGAATTCGCACTACTCATCTTCGCATAAAGCTTCTCCTGTCTCAACATCTGCAGGACCTAATGATATCCGGATCGCAAATCCAGTTTCGAGAATACTCTCGCGCCACTAAGCTGCTCAAAAGTCCTCCAATGCGAGGGATCGGGTACTTGTTCTTAATAGTCGCCCGGTTCAATTCTCGATAATCAATGCACATCCTTCTCGTGCCATCTTCTTCTTTACTAAAAGAACTGGAGCTCCCAAGGCGAGTTGCTGCTTCGAATCCAACCCTTCTCAAGTAATTCACCAACTTGCTTCTTAACTCCTTCCAATTCCACTGGTGCCATTGGATAGTAAGCTTTAGACACTGGCGCTGCACCAGGACTAAGGTCAATCGTGAACTCCACGTCTTGCTTCGGCGGTAAGCCCGATATATCTTCAAACACGTCCATAGAATCACGAACAACAGCCGGCTCTTTACTTTCATCACTTCCATTGATGCAAGAACATTGTTTGTCGGCCTAGCCCTAAACTCGACCGGCCCGATAGAACTGCTTCCTTACCGCAACTGCTGTCTGCTGTGAACTCCCAATTTTCCTGATATGCTCTGCTGTTCTCGAGCTGCCGTAAGAACCTGTGAGAAAGTGGTCAAACCCAGGGAGACGGTTTGCCTTTGGATGTCCACATCCAAGCTGCGCATGGACCTTCGTGCCCTGTCTGCATCGTTGGCGACTAAAGGTCCAGCGAAACTGCTGAGTCTCGTCCACTCTGCTGCATGCACGTCCACGGGTGCTCCATTCTGCCTCAGCCCAATAAATTTCTCTTCCATTTCCTCCCGTGCAGTCCGCGGAAAGAACTTCTCCAGGAAACTCTTAGAGAAATCCGCCTAACTGCTTGGCTTGGGCAAACGGTTCTCCTCCACAAGCCACCACTTTCGGCGTAATCCACTAGTTGAATGCGCACCACATCAACTCCTTTGTCCTCTGGAATCTGTACCGCAATCAGCGAATTCTCCGTGCTGACTAGCCACTGCTCGGCTGGCATGGCTCCTCCAAACCAGTGAAAGTAGTAGGACCCACACGTCTGAACTCTGCCACGGTCCCTACTCGGTCAACTGGTCTAGTTCCAATCTTGTTCACAGACTGCTGAACGATCTGCAAACCTTCCTGAAACGAGTCCGCTTGCTGCTGGATCAGCTCGGGCTGTTTCTTTGATTTCCAGCATTCCTCTTATCACTCCAAGCATGGCGGCTCCGTTCACACGCCTCTGGTACGTCTTCAACTTCTTACCTGTCATAATCCTGAACTCAAAACACCCAATATTAGCATGATGATAGATTCTGAATATGGATCAAGGCTAGAACTCCAAGATACTTAAATAGAGTACCGCATTGTAGCTATGCCGCGGTATCATAGCCGCAATTACTTAACTCCACCCAAGTCGCCTAAGTCCTAGGGATAACAAGAAATTAGGTTTTCGAGTTGACAATGCAAAGTAAGTTTGCATGTCGACATGATCCGGAAGAATGATTCAAGGATGGTAAAACGGTCAAGGTGGCAGGATATGTTTCCTAATCACGGGTATTATGATTCGTGTATCGGGTGCAATACCCAACTGCAAAGAATCAACCCAATTAACCTATGTCTCTGATACCAAAAGAACCATGTCACGCCCCGCTTCCCAGAGTACGCAAGATTGAGCACGTGACATAGCCAACCATGCTACCTGTGGGTAGGAAGTATCCATCCACAGTCACATTACGGCTGTAGAGATATCAAGAACAAGATAAATAAACTATCTAACACATGTCCAAATCCATAATAACCAGAGTCAATGATAAATAAGTGCGGAAGCAAATTATCCAATGCAATAATAGAAAGGTACGTCCCGTAATGCGGGATCACACCTGGAAATAAAATGCAATAAATGAACTAACCACTACAGAACTCACAAATCAGCCTGTTGGCTGAAGTACTCCTGCTCAGTCGTCGACAGTGGTAAAGAATCTGGGCCATGCAAAACCCAGACGTCAGCGCGTCATGTCAACCAACAATATAATATGAACATGGTAATAAGCAATGCAGGTATGAACATGAATAAAGCAGTACTAAGAAATAACAGTGCAGGGTAATGTGCAGTGGTAACTAAACTGTCCTATCAGGTTTCTACTCTATAGTCTTTGAAATCAATTGATGAATCGTCGATGTAACCCAATAGTATCCCGTACATACCCGGGACCACGGCCACAATATTCTCGGCGGCAGCCGAGACATGCCGTTAGGCACAGAATAGGAAGGTGTTAGTATCCCGTACATACCCGGGACCACGGCCACAATATTCTCGGCTGAAACCGAGACATGCCGTTAGGCACAGAATGGGAAAGTGTACACTCGGTATTACCCCGTACATACCCGGGATCACGGCCACAATATTCTCGGCTGAAACCGAGACATGCCGTTAGGCACAGAATAAGAATGTGTACACTCGAACGGTAGTGAACTGTCGAGTTACAAGTCAGGTTCATCTTTGATTTCCCCATACCCCCAAGCTATGTATGTCAGGTCAGGTATTCAGTAGTCAAGGACTAATGCCAACACAAAATCCGGTAAGAGTAGGTCTGTCTGGATAGACAGCAGGAATGGTCAGGTTTGTTGGCATTAGGCATGAGATCAGGTAACAGGTAAAGCCATGGTACATCAGGTCAACCAGGTAATGTATAAAGGTGTCATGTCATGTCAAGAGTGTACGGTACCATGTCATGTCAAGTAGGAAGTGTAACAGGTCATGTCAGGAAGCACAAGATGTCATGTGGGTGCTCATAATCAAACTAACATAAACATGTGTATAAATAAACAAGCATGAGTACTATCAGAACAATAACTGGAACATGTAATATGATATGCCAATAGATATAATTTCAAGGATCTGGATGCACAGTTATCGATTAGGGTTACATTTATAGTTCCAATATTAATTAGGATACAATTTATTAAACATGGAGTGTTAATATCACATTATTATGTAGTGATGTGATCTATGGATGCAATTATATGTATCTTAAATGCGATGGATGCAAACGGGTATCCGAAAAGTTATAAAACTATAAAATGGTAATGTGGGATGTACAACTAAACAATATGTGATATAATAATATTAATATGGATAGCATATTCAAAGCGATTAGTAACTATAAAAGATGTATTGATTAACCATGCACAAGAAGGTTCCGTTCAGAAATTTAGCGTCACCCTAATTTGTAAAATAGCTTAAAAATAACAAATGTTCTCCAAAAGAGACGTATCTTATACCAAAACAAAGATAATTCAATAAGGTTTTCAGTTTTATAAATATAAGCATCTCAGGTTATCCCTACAAAAAGTTATGAATATTCAAAGTTGAAAGTTTGCTGCTGGAATTTCCCTGGACAGCAGTTTAGAGACGTGTTCATTTGCATTTTACGTTAATTAAACAATTTATTTTGCAAGTAAATATTTCATAGAGTTATATTATTCTGAATTAGCTTCGTAACGAACTAAAGAACGTATCCTAATGATTTTTCTATAATTTATAATGAATTTTATAAGATAAGGTGTACAGTAAATTTCAGATTTGTCATATCCGATTTTTCAACGACATTTCATATGTAAACTATAAGATTTTCAAATGTATAATATTATAAAATGAAGATTATAAAAGTATATAGCATGTAGCAAGATTAACTTGCCTCGATGGGTCGCGAATCGGGAAAACGGAACGTTAACCGTCGGCGGGGAAAACTCGCGACGGCGCACGGTTCACGGAATGAACCCAAACGACGAACAAAGGAACCACACGGGTCGGGGTATCTCGCTGGAACGTCGAGAAACGTCACCGGCACAACGGAATTCCGGTAACAAAAGAACAGTTAAAAGAAATGAGAAACGAGACATGAAGCAAGAAGAGAAAAATGATAAAGAGAAGTACGAGAGAATATATAAGGGGTAGAGAGAGAGAGAAAGTGGAGAGAGAGAGAAGAAGGAGAGAGAGAAAGTGGGGACCACAGGGTTAAAGGGGAGGTTGCGATTGGCTGAGAGAATAAATTGAGAAGGATATAAAAGATTGTAAAAATATTATATGGTTAACTTAAAGATTTAAAAGATAGGTAATGAACAGTAAGATATCAGATTAGTTAGAAAAATATATGCGAAGGTTTTAATAATATTAAAAATTTGGGATTTTGGCGCCAAATGAAACATTTCCAAATTGCGCCCGGGTTGGGTCCAAAAATTCGAAATTCAAATAATAGGATTTTAAGCGGGTTCCAAATTTTAAAATGAAATGTTTTATGATTAAAAAGCATACTCTCAAAACGGACACACGTGCGTGCACGTAGCCATCCAAACTTGCCCGTTTTACTGAACGGGACGAGAACACAATGCACGGACGCTACCACGAGGCTAGGGGTGTCAAATAGGCCAAGATGAATATTTTCAATTTTATTTTAGATGCTAAAATTTGTTATATGTAGAAATGACTTTGCCGGGTAAATTTTACAGTAAGCAACAAACAAGCAAATTAAATAAAATGAGTACCACATTATGCTCAAACAGTAACTGAAAATAGTAGCATTGGGCTCGGGTGTTACACCGTTACGCACAGCTAGTGCCGCTTGCGGTCTATGGTTAAACCCACTGCCAGCGTAGTGTCGAGTCTTTAGAGTCCCACACAGAAAGCTTTTCGCCTTTAGGCAAAAGAGTAGAGGTCGCATGGTATTGCGACAGGTCGCATGGTTTTGCGACAGGGTTCGGTCACATCCGTGCACTTGTGCACGTACAGTGTCCGGACAGTTTACACTAGCGGGCTTTGGTTTAAGCCAGATCCTAGTGTACCTTTTGGGATTGGATTTATCCAGTGTGCATTCGTGTTCCTCGGAACGCGGATGCGGGTGCGTATGCACAGTTGACAGGGAGACAGAGGCAGCGGATTCTCATTAGGGTTGTTGACAGTTGACCGTTGACTATTTGACTTTTTGTTCAACCCTAATGAGAATATGATATGTGATTAACTATTATATTAATTAAGTATTATGGTGACATGGTTGTTGATTTTTGTTGACTTGTTGACTTTTGTTGACTTGTTGACTTTGTTGACTTGTTGACTTTGTTGACCGGTTGACTAGGCTTGACTAGTTGACCATCATGATAACCATAGCCATCATTTCATGGCAAAGACTTTTGTTTGCTTGCTCATTTGTGTAAAATGAGTGCATGAAATGATATGGTTATGGTTACTTCAACCATCACATAAGACTTTTTTAGTATGATGAGTTATCATGACTTTGGATTATGAGAGGGTGAGAGACAAAAGAGTTGCTCATTCTTTCTTGCTCATTCTCTCTCTTGTTCTTGAGCTCTCTTGTTTTTGCTCTCACCCTCAACCTCTTGCTCCCTCTTTTGATTCTATGGTTCTCTTGTCTCATGAGTTGAGAATCAAGAACCATAGTTAAAATCCCATACAAACTCTTCTCTACTCATTCTAGTTCACTAGGTTTAGCAAACCAAGTGAACTAGTTTCTTCAAAGAACGAAGAAGGAGCTAAAGGTTGGAGCTTTCAGGTGGATCTATCTTCGGCGTACGGAGACGACGGGAAGAAGCCAATCCGGACCACCATCGGAGCTTGAAGACGAAGGAGTTCAAGACAAGCAAGGTTTAACCCCCTAACCGAGTAGCTAGAAACTCGTGGTTAGGTTGTTAGATAGATGTTTAACCAAGATCCGGGTTTTAGGTCCATGTTACCACCTCCGTAAAAATCGTTTTTTACCAAATTCCGTATTCCCGAAAGTACCGGGAGAGGTAGCATGGACTTACACCCGCTACCGAGTTGACCGCCCTAACATCCCTATGGCCGTTCGCCCAGTGGGGATTGGACATGATCGCCCAGTTCTCTACCGGTACAGGCGGGCACAAATACGTCCTCATCGCAGTAGACTACTTCACCAAGTGGATCGAGGTCATCCCCATTAGGAAACCGAACGCCGCTACGACCATCAAGTTCCTGCAAAACAATCTGATACTCCGGTTTGGCATCCCGAGATGTATCATCACCGACCACGGGACGAACTTCGAGAACGAGAAAGTGAAGGACTTCTGCAAAGAATACCATATCCTCATGAAGTTCGCCGCGGTCGCGCATCTCCAATGCAACGGACAGGCCGAAGTCGCTAACCGAGACGTCCTCCGAGGTCTCCGGACCCGCCTAGAAGGGCGACAAGGCAGTTGGGTCAAAGAACTGCCCCGGGTCTTATGGGCCCTACACACGTCAAAGAAGACCCCCACTCGGGAAACCCCCTTCAGCCTTTGCTACGGGACCGAGGCAATGATCCCAGCGGAGATCGGGCTACCCAGTCATCGGGTCGAGCACTTCAATAATGATGCGAACACCTCAGCGCTATGGACCAACCTGGACATCTTGTTGGAGAAGAGAGACCGGGCTCAGATCATGGTTGCAGCTTTCCAACAACAAACGGCCCGATACTACAACGCTCGGGTCAAGCACCGCTCCTTCCAGACCGGGGATCTGGTCCTACGGCGAAACGAGTTCGTTGATCAAGGCAGGCTTCACAAGTTCTTCCCGAAGTGGGATGGTCCCTTCCTCGTCTCTAAGGCGCTCCCCGGCGGAGCCTACCGCCTACAAGACGCGGACGGACGCAAGCTCCCGTGGCCTTACAACGCCAAGAAGCTCAAGCTATACCAATGAGGCCAAGGCTAACAAGTGTGTACCCCTCCTTTCGCAAAGATGATGTAAATGTTTTCTAAAAATCATGTCCATTCGAATAAAGAAACATCGGAACATCTCGAATAGAGTTATGTCTTTGCGAGACGAAGCCCTCACCAAGAGACGACCGCGCAGCTTCACTGCCCGGTTATCCTTAGTGAGCTTCCTACAGCCCCTCCAACGCTAAGGATCAAAGTCCTCTGTAGAGGCAGCCGAGCGGCTGCCCTGCTCGGCTATCCCTGGCCGGTATCTTCCCTACTCACAACGCCAGGGATCGTAGCCCTCTCCAAGAGGCAGCCGTGCAACTTCACTGCCCGGATATCCTTAGCAGGCCCCCTACGGCCCTTCCAACGCTAAGGGTCCAAGCCCTCCTTAGAGACAGCTCAGCAGCTACCCTGCTCGGCTATCCCCGGCTGGTAGCTTCCTACCACGACCGACAGGGATCAAAAGCCCTCCCAGAGGCAGTTGAGCCTGAGGGTCCCTCGCTCGGCTATCATTCAGGACAAAAGCCCTCGCCAAGGGGCACCGGGCGATAACCCCGCCCGGCCAAGGGTCCTTGGTAGGCTTCTTACAGCCCCTCCCGCGCTAAGGACCAAAGTCCTCCCAGAGGCAGTCGAGTCCTTGCTCGGCTATCCCCGGCTGGTATCTTCCTACCATAACCGACAGGGATCAAAGTCCTCTCCAAGAGGCACTGGGCAGTAACCCTGCTCGGTCCCCGTCCTGAAAGATCAAAACCCTCGCAAGAGGCATCCGAGCGGCTGCCCTGCTCGGTCAACTCCGGCTGGTAGCTCCCTACCCATGACGCCAGGGATCGAAGCCTTCACAAGAGGCATCCGAGCGGCTACCCCGCTCGGTCGTCCCATGCTGGTAGTTGCCTACCCACGACGCCAGAGATCAAAGCCCTCGTCAAGAGGCAACCGCGCAGCTTCACTGCCCGGTCATTCTTAGTGGGCTTCTTACAGCCCCTCCAACGCTAAGGATCAAAGCCCTCGCAAGAAGAAACCGAGCGGCTGTCTTGCTTGGTCAACTCCGGCTGGTAGCTCCCTACCCATGATGCCAGGGATCGAAGCCCTCGCAAGAAGCATCCAAGCGGCTACCCCGCTCGGTCGTCCCAGGCTGGTAGTTGCCTACCCACGACGCCAGAGATCAAAACCCTCGCCAAGAGGCAACCGCGCAGCTTCACTGCCCGGTCATCCTTAGTGGGCTTCTTACAGCCCCTCCAACGCTAAGGACCCAAAGTCCTCCCAGAGGCAGTCGAGCCCGACCCTCGCTCGACCATCCCCAGCTAGTGGTCGTTGCTCGCAGCGCCAGAAATCAGAAGCCCTCACCAGGAGGCAACCGAGCAGCTTCCATCTATCCTTGGCACAAATACGGCGGACAACTCTCTACCCATCACATGCAGAGGATCCGAGGCACCAACAAGGGGCATCAGGTCTATCCAAGTCTCGAGCGATCCCCCATCGACTTTGGGGCCATGGAGACGCCTCCTTCTCAGCAGCGCTTGGCACGCTCGGTAAGTGACCGAAATCAACTCGATGAACGATCGCTGGACAGATAGCCGACCTGACATGGAAGCCCAACAGTGCAAGCAAAGGTATTTTACGAGCATTCTTCACAAACAGAAGATAAAGTGCAAACCGATGAAACCAAAGGAAAAAAAGTTTTATTACCAAAGGAAAAGCCTTTACAAAGGGTACTTTGGGCTCCCCAGCCTTACAAACTGCCCGGAGGCTTACAAAAAAGGGCCTAAGTCGCAAACCCCCTTGCGCCTCGCTCATCGCGGCCTGCCGGAGGCTTCACCACCGGAGGTTTTGCCACCAGGGGTGCGCCTCGCTTCCCTCATCGTTATCTGCCGGAGACCTTACCGCCGGGAGTGGGACCCGAGCACGGAGCTCGCCATCGGCGAACTCGGGAAGCTGCTCCTTCATGACATCCAGAGCCTTATTCCACGCGACGACGGAATACTCGCTAAGCTCGACGTAAAACTGCTCAGACACCTTATAATCGGCCACAGCTTTCCTAGCCCGAGCCTTGGCAGTCTCGGCCACCGAAAGCACCGCCTCGGCATCCCCCCCGCTGGCGTCACTCTCCTTCTCTATGGCCGCGAGACGATCGGCCAGATCCACCAGCTTCCTCTCGGAAACTCGGCGGGATGCACTCAGGTGACGGTAGGCGCCCCGATTCGCTGAATTGGCGAGCTCCGCAGCCTCTGCACGGGCTGCCAGGACATCGGCCCTCGCCCTCTCCAGACGTAGGTCACACCGCAGGGCCTCGACCTCCGATGGAAACGCTTCTACTAGCCTTGGCGCGTGGAACGCCCCTTCGGCCTCCCTACGGATAGCGAGGGCTCAGTGTTGAAGGACCTGATGGGAAGTGGATGAGAAACTCGGGGGCGCTCGAGCCAAAGAAAGGAATGTCAAAAACAACGTGTAGAGAAGTTCGTACCTGGACCGTCCCTTGGGCTATGGCCTCCATCTGGACCCTCAGGGTGCCGTGCGGAAACCTTCCCTCGGCCGACGCTTCCATCCCGACGAGCAGGCCGGCAGCGACGGAAAGCCCAGATAGAGCCACGAAGACAGCATCACCCCCCTGCACGGGAATCCCCTCAGGAACCATCGACGGCAGCGCACGAGAGATTGTCATTTTCCTCTTAAGTGGGACCCCGTCCTCGCCCTCCCCTCTGTCTCTCGTCTGGGGCTCGGATGACCGTGGACGTCTCTGGCCGCCACCGGAACAATCATCAGGAGACGTCAACGAAGCGGACGGCCCTATCGCCGGCAGAACATTCGGCGCAGGGCATGAGCCAGCCAGGGGCACGGCCGCGCCGCTGGCCTCCCTCTGGAACGAGAAACCCAAAGAGTGGGAACGAACCATGTATCCAAAATAAGAAAGCGCCGAACTGCCAAAACTTAAAAGAAAGGAAATATGAAAGAGTAGGGGCACTGGAGCGGGCCCCGCCTCTACTTATCCCCGCGAACGACCTCATCCAACGGCGCCCTTCATCTCCCGCCAAAAACGCCTCCTTGCGTCCAATGGCTCTGATTGCTCCACTTGTCGTTCCTACACTGGACCGCACCCCATCAGGCGTCGCAGGTCTGCATACGTCGCGTCGGCCAACCGACGCTTGACACATGGACCGTCGCTTCAGTGACAGGATGCGCGAACCGGCACACCTTCCTTAAATGCAGAGATCTCGCCCTGATTCGCTGGCAGAAAAGACAGCTGACAGCCCGGCGACGCGTCCCGACGAAACCTTAAGAGGGAGCTCACCCCGGGCGGCCCGGCAGTCCACTCCTGGCCCGACCCGCTAGCTGGTCGGGACAAGAGTCGGGGGCTAATGATGATGCTCAATATTGGCAGTCTCCAAGATTAGGATACGTGGCAGATGACGTGTCTCAGAACTCAGAAGAAAGGGCCACAGGGGCCGACCAGGCCACCCCTGTACCCGACCTGCAAGCACAAGCTGGCTCACCTCAGAACCCCCTGAAATTTGGCCTCCTCGGCCTCTCAGCTCACCCCGAGCTGCCTCAGGACCAAGACTCCTCGGCCCTCTCGCTCGTTCCCGAGCCCCCCAACCGAGACCATCTTCCTCGGTCCTCCGACCAACCAACTCCACCACTCACGGGCGTAACCGCAGCTCCGCAAATCTCTTCATGCGCAGATTCTCCGCCAGCAAAATCCCACGTTCCACGCCACCACGATCCCCATTAATAGGCGGTCCGCTCTTTACGCGGGCACGACGTCGGGAGCATAACTGCCGGCGAGATTCTCGCGCCTGCTGCTGCGTGCTGCCGTCACTATATAAACCCCCATTACAGAGGGGCCAGGTAAGCCATTTTTACTCCACTTAGCCGTTACTCTGCTCGGATCTCGTGCTAACTTGATCGTCGGAGGGTCCTCGGTGGTACCAAACCACCCCGGGACTTCTTTGCAGGTACTCGGCACTAAACTCCTCAAAACCACCAATCTCCTCAAAACTTATTGAGACCCACACGCAACAGGAGATCGTCTCCAAAATCCACCGGGAGATCGACGGAAGACAACATCTGACGAAGACCCGAAAAGGACCTCCATCAGGCGCGGTTTAAGTTCTATTGGAGGTGAACTGTAGGAGTGTTTTGTGCAGCTATTCCTTAGAAATTAGTGTAATCAAGTATCCAAAATAGAGAAGCCACATGTCCTCCCTCTCATACCTTCGCCCTCGATCGAGGAGATTTTGAGAAATGCCTGGTTGTTTATCAATAGATAGTCATGAAATTTAGCCAGAATAGCTTAATTATGGGAGAAAACGGGGGCTGCAGGCTCGTTTCCTCTAATTATGGAATCTCGCTTCATCATCAATACTTGAAATGAGAGAAGGCTCGAGATGATGATAATGATGAATATGTAATGCAGGCAATCACTATAATTTGATTATGAAAAATACTACATAAAATTACTCTTGTAGCATCGAAAATAAATTGCAATTCAATCGGTAGGATCATTAAAATTTTAAGCAAAATTCTAATGGTCCTATGGGTCCAATTGCAATTTATTTTTGGTGCCTTTGTGCTTTAGAAAATGACCTCGTAAATGCCATAACAACTTTAGGCTTCCTTCAAATGCAAAAACTCCTTTAAAAAGTTTCCGTCGTCAAATTGTTTAGAGCTTCTTTTCTTAGCTAAGTTGAATTGTTGTCGTAACACTCGGCAGATATATATTCGCTTTTTTTGATATGCAATTTCTAGTTGTCTTCTTCTATATTTTGTTTTCCATGTCTGCAGGTTTCATTTTCATAGTGCACCTTCACCTTTACACATTCGATCAAGATCAATGAAAAAGAATAATTCTTTTCTTTTGTCAGCAACTTCAGATGATTAGATCAAGGATAAGAATATGGATCCAAATAATATTGTCTATTATATTGGAAGCTAGACTCTATTCTAAAGAAGTACAAAAGTTTTAAGGCCAGGTGTGATGTATGCGAGTCCACTTAAGGCATATGCTTGCTCTCATATAAAACGACGATTTATGATATTACTATTATTAATTTGTTATGATTATTATTTGTGTGACTATATATATTTATTTGATGAAAGTGACTAAATTTATATCGTCATACTAGAATGGATGAAAGTCTTCTCCCATGAAAATTATCATCCATGATGATTTCTTGCACGCATATTTATATCCTTTTTTAAGGTCAAAATTGGACTAGATGGATATATGATATTATAAGAATGGTTTGTTCTTATCAACATGTTTTACTGGGAGATAAGATGCATGAATTTATAGAGATGGAGATGGAGTGGCTCGGGTAGTGATTGATGTGTAAATCGTGTGATTTATAAAATTCTAAATACCGCAATCAGGACGGTGTCAGCGGTAGCTAGCCGTGATGAGTACGGGCCGTCCACTGAAAGATGGAACGATTTATGTTCTTAGACGAGTTGTCACAAAGTCCAAGGATATTCTTTGTTAACTATGTGGTATGCATTATGTCCAAGCGTATGTCCAAGCAAGCTTGTTAGAATTTTGGATTAGATAGTTGAATTAGGAATTCCGTAATCTTCTTTGTGCCAGAATTAGAATTGATGCTGGAGTAATCGGAAACAACGTGGATTAGAGTACTTTAAAAGGGTATTTTCAAGTTGTCACACCTTGCTAAGTATGTCCTAATTGACCCTTGTCCCTCCGTTCTATACTCATAGTTCCAAGCTTCGATCAAATACACGCACTTAATCGTCGATTTAGATCACAACTACATGTCACTTACAGAGCGCCTAAAAGCAGAGGTTATGGTTCTTTGGGACAAAATTTCAATCTAATTATATGGGCAAAGAATAGAACAAGATAGTGTTTACTGCCGAAAATTGAGACGAACTGGGATTGAAGGTCTTGCCTGAATTTGGGGGCAGATATATTAGACATATCCATCCACCTCTCCGAAAATACTAAATTGTTTTATGGCACCGTATATCAGAGGTTTAGATAGATACGACCGTTGTAGCAGACTTTATCAGATTCCCCCTCATTTGTGAGAGGTTTTTGATTGCGATGATGCTTTTCCCTGCAGGCGCAAGCCCCTGCGGTTAATTACGTTATCGCGTTGCGATAACCATTTTCTCCTGTTCCAGTAGTTCCCTTCGTATCGTGTGTTATTTTGTTTGTTTTGGTTGCCCGTGAATTGTATACGAAGACTAGCTTATGTCGTGGCCCGTAGAGCGTGGATTAGTTCAAATCCTTATATATATTTTCATGATATGGATTTTGGGTCAAGGATTTGCCTGACAGGGTCTGCATTGGTAGCTTGATTTGCCAATAAGAGTGAACTTAAGACGTATTTCCCACTTTGTGAGGTCCATCGGTTCATGGGATATTTAGGTTCGATCTAAAGACCGTTAGTCTTATTTGAGACTAAGATCAACTTAGAAACAAATGAGCATATGCGCTCAGTTATTTTAGGTTAAAGACATCACGGTTCAACATCACCATGTTTGGGACGACGCGCTAGTTTAGGAATATTTCGGTCCACCGTTCCCATTTTAGGGACGAATATTAGTTTAGGGACATTTCGGTCCATTATCGCCGTGTTTTGGGCGAATGTCTAGTTTAGGGATATCTCGGTTCAACATTCCCATTTTGAAGACGAATATTAGTTTAAGAACGTTTCGGTCCATTATCGCCGTATCTGGGGCGAATATTAGTTTAAGGACATTTTGGTCCATCATTCATCTTGCCCGCATGTGTATTTGTTACGTAGCGGAGTGAACAATGGTAACATGGAATGCGCCCAATTTAGGATGCGGTCCGATTTGAGGTGTGCACGTCAATTTGGAAGTGCATCAATGTGGGATGTATCATTCTCTATCTTGATGAAATTTTATATCAAGTTGGGACGAGAAACGAGTCGTTGGTTATCGGGACCCGCCACCTGATTGGTAGGAAAAAGTGTTTGTAGAATAACCGCAATCAATAACGGTGTCGCGTGTAGCTAGACCGAGATGAGTACGGGTCGTCCTCTGGGAAACGTGGACCCTTTTACTTTTACTTTAGATGTGTTGAGAAAGAGAGGAGGGATAGAGAATTTTATAAAATGGTTTCTAGATCTACGTTAAACAAGAATGTAAAATATAGATCTAGATTATTTTAGAGACTTAGATAATATAATAAGAAGGCTTGTAGGGTTCGTTAGGATTTAGTAGTTATGGACGATTAATTAAAAGTTACCCTTTTTATCCATTAATAGATTTAGAACTAGAACGACGGTGATGCGTGTAGATTAGGGTTTCTGGAGGGAAAAGGAATCCCACTGTTAACCCTTATCTCGACACGGAACTCCGTTCATATCTAGCCTTTACCAATACAATCATTAATCTAATCTCTAATCGCGGTCGGAACTAGCAAAGAATTGCTAGCGCGCCCGATTAGGATGTTAATGATTCTTTTGATAAAGTTCCTAAACTTTATAGGACTTAAAAAGGGTTTAATTATTTTCATCGTCCATTAGCCTACCCTAATCCTACGAACCCTAACAAGCGGAGAATTACTCGCGCATATTGGGAGAAGAAGATGAAAAGAAAGAGAGGGAAAATATAATGTAAAATGCAAAAGAATTAAATAAAATAACTACCTTTATTAATCAACTGAACAATCTACACTTTTATTCCGTAGAAAATGATTACAAACTAGTTGCTTCTCGATCTTTCCTAAGGAGATAGTCGAACAGTCGATGATCAGCCTGGATGCGTGAGCGTCGGGGGCTTCGTGATCGCTTCGGCTTGATAACTTTTCCAAGAGGCTCTCGGTGCCTTTTTATAGTGCAAAGCCAGAATCTTCTTATTGAAAACTTGGTAAAATTCATCATAGATTCATCCCACAAAATCTTGTGCTCTGAATCCCTATAATTGCGGCGGATCCGCGGCCCAAGGGGGGTTTGGCTGCGGATCCGCGCTTGATGGTCGAGATCTCGTGACTGAAATTTTTGGGCATGCATCTTTTGACATGTGGCAATCCTAGGCACCTTCAGAATCTGAAAATCTTTTCTCGGTTGCTTCCAGACTTGGTCTCTAAGTTTTGCTTCTTAATTTGGCAAGATTTCTTCAACAACTTGATTTGTTTGATAAATTCTGCATAACAACTTGGAAAATTCTGCACAATAATCTCAAATAATATTTAGTAGGCTTATTTCTACTAGGATTTGGTCAATAGATTTATTTGCATACATTTTCCTACCAAATACTAATTAAAATATATTAACACATGGAAAATAGTGTTTTTACACATAAACCCTCATATGTATAATATATTATAATAAAGTCCTTTTTTAATATGAAAATGGTAGGAAAAATGTAATACAAATGTGCAGTTTTATCAACTGAACACCACCTCTCTAAAGACGTTGAGAAATTACAACGACATATATCAGAGGTGTGAAAACATGTACCCTTAAACCAAATCCCGTATTTGAAGGAAGAGGTCGTGGTGGACCTAAGAATCGTTAGTCATATTTGAGACTAAAATTACCTTATGAGATATGGGATGAATATCATTTTGGATATCATCAATGAGAGATCATCAGTTATGTTTGAGACTGAGATCAGTTTAGAAATCACGAGCATATGGGCTCGCTTGATTTAAAATAAAAAAGGTTCAACTTCAAGAAACTTAGCCGATTTGCGTTGAGATTGGGTTTTTGTACTACCCAACATACTAAGCACTCAAACATATAGCGCTCACGTGTGTTTCACATGATGTGCTGGGTTTTTTAGTGCTTACGCGTATTTCACATGAGGCGCTGAGCTCTGGACGTCTTTTGGGCGCTCATGAGTGTTTCACGTGATGTGCTGAAATAGTGCTAAGCACTGTCTTTTCTAGCACTCACGTGTATTTCACGTGAGGCGCTCAGCTTTTAGCTTCTTTTGAGCGCTCACGTGTATTTCACGTGAGACGCTAAGTTTTTTGGAGATATAATTTCTGTTGATATTTTTAGAGAACTTAAATCTCTGTTAATGGTATTTTGATCATTAACGATCACCAAGATCACTATTTTGAGGATCTTAAATCGGATTCTTTAAGAACTAAATTCTTGATTTGAAGGAACTAAGTTACTGGAGTATTTTAAACCTCATCTTCTCCATGTTCTCTTGTTCATGTTTTCAGAGAGGTTAAATCTCTGTTAATTGTATTTTGACCATTAATAATCACCAAGATCACTATTTTGAGGATCCGGGATCAGGTTCTTTAAGAACTAAGTTATTATTTTATAAGGAAACTAAATTCCTAGAGTCTAAAACTCTATCTTCTTTCTTTTCAACTTTATTCTTCCCTGAATTTTTGATTCTCAAGAATAAGATTTTCCCGATGAGAATTAAATTCTCAACCAGCGGGAGACTTGTCTTGTGATTCTCAGATCCAGAGAAAAACCAAGTTTTTTTTAAAAGTGTTAAACCCTTTAATAGGTAAAAGAGATACTTTGATTTCTGTTTTTTTTTTACCTGGGATTTTAAAGAGGAAGATCTTTTTCTTTAAGAATTATATTCTCTGTTGTTTCGTGAAAGTTTTTTTGAGACCCTTCTGTATTTTTCACAGAAGCTTCTGGGGGGAGTTCTCCTTCTTTTTTATCAAGTCTCCCATCCTTTATGTAAATCCCCAACTATGTGTGTATATTTTTCCGTATTTTTTTCTAGATTTTTCCTATATTTTTTTCCATTTTTATATATATTTTATTATTCTATTTTAATTACCTAAACCTAAACTCTAAAACAATCCTAAACCTACCTCACCCGACCCGACCCGACCCGACACCCACCCCCACCCCCATGTCTCTTCTTCTTCCTCGCTACTCTAGTTTTCCCGTCCAATTCCAACGTTCTTCCTCTCTACTCGCGCCCACCTCCACGATGACCGCGCCCCAGACAACAACCTCCTCCTGACTCGCGGTCACGACGACCCAGCAACCCACATTCTCTCTCTCCTCCCCCAACGACTTTTCCCCTTCTCGCTCGCGCCGACGCCCCGCGAGACCCGCTCCCCAACGGCCACGACGACCAAATCTCCACTCGCCTACCCCCGCTATCCTCGACGATCCCTCGCCCTCTCTACTTCACTCTCTCTCTCTCTCCCCTCGTTTCTCTTTATTTCTCTCTCCCGTTCTTTCTCTCTCTCGTTCTCACTCCATTCCATCATCTCCAGCTCCAAGCTCCGAGCTCCGCATTGCCGACGATCACCTCAGGCGACCACCGAAGCCTTCGAGCTCCCAAGACGACCCAACTCCATCCCCGGAGCTCCCCTTTCACAGCAAACGAGCTCCTCTTCCTTCATTTAGAGCCCACCAACGTCCCGAACCCACTGCTACCTCGCCGCCTCCATCGACCCACCGGGCCCCTGCATCCATCGCCGCAGCCACCAACAGCTCCACCTCGCCGACGAGCCTCGAGCTCCTCCCCCAGCACCCACTGCACCCAGCCCGCTATCCACTACTCCCTGTTACCGAGCCCTACTCCCTCCAACGTCACAACATTACCGCGTTGCCACCATCGCACCTCAAGCCACTACCACCACCCCAGTTCATCCTCTGCAGCTCGAGCCACGCCCTAGAACCCCGTAGCTTGCCCGACCCCGATCATCCCCTGCGCACCAACCCCCATCGATCATCTCATTGCAACTGTAGCACCCCTGGGGCTCCGCTGCATCTCATCACCACGCAACAGCACCCGTGCCCACCTTTGCAGTGCCGAGCCTCCCCAAGTCTTTCGCCGAGCCAGTCGATTCGCGCGTGTATCGTGCCATGACGTCTCCGTGCCGTGATCGTGCCCGTGTTGTGCCGCCGTCTCAGTCGTGCCACTTTCACCAAAGGCAAGAGAAAACCTTTATCTTGTTGTTCATGCTATTTTAATACCTAGGCTAGATACTCATGTTAGATTAATTTGTTATATGGTAGTGTAGATGTGTGTATTTTGACCGATTACCAACCGCTACCCTAGTGTTTGATGCAAACTATAATCCAAAACATATCTTGTTATGACGAAACCTATGATGGTTAGGTCCTTTATTGATTACGAATACCGTGTAGGAATTTGGATGCAAAATATCGTGTTATTAATCATGTAAGTCGCCCCCTAAAGGCGACACTAAATCTGAAGTTTTACCGCGCATGTTACCTCATTAAAATCTTTGTAAATTCAGTACAGTTTGGAATGTAATGTTCTATGGCTCATATCAAAGCTGACTCGATAATATAGAACCATCCATAGTTTATTTTTCCATACTGATAGATTAAGGCAACAAGAGTTGACTGGGAATGCGACTCTGTACTGCAGTCTGGGGCAGCATTCTACGACGATACCTGAATTTGAATACCTGTAAATACCTACATAAAACTGAAAATGTGTGGATCCCCATATAGTCACATAGATAATTTAGTTATCTAACACATGAATCTAGTCTCGTTCAGTTTCATAGTCGTTTGATATTTAGTTTGTAATTTAGAATGTCGACGTGTTCTGTAGTTTCTGCAGTGGCATTTCTTACCCCTTCATATTAAACAGGACATAACTTCTAGTAAAGGAAGGCTATTGATAATCCGTTTGATGTGTTGGAAATCTAACAGATAGAACTAGATTTTATTCAATTGGAGAAACACCTGAATCTAAATATAACCACTAGTAAACCACACACGAAGTTGGACTTCCAGTTTTGAAACTAGAATTCCAGCAACCGATCGCTAATTTAAAATAATGATAATTCCCTAACCTGAATTCCGATTGACATGAAATTAATTTTACTGCTTAGATAATCAAGTGTGCTTCGTACACCTTTCATATTATTTTGGTCGATTCTATACGTGTGATTTATGGTAAATTATGCAAGTTACATAGCATTGGCCGTCATAATATAGTGAATATCCGTTCGGTGCATTTCTGCCTATTTTCGTGCTTGTTTTATACCTTCTGCATAGTGATCGTTTACATTGAGACCTAGCGGCTGTTTTGCATTGTCGATATATTAGTGTTAGTAATTGGGTTGCGGCAAATACGAAAGTGACATTGATAAGTGGAAATGCGATTGAAAGTGAAAGCGATATGTATTTTTTCACAACCTATCGAATACCTGAATTCATACTATAACTTAGAGTGTGGGAAAATCAAGGTGGAATTGAACTCGTATTTAGGGAGGTACAGTGATTTAGAGGATGATCATTCGCTATATATATATATATATATATATATATATATATATATATATATATATATATATATTAAGTCGTGAGCCTAGCGGCATGGCTGTAGGGTTATGTCCCAGGCAACAGTGGCCTGTAGTCTCGGGCATGTACGAGACCCTTGTTAAACACGAGTATCTTTTCCACCAATTGATTTCATTGACTTAGTGGCTGATAAGCAGTGACATACACATTGCCTAGTTTACTGACATGATACTCATATCACACTGTTGTTATTTAAATGATGTTCATTATACTCATGTTCTGTATTCTGTTGCACATTTCATATTTAATATGTTTGTTCCCATTATATATATTTATTGCTATATGTGTCGCCCTGACGACCTGAGTGTGCATGCTCAGAGGACAAAGTGGACCTAACCTAGGAGCAGGACCTGCCATTCGAGATCGCGGAGGTCTAGACTGCAACATCAGCGCCATCTCTTTTTGTCTTAAGCACTTTGTATTTCGTTGGTTAGTTTTCCTTGTGCAAAATAATTGTATCTCGAACTCTTTTATTGCATTGTAATAAAGTTGTGAACTGTGATTTTGCTTTACTCTAGTACTATTTGCTGCCTACCATATAATGCTAGAAGTCGAAGTATGACTACGGCGAGATTATTCCCTGACCGTGGGAGTATAGCTGGCCTAGTCATCCCTCGTATTCCGTATTTTGGGAAGTAGAGCATGACATGGTTTTGTTGGTATCAGAGCGCCAAGGTTTTTGGATGACATTACAGTTCCGTCGAGAGATCCCTAGATTGAGTTACACCCTTGACACGTGTTTTATTGCATTTCTTTTAATTTTCTAATTCTCGTTGAATCATTGTGTAGCCCTTGTTTGAATCTAATTTCTTTTGATTATTTAGAAATATGGACTTCTCGGGCAACTCCTCAGGTGCCGGTCCTCACGATCATACCGAGAAAATCCTCAGCACACTGACGACCCTGGCCCAGGCTCAAGAGAGGAATACCGATCTTCTGACTGAGAGAATGAGGGTTGTACAGGAGACCGCAATTACCGCCCTAGAGAGATTTACGGATGTTACCACCGCCCCTGAGGTTGCACTCATACCGACTACCCAGGCTAGAGTTGGTACCGTTTCGGACTTTAAGAGGTTCCACCCAGCAGTTTTTACGGAATCAGCAAATCCACTTGAGGCCGAGCAATGGCTCATAACGTGGAGAACCTTCTGACGGCCGCTCGAGTTCCTGACGACGACAGAGTGAACATGGTGAAGATCCAGCTAGAAGACGAGGCCCGCACGTGGTAGTCCGTAGAGAAAAGTCGGCTAGAGAGACCTATCAGATGGGGACATGTTCTCCGCATGCTTCCTGGATTACTATTTTCCGGCCACTGCCAAGGCCGAGATAGAGGAAAAATTTATCATGCTGAAGCAAAATGGACGCTCAGTGGATATCTACGCCGTAGAGTTTAACCGGTTGAGTCGCTTTGCACCGTATATGGTAGCCACCAAAGCCGCCAGGGCAAGACAGTTCTAGCACGGGCTTGATATTGAACTACAGCAACTTATCGCATCTCTCGATCTACCATCCTTTGCTCAAGTATTGAACGCTGCCCGAGTGTATGGAAGATTGGCGGAGAAGGCCAAGGGCCAACGATCGATGGACAGGAGGCCCCATGTGGTCCCAGCACGGCTTACCATCCCCCCGTGGAGCGATCCCAGTTCACAGGCTGGGTGTCACAGAGATGAAGCGCACTTTCTAACCTCAGCGGCCGCAGCGGAGGGCCCTATTTTGCGATTATTGCCAGAGACTAGGACAGATGCAGAGAGATTGTTGCAGAGCCAAGAGGCAGTGTCTGCTTTATGGATCCAGCGAGCACAGGATCAGCGGATGTCCCCAGAGATCTGAGCTACAGGAAGGGTTCGAACAACAACAACCGTCGTACGTCGCTTCAGCTCAGAGGGGTCCACCTCGGGTATCCCAGCAGCGGTTATCCGATCAGAGGTAGACCGGTACGGGTCGGAATCAGGGACAGGCTTTCACCCTGTCCGCCGAGCAGGCAGAGGCTTTTTAAGAAGTGGTTACAGGTACCCTCCTTATTTAATTTGTACCTGTCAAGCCCCACTTCCTGGCATACGGGCAGAGGGCGTGACTGGCTCGCGACGTATTTACTCAGAAGTAAATACGCTAAGAGGCAGAGGTCTTTGATACTCAATAATCCTATCCCTAACCTATGTCTCTTCCTTCATAAATGCCCTTCAATCTAAAACACAAGCACCCATCAATTTCTACCAATGCACAAAGCTCACTCTCATTTGCAAGTCCATGTTCAGGGGCATGTGACACTTTAATTATTAAAGACGATGACCAAATTATTGGCCCTCATTTAATTCTTTTTGACTTGTTGGCAAATGATGATAATAATTAGGCTTTTGGATTTAGAAAATGATGGACATAATCTTTTTGCCTTTTATCTTTTTTGGTTCATGAAATTTGATAGATGTTGTCTCCTCTGATTGTTGTTGTTCATGTGCTCTTGTGTTAAGTTTGGCCCTTCTGTCGCATTTCATGCAGATGGGCACTTTAACCTTAATTATTGGTGGATCTTAACCTAAGCTTCAAATGTTTTATATTCAAAAAATAAATTTTTAACAATTCCAAAATCAACATCCATTAAAGAAAAATAACTTCGATTGATCCAGTAAAAATGTAAATTATTCTTAGCCACAATGATGAACTGCTGGCTTCAAATTTAATGGATTTCTTTCTTGTCCGTTTATACGATTTTCGTTTGGATTTGATATTTGTTTTTTGTTTTTGAGAGATAAGAAGTGTTAGAATTTCTAGTGTTAATACAAAGATATGAAAAGAACTTTGAAAATTTATATGTAAACAAGCTTTGTTTTCAATCAACTAAATATTATCTAAATGTGACAAATTATTAATGATATGAACCCAAAAAGTAGTAACCAATGGCATGCGAAATTGTAACGATCACTTTTAAAAGCAACCAATTCATTGAAAGTTTTCGGAGCAAATTCGTGGATCCACTGGATGTGTGTAGCATGTGTCGTTCGCGAACACGACACACGAAGTGTGGAGTGGAAAGAGAAAAAGGTCCCACCGGGCGTGTCAGAATCTGTTTACTGCCGGAAACCGGGAAGACAAACGTCTTGCCTGAATCTGGGGGCAGATACTAACTGGTGCTATTCGTCTACCTCTCCGAAGATGCTAAGTTGATTTATGACACTATGTATCGAAGGTTTAAACGGATGCGCCCGATGTAGCAGACTTCGTCAGATTCCCCCTCATTTGAAGGGTTTTTGATTGTGGGGACGCTCTTCCCTGCAGGCGCAAGCCCCTGCAGTTAATTACGCTACCGCATCGCGGTAACCACTTTCTCCTTCTCCAGATGGTCACTTCGTGTCGTGCATGTTTGTTTTATTTTTGATTGCCCGTGGATTGTATACGGAGACTAATTTATGTTGTCGCCTGTAGGGCGTGGATTAGTCCAAATCCGTATTTTCTTAGATTTGGGATTGGAGGTTTGGGTTTAAGGATACGTTAGTCTCATTTGAGACTAAGATCAACTTAGACGTTCGTTAAGGATACGTTAGTCTAATTTTAGACTAAGATCAACTCAACGTTTGTTTAGGACACATTAGTCTGATTTTAGACTAAGATCAACTTAACAGGATCATTTAGATCCAACAAAAGAGCATTTGAACTCTATTGTTTAGTTTAGGGACATTGCGGTCGATTACCAGTTTAAGGACATAGTGGTCCAACACCAGTTTAAGGACGTAGTGGTCCAATACCAGTCTAAGAACGTAGTGGTCCAATACCAGTTTAAGGACATAATGGTCCAGATTAAGGACATCATAGTCCGTGGGTTTAAAGGGACCCCACAGTCCGAGGTTAAGGACATCATATTCCATGAGTTTAAGGAACCCACAGTCCAAGTTTAGAGACATCATAGTCTGTAGGATTTGCTGGTTGTCGGGACCCGTCACCTCTCTGAAGACGTTGAAGGATTACAACGACATATATCAGAGGAGTGAAGAGATGTACCCTTGAACCAATATGGATTAAGTGATCTGTAGTCCAATTTGGAACTAAGATCAATTAATTATGTTGTGAGCACATTGGCTCAGTTAAGTCTGAATTGAGGACTTATGGCCAACTTGGGCTAAGTCCAATTAGATTCAAAATGTTGGCCCTTTGTTGGCCCATTAGACATTTGTCTGGTTTCATCCCACATTATTTAGCAATGCTAAACAAGAGTTTGAGGGCTTTGGTAACATTTTTATCTTTGACTGAGCATGGAACATTATATCTCTGAATTTTACTCAATTTTGAGTGGGAGGCCTTGCCTCAGGAAAATTAACCAATTTGGTTAAAAGTAGTGTTAAACACTTGAGAACAACAGTGTTAAACACTGAAGATAGAACTCTCAAATTAATGTTAAACACTAAAAGACAATCAGTGTTAAACACTGGAAATATAATCCCCAAATTAGTGTTAAACACTAGAAAACAACAGTGTTAAACACTGGAATTAGGTTTTCAAATTAGTGTTAAACACTAAAACTAAAGTTCTTAAATTAGTGTTAAAACACTAAAAGACAATCAGTGTTAAACACTAGGAATAGAGCTCTTGAATTAGTGTTAAACATTAAAGAAAAAAGGGGTCACGTGTGGACACGTGAGGACGCCAAAAGGTGGGTCCAGATCCCTTTACTTCGTTCTGTAATTAAGTGTTAAACACTTTGTATTTTGAGCCTCACGTGTCGACACGTGGTGGAGATTCATGCATCGATTATTAAAGCACTTGCTGAGGGGTCACGTGGGAGCACGTGAGAGCGTCCAAAACTTCTTTTTTTCTGCTTTTTCTTTCTGCGTTTTAGGAGTCTCGTGGGAGCACGTGAGGCATTGCCTTAGTGATTTTTCCTTCTCATTTCTGAGGATCTTTTAAGGGTCACGTGGGGACATGTGATCTTAATTTTTTTCATACACAGAGATCTTTTAAGTCTTCTTATTTTATTTTGAGAATTAAATTCTCTGCAGGGTTAAACCCTAATTATGATTTTGGGGGAATTAAATTCCTATCGTGCAAGAATTAAATTCTTAAGTAGGGTTAAACCCCAATTTCTTTTTAGAGGAATTAAATTCCCATATATGTAAAAGAATTAAATTCTTGATTAGGGTTAAACCCTAGTTCTGTCCATCTTGAAGGAATTAAATTCCTGTGAGTTTGGGAGAATTAAATTCTCATATAGGGTTAAACCCTATTTGTTTTGGGAGAATTAAATTCTCTAAACTCAATTCCCTCTTTAAGTTTTGGATCTGCATGGCAGGATCTCAACCCGATGAGAATTAAATTCTCAACTTATGGGGAGATGTGCTTCTGCAGATTTTCAACTAGAGGAAGAACTAAATTCTTTTGCAGAAGAGTTAAACTCTTAGATTTTGAGAATTAAATTCTCTGTTTGAAGTTTTGATTCCCTTTCTTTTCTCACCTAGGGTTTTCTTTCTTAAGAATTAAATTCTCCTCTCTTTTTTCTCTCTGTTGTTGTATATTTCCCAAAAAAGTAGATTCCTTTCTTCTTTTCTTGGCTCCTATTTATAGGAGAAAGAAAAGAATCAATTTGTTTTGTGAATCTTTCATTGAAAAATTTTGTTTGTTTTCATAATTAATATGATCCTTTAGATCATTCAGTGAATTTTATTCACCGTTGGATTTTAAATCCAAAGATATTCTGTTTGTTATTTCTGGTGAGATTTTCAGGGAAATCTTTCCTTGTCTAAAATCTTTCCATAAATTGGTGATTTTTAATCACCCTTGGATCTTTAATCCAACGGTCCCCATAATCCTTTTCCATTTGGAAAGATTTAGAAGCTTTTAGAATTTAATTCTATTAAACTGTAAGGCTTTCGAAACCAGTCACGTGCTGACACGTGACCCCCAATTGAGTCCTTTTCTCAGCTTTATTTATGCTTCAGTTTTAACCATCACGTGTTAACACGTGACCATTGGTCACGTGTGAGCACGTGATACCTCATTGAGGTATTTCCTTCAGCCGTTTGTTTTTATTTATGTTTTAACTATCACGTGTCAACACGTGACCATTGGTCACGTGTGAGCATGTGACTCCCAATTGGGTCCTTCTTCAGCCGTTTGTTTTTATTTCTGTTTTAACTATCACGTGTCAACACGTGACCATTGATCACGTGTGAGCACGTGATACCTCATTGAGGTAATTCCTGATTTTTAATCAGGGAACAACGCATAACTTATTTGCTCATAACTTTTGATCCCGGATGAATTATGAAGCCCATAATATATCAAATCGAAGAGTTTTTCGAGATACTTCCAATATCATCAGAATTTAGCTGTTTCTCATTCGGGAGTTTATCAAAAAATAGCCCGGAAAATACTGGTTCGTATTTTCCTAAGCGTATCACTGCCATTTGATACCTTGGGCTCTTTTGCGCAGAAATTTTTGACGGGAACAGTGTGCAAGCTGCTTAAATCAATCTACGGGTTAAAGCAGGTATCGCGGAGTTGGAATATCTGTTTTGATGTCGCGGTCAAAGAGTTTGACTTCGTCAAAAATGTAGATGAACCTTGTGTTTACAAGAAGGTGGCAGAGAGTAAGGTGGTCTTCCTCGTATTGTACGTGGATGACATACTCTTGATAGGAAATGACATTCCTATGCCACATTCGGTCAAGCTCTTCTTATCATATAGATTCTCAATGAAAGATCTAGGTGATACCTTTTACATCTTGGGAATGAAGATCTATAGAGATACATCTAAACGGATTTTGGGATTGTCCCAATCCAGGTACATCGACACCATACTAAAGAGGTTTAGTATGGAAGATTCCAAACGTGGGAATTTACCCACGATCTCAGGAATCACCCTCTCCAAAGAGATGTCTCCCAAGACTGATTTGGAGAGGGCTCGCATGCAAGGGATACCCTATACTTCGGCGGTCGGGTCAATCATGTATGCGATGCTATGTACCAGGCCCGATGTAGCATACTCACTAGGTATAGTGAGTAGGTATCAAATAGATCCTTGAGAGAATCACTGGACAACTGTGAAGAACATTCTTAAGTACTTGAGAAGGACTAAAGATATGTTCTTGGTGTATGGTAATGGAGAACTCCAAATGGAGTCCTTTACCGATTCGAGCTTCCAGAGTGATAATGACGACTCTAAGTCGGTCTCGGGTTTTGTCTTCACCCTCAATAGTAGTGTGGTGTGTTGGAAGAGTTCCAAACAGGAAACCGTGGCAGACTCAACGATGGAGGCTGAATACATCGTTGCCAACGATGCTGCCAAAGAGGCTGTCTGGATGAAGAAGTTCATAACAGAACTTGGTGTGGTTCCTTCCATCGAGCATCCAATACCTTTGTATTGCGATAACAATGGAGCAGTGGCTTTGGCCAAGGAACCCAGGTCCCATCAGAGATCCAGGCATATTCTGAGGCGGTATCACCTGATCCGGGAGATAGTTGATCGCCGGGAGATTGAGGTCAGGAGAGTAGACTCGATGGACAACACAGCGGATCCACTCACGAAGGCCATTCCCCAGACACAGTTTGAGATACTCTTCAGAATGTTGGGTATGAGATACTACAACAACTGGCCTTAGTGCAAGTGGGAGATTGTTAGTTATATGTATGCCCTAGGGGCCATTGTTGTACATATGATGTTTATTATAGTGGACATATATAAAGAGGACTTTCTTGCTCGACATGATAGTATGCTATCTGGTTGCTCTTTATTTTAACATGTTGACTTGTATTATTATTACCGTCTTGCTCTCACATGTTGGTAAAGCCCTTAGGATGTGTACTTGACTACCAGGATTATGATGGAGATCATACTAGTGGGGCCAGGGTAGTCGGCAAGTACATCCTTTAATTGTTCCTAGTCGTGGGAGTATCAAGATGGGGCATCGATATTCCAGAGTAGACTAGCGTATACGTATCTTGACCCATATGATGGGCGATGGATGATCCCACATCCATTTGTGTTTGACATCAAGGATAGTATATGGGTGCTCAGTGGAGACTGGGTACACTGAACAGGACTCGCCGAAAACTCCTAGATGGTGATATACCTCACGTCAGATAGCAGTTCTCTGGTGACACTGGTGCAGGTTAGTCTGTTGACCCGAGATTGTCATAGAGTCTTGTGTGATTCCCACCGTGCTTTGATTTCCATCTTACCACGTTCAAGAGAACGTGCAAAACGGCGGTTTTTGGATACAGCCCCGAGTCACATGGAGGCAGTGAGCGATGGGAGGGGATTTCGTCTCTCCCGGTATAGGGGGTTAATGTTGCGCTGTGCTCGATTGGCCATAACAGGAAATCCCTGGCCAGGGTTGCTGAGATTTACCGGTAAGTGTTATCAGTAGTTTCTCGAACAGTTATGAGCCACACATCGGCACGACTTATGAAGCTACTGGGATTTGACGTTTACCACCCCTAAGCTAGATATGCGATATATCAGACGAACAGACCGGACTGTACGGTAGTGTTACTTATTGGACTCACAGGGGTATGAGCAGACATGCTTGATAATCTTCTGATCGTTCAATACCCGGGTGTCCGTTACGTTTAGCTGACCGCTGATGGCTCGTGGGTGACTAATATGATCACCACCTACTGCCGACGTATTGACGAGTCTTTAGAGGCCTACACAGAGGTTTTCTGGCTCAGACGAAACGGAGTAGGAGCACATACGTGATATGTGCGGGGTCGAGATTAATACGTGTATGTGATACCATATTCTATTCTTGCGATATGTGATATCGGACGGTTATATGTGATATAGCCGGGTTATCGGATCAAATGTTGATTCGATGAAATGATACATATTATATTAGTCGGTTATATATGATATAGCCGGATTATTAAATCAAGTGTTGATTTAATAATTTAATATATAATTATATATTTGATATATTAAATTACATTAACTAATATATGCTCACTTAAGTATTTCTTTTTCTCACTTTTGATACATTTAACATATATGTGATATATGTTTATTATATTATTTTCTTTTGTTCACATATTATATATATGTGATATATATTATTGTGACATGCTAGGTTATACATGCAACATGGATGTATGAGATTCACACCATGCTAGATGCTATGAAGGTTTTATTTATTTAAAGTTGATCAAAATTAGATGGAAATTGGATTAATGGTTGAAGCTTGGAGAAGCCTGTGGAACCATTGACCAAGTCCACTAATTTTGTCATACTTAAGATATTTATTAACCCAACCATTACATTAGCCATGGTTTAGTCTCTACAAGGGTTAGTGTATGACATATACTCACCCATGGTTCCATTTCTAAACTCACTCTCATTCTCTTTTCATTCATCATCTCCTTCATCTCCTTCGAGCTCTTTCTAGGTTTTGAGGAGATAAAGAAAAATAGTGAGAAATTAAATTCTAAAGCGAGCAAAATTCTTACTTCATCATCCTTTACTAAACTAGCCATTTAGTTTAGGGTGTTAGCTTCACTAATTCCATATTAGTGAAGTGATAGCTTGAGTCCGTGTTTTCTCGACGTAGATCATCTTCGACTTTGAAGATTTCAAGCAAGTATGCATCATTCACCTTGTGGAGCCTCTCAAGAGTCCAGGAGTTCATCGATCGCAGCGAAGGGACCACAACAAAGAGCTATAGAAGTGAAGCACCGGACTACAAAGGTTGTAATCCCTACTCACTTAGATATAAAGTTATTTACATTATGTTTTCGTATGATTCTCTAGTCAAGATTTCAGGTTAGGGTTCTTTTAGCACGGCAATTTTTAAATTTGGCATGAATGATGCCACCCGAAATCTTGCTGTCTTACTTAGGAACCCTACAATGACTATGTAATGTGGGCAATAACTATAATTTGATTATGAAGAATATGATAACGATGACTATGTAATGTGGGCAATGACTATAATTTAATTATGAAGAATACTAGGTAAGATCACTCTTGTAAGAAGAAACTCTGCAAAATTTTGAGCAAAATTCTAATGATCCTATCGGTTGAATTGCAATTTATTTTCGATGCCGTTGTGCTTTAGAAAACGACCTCGTAAATGCCTTAACAACTTTAGGCTTCCTTCAAATGCAAAAACTCCTTTAAAATGTTTACGTCGTCTAATTGTTTACAACTTCTTTTCTCGACCAAGTTGCATTGTTGTCGTAACACTCGTCAGATATATATCCGCTTTCTTTGACATGTAATTTCTAGTTGTCTTCTTCTATATTTTGTTTTTCATGTCTGCAAGTCTCATTTTCATAGTGCACCTTCACTTTTACACATTCGATCCAGATCAATGAAAAAGAATAATTCTTTTCTTTTGTCCGCAACTTCAGATGATTAGATCAAGGATAAGAATATGGACCCGAATAATATTGTCTATTGTATTGGAAGCTAGACTTTATTCTAAAGAAGTACAAACTTTTAAGGCCTTGTGTGATCTATGCGAGTCAACTAAGGCATATGCTTACTCTCATATAAAACGATGATTTATGATATTACTATCATTAATTTGTTATGATATTATTATTATTTGTATGACTATATATATTTATTTGATGAATGTGACTAAATTTATATTGTCATACTAGTATGGATGAAAGTCTTCTTCCTTGAAAATTAGTGTCGATGATGATTTCTTGCATATTAATATCCTTTTTTTATGTCGAAATTGGACTAGATGGATATGTGATATATAAGAACTGTTGTTCTTATCAACATGTTTTAGTAGGAAATAAGATGCATGAATTTATAGAGAGGGAGATTGTTTTAGTAGGAAATAAGATGCATGAATTTATAGAGACGGAGATGGCATGGTTCGGGGTGCATACGATGACAGCTTAATACTACGATCAGTTTCTATTGTCGTATTCTTTATATTTATTCTATATTGCGAACTTTAAAAATGTAGTTCATGTCATTAATCGATGGTCTCCCTTTACAAGCAAAAGAATTTTAAAAAAATCTTGTAATATATTCCTCACTGCATCGCCATGGAGGTAGAAACGATGGCGAGGCGATGGCACGGGTGATAATGATGGTGGTGGGTTCGTTGATGGTAACACTTGTAATTAATGATAGCAATATGAGCGGTGGCGATAACGATCATAGCAACAACACCCGTGACGGATGGTGAGGGCAAAGGGTGGAGTAGGGGCACCAAATAGAAAAGCCCTACAATATCTTTTTTCCACAAAATCCATAATTTTCATAAATCTTGTAAAATTAAGTATGAGTGGAAATGTGGAATGCTACAAATCCCATACAAAATAGAATTTAATGGTTTGCCATCGAAGAGTATTTACATATAGAACATTTCTCAAATAGCCAGTTAAACTCAATAATTTGTTATCTTACATGGTAATATTTACACTTGCTACGCTAATTTTTACACTTGATTATCCATCCAATAATTCCAAACACTAATTCCAAAATGCTTGATTCGGGTCAAAATTGATGGCAGCCCACAGACCTCCCTACTATTTCATTTCCACCCTTTCTAAACTACGACCCAAAACTTTTAAAATAATTAATTGCTTTCTTCTACCATAACCAATATATATACACACAAACATCCTCCCCCATCCTCATGCTTAGAAGGGCTTCTGCAAGTACATCAGAATATCCTGTATCGGGTCCGGGTCGAACGAACTCAGCCCGTAATCCGAAAAGTCCCCGGTGGCATTCCCATTATTAAAAGGAAGCTTGAGGGCTTTCTCCCACTCGTTCCACTTGGGCTGGCTCTCAACCTCCCTCTCGCAAGTGAACTCCGGTGAAAGCACGTGCTCAGAGCAGCTGGAGTCAGTGTGAAGCATCGGCACCACCGAGTCTAATGTGTCCAGGTAAGCCGTGTCCACGGAATGAGGCACATGCGAAAAGATAACGGGTTTATGCTCCGGGGTCGTCGAGTCGGGTTGGATATTTTTGGACCCACCCCATTTGGGGTTCGGGTTCGGGCTTACATGCTTCTCCAAGCCTCCCTTCTTGTTGTAGATCCGACAAAGAACCCAATCGTCCAGCTGAAATGCGACACATGGCAGATTTTGATTTGTTAGATTACAAAAATAGGAAAAAGACAAAAAAGAAAAATAAAAGGCAAAAGACACACCATGAATGGGCTATAATAGACTTGTAGATGCATCAATAAAATAGAAAACAATTTGCTAACAACTTGCCATGAATGGGCTATAATAGACTTGTAGCTTCATATGAATGCTCTTATTTATAAAATAAAATAAAATAAAATAAAATAATTTAGGATTTCATATTACCCCAGTAGTTCTATATGTTTTTGCATATCCTTGTTTTTGATGAATTTTTTAATTTGGCATAATTAATGTATATATTTTTTACAATATGAACAACATATGTAATAAATATTTTTTGTTTTAATCCCCTAATCTCCAAGGTATAATAAACACTGTATGGATTCTAAGTTTGGTGGCCAAATTCATACCCTCAAGCTATTCTTTTTTCGGGCGGATCGATCAACATCGGCAAGCCTATACTCATGCATGATCCAATTGGTTTTCTCGCCCTTGGGGGCTTTCCCCGAATAGAAAACCAGCGCCTTCTTGATCCCAACCGGTTTCAGAGCTCCTACCGCCTTGTCCGCTCCGGTCGCTTTCCAATATCCTGAACCGGCCGCCCGGTTGGGTCTAGATCCGTTTGGATACTTCCGGTCTCTTGGAGTAAAGAAATACCACTCCTTCTCTCCGTATGCCGCCTTTCCTGTCACAAATTAAACATATTAATCTCAGCCGTCTGTGTATTAAACCATTTACATAAATAAATATCTATGGTCTTTTCCGACTAATATATATACCTGGAAGTTCCCAAGGGTGGTACTTGTACAGATCGATATCGGTGACTATTGGCACCGATATTGGCATCCCGGCGCATCGCCGGCACAGGTAGTGCATCACCAGTTCCTCATCGGTCGGATGAAACCGAAATCCCGGCATCATGTTCAAATCCTGGCCGTTCATTTTCTAGTTTCTCTCTCTCTCTCTCTATCTCTACAGAGGGAATGGGAAGCTTGAAAACTTTGGAACAGAGGGCAGCTCCCCATTTATGGAGAGCGAGCGAGGCACGTGACGACAAAACCTGTGGCTGGCGCGACGCACACGTGTGCATGACAAGTTGACCACGTGGCTCCCATCCTCGGGGTTCGCTCACTGCTTGCGTCATCTTTTCTGGACTGGCTCTGCGCGGGGCCCGCCTTCTGTCGGCTGCTCACGCGGGATCCACAGTTCATACTTTGGGTGAAAGTGTGGGTGCACAGGAAAACGATTATACAATCCGTTCGAATTGCTGTAGGCGCGTGCCACGAGGCGTCAGCTTTAGCGGCGCTGACGTGATACGGGCCCCAGGGTGGCGCCGGTTGGCGAATTGGAGGGGGACACGTGGCGGGAGATTAAGGGGGCGTCCTTAGAATAGGTGAGGTCATTAGGGCTTGGTCGATTATGGAATTTGGATTCCAAAATAATACGGTTGAAATTTCTGGATTTGGTAATTTGTTGTTCGGTTGGTTTTGGATTTCTAGTATTGGATTTGTAGATCTTTTAATCTTTGTTTGATTGATGAAAAAAATGGGATTTGGATTTGAGGATTTTAGAGAGAGATAGATAGAGAGAGGATTATTAAATAAATAAAATACACGGTCCCATCTAAAAGTACAATGAATAGTGCCAAATCCTTGAAAATCTTTGAAATTCTTTAGGATTCAAGAATCCTTGTTTTGTGGTGGGCCCCCCATAAAAAACAAAGGAATCCTGAAAATCCAAATCAATCAACCAAACACAAAATTATGGAATCCTAGGATTCCACAATCCAAACAGTAAATCCAAATCCATAATCCTGCAACCAAACACCCCCTTGAGGAAAGGAGGAAAAGCATGAAGTTCGTGTGCAGGAGTTCGAAGTTAATTTAAAAACGAAAAAAAATTTGAAAATTCAAAGATGGAGGTATTTTAATATAATAATAAGGAGAAGAATTAGCAAATCGGTCAAATGGGATGGAGATTGGTGGATAAGGTGATGATAATAGGATGGTGGGGTGGCTGCCAACTTTTTTGTCCTGCATTGATCATATAGCTTTGAGGTTGGATTCAATGATCCTATGATAATAATGAATTTTGGAAAAAGTTGGAGAAATTTTATTTTATTTTATTATTATTATATTATATAAAGAGAACAGAAAATTGTGGTTTTGGTTAAGAAATAAACATAATTTTTACTTAAAGAAAAGATTGGAAACCATTTAATATAATGGAAATATAACCAAACAAACAAGGCTGATAGATGAAAATCCACCATTAATACCCATGAAAGCAGACCTTGTTTCTAAGAGAATTAGGGTTACAAACATAGTCACATAATTCGCAAATTATTTGGCGGATTCGTGAATAATTCGCGAATTTTTGATCGGCCGATTAATTCTCTGATTTAATCGTCTTGGCGAACGCTCCGAATAATTCGAGAAATCAGCGAATAATTCACAAAAACAGCGAATAATTAGCAACATCAAAACCCAGCGCCTCATAAATTAATTTCTTCATCGAAATCCTTCCCGAACATTTCCCGAATACCTGCCGAAACTTTTCCGAATACCTGCCGATTTTTTCCGAATAGGTTTCTAAATCCGAATTTTCGAACTCGCCGAATTAATACCCGAATCGCGAATTTACGACTATGGTTACAAACATGTCTGCAAACCTCAAACCATGAAAAATTTCAGTATGACCACCGAAGAATGAGAATATGTGAGTATATCTTTTGAGAAGTCGCTCCCCATAACTATGTTTTCGTATCTGAATTTTCTTGAAGCATAATATTATTTATATTATTGATGTGATGCAATATTTCTAGATTTTCAAATAATTTAATAAATAAATAAAAAGGTTAGTGTGTTGAAGGTAGGGATGTAAAAGGACACAAGTAATCCAATTGGAATCTATATTCGTATCCTAGTTTTATCAAATACGGATATATATTTCATTTCCGTTGACTATCCGTATTCGTATTTGTATCTGCCAATGATAACCGAATACGGATATGGTAACACATATATTCCTTTCGTATCCGTATCCAATTTAATATTCCACTTTTTATACTATATATCAATATATTTTTACGATATTCGTTTTATATTTGTGTTTGTTTCCAAATAACTTATAATTCGAATAGTGGTTCCATTATCCATATATGTATTTGTATCCGTCAAGATGCCAACGATTATTGTCACGTCCCAATTCTCAAAGCACTGAAGCGGTGACGTGGCTCGATCCGCAACCTAACTATACCGAGAGTGGACTGAGCTCAGTATAGTTACGTTAAACGTAAAATAAATATGCAGGTAATGTACCAAAACAATAAATAAAGACAAAGACATTTATTTCATTAACATAAAATTTATTACATCGCTGTGCACAAGATACAGAGAGCTTATTACATAAATCCAAATAAATCAAAACCTAAACATGTGAGCATGTAACAACCTAGTTCATTTATACCAATTACAGTTATCGTATTTTCCTTAATTGTGGTTTTTTCTTGATTTATCGTGTTTTGGGTGCGAATAGTATTTTGACATTTTACACTGCATTCGACCCGACCCGCTTGCTTGAAACTTGTTTGATTCATATTTATGAATTACCTTGACTTGTTACATAGACATGTGCATTTCATGTATACTGCATATTGGCATTTCATCTGACATTTCATCTTTTACCATGTAACATTTTAAGTCACAGAAAATGTCACGCCCCGCTTCCCAAAATACGGAAAACGAGGTACGACTAGGCCAGCCATGCTCCTACGGTCAAGGAATCATCCTGCCGTAGTCACACTTCGGCTTCTAGCACTACATGGTAATCAGTAATTAAAGCACAGTATTAAAGGAATCACATCACTAATTTATTACATTAAAATCCCATTGTTCACAATTTTACAGATAACAAGAACAATAACTAACCAAGTTCGATCTCACAATCTCTTTTATGGAAAGCAGTAAATGAAGAAGGAACACCAACTATATCTCCGTGAACTCGAAGGATAGATCCGTCTCCGGTGCCGGTCCTCGCGCGGAATCTGAGCATGCATACTCAGGTCGTCAGAGCGACACAAATAATAATATTATTATAAGCAGATGAAACAGGTAAATGAGGTATTACTGGTATGAGAATAATGCAAGTAAACACTATATCACAGTATGATGCAGAATATGTTATGTGTCCCTATCGGTCTCTAAGTCATGTTTGAAATCACATAGTGGAAGGAGGATCATGTTTAACAGGAGTCTCGTACATACCCGAGACCACGGCCCACACGCCCGGGACATAACCCTGTCAGCCGGATCGCCAGATCCTGTCCTACACGAATAAGTATCACAGTTCGAATGATCATCCTCTAAACACGGTCCCGCTAAATAAGATACTCTTTCCACTTTGATTTCCCCTTTTTCCCCAGGTTACACTATTTAAGATATTGATCTATTTGTGTACGAGTATACCAATGTCACGGTTTCATCACTGTCCACTATATCAATCACTGTCCACTGTACCAATCACTATCACGATTATTCACTTTCCATTGGTGTACTCGTCACTCCTAAATCAACACCTATCACGCACGATAATGCAATGTCCACACGCACTAACACTGTGTAAATGACAAGGATATGATATATGTATTGTAAACTACCATATAAGCTTGGTATGTTATGAATTAGTATGCATGTCACGAACCAAAATGAATTACACAAATTAATATGTTACGAATTCAGCAAATATGATGTAGGTAAGATATATAGAACAATCAGTCAGGAATTCATCAAATTTTGTTTCAGTTCGATCGGAGTTTCGGTTTTCAAGATATAACTGTTTCAGTTTAAGTGTTCACGGCTGGAATTTCAATTTCAGAGCTGAACTTCTGTTTCGCAACACGAATTGCACCCAGTTGGGCTCAAAATTTAGCGATGACACAGTTAGATGAAATCTAGGGTTTTCGATAAAGTATTCAACGCAACAGACGGATCCTCAATCGCATCTGTACGCTGAAAGTTATATACAGTTTAATCTCAAATGTCATTCCAGAAAGTGTTCTGGACAGCTTTATGTTCTGCTCTTTTAAAATAAGTTTAGAATAACAAACTGCGATGAATCGGAATGAAACCACTTGTTTTCTTTCACTAACAGGTATATCTTATAACTACTGAAAGTTCCGTATCATGCGATTTCAGGAAACACGGGGACGCAGGACTTTAGACAGAACGCACTAATCGGAAACGCTCTGGACTGCAGTCCAGAGTCGTGTTCCAATCCACTTATCTTCATGGTTTCAGAACAGAAAACATTAAAATTCTACATAGGGTTAAAGTTCATCGAGTTGGCTTCGATTTAAGCCCTCGAACGCATCTTTCCGATATGTGTATGATTTATAGTGATTTTATGCATTTTCAGTTACGAGAGAATTCCAGTTTTAAACAACATGTTTGGGGGTATCGATTTTTGTTACAAACGATCGTATTTTCCAGCGAATTTCTCACACATCATACATCATTAAAAGGGCCAACAGAAGGTATAGGTTGCCGTTAATTTAGACAAATATTTCTATTAGTAACTAACATCGAGCACTTAGGTTTTAACATGTATAGGAAATCGGTAAGTTGTAAACTACATTATCTAGGTGGGTAACCCTATTATTATAGCATGAAGCAAGTAAATACTTGCCTGGAGAATGCCTCGGGGTCGAACGGCAACAGCGTCGTCGCGAACGCGCGGTACACGCCACGTATCGAATTCCCGCGAACCTCGAACTAAATGTGGATCTCGCGTCGGGGTTGTTCGGAGTCGTCTTGTGCGTGTGAAACTGCCGTCGATGCTCTGTTGGTCTCCCGGTTGCGCTGTGATCGACGACGTAGGCGGCGGTCGCTCCGGCGAAGTGCAACAGTTCAAAGTTTGGAAGTGGGTTTGGAGTTTTGAAGAGAGATGGGGAGTAGTGGGGGTCGGGTCTGAAGAGATGAGGGTGATGCTGAGGGTGAGTAGGGTCGTGGAGGGGTTCAGGCGAAGTGGGGCTCGCCGGCGTTAGGTGCCAGGGTGCTGTGGCCGAGCCTCGCAGTGGGGGTCGTGTGCAGGGGAGACTCGAGTGGGTGGAGATGGAGTCGTGGAGGGAGAAGGAGGGGGATTTGAGTGGCTGTCGTCGACGTGGGTCGAGCGACGAGGTGGTACGATCGCCGGCGTGGAGGTGGCAATGGGTTCGAGAGAAAATTTTTGGGTGCTCGGTGGATTTTTGAGCTCGGTGAAAGCAAAGGAGAGAGGTGAGGAGTTTGTGAGTACGAGAGAGTTGAGGGCGACGAGATTGACCACGTGGGGGCAACGGTCGGGCGAAGGCGTGGGCGACGGCGAGGGAGGCGTGTCTCGCGCGCGCGTTAAAGAATGTAGCCGTTGGAATTTATTTGAAGGAGAAGGAGAAGAACAGTGAAGGGGTCGGGGAGCGGGCTCGGATTAATGGGAATGGGCCGGCATAAAAATTTCCTTTTCCTAAAAAAATCTCGTGGGCTTCAGACCGAAGCGGGCCGGTTAAAAGAAAAAATATAAAAACAATTAATTCCTAAGGATTTGGGCTGGTGGGCAGAATAAAAAGGAAATGGGCTGAGGGTAATTTTAACAGGAAATTTTATTAATTTAGGATGTGTGGGCTGAAAGAATTTTAAGGGGATGGGCCAGGGCTTTAAAACTTGGTTTAAGGAATTATTTAGGAAAATAAGATTGGGCTGAGGGATTAGGGAAAATAATGGTTAAATTAAATTGGTTTTATTAGTGTTAGTTTTTGATTTTAAATTCCGGGTTTCGACTTTTAGGGTTAAGGAAAAATATAAACTTTGGGATTCAAGCAACCACCTTCAACAGAATAATTACGAGGCAAGGTTAATCTCAGGAATTTGGAAAATACAGGGAAAAATTCTTGTAGATGGAGGACGGGGATTTACATCATACCCCCCTTAACAAAAATTTCGTCCTCGAAATTTAACAAAGATACAAGAGTACAATGTACTAAACAAAAAGTTGTGGATAACGATCACGGATGTCTTCCTCCCGCTCCCAGGTGGATTCTCCTGGGGAACGACCGCCCCAAGACACTCGGACTAACGGAATGACCTTATTCTTCAGCACTTTCTCTCTGCGGTCGAGGATGGTAGTAGGCTGCTCCTCGTACGACAGATCGGTCCCCAAAACTAACTCTGAATGGTCCAGAACATGGTTCTCATCTCGAACGTAACGCCGCAACTGTGACACGTGGAAGGTATTGTGCACACCAGCTAGCGATGGAGGCAAGGCCAATCGATAGGCCACCTCTCCTACTCGCTCTAGCACCTCAAAAGGTCCGATAAAACGGGGACTAAGCTTTCCCCGACTCCCGAATCTGATAACTCCACGAGTAGGTGAAATCTTCAAGAACACATGATCTCCGACTTCAAAATCAAGTGCCCTTCTGCTGGTATCTGCCCAACTCTTCTGTCGATCCTGAGCCGTCTTAATACGCTGCCTGATCATTTGGACCTTGTCCACTGTCTGAACAATGAGTTCGGGGCCCAGTAATCTTCGTTCTCCCACATCATCCCAACATACTGGGGATCGACACTTCCGCCCATAAAGCGCTTCAAAAGGAGCCATCTTAATACTAGCCTGATAACTATTGTTGTAAGAGAACTCGACTAGGTGCAGATGGTCCTCCCAGGAACCTTGAAAGTCCAACATACAAGCTCTCAACATATCTTCGAGTGTCTGAATTGTACGCTCGGATTGTCCATCCGTCTGTGGGTGATAAGCTGTGCTGAATTTGAGGCGGGTTCCCAAACTCTCCTGTAAGCTCTTCCAAAAGTGTGACAAGAATCTCGTGTCCCGGTCTGACACAATGCTGACTGGAACACCGTGAAGTCGCACAATCACCTGCATATACCTTTCTGCCAGTGATTCTGTCGACTGTCCCACTCGGAAAGGTAGAAAGTGTGCCACCTTTGTGAGGCGATCGACGATAACCCAAATAGCATTATTGCCTCTAGGGCTCCGTGGTAAGGCCGTCACGAAATCCATAGTAATGTGCTCCCACTTCCATTCAGGTATCGGCAATGGTTGTAATAATCCTGCTGTTCTCTGATGTTCCGCCTTCACCTGTTGACATACCAAGCATCTGGATACGAACCTCGCAATTTCCCGCTTCATTCCGTTCCACCAAAAGTGCTGCTTTAGGTCCTGATACATTTTTGTACCTCCTGGATGCACAGAATAAGCTGAACTGTGTGCTTCAGTCAAAACTTCTTCTCGTACATCACCTTTAGGTACGCAGAGTCTGCTACCGAATCTCAGAGAGCCATCTTCATGTATAATCAAATCCGTTCTCAATCCAGCTTCCACTTGCTCTCTGAACTTTTGTAATCGAGGATCATCCGCTTGTGCAATCTTGATGCGATCCACCAAGGAAGATTGCACCTGTAGTTGCCAAAATTGACTGAGTGCGTTCGGAGTAATGACCTCAAGTTCAAGTCTCTGGAAATCCTCAATAATACTCCTCTGATCGGTCAACATCATGACCGCTGGTTTGCGACTGAGTGCGTCTGGTACAACATTGACCTTCCCCGGGTGATACTGAAGGTCCAAGTCATGGTCTGCCATTAGCTCTAGCCATCGGCGCTGCCTCATGTTCAGTTCCTTCTGAGTGAAAACATACTTCAAACTTTTGTGATCGGTGTATACCTCCACTTTTTCTCCTAATAGATAGTGCCTCCAAATCTTCAACGCAAAGACTACCGCAGCTAACTCCAAGTCATGTGTAGGATAGTTCTTCTCGTGATTTCTCAATTGTCGAGAGGCGTAAGCAACCACTCGGCCGTGCTGCATCAAAACACAGCCTAAACCCTTCCCTGAAGCATCACTGTGTATCACCAAACCACCGGAATTATCTGGTACTGTAAGTATAGGTGCTGTGGTTAACTTCTGCTTCAGAGTGTCGAATGCCTGAGTGCACTCTTCTGTCCATGTAAATGGCACGTCCTTCCGTGTCAGCCGTGTCAATGGTTCCGCGATCCTTGAGAAATCTTGAACGAATCTCCGATAATAACCTGCCAATCCCAGAAAGCTCCTGATCTCTGCTACTGATTTCGGCGTCGGCCAATCTCTGACAGATTCTATCTTTGCCGGGTCCACTGAGATGCCTTCGCCTGAAACAATATGTCCCAAAAACTGTACCTTGTCGAGCCAGAACTCACACTTGCTTAGCTTCGCATACAGCTTCTCTTCCCGAAGAATTTGTAGAACTGTGCGCAAGTGTTCAGCGTGCTCTTCCCGAGTCTTCGAGTAGACAAGTATGTCGTCAATAAACACAACGACAAACGTGTCCAAGTACTTTGCGAACACCCTGTTCATCAAGTCCATGAATATAGCTGGGGCGTTGGTAACGCCGAACGGCATCACAAGAAACTCGTAATGTCCGTATCGGGTCCTGAAAGCCGTCTTGCATACATCCTCGGCTGCTACTCTGATTTGATGATATCCAGAACGGAGATCCAACTTCGAGAAAACCTTGGCTCCACTTAGCTGATCGAATAGGTCATCGATACGCGGGATTGGGTACTTGTTCTTTATTGTGACCTTGTTCAGCTCCCGGTAATCTATGCACATTCGCAACGATCCATCCTTTTTCTTCACCAATAGAACTGGTGCACCCCACGGTGAAGCGCTTGGCCGAATAAATCCCTTCTCCAATAATTCTTCAACCTGTTTCTTCAATTCCGCCAACTCCACTGGTGCCATTCTGTATGGGGCCCTGGATACTGGGGCTGTACCTGGGATCAAATCGATCGAGAACTCCAAGATTCGAGGGGGTGGTAGACCTGGTAGATCTTCAGGAAATACGTCTAGAAAGTCCCGAACAATTTCTGGGGCTGGGCTCTTTTCAATCTCCATAGCTGTCAGTTCCTTAGGCTTTGCTCTGTATTTAGCTGGTTCCAAAGATTCGCTTCCGCCCTCAAAAATAAACTCCGGGTGATTGGGAATGCGGAAGATCACCTTCCTTGCATGACAGTCGATAACTGCATGGAAAGTGCTCATCCAATCCATCCCGAGAATTGCGTCGTAACTGCCTGTCCCAATTAGGAGGAAATTCGCATAGAATTCCCTGCCACACACTACAACCGGGCATAATCTACATTCTCGACTAGATATAATAACGCCATTACCCGTATGAATTTCCCATCCCTTGGTTAGTGGTTCATATGGTATTGAGTGTGTATTGGTGAAATGCTCAGACAAGAAACAATGCGATGCTCCCGAATCAAATAGTACTCTAGCTGGCAATGAATGTACAAGTAGAGTACCTGTGACTACGTCTCCTGATGTCTCTGCCTGCTCGGCGGTCAAGGTGAAAGCCCGTCCCTGACCGCGACCTGTAAATGGCTGTCTCTGTTCCTGCGGCCTCTGCTGTGACGGTCCAGAACCTCTCTGTATTTCTGCTCGCTCAGGACAACTGTCAATCCTGTGCTGACTGGAACCGCAAATCAAACACTGTCCCTTAGCACGGCGACAGTCCTTCTGGGTATGCCCTCCTCTACCGCAATAGCCGCAAGTTACGCCCTTTCTCTGGGGGCGATGCTGTGGTACAAACGGGCGCTTCATCTGAGTTGTCCCTGCTCTGTGAACCGGTATGGCTCCTCGAGAAGGCACGTGGGTACGTGCTGGAACGACTGGGGGTCTCCTGAACTTGTTAATCAATTGCTCCTGAACTCTCGCTGCGTTGAGTACCTGTGCGAAAGTCTGTAGATCTAACGATGCGATCAGCTGCTGCAACTCAAAATCTAACCCCTGAAGGAAACGCCTAGCCCTGGTGACTTCTGATTTGACCATGTATGGAGCAAAGCGGCTCAGACGGTTGAACTCTGCCGCATAAACGTCCACTGGGCGTCCATTCTGCTTCAGAAGAATAAACTTTTCCTCCATTTCTGCCTTGGCTGTGGGAGGAAAATAGTGATCTAGGAAGCACTCCTTAAACTTGTCCCATTCAATCGGCTCTTCAAGTCTGCTTTCTTCTACCGACCACCATGTACGAGCCTCGTCTTCTAATTGTATCTTTATCACATTCACTCTGTCTTCCTCTGGAACCCTGGCGGCTGCCAATAAATTCTCCATGTTTACCAGCCATTGCTCAGCTTCAAGTGGTTCAGCTAGCCCTGTAAACGCAGCTGGGTGTAACCGTCGGAAGTCTGACACAGTTCCAGCCCTAGCCTGATAAGCTGGTGGAGTAGCGCCCTCGGGGGCGGTAATAAGTGCGGAGGGTCCTCCTGCAGCGGTAATCGCTCTGAGTCCCTCAGTAAGCAAATCTGTCTTCCTCTCCTGAGCTTCCGCGAGAGTGGTCAGTGCACTGAGTATTCTTTCCGTGCGGTCCTGAGAGCTGGAGTCCGAGGAGGGGTCGTTCGGGGACGTCATATCACTGGAAGATTCAAAAGAATAGGTTCAGATTCAAGGATAGAAATCAAGAATAGTGAAACGAGAATAACGTAATACAGTTTAGTTAATGTCATCCCTTGATACTAAACACAGGCTCTGATACCAACTAAACCATGTCACGCCCCGCTTCCCAAAATACGGAAAACGAGGTACGACTAGGCCAGCCATGCTCCTACGGTCAAGGAATCATCCTGCCGTAGTCACACTTCGGCTTCTAGCACTACATGGTAATCAGTAATTAAAGCACAGTATTAAAGGAATCACATCACTAATTTATTACATTAAAATCCCATTGTTCACAATTTTACAGATAACAAGAACAATAACTAACCAAGTTCGATCTCACAATCTCTTTTATGGAAAGCAGTAAATGAAGAAGGAACACCAACTATATCTCCGTGAACTCGAAGGATAGATCCGTCTCCGGTGCCGGTCCTCGCGCGGAATCTGAGCATGCATACTCAGGTCGTCAGAGCGACACAAATAATAATATTATTATAAGCAGATGAAACAGGTAAATGAGGTATTACTGGTATGAGAATAATGCAAGTAAACACTATATCACAGTATGATGCAGAATATGTTATGTGTCCCTATCGGTCTCTAAGTCATGTTTGAAATCACATAGTGGAAGGAGGATCATGTTTAACAGGAGTCTCGTACATACCCGAGACCACGGCCCACACGCCCGGGACATAACCCTGTCAGCCGGATCGCCAGATCCTGTCCTACACGAATAAGTATCACAGTTCGAATGATCATCCTCTAAACACGGTCCCGCTAAATAAGATACTCTTTCCACTTTGATTTCCCCTTTTTCCCCAGGTTACACTATTTAAGATATTGATCTATTTGTGTACGAGTATACCAATGTCACGGTTTCATCACTGTCCACTATATCAATCACTGTCCACTGTACCAATCACTATCACGATTATTCACTTTCCATTGGTGTACTCGTCACTCCTAAATCAACACCTATCACGCACGATAATGCAATGTCCACACGCACTAACACTGTGTAAATGACAAGGATATGATATATGTATTGTAAACTACCATATAAGCTTGGTATGTTATGAATTAGTATGCATGTCACGAACCAAAATGAATTACACAAATTAATATGTTACGAATTCAGCAAATATGATGTAGGTAAGATATATAGAACAATCAGTCAGGAATTCATCAAATTTTGTTTCAGTTCGATCGGAGTTTCGGTTTTCAAGATATAACTGTTTCAGTTTAAGTGTTCACGGCTGGAATTTCAATTTCAGAGCTGAACTTCTGTTTCGCAACACGAATTGCACCCAGTTGGGCTCAAAATTTAGCGATGACACAGTTAGATGAAATCTAGGGTTTTCGATAAAGTATTCAACGCAACAGACGGATCCTCAATCGCATCTGTACGCTGAAAGTTATATACAGTTTAATCTCAAATGTCATTCCAGAAAGTGTTCTGGACAGCTTTATGTTCTGCTCTTTTAAAATAAGTTTAGAATAACAAACTGCGATGAATCGGAATGAAACCACTTGTTTTCTTTCACTAACAGGTATATCTTATAACTACTGAAAGTTCCGTATCATGCGATTTCAGGAAACACGGGGACGCAGGACTTTAGACAGAACGCACTAATCGGAAACGCTCTGGACTGCAGTCCAGAGTCGTGTTCCAATCCACTTATCTTCATGGTTTCAGAACAGAAAACATTAAAATTCTACATAGGGTTAAAGTTCATCGAGTTGACTTCGATTTAAGCCCTCGAACGCATCTTTCCGATATGTGTATGATTTATAGTGATTTTATGCATTTTCAGTTACGAGAGAATTCCAGTTTTAAACAACATGTTTGGGGGTATCGATTTTTGTTACAAACGATCGTATTTTCCAGCGAATTTCTCACACATCATACATCATTAAAAGGGCCAACAGAAGGTATAGGTTGCCGTTAATTTAGACAAATATTTCTATTAGTAACTAACATCGAGCACTTAGGTTTTAACATGTATAGGAAATCGGTAAGTTGTAAACTACATTATCTAGGTGGGTAACCCTATTATTATAGCATGAAGCAAGTAAATACTTGCCTGGAGAATGCCTCGGGGTCGAACGGCAACAGCGTCGTCGCGAACGCGCGGTACACGCCACGTATCGAATTCCCGCGAACCTCGAACTAAATGTGGATCTCGCGTCGGGGTTGTTCGGAGTCGTCTTGTGCGTGTGAAACTGCCGTCGATGCTCTGTTGGTCTCCCGGTTGCGCTGTGATCGACGACGTAGGCGGCGGTCGCTCCGGCGAAGTGCAACAGTTCAAAGTTTGGAAGTGGGTTTGGAGTTTTGAAGAGAGATGGGGAGTAGTGGGGGTCGGGTCTGAAGAGATGAGGGTGATGCTGAGGGTGAGTAGGGTCGTGGAGGGGTTCAGGCGAAGTGGGGCTCGCCGGCGTTAGGTGCCAGGGTGCTGTGGCCGAGCCTCGCAGTGGGGGTCGTGTGCAGGGGAGACTCGAGTGGGTGGAGATGGAGTCGTGGAGGGAGAAGGAGGGGGATTTGAGTGGCTGTCGTCGACGTGGGTCGAGCGACGAGGTGGTACGATCGCCGGCGTGGAGGTGGCAATGGGTTCGAGAGAAAATTTTTGGGTGCTCGGTGGATTTTTGAGCTCGGTGAAAGCAAAGGAGAGAGGTGAGGAGTTTGTGAGTACGAGAGAGTTGAGGGCGACGAGATTGACCACGTGGGGGCAACGGTCGGGCGAAGGCGTGGGCGACGGCGAGGGAGGCGTGTCTCGCGCGCGCGTTAAAGAATGTAGCCGTTGGAATTTATTTGAAGGAGAAGGAGAAGAACAGTGAAGGGGTCGGGGAGCGGGCTCGGATTAATGGGAATGGGCCGGCATAAAAATTTCCTTTTCCTAAAAAAATCTCGTGGGCTTCAGACCGAAGCGGGCCGGTTAAAAGAAAAAATATAAAAACAATTAATTCCTAAGGATTTGGGCTGGTGGGCAGAATAAAAAGGAAATGGGCTGAGGGTAATTTTAACAGGAAATTTTATTAATTTAGGATGTGTGGGCTGAAAGAATTTTAAGGGGATGGGCCAGGGCTTTAAAACTTGGTTTAAGGAATTATTTAGGAAAATAAGATTGGGCTGAGGGATTAGGGAAAATAATGGTTAAATTAAATTGGTTTTATTAGTGTTAGTTTTTGATTTTAAATTCCGGGTTTCGACTTTTAGGGTTAAGGAAAAATATAAACTTTGGGATTCAAGCAACCACCTTCAACAGAATAATTACGAGGCAAGGTTAATCTCAGGAATTTGGAAAATACAGGGAAAAATTCTTGTAGATGGAGGACGGGGATTTACAGAAAATATTTTAAAATTACATAACATGGCTTGTATGATACCCCTAACCCCGTAGTAGCATCCGCGCATCTTGTTCTCGTCCCGTTCAGTGAAACGAACGTGTTTGGATGGCTACGCGCACGTACGTGCATCCGTTCTTGGAGATATGCATTTTCGTTATCTGAGCATTCGTTTTGAATTTTGAAAGTCGCATATATTTTTTCATATTTTAAATTTGAAATTTTAAACGGGACCCGAGCGCGTTTTGAAATATTTTGTATTCTGCCAAAATTCAAATTATTTAATTTTTTTATAAAAATTTCGTTTAACAGTTCAAAATATTTTACAACTAACTAAAATCTTTTAAAATAAAAATCAAAACAAATTAAAACTACCCAGCTCTCTCTCCCCCCCTCTGGTCCCACCACCGAGCCCACTTCCTCTCTCTTTCTCTCTTCCCACAAAACTCCAACTCTCTCTCTCCTCTCGCTCTCTCTCTCCTCTCGCTCTCTCTCTATCTCTCTCCTCTCACGATACTCTCTCTCTCTCATCTCGCGGATACTGTAGCGGATCCCATCATCGCCCGCGAGTGCAGTCACCTCCATTCACAATATTCCTATATATTTTCTCCCTCCTCCATTTCTTTTTAAACCCAGCAGCCTCACCACGAACCCATTGCTCCTCACTCCTCCTCAAACCCTAACCCTAACTCCCGTGCCTCTCTTCTCCCGATCTCGCCTCCACCCTCATCTCCATCATCTCCTTCATCCTCCTCTGGCTTCTCCCTTCATTCCCGAGCAATCCCACTGCACCCGAGAACCCATCATCACCACCCACACCATCTTACCGCCGGAACTCCGACCACCTCTCCATCGGCTTTCCCCATCACCACCACCTCCATCCTCTCTCCTGCACCAAGCTTCGACACAACCCTCAACCCATCTCCCGAGAGTTTTCCTCGCACATCTGATTCCCCACTGCCTCACCGGAAAATCGTCGCTTGCACCTCGCCGTCGACGATCCATTGGCGTCGTCACCCTATCGCCTCTGTTCCTGAACCCCGAGCCAACTCCAGAGCACCCACACCCCAGAACGCCAGCCTCACCATCTTCTTCTTCTTCTTTTCTCTTCTCTTTCTTGTTTCTTGTTGTTCCGGTCATCGCCGGCGACCCCATCGCCGCCGTTGATCTCGTCGTTGCCCTTTCGTCTCTCCTGACCCCTGTGCACAAATCCACCATCACCGGAGCCGTGTTTGACGTCGACAATCCAGACGACCCGGAGGACGTACCTTGCCTGCGTGATCACCTTCTTGCGTTGCTTGGACCCGTCTCGTGTGCCGTGCGAGCGTCGCGACATTTTGCCGACGTCGGACGTACCATACATATCCGTATCGTGTTCCATCGAGGCAAGTTAATCTTGCTACATGTTAAATAACTCATTATATACCTATTTAAATAAATATCATACATGTATTTTAAATCATGCACCCCATGTTTAGTTTTATAGCTTTTCGATGTTCCGTTTGCATCCATTCGTATCATTTCAGATCTAGGTCACGAAAACTTATCTTGTTACATACTAGATTACAATATACTGCATCCATATCAATATTTATATCACATATTGCTTAGTTGTACATCCCACATTACCATTTTACAGCTTTACTGTTTTTCGGATACCCGTTTGCATCCATCTCATTTAAAATATATATAACTGCATCCATAGATCATATTGATACATAACACTGTGATATTAACATCCCATATTTAATAAAGAGCATCCTAATTAGTATTGGAACTATAAATGTAACCCTAATCGATAATTGTGCATCCATATCTTTGAATTTATATCTATTTGCATACCATATCACATTATTCCATTTTATTGTTACATTAATACTCCATACTTGATTTTGTGTACCCATACTTATTACAGTTTGATTATGAGCACCCACTTGATACTTGTGCACCACCTGACATGACTTGATACACCACTACTTGACACGACTTGATACATGTGCACTACTTGACATGATTTGATCCTTGTACACCACCTGACATGACCTGATGTACCACAGCTTGACATGTTACCTGATCTTGTTACTAATGCCGACAATCTTGACCTGTTGTCCCTACGGACATATCCTGTTGTCTATACAGACAAACCCGTACCTGCTTGATCCTGTGTTGGTATTAGCTCCAGATTTACCAATACCTGACTTGAACACATAACCTTGGGGGTATGGAGAAATCAAAAGTGTAAACTAAAGTGTAGCTTACAAGGGTATTACTTGATCCGTGGTCCCGGGGGATAACGGGACAGAATCATTCGTGATTCTTACTTGATCCGTGGTCCCGGGGGATAATGGGACAGAGTCATTCATGACTCCCACTACCTGATCCGTGGTCCCGGTGGATAACGGGACATATCCTTTGAGTTACATGGAGGATTACATAAATTGATTTCACAGTCTTGAGAGTAGTTAACCCAGTAGCACAGTTTAGTTTCACCGCTGCACTTCACATATACTGTTATTGCTCACTTATTACATTCATGTACCCTTTTATAACCCATGCCTGCATGTCTTGTTACCTCCTGTTCATTTATTATTGTTTGATATTATGACGCACTGACGTCTGGGTTTTGCATGGCCCAGATCCTCTATCTTTGTCGCAGGCTGATTAGGAGTATTTCCGCCGTCAGGACGAGAAGTGAGGATCCTGTTAGTCAGTTATTTCCGTACTTTCCAGATTATTATTGTTTATTGGATCTATCGCTTCCGCATATTATTTCTTGACTCGTTTATTCTGGCTCATGGACATGTACTAGATAGTTTATTTTATTTTTCCTACTCTTGATATCTTCTAGACAGCCGTAATGTGACTGTGGAGGGATGTTTCTTAGCCACAGGTAGCATGGTTGGCTCTGTCACGTGCCGATCTTAACGCACTCTGGGAAGCGGGGCGTGACGGAGCAACAAAGAAAGCAAAAAAGAGAAACTGGTCCTAATAGTAAGGGAAAAGCTCCGCATAATCTCCTGTTGTGGCTTCCACTTCCTCGTCTTCATCTTGTGCTCTGTCCACATCTAAACGAACATCCAGAAGAAGGCAGAAGGAAATGAGATATCCATCAGCTAGTTATACTTGGGTAGGATGTCTCATGGAGGTTAAGTAAGAGAAAGATAAATATGTGTGTATGATGCATGATTTTATATGTGTGTGGTGTAAATCATGTCGGGTATCGACTAAGTGTTGTGTATGTTTTAGTTTAGTTCCGTATGGGTTAAGAAAAAGGAAGGTAACTAAAGTGTGCAGCATATATGATATCATATATGGGTAGTGCAAGTGAGTATCAGGTATCGGTTAAGAGTTATGTTCGTGTCTTAATCGTTTTAGTTTGGTTAGGTAAGGGTATTAGGTACCGGGTTCTCGGGAATATTCCGTTTGTACCCACGGAACAACATCAATAGTAAGTGTGAACAACATTCCATTTAACCCCTGAATTACGGTGAAAGGTACCGGTAGTCTGGCATTTCGTTTAACCTCGGAATTACGGTGAAAGTAGGGGAATCTCGAGAACTTTTATACAGCCTTCCTAACTCAAACTATCCCATCCCGTGTTTTATTTAGTCGTATATGGGTACTTGTAGGTGTTAGCACGCGGCTCTACTAGGCATGGAATATGGGGGTTCGCTTTCCAAGATAAGGTCATCTGTATATCGGAATCTACAATAGTAATAAAGGTTATCCGTATATCAGAATCTTCACTTTCATATATATATATATATATATATGTTATCAGTATATCGGAATCTTCACAAATACCCCATGCCTAAATTCACACGTCTAACACTAGCCGTATAAGATAGTGTTTTATATAGGGTTACTTGTATTCGGTTAAGATTCGCATTCAAATTGTATATGTAACATTTCAGAAATATAAATATTATTTTTGGAAATTTAATATTCAAATAATATATTTTGCGAAAACTATTCGATTTGCGAATAGAGGCTTTTCGTAAAATCGTATAAGTATATACCAATATTTGGAAAATAAGTGGGGATTAAAATGATTTATTCATTAAAAAGATATTTATCGGATTTTGGCATTTTTATAATTAATGATATGCAAATTTAAATTAAATTTGATTAGTGCACTACTAATCACGATTAAACCAAATCCGTATTTTTACATTTTCCATGGCTAGTGTACCATATCATGTGCATGTTATTCATTTGTTTTGTGACTTGTGAACTTGTGAGAATGAGAGTGAGAAAGAAAAAAAAAGAGATATTTATGAGATAAAACAAAATAGATATTTGTGAGAGAGTGAGCTTAAGGGAGAGTGAGGTTAAGAGAGAGAGAGAGAGAGAGAGAGAGAGAGTAACCCTTGACTTCTCATTCATTCTTCTTCCTTCTTCCTTCTTCTTCTCTTCTTCATAATTCTTCTTCATCTCCTTCATCCCTCACTATCTCCATGTATCATCTCCAATCCTTTTTCAAAACCTCATGCCATCTTCATTAAAAAAATGCACACCCTCATTCTAAACCCTTTAGACCTTTCAAGTTTGGATTTTGAATACTTTGGGCAACTCAAGAATTTTCCTAAGTTGCAAAATGAGGTAATCCCTTCACTTTTAGATTAGTATTTGTGTTTATATATCATAGTTTAGTTTAGAATTTGATTTAGTTAGGTTATGTGATCTTGGAAATTTCCAAGTTGTTGTTAAGTGGTAAGTTGAGGTGTAGTGAGTGTTTACAAGACCTTAGAGATTGCTTTTCTGGACCAAGAACAGAGAATAAAACCCGATACACGAATTTAGAATTTGTCCCGTGTCGGTTTTGTGAAACCTAGAGGACTACAGGGTATCTGGAGCAACTTGGGTTATTTTTGAGATAAGCAAACAAGTCCATTGACCTAGATAAACCACTAGAAGACCACCATAGAAGTATGAATCCAAATCTCCCCTGTTTGACCGGCGACATCGGATTAATTGGCTATCTCGTCGGGTCCCCTATTTGCTATGGTGTTTGGGTTTTTTCTGTAGCTCACTTACCCTATAACCTATCCTTTGTACTTGTTAGTTTAGTCCCAATTGACCTGAGCCAAAATCTGAGAGCTACTTGAGAGTGTTTTGGCTATGTTTTCCGATATTTGAATTCATGGTTTTAGTATTTGGATTTGAATTGGTCGTTGGACGTTTGTACGTCAACGACGAGGCTTGTTTGGTTGTTTTTGCATGCGTAGGCTATAGGTTCTAACCTATAAGCAATCCGTGTGCCGTATCGGTTTTTCGGACTTGATTTTAATAGTATTGCGATTGTGTATTGATTGTAGGTACCTTCGCGTGGACTTCCGAGACGAAGAAGCACATCGATTTCGGCTAAGCGAGGAGTTTAGCAGGTGAGTAGATTTATATCTACGGGGAAAGTCGGGTGGATGGCTTATAGCACCCCCGCAACCATTGATATGGAAGATCGTTTTATAACTTATAATTTTGATAAAAGATATGCTACGAACTTAAGATAACATGATTATAGGATTTAGAAAGAGATGCTATGATAAAATTTGACATTAATAAATATACATTGGCTTGAGAATATGATATAGGTATATAAGATAACATGATATGGGATATTGAGATGATAGATATAGATGACCCGGATTGATATATAAGAATATGAAATAAGAAGTGAATCACGATAAGTATGAATTGAAAGATGACAAGTATGGGTTGATAATGATAGGATATGAAATCGATATCGATATGAATTTAGATTAACAAGATATGACGTATATGCAAGATGAGATGATATAAGATTGATATAAATGTGTTATGTAATTGATAAGGTATGTCGTACGAGATTATAGATTCGTACCTTTGCTGGTGAATAGGATGATAGACTCCCTACTCTGTTTGTGACACCGTACGATGGATTACCGTACGCGATGCGTTTACCGAATGTTTGATCCGCGCTCATGAATTGAGAATGATGATCGAGGGTATTGAGACACTTGATACTATGAGGCGGGATCGTTGACATAAAGAGGCTACCTTATTATAGTTCATATTTTGTTGGATTATTCCTCGTGTGATATCTATCATGTTTCCAGTATTTAATGTTATATGATATCATTGCTAGTACACCTGCACAATTACCGTTGATGCGCATGTTACACTTATACAGATTTGCCGGCTCACACACATTCATCATCGGTAATTGCCATGCTACTTACATAGTAGAACTGCCCTATCATGATATTACTCTTAACCGTAAAAGTACATTCATTGTTCAGAATTATCACTTGACATGCTTGCATGATATACTCGATATGCTCATATTACTACTCTATGTTGCATATATCGTATTTTATGGTTATATGCATTGAGATGCTGTTTTTATGAGATCTCTAGATTTGAAATCCGTAGTTTAATTTCAAAGAAAATTGTGTATTGTTTTAAAAATGCGATTTCTCTTGATATGATATTTAGAGGTGTCCACCATGAGTTTTCTTGGTTCTGAGCAGTGAGTATACCCGATTCGAGGAGCGGTAGGCACCGTCTGCGGGTACATGGTGGACCCGGTGAGGTACCCCGGGGCAAGAAGACTCGTATTGTTAGGCGGTGAGCCTGGCAGGGGAGCACTACTTACCGGTGATTGTATAGAACTCGGCGGATATCCGGAGGATACCGTTTCGGAGTTATGATATGAGATGGATATGAGGGCCGATCTGGGTATGCGGCGCCTGAGATGAGATAGATATGAGGGCCGATCTGAGTATGCGGTGCCTAAGATATGAGGATTTATGTGTCGATACTGGACACGGGTTTTCATAATGTTTCGAGTGTCGGTGTTGGACACTCAGGTTCCATGATTTTGATGTGTCGTTGATGGACACACGTGGTTGATATATATATATATATGTATATATATACAGGCTTATGTTTTCATGATGTTCGAGTGTCGGTGTGGGACACTCAGGTTCCATGATATTGTTTGTGTTGTTGATGGACGCATGGATGATATCCACATGCATACATGCATATGATGTCAGATGTTTATTTATATATGTCATTGCATTGACTCGATTGTTGATATATATGCGTACATGGTCACCCTAGATGTCATAGTATTACTTTAAGGATATAGTGACCTAGAAAATTGTTGTTTTATTCGATTTCTACTTGCTGATGTTTTCTACTCACGAGTTGGAAACTCACCCCCGTTGTGCCACAGTTCTTGCAGGTTTCACCGCTTGGGATCCGTTGCGGTATTGTTGGCACACAGCTTCTTTCACGGTGCTTTGCTTTGGTAGGTAGGACACATATTGGATCGTGCCCACTCTCGTACTTTATATTCCGTTGTATCTAGATAAACTCCATCAGATCAAATCAAATCAGAAACTAGAAATTGTATATTGGTAGACCTAGTCAGACCTGGGTATTGTGCGAGACTTAGAGCGATGTGTTATGATCGCTTTCTTATGTTTTGATGTCTTGCTTCTTTATTTGTTCTTTCTGGGTTGATTCTTCGCCGTTGGGCGTCGTATATATGTTATTGCGTGGTTGTGATACAAAACATGTTTTCAACTCTAGTATAATCCACTTGAATTTTCATGTTTTATAGCTATGCATTTAAAGAAAAACATGATTCATTATACCTTTATTTCAAAACTGCACCCCTACTATTTTCCGCAAAAAGGTTTAGATTTTCAAGGCTTCGGCTTATTTGATTTACGTCACGCCTTTAGACGTTGTGTAATTTAAGTGCCGGTCACGTGCTAAATTACGGGTCGTGACAGTATAAGATTTACAAGCCCCGCTAAAAAGGGTAAGTATAGGGTCTTCTTAGGAAACTAGGGTTTAATAGAAGTTCATGGTAATTTTATGAAAGATATAGTTTAGGAAAAGTTATGGTATTTAAGTGAAACAATGATTTTAAAACTGGTCGAAGTATTTTTAGGTTTGTAAAAGTTTAAGGTATTTATTCGAAATTAGAGGTTTAGAAAAGTCGGATATTTTTGCGAAAGTACGACTTATAGAAAAGTCGAGGTATTTTTGCGAAAGTACGACTTTTAGAAAAGTCGAGATATTTATTTGAAAATACAACTTTTAGAAAAGTCGATGTATTGATTCGAAAATACGAGGTTTAGACATTCTAAGGTGTTTTTGTGTAAAATATGAAGTTACAATCTCGAGGGTATGCTGACGAAATACATCAATTATGGTATTTTAGAGTTAAAAAGTTTATTTAAAAATGTAGCAATCGTCATTCTAAAATTCTAAAGCACTTTGGCTGCAAACTGGTGTTATCTCAAAACAGATTTGGACAGCATAATGGCATAGTTGGGATTTGTTGGATATAGTGCCCTCAAGTCAATTATTGTAATCGCATGTTAGCGATTATGATGATTGTGGGTGGACCTATACAGATAGAATAGTTTTACTCGAGATGATAGTATGCAATCTGGTTTGATTTTATCTTATGTACATGTCTTGTATGGTATAACATATCACTATTACTTATTGATAGAGCCCATATAATTCATGCTTGACTACCATGGTTATTGTGACGATCACACTTGTGAGAACTGTGTAGTCTATAAGCACATCCTTAAATGTCCCTAGTCGTGGGATATCGAGACTGGACATCGATATTCCAGAGTAAACTAGTGTATACGTTTCTTGGCCCTAACGAGAGGCGATAGCCGGTCTCACAACCATTAGTGTTAGTCAGTCACCGAGATTGTATACAGGTGCTCATTAGGTTATGAGTTACACTGGACGGACTCTCTGAGATTATGCTAGATGGTATTATACCTATCGTCCGGTGGCAAGTTTCTAGTGGCGTTAGTAGAGGTTAGTTTATCGACTCAAGATCGTTATTTGTCTTGTGTGAGTTCCCACTGTACTTTGATTACTACCCTACCACGGCTCAAAGGAGTCGTGTAAACAGGTTTTAGTTGGGTATAGTCCCGAGCCACATGGAGACAGTGAGCGGACTGTGGGGATTCGTCTTTCCCGGTATTGAGGGTTGATGTCGCGTTGTGCCTGGTCGGCCATCACCATAAGACCTGGCTAGGAAGATGAGATTTACGGATTCAGATTAGTAGTTTCTCGGATGGTGATGAGCTTGATATCGACACGACTTATTGCGTTATTAGGAGCCTGACTTTTACCACCTTCCTAGACACGATATGCGACAGTCTATGACGAATAGACCGGACTGTACGGTGCAAGTCACTTATAGGCTCAGTAGGGGTTTGGACGGGCTTACCGGTCGACCTTTTTTCGTTCAATACATAGGCAGCCGTTACGTACAGCTAGTGCCGCTGACGTGCTTGTGGTTAAACCCGCCACTGCCAGCATATTGTTGAGTCTTTCGAGTCCTACACAGAGGGTTTTTCCCGGTCCAGGCGATATGATATAAATGACGTACGTTGATACGTACAGGGGTCCGATTAAATGTGTGTACTGGTTATACGGATTTTAATCGGACATTTGATAATACTAACCGGCTTAGAATTAAGCCGGATTATTAAATCAGGTATTGATTTAATAATTTACATATATATATGTCGCGCCCCGCTTCTCAAAATACGAGATACGGAGACGACTAGGCCAGCCATGCTCCTACGGTCAGTGAACCATCCCATCATAGTCACACTTCGGTTTCTAGCTTTACATGGTAATCAGTAATCATAGTATAGAACTAAAGGAAACACATCACTAGTTTATTACATCAACTTTCATTGTCCACAATTTACAATTGTTCAACAGAAAAGAGAATACTAACTAAGTGCGAATACAAGATTGCTTTATGGGAAGCGATATAAGTGCTGAAATTAAAAATGTTTAAATCTCTGCGGGCTCGAATGGTAGATCCGACTCCTGAGCTGCGTCCTCTCCAAGCTCTGAGCATGCATACTCAGATCGTCAGGGCGACGCAATAGCAGTAATATGATAACAATAGTGAGGCATGAAATAAAAGTAATAACAGTGGAGACAGTGAATACAGGTAATCGATACATCAATAATCAATGCAGTATATGATCTGTGTTCCTACTGGTCTCTAGGTAAATTCTTTTGAAATCGAATTTTGAGGAAAGTAGTGATCATGCTTAACGAGCCTCTTGTACGTACCCGAGACTACGGCCCATTGTTGCCCGGGACATAACCTTGTCAGCCGGACCGCTAAATCCAAACCTAATATATATAAGAGTCGTTGTTCGAATGATCATCCTCTAAATCACTAATCTCCCTAAATAAAACTTCCTTTCCACTTCGATTTCCCTTTTCCCCCAGGTTTCAATAAATGTATGTATGAGCTAGTTCACTACTAAAATAGGGGGTTGCCCCTACGGATATTGAAATCCGTAGGGGCAGATTTATTTTGGCCCTACGGATTAGTCCGTAGGGCCAGACGGTTGCCTCTACGGTCTAAGACGTTTAAATTAAAAATATTAAATCTTAATTTGTTGTTTGCCCCTACGGAACCGCAAACCAAGGACCTACGGACAAATCCTTAGGGGCAACTAAATATGGATTTAATAGAAAAGGCACATAATTTCCCTACGCACCGATTATCTCTCCTCTCTCTCGCTCGAGCGCGCGAAACTCCCCCTTTCCTCGTCGCCGCGTCGCCGATCTCATCGCCGATCTCACCGATCTCGTCGCCGTTCTCTGTCTCTTGTTCCCGATCTCGTCGCCGTTCTCTGTCTCTTGTTCCCGATCTCGTCGCCGTTCTTCCTCGTCGCCGATTGTCGATTGTCTCCTCCACCGAACAGGTAAGTAATTAAATCTTCAATTAAAGAAATTTTTGATTATTTTAGGGGTTGGGGTTGGGGTTCGGCTAGGGTTGCGGTTGGGGTTGGGTTCGGCTAGGGTTGCGGTTGGGGTTGGGGTTGGGGTTAGGGTTAGGGTTGGGGCTGGTGTTGGAAAAGTACCTTTCGCTTTCGCCGGATCTCAGGGAGGTCGTCGCCTAAATATTGGAGCAAAGTCTAGGGTTTAAAGTCGAAGGGTCTGGGTGTCTTCTTCGGGTTGGATCCCCAATCAATTGACGGGTCTAACCCGTTTACACCTACAATTTAATGCAAGACAAAGTGGATAACTGGGGGTCGTTTTTGGTTTTGTAAAATGAAACAATCTTTGCAGGCAAAAAGTTCAAATTCGACATTTTTAAACTTTATTGCGGGGATTTTAAATCAATTCATTTTTGCAAAGCATCATGCACTTGCAAACAAGAGGATATACAGTGGTTCTATGTGTTGTTTGTGGCTGCTTACATTTTTTTTATTAAAAACAAGTGAAGATACGACATATACGGTGAATTTACGCATGTGGCTTATGGGATTATTCGGCATAGGCAATGCTTGGATGGATTGCATGGGTTATATTTATCGAATTTGTCATGGTTGTAGCTAGAAATTTATTTGCGTTTTGCAGTTTTGTATTATTCTTAGCTGATATGATGTAAACCAAGAAAATGGAAAGATAGGGGTTTCTTACTACAAATATTGTATGCAACTCCATTTTCAAACAATTAAGTATTCCTAAGCAGCCAATCGGACATGCTTCATACAATAAATAACCTCTACAGAGTAAGATATCATGGGTTCGATTCCTAAAACTGCCGCAGCAAAAAATAAATAAATAACCCCCCAAGCAGGCTACGCTTATTCCCCCAAAGAAAAATTCCTTTATTTTTGATGTTTGATAAATGCGAATGCACTGGAATCTCGTCCACCTAGACATCACTCTTGAATACTTTATTATTTCGAAATCAATGTTGTTGTTTAAAGATGTCATGGGAAAGCTACCGGTATTTTTGTTGTTTAAAGATGCTCTGCGCGTGCGTTTTAAAATTATAAAATAAATCACTTGATAAAAGCATATTGAATATGTATGTGGAGAGAATTCTTACTAATTTGTTATTTATTAGAAATGAAGGTCAATTGAATAGTGTCGGTGGTTATAAAAAAAATAACGAAGAATTGAATTTTGATTGCCACATGGCAGGAGAAAACTTTTCTGACACCGTGTACCCAATTTTCTTACACACACCCCTTCACACATGAAGGTTGGCAGAAGATGTTTTTCTGGTAACATCTTCAGCATCATCGAGACTTAATTGCATTTGAAAGGAGGATATATATTCTTTCAACTTGAATTTATATTATATTCATCTTGTTTATTGATTTCTTTTGTATGTTGAAGGTATGTATCTCAATCTCAAGTCTAATGCATCTTAGTTCTTTAATGCTCAATTCTTTATATATCTTATTCTCAAGTTGCAATTTGCAAGTAACTAAGCAAGTATTATTTCATAAGTTTAAAATTATGTTACACATACAACAAGAATACACAACAAACGCATCATTAAAGAGTAATTCAAGATGTTCAAGTTAAAACCAATATATGATACTCGATAATAATATGAAACTTTCATATTCTTATCGATACTCATATATGAAACTAAAAGCGCCACTTAGTCCCCGTCTATCGGTTAACATACATTCGATGTTCGTCGTGACATAGAACTATACGAAGGTTGTTAAATATCGGACGGTATAGCTCGATACTAACAACCGTCGTATAGTCTATGTGACGAGAAGATTAAATCGTATGATAACCGATAGATTTGTCCCGTGTGGACAAGTTAGGAATGTATAAAGCAAACACCTTCATTCACTTGTGTTTTCATCCGTTTCGAGATATTTCGTCGGTACCTTTCCGCTGGTTCTCCGTGTACAAAGATAGATTAGATGTTCATTTCAACGTTGTTTCACAGCTTTGAAATGATTATCTATTCTATTACAGTGTACTCGGAGAACAGCGGGGATGTGCTGCCGAAATTTACTCGAAACGGTTGAAAGCACAAGCGAATGGGTGTTCGCTCTATAAATTTTAATGGGATAGAAGCCTTACACCCGACAGCCGAAACACACACATACAACAAGAATACACAACAAACGCATCATTAGAGAGTGATTCAAGATGTTCAAGTTAAAACCAATATATGATACTCGATGATAATATGAAACCTTCATATTCTCATCGATACTCATATATGAAACTAAAAGCGCCACTTAGTCCCCGTCTATCGGTTAATATACGTTCGATATTCGTCTTGACATAGAACTATACGAAGGTTGTTAAATATCGGACGGTATAGCTCGATACTAACAACCGTCGTATAGTCTATGTGACGAGAAAATTCAATCGTATGATAACCGATAGATTTGTCCCGTGTGGACAAGTTAGGAATGTATAAAGCAAACACCTTCATTCACTTGTGTTTTCATCCGTTTCGAGATATTTCGTCGGTACCTTTCCGCCGGTTCTCCGTGTACAAAGATAGATTAGATGTTCATTTCAACGTTGTTTCACAGCTTTGAAATGATTATCTATTCTATTGCAGTGTACTCGGAGAATAGCGGGGAGGTGCTGCCGAAATTTACTCGAAACGGTTGAAAGCACAAGCGAATGGGTGTTCGCTCTATACATTCTTAATGGGATAGAAGCCTTACCCCCGACAGCCGAAACACACACATACAACAAGAATACACAACAAACGCATCATTAGAGAGTGATTCAAGATGTTCAAGTTAAAACCAATATATGGTACTCGATGATAATATGAAACCTTCATATTCTCATCGATACTCATATATGAAACTAAAAGCGCCACTTAGTCCCCGTCTATCGGTTAACATACGTTCGATATTCGTCGTGACATAGAACTATACGAAGGTTGTTAAATATCGGATGGTATAGCTCGATACTAACAACCGTCATATAGTCTATGTGACGAGAAGATTCAATCGTATGATAACCGATAGATTTGTCCCGCATGGACAAGTTAGGAATGTATAAAGCAAACACCTTCATTCACTTATGTTTTCATTCGTTTCAAGATATTTCGTCGGTACCTTTCTGCTGGTTCTCCGTGTACAAAGATAGATTAGATGTTCATTTCAACGTTGTTTCACAGCTTTGAAATGATTATCTATTCTATTACGGTGTACTCGGAGAACAGCGGGGAGGTGCTGCCGAAATTTACTCGAAACGGTTGAAAGCACAAGCGAATGGGTGTTCGCTCTATACATTCTTAATGGGATAGAAGCCTTACCCCCGACAGCCGAAACACACACACACAACAAGAATACACAACAAACGCATCATTAGAGAGTGATTCAAGATGTTCAAGTTAAAACCAATATATGATACTCGATGATAATATGAAACTTTCATATTCTCATCGATACTCATATATGAAACTAAAAGCGCCACTTAGTCTCCGTCTATCGGTTAACATACGTTCGATAATTTATTCTTTTCAACGACAAACGCACACACAAAGCATATACACGGATTTTCTCCTTTGTCAATAACTATCCCGTTCTTAGATTTCTCAATATAGTCACCATAACCTACAATTTATATGTTATACAGTCTAACATGGCCCATGAGTACGTCAGAGTTAAGGACTGGATGTATGTGGATTGGCAACAACGTATGCAACCTAAGTTTGTCGCAGGAGTTGCTGCTTTTATTGAATTTGCACGCGCACTTAATAAGATCGTGATAGAGAAGATTCTCTGCCCGTGCGATAGATATGGCAATAAGTACAGGCAGAAGGTAGAATTGGCAGAGCTTCATATCGTAAAATATGGGTTTACTAGACTTTATACAACTTGGAAATATCACGGGGAAGGAGAAGAACGCAGTAATGCGGCAGAAGAAGAAGGAGAACACAATAATGCAGCAGGAGAAGAAGGAGAAGACGGAAATGCGGCAGAAGGAGAAGACGGTAATTTATTTCCATCAGAAGAAATGGAGGATATGGTAGAGGCTGCCCTAGGTGAATCTATTCGTACCGAAGATGGCATTCCTTCCGGTCAAGGACCGCGTGCGGATAAATATGAAAATTTCATGAATGATGCTAGAAAACCAATTTATGAGAATGCAAAGTATTCCACCCTTTCATGGTTCGTCCAACTTTTCCAGATTAAGTGCCTAAATGGATGTAGCAACAAGTCATTCACAATGCTTCTTTCGTTCTTGAAAGATTCTATGACCCCGGGAAATAACATGCCCGACAGCTGGTACGGAACCCAGAAGATGATGTCTGATTTGGGTCTAAAGTGCGAGAAGATTCAAGCATGTCCTAAAAATTGCGTGTTGTACCGGAAAGAGAATTCAGATTTGAAAGAGTGTCCAACATGCGGAGAGTCCAGGTATAAGCCGAAAGATTCTGATAAGAAGCCTGATATACCTGTCAAGATAGCACGATATTTTCCCATAACACAGAGCCTACAGAGGCTATTCAGGTGCAAGAAAACAGCCGAGGCAATGATTTGGTATCACCGTGCTCCTCCAAGTGAAGATGGAAAAATGAGCCATCCAAGAGATTCACCGGCATGGAAGGATTTCGATAGGAGGCACGCAATATTCAGTAGCGATCCTCGCAATGTCCGGCTCGGACTGGCTAGTGATGGCTTCTGCCCATTCAACTATATGGCTGGAAGTCACAGCACATGGCCCGCTGTAATGATAATTTATAATCTGCCGTCTTGGTTGGCTATGGACCAATCATACTTTATGATGCCTCTTCTTATCGACAGACCAAACTCACCGGGAAACAATATCGACGTCTATCTCCGACCTCTGATCGAGGAGTTAAAATCTTTGTTCATTGATGGTGTAGAGACATATGATGCAAACACAAATACAACCTTCATACTGCGTGCGACTTTAATGTGGACAATTAATAACTTTCCTGCGTATGGAATGCTATCAGGTTGGTCCGTACATGGTCACAAAGCATGTCCTCATTGCTATCAACACACAACATCGAAATTCTTGAATTTTAGCAGGAAAGTTTGTTATTGCGGCCATCGACGTTTCCTGCCTCTAGACCACCCCTACAGGTTAGACACTGTTCACTTTGATGGTTATCAGGAGCTTCTTGGACCTCCAGCCCCAATGTCTGGAGAGGACGTGACTGCTCAATGGGATGGTTACAATAATGTGACCTTCGGGATGGATCCGACGAAATAGGTCAAACCACCATTTTGGAACAAGTTAAGCATTTTCTTCGAGCTTCCGTACTGGTCAACAAATTTAGTGCGTCATTGTCTGGACGTCATGCATATAGAGAAGGGAGTATCAGAGCACATACTCAACTTGCTTCTTTGTAAAGACGGAAAATCGAAAGACAACCTGAATGCTCGGATGGATCTACAGGAGTGGGGAATAAGAAGTGAATTGCACCCTAGACCGGTAGCGAGTAAACCAGGTAAGTTTATACTTTCCAATGCCGCTTATCATATGTCACAACTGGAGAAGAAAAGATTCCTGCAGGTGTTGCAGGATTTGAAAGTTCCCACAAGTTTCTCAGGATCATTCAGCAAGAAAATAAAAATTGTGAAAGGCAAGATCGATGGGCTGAAAAGTCATGATCACCATATTATCGTGGAGCACCTTCTTCCATTAGCCCTCAGGACTTCTCTCCCCGAATCGGTTGGTCTAGTAATCAACGACCTATGTTGTTTTTTCAGAGAGTTGTGTGCTAAAACACTGGAGGTTGTGACGCTGGTGTTTACCCCAATCAGAGCAAAGCTCTATTCAAATTCCAAGGCGGGAGACGAAGCAATGCTTTTGTTTCCCCCAATCAGAGCAAAGCTCTACTTTGAAAATTTAAACTTTAATAAATGAAGCAATGCTTCAGATCCTCTGCGCTGAGCGTAGGGCGCCACGTGTCAAAATCAGGCACGCCAGTGCAGAGAGCGTAGCGTCCAAGGCAGCACGCCCAATTCGAGCAAAGCTCTACTAAAAAACAAAAGGAAGCAACGCTTCAGTAGCGCAAGCACTGCGCTGCGCGACACGTGTCAGCGCGGATGCGCTAGCCAAGTTGCGCTGCGCTTTGCGCTGCACGACACGTGTCAGCACCGTTGCGCTAGCGCAGTGGCGCTGCGCTGTGCGCTGCTTGACACGTGTCAGCGTAGATGCGCTAGCGCAGTTGCGCTACGCTGTGCGCTGCTTGGCACGTGTCACGCGCTGGGGAATTTGCACCAAACAGAATTGAAATTTTAAAGAAATCTTTCTGTTCTTGTTAAAAAAAAAAGATTTTCTTCTGTAAAACAGAAGCCCTTGGATCAAAGATCCAATGGTGGGGAAAATTCCCCAAATCACTCAGAGAAAGATCTCGTTAGGAAATTCAACAAACTGATGGGCACTATATAAAGACCCCTAGACCTCAAATCAAAGGTATCAACATTATCATTGAGAACTCTGAGGAATTGGAAAGAATTCCTCAAGAACAAAAAAGGTAAAAACCTTTAGAAAAAAGAGAAAATTCTCTTAAAAACAGATCATTAATCGGAGAAGAAGATCAATGATAAAAAGAAAAAAATAAGTAATAATAATTCTTTGCACTTTGCTTATGAACCATTGGTTCTCTGAGATCGAGAAAAATAAGAAACACTTGTTTCCTTTGATCTAAATTGGATCAAGAAATCAAATAGTGCTTTGCACTTCTTTTATGAACCATTGGTTCTGGAATCTAAAAGATTCTCAAGATAATAGTGCTCTGCACTTGCAAATCTGCACTGTTGCGCTCTTGGGTTGGCGCAAACCATCAGAGAGTGCCACGTGTCAGCATCTGAACCATTTTCGCTATGCGCTTTTGAAATAGAGCCTTGCTCTTTGAAACTGGCGCAACTCACCACAACGCGCCACGTGTCAACAACACAAGCGCAGCGCACTGCGCTTGCATGACGCGTGTCATCACCATAAGCGCTTGCGCTCAGTGATTGGCGCAAAACGCCTGACAAATGCAATGCATTATTTTTGCTAAAGGGCCAGGCCCAAATCAAAAAGGCCTAGTAGGCCTAATTAAATTGCAAAGCAATAAATGAGCAAAGCCCAAAAAAAATTGATGCTCCGCATCATTTATAAATGGGCAGAGCTCAAGTAAAATGCAAATCAGTGCTCTGCATCCTTTATGGGCAGAGCCCAAACAAAAATAAAAAGTAATGCAATGCATTATTTAAATGTGGGCAAGCCTAGTAGGCCGAAGATAAATAAAGGCGTTGAATATTTTTTCAACTGGACTTAGCCCAATCATGGCCGTAAGTCCTCAAATTAAATTGACTGAGCACGACTGCTCTCCTAAAACAATTTACAACCGGTTCAAGGGTACATCTCCGAGCTCCTTTGACACCTATCGTTGTAATCCTTCAACGACGTCAGAGATGTGACGGGTCCCGACGACCACACATCAATATGGACTGCGGGATCCTTAAACTCGTGGACCGAAACATCCTTAAAACTAGTATCGGACTGCGGGGTCCTTAAACTCGTGGACCGAAACGTCCTTAAAACTAGTATCGGACTGCGGGGTCCTTAAACTCGTAGACCGAAACGTCCTTAAAACTAATATTGGACTGCGGGGTCTTTAAACTCGTGGACCGAAACGTCCTTAAACTAATGGCGGACCGAAACGTCCTTAAACTAATAATAGACCATCACGTCCCTAAACTGGTGATGGACCGAAACGTCCTTAAACTAATATCGGACCGAAACGTCCTTAAACTAATATTGGACCGCCACGTCCCTAAACTGGCGATGGACCGAAACGTCCTTAAACTAATATCGGACCGAAATGTCCTTAAACTAATGCTCGTCCCCAAATGGGAATGATGGACCACCACGTCCCTAAACTGGAATATGGACCACCACGTCCCTAAACTTGAATATGGACCGAAACGTCCTTAAACTAATATTTGACCGAAACGTCCTTAAACTAATGATGGACCGAAACGTCGCTAAATTAATATTGGACCGAAACGTCCCTAAACTAATATTGGACCGAAACGTCCTTAAACTAATATTGGACCACTACGTCCCTAAACTGGCGATGGACCGAAACGTCCTTAAACTAATATCGGACCGAAACGTCCTTAAACTAATAATGGACCACCACGTACCTAAACTGGTAACAGACCACCACGTCCCTAAACTGGAACATGGACCACTACGTCCCTAAATTGGAACAATAGAGCCTCCAAATGCTTTTTTGCCGGATCTAAATGGTCCCGTTTAAGTTGATCTTAGCCCCAAACACGGCTAACGTATCCTTAAACATTCAAATGTACTATAAAACTCCAAATCGACCTTGGTTCAAGGGTACATCTCCGAACTCCTCTGACACCTATCGTTGTAATCCTTTAACGACGTCAGAGAGGTGACGAGTCCCGACGGCCATATATTAAATGGATCACCACGTTAAGTTGATCTTAGTCTCAAAACAGGACTAACGTATCCTTAACGAACATTTAAGTTGATCTTAGCCTCAATACGGCTAACGTATCCTTAAACTAAAAACACCAAACCCAAATCTAAGTAAATACGGATTTGGACTAATCCACGTCCTACGGGCGACGGCATTACTCAGTCTCCGTATAAAATCCACGGGCAACCACAAACAAAACAAACACACACGACACGGAGTGAAATTCTGGAGAAGGAGAAAGTGGCTGCCATGATGCGGTAGCGTAATTAACTGCAGGGGCTTGCGCCTGCAGGGAAGAGCGTCCCCACAATCAAAAACCCCTCAAGCGAGGGGGAATCTGACGAAGTCTGCTACATCGGCCGCATCCGTCTAAACCTCCGATACACGGTGCCATAAATCAACTTGGCATTTTCGAAGAGGTGGACGGATAAAACCAAATAGCATCTGCCTCGAATCTCAGGCTTAGACGTCCCAGTCTATGAGCCGCCATTCGGAGGGGAACAGATTCTGGCACGCCCGGTGGGACCTTTTCCTCTTTCCACTCCATACTTCGTGTGTCGTCTTCGCGAACCAATCGCGGTTTGTTAACGGTTGCCTTTGGATTTTCAAGTCACTAAGATTTGGTCTTTCGTCTGGTGCAGAACCCAAGCATCCATGGCCTCTAACTGCACCAACTGCTCGAAGTGCCACTGCAACGGACGCTCCACCTTACCTAGAGGTGTAGCATATGGCCCCAAGCGGCCTCCTACCTCGCATTGCCGGTTGAACAGGTGACCCAGGCCAACACCGGCCTGTTTTTCGGGACCATGATCCCGCCTTCAAGCTTCTCTATGCCAATGCCTACACCGGAAGTGAACAAGAAGTCGGTCTTCGACCGGCTTACTGTTATGACGGCCCCTGTCAACGGGTCGTCCATTACCAAGCCAACAGCCTCTGTCTTTGCGAGGCTGGATCAGAACTATGAGGGGCCCGCTAGGAAGCCCATGAACTCTAAGGTGGCTGTTCCAAGGAAGGCAATAACCGCTGCTCCAGAAGTCGTCAAGGCGGCTTCCCCTGTCAAAGAGTTAGTCTTTTCAAGACTGACTATTCCTGCTCCTGCCCCTGCTCGAGGATCTATCTTCGACAGGTTGAATATCACCCCACAAAGGACAACCTCAGTCTTTAAGAGGTTAACACCAGCGGCGCCTCATTCAGACAGGGGGCAAAAAGAAGCTGTCTCTATCTCCAAGCCAGTCCCAACGGCTCGTCATGCTCGACGTCGCCACTGGCGCCGAGTGAGGAAGGCTGGGGGCAACTCCCCCTCTGGGATAACTCTGCCAGCTCCAACGGTAGGGATCGATGCTGCTATTCCAACCGGGAACAGCTTTGAATTGCTGAACACGGTGCGCAGAAACTCTCCTGTTGCGGTGCTGAAGCGAACTCCTTCACCTGTGGAGAACACTCCAGAGAAGAAGCTAGAGAAGCCCCTTCACCGGCTGTCCTCTAAAATTTACAAAGTCTGGCGACAGGTCCAGGAGTCGGTGATTGATGAAAACTATCTCCGCCGACAGAAGAAGACGAAGGTTCGGCAGGAGGAAGACTACTCTGTCAGGTCGAAAGAAGCAACGGTTACTCGGGCGTCCACTACAACGACACCCTCAACGTCAATCACTCAAAAGAAAAGGAGGCCGCAAAAAGCCCCTGTGAACGAGGCGAAACGTAAAAGCGATGGGCACAAACGCCCCAAGTCTGGGGGCATGGTAGTGCACACTGTTTATATGGCTTCTGGAAAGGAGGAAAGCCGTGCTTCGACGGGTCACCGACCACTCACCCGATCCGTGACCAAAGCTCAGGAGCAACAGCAAAAGCTTCAAGAGATGATGACTGCAATGGCCACACTTACGGAGCCAAAAGAAAGCTCAGAGGCATCATCGGAGCAGCGTCATGAACAAGAAACTGACGCTGATTACCTACGCAGAGTCCTCGAAAAGAAAGACAAAGAAGCTGCAGAGCAAGCGGCTAATATAAAACAAATGGCACTTCTCTTTTAAGATATGGTAGGGATGATGATTCAGCAGAACCCTCCTGCTGAAGATCCTCCGGTTGTCCTTGAAGACGACAGGGGAGAAACGTCAAATCCTCCACTGGCTTTGCCAACAGCCAAAGAGGAGGCAATCTCCAAAGCTGACCTGGACGAATATATAGCCCAGCAGATACGGGTTCATCATGCGACTGAGGCAGCCGGTCAGATCGTCAAAACAGGACGACCATATCCGAGCTGGTATGATCAGGTACAGTACCCGCCGGGATATACAATACCTAAGTTCCATATATATAAAGGGACAGGGAATCCGCATCAGCATGTCGCCCAATTCAGGGCCTTATGCGGCAATACTGGAGGCGATGACAAATTGATGCTTCGCCAATTCGTCGGCAGCTTGTCAGAAACAGCGTTCGAATGGTATTCCGAACTCCCGAACGATTCTGTCAAGACGTTCGCTGAAATGGAGTTGCTATTCACTCAGCGATTCGCGAGCGCCAGCGAACGGTCCCCGATAGCAGCGTTGATTAATGCCAGGGTAAGGCCAGGCGAGACGTGGGTTCAGTACGCTATACGCTGGCGAAACTTGTGGTCGAAATGCGAACAACGCATTGAAGAAGCGCCCGCGGTGGGCATGTTCGTGGGTACCCTAGACCCTCATGCCACTATCTCACAGTTCATGATGTTCTTTAAGCCGACCACATTCCAGGCTTTGATCGACAAGCTGGCCCAGATGGATCAAATGGGTCACAGACCTTCTCCCCCGAAGCCAGAACCGCGGAACGACAAGGGTAAAGGGATGGCAACCTTCGTTGCGAATGCTCTGCAGCAACCCAGCACTCCAAAGCTAGCGGATCAATCGAGAGAAAGACGGCGGTTCTATATTGAGAAAATGAGGCGCCCCTACTCATTCCCGCGGGATAAGACGAAGAGGCTGTTCGAGCTGGCTGTGCGCAACAGGCTTATCAACTTGCCGAATCCAAGGCAACCGCTACAACCCAACGAGGCGAATAACCCCAATTATTGCCCTTATCATCAAACGACAAGCCATCCGATTGAGGATTGCTTCGTCTTCAAGGGATGGATTGAAGATCAATACTTACAAGGCAAGCTTGCCCTATCTAAAAAGTGGAAGGTAAATCCACCATAGCCGCACACTCCAAAGAAGATGGACATGATGGGGGCAGCTTGTTCTTTTGTCAAGGACGAAAACGATGGAGAAAACTCATCAGACGAATCCGAAGACTACATAGCGACTTGTCATGTGATCTCTCATTCACTGGCGGATGATGAAGAGGCTCCTTGCGTCGAAAAAACAAGGGCGAACCCTGATCCGGAAATTCTACGGCCGTCAGACGAGTTGATCGATATCTTCCTAAATGAAATTCGTCTGAAAGCAAAAGCCAATCAAGAGCGTGAGATGGCCATACTGGAAAGAGCCAAGACACTCCCGTCAAATCAAAAGCCATCCACTGCAGATAAAAACAAATTCAAGACGAGGAAAAGGTTCGCCAAAGCCCTATCAGCGGGAATGAAGCTACCACCCTCTGAAGAAAATACTTTCGGTGGAGTAAAGATGTATCCTAACTTCTGCTTATATCATCAGAAGATCATACATCCTACTGAAGACTGCGAATCCTTTAACTATTGGTGGCAAGGGTATGTCGCCCAAAAGCAACACTTCGACAGGACAAAGTGTGAAGCTCATAGACGTCAAAAAAATGCGATAGATGAGCGCAAAAGAGCCGCCGCCGACTGTCATATAGCCGACTCCAGGGGATCGCAAATTATCACCTTTGGAAGCGATTCTGAGGAAGAAGCTGCCCTCAACCCTCTCCTCAAGGAATCTATTTCGAAAATGAAAGAATTGAGGAGTTGCGAGAACGTTCAACCGTGCAATCGCACGCTACTCGAAAAAAATCTCGGCCCTGTAAACAAAGAATCGAGCACAAAAGATAAAGGAAAGGAAAAAATAGCCCTCGAGGCCGACAGTCAACAGCAATCGAGTGGCCTTAGACCGTTTGTTCGCCAAAACAATCTACGACCACGCCCATCCCTCGAAGAGAGGTTGAAACGTCCTTACTCATTTCCCCAGGATGAAACAAGGAGGCTGTTCAAAGTGGCAGTGCATAACAGACTTATCACTCTACCAAAACCGAAACACCAGCTGCAACTGAATGACGTCAACGATCCTAATTACTGCCCTTACCACCAAGTATTGGGTCATCTGATCGAAAACTGCTATACCTTCAAAAACTGGGTTGAAGACCAACACCAGCAGGGAAACTTCGCGCTGTTTGAAGACTGTAAGGTGAGCCCACCACAGCCTCATGCTCCTAAAAAGGTGGATACGCTGGGGACATCATGCTCATTCATAGAGAAAGCCCCTTAGACCGAAAAGTCAATAAACTAGATGTTCGCCGCAAATACGGCAACGGCGGACCGCAATGTCCTTAAACTAACATTGGACCGTAATGTCCTTAAACTAATTACGGACCGCAACGTCCTTAAACTAACGGCGGACCGCAACGTCTTTAAACTAACGGTGGACCACAATGTCCTAAAACTTGCTAACGACCGCAACGTCTTTAAACTACTACAGCAACATCCTCAGGCTGACAAAAAAAAACGGTATGTCTATAAGCGAAATTGGCACGGATGAAAACCCGAAAGGGCTCCGTGAGTAAAAACAGCAGGGCTACCGGCGAGTGTTCGTGAAAACCCGAAAGGGCGCGACCTCGTAAAAAAAAAACAAAAAATGGTATGTCCATAAGCAAAATGGGCACGGATGAAAACCCGAAAGGGCTCCGTGAGTAAAAACAACAGGACTACCGGCGAGTGTTTGTGAAAACCCGAAAGGGCGCAACCTCGTTAAAAAACACTTATAGAGTCCTCTTGACCTTGCAAGGAGAAACCACCCGCGTGAAATCCTTACGACTCACAAGGGAGCAACACATTTAGGGATCCCCACGATTCCTAAGGAGAAAATACACTTGCGAGATCCTCACGACTCGTAAGGAGAACTCTCTTATGAGACCCTCACGGCTCATAAGATTTGAAAGTCTTAAGTTACAGAGACCTAAACCTGTGCTTAAAAAACCCCCACAACTTCCGATATCGCCCTACAAGTGGTCCAATACTGGCCCTTGTATACAATCCACGGGCGCGAATAAACATTTCCCTAACCAAGTCCCATCCGTGACTAAGGGTATGTCCATATGGTGAACAACCCTTATAAGTCCTCTCGACTTATAAGGAGAAAACCCTCTTGTAAGATCCTTACGAATTACAGAGGAACACACACTTAGGAATCCTCACGATTCCTAGGGAGAAAATACACCTACGAGATCCTCACGACTTGTAGGGAGAAATACCTTCGTGAGACCCTTACGGCTCATGAAGTCAAAAACCTTAGTCGACAGGACCCTAACCCTGTTTGCTAAGCCACCTTTGTTCAACATCGACAGAGGCAGACGATGATTCGCTCCTGGCCATATCCCAGTTGTAGCGGTGCTGATGCCGAAATCGGTGTCTAATTTCGGGTTTATGGCGAAAAGCCAGTAGGCCGCATGTGCATACGAGATAGCCGAAATGATGGGGCAACTTGCAATAAAAAGCAGTAAGTAAAAATGTATGCACGCAAAATAGCCGAAATGATGGGGCAACTCGCAATAAAAAGCAGCGAGTAAAAATGAAATAAATAGCCGAAATGATTGGGCACTGCGAAAAATAGCCGAAATGATAGGGCAATCACGACCTTCGCAATATAAAAGCTGAAATGATCGAGTATCGCGGAAAAAGAAATAAAACAAAAAAAAGTTTTAATTTATGCCCTACAGGTGATGTTACATTACACCCGGTATACAATCCAAGGGCGTAAACAAAGAAGGGATCATACTCCTCTCCCAAGTTTCATCATAAGAAGAAGCCAAATCTCGACGGGTTGCAAATGACCTAGAGGTCATCTCAACACTCGTCTCGTAACAACGGATACAACTTCAAGCGAAGCGGAACATCGGAAACTCCCAATTTCATGGCTCGGTGATATCCTGATCACCGAAAAGTCAAATCCCAATTCCGTGAAATGCGAATACAATCAACAAAATTCCTGGTTACGTGGAACGCGGATAATGTCAATCCTGACCCCGTGGAAAACGTACAGAGCGGATCCTGGTCCTCGCAGAGCACGGCAGTGAACCCATGCGAAGCATCCAGAGCGGAGCCTAGTCCTCGCCGAACACGGCAGTGAACCCGTGGGAAGCATCTAGAGCAAAAATTCCTGGCTACGTGGAACGCGGTTTTGGTCAATCCTGACCCCGTGTGAAGCATCCAGAGCAAAAATTCCTGGCTACGTGGAAAGCGGCTTATGTCAATCCTGACCACGTGGAAAACGTCCAGAGCGGATCCTGGTCCTCGCAGAGCACGGCAGTGAACCCGTGCGAAGCATCCAGAGCGGAACCTAGTCCTCGCCGAACATGGCAGTGAACCCGTGGGAAGCATCTAGAGCAAAAATTTCTGGCTACGTGGAACGCGGTTTTGGTCAATCCTGACCCCGTGTGAAGCATCCAGAGCAAAAATTCCTGGCTACGTGGAAAGCGGCTTATGTAAATCCTGACCCCGTGGAAAACGTCCAGAGCAGATCCTGGTCCTCGCAGAGCATGACAGTGAACCCGTGCGAAGCATCCAGAGCGGAACCTAGTCCTCGTCGAACATGGCAGTGAACCCGTGGGAAGCATCTAGAGCAAAAATTCCTGGCTACGTGGAAAGCGGCTTATGTCAATCCTGACCCCGTGGAAAACATCCAGAGCGGATCCTGGTCCTCGCAGAGCACGGCAGTGAACCCGTGCGAAGCATCCAGAGCGGAGCCTAGTCCTCGCCGAACACGGCAGTGAACCCGTGGGAAGCATCTAGAGCGAAAATTCCTGGCTACGTGGAACGCGGTTTTGGTCAATCCTGACCCCGTGCGAAGCATCCAGAGCGGAGCCTAGTCCTCACCGAACACGGCAGTGAACCCGTGGGAAGTATCTAGAGCAAAAATTCCTGGCTACGTGGAACGCGGTTTTGGTCAATCCTGACCTCGTATGAAGCATCCAGAGCAAAAATTCCTGGCTACGTGGAATGCGGTTTTGGTCAATCCTGACCCCGTGTGAAGCATCCAGAGCAAAAATTCCTGGCTACGTAGAAAGCGGCTCATGTCAATCCTGACCCCGTGGAAAACGTCCAGAGCGGATCCTGGTCCTCACAGAGCACGGCAGTGAACCCGTGCGAAGCATCCAGAGCGGAGCCTAGTCCTCGCCGAACATGGCAGTGCGCCCGTGGGAAGCATCTAGAGCAAAAATTCCTGGCTACGTGGAAAGCGGCTCATGTCAATCCTGACCCCGTGGAAAACGTCCAGAGCGGATCCTGGTCCTCGCAGAGCACGGCAGTGAACCCGTGTGAAGCATCCAGAGCGGAGCCTAGTCCTCACCGAATACGGCAGTGAACCCGTGGGAAGCATCTAGAGCAAAATTTCCTGGCTACGTGGAACGCGGCTTATGTCAATCCTGACCCCGTGTGAAACATCCAGAGCAAAAATTCCTGATTACGTGGAAAGCGGCTTATGTCAATCCTGACCCCGTGTGAAACATCCAGAGCAAAAATTCCTGGTTACGTGGAAAGCGGCTTATGTCAATCCTGACCCTGTGGAAAACGTCCAGAGCGGATCCTGGTCCTCGCAGAGCATGGCAGTGAACCCGTGCGAAGCATCCAGAGCGGAGCCTAGTCCTCGCCGAACACGGCAGTGAACCCGTGGAAAGCATCCAGAGCAACTCCTGACTCCATGAAATGCAGATAAGGATAACTTCACCCATCACTTGCGGGTCCTCACGACTCGCAAGGGAATAAATTCTCTTGTAAGAGCCTTATGACTTTCAAGAGAGCGCGCTCAGGAATCTTCACGATTCCTAAGGAGAAAATACACCTACAAGATCCTCTCGATCCGTAGGGAGGAAAGTCTCTATGAGACCCTCACGGCTCATAGAGTGGAAAAGTCTTAGGCGGCAGATCTGAACCTGCGGCCTAAGCCATCGCTATCTCTTGGAAAAACTAAGTTATCTGCCAATTATGATTAGCAAGTCAACATGCTGATAATAAAAGAAAGAAGAAAGTGACAGAAAGAACATCTGATTGGCGTTTGATCAAGCACTCGAGACACACTCATTCGTGCATGTGCAAAAGACTCAGAGCGAGAAATAAGACAAGCTGGGATAAAATTTCTTCATTAATATTGCCAAAAATAATTCTTACAATCATAAAGCAGTAAACAAGAAATATTATTACAATGGAATAACCTCAGATCCAGGGCACGGATTGAGGAAGTCAAAAGTAAGGCCATCCAGAGTTCTTCTGGCCTTTCTGATTATACTTGTGCGCAGCCTCTCGCGCTCCTGGGTGTCAAGATCCTCGGCAAGCCCCCCAGCCTTCGATAAGCAGCGATTATCGTCGTCTGCTGGAAGACTTGATGAAGAATGTCGACGAGGCTGTCCCGTCGATTCTTCGAGATTAGCCCCGACAGGTGCACTGAATGCATCTTGTCTTCGGCGTCATCCAGCGCATCGAGCGGCATGGCCTCGTGGAACCCCGGGAGTGCTCTCCAAATCGCTCCCAGCACGACTTTCAAGAGAGCTGAACGACGAGGAAGCAGCCAACTAACGCGTGCGTTCAAACGACCCATGACCTCCGTACACTGGGCGTCCATAAACTCCTGGTCTTGTTGACGGCCCTGTACACGGATATCCTCATAGGTGATGAATTCATGCAGACTGTACAGACGCACCGCCATAATGCCTGAAGGAAATATCCTTGGAAGATTAGCAATGATAAAAAGGGAGTTAAAACTCCTCGAGAGCAATGCTCTGCAGGCAGGAGTGACACCTGTTAAGTTCAGTAATGAGGAGAATTTGAGGAAAATCCCCTAAAAACATTGAGAGCTTTGCTCTGCAAAGGTGATATAATAATAATAATGATGTAAAATGCCATCTTTAATTTCCAAGATCCATGAAGAATTCTTAAGAGTTCTTCTGTATGATTTGGAAGGAGCAAAGCTCCATTAATGAATTAAGAAAACACAAGGACAATCTTTTAGAGAGCAAAGCTCTATTAATGGAACCCTAATAAGATTCCTTCTAGTTCTCTTTAGATCCTTTTAGACCTATAGAGCAAAGCTCTGCCAAGTGAAATCCCTGATGGGTTTTCTTTAGACCAGGAATCTATTAAGAGCAAGGCTCTGTTAATTAAAGTTAACTTAATCTAATTTAAATTAATTACCTCAAAAGTTCTAAGAAATTCTAATTCTTAGAGTTCTTAAAGATAAGAGCAAAGCTCTGAAGATAAAATTTTTTGAAGATGATAATCATCTCTTGAGGACCAAAGGTCCTATTTATAGGCATCAAATGCCCTTTCAACTTCCAAAAGCTGCCGCAACGCTTGGAATTCTGCCATCGTTGCGCTCACGTTTGGGGCCACGTAAGCGCAACGGTGGGGGGGCATTTTGTTTACCTCAATCAGAGCAAAGCTCTGCTCAAATTCCAAGACGGGAGACGAAGCAATGCTTTTGTTTCCCCCAATCAGAGCAAAGCTCTACTTTGAAAATTTAAACTTTAATAAATGAAGCAACGCTTCAGATCCTCTGCGCTGCGCGTAGGGCGCCACGTGTCAAAATCAGGCACGCCAGTGTAGAGAGCGCAGCGCCCAAGACAACACGCCCAATTAGAGCAAAGCTCTACTAAAAAACAAAAGGAAGCAACGCTTCAGTAGCGGAAGCACTGCGCTGTGCGCTGCGCGACACGTGTCAGTGCGGTTGCGCTGCGCTATACGCTGATTGACACGTGTCACGTGCTGGGGCATTTGCGCCAAACAGAATTGAAATTTTAAAGAAATCTTTCTGTTATTGTTAAAACAAGAAGATTTTCTTCTGTAAAACAGAAGCTCTTAGATCAAAGATCCAATGGTGGGGAAAATTCCCTAAATCACTCAGAGAAAAATCTCGTTAACAAATTCAACAAACTGATGGTCACTATATAAAGACCCCTAGACCTCAAATCAAAGGTATTAACATTATCATTGAGAACTCTGAGGAATTGGAAAGAATTTCTCAAGAACAAAAAATGTAAAAACCTTTAGAAAAAGAGAAAATTCTCTTAAAAACAGATCATTAATCGGAGAAGAAGATCAATGATAAAAAGAAAAAAATAAGTAATAATAGTGCTTTGCACTTTGCTTATGAACCATTGGTTCTCTGAGATCGAGAAAAATAAGAAACACTTGTTTCCTTTGATATAAATTGGATCAAGAAATCAAATAGTGCTTTGCACTTCTTTTATGAACCATTGGTTCTGGAATCTAAAAGATTCTCAAGATAATAGTGCTCTGCACTTGCAAATCTGCACTGTTGCGCCCTTGGGTTAGCGCAAGCCATCAGAGAGCGCCACGTGTCAGCATCTGAACCATTTGCGTTATGCGCTTTTGAAATAGAGCCTTGCTCTTTGAAACTGGCGCAACTCATCACAACGCGCCACGTGTCAACAACACAAGCGCAGCGCACTGGCGCAGCGCACTGCGCTTGCATGACACGTGTCATCACCATAAGCGCTTGCGCTCAGTGATTGGCGCAAAACGCCTGACAAATGCAATGCATTTCTTTTGCTAAAGGGCCAGGCCCAAATCAAAAAGGCCTAGTGGGCCTAATTAAATTGCAAAGCAATAAATGAGCGAAGCCCAAAACAAATTGATGCTCTGCATCATTTATAAATGGGCAGAACTCAAGTAAAATGCAAATCAGTGCTCTGCATTCTTTATGGGCAGAGCCCAAACAAAAATAAAAAGTAATGCAATGCATTATTTAAATGTGGGCAGGCCTAGTAGGCCGAAGATAAATAAAGGCGTTGAATATTTTTTCAACTGGACTTAGCCCAATCATGGTCGTAAGTCCTCAAATTAAATTGACTGAGCACGACTGCTCTCCTAAAACAATTTACAACCGGTTCAAGGGTACATCTCCAAGCTCCTCTGACACCTATCGTTGTAATCCTTCAACGACGTCAGAGAGGTGACGGGTCCCGACGACCACACATCAATACGGACTACGGGGTCCTTAAACTCGTGGACCGAAACGCCCTTAAAACTAGTATCGGACTGCGGGGTCTTTAAACTCGTGGACCGAAACGTCCTTAAAACTAGTATCGGACTGCGGGGTCCTTAAACTCGTGGACCGAAACGTCCTTAAACTAATGGCGGACCGAAACGTTCTTAAACTAATAATGGACCACCACGTCCCTAAACTGGCGATGGACCGAAACGTCCTTAAACTAATATCGGACCGAAACGTCCTTAAACTAATATTGGACCGCCACGTCCCTAAACCGGCGATCGACCGAAACGTCCTTAAACTAATATCGGACCGAAATGTCCTTAAACTAATGCTCGTCCCCAAATGGGAATGATGGACCACCACGTCCCTAAACTGGAACATGGACCGAAACGTCCTTAAACTAATATTTGACCGAAACGTCCTTAAACTAATATTGGACCGAAACGTCCTTAAACTAATGATGGACCGAAACGTCCCTAAACTAATATTGGACCGAAATGTCCTTAAACTAATATTGGACCACTACGTTCCTAAACTGGCGATGGACCGAAACGTCCTTAAACTAATATCGGACCGAAACGCCCTTAAACTAATAATGGACTACCACGTACCTAAACTGGTAACAGACCACCATGTTCCTAAACTAGAACATGGACCACTACGTCCCTAAACTGGAACAATAGAGCCTTCAAATGCTCTTTTGCCGGATCTAAATTGTTCCGTTTAAGTTAATCTTAGCCCCAAACACGGCTAACGTATCCTTAAACATTCAAATGTACTATAAAACTCCAAATCGACCTTGGTTCAAGGGTACATCTCCGAACTCCTCTGACACCTATCGTTGTAATCCTTCAACGACGTCAGAGAGGTGACGAGTCCCGACGGCCATATATTAAATGGATCACCACGTTAAGTTGATCTTAGTCTCAAAACAGGACTAACGTATCCTTAACGAACGTTTAAGTTGATCTTAGCCTCAATACGGCTAACGTATCCTTAAACTAAAAACACCAAACCCAAATCTAAGTAAATACGGATTTGGACTAATCCACGTCCAACGGGCGACGGCATTACTCAGTCTCCGTATAAAATCCATGGGCAACCACAAACAAAACAAACACACACGACACGGAGTGAAATTCTGGAGAAGGAGAAAGTGGCTGCCACGATGCGGTAGCGTAATTAACTGCAGGGGCTTGCGCCTGCAGGGAAGAGCGTCCCCACAATCAAAAACCCCTCAAGCGAGGGGGAATCTGACGAAGTCTGCTACATCGGCCGCATCCGTCTAAACCTCCGATACACGGGGCCATAAATCAACTTGGCATTTTCGGAGAGGTGGACGGATAAAACCAAATAGCATCTGCCTCGAATCTCAGGCTTAGACGTCCCAGTCTACGAGCCGCCATTCGGAGGGGAACAGCTGGATAAACTAGAAAATTCTATTGCATTGATACTTTGCAAGTTTGAGCGTATTTTCCCACCGTCATTCTTCGATATCATAATACACTTGACGGTTCATCTTGCAACTGAGGCTAAGTTAGCCGGACCGGTACAATATCGATGGATGCATCCCGTCGAGAGGTACGTGTAATTTTTTGTTTCGCGCAATTTTTAAAATTATTGTTGTCCTGTATGCCCGTATTTATTTGTTCAACATATTTTCTTTAGGTACCTCTACACTCTTAAAAAATATATACGCAATAAAAATCGACCAGAGGGTTCTATCATGCAAGGTTATCTTCTTGATGAAGCAACCACATTTTGTTCCCGCTATCTGGACGAGAACATTGAGACGAGACTTAACCGGCCTCGAAGAATTCAAGACGGGCCATATGGTAAAGCCGATTATAAGAGGGTAGACACTGTGTTTATCAACAAGATATACCGGTTTATCTTACTTAATTGCGCATGTCTTGAACAAATTAGAGAGTAAGTTTTTTTGGATTAATTGTTATATTTGTTTTTGTGTGTGTATGAAATGATATAATATTAATGTCACCATTATTTTTCGAAAACAGAATTCATTTTAACGAGGTACGTGAGGGGCATCCTGATTGGAACGAAGAACGATTGGAAAAATATCATCAGGATAATTTTTGTGATTGGGTCACAGATCATGTAAGTTATTCGAATAACATGTTATTGCTATCAGTTTTAATCTAAACTTATATCGTTATGTATTTGTCGTAAAATTTGTTTTGTTAGATCCACGATCCGAACTTGTCTGCATCATTTGAGAGTGATTCAAGATGTTTAGCTCAATTTCCTAGTATGGAGGTTGCATATTATAAAGGATTCGGTGTCCTTGGATACAAATTCGAAATTAAGGACATAGAAACATCTAGAACCACTCAGAATAGTGGGATTGGGACGGTAGGATCGGATGGTGTAATTTATTATGGGTACTTAAATTGTATACTCGACATCCACTATCCTGGACGATCAGAACCCTTTTATATATTCCAGTGTACTTGGTACGATACGCGAACCGATACGGATAAGTAGAGAAGCAATCTTGGGACTTAGAAAGATGAATATGGATTGACCAGTATGAACACACTTCGATTTTACGGTCAGGAAGATCCGTTTATCTTTCCGAACCAAGCGTTCCAAGTATACTACTCACAGTATTTGAAGCATCCGGGATGGAGTGTCGTATGCCGTTGGAAATCCAGGGATGTCTACGATGTCCCAGAATTCGAGAACAGCGATGAGGATGAAGAAGAGAGAAGGCTCAGAGTGCTCTGACCGTCTGTTTCGAAGGACGGGTTGTCTTCGGCCGATCATGAAGTTACGTGGGTTAGAAATGATATCGATGATGAAATCCAAGTAGATATGTTTAATGCGCTCACGAAACGAAAAAGGTTATCAGTAATGTTATATTATTACTTCACATTTTACGATCTATACATATATAGTCAATACTTGTAATGATTGTCTAATGTGTCCACGAACTGTTTATCTAGATTTGATGACGATGACAGGAGAAGCGAGGGGCGGCAGGAGCTCCAGCCGCGGCACCGGCAGAGGCAGAGGCAGAGGCAGAGGCATAGCGGTTCTGTCGCCCGGAGAGCTACATAGGGAGCTTCAGAGGGCCGGTCTTGCACCTAGATCGGAGACCCCTTCGGATGCCTCCTTCCGTGTGGACTTTGCCACACCTCCAGGTATATTGCACGCATATCCATTTTGAATGTAATATTATAGATATTCATGCCTGTTCATGTTAAAATTACTTATATTGTCAATGTTTGATTGTCTAGTTATTGGTGATGCGTCCACATCAGGGACAGAGGCCACTCCCGCACCTCCAGGTATGTTTATATATCATATAGTGCATGTATATTGATTTAGAATGCTATATCATAAATATACACACATTCCTTTTGCTCTTACTTAGATAATAATTTTTTTATTGTCTAGCTGTAGGTGGTGACACCACCGGACCTGCGGATATGTTTATATATCCTATAGTGCATGCATATTGATTTAGAATGTTATATTATTGATCTACACATTTTTTTTGCAATTACTTATATAATCTATTTTTAATTGTCTAATTATAGGTGGTGCGTCCACATCTGCCGCAGGGGCCACTCCTGCCACTTCCATACCCTCCGCATTGTCTGTAGGTTAGTATGAATAAATATAAGATATTTATTCATTTTACATATTCTCTATAGAATAAATATGAATTTCATGGAAATTTAGCGTCAATGTTTATTTTCTAGTTGGAGAGGATGCGTCCGCATCCGGGACACCGGCTGTTCCTCACCGGAGTAACTATCGTCCCGCTCGTGCTGCTGCCCGGGCCCAGGTTCGTGCTTTAGTCACCGGAGGTATATATCACACTTCAATTTTCGTTTAACCTTGATTTCTTAATACAACTTTGTCTTAATATTGATTGTCTTGATATTTCTTGCAGACGCAGGGCCTCCTCATCCCCAGAGGGGGAGTCGAGGCCCGAATCAGTCCCACAGGTTGGGGCCTGACAGAGCTAGGGGGAGGCAGTATTCCCCCTCTTTTTTACCCCTGATTATCGCTATACCGGTCCTCATGCCGAGAGGTTCGGCCGGTATATGGGGGATGAGAGCCGGCTCGTGAAGAACTATCTACTTCACGTTGAGTGGGGCGACCAGCACCGGCGCTCATTCGCCCTCTTCTTTGATCAGTCTCAGGTATTAATATATATTTTCATTTGATTTATCCAATATATTTATTATTAACGCTTGCAATCTAATATCAATGTTTTTTTTGTATTTTCAGTTGGATTACGATTTTCGGTATGTACCCGACCCTGATCACCCTGGGAGGGTGCTCGACCTTCATGCTCTGTACAATGGCCTGATGAAGAACATGCATACCAAGGTCCGATACAACAGGAATGAGCTGAAGGCCGACTTCTACTCCCTATGGATGGAGACCCCCGAGGCAGAGAGAGCGGCCCTCCTATCTACTCCGGCCTTTGCGAGAGTCGACGTAGAGACATGGCCTCTATTGTGCGAATATTTTGACTCTCAACGCAAACAGGTATGTATTTTAAATGTAATTCATTGTTTAGTATATAATTTATTTTTTTGTGTTCCTTAATTAGAAAATTAAATGTGAATGTGTTTTGCAGAAACAGGCCGCTCAAAATATAGAGAATAGGAAGTCGGCGAAGAGGGGTCGCCCCACTTATACAGGTGGCTCGAGGAATATTACTCGAGCCATGGAGTTATCGGTAAATTACAATAGACCGGCTTTTGTGATATAATGCAATATTAAGAGTTATTTTCTAATATATCTAATATTAAGAGTTATTTTCTAATATTGCAGAGAGCTCAGACCCTGGCGCAAGGTAGTACACCGAGCGTGCTGTCCGCATATCTTGCCGTCCACGGCACCTCGACAGATCCCGCCACGGGCGAGCTTCGATACCCCGACGTCGCTACCCAGGAGTATTGCGTAAGTGTTAATATTTATTCAACCCCTATTTGAAATTTTAGTTTTGAAAGGTTCAAATTTAAATGATATACTTATATTTTACTGGTTAATGTGGGTGTAGGAGCGGGTGGTTGAGCAGGCCGAGGCATCGGGGATCGATTTTACCGGACAGAGCGATTCGATGCTGCTGACCCCAGTCCTGGACGCCGCACACGGAGGGCACCATGGAGGTTGGGAGAGAGGCCGGGGACTGGGCCCTAGCAGGGCCCATATGAGGTTGGACTCCACCCCGGCGGTTACTTCCTCCGTCTCCAGTGTGCGACGTTTCCAGCAGGAACTGGAGAGCTTGAAGGCCACCGTTCAGGAGTTGAAGGAGATGCTGGTATGTATACTACTTAATAGTAAAATATTATGTCATATTATAGATATCAACATATCCAATATTAGTACGTAGCCTGAGCTTATTTGGTTGTAGACTTAGCTTTGATTAATCATACATACATATCTAATTAAAATAAACTACGGTTTTCCAAACTAGATATCCAAACGAGGCCTAAGTCCCTAAGTATACATAGATTAGGGTTTTGAAATAACTTGATAATGATACGAATTCGAATAATACACAGTTCTTACTCGCTTATTACACACGTAGGTCCAGACGCGACAGGGTACATCGGCCGAGCCTCCACATGCATCTCCTTCGGCTGCGGCTCCGCAAGCCACTACATCGGCTGCGGTTCCGCAGACAGCTCCTATAGCTCCACCGCCCGATCAGACTCCCGTAGCCGCGGCTCCGCAAGTCACTACCTCGACGGCGGCTGCGCAGACTGTTAGTGTATATGCCCTAAAGGCCATTACTGTATCGTACTAGTTTGTATATTACTTGATGGAAGCTTGGGATATTCACAGTTGTATATACAATCTTGCTCGAAATGGTAGTATGCTACTTGGTTTGTCTCTGCTTTAATATGTGCATGTGTTTCTTTTAGCATATTGCAGATATACATATTAGTAGAGCCCTTGGGATCTTTGCTTGATTACCAGCGTTGTGATGGCGCTCACACTCGTGGGAGATGGGTGATCTATAAGCACATCCTTATACAGGTCCCTAGTCGTTGGACTATCGAGACAGGGCATCGATACTCCGGAGTAGACTAGCGTATGCGCTTCTCATCCCAGTGTGGGAGACGGTCTGTCCCACAGCCGTCAGTACGTCGTACTTGAGATAGTATACGGGTGCTCGTTAGGTTACGAGTACACTGGACAGGACTCGTCGGGAACTGTTGGTTGGTATTATACCTATCGTCAGTTATCAGTTCCCAGGTGACATGAGTACAGCTTAGTCCGCTGACTTGACACTGTCACTTCGCCTCGAATGTGTTCCCACTGCACTTTGATTACTACCCTACCACGGCTCAAAGGAGTCGTGCAAACAGGTAGTTTTTGGGTGCAGTCCCGAAGCACTTGGAGGCAGTGACGGTTAGACAGGATTCGTCTCTCCCGGTATTGGGGGTTGACATCGCGCTGTGTCCAGGAGAGCCATTACACGAGTAGTCCCTGGCCAGGGCAAGCGAGATATACTGGTAGGTTTCCAGTGTTATCTCAGGGTGTTCTGGGCTACACTCCGACACGACTTGTACCGCTATTAGGGGACTGACGTTCACCGCCCCCCTAGGCCCGCCATGCGATGTATCAGACGAACAGACCGGACTGTACGGAGATTGTCACATACAGGCTCAGTAGGAGTTCAGATGGGGTTCACCTCGTCAGTCTTCTTATCGACATCTACCTGGGGACCGTTACGTACAGCTAGTGCCGCTTGCGGTCTGTGGTTAAACCCACTGCCAGCGTAGTGTCGAGTCTTTAGAGTCCCACACAGAGAGCTATTCGCCTTTAGGCAAAATGAGTAGAGGTCGCATGGTTTTGCGACAGGGTTCGTTCGCATCCGCGCACTTGTGCACGTTTGCTGTCCGGACAGTTTATACTAGCGGGCTTTGGTTTAAGCCGGATCCTAGTATATGATTTGGGATTGGTTTTTCTCATTGTATTCGTGTTCCTCGGATCACGAATACGGGTGCGTATGCACAGTTGCTTGAGACAGAGGGAGAGGACTTTGTTTAGGGTTAGTGACCATTGTCATTTTGCTAACCCTAATGCTTATGTGTGTATTATTGTTAATTGATATTAGTTTAATAATTGAGCATGGTTATGGTTGTTGACCATTTGACCTTATTGACTTGTTGACCTTGGTTGACACTTTGACCATCATCATTTCATTTGGAAGATGCTCTTTGATCCTTGCAATTTGCATTTAAAATGAAATGATAATGGTCATGTCTTGATTATGCCATGACAATTATCTTACTAATTATCTAATTAAAATAATACACATATATTAGTGAGAATGGTTTATTCTATTCTCATTCTATCATATCCTTTCTCTCTCTTGTTCTTCCTCTCCCTCAAGCTCTCTCCCTCTCATGTGTTGAGAAACACTTGAGCTTGAGAAAAACCCTCTCTTGATCATCTTTACTCTCATCTAGGGTTCAAGGACTAGCACTTCTTGCACCCTAGTTACTTCTAGCTTGGAGTTGAAGCCAAAGGTTGAGGCTTTCGGGTGGATCTTTCTTTGACGGGAGAAGACGACAAGGTGACCTCCTTCCACTACTCCAAGGAGCAAGGAGAGAAGGACATAAAGACCAAAGGTATAACCTTTCCAGCACTTAGCTAGTTTCTAGTTAGCTTTAGCAAGTTTTTGTTTAGCAAAGATCCTTCATAGTCTAGTCCATGTTGCCTAAGCTCATAAAAATCCGATTTTTATTCCGTTTTCCGCCTCCCCGCAAGTACCGGGGTGGGCAACGTGGACTTACAGTGGTATCAGAGCCTAACTAAACATAAACTAGCTAAGTAGTGAAGTGTAACAAAGTTCGAAACCGAAAAATCCAAAAACCAAAATTTCAAAAACCCTAGTTTCTGTTAAATTTTTTTCTGGTTAAAACAAAATTTGTTATACTCCAAAAATCGTCTCAGGGTTTTTTAAAGAAAACCACCAAACCCGGTCCAGTGATTCGTCTAAACCGCCGCGTTTCCGCGGCAATAGCAAGATATTGCCGCGGAACCGCCGCCGTTTGGACTCTTCACTGAGTCGAGTTTGATGCAGTTTTCTTATGGCTTGGTTTTAGGATTTTTAAGATATGTTATATGTGCCCAGTTTTTCCAGAATAGAAATTTATTTTTGGGGGTCTATAAATCCGTATTTTTTCCGAACTTCACTACACTTTGACTATGACGGTTATATCTGTGATGTTTGTATGTATTGAACGTCGGCTAATCGCTATATGTCGATTAGTCGGGGTTATACATATCTGTGATCTGTGTTTGATATTGGTATGTGTATATGAATGGGTTGGATTGTCGCGGGTGAATAGCCGGGGTGGATGTGAGATGAGTGTTGCCTTTTCTTTCATTCATTGTAACATGTAAATTGATGTAATATTATTATTTGTATGGCCGCACAACCGGGTCGGGGTTGTAGCCGTCATTGTATAATTCTTTTTACTGTTTTTGCTCCTAGGATAGACCCATGGAAGGGGTGCACAAACTACCGGGTATCTCGAAATGCCGAGTGGCCTACTCACGGTGTTGAGGGAGGTTGCTTCGCTTCGGGTACTTGGCGGGTAGTTTGCCGCACCCGCAGGGGTCTTGGGTGGGGTATTTGGCTATTCACCGCGACCATGTAATCCGATTTTCGTTGCAGGCTCGAACGGATTGCGGATTCCTAGTATATCCAATGTATTCATCTGTGATCTGTAATGTCTATCATTGCTATATATATTTATATATAATAACTATTTAGGCGTTGCTTATGTTTTACAGCCGCGCTAGCCCAGCCCCCGCTCTGTCGTTAGTTAAGTAACCTAACGGGTGATGACGGGGCCCCGTGGCGAATGCGAATGGCATAAGCGTACGTCATATTTTGGTTGTTTTCTGCAATGGTAGGATTAAATGATGTGACGCATTAAAAGAACTAATGCAAGAAAATAAACCAAGTAAAAGTCGATTGGAACACTTTGAAAACCACTCGGTTCTTTTCAAAACTAAACTTTTAAACGCGGAGCTTGAACCACTCCTTTTTAAAAGCTATCTCGTTCCATCGATTATATCAAGTTCACTACGTTCACGGTTTCGCCAAAACCATTCGTAGCCCTCCGTCATTCCACATGAATGGTCAAAAAGTATTCAAGCTATGTATTTTGGCCAAAGTCAAGGCATAGTGATTGGTAGCTATTGGGTATTCATGTGCAGCATAGATAGATGCGTTGGTTTGGGACAGTCGTGCTGCCATTTTAGCCAAAGTCAAGGGTAGGTACGGGTGGGTCCAAATTAACCAGGAGAATGACGGGTAGAACTTGACATGTGACTTATGATATTTTGGCCAAAGTCAAGGTCATAAGAGCATGGGGCAAAAATCCACATCGGGAGTTTCATAAGTACTGAAACTTGCTAGCGCTGCATACCATTTGGAGTGTGATAATTCTGGTAGGATTCCTTCGGTTTTATCACGCGATGATATTTGGATCCCGATCCTACTGTGAGTATATGCTACTCCTCGGGAAAACTCTCACTTAACGATCAATGCTATAAACTTAGTAGGTGTCTAGAAAGGTGTTAGCGGGGCTACGCCCACAGGGAAAAGAGGTTACTTAATTAAGGAACTTCGCGAAAGCGTTGGAAAACCTCCCTCGAAATACCGACACTGGCCTGGCTGAACGGTTAAGCAAGTATTGTACGGTGAGATTGATCCTGACTAATCCTTTCTTTACGGTTTGAGAAGGGATTCGAAAGACAGTGGGAGCCATCCAGTTTAGACAAACTAAAAACCACTCTAAACTTGCAAGAGCATCATGCTAAAATATTTCTTTTCTCTCTCCTAATTGCAGCGACCATTCAACATGACCGGACTTAAGTTATTACTAGATAAAAACATATTGACAGGACCAAACTACAAAGATTGGCTCAGGAATGTCAAGATGGCAATCACTTACGACAAGTTGGGGTATGTCCTTACCACCAAAGCTCCCCCTGTCCCAGGTCCCAAAACTAGTGTCGTAGATAGGGAAATCTACAAGACCTGGGAAATAGATTGCGCGAAGGCCAGATGCCTCGTACTAGCCTCGATGGACAACGAACATCAGAGGAGGCACGAGAATATGGACCTAGAGTCCATATTTCTTCATACAAAAGAACTGTATGGAGAGCAGTCTCGTATCGCAAGATACGAAGTGTCGAAGAAGTTGTTTTCGGCAAGGTTGGCCGTCGGATCATCGGTAGCGGAACACGTGCTTAAGATGATTGGCTACATTGAGGAGCTCGCGGACCTTGGGACCACGTTGGAGAATGAACTCTATACTGATTTGATTCTCCAGTCCCTTCCTTCCACTTACGCCCAGTTCATTCTTAACTTCAACATGCAAGGAAAGGAAGTTGAACTTTCCGAGCTTCTGAACATGTTGAGGACTGCTGAGGGCACCCTACAGAAGGGTAGGGAGACATCCACTTTGTTTGTAGGAGCATCTTCCTCTTCTAGGTCCAGGGCGAAAGCCAAGGGCAAGAAGAAGAAAGCCCCCGCCAAACCAAGAGGCGGTGTCGGTAAAGTGGATCCGAAGGGAAAAGGAAAAGCAACAAAGATAGCGGGAAAGCTGGTGGGGAAGGAAGAATGCTTCTATTGTCACAAAAGTGGTCACTGGAAACAGGATTGCAAGGCTTGGAAAGCCAGAACACAGGATTTGAAGCGAGTTGCGGCTTCAGCTTCAGGTGTGTATGTTATTGAAAACTGTCTATCAATAAACTCTACATCCTGGGTATTGGATACCGGATCAGGATCTCATATCTGTAATTCTTTGCAGGCGTTGAGAAAGCGTAGAGTTTTGAAGGCAGGTGACATGACCCTCAGAGTTGCAAACGGTGCTAGCATGGATGCTGAGGCCGTGGGGGACTATCACCTGGGACTGTCAGATGGACACTTTTTGGTTTTGCGTAGTTGTTATTATGTACCAAATGCAACCTGTAATATCATTTCTGTATCTTTATTATCTAAAGAAGGTTATGAATTTGCATTTGTAAGTAATGTAGTGAACATTCACCTTAATCAAGTTTTGATTGGGTCAGGTACATTGAACAACGGTATATACGTATTAAACCAGCCACAGATTTTCAATGTCCAGAATACACACAAAAGAAAGTCTCCAGAAATAAATAAAACTTTCTTATGGCATTGTAGACTGGGTCACATCAATGAGAGAAGGTTGACTAAGTTACATGCAGAAGGATATTTGGATCCGTTCGAATATCAATCGTATGCAACTTGTCAATCCTGTCTCAAAGGAAAGATGACAAAGACTCCGTTCACTGGACACGGAGAGAGAGCGAGCGAGCTCTTGGGACTCGTACACAGCGACGTGTGCGGTCCAATGTCTACAAATGCACGAAGCGGTTATTCTTACTTCATTACTTTTACGGATGACTTTTCAAGGTACGGTTATGTCTTCTTAATGAAACATAAATCCGAGGCTTTTGAAAAATTCCAGGAATATAAGAATGAAGTAGAAAAACAAACAGGCAAAAGTATAAAGACACTGAGATCTGATCGAGGTGGTGAATACTTGAGTGCCGAGTTCCTGGGTTACTTAAAAGAGAATGGAATTCTCTCTCAGCTTACTCCTCCATACACTCCGCAACATAACGGTGTATCGGAGAGACGGAACCGAACCCTATTGGATATGGTACGGTCCATGATGAGTAATGCTGAGTTGCCGCGATCGTTCTGGGGATATGCGCTAGAATCAGCTGCATACCTTTTGAACCGAGTTCAAACTAAGACTGTGCCTACTACACCATATCAGGTGTGGTGTGGGAAGAGACCCTATCTTAATCACATTAAGACTTGGGGATGTCCAGCTTTTGTAAAAAAGCAGCATGCGGACAAGCTCGAGGCACGCTCAGTACAGTGCAAGTTTGTGGGATATCCAAAGAGCTCCAAAGGATATTACTTCTATTGCGAAGAGGAGCAAAAAGTCCTTGTTTCTCGCCATGCCCACTTTCTAGAACACCAGTTCATAGAAAAAGAATTAAGTGGGAGCGCAATAGAACTGGAAGAAATTCCAGAACCACGAGCTATTACTGAAAGCTTAGTAGAACCAGAGGGTTCGAAAGATCAGGACATTCCCACGCCACTCCGCAGGAGTAGTCGGCAGTCTCATCCGCCCGAGAGATACTACGGTTTTCTCATTGACGGGGATAGGGAGGATTGCATCATAGACTTTGATGAGCCTACTAACTTCCAGCAAGCCATTCAGAGCGTCGACTCGGTAAAATGGCTGGATGCAATGCGGACCGAGATGGAGTCCATGTACACCAACAAAGTATGGACGTTGGACATTGCTCCAGATGGGGTAAAACCCGTAGGATGCAAGTGGATCTTCAAAAGGAAGATTGGTGTAGCCGGACAGGTTGAGACCTATAAAGCTAGACTGGTAGCAAAGGGTTTTCGTCAGCGACCTGGTTTGGACTATGACGAAACCTTTTCTCCAGTGGCTATGCTGAAATCCATTCGGATCCTTCTTGCCATTGCTGCCTTCCACGATTATGAGATTTGGCAGATGGACGTAAAGACAGCTTTTCTAAATGGTCATTTAGAGGAGTGTGTCTATATCGATCAGCCAGAGGGTTTCATTCAGAGTGGGAGCAGCGGAAAGGTGTGCAAGTTGTTTAAGTCCATTTATGGACTAAAGCAGGCATCGCGGAGTTGGAACATCTGTTTTGATGAGACGGTCAAGGAATTTGGCTTTATCAAAAATCTAGATGAACCATGCATCTATTGTAGATTTGTAGCGAGAACTGTGGTATTCCTCGTTTTATACGTGGATGACATTTTCTTAATAGGAAATGACATTCCTATGCTACAATCTGTCAATGGGTTCTTGTCACACAGGTTCTCCATGAAAGACCTGGGTGATGCCTCATACATTCTGGGTATCCGGATCTACCGTGACAGATCCAAGAGGATATTAGGACTTTCGCAGTCCAGGTACATCGATACCATACTGAAGAGATTCAGTATGGAAGATTCCAAGCGCGGTAATCTACCGGCTTGTCACGGGATCACTCTCTCCAAAGAGATGTCTCCCAAGACTGATTTGGAGAGGGATCGCATGTCTATTATACCCTACGCTTCTGCGGTAGGCTCTATAATATATGCGATGTTGTGTACCAGACCGGATGTGGCTTATGCACTGAGTGTGGTAAGCAGGTATCAGTCAAACCCTGGGGAGAAACATTGGATAGCAGTAAAGAACATTCTCAAGTACCTGAGAAGGACTAAGGAGATGTTCTTGGTGTATAGCGGAAAAGACCTGCAGATTGAGGCCTTTGCTGACTCCAGCTTCCAGAGTGACAAGGATGATTCCAAGTCCATGTCGGGTTTTGTCTTTACCCTCAATGGAGGGGCGGTGTGTTGGAAGAGCTTCAAACAGGAAACCGTTGCTGACTCGACTATGGAAGCGGAATACATCGCTGCATCTGATGCCGCAAAAGAAGCTGTCTGGATGAGGAAGTTCTTGAGAGAACTTCAGGTGGTTCCGTCCATTGTTGACCCAATACATCTGTATTGCGACAACAACGGGGCTATAGCTTTAGCGAAGGAACCCAGGTCCCATCAGAAATCCAGACACATCTTAAGGCGGTATCACCTGATCAGGGAGATCGTAGATCGCCAGGAGATCGAGGTCCGGAGAGTTGCATCAGAGGATAACACAGCAGATCCATTCACCAAGGCCTTACCCCAGACTCAGTTCGAGCGGCTGATCGAGATGATAGGTCTTCGATACGCCAGTACATGGCCTTAGTGCAAGTGGGAGATTGTTAGTGTATATGCCCTAGAGGCCATTACTGTATCGTACTAGTTTGTATATTACTTGATGGAAGCTTGGGATATTCACAGTTGTATATACAATCTTGCTCGAAATGGTAGTATGCTACTTGGTTTGTCTCTGCTTTAATATGTGCATGTGTTTCTTTTAGCATATTACAGATATACATATTAGTAGAGCCCTTAGGATCTTTGCTTGATTACCAGCGTTGTGATGGCGCTCACACTCGTGGGAGCTGGGTGATCTATAAGCACATCCTTATACAGGTCCCTAGTCGTTGGACTATCGAGACAGGGCATCGATACTCCGGAGTAGACTAGCGTATGCGCTTCTCATCCCAGTGTGGGAGACGGTCTGTCCCACAGCCGTCAGTACGTCGTACTTGAGATAGTATACGGGTGCTCGTTAGGTTACGAGTACACTGGACAGGACTCGTCGGGAACTGTTGGTTGGTATTATACCTATCGTCAGTTATCAGTTCCCAGGTGACATGAGTACAGCTTAGTCCGCTGACTTGACACTGTCACTTCGCCTCGAGTGTGTTCCCACTGCACTTTGATTACTACCCTACCACGGCTCAAAGGAGTCGTGCAAACAGGTAGTTTTTGGGTGCAGTCCCGAAGCACTTGGAGGCAGTGACGGTTAGACAGGATTCGTCTCTCCCGGTATTGGGGGTTGACATCGCGCTGTGTCCAGGAGAGCCATTACACGAGTAGTCCCTGGCCAGGGCAAGCGAGATATACTGGTAGGTTTCCAGTGTTATCTCAGGGTGTTCTGGGCTACACTCCGACACGACTTGTACCGCTATTAGGGGACTGACGTTCACCGCCCCCTAGGCCCGCCATGCGATGTATCAGACGAACAGACCGGACTGTACGGAGATTGTCACATACAGGCTCAGTAGGAGTTCAGATGGGGTTCACCTCGTCAGTCTTCTTATCGACATCTACCTGGGGACCGTTACGTACAGCTAGTGCCGCTTGCGGTCTGTGGTTAAACCCACTGCCAGCGTAGTGTCGAGTCTTTAGAGTCCCACACAGAGAGCTATTCGCCTTTAGGCAAAATGAGTAGAGGTCGCATGGTTTTGCGACAGGGTTCGTTCGCATCCGCGCACTTGTGCACGTTTGCTGTCCGGACAGTTTATACTAGCGGGCTTTGGTTTAAGCCGGATCCTAGTATATGATTTGGGATTGGTTTTTCTCATTGTATTCGTGTTCCTCGGATCACGAATACGGGTGCGTATGCACAGTTGCTTGAGACAGAGGGAGAGGACTTTGTTTAGGGTTAGTGACCATTGTCATTTTGCTAACCCTAATGCTTATGTGTGTATTATTGTTAATTGATATTAGTTTAATAATTGAGCATGGTTATGGTTGTTGACCATTTGACCTTATTGACTTGTTGACCTTGGTTGACACTTTGACCATCATCATTTCATTTGGAAGATGCTCTTTGATCCTTGCAATTTGCATTTAAAATGAAATGATAATGGTCATGTCTTGATTATGCCATGACAATTATCTTACTAATTATCTAATTAAAATAATACACATATATTAGTGAGAATGGTTTATTCTATTCTCATTCTATCATATCCTTTCTCTCTCTTGTTCTTCCTCTCCCTCAAGCTCTCTCCCTCTCATGTGTTGAGAAACACTTGAGCTTGAGAAAAACCCTCTCTTGATCATCTTTACTCTCATCTAGGGTTCAAGGACTAGCACTTCTTGCACCCTAGTTACTTCTAGCTTGGAGTTGAAGCCAAAGGTTGAGGCTTTCGGGTGGATCTTTCTTTGACGGGATAAGACGACAAGGTGATCTCCTTCCACTACTCCAAGGAGCAAGGAGAGAAGGACATAAAGACCAAAGGTATAACCTTTCCAGCACTTAGCTAGTTTCTAGTTAGCTTTAGCAAGTTTTTGTTTAGCAAAGATCCTTCATAGTCTAGTCCATGTTGCCTAAGCTCATAAAAATCCGATTTTTATTCCGTTTTCCGCCTCCCCGCAAGTACCGGGGTGGGCAACGTGGACTTACACAGACCACATCACCAGCTCCACAGTCTGCTCAGACTCCCGCACGCTCCGCATTGCATGATTTATTGACCGAGGAGCAGGAACGCCAGATTCTGGCGTTTATCAGAGGTGGAGCTGGACCGAGCTAGGGTAGCTTTTTGATTCTTATATTTTAAATATGTATTTATTTATATGATACATATTGTACTACATTTTGGACGATATTGATATTGGTGTTGTTTGCGTGTTTATATTGATATCATATTCTGCTTGTTGGTTTCTTTTATATATTATGCGTGATGTGATTATGAATACTGCGATATATGTTCTGCGTGATGATTTTATATATGATCGATATATATATTATTGTGCACATGGCGATAAAAAAATAGGCAGCCCTTTTTAAAAAAAAACCCTGATAATATGTACCTACGGATTTAACCGTAGGGTCCAACATTGCCCCTACGGATTAATCCGTAGAGCCCAACAGTGTACCTACAGATTTATTTGTAGGGGCAAAATATCAGGATACCTGATATTTTGCCCTATGATCTCAGTATCAGGGGTTAAGAATGCCCTTACGGATATATCCGTAGGGGCAAACATATGCCTCTACACAGGTATCCGTAGGGACAAAATATCAGGATACCTGATATTTTGCCCCTACGGAAATATACCTACGCACTTATCCGTAGGGGCCACTACTTGGCCCTACGGATAAGTCCGTAGGTATACCTAATCTATTTTATAAAACCGTAAATAAAATAATTTTTTTGTCCCTACGGCCTAATCCGTAGGGACAACTGGACCTACACACAACTTCGAAGGGGCAATTTTTAGTCCGTAGGGGCAAGTTCAAGGCTTCGACTTGCACCTACGGCCTTTGCACCTACAGGGTAATTTATTGCCCCTACGGATAAATCTGTAGGGGCAGTGGTTTGCTCCTACGGATAAATCCGTAGGGGCAACCCCTATTTGTAGTAGTGGTTGTATACAACTACGCACCAATAACACTGTTGTGTTCGCTATTCACTGTACTGTTCACTATCACAAATCGTTCACTTTTCACTGGCGTACTCGACACAACTAATCCGATACCACTCACATTCAACAATGAAATATACACTAAGAATTAATAAGAGCGCTCACTATCGCTAAAGGTATCATGGTCGGGTAAATATGTGAATTATGCCGCTAAGCAAGTCATATGCAATATAAGTCATTACGCGTCTTAAGAATCTATAAAAATTCACATTAAATCGTACGATCAGAATTAAGCAAAATGATATAAAACGGGTAGAAAGTAAACTTAATTATAAATTCAACGAAATTTATTTCAAGTCAATCGGGTTTCGGGTTTGCGAATTATGGTCATTTCTTTTTAAGTATTCTCTGCTGGAAATTCAGTTTCTGAACTGAAAGTCCATTTCGTAACACAGTTTTTATCATGTTGGAATCATAATTAGGCAATACTACAGTTGGGTAATATTTATATCTATTAATTAGGTTTCCAACGCACCAGACGGATCGAAAATATCCTCTTTGCTGGAAGATATTCACTGTTTAAGATCAGGGTATATGTCCTGTCCCTGCTTGGGACTGCAATACGTAACGGCGATTTAAAATATGATTAAAATAGGAAACGACAGTAAAAATGAATGAAACCACCACCAATAGTTATATAACAGAATAATATTCGCAACGGTATAGAGTTCCACATAATATTATTTTCACACAGAGTTATAAAAATATTTTAATTCAGGTGTCAACAAGCAGTACTGTCTTGGACTACAGTCCTGAGCCGCATTCCCGAACGGTTTTCGCCATCGTGCTATAACAGTATCGAAATATAAATTATAGGGGGTTCTAGGTTGTTGAGTCAGTTTCGGTATGAGATCTTGAACACCGCATTCCAGTACTTATCTAATTTATTATGATTTTCACAAGTTAGGTGTATGAGGAATTTCAGATTTAGTGGATCTAAGTGGGGGTGATATTTCACGGTGTTATGGTCCGTATTTTCGACCCAACTTTCTATGTATAATCCGTTATCCCTAAAAGAATCTATTAACCATAAATTTTGCCATACTAGATTTGGTTTTCGCACAAGATACGTATCGAACACCTAAACTAAGCAGTCGTTTATTGTCGGAATATCAATTATGTCCATTCAATTCACATGAAAAATAACTTACGAATTTTTATACGACGTTAACACGAGGTGTTGGACTCAATTAATACTCAGATCCAAATCAATTTAAAATTAAATACGGTCTAATACTAATCACGTGATATTCTCGGATCATATATCGACATATAAGTATTATGGTATGGAAGCAAGTCTTGGGAACTTGCCTAACGACGACGATCGGCGACGTGACAGTGGTGAACGATGATGAACGACACGACACGATGTACGCACAACAACCACAAATTTGGGCTCGGCTACGGGGTTTTGGCTCGGCAACGGTAGTAAGTTTGGGCTGGAGTCGGCTAAGGCGAGGTCATGGCCTCACAGCGGGGGATGGAAGTTCGCTGGGGTCGTCGGTTGTCGGAGGAGGCAGCTCCGGTGATGGTTGGTGGTGAAGAAGAGAGGAGCTCGGTGAAAGAGGAAGGGGTGTAGTCAGGGTACTCGTGGAGAGGAGGAGGTGGTGGAGGTTCGTCGTCGACGGTTGCTGGGTGCTTGATGATGCAAGGTGGTGGGCCAACGGATCGAAGGTGGGTTTTGAGTCGAAGGAGAAGAAGAATGCGGTGAAGACGATGCGAGCAGAGGTTGTTGGGTCGTCGGAGGGATGCTGGAGGAGGAGTGGTGGATAGTAGGTCCCTGGTGAGGGGGAGGAGGTCACCGACGAGGGAGATCGATGCTCGGTGCAAGGGAACGTCTTGGAGGAGGTAGGCGATGGTGAGCCGGGGATGAAGGCGGTTATAGTTCGGGGATGGTGGTAATGGAGGGGATCGGTGATGGTTGTCTGTGGCGATGGCGGGAAGCCGGAGGTGATGGCGGCGGCTCTGGTGGGGTTTGTGTGGTTTTGAGAGGGAGATGGAGATCGAGATGAGAGAGAGGGAGTGAGAGTGAGATAGAGAGGAGATAGAGAGAGAGTTAGAGAGAGAGATAGAGAGAGTGTGTGACAGAAGAGAGAGAGGAGGGGGGAGGGGTTTAAAAGAGAGAGGGGGTTAGAAGTTAATTAAAAGGAATAATTATGAATTATATGGTGATTAATTTGGGATATAGAAATTAATTGGGAGTTGAATTGGGTATTAAGTGAGATTTAAATGGGAAAATTCAAAAGACAAAGTAGCATTTGAGGGAAAGGAGTGGGTTTGGGTTATTTGGGCTTGGGCTTGAATTTGGGATTGGGTTGTGGGCTTAGGGTATGGAGCTTAGGTTAGGATATGGTTTACAAAATAAATATTTGGGTACTAAAATTTGATTAGAGTTTGGGAAAAATAAAATAATTGGAAGGAGTATATTGGGAGTAAATTAGATAGAAAGTAAAGGTAAAATTTATTATTAACATACAAATAATAGGGTACCAAAATAATCAGGGTATTACAATATATATATATATATATATATATATATATATATATATATATATTCTAGTATTATGTTCACTATTCATTTTCTCTCCTGGCTATTCGTATTTTTTATACAGATACGCGTATATGTATTTCGATATATATATCGGGGTCGTATTCCGTATTTATACGGGAAGACTTCTAGAAGGAGGAAACCTCATTTAAGTTTTCTTTTAATTGAAAAGAAAAGAAATGAGGTGGAGAGTATGGATGAAAGGAATGCGCATAATTTTATATTGTGAATTTCATTTGGATGCACCATTTAAATTTTGAGTATGGTTGCAAAATGAAATATGAGGATTATTATTTTACTAAGTGCATTTCATTCCTTTCACACTCTCCTCCCATCATCTTCTTTCTCTTTCTTCTTGAGCTCTCTTGAGCTAAAAAAGAGAGATTTTGGCAAGTGATAAATTCTACATCCCCATATTTCATTTCTAACAAGTTTGGAGTGTTGGTTGCTTTCTTGATATTTGATTCGGAGTGAAGCCGGAGCTTGGGTCAGTTTCTATCAGGTGGATCATCTTCGGCGTAGGGAGGTGCTCACTAAACTCATCCTTTCACCTAAGAGCCTAGTTAGAGTCCATCAATAGAGCTCTTGAAGAAAACTTGAGGATGCGAGTATTCTACACATAGTAGATTAGCTTAGCTCACTTGGTTTTAGGTTTGCAGGTTTAGCTCTTTAGTTTTGATTCTTTGCAGTGGTGTGTTTGCATTCTAGGGAATTTTTTAAAATCCTATTGTTCATTCCAAAATTAGTAGGTTAGATTGCAATCTTACCCCAACAGTGGTATCAGACCCAGGCTAGAGTCTAGACTTGTTTTCACGAAGTTAAAGTATCGATCAAAGATTTTTTCTCGATTCACAATTCAAAATTTTTGCTTGCTGTTCGGATTTTCAAAGGTGTCTAAATTTTTTTTCTAAGACCCATAAAATTATAAGCAAGTAATATAAGGCCCCTAGAAAAATTTTGGGGGCCTGAATCCAAAATTTGGCCGCTAAACCACCGCGAAATGGCGTTTTTGCCGCTGATCCGCGGTCGTATTTTGGCTTTAGGCCACAAATTTTTTTCCAGTGCTCCTATGCTTGGAATTGTGATTTTTGGCATATTTAGTTTTGGTCCAGATTTGTTTGAGAACTGCTTTGTACTTAGGGCCAATACGGAAAGTTTAATCGATCGAAATTTTAAATTCGTAGTTTTCCGTGCGCTTGTTTCTGCGACCGTGAATATCATAGTGCGGTATAATTCGACTGGTTGCTATATATAGAATTAGACGGGTTTACGAACATGATATTCGCGTTGATATTCTGTGTTTCTCTGTGATTATGGTTGTGTTGGATTGTCGCGATGGATAGACCGGTAGTACATAGTATTAGATAGCTCTGTGATGTAATATATATTTATATTGCGTGGTGAGCGTCCGACATGTGGACTGCCATTATCGCGGCTTGTATTATTATTTGGGGCGCGTCCTGGTTGTGGACGTAGTCACCGTTGTATATTCAGGTTTTCATTACATGTACTAAGATTACCCTGCGGCGAAGTGCTCAAATAGCCGGGTTCTAGATGGCAACGGCCCTCCATCTCATGGCGTTGAGACCGGGGTGCATTACTCTAGAATTGGCGGGCTATTCGCCACACTCGTAAGGAGTATAGGATTGACCCACGGAGGGGTGCCCTGATCATCGTATTTTGGAAGTGCTGGGTAGCCCATTCACTTCGTTGATTGGGGTTACCTCACTTCTGGGATTGGCGGGTGGCTCACCGCACTTGTAGGGGTCTAGGGTCTGAAACTACGGGTTATTCACACGACCGGAAAAATTGCATTTTATATTTGGCTCCATTGAAATGTACTTTTCCTAGATTATCCGTATTTCCATACCGTGTTTGCTTCTGCTGTGATACTTCTATGATGTTACTTGATATCATATGTGAGACAAATGTTTATATTATATATATATATATATACACACACACTTAGTAGACGCTATATATGTTTTGCATCCGCGCTGGTCCTGTTCCCACCCTTCCGTAAGTTAAGTAACCTTACGGTGAAAACCCGGGACCCTGTGGCGAATGCGAATGGCATATATGTGCGTGCCTATTTTCGTTTCTTTTCTGGCATGATATGATTAATTGATGGGACTGCATTAATTCTGATTAATACAAGGAAAACAAACCTAAATGATGCTGTCAGAACCAATTTTTAAAACTACTCAATTTTCTTCAAAACCATAGTTATATTTTTTTACTTTGCATAGTGGTATTCGGTTAGGAATATCCTGCACCTCTTTCTATGAGGAAAGAGCCTTGATCCCTTCATGGGGAGTTCGCTCTTAAGCAAAAGTTTATGTTACTAGTTTTAAAAGCGGAGCCTAAACTACTCTATTTCAAAACCACTCGAGTTCCTTCAACGATATCAAGTTCATTACGTTGACATTTTTCACCAAAAACCAGTCGTAGCTCTCTGTCATTTCAGACGGGCATTGTCTAGTATCCATGCAATATTTGTTAGCTTTCGTCAAGGTATAGTGTATGATAGCCATGTGCTACTTTTCTGCAGTATAGAGATGCATTAATCAATGACAGTTGTACAGCCTTGTTGGCCTTCGTCAAGGGCAAGTATGGATGGATTTAGATTAATAAGGACAATGATGGGTAGAACTTGACTTGCGACTTATGATTTGTTGGTATTCGTCAAGGTCATAAGACGCTTAGGGAAAAAGCCATATCGGGAGTTTTAAATATAAACTTGCAAAGTATGTGCATACCTTCTGGAGTGTGGTAATTTTGGTCGGCTTCCGTCAAAATTATCACACAATGATAGTTGGGTCCCGATTCCCACTGATGAGTAGTTATTACTGCTCGGAAGATTTTCACTTCACAACTAGCTAACCTATTAAGTGTTTAGAAAGTGTTAACGAGGTTACACTTCTACAGAAACATGGTTATTTAATTGGGTTCGTGTGAAAGCACGGGGGACCTCCCTCGGAGTACCAACACCGACCTAGCTGAACGGTTAGCAAACTTGTAAGGTGTATATGATCCCGACTAGTTCTCCTATTAGGGTTTGAAGGAGAATTCGAGAAAACAGTGGGAGCCATCCTGATTAGATAAAGTGATTAACCAATCTAAATCTTGATAAAGTGCATGTTGAGTGTTTCTTTTCTCTCTCTGGTTACAGCGACTCATGACTTACCTTAAACTATAACTCATGAACCTAGTTGATCGACCTTTTTACCATCCGGTTTTGGACTGTCAAGATTCATGACAAAGTTGCATATATCCCTGCTGCTACTTCTTACCTTTTGCATTTCTCCAGAATACTCCGTATTACTATAGAGATCCATATTGTTTAGAATGGCCATCTCGTATAGTTACATACGAACTCGAAGAAATTTATTTATGTTCGAGGATGGCCACGGGTTCTGGAGAAATTGAATAGGATTATTCGGTTGTCTCTTTCCTTTACCTTCTCTCAGATTGCGAGAGCTCCTAGTATTAGGTCAGTACACTTATTATGCTTATTGGATAGTCTTCTTCCAAACCTTAGGTAGGTACCGAAAGGTAAGGAATGAAGAAAACTAATTATCCTAAGTACAGTGTGCATAAAGTAGAAGTAGTGACATATAAAGGGATTGAAGCGAGGGCAATGTAAATTGCAACTAGTGTTATGGATCTGGTATTGGAAGAGGCATTGCCAGGAATACTCGGCCGCCCCCTCGAAATATTTTCATATTTCAGTTTTCCTGTGCAGTAGTTATTGAAAATTGATTTCCCAATTGATTCTGACTCCAGCGTATGTATATACCAGTCTGGATGCTCATATCTGTATGGTATTACAGATGATAAGTGGGAGCAGAACATTGGGAATTGGGTGATTAGATTCTCGATGTCAAAATTCTTTGTGGTTGGTGATATTTGAGGAAATCGCCTGCGTTAGCCTAACGACAAAAAGTTGTTTTTGAATATCCGTTATTGTGCACCAATTTCAAACTGATATAGCTGTACGTTTATTTCATAAAGTGAGATGTAACTTTTTAAAATTATATTTACAATATTTACCTTTATTAGTTGTTGATTAGGTAAGGTGCATTCAATAACGGTGTAATTCTTCTTAACCAAAATACAGTTTTCAACTTACGACATACAGGATTTTAAGTTAGAAAACCCAAGGGACTTATACAAAATATTGTATATTGTCCAGTGTCCGTTAGGACAAAGGGTTGGCACTCATACTATATTCCAAATACCAATAACTTCTCTTATTCTAGACACGCATTTTTGATGAAATGCAAGGTCTAAAATTCTGAGAAGTTCATAGGTATAAGAATAAAGTAGAGAACCATACGATGGAAGTAGTAAGATTCTTTGAGGTGATTGAAAATATAGATACTTTTGCTAGGTATTCCACTATAGTAATATTGAGAGTATTGTTTCTCAGATATGTTACTCATCCATGGGTGCACTTCTTGATAAGCAATGCTGTAAGGGCCCTCTCCCATTAAGGTGGTAGTGCACTGGAAACAGTTGCATACTATTTGGATCTGCTTTTATTTAAATTAGTGTCACTGTTTCTATATGGATATAGAATGGTTTATATCTTAACGATATTAAGGTATATGGAGTTGTCTGGCTTATACTTAAAACCAGAATCCGGATAAACTCAAGACATGTTTCAGTAATGGCAGTTTGTGGGTTATCCTGAGCATTTGTCGAGGGATTGACTTTCTACCAATTGCAAGATCAAAATTTACTTTGTTCTTGACTCGCCATATTTTTGTAAAATGGATTTTATTCAGAAAACATATGTGGGAGTATAGTAAAACTGGAAGCGATTCCAAACGGTTATTGAAAATTTAGTTGAACTTAAGAATTCAATTCGATTCGACAATGTTTACCGCCGAAAACAGAGACGAATTGAAATTGGACGTCTTGCCTGAATTTGGGGGCAGATATTATTTGGACATATCCATCCACCTCTCAGAAAATACCAAGTTGATTTATAGTACCATATATAGGAGGTTTGGATAGATACAACCGATATAGCAGACTTTATCAGATTCCCCCTCGTTTGTGAGGGGGTTTTGATTGTTGGGACGCTCTTTCGTGCAGGCATAAGCCCCTGCAGTTAATTACGTTATCGCGTTGCGATAACCACTTTCTCCTACTCCAGTAGTTCACTTCGTGTCGTGTGTTTATTTTGTTTGTTTTGGTTGCCCGTGGATTGTATACGGAGACTAGTTTGTGTCGTCGTCCGTAGGGCATGGATTAGTTCAAATCCGTATATTTTAGATTTGGGGATTGAACTTAGGTTGTATGTTCCATCGGTTCAAAGAATATTTTGTTTTATTTAAGAACCGTTAATCTATTTTTAGATTAAGATCAAACTTAAATATATGAGCATTTGGGCTCAATTTATTTTAACTAAGGATACATTAGTCTTATTTGAGACTAAGATCAACTTAGATATATTTTCAGGATCATTAAATTTAGTTAAGATCTAATAACAGAGCATTTGGGCTCAGCTGCAAGTAACTTCAGATAGACTTAGCCAATTTGAGCTTGGTCTGCTTAGTCTTTTTTTATTCAGAAGTGCTAAGCACTTATTTGTGGCTCTGGTGCTCAACCTTGGGCTTTCTCCCTTTATTTAGAAGTGCTAAGCACTTATTTTTGGTTCTAATGCTCACGTGTGTATCATGTGAGACGCTCAGACATGGGTGCTGCCCAATCAGTGCTAGGCATTTTAGTCATTTTGTTTAAATTTATAGTGCTTAGCACTTTTATACAACGCTCACATGGGAAGCACATGAGGCGCTAAGCGTTTTGTTTTGTTGGGCGCTTATATGGAAAGCACGTGAGGCGGTGAGTCCTTTGTTTTGGGTGCTCAAGTGGGAAGCACGTGAGGCGCTAAGTCTTTTGTTTTGGGTGCTCACGTGGGAAGCACGTGAGGTGCCGAGTTCCATTTAAGAGAATCTTTTGCGCGATCGCGTGTGTTTCATGTGAGATGCCGAGTTCCATTTAAGAGAATCTTTTGCGCGCTTATGTCACGACCCGAAATAGTACGTGACTGGCACTTGAATCATATGAAATATATAGGACCCCATCTAATTCAAGTAAGCCAAGAACCCAGAAATCTAAAACCATTTTAAGGAATAAATAAGAAAACTAGTTTTAAGAAGTAAGGAAAACATGTTTTAAAAATAAGGTTTTTAAATAAGTAAGCCGAATATGCATTTTTAAAATCTATATTCTTTTCTGAAAATTTCGGCAGAGTTTCCTTTATAAATAATGGCCCCGAACGGGGTACAACAAGAATAATATATGTATAATGATAAAAGGCATCCCCAAGCGGGAGCTAGCTCTTCGTCAATCGACGGTCACAACCACGCAAGCAGTATTATATACAACGCCAAAGGGCAAGGATCAAAACTCAAAGGAAAACTCAAAATCAGCATGAAAACCATAATACTACAACGCGCGACTCTAAGGTCGAAATAATACATAACTGGTTTTCTAAGTCTGAAACAATATACAAGTTTGGTTGATGGAATTACTAGATACAACTGATAAAATAAATACAAGGGTGGTCACGATGCGAGTGAACCCACCTACCAATGCAATCACCTAGAAAGGAAGCAGTGTGCTAGAAAAGCCGCAATGGAACCTGTACGGTAAAACCTGCAAGAACTGTGGCACAACGGGGGTGAGTTGCCAACTCGTGAATAGAAAACATCGCAGAGTAGAAATCGTATGTATGACATAATCCTAGGTCAATATGATCAAATATATATAAACCTCAAATGAGCAAGTCTGAAGAATGATAAGGTGGAAATGTAACATCTATACATGAGTGTAGTGCCAAGAGTTCGTGCCAGTGCCTCAGGTAATAACATATTATAAGTATGAGGTATGATCAATGTCGACTATATCATGAAGTCTATGAGTATGTGGATATCATCCAACTATGTGATCAATGTCATCAATGTCAAATATGTATGTGGAAATCGTCCACGTGTCACCCAATGACAATAAGCATCATGCATGTAAATATCATAAACATATGCATGGAAGTATGAGAATGTATATCAACATGTGTCGCTCGCGACATATCAAAATCATGGAACCTGAGTGTCAAGCATTGACACTCGAAAACATCATGAAACCTGTGCCTAGCATCGGCACGTAAATCCTCATATATCGGGCTCCGTCAGTCTGGATCGGCCCATATCATTTCTCAACTCCGGTCGGTATCCTCCGGATATCCGCCGAGCTCAAATACAATCACCGGTAGGTAGTAGTCTTTCTGCCAGGCTCACCGTCTGCAACACAGCGATTCGTTCTCGCCCCGGGGTACCATACCGGGCCCATCTTGTATCCGCAATCGGCCTCATCCACTCCTCGAATCAGGTTTCACATGTCGCTCTCAGCACCGAGAAAACACATGGTGGACGCACTGAAATATCAAATCAAGGGTAACCGTTTTTTTTAAAAAAAAGATCACATACTCTCCTTGGAAATATCCACGGTTTCTAAATCCAGAAATATCATGGAAACAACATATCTCAATGCGTATAATCAAAAGCATGATGTATGCGACATGTAAAAGAAATGTAAGCATATCAGTATATCATGCAATATGAAGTAGTAATATGCAGATATTGAGGGAAACCGCTCTTTTAAAATGAATTAGTTTTAAAGAGTATCTTGCAGTTCCCAAATCTCCAAATCCAGCGAGAATCATCTATGTATGTGAGAATACGTATGTATGCACGTATGGGTGTACAATAGGTATGTACACAAGTATGCCATGCAAGGGATCATATCCTGAATGCAACAGTACTACAGTGTAGTGATATGGCAATTATCGATGATGAAGTGTGTGAGCCGACAAGTAAGTGTACGTGGAACATACACATCATCGATAATAGTGCTGGTGTCCTAACAGCATGGGTTTAATATACAATAAACTCATTTACACATGCAATGCGATGCGAATAGCATGAATATGCGGAAATCGAATAATCAACGCAACAGTGAAGAATCTACAACAATATATAAATGTCATGCAGTTTTGCCATTTAAAATAAGACGAATCGGGGTTTTTAGTAAAATAAGGGCTACGGTGTTTTTAAGAAAAGATGCGTCTTTTGAAAATATCCGTAGAATCCCTTTTCCTATCATTGAAATACTCCCGATTCGTTAGTTTTGAAATAGGTATAACATCGGCATAGTCTTACATCTACTGAGCAACTACAGATCTAGCAAATACGCTAATCGGGAGGGGTATGTAAACCACCTAAATCTGAGTCGATATATATATATATATATATAAAAGTATAATAGTCGGTGATCCTACCTCAAAGGTACCGCGTACGATACAATATCATATGAAATCCTCGAGTCATGAGTGCGGATCTATCATCAATATAAAGCTCGTACGGTAAATCATCGTACGGCATCCCAAAAGCTGGGTATGGGTCAATATCACATTCCTCTCATCAATTATCAGGTATCCTTATCATCATATCTCATGATCTGGGGTACTGATCTAAGTCTAGTACAAATCGATACCAGCTAGGTAATTATGAATGCGTGTGTGAAACAGACGTCCAAAGGCCCGCTAAAATTACATGTCGTATCCCAAATACGAATCACAATATATCACCGATCTCATGGCACTCTGCCCAAATATCATCGACTCATCTCCAAATATCATCCACTATCCTCTTCATCTAGGTATATGTATAACGAATTATGCACGTGTGTGCGTGTGGGTGTAAGCCTATTCTAGGGTTCGCAACTAGGAACTATACTAGTTTACATCTAAACCCTATTTTATCCATAGTACACCTAATCTCATCTCAATTATCCACGACACACTATAAGCTATCATAAATAGTATATATATACTATACTAAATATCGAACTGCGGGGGTGCTATACGCCATCCACCCGACTTCCCCCGTAAATATAATCTACTCACCTTGTATCCTGCGTGGCGGTGTCGATGTCGCCTTCGTTTTCTTCATCGTATGGAATCCACATGATGGTACCTACATAGATAACATAATCGGAACGCGTATTAAAATCACATCGGGAATACCCAAAACGACACGCTAATGCCTATAGGTTAGAACCTATAGACTACGCTTTCAAAACCATCAAGCAATCCTCGATATCGTCGTACAAACGCCAAGTAATCGAGGTAAAACACAAATATACCAATCCAGAATTTAAAATACAAAATATGAAAACACGAATCAAAACAGCAACTCAGGAAAAAGGTTCCAGATTCTATCCTAGGTCAAATCAGACAATTTTGCATATACCAAGGGTCTATTGTACATGAAATAAGGCTACAGAACCAACACGAGGCCAAATGGCCTAAGTCTGGCCGCAATTTGCGGCCAGGCAGAATAAATCTGCGGCCAAGGAAGGGAACTAGGGGCTGGGGTCTTGGGGTTAGCTTCTTGGGAGTCTGCACATCTCGATGTGTTCACAAAATAATTTTCAGAGTCTCGGGGTGAAAGCAAATTCCATTTAACCCTCACAGATTCCATAATTCTTCCGATATCGGTTTCTAAATCCGTATTCCGAGTTTCTAGTTTCTGGTTTGAGTCTTAATTCTAGCACTAGGGGGTTTGTGTGGCCTCTACTGAGTTCAATTTCACATCACAACTCTCAAATTCCCATAAACCCTAACTAGAATTTTCTAAGTCCACAAAACCACTCGATATCGGTTCTAATCTAACATAGGGGTATAAGTAATGGGAAAACTAAGCTTATGGTTCAGAAATTACCTTATTTGGCAACTCAAGAAAATTCTTGAGTTGCCCCAAGTGGCCAAAATCCTTGCTTTCTTGGTCCAATGCGCTTCCCTTGAGCTTGTGCATCTTTTTTGTGAAATGGGAATAGGGTTTTGGGTTGTTTTTGGATGTGTTTGTGATGATTTGAGGAGGGGGGAGATGAGGCAGCAGCAGCAGCAGAAATAGAGGGAGGGGGAGAGGAAATGAAGGGAATAATGAAGGGGGAATGGCTCATAACCAAGTCAAAGGTAATCCCTCACCTTTCTCTCTCTCACCCATACCTATATATTTTATTCCCTTTTCTTTTTCTTTTTCTATTTCCTCATTCTCTCTAATAAATTATCAACCATGAAATACAACATGTATGAAAGCCATAAGAATATGTAACAAGTGAAAAAAAGATATGGTGCAAATTTTGCACCAATATGCTAAAAATCCGATTAGCGATTTTTAATCGCGATTAGCACTAAATTAGCATATAATTAATCATAAAAACTTAAAATTTGCATAATTCACATAAAACACCCTCTTTTAAGTAATTTCTATAATTTTCCAAAATTTTCCCCATTTATCGGTATTTAATTATACCGAAATATTAAAATATTCATTAAAAATAATATTAAATTATAAAAATTCCCAAAAATAATATTTTATTATTTTGAAATGTTACAGCTTACATGTATTTCATGTGAGAAGCCAAGTCCTTTTCTTTTTAGAGATTTAATCTCTGTTAAAGGCATTTTGGTCATGGATGATCACCTAGATCTATATTTTGAAGATCTGGGATCGTTTTTTTATTGGAGAACTATGTTCTTCTGTTTCTTTTATAAGAAATAAGTTCTTTCATATAGGGTTAAACCATGTTTGCAAAGGAATTAAGTTTTTAATATATATGTTCTCTTCTCTCTCCTTTTCTTTTATTCTAGTTGTTTCCCCTAAATTCTGAGTTTGAAGAACAGAATCCTCCCGATGAGAATTAAATTCTCAACTTGTGAGAAGATTTGCTTTGCAAATCTCAGATCGGAGGAAGAACTTATGAAGGGTTCAACCCTTACTTTTATATTTGTACTAGGCAAAAGGGATATATTTAATCTCTTTTTTTCTTTACCTAAGGTTTTAAAAGAGGAAGGTCTTTTTCTTCAAAGAGAATTAAATTCTCTGTTGCAGCCTCTAACTTTTTATTTTTTAGAAGCTTATGGGGGGAATTCTCTCTCTGAGACTTGATGTCTCAGATCCTTTATATAGAAGGGCAAATTTGTTGATTAGTTTGAGAAAATCTCTTATTTGAGAGATATCAATTGATTTAATTGGGCTCAAAATTGTTCGGAGGATTTTATCCACCATTGGATTTTTGATCCAGTGAATTTTTGATTTACAGAATATATATTCTTGTTTTTAACAAGATTAGAGATGAATTTTCCCATATACAGAATTTAATTCTGTCAAACAGTGATTTTTAATCACCATTGGATTCTTTAATCCAAGGGTGCTCTATTTAACAGAGAATATCTTTCTTTGTTTAGAGAGATGCAGGGAAATATTTTCCATATTAGAATTTAATTTTATCATTAGATCTTTGATCCAATCGAGAATACCTTTCTCATTTAGAAAGATTAGGAAGATATTTTCTCCTAATAGAATTTAATTCCACCATCGGATCTTTGATCCAACGGCTCTGTTTAACAAAAAATATCTTCAGTTTTTAGGGAAATATTCCCTATGTAGAATTTAATTCTATCATTTTATGATTCTAATCACCATTGGATCTTTGATCTAACAGCTCTGTTTAACAGAGAATATCCCCAGTTTTAGGGAAATATTCTGCATGTCGAATTTAATTCTACCCTCTTTAATTTGGGCGCTGGCGTTCACGTGGTACGCACGTGGACGCTGTCTAAGAATTTAATTCTCATATAAAGAGGCGCTCATGTACCTTGCACGCCAGTGCTCACGTGTGTTTCACGTGAGGCGCTGTCTCAATTATTATTTTTCCCGAGTCAACATTTTCCTTTCCAACGCTTTATTTTAGTCAGAGCTTGGAAATAGTTCCACTATGCACACCATTTTCTCTACCGAGACTTGAATGCTTTCTCTTTATAATGTGAAGTGATGTTCTTCTTCTCCTTCGTAAGGAAAGAACCATTTTAAAAGAGCAAGGGTCATGACCTGTAATTGCCCACTTGCTCCTCGGCAGCCACGAGAGGTGCCTATTGAGGAAATTATTCCTCGTTTTGCTGCATCCTTGGCGAATTCTGCTCTTACGGATGATCAATGCGATACGGTGATGCACGAGCTCCTGACCCGTAGGGGATCTCCTCTCCCCATCGGCTCTATTTGGCTCCGGGTGATCTACCTGGCCTTGCTCGATGATATTCCTCCTCATCTAGCGGAGATAACTTTGGCGATGCTCGACGCAGCGGAGGACAAGATCGACTGCGTTCATGAGGCATGCTTGATTATCAAGCCTCTGAGGGATCGTTCCGTTCATTTGCTGAGCCAGATACGGGCTCAGCGGGCCATCATGTTTGCTTTCGCCGATGAGCATGGCATTGATCGATAGGGAGCGACTCTTCGTGAGGATCGCCATTTTGATATGGTGGAGAAGGCTGAGAGGGCTTCAGAAAACTTTGTTTATTGTTTTGTAAACCCTTGTAGTTTTGATCCTATGTTTGGTGATCTCTTCTTCGTAGAATAAAATGTTTGTTTAAATGCATTCCCTTTATCGTTGACTGTCGAATGCTCATTTCCAACATATGTTCTTCCTCTGATTATATCGTTCAAACGTATATGCATCCTATACGTGTGCACGTGTCATGCGCTAACCTTCTACATGCGCATATAAATCAGCATGCTTTCAATGCTATTTCTCATCCAAGCACGCATATGTTTATAAGTGAACGCTCAAACAGGTGTGAACAAATGCCCCCCACTAGTTTGCTCACGGAGGTATATACGTGAGTGGGGTAGTGTAAAGTAATGCATAGCATACGGCTGGTTTCGAGCTGGCGTATCGTACACAACTTTTAGAATTTCAATATGAGAAGATAGAGAGAGGGCACTGGCGCCGTCATCTATCATTGACTCGAATCTCAATTCTTAAGAAATGTTGTTCTAAGCCTTGAGGCCCGTGAGTAACACTTTTCTATTTTGATGGCTGCTTTTTCTACCAATTTTGTCGAATGTGGCCCGTGGATAGTATACAAGAGTCAGTCTTGACCTCCTTGTAGGGCAACAATGCTTAGGAAATATGTTGATATCCCCGTCGCCTGAGGCTTTTCACCTTTATGAACCGTGAGAGTCTCATAAAAATGTTTCTTCCTATAAGTCGAGATGAGTCTAGATGATCACACAGGTGTATCCTAACGAAAAATGTAGATAACTCCCACTCTTTTATGACAGGGGTCCGTTAGGATTTTGGTACTAGGTTTAAGTCCATCGTACCGTCTCGTTGGCTAATATATTTCTCGATATGCAGTCCTTTAGGTTGCTGCTCGAATAGCCCCGCGACTGTCGTGTCTCTGATCCCTTCTGAGGCTGGACATGACGTCTTCAAGTAATCTTCTTTAGGCTGGAATATCCGTATTACCGTCGGAAGAACAAGCGTCAATATGGACGTAACCGCACCATTCTGGGGTGGGATGATTTCCAATGGTCTTTAGGCTTTGTATGTGTTGCCGTCAAGACCCGAAACTAGGAATATGTCACCACTTCGTTTTTGTTTGGATGATATTGTACCGATTCTTTGCTGTAGTAGGGTAGACATCCGTATGACCTCTATACTGTATGTAGTGCAATTGAGATATGGAGGTAGGAATATGCCTCGATCCAATTTTGACCCTTGGGTCTTGGTTGACGTCGCGTCTGCATCCTGCTGGCATGAGAAGCGTGTTGATATGATCTCTAGGCTGTTGATGTTGCCATCAAGATCTGGAGCTAGGATTTTGTTGTTGCTCCATTTTTATTTTGGCTTCTTGGAGCTTTGTTGGTGTCACATCTGCATTCTGTCGGAATGAGAAGGAACGTCGAGATGATCTATAGGCTGTATATGTTTCCATCGAAATCTGGAGCTAGGATTTTGCCGTCGCTCCACTTTATTCGACCCTTGGGTCCTTATTGACGCCGCGTCTGTACTTTGCTAGAGTAAGAAAGACGTCCAAATAGTCTCTAGGCTATAGATGTGCCATCAAGACGGGGTTCTTCTTTTGACGAAGCGTGGTGGGAAAATATGGTTCCCTTTCTTTCATTGTGCCCATGGATCGTATACAAGAGTCAATATGGACCTACTTGCAGGGCAGAAAAAATTTTATTTTCATTTTTTAAAATTTCTTTTGGCGATGCTCTATCATTTTTGCTTTTCATATCGCGAAAGTCGTGATTGCCCAATCATTTCGGCTATTTATTCGCGGAGCCCAATCATTTCGGCCATATCATTTTTTATTTTTACTTGCTATTTTTATTGCAAGTTTAGAATCTGATACCAATCTTGGCATTAACATCGTTATAACTGGAATATTGTCAGGAGCGAATCATCGTTTGCCTTTGTTGATGTTGACAAATGTGGCTTAGCAAACATGGTTAGGATCCTGTTGAGTAAGGCCTTTTACTTTATGAGCCGTAAGGAACTCATAAAGATATTTCTCCCTACGAGTCGTGAGGATCTTGTAGGTGTATTTTCTCCTTAGGAGTCGTGGGGATTCCTAAGTGTGTTTTCTCTTATAAGTCATAAGGATCTTACAAGAGTATTTTCTCCCTATAAGTCGAGAGGACTTACAAATGTCGTTCACCGTATGGGGATATTTCTCTCCATTGGTGGAACTTGGTGGAGGATATATTTATTTATGCCTGTGGATTGTTTACAAGAGTCGATATTGGACTACTTGTAGGGCAGATAAATTTTGTGGGGTTTTGGTGTCTTAAGAATAGGTTCAGATTCCTGTATCTTAAGACTTTTGAATTCTATAAGCCGTGAGGGTCTTATAGAGGGTATATTCTCCTTACGGGTCATGAGGATCTCGTAAGTGCGTTTTCTCCTTAAGAATCGTATGGATTCCTAAGTATGTTGCTCCTTTGTGAGTCGTAAGTATCTCACGCAGGTTTTTTCCCTTCCAAAGTCATAAGGACTTCGTAGTTTTTTTAAACGAGATCGCGCCCTTTCGGGTTTTCACGAGCTTGCTGGTAGCCCTGCTGTTTTTACTCACGGCGCCCTTTCGGGTTTTCATCCGTGCCCATTTCGCTTGTGGACATACCATTTTTTAACGAGTTCGTGCCCTTTCGGGTTTTCAGGAGCTCGCTGGTAGCCCTGCTATTTTTACTCACGGCACCCTTTCGGGTTTTCATCCGTGCCCATTTCGCTTGTAGACATACCATTTTTTAGGCGGCCCGTAAGGTAACACACCATCAGCTGTAGGCCTTGATCTTTTTCGAAGGACTGCATCATGTAGGACCCGGGAGGGTTATGAATCGTGTATGCCCGTGGATTGTATATGGTAATCAATATAGGGATCCACCATAGGGCTCAACGTATTAGTTTAAGGACATGAACGGTCCATTATCGCTATATTTTGGGACGAGTTTCTGATTTAAGGACCTTTTGGTCCAATATCGTCGTGTTTTGGGGAGAAATGCTAGTTTAGGGACATTCCAGTCCATTATTCCCGTGTTTGGGGGAACACACTGGTTTAGGGACGTTTCGGTCCATTATTCTCGTATTTAGGGGAACGCGCTAGTTTAGGGACTTCTCGATCCATTATCGCCGTTTTTTGAGGTGACGGGGCTTTTTTGGTACTACTCTAAGAGTTCTGATTCAGGAAGATAGCGAGCAGACACAAGCGTCGTCATATATCATTGACCTAAATCATGACTCGTCAAGCGTAGTACTTTTTGAGGAATCAGCCATTTATTGGCCGGAAGAGTCTTTCGCCATGCATATCCATGAGCAGGTAGGCTCCACCCTGGTAGACTTTGTCTATGATGTACGGGCCTTCATAGTTCAGCTCGAACTTCCCCCGTTTTGTACGATTGGGGATCATTGATCTTTTGATGACTAGCATGAGTTTGCCTTGGCGGAATGTTCTCGGTCTGATCAATCTTTCATATGATCGTGTCATCCTTGCCTTATAAGCCTCTAGATTATGTTGTGCTATCAGGCGGGTTTTGTCAAGGGCGTCGAACTCCTCAAGCCTAAGATAAGCATTTTCTTCATCTGTCAGCTCATATCAAACCGCTACTCGTAGAGAGGGGAGTTCTATTTCCAATAGGAGCACAACATCCTTGCCGAACACCAATGCGTATGGTGTTGTATTCGTGGTCATCTTAAACGTTGTTCGTGTACGCCAAGAGAGTTTCGTGCAGCCTTTCATGCCAGTCTTTTTTTTTTCCGGACACTGTTTTCTTTATAATCTTGGTCAGGGCCTTGTTGAAGGTTTCGGCTAGACTGTTGTCCTGAGGATTATAGGCTGAAGAATATCTCCAACCTATTTTATGCTGCAGTGCGAAGCGGCTGATTTTATTGCTTCTGTAAGCTGGTCTATCATCCGAGATAATGCGTCGCGGAGTGTCGAACCGATAGATGATAAGGGTTTTGAAGAAGGGGAGGATATTCTCCGTCTTCACCTACTTTAGTGGTACTGCTTCTATCCACTTAGAGAAGTAATCGGTCATTGCCAATATAAACCGATGTCATTTGGAGGCCGCTGATTCGATGGGGCCAATTATATCGGTTCCCTACATTTTGAACGGCCAGCTGGCCATTGTTGGGTGCTGGTGTATGAAGTCCCCATGAATTTGGTACGAGTGACACTGCTTTGTATATTCGAGACAGTCCTGAATCATCGTGGGCCAATACTAACCCATTCTTTTTTTATCTTCAGCTTCATTTTCGGACCCGCCTGATGGGAGCCATAAAGGTCATCGTGTATTTCTTGGACGACTTTCTTTGCTTCCTTCGGCCCTAGGCACCTTAGCCATAGGAGGTCAAATGATCTCTTATAAAGGGTATCATTGACGAAGGCGAAAGACAAACCTCGTTTCAAGAGCTGATGTCTAGATGACACATTTTCGGGCGTTCGTTGGGACTTGAAGTAGTCTATAAAGACTTCTCTCCAGTCCTTGACCTTTTTTTGTCCTGTATTTGAAGGGCTACTTTTTCGGTCGTTTCTTTTCCTTCAGATGGCTCTATCAGGTCTTCCGAAGATATATCTGTTGGTGCGAGGACCCTGCGGCTTTGCACAATGATCCTTACGTCATTGAGGTCTTCGTCGACCGGTTCTTTAGCCAATTTAGCTAACGCATTAGCTTTGCCGTTTTCCGCTCGCGGTATGCTTTTTAGGGTATAGGAAGAAATTTTTGTCAGGAGTTGCTGCACTTTTTCGCTATACCTTATCAGCTCTGGCTTACATGTCTGATAGTCACAATTTACTTGATTGACGATCAGTCGGAGTCTTCGTATATGAGGAGGTCTTTGATTCCCATATCGATAGCGATCTCAAAACCGGCTATTAAAGCTTCGTATTCAGTTTCATTGTTAGTCTTTGTCTCCATTAAGGAGAGGGCGTAACGCAATATCCCTCCTTACCGGGTCACGAAGATAAGGCTTACCCCGGCTTTAATTATGGGGGTGTATCTCTTTTGCCGTTTCATGGAGGATGCTCCATCGTAGTAAATCTCCCATTGAGACTTATCTTCTTCTTTTTCTTCTTCAATTGCGTTGAGTGCGTGCTCTTCCGGCAACTCGCAATTTAAAGGGGAGTCGGTTGGTATCGGATGCTCCACGAGAAAGTCGGCGATGGCTTGTCCTTTCACTGCTTTGAGAGGTCGATACGTTACTGAGAACTCCATCAGGAGGAGGGCCCATTTGGCAAGCCTTCCTGTCAGTATGGCCTTCGACATTAGATATTTGATAGGGTCCACTTTCAATATGAGGCGGACCTCATGTGCCAAGGCGTAATATCTGAGCTTCGTTATTGCGAAGATCAGCGCTAGGCAATGGTTTTCGATGGGGGAATAGTTGCTTTCTGCCCCCAGTAGAACTCGACTTAAATAGTACAGGGCTCTCTCCTTTTCTTGATCGTTCTCTTATGCCCACAATACGCCTAGAGAACCCTCAAGGGTCGTTGTATATACGATAAGGGGTTTTCTTTTAACCGGAGCGGCTAATACCGGTGGATTTTGTAGGTATTGCTTGATTTCGTCTAGTGTGTTTTTGCACTTCTGATTCTAGACGAACGGGGTCCCCTTCTTCATCAGATGACTGTAGGGACGGTATTTTCCGGAGAGGTTGGCTATGAACCATTGGATATACGCGAGATTTCGTTGGAGAGATCGCAGTTGTTTGAGGTTTCTTGGCGAAGGCATTTCCGTAATCGCCTTGATTTTATAGGGATCGATTTTGATGCCTCGATGACGTATGGCGAATCCCAGGAATTTACGTGAGGAAACTCCAAACGCGCATTTTAGAGGGTTCATCTTCAGATTATACTTCCGAAAACATTGGAACACTATTTTTAAATATTCCCAATGTTCCTCATGAGATTTTCTTTTCACCACAAGGTCGTCGATGTAGCATTCGACAATCTCATGTATGAGGTCTTCGAAGATCTTTGTCATGGCTCTCTGGTAGGTAGCATCAGCGTTCTTCAAATCGAAGGGCATCACCTTATAACAGAATATGCCCAACGGGGTCCGGAAGGCGGTATGCTTCTGGTCTTATGGATGCATTTTTATTCGGTTGTATCCTGAAGATCCATCCATGAAGGAGAAGACTTCGTGAGTGGACGTATTATCAATCATCAACTCGGTGACGGGCACTGGGAAGTCGTCCTTTGGGCAAGCTTTGTTGAGGTCCCGAAAATCCATGCAGATATGAACCGTCCCATTTTTCTTCATCGCTGGAATGATGTTGGCGATCCAGTCTAGATATTGAACCTCTTGGATGAAACCGGAGTCGATTAGTTTCTTGATTTCAGCGTTGACACTCATATTAAGTTCCAGTCGCATCCTTTTTGGCGCCTGCTTGATTGGCTTTATGTTTGGCGATATGGCCAGTTCATGCACCGCTATTTTTGGATCTAGACCCGGCATCTCGGAGTAGTTCCATGCGAAGCAGTCTTAGTATTGCATAAGCACGTTTTTCAGTGTGGCCACTTGTTTTCCAGATAGCAGCTCACTGATAAACGTCGGCCTTCAATCATTTTCTGTCTCTAAGTCAATTTTTCTTATGTTGTCCGCCGTGGTTTGTATCCCATCTTCTAGCTCTTTTGGTGCTGGTGGAAACTCTGAGATCACCTCGTCATTGTTTTCATTAGCGAAGCACCTGAAGAGATCATTCATACTCTCGTGCCCTCGCACTTTTGAGAGTGTTATCATATGGCAGGTACACGTACAATTCCCTTTTTACGGTTGAGCTGGTCTTAACCTGATGGTGTAGGTCTTTTTTGGCTCGTGTTTTCGTGGCGGGCTTATCTTCCAGCTGTCGGATAAAGCGAATCTGCCATGTCGATACTGGTCTTCCACCCAATCTTTGAACGTGAAGCAGTCTTCAAGAGGGTGACCTACTGCTCTGTGGTAGGAGCAATAATCCGGATGATGGACTTCGTTTATTTGTTCGGGGTGCCGAGACTCGGAAAGCGTGATCATTTGGTGCTTTATGACAAGGTTGAATATTTTCCCTGTCTTGTCTTGCGGGAAAAAGTATTCCCGACCCATCTTCTTTATAAAGGACGGTCTCCAATCAAACTTTTCTCGATCGAGCGACCTCTTGCATCCTCTTTGTTATCTTCAAATGTTGTTTGCGTTCTTTGCCATGTTTTTACCTCCATTTCGGGATTTTCCCCTTTCGCGAGAACACGTAACGAGCTGGGACGAAGAACGCTACGGTCTACTTCCTCCACAGATTGCTGACTGAGACGTTGCGTCTTGGCTCTTTCATATATGTCCATTTCGTGGCTATGATTGTCTCGGCTCATTTAACAAGTTTCTTTTATTAGCTTGTCGATTTGTTCTTCGAACGACGGACTTAACGTTTTCAAAGTGGGATCTCGCTCCGATTCAACGTTATGGCTGCTTGGAAGAGCGTTTTCCTCTTCACTCGAGCTGTTTATGACGCGGAAGTTGTAGATTTGCTCCAGCTTCTTTGACCGGACGTATCCCAACCCAGTTGTTTCTATCTTCCCATTGGGCTTCTTTTGTTGAGTCCCGGGAATATCCCAAATCTTTTTGTAGAATTGAGCTTGTCGAATAGTTTGTTCGAGGGGTACGTCTTGGCGTCTTAACAGCTCTTTCAATCTCTCCGCATAATATCTTGGAAGACGAATGTGTTGAAGCCTGTCGAGTACAAAATCAGCACCATGCCAAACTTCTTTTTCTTCTTTGGTCTCTGTAGATTGGTAGAAGAGAATCGCCTTTTCACCTCTTCGCCTAAGAGGTACGTAGAAAGTTTGCAGTTCTTGTACGCTGTATGTATCGAGCGCATCAAGTTCCTTGTAGTGTCAAGGCGGAGCCATTGTAACTTATAGACTTTGATCCGTTCCAGCGAGAGCCCGTATTGATGGGCGGACAGAGAACACTGCATTGGCTTCTTCCTCGGAGTCGCTGCCAAAGACCAAAATAGGAATAGGTGGTCCGGGCTTACTGTTTTCTTTTTAGGGTTGCCCCGAGTAGACTATTTCTTCGTCTTCTTCGGTATTGCTCTTAAAGATCGGGATAGTGGCGACGGATTTTTGTTTACTCTCCGGCCTGTGACACCTTTCAGTATCTTCGAAGTTTGGTAGGAAGTACTTTGCGTCTTCATATTTCCGGACTTCGTTTACAGAGAGCGGATTTAGTTCTCCCGTGAAGGTGTACTCCGAACCATTCTTGGAATATTTCATACATTGATGTTGTGTAGATGGGATGATATTGTACTCGTGTAACCAAGGCGATCAGTTAAATTTATTACACATTTGTATGAGCATTTTCCTTATTATTGCTTACTACTAAAAGGTGTTAATTATAAATAAAGAACATATGTGGGTTTATTTGTAAAAAGATTATTATCATATGTTTCTTAATTTATAATATGCATACAATATCCATGAGATTATTATTAAAATATGCATATCATATCAAATATTTTTAACCAATATTCTTAAAATATCATATCATGTAATTGGTTGGAATAATATCTCAAATAAAACAAATGTTACTGAGAAGATGATTTGAGATATTGTGCAGGTATTACAATAAGATTAGCTCAGGTCTGAACTATGAGTAGGAGATCTACCACAAATCAATTCACCAAACCAAATCTGCCGAATATTAGGAGCAAATCAAAAAATTTCGCAATGGCAGAAACTAAGAGATATATTTTCAGAATATTTTTATCAGAAAGATCTCCAAATATCTAGAGAAGAAGCCACGAGAAAATTGGATGCTCAATCCCACCAAATGGCGGCGGATCCGCGGTCAAAGGGCTATATAGGAGGCGTAAGCGCGGTCTTTTGGTGGCCGTATGATTTGAAATCTCAGGGTCTTGATCGTAATTTCACACACTTCAACATGATATCTAAGGTTTCACATTCCAGAACCTATAAAAGGACCAGGAGAATTTATCATAAAGAAAATCATCGACCTATTTATCCATCAAAGTATCGACTGATCTACCAAGTAAGCTATCTAGAAAACTATGGTTTTTGTAATTTCCTTTTTCAGCATGCAATTTTGTAATACACTAGTTGACCAATAAAGGTAGTTCTTTCTTTTAATTTTGTCGCATTTTACTTTCCGCATTTAATTTCTGCATTTTACTTTCCGCATTTACTTTCTGTGTTTTTAATTTTAATTATGGGTTCCGTATTCTTCTATCTTTCTTCTACTACGCTAATATCCATGAGCGAGTAAATTCTTGTTTGTTAGGGTTTGTAGAATAGGGTAGAATATTGAATGAAAACTATAACTTAAATTCTTTTTAAAATTTTAATTTTTATAAATTTTAGTAAAATGAATATTAATCCTCTTAGCGGGCACGCTATCGATTCATGATAGTCACGACCACGATTTGAGATTCGTTAATAATCGTTTTGTTAAGGGCTTGAGATAAATAAAGATCAATGGAAGGACAAGGGTCAGTAGAGGGAAACTCTAATTCCCTCAAAGAACTCTAATCCACATTTATCGCTATTTCTCTAGTATTAAATAATTAAAAGATAAAAATAATTAATTTTAAAAAACTCCATCCACCAACTACTAAATCCTATAAATTCTACAAACCCTTCTATTATAAATTTTTCAACTCTACTTAATAATAAACAATAACAATTCCACCTTTCTTCTATCAACTCGTCTAAAACAAAAAAGCAGTTCATTGTTTCCCTGCAGATGACTCATACTCATCGCGGCTAGATATTTACGATACCGTCTTGATTGCGGTTATTTACAACATAGACACACTTTTTCACGACCAATCAAATGGCGTCGTTGCTGGGAAAACGATCGTAATTATTTTTCTTGTTATTCGGCTTGATTTCTAATAAAAACCCGAAATATAAAAAATAAAAGAGAACCAAAACCGCATTTTGTATTTTTAACAATTCTTGTGCGGGTTTTGCAAGGGAATTTAGAGTAATTGGAGCGAACCAACAGAGATACAGAGACTTTCAAATTGGACCAGAAGAGTATTAGAGTGCTGAGAAAAAATTTGAAGACACAACTCCAACATACAGCGGCGGAACTGTGGCCCAAGGGTGCTTTTGGCGGCGGAAGCAAGGCCATTGTAGCGAGTTGAGCCTCCAAATTTTTTTGGTATTATTTGTTCCCTGATAAAATATCAGGAAATACCTCAATGAGGTATCACGTGCTCACACGTGACCAAGGGTCACGTGTTGACATGTGATAGGTTCCTGTAATCTCTACTTTATAGAATTAAATTCTAGTCAAACAAAAATGTAACAAAACAGTTAAGGAAAAACCTCAATGGGGCATCACATGCTCATACATGACCAAGGGTCACGTGCTCACACGTGATGATTCCTTAGCTCTATTAAAAGGCAGAATTAAATTCTGAATAAAATATTTAAGCAAGAGGGTCACGTTGCAACACGTGACAGGTCTCTTAACTCTTTAATTGATAGAATTAAATTCTATTTTAATGATCAAAGATTGGGATCACGTGCCAACACGTGATGGGCTTTAAAAGCCTTCTGAGCTATTAGAATTAAATTCTAATTAAGGGAAATCAAATACCCTAACTGGGAAAATATTTCTTTAAATCTTTCCAAACAAAAAAAGATGGTGCTCTGTAAAATAGAGCACCGTTGGATTAAAAATCCAATGGTGATTAAAAATCACCAATTTATGGAAAGATTTTATACAAGGAAAGATTTCCTTGAAATTCACCAAGAATAACAAACAGAATATCTTTTGGATTAAAAATCCAATGGTGAATAAAATTCACTGAGTGATCTAAAAGATCATATGTTGGTTACAAAGACAACCAAAATCTTTCAAAGAAAGATTCATTAAACAAATTGATTCTTTTCCTTCTCCTATAAATAGGAGCCAAGAGGAGAAGAGAAAAGAGGATTTTCTGGATCTGGGAATTTTGAGTTTCTGGAGAAAAAACAACAGCAGAGAGAAAAGAGAGGAGAATTTAATTCTCAAGAAAAGAAACCCTAGGTGAGAAAGGGGAAAGAGATCTAAGCTCCATAAAACAAAAAGAGAATTTAATTCTCAATCTAAGAGTTTAACTCTTCTGCAAAAGAACTTAGTTCTTCCTCTGGTTGAAGATCTGCAGAAGCAAATCTCTCCACAAGTTGAGAATTTAATTCTCATCGGGGAGATTCTGCCATGCAGATTCAAAACTTAGAGGGAGAATTGAGTTTAGAGAATTTAATTCTCCCAAATTCATAGGAATTTAATTCCTCCAAGATAAAACTAGGGTTTAACCTTATATGAGAATTTAATTCTCTCAATTTCATAGGAATTTAATTCCTCCAAATAAAACTAGGGTTCAACCCCGCATGAGAATTTAATTCTCCCAAATTCATAGGAATTTAATTCCTCTAAAACATAATTAGGGTTTAACCCTACAGAGAATTTAATTCTTAAAATAAAGTGACTTGAAAGATCTTCATGCACTTAAAGAACTAGGTCACGTGCCCCCACGTGCCCTCTAAACAGATCCCCCAAAATGAGAAGGAAAAAAGCTTGGAGGCAATGCCTCACGTGCTCCCATGTGACTTCCAAAACAAAGAGAACAAAAGCAAAGGCAGTACTGGTTTTGGGCGCTCTCACGTGTCCTTACGTGACCCCTAATAAACACTTTAATAATCAATACATGAATACCCATCACGTGCCAACACGTGATGGCCAGAAGATTAAAAGTGTTTAACACTTATTTGCAGTTCTGAGAACAAAATAAAGGAGGTCTGGCCCCATCTTTGGGTGCCCTCACGTGCCCCCACGTGACCCCTTCCTTTCTAGTGTTTAACACTATTTTGAGCATTTCATCTCCAGTGTTTAACACTGTTTTAAATACATCACGTGAGGACATGTGACTACCAGATGTCCTCTAGTGTTTAACACTATTTTAATGCCAGCTTAGCCCAAATTGGCTAAGTTTTCCAGAAGCAAATCTCCCCTTCAAATGGACTTTAAAATCAAGAGCTATAATGCTTAATGCTCAGCCAACGACAAAATATTATCAGAGCCCTCAAACTCTTGTTTAGCATTGCTAAATAATGAGGGGCCGAACCCAGACAAATGTTCAATAGTCCAACAAAGGGCCAACATTTCAAACTTAATTGGACTTAGCCGAAATTGGCCATAAGTCCTCAATTCAGATTTAACTGAGCCAATGTGCTCATAATCTAATTAATTAATCTTAGTTCTAAATTGAACTACAGATCCCCCAATCAACTTTGGTTCAAGGATACATCTCTTCACTCCTTTGATATTTGTCGTTGTAATCCTTCAACGTCTTCAGAGAGGTGACGGGTCCCGACAACCACACACATTTCACAGAATATGACGTCTTTAAATTGGATTGTGGGGTCCTTAAGCTCATGAACTATGTTGTCCTTAACCTCGGGCTGTGGGGTCCTTAAGCCCATGGACTATGATGTCCTTAACCTCGGACTGTGGGGTCCCTTTAAACCCACGGACTATGATGTCCTTAACCTTGGACCGTAATGTCCTTAAACTAATTGACCGCAATGTCCCTAAACTAAACAACAGAGCCTAAATGCTCTCTTGTTGGATCTAAACGATCCCGTTAAGTTGATCTTAGTCTAAATTAGACTAACGTATTCTTAACTAATGTTTAAGTTGATCTTAGTCTCAAATGAAGCTAACGTATCCTTAAACCCAAACCCCAAACCCAAATCTAAAAAGATATGGATTTGGACTAATCTACGCCCTACGGGCGAGAATATAAATTAGTCTCCGTATACAATCCACAGGCAACCAAAAACAAAACAAACACCCACGACACGAAGTGACCATCTGGAGAAGGAGAAAGTGGTTACCGCGATGCGGTAGCGTAATTAACTGTAGGGGCTTGCGCCTGCAGTGAAGAGCGTCCCCACAATAAAAAAAAACCCTCAAATGAGGGGGAATCTGACGAAGTCTGCTACATCGGCTGCATCCGTTTAAACCTTCGATACGTGGTGTCATAAATCAACTTGGCATCTTCGGAGAGGTGGACGGATAGCACCAATTAGCATCTGCCCCCAAATTCAGGCAAGACGTTTATCTTCCCGGTTTTCGGCGGTGAACAGATTCTGGCACGCCCGGTGGGACCTTTTCCTCTTTCTACTCCACACTTCGTGTGTCGTGTTCGCGAATGAATCTCGGTTTGATATGGTTGCCCTTGGGTTCGATCTACTAAGATTTGGTGTCTTGCCCCGTGCAGAAAACGATAGATCAATGGCTTCTACCTGCACAAAATGTTCCGGCTGCAACTGCAACTCCCGTTCCGCCTCATCTGGAGGTGTAACTTACGGGCCCCAGGCGGCCTCCCTGTTCACAATGCCGGTGGACCAAGTAACTCAGGCCACCACTGGGCTGTTCTTTGGGACTATGATCCCACCCATGAGCTTCAATGCCCCGATGCTGCCGCAAGAAGCCCCAAAGAAGTCGGTCTTTGATCGACTTACCACTGCCGCTGCCCCTCTCAACGGGTCGCCTAAGTCTAACGCCTCAGTTTTCAACAGACTGGGCCAGAATGCCAACATGCCCGCAATACCTGCACAAAATGTTCCGGCTGCAACTGCAACTCCCGTTCCGCCTCATCGGAGGTGTAACTTACGGGCCCCAGGCGGCCTCCCTGTTCACAATGCCGGTGGACCAAGTAACTCAGGCCACCACTGGGCTGTTCTTTGGGACTATGATCCCACCCATGAGCTTCAATGCCCCGATGCTGCCGCAAGAAGCCCCAAAGAAGTCGGTCTTTGATCGACTTACCACTGCCGCGGCCCCTCTCAACGGGTCGCCTAAGTCTAACGCCTCAGTTTTCAACAGACTGGGCCAGAATGCCAACATGCCCGCAATACCTGAAGCAGCCATCCCAAAGTGGATAGCCATCACGGCTCAAGCGGACGAAATCATTGGAAAGGCTTCTCCTGACAAGAAGTCAGTCTTCACAAGGCTGGCTACTCCAGCTCCCGCTCCAGGCGAAGTCACCTCTGCCCAGAGATCTGTATTCGATAGGTTGGACATTACTTCTCGACGAACGTCAGTCTTCAAAAGGATGGCACCGGCGACAACCCTCCGTCAAGACAGGGGGCATGACGAAGTCACCCCTACAGCTGCTACAATCCCAACGGCTCGACACGCTCGACGTCGCCACTGGCGCCGAGTAAGGAAGGTTAGGGGCAAATCTCCTTCTGGATTAACTCCGCCGGCTCTAACGGTGGAAATCAATGCTGCTTTTCCAACTGGGAACAGTTTTGAACCGCTTAGGAGGGTTCGCAAGAACGCTCCGACTGTCGTGCTGAAGAGATCTCCTCCACCTATAGAGATTACTACAGAAAGGAAGACAAAGCAGCCCCCTCAGCGGCTATCATCCAAAATTTATAAAGTTTGGCGACAGGTCCAGGAATCGGTGATTAATCAGGACTACTCTCGCCGGCCAAAGAAGCTTAAAGCTCGGCAAGAAAAAACCATCCCGTGGTACCACAGAAGATGTCATCCGTCTGGGTTCCCGCTGCAATGGCCCCCTCGATTTCAACTGCTCACAAGAGAAGGAGGCCAGAGAAAGCCCCTATGAACGCGGCAAACCGCAAATACGTTGAATCTAAATGCCCCAAGTCCGGGGGCATGGTAATACATACCGTTTATATGGCTTCCGGAAAAGAAGAAAGCCGTGCTTCTACTGGTCATCGACCGCTTACCCGATCAATAACAAAGGCTCAGGAACAACAGCAGCAGAAACTTCAGGAGATGCTGACTGCAATGGCCGCACTCACTGGGCCGAAAGAAAATCTAGAAACCTCAGAGCAGCGTCGGGAACAAGAAACTGATACTGAATTCCTCCGAAGAGTGCTTGAGAGGAAAGAAAAAGAGGCTGTGGAGCAGGCAGCCAATATAAAACGAATGGCTCTTTTGTTCCAAGACATGGTTAGGATGATGTTACAGCCGGAACCTCCAGCTGAAGACCCCCCGATTATCATTGAAGACGACAGAGGGGAGACGTCGAACCCTCTTCCGGCTTTTTCAGTAGCCAAAGAGGAGACCATCTCCAAAGCTGTCCTGGATGATTACATCGCTCAGCAAATACGAGCTCACCAGGAAAACGAAGCGGCTGGATAGATTATTAAGACTGGACAACCTTATCCAGGCTGGTATGACTAAATAAAGTATCCGCCGGGATATACGATCCCTAAATTTCATGTATATAAAGGGACGGGGAATCCACATCAGCATGTCGCTCAATTCATAGCCTTGTGCGGCAACACCGGGGGTGACGATAAACTTCTGCTCCGCCAGTTTGTTGGTAGTTTGTCGGAGACGGCATTCGAGTGGTATTCGGAACTTCCAAACGACTCTGTTAAGACATTTGCGGAGATGGAACTGCTGTTTACGCAGAGATTCGCGAGCGCTAGCGAGCGTACCCCGATTACCGCATTAATTAACGCCGGGGTGAAGCCAGGCGAAACTTGGGTACAATACGCAATACGGCGGCGAAATTTATGGTCAAAATGTGAGCAGCGCATCGAGGAAGCGCCGGTAGTGGGCATGTTCGTGGGCACTCTGGACCCTCAGGCAACTATTTCCCAATTCATGATGTTCTTCAAGCAGACCACGTTCCAGGCCTTGATCGACAAACCGGCCCAAATGGACCAGATGGGTCATAGACCGTCTCCTCTAAAGCCGGAGCAGCGGAATGAAAAGGGTAAAGGGAAGGCGACATTCATTGTGAATACTCAACAGCAGCCCAGTGGCCCAAATCTAACTGATTGCCTAGACGAGAGGCGGAAATTCTATAATGAGAAGATGAAGCGCCCTTATTCGTTTCCCCGGGAAAAAACGAAGAGATTGTTCGAGCTAGCGGTGCGCAACAGGCTCATCAATCTGCCAAATCCAAAGCGACCGTTGCAACCCGGCGAGGCTAAGAGTCCCAATTATTGCCCCTACCATCAAATGGTAAGCCATCCAATTGAAGATTGCTTCGTCTTTAAAGGCTGGATTGAAGATCAATACCAACAGGGCAAATTTGCCCTGTCCGAGAATTGGAAGGTGAACCCACCACAGCCACACGCTCCCAAGAAGACGGACACACCGGGGGCATCATGATCCTTCATAGAAGAAGCTCCATGGGAGGTCGCTCTTTCAGCCAAAACTAAAAGAATGCTGAAAGATCTCCAAACATGCCCGGCGATTAGATGGAAAAGTCCGCTGGAGTTTCCTCAGGTAAGTTCCTGGGATTCATCGTCCGACACCGAGGTATCGAGATAGATCCGTCGAAGATCAAGGCCATTATGGGAATGCCCCCGCCAAAGACTCTCAAGCAACTGCGGTCTCTCCAAGGAAAGCTCGCGTATATCCGGCGGTTCATAGCCAATCTCTCCGGCAAGTGTCGTCCTTACAGTCACCTAATGAAGAAAGGGACTTCTTTCGTCTGGGATCACAAATGCCAAAGTGCACTGGACGAAATCAAGCAATACCTGCAGAATTTGCCAGTACTGGCCGCTCCTGTTAAAGGAAAACCTCTCGTCCTGTACACAACAGCTCTCGAAGGTTCTTTAGGCGTGCTGTGGGCACAAGAGAACGATCAAGAGAAGGAGAGAGCCCTATACTATTTAAGTCGAGTTCTACTGGGGGCAGAAAACAATTACTCCCCCATAGAAAAACACTGCCTGGGGTTGATCTTCGCGATAACAAAGCTCAGACGCATATACATGAGGTCCATCTCATATCAAAGGTGGATCCTCTCAAGTATTTGATGTCAAAAGCTATATTAACTGGGCGGCTCGCTAAATGAGCCCTGCTCTTGATGGAGTTCTCGATGACTTATCGGCCTCTTAAGGCAGTGAAGGGCCAAGCTATCACCGACTTCCTCGCTGAGCATCCGATACCCGCCGAATCTCCTTTGAACTGCGAATTGCCAGACGAGCACGCGTTTGACACGATTGACGAAGAGAGAAGAGATAATGATACCTAGTGGGAACTTTACTTCGATGGAGCATCTTCCATGAAAAAGCGCAAACAAAGCACCCCCATAATCAAATCAGGGGTAGGCCTCATCTTCGTGACTCCACAAGGAGGGATAATGCGCTTTGCCTTCTCCTTAACAAAGCCGAGGACAAACAATGAAGCCGAATATGAAGCTTTGATAGCAGGTATCGAGATCGCTATTGACATGGGAATTAAAAACCTTCTCATATACGGAGACTCCCAACTGGTCGTTAGTCAGATAAACGGCGACTATCAAACGTGCAAGCCAGAGTTGGTGAAGTACGGCGAGAGAGTACAGCAACTGCTAATTCGAATTCCTTCCTATACCTTGGAAAGTATACCGCGTGCGGAAAACAGCAAGGAGGATGCATTAGCTAAGCTCGCTAAAGAACTGGCTGACGAGAGCCTCGATGACGTGAAGATCATTGTGCAAAGCCGTCGGGTTCTTGCACCGGCAGAAATATCTCTAGAGTCATCCAAAGAAAAGGGAGCGACCGAGCAAATGGCTCTGCAAATAAAAGACCAGGAAAAGGCTGAGGATTGGAGAGAAGTCTTTATAAATTACTTCAAATCCCGTCGAACACCTGAAGATGCATCCTCAAGGCATCAGCTCATGAAACGAGCTCTATCCTTCGCCTTTGTTAATGATACTCTGTATAAGAGATCATTTGATTCTCTATGGCTAAGATGCCTGGGACCTGAAGAGGCAAAGAGAGTCGTCCAAGAAACTCACGACGGACTCTGCGTTTCTCACCAAGCCGGGCCGAAGATGAAGCTAAACATCAAAAGGATGGGCTACTATTAGCCCACGATGATCCAGGACTGCCTCGAATACGCAAAGCAATGCCACTCGTACTAGATCCATGGGGACTTTATCCACCGGCATCCGAATCCGCTGCATCCGACAGTGGCTAGCTGGTCGTTCGAAATGTGGGGGACTGACATAATCGGCCCCATCGAACCAGCATCATCCAATGGACACCGATTCATTTTGGCGACAACTGATTACTTCTCCAAATGGGCAGAAGCAATACCGCTGAGGGAAGTGGAAATGGAGAATATTCTCCATTTCTTCAAGACGCACGTCATTTATCGGTTTGGAACTCCGCGACAGATCATCTCCGATAATGGGCCGGCCTATAGAAGCCACAAGATCAGCCGCTTCGCACAACAGCATAACATAGACTGGAGATACTCTTCGGTCTATAATCTCCGAGCTAACGGTCTAGCTGAGGCTTTCAACAAGACCTTGACGAAGATCGTGAAAAAGACGGTGTCTCGAAATAAGATGGACTGGCATGAGAGACTGCATGAAGCTCTCTGGGTGTATTGAACTACGTTCAAAACGTCCATGAACACAACGCCGTACGCATTGGTATTCGGTACGGAAGCGGTACTCTCTCTTGAGATAGAGTTGCCCTCTCTACGAGTGGTGGTTCATTATGAGCTAACAGACGAAGAAAATGCTCACCTTCGGCTTGAGGAGCTCGACGCCCTTGATGAAACCAGGCTCATGGCACAGCAAAATCTGGAGGCTTATAAAGCAAAGATGACGCGCTCATATGAAAAATTAACTATGCCGAGAACGTTCCGCCAAGGCGAACTCATGCTAGTGGTCAAAAGACCTATGATCCCCAATCGTGCGAAGTGGAGAAAATTCGAGCTAAACTATGAAGGCACGTATATCATAGATAAAGTTTACCAGGGTGGAGCATATCCACTCATGGACGTGCATGGTGAAAGACCTTTCAGGCCAATAAACGGTCGCTTCGTAAAGAAATACTACGCCTGACAAGTCACGGCCTAGGTCAACGATAGATGACGACGCCTATGTCCGCTCACTATCTTCCTAAGTCTAAACTCTATAAGTAGTAGCCGGTCTGTAGACCGAAACGTCCTTAAACTAACAATGGACCACTATGTCCTAAAACTGGCGATGGACCGAAACGTCCTTAAACTAACAATGGACCACTATGTCCTAAAACTGGCGATGGACCGAAACGTCCTTAAACTAACAATAGACCACTATGTCCTAAAACTGGCGGTGGACCGAAACGTCCTTAAACTAACAACGGACCGAAACGTCCTTAAACTAACAACGGACCGAAACTTCCTTAAACTAACAATGGACCACTATATCCTAAAACTGGTATCGGACCGAAACATCCTTAAACTAACAACGGACCACTATGTCCTAAAACTGGCTATTGACCGAGACGTCGATAAACTACTGTGGACTGCAGCATCCCAAGACTGGCACAAAAAAAAGAGAAAGAATAAAAAAAAGAAAGAAAAATAAAACGGTATGTCCATAAGAAAAATGGGCACGGATGAAAACCCAAAAGGGCTTTGTGAGTAAAAACAGCAGAGCTACCGGCGAGTTTTTTAAAAACCCGAAAGGGCGCAATCTCGTTAAAAGACACTTGCAAGATCCTCTCGACCTTGTGATGAGAAACCACCTGCGTGAGATCCTTACGACTCACAAGGGAGCAACACTTAGGAATCCTCACGATTCTTAAGGAGAAATTACACTTGCGAGATCCTCACGACTCGTAAGAAGAACCCTCTTATGGGACACTCACGGCTCATAAGATTCAAAAGTCTTAAGTACAGGGATCTGAACCTGTTCTTAAGCGGCCACCACAACCTCCAATACTGCCCTATAAGCGGCTCAATGCTGACCCTTGTATACAATCCACGGGCGCGAATAAACATTTCCCTAACAAAGTCCCATCCGTGACTAGGGATATGTTTACACAGTGAACAGCCCTTGTAAGTCCTCTCGACTTATAAGGAGAAAATACTCTTGGAAGATCCTTACGACTTATAAGAGAACACACACTTAGCAATCCTCACGACTCCTAAGGAGAAAACACACCTACGAGATCCTCATGACTCATAGGGAGAAATACCTTTATGAGACCCTTACGGCTCATAAAGTTAAACGCCTTAGTCGACAGGATCCTAACCCTGTTTACTAAGCCACCTTTGTTCGACATCGACGAAGGCAAATGATGATTCGCTCCTGGCAATATCCCAGTTGTAGCGGTGCTGATACCGAAATCAGTGTCTAATCCCAAGCTCGCAGCAAAAAGCCAGTAAGCCACACATGCATATAAAATAGCCGAAATGATGGGGCAACTTGCAAACAAAATCAGCAAGTAAAAGTGTATGCATGCAAAATAGCCGAAATGATTGGGCAACTCGCAATAAAAAGTAACGAGTAAAAATAAAACAAATAGCCTAAATGCTTGGGCACGGCAAAATATAGCCGAAATGATTGGGCAATCGCGACCTTCGCGATAGAAAAGCAGAAATGATAGAGCATCGCGGAAAGAAATAAAAAAAATGTTAAAAAAATGAAATTTATGCCCTACAGGTAATATCACATCAATCCCTGTATACAATCCAGGGGCACAAACAAAGAAGGAATCACACCTTCCCTCCCCAGGCTCCATCAAAAGAAGAAGCCAAATCTCAACGGTTCACAGACAGCCTGGAGATCATCTCAACATTCGTCTCATTACAACAGATGCAACGTCAAGAAAAGCGAAACCATGACAATTCCCAGTTCCATGACTCGGCGGTGCACAGATGACCGAGAGTCAAACCCCGACTCCGTGAAATGCGGATAAAGTCAACCCTTCTTGGTTACGTGGAACACGGCCTATGCCAATCCTGACCCCGTGGGAAACGTCCAGAGTGGAGCCTGGTCCTCCCAGAACACGGCTATGACCCCGTGGGAAGCATCCAAAGCAAATTCCTGGTTATGTGGAACACGGCCTATGTCGATTCTGATCCCGTAGGAAACGTCCGGAGTGGATCCTGGTCCTCGTTGAACACGGCCTATGTCAATCCTGACCCCGTGGAAAGCATCCAGAGCAGAGCCTGGTCCTCGCAGAACACGGCTATGACCCCGTGGGAAGCATCCAGAGCAAATTCTTGATCACGTGGAACGCGGCATATGTCAATCCTGACCCCGTGGGAAACGTCCAGAGCGGAGCCTAGTCCTCGCAGAACACGGCTATGACCCCGTGGGAAGCATCCAGAGCAAATTCCTGGTCACGTGGAACGCGACTTATGTCAATTCTGACCCCGTGGGAAACGTCCAGAGCGGATCCTGGTCCTCGCTGAACACGGCCTATGTCAATTCTGACCCCGTGGGAAGCATCCAGAGCTGAGCCTGGTCCTCGCAGAACACGGCTATGACCCCGTGGGAAGCATCCAGAGCAAATTCCTGGTTATGTGGAACACGGCCTATGTCAATCCTGATCCCGTGGGAAACGTCCAGAGCGGATCCTGGTCCTCGCAGAACACGGCTATGACCCCGTGGGAAGCATCCAGAGAAAATTCCTGGTCACGTGGAACGCGGCTTATGTCAATCCTGACCCCGCGGGAAACGTCCAGAGCGGATCCTGGTCCTCGCAGAACACGGCTATGACCCCGTGGGAACTATCTAGAGCAAATTCCTGGTCACGTGGAACGCGGCTTATGTCAATTCTGACCCCATGGGAAACGTCCAGAGCGGATCCTGGTCCTCGCTGAACATAGCCTATGTCAATTCTGACCCCGTAGGAAGCATCCAGAGCGGAGTCTGGTCCTCGCAGAACACGGCTATGACCCCGTGGGAAGCATCCAGAGCAAATTCCTGGTCACATGTAACGTGGCTTATATCAATCCTGACCCCGTGGGAAACGTCCAGAGCGGATCCTGGTCCTTGCTGAACACGGCCTATGTCAATCCTGACCCCGTGGGAAGCATCCAGAGCGGAGCCTAATCCTCACAGAACACGGCTATTACTCCGTGGGAAGCATCCATAGCAAATTCCTGGTCACGTGGAACACGGCCTATGTCAATCCTGACCCCGTAGGAAACGTCCAGAGCGGATCCTGGTCCTCGCTGAACACGGCTATGTCAATTCGACCCTGTGGGAAGCATCCAGAGCAAATTCTTGGTTACGTGGAACGCGGCCTATGTCAATCTTGATCCCGCGGGAAGCATCCAGAGCGGAGCCTGGTCCTCGCAGAACACGGCAATGTCAATCAGACCCCGTGGGAAGCATCTAGAGCGAATTCCTGGTCATGTGGAACACGGCCTATGTCAATCTTGACCCCGTGGAAAACTTCCAGAGCGGAGCCTGGTCCTCGCAGAACACGGCTATGTCAATCAGACCCCGTGGGAAGCATCCAGAGCAAAAATCCTGGTTAAGTGGAACATGGCCTATGTCAATCCTGACCCCGTGGGAAACGTCCAGAGCGGATCCTGGTCCTCGCAGAACACAGCTATGTCAATCCTGACCCCGTGGGAAGTATCCAGAGAGGAGCCTGGTCCTCGCAGAATACGACCTATGTCAATCCTGACCCCGTGGGAAGCATCTAGAGCAAATCCTGGTCCCATAAAACACGGCTAAAATAAATCTTGACCCCATGGGAAATGGCCAGAGCAACCCCTGACCCCGTGAAATGCGGATAATGTCAACCTCATTCATCACTTACGGGTCCTCTCGACTCGTAAGGGAGAAAACTCTTTTGGGAAATCTTTACGACTCTCAGAAGAAAACGCACTTAGGAATCCTCACGATTCCTAAGAAGAAATTACACCTACGGGATCCTCTCGACCTGTAGGGAGAAAGTTCTTTATGAGACCCTCACGGCTCATAAAGTTGAAAAGTCTTAGGAGGCAGATCTTAACCCTAAATCCTAAGCCATCGCTGTCCTACAGAGAAATCAAAATAGATTATCCATAAAATGCATTTACTAAAAGGGACACACCATCATGAAGCAAAATATGTCTTTTATTCATGAATCAAAATGAATACAAAGTACAATTTATGAAAGAATAAAAGAAAATATACTCTCATTCAGGAGTATGTACAAAAGAAGAATAAAAAAATATACAATTCTTCAAGCCGGTGGACGATTCAGTAGATTTGCCAGTTCGTCCCTTTTCCGTTGGGCCGCAGCTTGATGATTCATTATCGTCAAAAGACGGGCCTCCGCTTAAGCTTGTTGGGCCTGGTATGAGGAAAGCCGGCTTTCAAGCTCTTTTTCAGTAAACTTATGGGCTTTGAACATTTCACGAGTAAAAATGATGGCCTTATCAATGGCTGCCACCTCTTTGATAGCCTCTTGAAACACCCGCCAAAGTTCATATGCTCTAGTGGTCTTGGCCATAAGATTGGCTTGAAGCTCCCTCAGCGCTTTGGAAGCCAACTCTCTCTCCCCAAAAACTTTCGGCTAAGCCTCTTCTCGCACGACAGCATATTTAAGGCGCATCGTTCGATCAGCCCCCGCAAGCTCGCCTTTGCAGCTACAACCTCTGAGGGAAGGCATACAGATTCAAGAATATGCAAGCAAACCTCTACTTCGACGACAATACTTAATCTAGAATAAGCACAAACCGCCTGATATGGGAAGCAAGAAGGAAAGCCTTCGATGTATATCCCATCAAGCATGCATTTGCAACTGTATGAACGTTTAAAAGGAAATGATACCCAAAAAGATGCGCATGCAACATAACGATAGCGCTCGTGATTAAAGAAAATTCCCACGGGAAAAATATAAAGCTCATTTACGCAAGCAATTCGCACGTACGAATATCCTACATACATGAGAATTCAACAGAAAGCATGTAACAGCCAATGATAAAAAGAGTACATCGATTTAAACACACTACGCCACCGGGAAAATATCACCAAACAAGGGATCAGTGGCACAAGGGTTAACAAAACAGAATGCAAAATTTTCTAGCTCCCTCTCCGCCTTCTCCAGCACATCGAAACGACGATTCTCACGAGGAGTGGCTCCCCACCGATTGGCGCCATGTTCATCCGCAAAAGCAGACATAATAGCCCGCCGGGCTCTTATCTGGCCCAATAGATGAACCGAGTAATCTTTCAGAGCCTGAGTAATCAGGCATGCCTCATAAGAACACTCGAGCTTGTCTTCAGCCACATCAAGGATCGCCAGGGTCATCTCTGCTGGGTGAGGAGGGATGTCAGCGAGCACGGCAAGAAGAATCATCCGCAGCCAAATGGACCCCATTGGAAGAGGGGACCCCTTACGGATCAGAAGTTCATACATCACCGCGTCACATTCGGCATCGGTGAGCAGGGGATCCACCAGTCATGCAGTAAAACGAGGACTCATCTCCTCAACAGGTACCTCCCATGGTTGTCGACGAGCATGGGGACGGTTGCAAGCCATAGCACTTAGTTGTCTCCTTAAGATAAATCACCCTAAATTGTAAATGGATTTCTCTATGAAGAGAGAAAGAAAACTATGGCTTCAGGTTATAAAGGGGAGTATTAAATACTGCGCACGGAAAATATTGCATGATGGAACTATTGCATGATGGAACTATTTCCAAGGTCAAAAAAGGGAAAGGCATTGGAAATCAAAAAGGTGGGACTATTTCCAAAGCCCCCTCTCTGCATTCAACGTCTTACACAGAAAAGATTGCATGGGAAATTAAACAACCCCATCAATGGGGCCCCACGTGTAGAGCACGTGAGCACCAACCTTGACATATACTGGAAAGGAAAACAATGTCGCACGTGAATAACACGTGAGTGGGTGCCGGTGTGAGATTGAAATCCCCAACAATGCCTCACATGCCAAACACGTGAGCAGCAACAACAATATGATAAAATGGCATAAAGAAAGCATGCGAGCACGAAGGGAAAGGGGAGACTTATCATTCATACTTCAAAAGTTCATAGAAAATAAGAGGAAATATTTACAATGGTAAGACATCAAATCCAGGACACGGATTGAGAAATTCAAAAGTAAGGCCGCCTAGAATTTTTCTGGCCTTTCTGACCATTCTCGTATGCATCCTCTCACGATCGCGAGTGTCGAGATCCTCGCCAATGTCCTCCTCCCTTTGATAAGAGGCGATTATTGTCGTCTGTTGGAAAGTTTGATGTAGAATATCAACGAGGTTATCTCGCCGCTTTTTCGAGATCAGGCCCGACAGGTACACTGAATGCACCTTGTCTTCGGCATCATCCAGCGCATTAAGTGGCATGGCTTCGTGAAACCCAGGAAGTGCTCCCCAAATTGCTCCCACTACGATTTTCAAGAGAGCAGAACGGCGAGGAAGCAGTCGACCGTTGTGTGCATACAGACGATCCATAATCTCCATACATTGGGCATCAGTAAACTCTTGGTTCTGACAACGGCCCTGTACGCGAATATCCTCATAGGAAATAAATTCTTTCAGACTATATAGATGAACAGCCATAGTGCCTGGAAAGAAACATCCGTGAAAGATTAGTGATGAGGAAAATCAAACATTGAGATTTAAACAAATCCTTAGGAAGACAAGTTCTGTTAAGTGACCAACAAATTCAAATTTGTGCGATTAAGGGAAAAACCCTTGGTGTGGATTTAAAATCCAAATTTCTACAAGGAGTTCCTCAGCCGTTTAAGATTCTCACCTGAAAAAATGAAATCTTTGTTGACAGAGTTAAACTCTGGAAATTTTTGAGTCAGAGAACTAAGCTCTGGGAAAGAGAATTAAATTCTCAGAGGAAAAAGTAAGCAAAGAAGAAGATGAACAAAGTGGAGGCGCTTCTGAAAGGACTCTTGCATTTATAGGATGTGATGGGGAACGGTTCATCTCCCCTATTCCCTAGACAGATCCAATGGTCACAAAGGTGACAGCGTTGCACTTGCGTGCAGACACGTGAGAACAACGCTGTGGGGGCATTTTTCCCCTGATAAAATATCGGGAAATACCTCAATGAGGTATCACGTGCTCACACGTGACCAAGGGTCACGTGTTAACACGTGATAGGTTCCTGTAATCTCTATTTTATAGAATTAAATTCTAGTCAAACAAAAATGTAACAAAACAGCTAAGGAAAAACCTCAATGGGGTATCACGTACTCACACGTGACCAAGGCTCACGTACTGACACGTGATGATTCCTTAGCTCTGTTAAAAGGCAGAATTAAATTCTGAATAAAATATTTAAACAAGAGGGTCACGTTCCAACACGTGACAGATCCCTTAACTCTTTAATTGATAGAATTAAATTCTATTTCAATGATCAAACATTGGGATCACGTGCCAACACGTGATGGGATTAAAAGCCTTCTGAGCTATTAGAATTAAATTCTAATTAAAGGAAATCAAAGACCCTAACTGGGAAAATATTTCTTTAAATCTTTCCAAACAAAAAAAGATGGTGCTCTGTAAAATAAAGCACCGTTGGATTAAAAATCCAATGGTGATTAAAAATCACCAATTTATGGAAAGATTTTATATAAGGAAAGATTTCCCTGAAATTCACCAAGAATAACAAACAAAATATCTTTTGGATTAAAAATTCAATGGTGAATAAAATTCACTGAGTGATCTAAAAGATCATGTTGGTTACAAAAACAACCAAAATCTTTCAATGAAAAATTCACTAAACAAATTAATTCTTTTCCTTCTCCTATAAATAGGAGCCAAGAGGAGAAGAGAAAAGAGGATTTTCTGGATCTGGGAATTTTGAGTTTCTGGAGAAAAAACAACAGCAGAGAGAAAAGAGAGGAGAATTTAATTCTCAAGAAAAGAATCCCTAGATGAGAAAGGGGAAAGAGATCTAAACTCCATAAAACAAAAAGAGAATTTAATTCTCAATTTAAGAGTTTAACTCTTCTGCAAAAGAACTTAGTTCTTCCTCTGGTTGAAAATCTGCAGAAGCAAATCTCCCCACAAGTTGAGAATTTAATTCTCATCGGGGAGATTCTGCCATGCAGATCCAAAACTTAGAGGGAGAATTGAGTTTAGAGAATTTAATTCTCCCAAATTCATAGGAATTTAATTCCTCCAAGATAAAACTAGGGTTTAACCCTATATGAGAATTTAATTCTCTCAATTTCATAGGAATTTAATTCCTCCAAATAAAACTAGGGTTCAACCCCGCATGAGAATTTAATTCTCCCAAATTCATAGGAATTTAATTCCTCTAAAACATAATTAGGGTTTAACCCTACAGAGAATTTAATTCTTAAAATAAAGAGACTCGAAAGATCTTCATGCACGTAAAGAACTAGGTCACGTGCCCCCACGTGACCCCTAAACAGATCCCCCAAAATGAGAAGGAAAAAAGCTTGGAGGCAATGCTTCACGTGCTCCCATGTGACTTCCAAAACAAAGAGAACAAAAGCAAAGGCAGTACTGGTTTTGGGCGCTCTCACGTGTCCTTACGTGACCCCTAATAAACACTTTAATAATCAATACATGAATACCCATCACGTGCCAACACGTGATGGCCAGAAGATTAAAAGTGTTTAACACTTATTTGCAGTTCTGGGAACAAAATAAAGGAGGTCTGGCCCCACCTTGGGTGCCCTCACGTGCCCCCACGTGCCCCCTTCCTTTCTAGTGTTTAACACTATTTTGAGCATTTCGTCTCCAGTGTTTAACACTGTTTTAAATACATCACGTGAGAACACGTGACTACCAGATGTCCTCTAGTGTTTAACACTATTTTAAAGCCAGCTTAGCCCAAATTGGCTAAGTTTTCCAGAAGCAAATCTCCCCTTCAAATGGACTTTAAAATCCAGAGCTATAATGCTTAATGCTCAGCCAAAGACAAAATATTATCAGAGCCCTCAAACTCTTGTTTAGCATTGCTAAATAATGAGAAGGTGAACCCAGACAAATGTTCAATAGTCCAACAAAGGGCCAACATTTCAAACTTAATTGGACTTAGCCCAAATTGGCCATAAGTCCTCAATTCAGATTTAACTGAGCCAATGTGCTCATAATCTAATTAATTGATCTTAGTTCTAAATTGAACTACAGATCCCCCAATCAACTTTGGTTCAAGGGTATATTTCTTCACACCTTGGATATTTGTTGTTGTAATCCTTCAACGTCTTCAGAGAGGTGACGAGTCCCGACAACCACACACATTTCACAGACTATGACGTCTTCAAACTGGACTGTGGGGTCCTTAAGCTCATGGACTATGATGTTCTTAATCTCGGTCTGTAGGGTCCTTAAGCCCATGGACTATGATGTCCTTAACCTCGGACTGTGGGGTCCCTTTAAACCCACGGACTATGATGTCCTTAACCTTGGACCGTAATGTCCTTAAACTAATTGACCGCAATATCCCTAAACTAAACAACAGAGCCCAAATGCTCTCTTGTTGGATCTAAACGATCCCGTTAAGTTGATCTTAGTCTAAATTAGACTAACGTATCCTTAACTAACATTTAAGTTGATCTTAGTCTCAAATGAGGCTAACGTATCCTTAAACCCAAACCCCAAACCCAAATCTAAAAAGATACGAATTTGGACTAATCCACGCCCTATGGGCGACAACATAAATTAGTCTCCGTATACAATCCACAGGCAACCAAAAACAAAACAAACACCCACGACACGAAGTGATCATCTGGAGAAGGAGAAAGTGGTTACCGCGATGCGGTAGCGTAATTAACTGCAGAGGCTTGCGCCTGCAGCGAAGAGCGTCCCTACAATAAAAAAAAAACCTCAAATGAGGGGGAATCTGACGAAGTCTGCTACATCGGCCGCATCCGTTTAAACCTTCGATACGTTGTGTCATAAATCAACTTGGCATCTTCGAAGAGGTGGACGGATAGCACCAATTAGCATCTGCCCCCAAATTCAGGCAAGACGTTTGTCTTCTCGGTTTTCTGCGGTGAACATTATCCTATCGTCTTCCTCTCTCCTCTAAAACTCCAATAAACTGTTTTTACTTGCAGAATTCTTTGCAAACAGCGCTGCTAAAAATCTTTTTGCGTGTTTTAGATTTTGGTTTGTTTTGCATATCTAAACCGGATATTAAGGGGCAAGAAACCCAAACTCAGATTAGGTGGGGATTTCATCACCCTTCCTAGGCCCCACAAATCACAAACGAGCATACTTTCACCCTACATTAATAAAAAATATCTAAACCAAGCCTCTAAGGACATTCGCGCTCAATTAGCACAAAGGAGGGTCGTGGGTAATCTATTGCTTATCCGTATTTCTCTTGTGCCGTCTTAGGCAAATGTAACTAAGGAAAGTGGTTACTTAATTAAGCCCGCTATTTCGGTGAGTCGTATAGAGGATCTCTCCCACTTACCTGGCTGTAAGATTGATAAGGAGGTGATAGAGGATTGATCCCAAGTCATGTCCTTTGGAAGTCTAAGAGCGGTTTAGTGACTTGACCCAGGGTGCCCTAGCTCTAGGGACTGATTGTGCATTTTTTGATTGGTTGAGTCAACCCTTGTGACCGTCACACTTTTTTCTAAACAATGTCTTTTGAAAATCGTTCTCACACGTATCACATGCTGCCACGTGCACTAAACCCGCTTAGTGCATGATCAGTTGGACACAGGATTCTAGTATCCGTTTAGTCCGCATTTTTGCTGTCGACTCCGAAGTCGATACTTCTTCACCTTCTTTTTCTCCTCCACCTATTACATCTCCTAAGATAGACGGATCTCCACCGGGTTTTTACAACACCACATTGCCACCACTCGTAGGTGCGTAAACTCAGAATCCACCATGCATCGCTCTCCAAGACCAATGTTACCCCACACGCGGACCCCTTCCTACGTGTCTGTCTTTCCCACCAGCCAATGGGGATAATTTCAAAATTAAACCCCACTTCATCAATTTGTTGCCCAAATTTCATGGGCTTGAATCTGAAGATGCATACGTTTTATAACAAAATTCGAAAATATGTGTGCAATAATGAGCACTACCCAACTTTCAGGGGATGCTATGTGATTACGTCTTCTCCCTTTTACCTTGTGCGATCTCGTAGAGAAGTGGCTTTATAGCACCTCCTCACATTCTATCACTAATTGGGACGAATTTATTAAAGCGTTCATTAAGAAATTTTATCCTAATAACAAGACTGCCCGTATTAGGAGCGAGATCAACCAGTTTGCCCAACTTCCCAACGAACCCTTTTGAAAATGCTTTGAAAGGTTTAAAGATCCCCTTGTCCAATGCCCTCATCACGGAGTTGAAAGATGGCAACTCTGCCAAATTATGTATAAGGGTGTTAATCCAGCGACAAAACAAATGCTAGAAACTATTTGTCAATGTCATTTCATGTCAAAATCCGACGAGGAAGCGTGGAAATTTCTTGAAGATCTCGCCGAACAAACATTACGGTGGGAGAGCACAAGACCAATAACATCATCTTCATCTTCATCTAGGGTAGGTATCCATCAGCTCAACGCTTCCATCGCAATGAAAGCCGAAATGGCTGCGATGCAAAAGAAGCTCGAAGCTATTGAGAGCAAATTCTCTTCAGCCTCCTTAAACCTAGTTACGCTCCCCAAAACCGTGTATGGTTGCTGATATGACTCATCCCATTTAACAAAAGAATGTCCTTGGAATCCTCCGTCTCAAGGTCATGAACAAACCAATGCTGCTTTTCAGCAACGACTTAGAAACGATCCTTATCCATCCACATATAATCAGGGATGGATGAATCATCCGAATTTTGCTTGGAACCAAAATGAAACTCAAAATCAAATTCAGTTCCCAAGTCAAAATAATTATCAAAGGCTTCCTCTACAGCAACAACAACCACACCAACAAATTCAGCAGTCCTTTCAACTGCAATCATTCTAAAATCCGGCCAGCAACTTTACCCCTTATAACAATTCTTTCCAACCACAGAACAATGTTCCTCCGGCCAGTACCGATAAAATCTCTGCACTCGAAAGAAACTTAGAAGCGTTTATTAAACAATCCGCGCAAACATCGGCTAATTTAACGTCTTCTATCCAAACGTTAGTGCAACACACTGCTTCCCACGGTGAAAGCATCAAATCTATCGAAGTACAAAATGCACAGTTAAATACCGTAATAAGTGAAAGAGAGAAAGGGAAACTTCCATCTCAAGCTCTACCAAATTCCGGCCACCCACAAAATGCTAACATCGTCCTTAACCAACAAAATCATAACGTGAGTGCCGTAACTACGTTGAGATCGGGAAGAGTGCTGAATAACCATGTTGATGATTTCGAAGACACCCCGTCCACTACTTCTACTTCGTCTAATCAAAAATCTTCTTTCGAGCCTATTCTCCGTTCTCCACTGGGCTCGAACTCTTAGTCCACTTCCTTGAATGAATTACCATCTCAGACAACCCCAAATCCAATTTTGGGATCCATTCCATCCCTACAAACTTCTCCACAAGTGTTGGACCCAATTTCTATTAATAAAGCACATTTTCCAAACCGGTTGAGGCCCAACAAACCAAGTCCACAGATGGAGAAGATTGTGGAAATGTTTAAGCAAGTTAATATTAATATTCCTCTTTTAGATACTATCCAACAAGTTCCATCCTATGCAAAATTCTTAAGAACTTGTGCACTAAGAAAATGAAAACTCAAGTACCTAAAAATGTTTTCTTAGAGAACAATGTGAGTGATGCTCTTACCCAAAATTTGCCCAAGAAACATAAGGACCCCAGTTGTCTTACAATTTCTATAACTATTGGAGGTAAAAATATCAATCACGCTTTACTCGATCTAGGTGCTAGTGTTAACTTACTCCCGTATTCTGTTTATGAGCAATTAGGCATAGGAGAGTTGAAACCTACGCACAGCACTCTCTAGATGGCCAATCGATCTATCACCCACCCTAGGGGTGAGCTAGAGGACGTGTTGATCAAAGTAGGGGAATTTATATTCTTTGTGGACTTTATAGTTTTAGATACACAGCCTGTGGCAAACCCACGGAACCAAATCCCAGTGATTCTTGGTCGACCATTTCTAGCAACCTCTAATGTGGTAATCAATTGTCGTAACAGTTCCATGAAACTATCCTTTGGGAGGATGACAATTGAACTTAACATTTTCAGGGTAGGAAGTTAACCCTCCGAACTTTCTGCTCATATGATTGATATATGTTCCGTCAACGAGATAGCTTCCAACAGTTATGAATTTGAGGAGTTTTACGATAATGATCTCGACGCCACTAGTGCGTTATTGTTTGATCCAGCTACTCCTTACACGAATAGAGAATGCGAAGGGTTCACTTTTCTTGATGATGTTGATTCACATGACCCTTCTTTCGACAAGTCCACCCTCGAGTTCGAATCCTTTGACTTGTCGAATAAGTTAGTTAAGCTATTCAAGTCAATCTCTTACGCTAGCCGTGAACCTCTTATGGAGTCCGAGTATCATTCCCCTACCCTATCTTCTATCGTCTCTCCGCCGACATTTGATCTCAAGCCGCTGCCGTCTCATCTTAAATATGTATATTTAGATAAGAATAAGTCTTTACCCATTATCATATCAGCGTCTCTAGTTTTAGAGTAAGAGAGAGCTCTTTTGTCTGTCTTAAAATCGAATCGGCAAGCTTTTGGTTGGACAATGACGGACATCAAAAGGATTACTCTCTTGATTGTTGAACATCATATACATTTGATGGATGAATCCAAATCAGCCCGTGACCCACAAAGACAGTTAAATCCCCTCATGAAAGAGACGGTGAAGAAAGAAATCGTCAAATGCTTAGATAATAGTATAATTTACCCAATATTTGATAGCCAGTGGGTAAGTTCTATTCATGTAGTCCCTAAAAAGTATGGCATCACGATCATAACTAATGAGGCTAATGAGTTGATTCAAACATGCATTCAAACTGGGTAGCGGGTATGTATTGATTATAGAAAACTCATTGCCGCGACGAGGAAAGATCACTTCCCTCTACCCTTCATTGAGCAGATGTTGGAACGTTTAACTGGGCATGAGTACTACTGTTTTTTGGACGGATACTCAAGCTATAACCAGATTCCCATCGTCGAAAAGGATCAAGATAAGACAATTTTTACTTGTCCTTTCGGTACTTTCGCTTATAAACGCATGCCCTTTGGGTTATGCAATACTCCCGCTATATTTCAGCGGTGTATGATGGGGATATTCTTGGACATGGTAGAGAATTTTCTGGAGATATTTATAGACGATTTCTCCATATTTGGGGACTCCTTTGAGGAATGCTTACATCATCTTGACGCCGTTCTTACCCTCTGTAAAGATAAGAATCTACTCCTTTGAGGAATGGCTGTGGGACAGACCATCTCCCCTGCTGGGATGAGAAGCGCATACGCTAGTCTACTCCGGAGTATCGATGCCCTGTTTCGATAGTCCTACGACTAGGGACCTGTATAAGGATGTGCTTATAGATTACCCAGCCCCCATAAGTGTGACTGCCATCACAACGCTGGTAATCAAGCAAAGATCCTAAGGGCTCTACTAATATGTATAAGCGATATGCTAAAAGAAACACATGCACATATTGAAGTAGAGACAAACCAAGTAGCATACTACCATTTTGAGCAAGATTGTCTATACAACTGTGAATATCCCAAGCTACCATCAAGTAATATACAAACTAGCATGATACAGTAATGGCCTCTAGAGCATATACACTAACAATCTCTCACTTGCACTAAGGCCATGTACTGGCGTATCGAAGACCTATCATCTCGATCAGCCGCTCGGACTGAGTCTGGGGTAAGGCCTTCGTGAGTGGATCTGCAGTGTTATTCTCCGAATCTACTCTCTTCACCTCGATCTCCCAGCGATCTACGATCTCCCTGATCATGTGGTACCGCCTCAAAATGTGCCTGGACTTCTGATGGGACCTGGGTTCCTTCGCTAAAGCTATAGCGCCGTTGTTGTCGCAATACAGCGGTATTGGATCAACAATGGTAGGAACCACCTGAAGCTCTGTGAGGAACTTCTTCATCCAGACAGCTTCCTTTGCGGCATCGCAAGCAGCTATGTACTCCGCTTCCATAGTTGAGTCAGCAACGGTTTCCTGCTTGGAACTCTTCCAGCAAACCGCCCCTCCATTGAGGGTAAAGACATAACGCGACATGGACTTGGAGTCATCCTTGTCACTCTGGAAGCTGGAGTCAGCAAAGGCCTCGATCTGGAGGTCTTTTCCGCCATACACCAAGAACATCTCCTTAGTCCTTCTCAGGTACTTGAGAATGTTCTTTACCGCTATCCAGTGTTTCGCCCCTGGGTCCGACTGATACCGGCTTACAACGCTCAATGCGTATGCTACATCTGGTCTGGTACATAACATCGCATACATTATAGAGCCTACCACAGAAGCGTAGGGTATAATAAACATGCGATCCCTTTCCAAATCAGTCTTGCGAGACATCTCTTTGGAGAGGGTGATCCCGTGACAAGCCGGTAAATTACCGCGCTTGGAATCTTCCATACTGAATCTTTTCAGTATGGTGTCGATGTACCTGGACTGTGAAAGTCCCAACATCCTCTTAGATCTATCACGATAGATCTGGATCCCCAGAATGTAGTTGGCATCGCCCAGGTCCTTCATGGAGAACCTCTGCAACAAGAATCCTTTGACTGACTGTAGCATAGGAATATCATTTCCTATTAGGAGAATGTCATCCACGTACAAGACGAGGAATACCACAGTTCTCCCTACAATATTACTGTAAATGCATGGTTCATCTAGGTTTTTGATAAAGTCGAATTCCTTGACAGTATCATCAAAGCAGATGTTCCAACTCCGCGATGCCTGCTTCAGTCCATAGATGGACTTTAGCAACTTGCACACTTTACCGCTGCTCCCACTCTGAATGAATCCTTCCGGCTGATCCATATAGACGCACTCTTCTAAATTTCCATTTAGGAAAGCCGTCTTTACGTCCATCTGCCAGATTTCATAATCGTGGAAAGCAGCAATGGCAAGAAGGATCCGAATGGATTTGAGCATAGCCACTGGAGAAAAGGTCTCGTCATAGTCCAAACCAGGTCTTTGATGAAAACCCTTTGCAACAAGTCTAGCTTTATAGGTTTCAACCTGCCCATCTACACCAATCTTCTTTTTGAAGATCCATTTGCAGCCTACGGGTTTTACCCCTTCTGGAGCAAAGTCCAAAGTCCAAACTTTGTTGGTGTACATGGACTCCATCTCGGTCCGCATTGCATCCAGCCATTTTACCGAGTCACCACTCTGAATGGCTTGCTGGAAGCTAGTAGGCTCACCATAATCAATAGTGCACTCCTCTCTATCCCCGTCTATGAGAAAACCGTAGTATCTCTCGGGCGGATGAGACTGCCTACTACTCCTGCGGAGTGGCGTTGGGATGTCCGGTTCTCCTGAACCTTCTGGTTCCACTAAGGTTTCAGTAATAGCTCGTGGTTCTGGAATTTCTTCCAGTTCTATTGCGCTCCCACTTATCTGATCTTCCAAAAACTCAGTTTCCAAGAAGCGGGCATGACGAGAAACAAAAACCTTTTGTTCCTCTGCGTAATAGAAAAGATACCCCTTGGAGTTCCTTGGGTATCCCACAAACTTACACTGTACTGAGCGTGCCTCAAGCTTGTCCGCATGCTGCTTTTTGACAAAAGCTGGACATCCCCATGTCTTAAAGTGTTTAAGACAGGGTTTCTTCCCACTCCACATCTGATATGGTGTGGTAGGCACTGACTTAGTAGGAACTTGGTTCAAAAGATATGCAGCTATTTCTAGTGCATAACTCCAGAAGGATCGCGGTAACTCAGCCTTACTCATCATGGAACGAACCATATCCAATAGGGTTCGATTCCGCCTTTCCGATACACCGTTGTGTTGTGGTGTGTATGGAGGAGTAAACTGAGAGAGAATTCCATTCTCCTTTAAGTAGTCCAGAAACTCGGCACTCAAGTATTCACCACCTCGATCAGATCTCAGTGTCTTGATACTTTTGCCTGTTTGTTTTTCAACTTCATTCTTGTATTCCCGAAATTTCTCAAAGGCCTCGGATTTATGCTTCATCAGGAAGACATGTCCATACCTAGAGAAATCATCTGTGAAAGTAATGAAGTATGAATAACCACTTCGCGCATGTGTAGACATTGGACCACACACGTCGCTGTGTATGAGTCCCAAGAGCTCGCTTGCTCTTTCTCCGTGTCCAGTGAACGGAGTCTTTGTCATCTTTCTCATGAGACCAGATTCACAAGTGGCATAAGACTGATACTCGAACGGATTCAAGTATCCCTCTTTATGTAACTTTGTTAACCGTGTCTCATTAATGTGACCCAGTCTACAATGCCATAAGAAAGCCTGATTTGTTTCCGGAGTTTTTCTCTTAAGTGTATTCTGGACACTGAAAATCTGAGCTTGATTCAATATGTATATCCCGTTTTCTAATATACCTGACCCAATCAGAACTTGATTTAGGTGGATGTGGACCACATCGCTTACAAAAGTAAAATCATATCCTTCCTTAGAAAGTAAGGATACAGATATGATATTACAAGTCGCACCTGGTATATAAAAACAGTTACGCAGAATCAATATCTTCCCAGTTGTCAGTCCAAGATGATATTTCCCTACGGATTCAGCATACATGCTCATTCCGTTAGCAACCCTGAGAGTCATATCACCTATCTTGATAACCCTACGGTTTCTCAGAGCCTGTAATGAATTACAGATGTGAGATCCTGATCCGGTATCCAATACCCAGGAAGTAGGGTTAACTGACATACAGTTCTCTATCACAAACACACCCGAAGTCGAAGCCACAACATGCTTCGAATCCTGGCTACTGGCTTTGCTAGCCCTGCAATCCTTCTGCCAATGTTCATTCCCGTAACAATAGGAACGTCTCTCTTTTACTACATCCAGTCCTGAAACTTTTGCCCTTCCCTTTCCTTCTACTTCCCTGGTTTCCTTCAGGGTAGAAGGTAGAGACTGCAGAATTAAGTCAGTACCTGACCCGTTCTTCAATGTGGTCTTCAGGTCCGTGAGCTCAAAATAGCTGGTCTCTGTAAGGACGTTGCCCCCTACAGATGACCCGATAGCCAACCTCGCTTGAAGCAATTCGTTCGAGGTCTCATATCTTGCGATACGAGATTGCTCTCCATATAAATCTTTGTTATGGAGGAAGATAGAAACTAAGTCCATCTTCTCGTGCTGCCTCTGGTATACACCATGAACTGAGGCTAACACGAGGTACTTGGCTTTCGCACAGTCTTTTCCCGATGTCTTACGGATATCAATATCCGTGACAGGGAAACTGGTCCTGAGATGGCAAGGGTTGGATTAGTTAAGAGGTGTCCCAGCTTGTCATGGGCAATGGACATCTGGATAGACCTTTGCCAATCATAACAGTCAGATTCAGTCATTTTATTATCTAGATGTAACCTAGGTGTGGTCACTAGGTCGCTGCAATTAAGAGAGAGAGAAGAAAACACTCAGGATGATGCTCTTGCAAGTTTAGATTGGTTTTAATTTATCTAAACAGGATGGCTCCCACTGTCTCTCGAATCTCTCCTCAAACCATAAAGGAAGAATTAGTCAGGATCAATCTCACCGTATAATACTTGCTTAACCGTTCAGCCAGGCCAGTGTCGGTACTTCGAGGGAGGTTTTCCAACGCTTTCACGAAGTTCCTTAATTAAGTAACCGCTTTTCCCTGTGGGCGTAGCCCCGCTAACACCTTTCTAGACACCTACTTGGTTTATAGCATTGATCGTTAAGTGAGAAAGTTCCCGAGGAGTAGCATATACTCACAGTAGGATCGGGATCCAAATATCATCGTGTGATAAAACTGAAGGAATCCTACCAGAATCATCACACTCCAAATGGTATGCAACAATAGCAAGTTTCAGTTTCTTTAGAAACTCCCGATGTGGATTTTTGCCCCATGCTCTTATGACCTTGACTAAGGCCAACAAATCATAAGTCACATGTCAAGTTCTACCCGTCGTTGTCCAGGTTGATTTGAACCCACCCGTATATATCCTTGACTATGGCCAACAAAGTAATACGACTGTCCCAAACCAACGCATCTATCTATGCAACATATGAATACCCACCAGCTACCAAACACTGTGCCTTGACTAGGGCCAACAAACACAGCTTGAATACTGTTGGATATTCATATGAAACGACGGAGGGCTACGAATGGTTTTGGCAAAACCGTGAACGTAGTGAACTTGATATAATCGAAGGAACGAGATAGCTTTTAAAAGGAGCGGTTCAAGCTCCGCGTTTAAAAGCTGGTTTTTGAAAAGAACCGAGTGGTTTTGAAATTGTTCCAACGACTTTACTTTGGTTTATTTTCTTGCATTAATTTTAATGCGTCCCATCATTTAATCCTACCATTGCAGAAAACAACGAAAATATGACGTACGCTTATGCCATCCGCATTCGCCACGGGGCCCCGTCATCACCCGTTAGGTTACTTAACTAACGACAGAGTGGGGGCTGGACTAGCGCGGATGCAAAACATATGCAACGCCTAAATAGATATCATATATAGATATATACATTCGTCAGATGCAATGATAGCCATTCCACATCACAGATGAACACTTTGGATATACTAGGAATCCGCGATTCGTTCGAGCCTGCAATGAAAAGCGGATTACACGGTCGCGATGAATAGCCAAACCCCACCCTAGACCGCTACGGGTGCGGCAAACTACCCACCAAGTACCCGAAGCGAAGCAACCTCCCTCAACAACGTGAGTAGGCCACTCGGCACTTCGAGATACCCGGTAGTTTGTGCACCCCACCTTGGGTCTATCCTAGGAGCAAAAACAGTAAAAGAAATTATACAATGGCGGCAACAACCTCATCCCGGATGTGCGGCCATAAAATAATATTACATCAATTACAAATTTTACATTGAATGAAAGAAAAGGAAAACTCTCATCTCACATCCACCCGGCTATTCATCCGCGACAATCTAACGAGTTCATATACACTAACCATCAACATTACAGATCACAGATATGTATAACCCCCACTAATCGACATATAGCGATTAGCAGACGTTCAATACATATATCACATCACAAAAAATATCCATTAGCCAAAGTCTATGGAATTTCGATCAAAATACGGATTTGTAACCACCCCAAAAATAAATTTGTTCTCTGGAAAATCTGGGCAGAAACAAACTATACTAAAAATCCCAAAACATCCAAATAAGAATACTGCACAAAACCCGGTCCACGGCCGAGTCAACTCGGCCGCGGATCCGCGGCAGGAAGCATGTTCTTGCCGCGGATCCGCGGCGCTTTGAACGAGTCACTGGAACGTTTTTGTTATGTGTTTTTACAAAACCTTGAGCCGATTTTTCATGTATGTTAAATCATTTTTAGAGCAGTATAAAAAATCGGCAGAAACATGGTTTTTCCGGACGTGTTTTGCGATTTTTTTTCGATCGAAATTCTAAACACTTCGCTAACTTGCTAGTTTATGTTTAGCTAGGCTCTGATACCACTGTAAGTCCACATTGCTCACCCCGGTTCTTACGGGGAGGCAGAAACTGCGAAAAATAATTTTTGGCGCAAAGGCAACATGGACTAAAAGAAAGATCTTTGCTAAACTACAAACTAGCAAACTACTAGAGGTGCTATCTGCTATGCCATAGAGATTATAGCTCACAATACCAGTCCTTCGGGTCTTCATTCCTCTTTCCTGCTCTTCCATCCACGCTCCGAGGATCGATCCGGATCTTGGTCACCTCCGCGGCCTTCTTGAGTCGAAGACGATCCACCCGAGAGTTGTGCTCCGAGCTCCACCTCGAGCCGAGGCAACTAGGGCAACAAGATCGCTAGTCTTGATGTCCTAGGTTGTGTAGAAGTAGTAGATGGATGGTTTTGTCAACTAGGATCCTTTTTCTCTCAACATATGAGATCAAAGGAATTTTCAAGAGGAGGAAGAAGAACTAGCAAGCATGGAGCTCTTTTCTTTTCTTCTCACAAGAGAGAGAATGAGAAAATGAATTATGAACTAAAGAAAATGAACCATGGTTGCAATAATACATAAACATCATCATTACTAATCCTTTCATGATAAAGTTGATGGCTACATTGACTTGACCATTTTCATATCATTTAAAGAAAAAGAAAACCAAAGAAGAATCTAGACCTCACATGAAGATGCTAGTCAACTTTGGTCAAACGGTCAACAAAGTCAAGTGTGGTTAAATGGTCAAAGCAATTAGCCATAACATAATTATCACTAAAAAGATTAGTAAATAATGTCCCCGTCTCATAATGGTTTTGTCCGAACCAACTGACAAAACCCAAATGAGTCCGCCTCAAAATGGTTTTGACCGAATCAACTGTCAAAACCCTAATGAGGTACCTCCTCCTTCTTCGCTCCTCAAAACTGTGCATACACACCCACATCCGCACTCCGTAGAATGCGAACGCACAGAAGACAAAACAAATCCATCCGTGCAATACTAGGATCCGGCTTAAACCAAAGCCCACTAGTATTGCCTGCCCGAACAGCATACGCACACAAGTGCACGTAAGTGATCGTAGCCCTGCCGTAAAACCATACGGCCTCTACACGTTTCGCTCAGTGCAGGGAAACTCTCTGTGTGGGACTCTAAACACTCGACACTACGCTGGCAGTGGGTTTAACCACAGACCGCAAGCGGCACTAGCTGTACGTAACGGTCCCCAGGTAGATGTCGATAAGAAGGACGATGAGGTAAACCCATCCGAACTCCTACTGTGCCTGTACGTGACAATCTCCGCACAGTCCGGTCCGTTCGTCTGAAAATATCGCATGGCGGGCCGAGGGGGGGTGGTAAGCGTCAGCCCCCTAATAGCGGTACAAGTCGTGTCAGAGTGTAGCCCAGAACACCCTAAGATAACACTGGAAACCTACCAGTATATTTTGCTTGCCCTGGCCAGGGACTACTTGTGTAATGGCTCTCCTAGACACAGCGCGATATCAACCCCCAATACCGGGAGAGACGAATCCTGTTTAACCGTCACTGCCTCCAAGTGCTTCGGGACTGCACCCAACTACTACCTGTTTGCACGACTCCTTTGAGCCGTGGTAGGGTAGTAATCAAAGTACAGTGGGAACACACTCGAGGCGAAGTGACAGTGTCAAGTCAGTGGACTAAGCTGTACTCATGTCACCTGGGAACTGATAACTGACGATAGGTATAAAACCAACCAACAGTTCCCGACGAGTCCTGTCCAGTGTACTCGTAACCTAACGAGCACCCGCATACTATCTCCAGTACGACGTACTGATGGCTGTGGGACAGACCATCTCTCCTGCTGGGATGAGAAGCGCATACGCTAGTCTACTCCGGAGTATCGATGCCCTGTTTCGATAGTCCTACGACTAGGGACCTGTATAAGGATGTGCTTATAGATTACCTAGCCCCCACAAGTGTGACTGCCATCACAACGCTGGTAATCAAGCAAAGATCCTAAGGGCTCTACTAATATGTATAAGCGATATGCTAAAAGAAACACATGCACATATTGAAGTAGAGACAAACCAAGTAGCATACTACCATTTTGAGCAAGATTGTCTATACAACTGTGAATATCCCAAGCTTCCATCAAGTAATATACAAATTAGTATGATACAGTAATGGCCTTTAGGGCATATACACTAACAGGATTGCATGGCTGCTTTTGAATCACTTAAACGTTCCCTCACTACAGCCCCCATTCTATCATCTCCAGACTGGAATTACCCTTTTGAGCTTATGTGTGATGCATTCGATTTTGCTATTGGTGCAGTCTTAGTACAACACATCAATAAGATGCCACATGTAATTTATTATGCGAGTAGGATCTTGAACGATACCCAAATGAACTATACAACTACTAAGAAAGAACTCTTGGCAGTTGTATTTGCATTAGAAAAATTCAGGCCTACCTAATTGGCTCTCCGGTCGTAGTTTATACCGATCATTCCACTCTAAAACATCATTTATCGAAGAAGGATGCTAAGTCTAGGTTAATACGTTGGATACTCTTGCAACAAGAATTTGATCTTGTAATAAAAGACAAAAGTGGATGTGAAAACGTTGAAACCGACTATCTTTCACAACTTTCTTCTTCACCAACGTTGAACTTTCCAATAAACGATTCTTTTCCGGACGAACATCTCTTGACCATATCTAGCGAATCTTAGTTCGCTGATATTGTGAATTATTTAGCAACGGTACTTCTACCCAGGGAATGGTCAAATCAAGACAATCACAAATTTTTATCCCAGGTAAAACACTTCTTCTGGGACGAACTCTATTTATTTAAGTATTGTCCCGATCAGATTATTCGCCGATGTGTCCCTAATAATGAATTCAAGAGTGTATTATCTTTCTGCCATGATCAAGCATGTGGCGGTCACTTTGGTCTAAGAAAAATGGTGGAGAAAGTTTTGCAATGTGGTTTTTATTGGCCAACGTTACTTAAAGATGCATATGATTATTGTAAAACTTGTTCACGGTGTCAACACGTGGGTCAGATTTCACGGAGAAACGAGATGCCGCTCCAACTAATCTTGGTTGTGGAGATGTTTGATGTATGGGGAATTGATTTCATGGGCCCGTTTCTTAACTCTTTTGAAAACTTATACATTTTATTAGCAGTTGATTATGTCTCTAAATGGGTGGAAGCAATACCATGCCGTACTAATGACAACAAGGTTGTTGTTAAGTTCCTTAAAAAAAACATCTTTTCTCGGTTCAGGCACCCTAGCGCTATCATTAGCGGCAATGGGACGCATTTCTATAATCGGTCTTTTGGGGGTTTGATGCAGAAATATTCAATTAACCATAAGCTTTCTACGTCCTATCATTCCCAAACGAGCGGGCAAGCCGAGATCTCTAATAGACAGATCAAGAAAATTTTGGAGAAAACGGTTTCTAAGACCGATCTTGGCATGTCTCCTTACCGACTGGTGTTTGGGAAGGCTTGCCATCTCCCTGTCGAGATTGAACATAAAGCAATATGGACGATTAAAGAGCTTAACCTCGATTTTGACCAAGCCGGCAGCTATCGGAAGCTGCAATTAAATGAGCTGAGCGAATTTCGTGATGAAGCTTACGATAATGCGGTTATAGTAATGAATCGGACAAAGGTGTTCCACGACAAATATCTTTTGAGAAAAACTTTCATACCAGGACAACAAGTCTTTCTTTATGATTCCCGTCTCCATCTTCATCTAAGCTAAGATCTCGTCGGAAAGGACCTTTTGTGGTGCGGTATGTGTACCCGCATGGTGCAGTGGATGTAGAAAATGTTAAAAACGGTTCGATTTTCAAAATAAATAGGCATAGATTAAAACTGTACTTTTCCGCTGAGCCATCGGAGGAGCTCTTGTTCTTACAGGAGCCGCTTTATCACGACTAACTTTCCTCCGCCTCACCTTCATGTTCCGGTAACATTGTTTCATCTATGAATGGAGGTGCGTATATATCAAAAAAATAATATAAATATCTGTGCGTGCTAAAGAACTAGTTTAGGGGTGGCTTTTAATTTGACTATCTCTTGATCCTATTATTCTCTACCTAAGTCTACAGGTTTTTGCGCTCGAATAACAGCATCAGTGAGGGCATTGCTACAAACAGGTTTGGGGGGAGGTATGTGTTTATTGACATATCATTTGGCACTAGACACTATAAAAAATAATAATTTTTTTGTTGAAAATAAAAGTTACAAAGTGAAAAATACGTATGAAAGAAAGAAAAAGATTTAAGAAATGCAAGAAAATGAAATGTTTAAAACGAATTTAGTAATACGTAGTCATGAGATCTTGTTCCAACGGTTAGTAAGATGAAAAAAATCATAATCTGCGGATAGAAAAAAGTCTAAAAAATAGTCTCTATTCTTGAGTTCAAACTTCTGAATATTGATACCCTACTATACGCACCTACACACATCTTGAAACTATGGATAGTAGAGAATACCTTTAAATACTCTTGCCTAAAAACCTTAGTATGAAGGAAAATCAAAATATAAGTGGTGCATAAAAAAAATTTAAAAAGAAAAATGAACACTGGTTTTGTAATTACTTAAGGTAGTATAAAAAAATATAGCGATGGTGCCTTAGACCAACTGGTTTGGGAGTCACTGCTAAGTCTTAGATGTTGCAAGACTAGGATATTGCTAATTACGTCTTAATAAGTGAGCATATTCGGTAATCAGTTGGTTAGTAGTTCAAGAAGTATTAACGGTCGCATGAAAAATGTGTGAACAAATCCATCTAAAACATCACCGACTGAAAAAACTAAGAAATATGGCCAAAGAGTATGATAGCTTGAATTGAATTCTCCAAGTGTGGGGATGTCTTTTACATACACGTAAGGGTATATGATCAATGTTTGGAGGAAAGGTAAGGAGGAAGACTAAAGACGAAGTTTTATTGAGGGATGATGTGATTTCTGAAATCTTTTCAAGACCATTAAGATAGGGCTCATGACAAAAGTTAGTATAGTTTGAAACTCTTCTTTTCAAGTTTTTTTCTTTTATATGTCCTTATCTTTGCATGTAAATTTCATCTTCTTCCTTTTATTTTGGAATTTTGTGGGTGTAATCCGCTGAAAACCCTCAGGAGACAACACTCCTCCTATTGGAGATACCTAAAGATTTAAAGGCTTATTGCACGAGCTAAGTGCAATCGTGTGTTGCCTACGAAAGTGTGCTGGGTTTTTCTTTTTCTTTTTAATAAATAGTTTGCTCGGAGCGATCAAAGATAAATTTGGGGGTATTTGATCAGTCAAATATATTGCACATTTGTATGAACATTTTCCCTATTATTGCTTACTACTAAAATGTGTTAATTGTAAATAAAGAACATATGTGGGTTTATTTTTAAAAAGATTATTATCATATATTTCTTAATTTATAATATGCATAAAATAGCCATGAGATTATTATTAAAATATGCATATCATATCAAATATTCTTAACCAATATTCTTAAAATATCATATCATGTAATTGGTTGGAACAATATCTCAAATAAAATAAATGCTACTAACAAGATGATTTGAGATATTGTGCAGGTATTATAATAAGATTAGCTCAGGTCTGAACTATGAATAGGAGATCCACAACAAATCGATTCACCAAATCAAATTTGCTGAATATTAGGAGCAAATCGAAGAATCTCGCAACAGCAGAGACTAAGAGATATATTTTCAGAATCTTTTTATCAGAAAGACCTAAAAATATCGAGAGAAGAAGCCATGAGAAAATTGGATGCTCAATCCTACCAAACGGCGGCGGATCCGCGGTCAAAAGGCTATATTAGCGGCGGAAACACGGTCTTCTGGTGGCCATAGGATTTGAAATCTCAGGGTCTTGATCGTAATTTCACACACTTCAACATGACATCTAGGGTTTCACATTCTAGAGCCTATAAAAGGACCGAGAGTATTTATCATCAAAAAAATCGTCGAACTATCTATCCATCAAAGTATCAATTGATTTACCAAGCTAGCTATCTAGAAAACTAGGGTTTTTATAATTTACTTTTTCAGCGAGCAATTTTGTAATGCACTAGTTGAACAATAAAGATAGTTCTTTCTTTTAATTTTGTTGCATTTTACTTTCCGCATTTACTTTCTGCATTTTACTTTCCACATTTACTTTCCGCATTTACTTTCTGCAATTACATTCTGCATTTACTTCCAGCGTTTTTAATTTTAATTATGGGTTCCGTATTATTCTACCTTTCTTCTACTACACTAATATCCATGTGCGAGTAAATTCTTGCTTGCTAGGTTTGTAGAATAGGGTAGAATAATGGATGAAAACTATAACTTAAATTCTTTTTAAAGTTTTAATTTTTATAAATTTTATTAAAATGAATATTAACCCTCTTATCGGGCACGCTATCAATTCATGATAGTCACAACCATAATTTGAGATTCGTTAATAATCGTTTTGTTAAGGGCTTGAGATAAATAGAGATCAATGGAAGGAAAAGGGTCGGTAGAGGGAAACCCTAATCCCTCCAAGAATCCTAATCCATATTCATCGCTATTTCTCTAGTATTAAATAATTAAAAGATAAAAAGAATTAATTTTAAAAAACTCCATCCATTAGCTACTAAATCCTATAAACCCTATAAGCCCTTCTATTATAAATTTTTCAACTCTTCTTAATAATAAATAATAAAAATTCCACATTTCTTCAATCAACTCGTCTAAAACAAGAAAAGCAGTTCACCGTTTTCCTGCGGACGACCCGTACTTATCACGGCTAGCTATTTGCGACACCGTCTTGATTGCGGTTATTTACAACATACATACACATTTTTTCGTACCAATCACAAGGCCTGTCGGGTAAAGCGTTATAACAAGTCTTGGTGTCAATGACATGAAATTTGATATCAGTGATGAGCAGCCCGAAGCATAGCGTCAGTATTACGGAGCCAAACGTCCGTGATGACTGTGAGTCGAACCCGGAGATGGTAATTTTATCTCGGGTAAGGTGCTGAAAGTTCATGCAAATTTCCTTCAGTGCTCTCACGTTGAGAAGGTTAACGGAGGATTCGTTGTCGACAAGGATTTTTCCCATCTTGATGTCGTGGCAGTACCCGGTGACGTATAACGGGAGATTATGTTCGCACGTACCGAGGAGTAGATCTTCATCGCTGAATGTAATATCAGTCGTGTGGACCTCCGCCAGTTCATTTTTCATCTGCTCTTCCGCGAGAAAAGTTTGGAACTAATCGGGCTCTTGTAATACCATGATCAGGGAATCTCGTGCCTCTTTGGACAGGAGGAGAGCATCCAATATGCTTATCTATGAGGGTATTTTTCTCAAATGTGCTAAGACGTTGTAATCCACCTAGTTTTTCTTAGGCGGGTCTTTTGCGGTGAGCTCTTTGACTGCTTCTTCATTGAAAGCGTTTTCTTCAAGCATTTTCCCCATTCCTTTGTCTTTTTTGTTCGAACCTTTGTTTGTAGGTTCGAAGTCCTTCTCAGGCAGCGTAGCTGAATGTTTTCATAGTTCTTCTCCTCTTCTTTTTCCGAGATGGAGTCTTCGAAGAGAGAGTTGAGGGGAGTTTCATCCTCGGAATCTCTTCTAAACGTATGAACTGGAGGTTTTTCTCCTTTCGAACTGGTACCAACTATATGACAGTTGCCAGTTGTTTCTTTATGCGTGTTTGTCTCGTCACCCTCACGTTGACGAGTGCGAGCTTTGCGCTTTTCCTTTTTGAAGTGTTTTCGATGGGAAACATATTCTTACCACCACTTCTTGAAAGCATTGCACTCCTCGACAGGGTGAGCGACCCTTCAATGATAGAGGCGATATTTTGGATGTGATTCTTCTCCGTCGAAGTATGGTACTCCAGGAGTGTACCTCATGAGAGGTCGTATCTTCATACCCGGTGATAGGGATTTGGCGAACCGTTTCTCAATTTCGATCCTGCTTTTATTTGTTACAGGTGTGCTTTGGTTAGGTCGGAGCACTTTACGACTCGTCCTCACCGCAGCTTCTTTATTCAGACGCTGACGGTTAGCCTTTTTATATATGGCTGTCTAGCGTTCTCGGTCATCTTTTCTCTTTTGAAAGGCTTCGTTTAGCAGCATCTCAATCGGGTCTTCCTTTAGAAGATTCGGGGAATTTAGCGCCGATTCTGCCCCCAGTTCCTCCATGTCGTATTCTGACGCTGAGGGAGCTTCTTTGTCATATAACGATGAATAAGAGACCATGTGGCAACTTGCTACATAGTCTTCCGCTTTTTCTGATGAGTCATTTCCCTCATCATTGTCACTTTCTCCGTCCTTAAGAATACGCTTGAGGAATTCTTTGAGCAAAACCGGTGTCCGCGCCTTCTGGTTATACTCCTCCAGCGCGTCTATGTACTTTTGTAGATCCGTGCGCTTGTCGTCATACTCGGCAGTCTGCATGGGTTTCTTGGTCTTCTTATTTTTCTTAGAAGACTTTGAAGACTTAACTTGGGTTTTTTCCCCTTATCAACAATTTTCGGTGCGGGACGTGGTTTCAACATCCCTTCAATAATTTCAGGTTCAAGTGGACTTTTCCACCTGATTGCCGGACATGCCTAGCATTCTTTTAGTTTTTTATGAGAGGACTACTTCCCATAGAGCTTCTTCCATGAGTGAGCATGATGCCCCCTGCGCGTCCATCTTTTGAGGAGTGTGTTTCTGGGGCGGGTTAACCCTCCAGTTATCAGACAACGCGAACTTTCTCTGCTGGTACCGGTCTTCAACCTAATTTTTTAATATATAGAAATTCTCAATTGGGTAGCTCACTATTCTGTGATAGGAGAAGTAATTGGGGTTGTTGACGTCGCCGGGTTGCGCTGGACGCCGTGGGTCTGGCAATATGATTTGATTATTACGCACCACCGGTTCAAACAGTCTTCTCGTTTTATCACGGGGAAATGAGTAAGCACGTCTTAGCCTTTCTTCCAAGCACGGGCACGGGGCGTGCGTTGTTTTGGCGAGCAGCCGGTTTTGGGTCACTCGATTGTTGTTTTGTATTGACAACGAAGGCAGCTTTCACTTTACCCTTGCTATTTCGAGGGTTCATATTTGAAGAGGAACGCCCATGTCCTATCTGATCTATTTAGGCCAACTTGTCTATTAGAGCTTGAAAGATTGTGGGCTTGAAGAACGTCATGAACTGGGACACAGTTGATTAGGGATCGAGAGTCCCGATGAACATTCCCACGTCAGGAGACTCTTCAATGCGCTGTCCGCATTTAGACCACAGGTTCCGCCACCGGATGGCGTTTTGGACCCAAGTTTCCCCTGGCTTCACACTGGCATTGATTAATGCCGTGATCGATGTGCGTTCGCTTGCGCTGGCAAACCGTTTCATGAACAGTAGTTCCATTTCTGTAAAGGTTTTCACAGAGTCATTTAGGAACTCCGAGTACTGTAACAACCATAATTTTCCTATACAAATTTTTGTACAATTTTTTTTAAAATTGTTTAAAGGGGTTTTTATTTCCTGAGCACAAGATAAGTAATTAATTAGCAATTTAATTACAAGAAGGAGCTTGTGGCTCATTGGTAATACCTTGCACTGCTGAACCAAGCCACCAGAGTTCAAATCCCATACCCCACATTATTTTTAATATTGATTTTTTTTAAACCTTTAGAATACCAAGGGTTTACATGTGCATATCTCACAAAAACCCCACTACGCCCAAAAATGTAACATTGCCAGAGGATAGATGAACCGTCGGGGGGGATTCCGGCCGCCTGACTCGGCAGGAAATCGGCCAACTCGGCCTCGACTCGGCCGACTCAGGCCTCCGACTGAGTCACGGCCGAGTCATGGCCGAGTCGGCCGATTCCGGCGACGACCCCAACACAAAAATTGTGTCTTTTGGTCTCTCATGTACACCTGCAAAATTTTGTCTTTAGACCATTTCCAGAGCTCTTTTAAAACCACAATTACTCCAATTTTAATACATTTTTAATACATTTTTCATTTTAACCTTTCACCTACCATAAACCCTAGCCTAACCCTATAAATACTACCCCTACACACTACCCCCTCACTCCAAAATTCTGAGCCAACTCTGAAGAAAATTCTTAGAACCCTAGTGTGTTTTGAAAGTGAGCAAAGAGGCGAAGCTCCGGCAAATTTCCGGCGACAACCCTAGGAGATCCTGGCGACGAAACGACGCACCGGCGCCTCCTCCCGACTCCTCTTCCTCTCCTCTAAGTCCTATGCCAGTAAGTCCCATTTCTATCTTCCTTTTTCATACTAAAAATATGGAATTACAAAACCCGACGGAATCGGAACAAATCCGATTACCGATTCGGTTTCTTTATAAAACCTCACTTTTCTTTAATACAATTATGCTTAAACCATTACATGTTGACTATTAATCACTAATCAACCATATTGATCAAGTTTCATATCATAAAGTAATTGCTATTTCATTTTACCGTATTTTTCATTTAAATACCACATAGTTTCTATTCTACATTTAACATCACAAAACTTGCTATACCTTTAAGTAGATCACGAGGTAATGACCTACCTCCTCACACACTCATATGCAACATAGCACAATACCCTTGGAATATAGAATACGGGAAAACGACACATTTTCATATAAATACCATTTACTTAATAAAATCGTTTTCTAAAGGATTTAGTATTTATACAAATCTTTGCAAAGCGCCGCTACAACCCATTTTGGGGAACCCGTTCGGGATGGTGTGGATTATCGCACATCCTCGGGCATAGTAGTGCGAGATTCAGACCCCCCGCAAGGAGGATTCGGTCTCGAAAGATTTAAAATACGACATCTTAAGAAAATGAGATTTTTTAGAATTATAATATATATATATTAAAATTATTTTTATATAAATATATATATATGTAACATTAAAAGATCTATTTTGTAAGAATATAAATATGACAACTCTTTTCAAAAATCACAAGAATCAGTTTACATTAAAATACCATGAAATCCATACAAGTTTAATATTACACTTTAATACCATATATTATGAAAATTAGGTTATTCTCAACAGAAATGGCATATGTATAAAATCCACATTTATTACAACTCTAAAGACGATAACTAAATACTTGGGGAGTATTTTGAAAACTATAGAAAAGTATTTTTACATAAAACACCCTCAAGTTCTATAAATTATCTTAACGACCCTAGTAAACATAGGTTTAAGCGAGACCAATCTCTTGAGCCTCAGGGAGCCGGAGAAGTGGGTGCCTGCCTATCTAAGGTAGACAACTTAACAACGGTGTTATCAATACGGTAATCGTCTTTGAAAAAGACACAAATCCTGCCGCCCATGTGCAGCGGTTAACATCAAAACAATCAGGACTTAAATTTACTTTTCTAATTGTCTGACTCAGTTAGAGTATCATTATAATCTGACTTGAATATGATTCAAGTACAATCTACAATCTACAATCACTGTTGAATTAAGAAGAATTACACCGCTGTTGAATGCTCCTTACCTTACCATCAACTGATATAGGTAAATGTCATAGACATAATTTCAAAAAGTTATATCTCACTTTATAAATAAATGTATAGATATATCCGTTTGAAATTGGTGCATAACAACGGAGATTCAAAACCAAATATATGCCGCTAGGCAAAAACCCAGGCGATTTCTACAAATATCACCAATTACAAAGAATTCCGATATAATGAGGATATAATCACCCGATTCCTAATATCTTACTCCCACCCAGCATCCGTAACGTCATATAGATGTGAGAATCAAATCTGGTAAATACATACCCTGGAGTCAGAATCTAAATGGGAAAACATTTTTTAATTAACACCGCACAGTAAAACTGAAACATGAAAAATGTTTCGAAGGGGTAGCCGGGTATCCCAAGTAATGCCTCTTCTACTATCCAGATTCATGACAGTAACCGTATATTTTCTTGCTCTCACTCCAATCCCTTTATATATCTTTACTTATTACCTTATGTACACCTTACTTAGGCTAAATGGTTTTCTTCCTTCCCTACCTTTCAGCACCTGCCTATAGTTTGGAAGAAGACTATCCAATAAGCGTAATAGGTATACTCTCCTAATACTAGGAGCTCTCGCAATCTGAGAGAAGGTAAAGAGAAAAGACAATTGAATAATCATATTCAATTTCTCGAGAACCGGAAACCATCCTCGAACTGAAACAAGTTCATTCGAGTTCGTATGTATCTATACGATGGCATATCCAATAAATGTGGATCGTCGTAGTGATATGGAGTATTCAAGAGAAATGCAAAGGAAAAGTAGAAATGGCAGAGATATACGCGGCTTCGTCGTGAATGATAGCAGTCGCAATTTCCTTTGCCCTCATTCTAATCCCTTTATTTGTCTTTACTTACTACCTTCTGTACAGTACCCTTAGGTTAAATTTTTTTCTTTCTTCCCTATCTTTTAGCACCTGCCTATGGTTTGGAAGAAGACTATCCAATAAGCGTAATAGGTGTACACTCCTAATACCTGGAGCCCTCGCAACCTGAGAGAAGATAAAGGGAAAAGACAACTGAATAATCTAATTCAATTTCTTCAGAACCGGAAACCATCCTCGAACTGAAACAAGTTCATTCGAGTTCGTATGTAACTATACGATGTCATATCCAATAAATATGGATCTTCGTAGTGATACGGAGTGTTCCGGAGAAATACAAAGGAAAAGTAGGAGTGGCAATGAGTTATGCGACTCTGACAATCTAAAAGCCAAATTTTTTTAAGAAGGTTCAGATATCTTGGTTTTAGTTTAGGTTGGGTCATGGTCGCTGCCAAAGAGAGAGAGAGAAAAGAAACACTCAGTGTGCACTCTAACCTAGATTATATTGGTTAAACAATTTATCTAATCAGGATGTCTCCCATTGTTTTCTCGAATTCTCCTTCAAACCCTAAAAGGAGAATTAGTCGGGATCATCTAAAATCACCCAAAGAGTAACACCTACTCATCAGTAGGAATCAGGATCCATCTATCATCGTATGATAACTTGATGGAAGCCACTCAAGTCACCACACTCCAGAAGGTATGTGCATGCCTGGCAAGTTTCCTGTATGTTTGAAACTCCCGATGTCGTTTTTACCCCAAGTGGCTTATGACCTTGACAGATGTCAACATATCATAAGTCGGAAGTTAAGTTCAACCCATCATTGTCCTGAATTAACTTAGACCCACCCGCACGAGCCCTTGACAAAGGTCAACATGATCGTGCAACTATCATAAATAATCGCATATCTATGCAACAAACAAGCATTACCCAGCTACCATTCATTATGCCTTGACAGAGGTCAAAATACACAGCATGAATACTAAGCAATACTTGTAAGAAATGACGGAGGGCTATGGCTGGTTTTTGGCGAAAAACCTTTAACGTAATGAACTTGATATCGTTGAAGGAATCCGTGTGGTTTTACAAATATATAGTGACGATAACTTTTGCTAATGAGGTCACTCCCTGTGAAGGGATCTCGGCTCTTTCCTCATCGAATGAGGTGCAGGATATTCCAAACTGAATACCACTGTGCAAAGCAAAAAAGTCGACTATAGTCAAGTTATTACGATGATGCAAACTTTTGCCCAATAGGTCAATCCCGATGAAGGGATCTCGGCTCTTGCCTCGTCGAATGAGGTGCTAGATATTCTGAACCGAATACCGCTGTGCAAAGCAAAAGGAAATGTCCTGTAATAACAATTTTTGAAAATTTGGTTCCAACAACATCATTTGTGTTTATCTTTCTTTGCATTGATCAGAATCAACACGGTCCTATTAATTAATCCATATCACCCCACAGAAAAGGAACGAAAATAAAATGTATGTATATGCCATCCGCATTCGCCACTGGACCCCGTCATCACCCGTTAGTTTACTTAACTAATGACAGAGAGGGGGATGGACTAGCGCGAGTGCAAAACATATACAACATCTACTAGTATATGTAACAACTCCAATTTCGATGTACAGAAAATTGTTTAAAAGTTAATGTACAATTGGGGTATTTGCAATCTTGTGTACACTATAAGTATTTGTTTTACTTTAGAACAACAAGAAAGTACTTGTAGCACATTGATAAAGCCTTGCCCTGCTGTGACGTAGCCCCTGTGATAGAATCCCCCAGCTACATTATCTTTTTATTTAATTTTATTTTAATCTTTTAGAAGCCCAAGGGTTTGCACGTATACTACACGTAATATGATAAGTTACAGAATAAATAAACTTGTGCATAAGGGTATATGAGGTGACGGGGACATATGGAACAAATCCCACCGTCCATCACCGGTTTTGGACCGGCGACGCTAGCTTCGGGGACCGGCACCGCCGAGCCGTCCGTAGGGGATGCTCCCTATCTCTTCACCCGAGCACCCCTTGGCCTACTCCACTTCTCCCATGTTGTTTGAATACTCTGCATTCATCCAGAAAACAATAAAATGCCCTTTAATCCAATTTTTAATGCAAATTTTAATGCATTTTTTAACCCTCTAAACCCTAATTTTCCCTATAAATACCACACTCCATTTCACACATCCTCACTCAGAAATTCTCTGCCAAAACTCTCAAAAAATTCTCAAGTCCTTATAGTGGGCAAGTGGAGTTAGCAAAGAGTGAAGTTCCGGCAAAGTTCCGAGGAGATTCCGGCGACGTAACGATGCCCCGACACCTTCTTTAGCTTTCTCTCTCTCTTCTCTTGTTCTCTAGCCAGTAAGTCCCCTCTCCCCCTCTCTTCTACTATCTTAAAAAGTTTCATTTCTAAAATCCGATGGAAGCGGAGTTAATCCGACTTCCGATTCGGTTTTTCTTTAAAAATTCTACTTTTCTTAATCAATAAAAAACCATACTCTAATATATTGTTTAACAAACATTAAAAAACATATTAAAACAAGATTCATGTCAAAAGAATCTTTATTGCAATTTTTATCGTATTTTTACGGTAAAATACCATATACTTCATTTTCGACACAAATTAACATAATACTTGTATTACCTTTAGATAACTCACGAGGTAATGACCTATCTCATCACAACACACATCTTTGACATAGCACGATAAAACTTTGGAACATTAGTTATGGGATAATACGACATTAGATATAAATATCATCAACTTGCAAAACCATTTCTATAAAAAGTGTGTTAAATCAATTCCTTACAATTGCGCCTCTACAACCCATTTTTGGGGACCCCGTTCGGGATGGTGCGGGTTATCGCATATCTTCGGGCCTAGTAGATCGAGATGCAAACCTCCGAAAGGAGCATTCGATATCGATGGAATTTTAATTCATTTTTCTTTGGAAAATGAGATTTCTACAAAAATAAATAAAATTATTTTTATTAAATACACACACACACACACAACTATTATCAAAATATCTATTTTAATTATATCATACAAATATTACAAGTTTTCTAAATCAAAGGAATCACCATTACATGCAACTACCATCCAAATACAAAACAATTCCAATATTACAATAAAATACCATATACTATGAAAACTAGGTTCTACTCACTAGAGATTTCACATTTATAAAATATACATCTAAGAAAACCCTAAAGACGATAATTAAATGCTTGAGGTGTATTTTGAAAATTATATCAAAATTATAATTACATAAAAAAACCCTCAACTTATGCTAAATTACAATAAGGACCCTAGTAAATATAGGTTTAAGCGGGACCAATTCTCTTGAGCCTTAGGGAGCCGGAGAATGTGGGTGCTTGCCAATCTAACAAACGGTGTTATCAACACGGTAATTGTCTGGGAAAAAGACACAAATCCTGTCGTGCATATGCAGCAGTTACTGATAACATCAAAACTAATTCAGGATTTCAAGTTCTTTTCAAAGTGTCTAACTCAGACTGAGTGTCAATCTAATCAATCTGACTTGAATATGATTCAAGTGTAAACTACAGTACAACATGAATCCATGAATCCATCTATTCAATCTATATCAATTTATATTGACTGAATCGATCCATGGATATACTCCATTTACATGACTTTCCATTTATATCCATTCCATTTACTGAGATCATGATTTCGGCAAGTCATCCATCTATATAACAAAACAATACAATCAATACAAAAGACATCGCGGGGTTTATAAGGGGTAGATTGGTACGGAATGTGTTAGAAGTGGCACGGGACTGTAACCTTAATACACCTAACCTGAATATCCATTGCCGTTGTACCGTGGCTGAACGGTTCCTTGTGCTCCGTATACCTTAGTCTCCGAAATGGGACTCCTCTCATATACACTGGCATATTCTGTACCAAGTTACAAAATTCTGCGTTAACAATATAATCAAACATTACTATTCTCAGTCTCTTATGTCTATTTTATCTCTACTCATCTTTGGGACTTACCGAGCGATTGTTCGCTGACGACATTCCTTTCTTCTTTCTTGGAATGTTGTCAGGTGTTTCGGACGCATTAGAGACCGAGCCCAGCACTGAGGATTTGGAGCAGTTTTCTTTTGACCCGGAGCATTAGACTCTTGTAAATATTTATTTCATTTCAGTTATGCCATTGTTTAGGCACCGCTTTCTATTCATGTATTGAAATTTCAGTTGTACCTGTAAAAGAATGTTTAATAAATAAAGTTGTTGTTCATTTACATTCCTGTCTCTTGTGTACTTTACTTTATATTGCTTAGATACGCTTAGCGTGTTTACTTCTGAGTAAATACGTAGCGGGTCTCGCCTTGCCCTCTTGCCGTACACCGGGAAGCGTGGCGTGACAGGTTTTGTTGGTGGCCCATGCAGGTCAGCTCTGTATGGTCATGCAGGTCAGCACTGTATGGACATGCTGGTCAGTTCTGTATGGACATGCGAGTCAAGTCTGCATGAAGTCCTAAGCAATATAATATAAGAATCAGCAACTAAAAACATTCTTTACATATTCCTTGAAACTTACAATTTCATATACTTTGAATCTGTCCTAACCCAAAATTTTCTTTCAAGGCTATGGATTCTCCAAACAACACCAGCACCAATTTCAACAACACACCACCACCTCTACCGCTTACACCTACCGCCGTTGCTCCGATCAATGAGCAGACGGTACTGCTTGAGGCGATCCGCAGCCTCCTGGAGGGACAGCAGCAGGAAACTGCTATTTTGATGAACCGACCAGAAGCGGAAGCACCTGGGGTAAAACAATTTCGGGACTTGCACCCCAAGCAATTCTCGGGAAAAGAGAGTCCTCTAGAAGCTGAGAAGTGGGCTCAGAGTATTGAAGATGATCTGGCAGCGGCATAAGTGCCAGATATCGCTTGGGTTCGAGTTGCAAAGCTGCAACTCACTGACAATCCATGAGTCTGGTGGAAGGCGGAAGAAAGCCGTCTTGACCAACCGATCGAATGGAGGACTTTTCGTGACCTGTTCGACGCGAAATACTTCCCTGTGACTGCCCGATTTGACATGGTGCAGCAATTTATCCATCTACAACAGGGTTTGATGTGGACCAAGTCCGTAGATGAGTATGACGCTGAGTTCACCATGCTTAGTAGGTAAGATATGTCTTAATTTTCAATTTTCAAATATCTCATACTGCACAGCTAACACAAGACCTTAACAGGTTCGCGGCACATTTGATACCAACTGCTAAGATCAGATTCAGACGATTTCAGCAAGGGTTAGATTCGGAAATCCAAGCTGCCTTAATTACAGGGGATTTCCCAACCCACGAGATGGCCCTGAAAGCTGCCCGCCGATACGAGGCAGTGGTGAAGATGAGGGGCAGACTTCAATCTGCCGGGATGAAGCGCCCTGCCACTCAGATGGCAGGAGGATCCTCTTCAGGGCCACCATTTGTGCCCAGGAGACCGGGAGTACCGAACAACCGGCCCAACCCAGCCTTTTGCACTTACTGCAGAAGAGATGGATATTTGGCAAAAGACTGCCAGCGTGCAAATCGCCTTTGCTTATTCTGCGGCTCAGCTACTCATGATATTGGGTTTTGTCCTCGTAGACACAACCCAGATGCAGCACCCAGGCCAGCAATCATTTATCAGCAGTGCCCTGCCATCCGGCACCTGCTCCACGACTCGCACTACCTGCTCCACCTCCTCGTGGACCGACTGCACTTCCTCCTCGTCAGTTCCATCAAGCCCAATGGAACGTACCTCAAGTACAACGGAACGGGCAGAGGAATGCTCCTCCAGCAAAGAGGAATGTTCCGAGGCGACAGGCTTTCACAATGACTGTGGAAGAGGCTGAAGCCACCGGCCAAGTCATCACTGGTAACACTTTCCCTTCAAGCTTTATTTTCCATCCATATATACATACCTATATATCTTTTCCTTATACCTAAAACCTATCCCACATAACTTAGTTACAATCTTAGTAGCTTCACTTCCTGCACTAGCACTCTTCGATATCGGAGCATCTCATTGCTTTATGTCGCAACGGTTCGTCCGAACTCATGCGATTCCAGTCAAACCTCTCGTATCCAGATGGAATGTCAGTTCAGGGAATGGCGTTCTAAAGGCAGTAATGGGATACGACCTATGTCCAGTGGTCGTCTGCAGCAGAGAATTCTATGCTGACTTCAAGGTGCTGGACATACCGAACTTCGATATCATTTTGGGTATGGATTGGCTCGGAACATTCTATGCTACCATTGACTGTCGTCAAAGGAGGGTGGTATTCGAGATTCCAGAGCATCCGGTCTTTTATTTCAAAAGTGGAGACCGTACCTTAGAGCCAAGTACATACAAGGCAAAACTGAAGAAGGCAGTAATTGCAACACTTCAAGCGGAGGAAGGATCGAAGCCAGAGATAGTTCGAGAGTTCGACGATGTATTTCCTGAAGACATATCAGGTTTGCCTTCCGATCGATCTCTTGAATTCAGCATTGATTTAGTACCAGGAGCACAGCCGGTGATCAAAGCACCGTATCTCCTAAGTCCTGAAGGATTGAAGGAAGTCCGAACTCAGTTGGACGAATTATTGGTGAAATGATGGATTCATCCTAGAACTTCAAGTTGGGGGATCACCAGTTTTACTTGTGAAGAAGAAGGAATGTTCATATCGAATGTACATTGATTATAGATCTCTGAACGATGTAACTATAAAGAACAAGTATCCACTCCCACGCATTGACGATCTGTTCGATCTGCTAAGTTGATCTTGTGTTTTCTCCAAGTTAGATCTTCGTTCGGATTATCATTAGATGAAGATCAAAGAATATGATATCTATAAAATAGCATTCAGAACTCGCTATGGACATTACGAATTTCTTGTGATGCCATTTGGAGTGACCAACGTACCAGCTATATTCATGAACCTAATGAATCAAGTTTTCCGAGAGTACCTAGACAAATTTGTTGTCATCTTCATCGACGACATCCTGGTGTATTCTAAGAGTCGGAAAGAACATGTCGAGCACCTACGAATTGTCCTGGAAACTTTACGACAACATCAACTCTATGCCAAATACAGCAAATGTGAGTTTTGGCTATATCAAGTCGGTTTTCTCGGACATATTGTATCAGGCGATGGAATCTCTGTGGATCCAGCTAAAGTTTCAGCAGTAAGCGAATGGCCAACACCGAAGTTAGCGAAGGACATTCGAAGTTTCTTAGGTTTAGCAGGATATTACAGAAGGTTCATTGAAGGATTTTCGAAGATTGCAACTCTCCCGACCAAGCTCACACGCAAAGATAAAGAATTCGTGTGGTCAGAAGCATGCGAACAAGATTTCGTAGAAGAATTCATGTGGTCAGAAGCATGCGAACAAGATTTCGTAGAACTCAAGTCAAGATTGACATCTGCACCTATTCTCGTTATACCGAACCAATCTGGAGGTTTCGAAGTGCATTATGATGCATCCGGTAAGGGATTAGGATGTGTTTTACATCAGCATGGTAAACTTGTAGCTTATGCTTCAAGACAACTGAAGATTCATGAGCGCAATTATCCAACGCATGATTTGGAATTGGTGGCCGTAATCTTTGCTCTCAATATTTGGCGCCATTATCTTCTTGGTGAACGAGTGGACATATACATAAATCATAAGGGTCTGAAATATGTGTTTACTCAAAAAGAGTTGAATATGAGGCATAAAATATGGTTAGAACTCATAGCGGACTTCGACATCAACCTACAATATCATCCAGGGAAGGTGAATGTAGTACCTTGTTCACCGCCGAAAGACGCGACCGGGACATTGGGACGTCCGGCCTAAATTTTGGGGCCAGATATTATTTGGGTTTATCCGTCCACCGCTTCGAAGATACCAAGTTGATTTATGGCACCGTATATCGGAAGTTTAGACAGACGCGGCCGTTGTAGCAGACTTCGTCAGATTCCCCCTCGTGTATGAGGGGTTTTTGATTATGGGGACACTCTATCCTGCAGGTGCAAGCCCCTGCAGTTAATTACGCTACCACATCACGGTAACTACTTTCTCCTTCTCCAGATGGTCACTTCGTGTCGTGTGTGTTTGTTTTATTTTTGGTTGCCCGTGGATTGTATACGGAGACTAATTTATGTTGTCGCTCGTAGGGCGTGGATTAGTCCAAATCCGTATTTTATCAGATTTGGGTTTGGGTTGGTTTAAGGACCGTTAATCTTGTTTTAGATTAAAATCAACTTAAATGCTTGTTAAGAATACGTTAGCCTAATTTTAGACTAAGATCTACTTAACAAGATTTTAGGATCATTTAGATCCAACGAAAGAGTATTTGGACTCTATCGTTTTAGTTTAGGGGCATTGCGGCTCCATTTGGTTTAAGAACATTATAGTCCATGAGTTTAAGGACATCATAGTCCGTAAGGTTTAGAGACATCATAGTCTGGTTTAAAGACGTCATAGTCTGTGAGGTTTAAAGACATCATAGTCTGGGAGGTTTAAAGACATCATGGTCTGTTCGGTTTAAAGACATCATAGTTTGTATGGTTTAAAGACGTCATAGTCTGGTTTAAAGACATCATAGTCTGTATGGTTTAAAGACATCATAGTCTGTACGATTTAAAGACATCATAGTCTGGTTTAAAGACATCATAGTCTGTACGGTTTAAAGACATCATAGTCTGGTTTAAAGAAATCATAGTCTGTACGGTTTAAAGACATCATAGTCTGTACGGTTTAAAGACATCATAGTCTGTAAGGTTTTGGATTAACGGTTTGGGGATACACCAAAAGTTATTGGTTATTGGGACCCTCCATCTCTCTGAAGACGTTGAAGAATTACAACGACATGCATCAGAGGTATGAAGAGATGTACCCTTGAACCAATGTTAGTTGGGAGATCTGTAATCAGGTTTGGGACTAAGACCAATTAAAGAGATTACGAGCACATGGGCTCGGTTAATCTAAATTAGGGACTTGTGACCAACTTGGGCTCAGTCCACCCATTTTTGAATAAAATGTTGAACATTTGTTTGGACTTAGTCCACTCAATTTTGAATAAAATGTTAAACATTTGTTTGGGCTCAGTTCTTTTTGTTCAACAATTCTGAGCATTGATTTGGGTTCTGACACCCTTTTTCTTTTTTGTCTTTTATTGAGTGTTGAACACTTTTCATGGTGCTGGAGCCTTATTTACAGAGCGCTCCACTCTTTATGGTGCTGGGTTTTTATTTGCATAGCGCTTTGTATTTCCTTAGCACTCACGTAAGGAGCACGTGGAGCGCTTGACGCTGAGCGCCAGACTTGGAGCACTAAAGCACTTCTTATAACATATCACCCACGTGAGGAGCACGTGGGTGCTTGGCGCTGAGCGCCAGACTGGAAGCACTAAAGCGCTTCTTATAAAATAGCGCCCATGTGAGGAGCACGTGGAGCGCTTGGCGCTGAGCGCCAGACTTGGAGCGCTAAAGTGCTTCTTATAAAATAGAGCCCACGTGAGGAGCACGTGGAGCGCTTGGCGCTGAGCGCCAGACTTGGAGCGCTAAGACGCTTCTTTTGAAATTGGCAGCTTTGATCAGTCCTGTGCTCTGAGAATTAAATTCTCGGTTTATAAGAGACTTTGTCTCATGGATCTAAGAACTAAGTTCTTCTCTTTTTTGATGAGATGCTGTGATCTCTTTTACTTTTGCGAAAGACTTTGTCTTATAGATCTGTGATCTGAAAAAGAACTAAGTTCTTCTGATGTGAGAGTTAAACTCTCAAATATGGAGGAGATGTCATGATCTCTCTTCTTGCTATTTACCTTGAGAGGAAATTGCTCTAATCTTTGAAGTTTCTTGAAATTTATAGGGGGGGTTCCTCTGTTTTCTTTCTTAAGACTTGAAGTCTTAGGTCCTTTATATAGGGGAGGCTGATTTGTTGAATCAGTTAGGGAAATCTCACATTGAGAGATCTCTGATTGATTTGGGGATGTTTCCCACCATTGGATCTTTGATCCAAGGGCTTATGTTTTATAGAAGACATTTTTCTTGTTTTTAACAAGATTGGGAAAATATTTTCCCATACAGAATTTATTCTGTATCTTGGTGATTTTTTAATCACCTTTGGATCTTTGATCCAACGGTGCTCTGATTTACAGAGCACAATCTTTCTTGTTTGGAAAGATTTAAGGAGTATTTCCTCAACAGAATTTTATTCTGGTAATTTGATGATTTATCTTCTTCGTTGGATGTTTGATCCAAGGGTAGAGAACATTTAGTTCTAGCGCTGGCGCTCTCGTGCTTTGCACGTGAGGTGCTGCCTCAGAGTCTTTAGCGCTAGCACTCTCGTGCTTTGCACATGAGGCGCTGCCTCAGAGTCTTTAGCGCTGGCACTCTTGGCGCGAGCGCTCTCGTGCTTTGCACGTGAAGCGTTGCCTTAGAGTCTTTGACTCTTAGCGCTGACGCTCTTGGCGCAAGCGCTCTCATGAGGCGCTGCCTCATTTCAAATTTCAAATTTTGAATAGATCTTTGCTTTCTGATTGGGGGAAACAAATGCCCCTCCACCGTTGCGCTCATGTGGCTCACACGTAAGTGCAGCGGTGGTAGTCTTTCCACCATTGGATTGTCTTAGAAGTTGGATCGACTTCCAGTGCCTATAAATAGGGCCTTTGGCCCTTGAGATGACTGCTTGTTCATCTTCTTATTTTCTTATTCTTGAGAATTTAATTCTCCTTCAGAGCTAAGCTCTCTGCCTTAAGAAATTTCTTAGAGTCAAAACTTTGCCCAAATTTGGTAAGGATTGAACTCATTAACAGAGCTTTGCTCTTCTCAGATCGTAGATCTTAAAAAAAGTTTTAGGGTTTTACCCATTAACAGAGCCGTGCTCATCTTTAGATCATAGATCTTCAAGATATAATCTTTTTAGGGTGATTTTAACTCATGAACTGGAACACTGTTCATCTTCCATGAAGAACTCTTAGAGTTTGTTCACAGATCTTGAAGATCTTGGAGTTTTTACTCTACAAAAGCTTTGTTTTTTTAGGGTTTTGATGGATGATTCCATCGTCTTCACAGAGCATAGCTCTTAAATTTTTTAGGGAATTTTATTCCTCTCATGATTAGAGTTGACAAATGTCACTTCTGACTGCAGAGTGTTGCTCTCAAGGGAGTTTAACTCCTTGGCCCGAGGGTCCTCTCATTAAATGAGAATCCTTTTAGGATTTCCTATTTAATGAGTGACTGTCTCATCAATGATGAGCTGTCATCTTGATTTTGTGGGTCCCCTCTGGTCCCTTTCCACTGCATTGCAGTGCGATACAATATTTAAAGTACCAAGTGTCGGAATTTGAACCATAGCCTTGACAGCTAGCTCTTGTTCTTTTTCGCGCAGGTACTATGTCTTTCGACACTTCTTTCCCCTTTGTTCGTCCGTGGATTGGGAAGTCTTCACGCTGATCAAAGATCACGACCCGGAGCAAAAGTCTCTTCATTTATGGGGGGCGTGGTACAATCAAATCATCCGGGGTCGACGCAGCTTCTCTTGTGCGTTGCCTTCGGAGCCCATTTCGGCTATCCACTACGCCGACTCACCCCCAGTGAACTATGCCGTAGAGGAGGTCAACTGGACTTCGGAGGGTTGCCTTCAGCCCTCTATGGCCGCGACACCCGTACAGCCGCCAATGGCTTTGGATATTCTGGGGTGGCGTATATGTCAAGGCGAGTCGCGCCCTTGGGGACAGCCGTACATGATAGGCTTGACTCCTCACCAGCCAGCCGGGTACTTGCAGTGGGCTCGATACATTTTGTCGGCCAAGAAATCACCGCTGCTAAAGCTTGGGTTGTACCCCGCAGTTTACGCATCTCTTTTCCAGTATTCCACGCCCCCAGTATGGTGGGTCAAAGCTTTCTTGGAACAATGGAATATTCCGACTCACACCTTCCTTCTATCAGATCGGGAAGTTTCCATCTCTTTGGAGGAGTTCGCGGAGATCTCCGGCTTACCTGTCAGGCGAGAACATTACGAGGAGCTACTTTCTCCCGACGAGTACATCTTTGCCCCCAAATCAGTGGTGATGGGCCTTACCTCGGAGAATGCCATTCAACATCAATCCCCAAGTCTGATTAAGGTGTTGAAAATTTATGAAGGTCTGTTTCTCGAATCCGGAGGACACGAGGTCAGCTTCGCAGATTTCATTGCTCGCTTTCTTTGCCCGGAAGTCTTATCAAAACAAGCTGCGAAATTCGCCAAGCTTGACGACCCGTTTGGTTTTGGCTTGGATAGCCAGCCAACAGCGGAGGCCGGTCAAAGGAATTTCTTTCTCCCGGATACCCCAGTCGTCCCCTTTGCAGAGCTCGCAGCCTCAGACATTGACGAAGAGGCGTTCTTTTTGGGGTTTCTCGGTCTATGGTTAAGTTAGTTTGTGCTCCCAATGCACCCTCGCCATATGAGGCCATCCGTCTTCTACCCGGCTCACCGAATGGTTGTTGGGATGCGAGTGGCTGTCGGGTCGCTGGGCTGGCTCACTTGTATCATGGCTTTAACTTGGCGGCAGACACCACTCAGCCAGGGGTGCAATCCGTAAATTTCTCGCTGCACTATTGCACTTCGTGGATCCAACTTCATGTGCTCGGTGCTTTTGGAGGCCACAAGAAGCCCCGTTTCTATGACAGTTATAACTTTCCTCGGGTTATGCTGCTAGTTGACGCTTCCGCTTTGGAACCGACTCAGCGAGAGGCTCGGGGCTTGGTTCTTCGCCCGCATACGGTCGGGGATGGAATGACCTTCGTCGATAAGGTCTTAACCATCGGCAAAGAATCCACAAAAACGGTGCAGCCGCTGCGCGACACCTTCAAAGACGGGGCTTCTACCTTGAACGCTCAGGAGATTCTTCATTTATATTCAATCAGGCCGGGCTTTCTAGTGTTTAGGCAGAACGATTCGGCGCTGTTCATGAGATACAACCCGCACCGTTTCGCCCAACAATCAAGCTACAACTAGGGTGTCCCGCTCGAGGCCTTTTTAGCTGAGCCGGTTGCTACAGAGGAAGGTATTCGTAGCGCGCTGCACCATTTCATGCGGCTTAACACTGGGTCTAGCTTTTTTATCAGTGAACCGAGCTGCATTCCGAAAGTCTTGAACGTATACGTGGCGTGGTACCAGCATGCCATGGGTGCCGTTATTAGGGAAGAAAAACGATTATTGCTTGATCGCAAGGGTGCTGTCCCAGCTGGTAATCCAGCCGTTCCTTTGAAGCGATGGACCATCGTTCATCTTTCCTTGAGAGAAGCTGCTGCAGTTGTGGTCCCTCGTGCCTTTCCTAATAAACCTCTACCTCGTGTGCCTATAGAAGCGGTGGCTGCAGCGTCTCCTGAGTCTGGTGTGGGTACGGAGATTAGGACTCGTCGCCCAAAGTTGCCCGCCAAGCGGAAACTCCTGTCATCGGCTGCCGGCGCTTGCTCACAAAAAAAGAAGAAGTCGCTATTTTCTGCCGACGTTTTGCTCGGACAGGAGCCTCATGCTCCCTACAGTGAAGGCTTAAGTGAGTATGGCACCAATGAGGGTTTATTTATCGTGCCTGCGGATGATACTGATCTTCAAGCTGCCCTTGTGGCTTCCGAGCGACTGGCTCGCGATGAAGCAGCACTGATCACTATCGCACAGTCAGGTAGACTTCAGTCGTATCTTTCCCGTTCATTCCTTCCTTATTATTATGCCTTTATTGACGCTTTCTTTCTCAATAGGTATCTCTGCCGAAGTGGCTCTCGCGGCTTCCCTCAAAACATTTGAAGAGGAAGAGAGGCTTCGTGCTTCTTTGGGTCTTGGTATACTTCGGCTCATTATGCCTTCATTCCCTTTTTCTTTATTCGTGGTTTGACCCTCTCTTTTATTTTATTGTAGGGACTATCTTGACTCAGGTTATTCTAAGTGTGGTACCGGTCCTGAGCGGTGATACAGCGACGCTTCCAGAGCCGGCTATTGTGGCCCCAGCTCCCCCGACAGTACCGCAGGAGGCTTCACTTAAACTGCCGATGACGGACACCGTAACGGCTCCAGAGGCAGAGCTTCGGACGATGACGTCCCTTTGACAGAGGTCTTGAGGAGATCACTTCTCACCGCTCAGACCGAAAAGAAACCCAGGAAGCGCGCAGCGAAGGAACGTGATGCCGCTTTGGCTGTAGGTGCAGGCTCAATCACCACTCCATCCGTCGCTATTCCTCCAGAGGATGCTCCAGCTGCCCTGTCTGCCGCCCATAGACAGGTTGCGCGCGCGGCTCTGGAAGAGACCGAAAAGCTGTCCGAAGGTAACATAACGCTGAGTCTTTTATTAGAACTTGATCTTCAAATTCTTATATACCATATCCTGCAGGGCCAAGTCTCGGCGATGAGATGGCAGGTGAGACGACGGCGACCACAGAGCCAGAAGCGGCTGCTCTCTCTCGGGAGTCTGGGACTGCCCAAACCACCGCTCTTTCCCTTTGCGGCTCCCCGATATCGGCGGGTATCGCAAGCATCACAACGGCTCTTGTAGAATAAGGGGATGAAGCCACGGGCGCCGAAACTATTCCATTGAAGGAGAGCGAAGAAGCCGCAACGCCCGGTGATGCTTCCGTCGCGATTTTGGCTGATGACCCATCAGGTAGGTCTTGGGTCGCTGTTTACTTTTTGTTTCGCACTCCCTTTCAGTCCCCTCTGATGACATTTTGTTCGTTTCGAATGTAGGTGTGGTGAGCGCTGAGGTTGTGCCTTCCGAAGAAGCGTTACCAGTTACTGCTCTGACGGTCGTCGTCCCTTCGCCTTCTCTTGTGTCCTCTCAAATGCTGGAAGGTATGGGTTTGCGATTTATTTAATTTAAATTGTGGATACCATCTTCCTTGTATTGATAGTAGATTGTCGCAATTCTGCAGGAGTCCTTTTTGACCATCTGTATCAGGTGTTGAACCCATATTTCTCCTTCCAGTCAGAAATCGTCCTGCCTGTAGGTGTCGGTGAGTATAGTTTTTTAACCGACATTCTTTCCTTTCTTTTACGGGTGACCATGTCATTGTTAATTCTTCTTTGAATTAATTGCAGCGTTACAGATTGGAGGAGGGGACAGGTGAATAGCCGCGCCTCCGGTACTCCTAACTTTGCCACCTGTCGCAGCCGGTATAGTAGACTCCATCGATCGTGCATTTTCTTTATCTCTTGAGCCGACATTTGACCATAACTTGTTTTGCAGCAATCGCACCGACTCCAGCTCCCTTCGAGTCTCGAATCCCAATGCCGGTAGGGCCCTTTGCTAAACGCCCATCTTCCAGGGGTGTTGCAAATAGCCTACGAATGTTGAGCGAGTTCGTCGAGGATCTTGATGCTGAGGCCCTCGCATTCGCTGCAAATTTTGCCGCTGAGGTCAATTCTATGTTGGCGACGCTCGTGAACTTCCATGGCGAAGGCGTCGTCGAGTCTTGGGTTAATCACTGCAGAAAGATCGAGGCTTGCCTGCACGAGATTGAGCTCAAGCGTCCTGCTCCGGAAGTATCGGCTTTGAACTCTCAGCGAGCCGCGTGGGTTGAGCAGAGTGTTCCTTTACTTCGCCATTTTGAACAAGAGGCGACCCTGAGGCGAAAGGAACGTGAGGCGGCTTCCACAGAGTCTGTCCAATTGCGTACCCAGGTCAAAGCGAACGCTGCACAGCTGAAGGCTATTTTTGAAGGTCTCCAACGATATATTTCCGACGGGCTGGTGCTGAGGAAGAAGCTTGACTTCACTGAGCGGTTTACGCAGAGTCATGAAGCCGCTCAGCAGGAGATTGATGAGAAGGTTTCATCCTGTTTGCAGCAACGGGCTCGAATTGAAGCGGAGTTGGCTGCGGCGGCTGATTATGAAAAAGAGTTGAGAGGAGTGCGCGAGCGTCTTGCTGACTTACTGAAGACGTCTCCTTCTTAGCAGCCGCCTTTGTATCAACCGAAAATTTGTAATATATGAATAACATGCCTTTATTCATTTTTTATTCTTTTATATGATGTATCTTGTACTCAATTAAATTCATGAATAAAAGACACATTTTTTTGTACTATCGCCTTCTTTTCTTTGCTGTGTCATTGGCATGTTACTTTAGTAAATGTAGCCTGTAGATAGTAGATAACAATTCATCTTGAACTCTTTGTAGGGTAGCGATGGCTTAGGAAACAAGTTCAGGTCTGCTGCCTAAGACTTTTCAACTTTATGAGCCTTGAAGGCCTCATAAAGACTTTTCTCCCTATGAGTCGAGAGGATCTCGTAGGTGCATTTTATCCTTAGGAATCATGAGGATTCCTAAGTGCGTTTTCTCTTAAGAGTCGTAAGAATCTCACAAGAGAATTTTCTCCCTTACAAGTCGAGAGGACTCATAAGTGGTTGGTGGGTTGACTTGTTTCCGAGTCGAAGCACTGCTCCGACGAGGAGGTCATTGATTGACATATTTCCGAGACGGGGTCATTGGTTGACGTATTTCCGAGACAGAGGTCGTTTGCTGACGTGTTTCCGAGACGGGGTCATTTGCTGACGTATTTCCGAGACGGGGTCGTTGGATGACGTATTTCCGCGACGGGGTCATTTGCTGACGTGTTTCCGAGACGGGGTCATTGGCTGACGTATTTCCGCGACGGGGTCATTGGCTGACGTATTTCCGCGACGGGGTCATTTGCTGACGTGTTTCCGAGACGGGGTCATTTGCTGACGTATTTCCGAGACGGGGTCATTGGCTGAAGTATTTCCGAGACGGAGGTCTTTTGCTGACGTGTTTCCGAGACGGAGGTCATTGGCTGACGTATTTCCGCGACGGGGTCATTGGCTGACGTATTTCCGAGACGGGGTCATTGGCTGACGTATTTCCGCGGTGTCGGGTTGACCAGCTCCGCTTTCTGCGGTGTCCGGGCTGACACTAGGTTGTCTGTGAACCGTAGAGTCTTGGAACTAGGGACTTTGCCGTGGCTCCGATTGGTGGTGTCGTGTCCGCATCCTGCTGGAATGAGGAGGAACACCGTTGTTGGTCTTCTGGGATGTAGATGATGCCGTTGAGATCCGACTCTCTCTTTGACAGAGTCTGTTGGGGAATATGGTTCCCTCTTCGTTTATGCCCATGGATTGTATACAGGAGACAGTATGGACTTTCCTGTAGGGCAAAAAGTTTCATTTCATTTTTTTTATTTCTTTCCGCGATGCTCTATCATTTCAGCTTTTTATATCGCGAAAGTCGCGATTACCTAATCATTTCGGCTGTTTTTTCGCGGTGCCCAATCATTTCGGCTATTTTTGTATGCATATCTTTTACTTGCTGATTTTGTTTCAAGTTGCCCTATCATTTCGGTTATTTCATTTGCATTTATGGCTCGCTGACTTTTCGCCGCGAGTATGGAATTTGGGATCTGATACCAATCTTGGCATCAGCACCGCTGCGACTGGAATATTGCCAGGAGCGAATCATCATTTGCCGTGAAAGGACTTGGAATTTGATACCAATTTAGGCATCAGCATCGTTACCACCGGGACATTGTCAGGAGCGAATCATCATTTGCCTCTGTCGATTTGAACAAGTGTGGCTTAGCAAACATGGTTAGGATCCTGTCGACTAAGGTTTTTGACTTCATGAGCCGTAAGGGTCTCATAAAAATATTTCTCCTTACAAGTCGTGATGATTTCATAAGTGCATTTTCTCTTTAAGAATCGTGAGGATTCTTAAGTGCATGGTCTCTAACAAGTTGTAAGGATCTCATAAGTGCATTTTTTCCTTGCAAGTCGAGAGGACCTACAAGTGTTTGTTCACCAAATGAGGACATTCCTCGTCGTTGGTGGGACTCGGTGAGGAAATGATTATTTGTGCCCGTGGATTATATACAAGGGTCAGTATTGAACCGCTTGTAGAGCAGTCTGAGAAATGTGATGGCTTAAGAACAGGTTCAGATCCCTGTAGCTTAAGGCTTTTGAATCTTATGAGCCGTAAGGGTCTCATAAGAGGGTTCTCCTTACGAGTCGTGAGGAACTCGTAAATGTAATTTCTCCTCAGGAATCGTGAGGATCCCTAAGTGTGCTGCTCCCTTATGAGTCGTAAGTATCTCACGCAGGTATTTTCTCCTTACAGGGTCGAGAGGACCTTGCAAGTGTGCATGAATTTTCTTACGAGTCTGCGTCCTTTCGGGTTTTCACAAACTCGCCGGTAGCCCTGGTGTTTTTACTCACGGAGCCCTTTCGGGTTTTCATCCGTGCCCATTTTGCTTATGGACATACCTTTTTTTAAAAATATTTTATTTATTTTTTTTTTTTTGCGTCAACCCTAGGATGCTGCGGTTTGTAGTAGTTTAAAGACGTTTCGATCAGTGGCTAGTTTTAGGACATTGCGGCCCGTTGTTAGTTTAGGGAAGTTTCGGTCCGTTGTTAGTTTAGAGACGTTTCGGTCCGTTGTTCATCCTGTATGCACGTGTATTTGTCACGTGACGGCATACATAACGATAAAGTGGGATACACCCATTTAGGGTGTGATTTGGTTTGGTTGGGGTGTTTTGTAATCCATCCCTACCGCGACTTCTTCCACTTGACGTCGACGCCTGGCTTTTTCGAATATGTCCATTTTGCGGTCTTGATCAACTTTGCTCTTCTGACGGGCTTCGTTTAACAGCACGTCAATCAGCTAATCAGACAGTTCCAAGGATTTTGGTGCCGATTCTGCCCCCAGCTCCTCTATGTTATCTTCTAACGCCGAGTGAGCTTCTTCATCATTTAGTGACGAATGAGAGATTATGTGACAACATGCCACATAATTCTCGGGTTCTTCTGACACGTCGTCTCCCTCGTCATTGTCATTGCCTCTATTCGCAAGGATATGGTTGAGAAACTCATGAGTGTGACTGGGGTCCGCGCCTTCTGGTTGTATTCCTCCAGCATGTCAATATGCTTTTGTAGGTCCATGCGCTTGTCATCAGGATGTGCGGGCTTCTTGGTCTTCTTCTTCGAAGACTTTGACGGCTGGACCTGGGTATTTTGCCCATTGCTACCAACTCTCGGTGTCGGGCGCGGTTTCAGCATTCCCTCAATGACCTCGGGCTCTAGCGGGCTTTTCCATCTGATTGTGGGACATGCTTGAAGATCCTTCAGCATTCTTTTCGTTTTTTCCGAAAGAACTATTTCCCATGGAGCTTCCTCTATGAATGTGCATGATGCCCCCGGCGTGTCTACCCTTTTAGGAGTGTGCTGTTGTGGCGGATTTATCTTCCAGTTTTCGGACAACGCGAACTTGCCCTATTGGTACTGGTCTTCAACTAAGTTTTTGAAGACGTAGCAGTCTTCGATCGGATGGCCCAATATTCGGTGGTAGGGGCAGTAACTGGGATTGTTGACGTCGTTCGGTTGCGGTGGGTGTCTCGGCTCCGGTAGAGTGATGAGCCCGTTGCGCACTTTCAGTTCGAACAATCTCCTTGTTTTATCCTGGGGAAACGAGTAAGGACATCTCAACCTCTCATCTAGGGATCGCCATTTGTTGCCTTGGCGAGCGGCTGGCTTCGGATCACTCGGCTGTTGTTGAGCGTTGGCGATGAAGGTAGCTTTCCCTTTGCCTTTTTCATTTCGAAGCTCCGTTTTTTAGGAGGACGGTCTATGGCCCATCTGGTCTATCTGGGCCAGCTTGTCGATCAAAGCCTGAAAAGTGGTCGGCTTGAAGAACATCATGAATTGGGAAATGGTCGCTTGCGGGTCAAGGGTCCCTACGAACATGCTCACGGCTGGAGCTTCCTCTATGCGTTGTTCACACTTTGACCACAGGTTCCGCCACCATGTAGCGTACTGAACCCAGGTTTCTCCCAACTTCACTCTAGCGTTGATTAGTACGGTGATCGGGGTGCGTTCGCTGGTGCTTGCGAAACGCTGAGTGAATCGCAACTCCATCTCTGTAAATGTTTTGACGGAGTCATTCGGGAGCTCGAAGTACCATTCGAATGCTGTCTCCGACAAGCTGCCAACAAACTGGCGAAGCAGCAGCTTGTCGTCACCCCCAGTATTACCGCACAGAGCCCTGAATTGAGCAACGTGCTAGTGTGGATTTCCTGTCCCCTTATATACGTGAAATTTAGGGATCGTGTATCCCGGCGGGTACTTTATTTGATCGTACCAACCCGGATAGGGTCGTCCAGTTTTGACGATTTGGCCAGCCGTTTCGCTCGCCTGATGAGCTCATATCTGTTGAGCTATATAGTCGTCAAGGGCGGCTTTGGAGATGGTCTTTTCCTTGGCTGCTGATAAAGCCGGAAGAGGATTCGATGTCTTCCCTCTGTCGTCCTCAAGGATTATTGGAGGGTCTTCAGCTGGAGGATCCGGCTGTATCATCATTGTAGGGTGTTTTTCGTCACCCCATTGAGATGAGAATACGCACACGCTTTTCAGGCATACTACAGATCCCCCCTGCCTAGGACAGGCAGGGGTTTATTGATTGTGGGGATCCGAATCTCCGGCAGCCGCGGACTAAGCTGCCGTTAATTACCCCTCGACTTTGGTGCGAGGGAACCTCCGATTGACAAGTTAAACTGGTCATGCGAACACAATGTGCAGTGTACGTATGTTTTGTTTTGGAGGGGGTTTTGGATATATCGAGGCTCCGCAGAGTTTTCACGGGGGTCTCGCTACCCGGATAACGGGCTGGGGGTCAAGGGGGATAGCAGCCCCTTTGTGGGATGCGGGGCAGCGCCCCGATAGAAATTTTTTCTAACGGGGCACAGTGTTGTAGAGTATGTGTGTGTGTGTATGTATGTGTGTGTGTGTGTGTGTGTGTGTGTGTATAAAGGGAAAGAGCATCCAAAGGATGCGTGAGAGAAAGCGCTAGCGCCTCACGTGCGCGGCACGCGGGCGCTAGCGCTTTGGGCACCAAGGTGCTAGCGCCTCACGTGCACGGCACGCGGGCGCTAGCGCTTTGGGCACCAGGGCGCTAGCGCTTTGGGCGCTCGGGCGCTAGCGCCTCACGTTCTAGGCATGTGGGCGCTCGGGCGCCAGCGCTTTGGGCGCTAGCGCCTCACGTGCCACGCACGTGGGCGCCCGCGCTTTGAGCGCTCGGGCGCTGGGCGGCAAATGGGACATGGTCCCTGCACTGGGAGTTGTACTCCCAGAAAGAAATACTTATTATTATTTTATTTTTTTTGTGTGTGTGTGTATGAGGAGTTAATCTCCTAAGATATTTTTGAAGCTGATGAAGGGGCTTCTCCCCTTGAGCCCTGGATCTTCCCCAAAGTGGGGTCTTTGGAGGTGGGTCTCCTTCTTCCTCCTCTATTGGCCGGCTCTTAGATAACAAGAGGGGTGAGATGTTAAAAATATCTCCTTTTTAAGATCTGATAGAAGATCCAAGATCCCCTTTGTGGGTTTTGTGGTGAAAAACTATTTAGTTTTGGAAAAGGAAGAGTAAAACTCTTGATTTAATTCAAAAGAAAGAAGAAGGTTTAGAACCTTGAGGAAGGAGAAGGAGGCACAAAAACCCTAGAGTTTTTAGAGAATGAAAAGTGTTCTCTTTTATTCATCATCATGTTACCTTATATAGGCTTACACATTTATATATATCCCCTTGGGCTTTACAAAATGGCATTTTTCCCATCCCATGTCTCATGTGCTCTTTCTTTTTGCACATAAGCCATGGGCTTTACAGAAATTTGGCTTTATGCCCATTTTGCTTACATTCATGCACAAAAAATTACATCAAAATTATTTGTTACATGATTTTTATGTTGGCATGGGGAGGCTGGCCGCGGGCTCGACTTGGGCATGGGCCCGCTTGACCTGGGCTTGGAGTTGACCTTGACTTTCACTTGGTCAACCGGGGTGCAAATTTTGACCCCAACAATCATCCCGACCATATCTTGAAACAGAAGCGCCATTTGCTTGATGTTGGCCGCCTGTTCCGCGGCCTCTTTGTCTTTCTTCTCAAGCATTCTTTGGAGGAACTCGGCGTCGGTTTCCTGTTCCTGAAGCTGCTCCGACGACGTCTCTAGGCTTTCTTTCGGCCCAGTGAGTGCGTCCATCTTCGTCAGCATCTCCTGGAGCTTTTGTTGTTGTTTCTCCTGAGCCTTTATCATGGATCGGGTGAGTGGTCGATGACCCGTGGAGATACGGCTATCCTCTTTCCCGAAAGCCATGTAGATGGTGTGTACTACCATACCCCCAGTCTTGGGGCGTTTGGATCCAGTGACCTTGAGATTTGTCGCAGACACAGGGATCTTATCCGGCCTTCTCCTTTCATGAGCGGCCGACGTTGAGGGGGCTGTTGTGATAGGCACCCGGGTAGCCGATACCTTCCGTAGCATGGCGACGGGATGGTCCTTCTCTTGCCAAACCTTCATTCTCTTCGGTTGGCGGGAGTAGTCTTGGTTAATCACAGAGTCTTGGACTCTTCGCCAAACACCGTGGATTTTGGAGGATAGCCGCTGAGGAGGCTACTCCAGCTTCGGCTTTGTAATGTTCTCCGCAGGTGGAGGAGACTTATTCAATACAGCAGTTGGAGAGTTCTTGCGCACCCACTTGAGCGGTTCAAAGCTGTTTCCAGTTGAAACAATAGCATCAGCTTCCACCATTAGAGCTGGTGGAGTTAGTCCAGAAGGGGAATTGCCCCCAGCTTTCCTTACTCGGCGCCAGTGGTGACGTCGAGCATGTCGTGCGGATGGGACTGGCTCAGTTATGGGGGTGGTTTCATCATGCCCCCTGTTCTGGTGAAGGGCTGCTGTTGGTGCCAGCCTATCGAAGACTGACGTCCGCTGAGAGGGAATGGTCAATCTTGTGAAGACCGACTTTTTGGCAGGGGAAGCATTCTTAACGACCCCGCCTGCAGCAGGAGTTGGAATGGCCAGTCTTGCGAAGATCGATCCCTTAGCCGGAGAAGCCCCTTTGACGACTTCGTCCGTCGGAGTTGGAATGGCTATCCGCTTCGGGATAACTCTTTCAGGTATTGCAGGCTTCTTTATGGGCCCACTGGAGCTCAGGCTCAGCCTGTCGAAGACTGATGCAGTAGACTTAGAATTGGACGGTCCGTTGAGAGGGGCCGTGGTAGTTGTAAGCCGATCGAAGACCGACTTCTTTGGAGCTTCCTGTGACGGCATTGGGACGCTGAAGCTTGCCGATGGGATCATGGTCCCAAAGAACAGTCCAGTGGTGGCCTGAGTCACCTGTTCCACTGGCATGGAGAAGATGGAGGGCGCTTGGGGCCCATAGGTCACTCCTCCAGCAAGGACGGAGTGGGAGTTGTTGTTGCAGTTGGAAGCCATTTTCTCTGTACGGGAGCAAGACGCCAAATCTTAGTACCTCGAATCCAGGGGCAACCATATTAAACCGTGATTCGTTCGCGAACACGACACACGAAGTGTGGAGTGGAAAGAGGAAAAGGTCCTACCGGGCGTGCCAGAATCTGTTCACCGCCGAAAGACGCGACCGGGACGTTGGGACGTCCGGCCTGAATTTTGGGGGCAGATGCTATTTGTATTTATCCATCCACCTCTCCTAAGATGCCAAGTTGATTTATGGCACCGTGTATCGGAGGTTTAGACAGATGCAGCCGTTGTAGCAGATTTCGTCAGATTCCCCCTCGTGTACGAGGGATTTTTGATTGTGGGAACACTCTTCCGTGCAGGCGCAAGCCCCTGTAGTTAATTATGCTACCACATCGCGGTAACCACTTTCTCCTTCTCTAGATGGTCACTTCGTGTCGTGTGTGTTTGTTTTATTTTTGGTTGCCTGTGGATTGTATACGGAGACTAATTTATGTTATCGCCCATAGGGCGTGGATTAGTCAAAATCCGTATTTTCTTAGATTTGGGTTTGGGTTGGTTTAAGGACCGTTAATCTTGTTTTAGATTAAGATCAACTTAAATGCTTGTTAAGGATACGTTAGCCTAATTTTAGACTAAGATCTACTTAACAAGGTTTTAGGATCATTTTGATCCAACGAAAGAGTATTTGGACTCTATTGTTTTAGTTTAGGGACATTGCGGTCCATTGGGTTTAAGGACATCATAGTCCATGAGTTTAAAGACCTCATAGTCCGTAAGGTTTAGAGACATCATAGTCTGGTTTAAAGAAGTCATAGTCCGTAAGGTTTAGAGACATCATAGTCTGGTTTAAAGACGTCATAGTCTGTGAGGTTTAAAGACATCATAGTCTGGGAGGTTTAAAGACATCATAGTCTGGTTTAAAGACATCATAGTCTGTACGGTTTAAAGACATCATAGTCTGTATGGTTTAAAGACGTCATAGTCTGGTTTAAAGGCATCATGGTCTGTATGGATTAAAGACATCATAGTCTGTACGGTTTAAAGACATCATAGTCTGGTTTGAAGACATCATAGTCTGTATGGTTTAAAGATATCATAGTCTGTACGGTTTAAAGACATCATAGTCAGGTTTAAAGACATCATAGTCTGTACGGTTTAAAGACATCATAGTCTGTATGGTTTAAAGACATCATAGTCTAGTTTAAAGACATCATTGTCTGTACGGTTTAAAGACATCATAGTCTGTAAGGTTTTGGTTTAACCGTTTGGGGATGCACCAAAAGTTATTGGTTATTGGGACTCTCCATCTCTCTTAAGACGTTGAAGAAATACAACGACATGTATCAGAGGTATGAAGAGACGTACCCTTAAACCAATATTGGTTGGGAGATCTGTAATCAGGTTTGGACTAAGACCAATTAAAGAGATTACGAGCACATGGGCTCGGTTAATCTAAATTAGGTACATGTGGCCATCTTGGGCTCAGTCCACCCATTTTTGAATAAAATGTTGAACATTTGTTTGGACTCAGTCCACTCAATTTTGAATAAAATGTTAAACATTTGTTTGGGCTCAGCCCTTTTTGTTCAACAATGCTGAGCATTGATTTGGGTTCTGACTCCCTTTTTCTTTTTTGTCTTTTATTGAGTGTTGATCACTTTTCATGGCGCTGGGGCCTTATTTACATAACGCTCCACTCTTTATGGCGCTGGGGTTTTATTTGCATAGCGCTTTGTATTTCCTTAGCGCTCACGTGAGGAGCGCGTAGAGCGCTTGGCGCTGAGTGCCAGACTTGAAGCACTAAAGCGCTTCTTATAATATAGTGCCCACGTGAGGAGCATGTGGAGCGCTTGGCGCTGAGCGCCAGACTTGGAGCGCTAAAGCTCTTCTTATAAAATAGTGCCCACATGAGAAGCATGTGGAGTACTTGCCGCTGAGCGCCAGACTTGGAGCGTTAAAGCGCTTCTTATAAAATAGCGCCCACGTAAGGAGCACATGGAGCACTTGGAGAGCTAAAGCGCTTCTTTTAAAATAGCGTCCATGTGAGTAGCGCGTGGAGCGCTGGGCGCTGAGTGCCAGACTTGGAGCGCTAAGGCGCTTCTTTTAAAATTGGTAGCTTTGATCAGTCCTGTGCTCTGAGAATTAAATTCTAGGTTTATAAAAGAATTTGTCTCATGGATCTAAGAACTAAGTTCTTCTCTTTTTCGATGAGATACCGTGATCTCTTTTACTTTTGTGAAAGATTTTGTCTTATAGATCTGTGATCTGAAAAAGAACTAAATTTTTCTAATGTGAGAGTTAAACTCTCAAATATGGAGGAGATGCCTTGATCTCTCTTCTTTCTATTTACCTTGAGAAGAAATTGCTCTCGTCTTTTAAGTTTCTTGAAGTTTATGGGGGGTTCCTCTATTTTCTTCCTTAAGACTTGAAGTTTTGGGTCCTTTAAATAGGGGAGGCTGATTTGTTGAATCGGTTAAGGAAATCTCTCATTGAGAGATCTCTGGTTGATTTGGGGATGTTTCCCACCATTGGATTTTTGATCTAAGGGCTTCTGTTCTATAGAAGACATTTTTCTTGTTTTTATCAAGATTGGAAAAATATTTTCCCATACAGAATTTATTCTGTATCTTGGTGATTTTTTAATCACTATTGGATTTTTGATCCAACGGTGCTCTAATTTACAGAGCACAATCTTTCTTGTTCGGAAAGATTTGAGGAGTATGTGCTCAACAGAATTTTATTTTAGTGATTTGATGATTTATCATCGTCGTTGGATGTTTGATCTAAGGGTGGAGAATATTTAGTTCTAGCGCTGGCGCTCTCGTGCTTTGCACGTGAGGCGCTGCCTTAGAGTCTTTAGCGCTGGCGCTCTTGGCGCTGGCGCTCTCATGCTTTGCACGTGAGGCACTGCCTCAGAGTGTTTCGCGCTGGCGCTCTTGGCGCCAGCTGTTCATACCATAATTTTGCATTATTATATTCCCCATTCTTATTCATCTTATAAATAAACAGGTGCTTTTGATCCATGTCTGCTACATAGTTACAGGTTCTTGGAACAAAAGCAGTGAAATTGACGAAAAGACGATACAAAAGTGTGACTACGACCGATAAATGATGGAATCTTGACCATGCCTACATTTTGAGGGACAATGAAGATCAACGAACAAGTTCACAAAGTACAAAGGCAGCGCAAGGTTCAACACTTCGACACGAAGCGAATGGTAAAAGTCCACTACATTACTCACTGTGGAGATCTGGAAGAGAACTAGAAGACATTCTGAAGAACCAACTGAAAAAACAAGAAGACAAAGTCAACCAGAAGAGGACCACGAAAAATCAGCCCACAAGCCCCCCACTTGGCCGCGGAACCGCGGCCAAACCTGGCCTATGGCCGCGGTTCCGCGGCCGTGTATAACCCGTATCGGTGCAGAAAAATTTTGGAAATTGGCAGCGCATTAACTAGTCTTCCTAGGGGTATTTTTGTAAAAGCATATGTGCGTCGATTGTAACCCTAGGGTTTTCTATGCTCTATAAATAGAAGCCCTAAAACTTGTTTTAGGTCATGCCTCTTTTCATAGATCTAAAATTCAGAAATCATTTGTATGGTTTGAGAGCATCAATAAAGTAGGTAATTTCTTTTATTTGCCCTAGTTCTTAATTCTTCTTTCTGCCCTAGTTAAATTTATTCTTTGCCCTAATTTAATTTAGATTAGAACTTTTTTATTAATCTGCAGTAGTTAGATAATTAATCTCTGCAATCTAAAACTCATAAAAATCATGTTTTTCATAGATCTCTTAATGAGCGAGTAGTTCCTCGCTTGTTAGGGTTAGGAATAGGGAGGGTTTGAGAGATGCAAATCTCTCACCCCTTTCTTGCCCATCACATATTAATAATTAGGACTCCATGCATACATACACATACCGCTCCCTACGGCATCCTACCCATAAGGTAACGGTGATACCGTAGTATAAAAGACCGGATGTGCATGTTTTCCATGGAGGTTATGGTAAGGATTAAGAAAGGACGAACAAGGACCTAGAGGAAGAAACATCGTTTCTTCCCGATCGTCCTAATCCCCTTTATTAATAATTACCATAACACCTAAAGAAGATCTAATTTAGGGCATTGAAAGAGGTGGGAAATCTTTAATTTTCCAAACTTAACCTAAACCTAACCCTAGCAAGATTTCTAATCCTAGTCTAAGTCAACTTAGTTTTTAGTGATAAAGATCCAAACACCATTTGGAATTAACTCGTTAGAACAATTAGGAAATACAAAACATCCCTGTGGACCGACCCGTATTCACCGGTTAGCTACCAAGCGACGTCGTTCTTGACTGCGGTAAAATATTTTTGATCGTAAAATCTCTCTAAATCAAATGGCGCCGTTGCCGGGGATGGCGTTGTTATTCTCTTTTTGTAATTTCGGGTTAATATAAAATTCAAAAACTCATAAAAACTGAAAAAATATAAAATATATAAATAAAAAAATTGTATTGTTTTAAGGGTATTTTCGTGTGAATTTTGCAGGATAGACGAACGAGTTCGGATCTGGAAAAATCCAGAGAGCAAAACAGCAAATATCAAATCTGAACGAATAGAGGAATATCACAACAGACAACAGAAGAAATTTGGAGGACCGAGTCAACAGGACAACCGCGGAACCGCGGTCAAAGGTGCGTTTCGGCGGCGGAACCGCGGCAAGATTGTGACGTCAGCACCTGAAATTTCACTGTAAGCTCCCTTTCTCTCTCCTCTGAATCCCCTGATATCTCCTCTGTAAATTTGCCTGCAGGATTCTTTGCGCTAAAAAAAAATCTCTCCCCCTTCAAATAATTGATCTTGTGCAGGATTCTTTGCGCCGCGCTAAAAAAAATTTGTTTGCAAGTGTTTGATTGTGTTTACTGCTTTGCATATTTTATATTGACTTTAAGGGGCTTTTACACCAATCCAGATTGGGTGGGGATTTCATTACCCTTCCCAGGACCCTAGATTTCACATAAGGCATATTGCATTGACCATCATTTAATTAAAAAAGATTAGACTCGGCCCTAAGGACTTCGCGCTTAATAGGACAAAGGAATAGTTGTAGGCATTGACCGTTGATCCTAACCTGACTTTGTGGTGTCTAGGCAAGTGTGTCTAAGGCAAGTGGTTACTTAATTAGGCCCACTACTTACGTAGTGGAGAACCTCCCACTTACCTGGCACTAACCTGGCCACAATTGGCGGTGAAGAGGCGGTTTGAGGTCCTACTTCTTGCCCTTTGGAACAGTTAGGAGCTGTCTAGCTGACCTAGGTGACCCTAGATCTAGACCTGATTGTGCATTTGTGGTTGATTGAATGTGTGTCTAAGCCTTTTATCGAAAATCTTTTTTGCAAAAAGCTCCACATAAAAAAACACAAAAAGAAAAAAGGAAATTTTTTTTACAAAAACTTGCAACTTGTCGCTAAGAAATCCGTGCACCCCACATTCTTTTTCTTCCCCTTTCTTACATCATGGGTACCCCACTTCCCAAAACTCTTGCCGAACTTTGGTACCCTCATCCAAACATTGCTTCATATGCGAATTGTTTTGGTCGAATTACGGACGACCCCTCCATGCCCAAAATTTCTTTGAAAGATCGAATAGAAGCGTCTAGGAGAAACAGTTCGACTCCACAATCCATTTTGTATCAACCATTTCAACCCTCACCACCTTCTTACGTTGATACTCCTTTTTCGAGTCCTGTTGTAACTCCGAAACCCATGTCTATCGCCGAACATATTGAACAATCTCGTAACCGATCTTTCACTCCTTTCAACACTTCCAGTTCTTGGGATCAACAAGTCCATTCACCTTTTTATCCAAAGGTTGATCCTACTCCTGTCCAACCATTCAATTCCTACCAGTCCTACCCGACTTTCACACCTTCCCTAGACATTGCTTCTACACAGCCATTTGGGAGTTTGCAGTATCCAAACAACTTTGAATCTTTTACTGAAACCCCTTCACAACCCATGTCTAGTCTGAAGCAGTCGTTGGAAGCTTACATTGCAGCAACAAACCGACAGATGAGGAATTTGGATGCGTCCATTGCCGTCCTTATGCAACCTAGTGAACCGGTAGCTAGTTTCCAACTAGCTCCAAAAATTCCAATGTATGATGAGGCGGTTGAACAGAGTGAGAATTTGAGTAGTGAGAGTGAATTCTACACACTTCCAAATCAAACCTACCCTTCCTCAATTGAATCCCACAACACCAGTTTTCATACAAGTGTCCCAAATGATTCACCAGTTGAAAATAAAACGTGTAATGAGTTGTGCGACTTTGTAGTGTTTGATTTACCTGATTGTGAAGGGTCCCTTTCGAATGAAACCATCACCAATCCTTTTGACCTCTACACCTCCAATCTAGAACCTGAATTGATAAATATCCATGCTTTTGATGAGGTGTCTAAAAAAATGGATTTTCACTTGATTGAGGATATTGACGCAGGGAATATTTTGGATGATGAACCCGTAGATTTGACTAAAATTTTCTCTCCAATTCATCATCCCGAGTTATTAAATGTTTCTGCCGAACTTCATATGCGTCTTGATTTTGATGATAATTGCATGGATGAGATAATTTGTGAGGAGAATTATGAGAATAGTATTGAGGAGAGTATTGAGGATAGTGTTGAGGATGAACCAGTTTTGTTTGATATGTCGGATTTTTCAATTCATCCTCCTGAACCTTTAACTGTTATACTTCCTAAATCACCCTCCCTCCTTTCCATCGTTCCGACCACGCAAAAGATCACGCAGGAGGACCGTGAGCTTGAAAAATTTCTGTTCGATCACAGCAGTTTTGACGCCACTAGTGCGTTCCTCTTTGAATCTGACACGGTTCTCACAGCTGATACCGATTATGAGTGTTTCAATTTTTCGGACGATTTTGAAGACTCACCGCCCGAGTTTGAGTCCTTTGAATTTTCAGATGAGTTAGTTGAACCATCAGACTCGGTTACTTACAGTCAATTCGAACCATTGATGGAATCCTTCAAGTTCGAGACAGTTTACTTAGGTGGGAATAAGACTATCCCTAAATCACTCCCCTTCGTCCTTTCCATCGTTTCGACCGCGCAAGAATCCGTCACGCTTCAATTTCCAATGGATGGTTTACCAAGTTCAATGTACCCATGTTTTCTCGCGAATCTTGAGGGATTTGACCCCATTTCTCGACGGGTTGATAAATTAGCACAGTCGCTTTCAACACATCGGTCATCACATTTTGCGCTAATTTATTCACTCGATTTACACCCTCAAGTTCATACTACATTTCTTTCTCTCTTTCGCCATTCTTCTCCAAATATACCAAGACCATATTCCACCCTTCTTCCCATACGGTCTCGTGTATTTCTCAACTCCTTTCTCTACATTCCATTCTTTCACCAACCCTAACATTATCACAATAGAATTTTTGAATGGTTGGTGCTAACCTTTGGCCTGTGTAAGGCCTTGTATAATTTGATTTTTCTCCTCCCTAACTCTGAACTTTAATGTTTAAACAGTGGAAACACTGTTTCATTTAAGTTTGGGGGGGGACCTTTTTGTATATATATTTTGTTTTTCTTTTAACAATAAAAAAAATTGTAAATAAATAAACAGGGGAGCGCCGACAATTTTGACCCTCTTGGTGTAGCCTGACAATGAGGACACTGTCAAGTTTAAGTTTAGGGGTGGGCTCGGTAAGCTTTCTTCCTTCGCATTCATATGTATAATTTTGTATTTGCATACTTATTTTAAAATCCATAAAAATTGAAAATTTTGAAAATTATAAAAATTAAAAGTTCAATTTTGACCATATTTGTCTTAAGTTTGACAAAAAGGTTAACTAGTTAGGAACAACTAGATATTAGACTTAATAAATTAAAAACCCTAAAAATAACCTTTCTTAAAAATTTAACGGTAGAAAGTATATGTCTTTGTAGTTTATTTAGAAATAGGCAAATTTCGAGTTGACTTCTTGGGCTAAGTTAAAACAAGCGAAGAGTATTGATATTTTTATTAAAGTATAAATCTGAAAAATAATCCCTAAGCTTAAGTCTAAATTCTGAAAATATATACCCTATAAATTGCACAAACACGAACCTTGAAACTTGGAATAGTAGAAGAGACCTTGAAATGCTCTTGTCTAAAGTCCTTAGTACTAAGAAAAATAAAATAAAAAATACAAGTGTGAATAAAGAGATAAAAAAATGAACACTGGTTTTTGTAATTACTTAAGGCTGCATTAATAGAAAAAATATTTAGCAAGGGTGCTTCATCACCTAGTGCCTTAGACCAACTGGTTTGGGAGTCACTGCTAAAAGCCTTAGGGATTACAAGACTAGGAATTACGCTTTAATGTGCGAACACATTTTGTAATCGGTCATTGGTACCTCAAGAAGTATTAACGGTCGCATGAAGAATGTGTGAGCAATTTCATCTAAAAATTCACCAATTGAAAAGTACTTTGTACGATGGACAAGAGTATAATAGCTTGATTTGAATTTCCAAGTGTGGGGGTGATATATACACACACGTAGGGATATGTGATTGGGGTTTAGATAAGAGATATGAATGAAAAATAGGACTTGTATCTTTAATAGAGATGATAAAAATCCCTAAGTTGAGATGGAACCCTAGAAGGAAAACTTGAAAGATGCTAAAAGCTAAGTAAGTCTACAAAACATATATAATCTTAAGTTAAATAATAAGGAAGTGTGAAAAATACGGGTGGATAATTTATGAGTCGAAAATAATAGAATTCTTTGTTGGAAAACCTAATTGGAGAATAAAAGTCGATAAGCCAAATTGATAGGATTTTGTGGGTAGTATCCGCTGAAAACCTTCAGGAGACAACACTCCTCCTACTAGGGACACCTAGAGGTTTAACGGCTTGTTACACGAGCTCGGTGCAATCACGTTTCCCTGCGAAAGTGAGGCTAGGTCTTTTTTCGAGAATAAAACTAGTTTTGCTTGAGGACGAGCAAAAGATAAGTTTGGGGGTATTTGTTCATACCATAATTTTGCATTATTATATTCCCCATTCTTATTCATTTTACAAATAAACAGGTGTTTTTGATCCATGTCTGCTACATAGTTATAGATTACAGGTTCTCGGAACAAAAACAGTGAAATTGACGAAAAGACGATACAAAAGTGAGACTACGACCGATAAATGATGGAATCTTGACCATGCCTACATTTTGAGGGACAATGAAGATCAACGAACAAGTTCACAAAGTACAAAGGCAGCGCAAAGTTCAACACTTCGACACGAAGCGATCCACTACATTACTCACTGTGAAGATCTGGAAGAGAACTAGAAAATATTCTGAAGAACCAACTGAAGAAACAAGAAGACAAAGTCAACCAGAAGAGGACCACGAAAAATCAGCCCACAAGCCCCCCACTTGGCCGCGGAACCGTGGCCAAACCTGGCCTATGGCCGCGGTTCCACGGCCGTGTATAGCCCGTATCGGTGCAGAAAAGTTTCGGAAATTGGCGGCGCATTGACTAGTCTTCCTAGGGGTAATTTTGTAAAAGCAGATGTGCGTCGATTGTAACCCTAGGGTTTTCTATACTCTATAAATAGAAGCCCTAAAACTTGTTTTAGGTCATGCCTCTTTTCATAGATCTAAAATTCAGAAATCATTTGTATGGTTTGAGAGCATCAATAAAGTAGGTAATTTCTTTTATTTGCCCTAGTTCTTAATTCTTCTTTCTGCCCTAGTTAAATTTATTCTTTGCCTAGTTTAATTTAGATTAGAACTTTTTTATTAATTTGCAGTAGTTAGATAATTAATCTCTTCAATCTAAAACTCATAAAAATCATGTTTTTCATAGATCTCTTAATGAGCGAGTAGTTCCTCGCTTGTTAGGGTTAGGAATAGGGAAGGTTTGAGAGATGCAAATCTCTCACCCCTTTCTTGCCCATCACATATTAATAATTAGGACTCCATGCATACATACACATACCGCTCCCTTCGGCACCCTACCCACGAGATAACGGTGATACCGTAGTATAAAAGACCGGATATGCATGTTTTCCATGGAGGTTAGGGTAAGGATTAAGAAAGGACGGACAAGGACCTAGAGGAAGAAACATCGTTTCTTCCCGATCGTCCTAATCCCCTTTATTAATAATTACCATAACACCTAAAGAAGATCTAATTTAAGGCATTGAAAGAGGTGGGAAATCTTTAATTTTCCAAACTTAACCTAAACCTAACCCTAGCAAGATTTCTAATCCTAGTCTAAGTCAACTTAGTTTTTAGTGATAAAGATCCAAACACCATTTGGAATTAACTCGTTAGAACAATTAGGAAATACACAACATCCCCGTGGACCGACCCGTATTCACCGGCTAGCTACCAAGCGACGCCGTTCTTGATTGCGGTAAAATATTTTTGATCGTAAAATCTCTCTAAATCACCAGCGCTCTCGTGCTTTGCATGTGAAGCGCTGCCTCAGAGTCTTTAACTCTTAGCGCTGGCGCTTTCATGAGGCGTTGTCTCATTTCAAATTTCAAATTTTGAATAGAGCTTTGCTCTCTGATTGGGGGAAACATACCTGATGCCCTTATTCGCCAACCATTAGCATTGAATCTCACCGCATAGTGGACGCTTCAACAAGACTTGCATCAAATGGAGATTGAAGTAGTCATGCCATGTAACGCTTCAAGTTTGATGAACTTACAAGTTCAATCTACACTTGTCAATCAGATTAAAGCAGCTCAAGCAAGTGATGCTAAGTTGCAAAGGATCAAAAAACAAGTAGAAAGTGAACTTCGAACAGACTTCATCATACATGAAGACGGATCTTTGAGATACGGCAGCAGATTGTGTGTACCAAAAGGTCCTGTACAAGAAGAGTTAATGAAAGAAGCTCACATCTCTCCTTATTCAGTACACCTTGGAGATACAAAGATGTACAAAGATCTGCGTCAGAATTTCTGGTGGCATGGAATAAAGCATGAAGTAGCCAGAAGCGTCGCTAAATGCTTTGTTTGTCAGCAAGTAAAAGCTGAACATCACAAAACAGCTGGTTTACTTCAACCGTTACCTATCCCAGAATGGAAGTGGCAACACATCACAATGGATTTTGTGACTGCACTTCCTCGCGGCACGAAAGGTAACGATGCAGTATGGGTTATTGTGGATCGACTCATAAAGTCGGCTCACTTTATTCCATTTCGAGTTGGCCAATCTACCGAGACACTAGCAAAGAAGTATAAGGAAGTAAGAATCTAAGTAAGATTTAAACTCTTCAATATGTGCTATCTCTGATACCCATGAACTCATGCAGGAAATCGTGAGATTACATGGAGTACCGGTCTGCATTGTCTCCGATCACGACACTAGATTTCGATTGCAATTTTGGCAAAGTCTGCAAGCGAGCTTGGGAACAAGTCTGAACTTCAGCACGACTTATAATCCACAAACAGATGGTCAATCTGAGCGAACAATTCAGATCTTAGAAGATATGCTAAGAGCATGTATGCTAGACTTCGGAGGATCGTGGGAAGATCACCAACATCTTGTGGAGTTTTCATACAACAACAGCTACGAAGCAAGTATAGTAATGGCACCTTTTGCATCGCTTTATGGAAGTAAGTGTCAATCTCCATTAAGTTTGGACGACATCGGAGATAGGGAACTCCTTGGACCTGAGATGATAGTAGCAACTGTTGACGTAGTTCGTACTATCAGGGAAAGAATGTGCATGGCCCAAGATCGACAGAAGCACTGGGCTGATGCAAAGCGCCGTCACTTGGAGTTCCAATCGGGAGAACATGTATTTATGAAGATATCTCCGAACCATGGAGTGATTCGTTTTGGAAGACGGGGCAAGCTTAGTCCGAGGTATATTGGACCGTTCGACATACTCGAACGAGTCGGTGAAGTGGAATATCGCTTGGCACTTCCACCTTCCTTGGAAGGAGTGCATAATTTGTTCCACATATCCCAACTCAGAAGGTATGTGAGTGACCCCAGCCATATTCTGACAACTCCGAGCTCACTGTACATCCATATTTATCTTGTTAGCAACAACCTATTCAGATCTTGGACAGGAAGGTGAAGTCACTTCGGAACAAGGAAGTCAACTTGGTTTGAGTGATGTGGAGAAAAGATTCACCAGGAGAATCAACATAGGAAAGGAAAGATGAGATGCGTGCAAGATACCCTCATTTATTTGCAAACTAGTCCTTAATATAATTGTAAATTTCGAGAATGAAATTTTTGTAAGAAGGGTAGACTGTAACAACTCCAATTTTAATGTACAGAAAATTGTTTAAAAGTTAATGTACAATTGGGGTATTTGCAATCCTGTGTACACTATAAGTATTTGTTTTACTTTAGAACGGCAAGAAAATACTTGTAGCACATTGGTAAAGCCTTGCACTGCTGTGACGTAGCCCCTGTGATCGAATCCCCAAGCCACATTATCTTTTTATTTAATTTTCTTTTAATCATTTAGAAGCCTAAGGGTTTGCACGTGCACTACACGTAATATGATAAGTTACAGAATAAATAAACTTGTGCATAAGGGTATATGAGGCGACGGGGACACGTGGAACAAATCCCACCGTCCATCACCGGTTTTGGACCGGCGACGCTAGCTTCGGGGACCGGCACCGCCTGGCCGTCCATAGGGGATGCTCCCCATCTCTTCACCCAAGCACCCCTTGGCCTACCCCACTTCTCCCATGTTGTTTGAATACTCTGCATTCATCCAGAAAACAATAAAATGCCTTTTAATCCAATTTTTAATGCAAATTTTAATGTATTCTTTAACCCTCTAAATCCAAATTTCCCCTATAAATAACACACTCCATTTCACCCATCCTCACTCAGAAATTCTCTGCCAAAACTCTCAAAAAATTCTCAAGTCCTTATAGTGTGCAAGTGGAGTTAACAAAGGGTGAAGTTCCAGCGAAGTTCCGAGGAGATTCCGGCGACGTAACGACATCCTGACACCTTCCTTAGCTTTATCTCTCTCTTCTCTTGTTCTCTAGCCAGTAAGTCCCATCTTCCCCTTTCTTCTACTATCTTAAAAAGTTTCATTTCTAAAACCCGACGGAAGCGAAGTTAATCCAACTTCCAATTCGGTTTTTCTTTAAAAATTCTACTTTTTTTAATCAATAAAATACCATACTCTCATATATTGTTTAAAAAACATTAAAAAATATATTAAAACAAGTTTCATATCAAAAGAATCTTTATTGCAATTTTTATCGTATTTTTACGGTAAAATACCACATACTTCATTTTCGACACAAATCAACATTATACTTGTATTACCTTTAGATAACTCATGAGGTAATGACCTACCTCATCACAACACATATCTTTGACATAGCACGATGAAAGTTTGGGAAATTAGTTATGGGATAATACGACATTACATATAAATACTATCAACTTGTAAAACCATTTCTTTAAAAAGTATATTAAATCAATTCCTTGCAATTGCGTCTCTACAACCCACTTTTGAGGACCTCGTTCGGGATGGTGCGGGTTATTGCACATCCTCGGGCCTAATAGAGCGATATTCAGACCTCCGAAAGGAGCATTCGATCTTGATGGAATTTTAATGCATTATTCATTAGAAAATGAGATTTCTACAAAAATAAATTAAATTATTTTTATTAAATATATATATATATATATACAACTATTATCAAAATATCTATTTTAATTATATTATACAAATATTACAAGTTTTCTAAATCAAAGGAATCACCATTACATGCAACTACCATCCAAATACAAAACAATTCCAATATTACAATAAAATACCATATACTATGAAAACTAGGTTCTACTCACTAGAGATTTCACATTTATAAAATATACATCTATGAAAACCCTAAAGACGATAATTAAATACTTGAGTTGTATTTTGAAAATTATATCAAAATTATAATTACATAAAAAAAACTCAACTTATGCTAAATTACAATAAGGACCCTAGTAAATATAGGTTTAAGAGGGACCAATTCTCCTGAGCCTCAGCGAGCCGGAGAATGTGGGTATTTTCCTATCTAAGGTAGACAATCTAACAAACGGTGTTATCAACACGGTAATTGTCTTGGAAAAAGACACAAATCCTGCCGTCCATGTGCAGCAGTTACCGATAACCTCAAAACTAATTCAGGATTTCAAGTTCTTTTCAAAGTGTCTAACTCAGACTGAGTTTCAATCTAATCAATCTGATTTGAATATGATTCAAGTGTAAACTACAATACAACATGAGTCCATGAATCCGTCTATTCAATCTATATCAATCTATATTGACTGAACCGAACCATGGATATACTCCGTCTACATGACTTTCCATTTATATCCATTCCATTTACTGATATCATGAATTCGGCAAGTCATCCATCTATATAACAAAACAATACAATCAATACAAAAGACATCGCGGGGTTTATAAGGGGTAGATTGGTACAGAATGTGTTAGAAGTGGCACGAGACTGTAACCTTAATACACCTAACCTGAATATCCATTATCTTTGTAGAGTAATGTTTGATTATATTGTTAACGTAATTGTTTGTAGCTTGGTACAGAATATGCCAGTATATACGAGAGGAGTCCTACTATTCCGGAGACTAAGGTATATGGAGCACAAGGATATTATTGTTGGATATGTATGCCCTAGAGGCCATTATTGTATAGTACTAGTTTGTATATTACATTTTGGAAGCTTAGGATATATACATGGATTGACGACAGTCTTGCTCGATATTGTAGTATGCTCCTTGGTTTGTATCCGTCATAATATGTGTATATGTTTCTTTTTACATATCGCTAATACATATTGATGGAGCCCTTAGGATCTTTGCTTGACTACCAGCGTTGTGATGGCGATCACACTAGTGGGGGCTGGGTAGTCTATAAGCACATCCTTATACAGGTCCCTAGTCGTAGGATTATGGAGACAGGGCATCGATACTCCAGAGTAGACTGGTGCATACGCTTCTCATCCCAGTAGAGGAGATGGTCTGTCCCACAGCCATCAGAACGTCGTACTGGAGATAGTATGCAGGTGCTCGTTAGGTTACGAGTACACTGGACTGGACTCATCGAGAACTGTTGGTTGGTATTATACCTATTGTCAGTTAGCAGTTCCCAGGTGACATGAGTACAGCTTAGTCCGTTGACTTGACACTGCTACTTCGCCTCAAGTGTGTTCCCACTGTTCTTTGATTGCTACCCTACCACGGCTCTATTGAGTCGTCCAAACAGGTAGTAGTTGGGTGCAGTCCCGAAGCACTTGGAGGCGGTGGCGGTTAGACAGGATTCGTCTCTCCCGGTATTGGGGGTTGATATCGCGTTGTGTCTAGGAGAGCCATTACACAAAGTCCCTGGCCAGGGCAAGCGAGATTTACTGGTAGGGTTTCCAGTAGTTTCTCAGGGTGTTCTGGGCTACACTCCGACATGAATTATACCGCTATTAGGGGTCTGACGTTTACCACCCCTTAGGCCCGATATGCGATACTCTTAAACGAACAGACCGGACTGTACGGAGATTGTCACATTCAGGCTCAGTAGGAGTTCGGATGGGTTTTCCTCATCGGCCTTCTTATCGACATCTACCTGGGGACCGTTACGTACCACTAGTACCGCTTGCGGCCTGTGGTTAAACCCACTGCCAGTGTAGTAACGAGTCTTTAGAGTCCCACACATAGGGTTTCCCTGCTTCGGGCGAAACGAGTAGAGGTCGTATGGTTTTACGACAGGGTTCGTTCACATACGCGTACTTGTGCGTGTTTGCTGTTCGGGCGGTTGATACTAGTGGGCTTTGGTTTAAACCATATCCTAGTATTTGATTTTGGGTTAGTCCAGTCTCATTGCATTCGTGTTTCTCGGAACACGGATGCAGGTATATGTATACAGTTGACAGAGGCAGGGAAGGAGACACCTCATTAGGGTTTTGACTATTGACTTGATTAAAACCATAATGAGATGAAGGAAATTGATTACTAATTTTAATTAGAGATAATTGTGTCATGGTTGTTTAGTTTGACCATTTGACTTGTTGACCATTGTTGACTTAGATATTTTTGTTGAGCAAAAGATATTTTGCTTAGCATTAATGGTGATATGATAATGGTCAAATCAAATGAACCATCACAATTTTGCTAATTAAAATTATTATTCTTTTATCCTAATATGAGAGTTATCTCTTCATAATTCACACATTCATTCTTTCTCATAGCTCTCTCTCCTTCATCCTCTCTCTCAAGCCTTCATCTCTCATGTGTTGAGAACCAAGGGCCATTGAGACCAAACCACTAAAATCCCTCTCTACTCACTCTAGGGTTCTTAGTCTAGCACACTAAGCGCCCTAGTTACTTCATTGTTGAGGTTGAAGCTCAAGGTAGAGGCCTTCGGGTGGATCTTCTTTGATGTGGAGAAGCCGGCGAGGAGGAGCCATATACAACCACTCCAAGGAGCTCACAACAAGGAGAAACACCACAAGAAGAGAAGGAGTTCAATTTTGAGGTATAACTTTCTATCATAGTAGATAGAACTCTTTTGTGCTAACTAGGTTTATGGTAAAGATCCGATTTAGGGTTTATTCTAGCGCCAAGTTTGTTATCGTAGTAAAAATTTTGTTCCGCATTTGGCCACGGAAGTTGGCCGGGGCGCTAGTGCAACCCTTCAAATATTCTAACTTTGTGAAAACTAGCTAGTATTGGTTTATGGATGGCTCTGGTACCATATTGGGTTTTCGCCTTCGCCCTGGCCATCTACCGTGACCGATACGGAACAAAAACTGGCGTTTAAAATTTTGGCGCAAACAAAACCCGCTCAAGATCGAACCATAAACCTATACTAACATATAACAAAGAGATAAACTTAAGGGTTACAAGTGTTATACCGAATGAACCAAGTCATTCGGTCTTTCATCAACTTCCTTAGCTCCTTGAGGCGTGCTCGAACAAGCTTGGACGCCGGTCTTCCTCCGTCGAAGATGATCCACCCGAGGGATGTAGTCATGGCTCTAGATCCACATCGAGGAATGCAAGTGAAGCAACTAGGGATTCTAGGATGCTAGTCTAGAATTCCTAGGATGTAGTGAGTGTTCTAAGAGTTAATCTATCTCATCTCACCTCCTCTCATGATTCTCAACACATGAGAGGGTTGAGAGGAGGTGGAAGATGAAGGTGGAGGAAACTCAAGAGAGCTAGAGAGAGGGAGTGAAGCTAAATGGTGGGGAGATGAGAGCTCAAGAAAAATGAACCATCTCTTTTTCTCCAAGTGACCAAAAAAACAAGTGTGTTTTCAAGTGAGGAAAAAACTCACACTAGAAATGGTTTTACAAAACATTTTCCAATTAAAATATACCACCCATACTTGAATAGTATGCACAAATGAATTAATAATTCATTTGTGCGCACTATGCAAGCATGGTCATCACCATACTCCCATCAAGTCAATGCTACCTCATCTATCCATTTATAATAAATGGTCAAACCCTAAAATGAGGTGTCCGCCTTCTAGAATGTTTTCCGGAAAAAATACGGATTACATTCTACTGTATATACATACCTGTATTCGTACCGAAACACGAATACCCAAAGAGATAGAATAACACAAAGAAAATAATACTAGAATATACATATCGAAATATATACGTAAATTATTAAATCAATACCTGATTTAATAATCCGGCTCAAACCCGAGTCGGCAAGTATTATCAACTGTCCGATCGAAAGTCCGGGTACAAAGTACAATCGATCGATCGAAACCCTGTACGTATCCAATACGTCTACTACATCATTTCGCTAGAACCAGGGAAACCTCTGTGTGGGACTCTAAAGACTCGTTAATACGCTGGCAGTGGATTTAACCACAAGCACGTCAGTGGCACTAGCTGTACGTAACAGCTACCCAAGTATTGAGCGAAAGGAAGGCCGACGAGCAAGCTCATCTAAACCCCTACTGAGCATGTCCATGACAATCTCCGTACAGTCATGTCTGTTCGTCTAAGAGTATCGCATATTAGGTCTAGGGGGTGGATAAAGTCAGACCCCTAATAACGCGATATTTCATGTCGGTATGATGCCCATCACCCACTGAGAAACTATTGATCCAAATCAGTAATTCTCATCCACCGTGGCCACGGATTTCTGGTGATGGCCATCCGTGCACAACGCGACATCAACCCCCAATACCGGGAGAGACAAATCCCCGACGATCTGCTCACTACCTCCATATGGCTCGGAACTGTACCCAACTAAAACCTATTTGCACGACTCCTTTGAACCATGGTAGGGTAGTAATCAAAGCACAGTGGAAACTCACATGTGACAAATGACGATCTCATGTCGACAGACTAACATGTACTTATGTTACCTGGGAACTGCTATCTGACAATAGGTATAATACCAACTAGCATGTTCCCAGCGAGTCCGTTCAGTGTATTCATAACCCAATGAGCACCTGTATACTATCTTAGGTGACTAACTGACACCAATGGCTTTTGAGACCGGCCACCGCCCCTCGTCGAGGTCTCGATAAGTATACACTAGTCTACTCCAGAATATCGATGCCCAGTCTCGATACTCCTACGACTAGGGATATTTAAGGATGTGCTTATAGACCACCCAGCTCCCACGTATATGATCGCCATCATAATGCTGGTAGTCAAGCAAGAATGCTATTGGCTCTATCAACATGTAATAGTGATTTATAATGCCACCTAATACTGTACATGATGATAAAGACAAACCAGATAGCATACTATCATCTCGAGTAAGACTGTTCTCCCCGTATAGATCCTCCCTCAATCATCACAATCGCGTGCCTGCGATTCAATAATTGAATTGAGGGTACTATAGCCAACACCTGGGCCTTCGTCAACGATCGATTTTGCGATCGGTGACTCGCTGAAGCGCGGCTTTCTTCTTTACCGCTTGCCATATAAACCATATGTACGGTTATTCCCCCAGTCTTGGGGCGTTTAGATCCATCGCCTTCGAAATTTGCCGCGGGGGGTAGGATTTTCTCCGGTCTCGTTCTTTTATGAGAAGTCGGAGCTGAAGGAGCCATTATGACAGGCGCCTGTTTTGGAACAGCCCCCCGTTGTATGGTGGAGGAGCGTTCTTTTTCTTGTCGGCCATTAGAACTTTTAGGTCGACCCGAGTAATTTTTGTCAAGCATAAAGTCCTGGACTTTTCTCCAGACTCTATAGATCTTCGAAGAGAGACGTCAGAGAGACTGCTCCAACTATTTCTGTACAAGGGCCTCTACTGGCGGAGGTGATTTCTTTAGCACCGCCGTCGGGGAGTTCTTACATACCCTCCTGAGCGGATCAAAACTGTTTCCAGTTGGAGCAGCAGCGTTGATATCCACAGCAGGAGCTGGTGGGGTGAGCCCAGAGGGAGAGTTGCACCCAGCTTCTCTCACTCGGCGCCAGTGGCTACGTCGAGCATGCCTTGAGTGAGAATTGCCTTGGTTTTGGAGGCGTCTTCGTCATGCCGCTGTGTTGCTCAGGGGTTTTGGTTGGTGTCAGCCTGCTAAAGACAGACGTCCTTATTGGAGTTGGAGCGGGGTTGACCAATCTTTAGAAGACCGGCCGTCTTGGAGCGGAAGCACTTTTATCGGCCTCACCCGCAGCAGGAGTAGGGAGATATGGCCGTTTTGGGGTAGCTCCCTCTAGTATCATGGGCTTCTTTACGGGTACGCTTGAGTTCTTCCTCAGCTTGTTGAAGATTAAGGCTTCAGGGTATGACGGCTTGCTGATAGGAGCCGTCGTAGGTGTCAGCCGATCGAAGACCGACTTTCTGGGAGTTTCTCCTTGTGGCGTTGAGGCTCTGAAGTTCACAGAAGGGAGCATGGTCCCGAAGAAGAGTCTGGTAGTGGCTTGTGTGACCTGCCCCGCCAGAATTAAGAAAATGGAGGCCACGTTAGGCCCGTACATCACTCCTTCAGTTGGGGGGGAGCGGGAGTTGCTGTTGCATAAGGGCAGGAGGTGCAGTGGGAAGCCATTGATTTTCTGCACAGGAGCAAGACACCAAGTTTTAGTACCTTGAATCTAGGGGCAACTGTTCATATCAGAATTTTGCATTATTATATTCCCCATTCTTAATCATATTGCAAATAAATAGGTGCTTTTGATCCATGTCTGCTAAATAGTTGCAGGTTACAGGTTCTCAGAACAAAACAGTGAAATTCAGGAAAAGACGCTACAAATGTGAGAATACGACCAATAAATAGATGAATCTGTATGATGCCGCCTACAGTTTAAGGAACAAATGAAGATCAATGAACAGTTCGATTGCACAAAGTACGAGGACATCACAAAGATTCAAGACTTCAACACGAAGCTAACGGTAAAAGTCCATAAATTCTGCACTGTTGGAAATCTGGAAGAAAGTAGAAAAGAGTCTGAAGAACCAAGTGAAGAAAACAGAAGAAAAAGGCAACATGAAGCAACCCTGGAAAGATGAGACAGAGAGCCTCCAAGATGGCCGCGGATCCGCGGCCAAACATGGCATTCTGCCGCGGATCCGCGGCCGTGCTGTGCACGTGTCGGTGGGTGTCGGTGCATTGACCCGACTTTCTTAGGGTAGTCTTATAATTTCAGATGTGGATCAGATGTAAACCCTAGGGTTTTTCCTATCTATAAATAGGAAAGCCTACAGCCTCTTTTGGGGCATGCCTCTTTTTAATTCTAGATTAAATTTCAATTCCTTTGTAATTGTCAAGAGTGCATCAATAAAGTAAGTTATTTTTTTTATCTTGTGTTCTTCTTAATTGCAATTTTATTTCTCTGCATTTTTTTACCTGTCTTTATTTATCTGCAAGTTCATTAGTTAATTAAAAATAAAATTTATAAAAATGAATTTTGTCGCGATTTCCCTAATGAGTGAGTAGTTCCTCACTTGTTAGGGTTAAGTTTGGGATAGGTTTGAGAGATGAAAATCTTTCACTCCTTTCTTGCCCGTATAATACTTTAAATTAGGACTCTATGTTAATCAAACACACACCGCTCACTACGGCACCCTATCCCACGAGATAGCGGTGATTCCCTAGTTAGACCGGTTGTGTTTGATTTACATAGAGGTTAGGGATAAGAGTTAAGAAAGGGCGGACAAGGACCAAAAAGAAGAAACTATGTTTTTTCCTAGTCGTGCTAATCCCCTTTGTTAATTATTACCGTAACACCTATCTTCTTAATTAGGGCAAAGGAAGCAGTGAGTAGAATTAACTTTCCAAACTAACCTAATCCTAACCCTAGCAAGGTTTTAATCCAAATTAAATTCAATCTTAGTTTTTATAAAATTCAAAACCTACCAAAAATAGGAATTAACTCGTTAGAACAATTAGAAAAGAACACGTTTTCCCTGTGGACCGACCCGTACTCAATCGGCTAGCTACCAAGCGACACCGTTATTGATTGCGGTATTCTATTCTTTGATTTTAAAACGCATGCAAAAGACCTCTCAATCAGCAACCATAGCAAACTGCGATTTCGTTCGTGAAACACGACACATGAAGTGTGGAGTGGAAAGAGGAAGAGGTCCCACTGGGCGTGCCAGAATCTTTTTATTGCCGAAAACATAGACGAATTGGGATTGAACGTCTTGCCTAAATTTGGGGGCAGATGCTATTTGGACATATCATCCACCTCCCCGAAAATACTAAGTTAATTTATGGCACTTTATATCGGAGGTTTGGATAGATGCGAACGATGTAACAGACTTTATCAGATTCCCCCTCGTTTATGACGGGGTTTTGATTGTCGAGACGCTCTTCCCTGTAGGCGCAAGCCCCTACAGTTAATTACGTTATCGCGTTGTGATAACCACTTTCTCCTGCTCGAGTAGTTCAATTTGTGTCGTGTGTTTATTTTGTTTGTTTTAGTTGCCCGTGGATTGTATATGGAGACTAGTTTGTGTCGTCACCCGTAGGGTGCAGATTAGTCCAAATCTGTATATTTTAGATTTGGAGATTGAACTTAGGTTGTATATTCCGTCAGTTCAAAGAATATTTTATTTTATTTAAGGACCGTTAATCTATTTTTATATTAAGATCAAACTTAAATATATAAGCACTTGGGCTCAATTTATTTTAACTAAGAATACGTTATTCCTATTTGAGACTAAGATCAACTTAAATATATTTTCAAGATCATTAAATTTACTTAAGATCCAACAATAGAGCATTTGGACTCAGCTCCAAGAAACTTCAGAGGGACTTAACCAATTTGGGTTTGGTCTGCTCAGTCTTTATTTATTCAGAAGTGCTAAGCACTTATTTTTGGCTCTGGTGCTCACGTGTGTATCATGTGAGGCGCTCAGACATGGGTGCTGCCCAATCAGTGCTAGGCACTTTAGTCATTTTGACTAAATTTATAGTGCTCAGCACTTTTATACAACGCTCGTATGGGAAGCACGTGAGAGGCTAAGCGTTCTGTTTTGTTGGGTGCTTATATGGTAAGTACGTGAGGCGCCGAGTCCTTTGTTTTGGGCGCTCACGTGGGAAGCACGTGATGCGCCGAGTTCCATTTAAGGGAATCTTTTGGGCGCTCACGTGTGTTTCACGCGAGGCGCCAAGTCCTTTTCTTTTTAGAGATTTAGTCATTGTTAATGGCATTTTGGCCATGGATGATCACCTAGATCTATGTTTTGAAGATCTGGGATTGTTTTTTATTGGAGAACTATGTTCCTTTATTTCTTTTATAAGAACTAAATTCTTTCATGTAGGGTTAAACCCTATTTGTAAAGTGTAACACTCTAGTTCATTTATACCATAATTTATTTGGGGGTTTTCTAATTTTGCGACAGTTTCCTTGATTAGTCTTATTTTTTGGTGCGGATAGTGCTTTGGTATCTGTAGTTAGTATCCGACACGACCCACATGCTCGAAACCCATTATGATTCAAGATTACGTTATATCTTTGCTCATACAGAGGATCCGTGCACATTTAGATTTAATATTACACTTATATGATGTGTTGCATCTGCATTTCTTAGATAATACAAATTATAGTCAAATAATATTTTTTAATATCTAGCATGGCATGTATCATACCCCATACCCTATGGTTGCATCCTGACATCGTGTTCACTTCCTGTTTGATGAAACGGACTCGTTTGGATCGCTACGTGTTTTTACATGTATCCGTTCTTGGGGGTATGCATTTTATTTAACCGGATATCGTATTATGGTTTTGGATGATACATATATTATCTGTATTTTAAAACTAGATTTTTAGAGGTGACCCGGGTATTTTTCGGAGTATTTTTGTATTAGCAAAATAAACCCAGAATATATATTATAATATTTTTAAAAACCTTATCAGTAATATTTATACTTATAATATATATTTTAAATCCTAACTAATATTACTATCTCCTCTCTCTCTCTTTCCCACTGTCTCTTATATATATATATATATTCTTTACAAACCTAATATATGAGAACACCTCTCTCTCTCTCCCCTCAATTTTTTCTTCGTCTTCCTTGCGAAAACCCACGCCTGAGCCCTAGCCCTCGTCGCCGACCTCCCACGACCGTCCCAACCTCATCATCTCCTCACCCTCGTCATCATCTCCTTAACCTTACCCTCACCTTCTCCTCCTCCACCTCTTCTCCATCCCTAAGAAACCCGACAACCCACGAACCCAAGAACCCCGACGCCTGCCCTCTCCATCGCTGTCGATGCCAACCTCGTCACCTGATTGAGAGATTTTAACTAGCTTATGCGCTTTTAAAAGATGAATCAAAGAATTATTTTATTAACCGTAATTAAGAACGGCGTCGCTTGGTAGCTAGCCGGTGAGTACGGGTCGGTCCACAGGGATTTTATGAATTTCCTAATTGGTCTAACGAGTTAATTCCGATTGGTGTCGGATTGATTAAATCTAAAAACTAAATCTATCTAGATCTAAATCTTGCTAGGGTTAGGTTTAGGGTAGGTTTGGAAATGTAAATAAATCTCACCGCTTTCTATACCCAAATTAAGATCTATGAGGTGTTATGGTAATTATTAATAAAGGAGATTAGAACCAATCGGGAAGATGTTTCTTCCTCTAGGTTCTTGTCCTTCCTTTATCGATCCTTACCCTAACCTCCATGGAAAACACGCTCAACCGGGCCTTTATACTACGGTATCACCGCTACCTCGAGGGATAGGGTGCCGTAGGGAGCGGTGTGTGCATGTATGCATGGAGTCCTATAAAAACGTGTGATGGGCAAGAAAGGAATGAGAGATCTTCATCTCTCAAAAGCCTTCCCCAAAGCTAACCCTAACAAGCGAGGAGATTACTCGCTCATTAGGGAATTGAAGAACATTCTATCTATCTAACTAGGGCAAGGAATTAAAGATCTATACTGGGGCAATTAAATAAAACTACTTACTTGATGGCTCTCTCCAAACATTTATATAAGACTTGTCAGATCTGAATAGATGAAATGAAAAGAGGCATCGATGCTCTCCAAAAGAATTCTGAATTTTATTAATGAAAGGAGGCATAACCTAATACAAGATTTAGAGTTCCTATTTATAGAGGATAGAAACCATAGGGTTACAATTGACTCGCATATCTGCTATTACAAAAATACCCCTTAAGAAAAAGACCTATTCAAAGCCCGCCAGCACACCAAACTTTCTGCAACGACACGGGCCCCACACGGCCGCGGTTCCGCGGCCAAAAGCAGGGTTTGGCCGCGGTTCCGCGGCCAAACAGTAAGCTTGTGTCTTCAATTTTGCTGGGGGGTTTTCTGCTGCATTTGGGTACTTGTTTCTTCAGGTTTTTCTTCAGAATATCTTCTAGTTCTCTTCCAGATCTTTCCAGTGATCATTGTAGTGGACTTTGCCGTTGCTTCGTGACGAAGTCTTGAACCTTGCGCTGCCTTGTACTTTATGAACTGATCTTCGTGTAGGCTTGATCAGGATTCCACCATTTATTGGTCGTAGTCTCACTTTTGCATCATCTTTTGTCTTTTTCACTGTTTTTATTCCGAGAACCTGTAACCTGCAACTATGTAGCAGACATGGGTCAAAAGCACCTGTTTATTTGTAAAATAATTAGGACTGGGGAATATAATAATGCAATATTATGGTATGAACAAATACCCCCAAACTTATCTTTTGCTCGTCCTCGAGCAAACCTAGTTTTATTCTCAACAAAAACATAACCTCACTTTCGCCGGGAAACGCGATTGCACTGAGCTCGTGCAATAAGCCGTTAAACCTCTAGGTGTTCCTAGTAGGAGGAGTGTTGTCTCCTGAGGGTTTTCAGCGGATACTACCCACAAAATCCTATCAATTCGACCCATTAACTTTTATTCTCCAATTAGGTTTTCCAACAAGAACTCTATTATCTTCGACTCATAAATTATCCACCCGTATTCTTCACGCTTCCTTATTACTTAACTTAAGATTATATATGTTCTGCAGACCTACTTAGCTTTTGGCATCTCTTAAGTTTTCCTTCTAGAGTACCATCTCAACTTAGGAATTTTTATCATCTCTACTAAAGATACAAGTCCTATTCTTCATTCCTATCTCTTATCTAGACCCCAATCACATACCCCTACGTGTGTGTCTAAATCACCCCTACACTTGGAAATTCAAATCACGCAATCATACTCTTGTCCGTTGTCCAAAGCACTTCTTAATTGGTGAATTTTTAGATTAATTTCGCTCACACATCCTTCATGCGATCGTTAATATTTCTTGAGGTACCAACAACCGATTACAAAATGTGTATGCGCATTAAAGCGTAATTCCTAGTCTTGTAACACCTAAGGCTTTAGCAGTGACTCCCAAACCAGTTGGTCTAAGGCACTAGGTGGTGAAGCACCCTCGCTAAATATTTTTTTCTATTTTTGCAGCCTTAAGTAATCACAAAAACCAGTGTTAATTTTTTTATTATCTCTTTATTCACACTTGTATTTTTATTTTATTTTCCTCGTACTAAGGACTTTAGACAAGAGCATTTCAAGGTCTCCTCTACTATTCCAAGTTTCAAGGTGCGTGTTTGTGCAGTTTGTAGGGTATATATTTTCAGAATCTTGACTTAAGCTTAGGAATTATTTTTCAAACTTATACTTTAATAAAAATATTAATACTTTTCCTTTGTTTTAACTTAGCCCAAGAAGTCAACTCGAAATTTGCCTATTTCTAAATAAACTACAAAGATATATACTTTCTACCGTTAAATTTTAAGAAAGGTTATTTTTAGGGTTTTTAATTTACTAAGTATAAGGTCTAGTTGTTCCTAGCTAGTTAACTTTTTTGTCAAACTCTAGTCAATTCTGGCCAAAATTGAATACTTTAATTTTTATAATTTTTGAAATTTTTCAATTTTTTATGGGTTTTAAAATAAGTATGCAAATGCAAAATGTATATATGAATGCGAAGGAAGAAGGCTTACCGAGCATACCCCCAAACTTAAACTTGACAGTGTCCTCACTGTCATACTACACCAAGAGGGTCAAAATGTCGGCACTCCCCTATTTATTTATTTATAATTTTTTTTATTTTTTATTGTTAAAAGAAAACAAAAAATATATATACATATATACAACAAGGTTCTCCCCAAACTAAACAAGGCCTTACACAGACCAAAGGTTAGCACCAACCATTCAAAAATTCTATCGTGATAATGGTAGGGTTGGTGGAAGAATGGAATGTTAAGGAAAGAAATGAGAAACACACGAGACCGTGTGGAGATAGAAACGGTATACGGTCTCAGTGGAGGAGAAGAATGGCGGAAAAGAGAAAGAAGTGTGGTACGATCTTGAGGGTGTAAATCGAGTGAATAAATTAGCGCAATTTGTGATGACCAATGTGTTAAAAGCGATTGTGCTAATTTATCAACCCGTCGAGAAATGGGGTCAAATCCCTCAAGATTCGCAAGAAAACATGGGTACGTCGAACTTAGTAAACCCTCCATTGAAAATGGCAATGCGACGGAGTCTTGCGTGGTCGAAACGATAGGAAGGACGAAAGGGAGTGATTTAGGGATAGTCATATTCTCACCTAAGTAATCTGTCTCGAACTTGAAGGATTCTATCAATGGTTCGAAATGACTGTAAGCAACCGAGTCTGATGGTTCATATGAAAATTCAAAGGACTCAAACTCGGGGGGTGAGTCTTCAAAATCGTCCGAAAAAGTGAAACACTCGTAATCGTTATCGTCTGTGAGAACTGTGTTAGATTCAAAGGGGTACGCACTAGTGGCGTCCAAACTGCTGTGATCGAATAGAAATCTTTCAAGCTCACAGTCCTCAAGCGTGATCTTTTGCGTGGTCGGAACGATGGAAAGGAGGGGGTTTGATTTAGGAAGTATAACAGTTAAAGGTTCAGGAGGATGAATTGGAAAATCCGACACATCAAACAAAAATGGTTCATCCTCAATATTATCCTCAATACTATCCTCATAATTCTCCTCAAAATTTAGCTTATCCATGACATTATCATCAAAATCAAGACGCATATGAAGTTCGGGAGAAACATTTAATGACTCGGGATGATGAATTGGAGATAAAATTTCAGTCAAATTTACGGGTTCATCATCCAAAATATTCCCAGCGTCTATATTCTCAATCAAGTGAAAATCAATTTTCTCGGACACCTCATCAAAAGCATGGATATTTATCAATTTAGGTTCTAGAGTGGAGGTGTAAAGCTCAAAAGGATTAGGTGTGGTTTCACTCGAAAGGGATTCTTCACAATCTAGCAAATCAAGCACTACAAAGTCACACAACTCGTTAAATGTTTTATTTTCAACTTATGAATCATTTGGGACAATCGATGGAAAACCGGAGTTGTGGGATTCAATTGGGTATGGGTAGGTTTGATTTGGAAAGGTGTAGAACTCACTCTCTCCTCTCAAATTCTCACTCTGTCCAACCGCCTCCTCATACATTGGAATTTTTGGAGCTAGTTGGAAACTAGCTACCGGTTCACTAGGTTGCATAAGGGCGGCCATGGACACATCCACATTCCTCATCATTTTGTTTGTTGCTAAAATATAAGCTTCCAATGACTGTTCCAAACTAGACATGGGTTGTGAAGGGGTTTCGGTAAAAGATTCAAAATTGTTTGGATACGTGAAACCCCCAAATGGCTGTGTAGAAGCAATGTCTAGTGAAAGTGGGAAAGTCGGGTAGAACTGGTAGGAATTGGATGGTTAGACAGGAGTAGGATCAACATTTGGATAAAAAGGTGAATGGACTTGTTGATCCCTAAAACTAGATGCGTTGAGAGGAGTGAAAGATCGGCTACGAGATTGTTCAATATGCTCAGCAATAGACATAGGTTTAGGAGTTACAATAGGACTCGAAAAAGTGGTATCAACGTACGAAGGTGGTGAAGGTTGACACGGTTGATACAAAGTGGATTGCGGAGTCCAACTGTTTCTCCTAGACGCTTCTATTTGATCTTTTAAAGAAATTTTGGGCATGGAGGGGTCGTCCTTAAATCGACCGAAACAATTCGCGTAAGAGACAAAGTTTGGTTCGGGGTACCAAAGTTCGGCAAGAGATTTGTGAAGTGGGGTACCCATGATGTAAAAAGGAGAAGAAAAAGAAGGTGGGTGTAAGTGGGGTGCAAGGATTTCTTAGCGACAAAATTTTGCAAGATTTTATAAAAAATTTCTTTTTTTTATTTGGAACTTTTTGCAAAAAAAAAAAGAATTTCGATAAAGGGCTTAGACACACTTTCAATCAACCACAAATGCACAATCAGGCCTACATCTAGGGTCACCTAGGTCAGCTAGACAGCTCCTAACTGTTCCAAAGGGCTAGAAATAGGACCTCAAACCGCCTCTCCACCGCCAATTGCGGCCAGGTAAGTGCCAGGTGAGTGGGAGGCTCTCCACTACAAGTAGTGGCCCTAATTAAGTAACCACTCGTCTTAGACACACTTGCCTAGACACCGCAAAATCAGGTTAGGATCAACGGCCGATGCCTACAACTAGTCCTCTGTCCTATTGAGCGCGACGTCCTTCGGGCTGAGTCTAGTATTTTTTTAATTAAATCATGGTCAATGCATATGCCTTATGTGATTTCTGGGGTCCTGGGAAGGGTAATGAAATCCCCACCCAATCTGGATTGGCCTCAAGCCCCTTAAAGTCCAATTAAAAATATGCAAAACAGTAACAACCACTTGCAATCAAATTTTTATTTTTATTTTTAAGCGCGGCGCAAAGAATCCTGCACAAGATTTTTTATTGAGAAAGGGGAGAGATTTTTTAGCGCAAAGAATCCTGCAGGAGATTTTACAGAAGATATATTTTAGGTTGCAGAGGAGAGAGAAAGGAAACAAACAGAAATTTTTCCAAGCGCTGACGTCACCCCACTGCGGCGCTTCCGCGGTCAGAATGGGTATGTTGCGGCGCTTCCGCGGTTAGGTGAATGGTTCAAGCCCCGAGAAAATTTTTGAGACGATGATGTCACCACTACGCGGCGATTCCGCGGTCAGAAGGAGGTCAACGCGGCGGAAGGGCGGTCGGCTAGTCGGTTCAGTTCTCCAGATTTTTCTGTTTCTCTGTTTTTGTAATCCTCTATTTTTCAGATCTTCGGTTTTCTGTTTTTATCTCTGTAGATTTCCAGATCCGAACTCGGTTGTAGATCCTGCAAAATTCAAACAAAAATACCCTTCACAAAATAAAAGATGATAATTTTTTTTTATAATTTTCTTTTTTTTTAGTTATTTATTATTTTTTAATTTTATATTAATCCGAAATTGCAAAAAGAAAATAACACGCCATCCCCGGCAACGGCGCTGTTTCCCCCAATCAGAGCAAAGCTCTGTTGAAATTCAAAATTCAAAATTTTGAAGCAACGCTTCAAATTTCGGGCGCAACGCGCCACATGTCAGGCGCTGATACGTCGGCACAGCGCCCAAGAAGGCGCGCCCAATCAGAGCAAAACTCTATTTTAAGCAAAATTAGAGAAAGCAACGCTTCAGTTGCGCAAGCACTGCGCTGCGCGACACGTGTCAGCGCAGATGCGCTAGCGCAGTTGCGCTGCTCTGTGCGCTGCGCGACACGTGTCACGCGCTGGGGCATTTACGCCAAACAGAATAAAGATTTTAAAGAAATTTTTCTGTTCTTGTTAAAATAAGAAAATTTTCTTCTGTAAAACAGAAGTCCTTGGATCAAAGATCCAACGGTGGGGAAAATTCTCCAAATCACTCAGAGAAAGATCTCTTTAACAAATTTAACTAATTTATGGGCACTATAAAAAGGACCCTAGGCCTCAGTTCAAAGGCATGAACATTTTCTAAAAAAAAAAAGAGAGAGAGAAAGAGAACTCTGAAGAACTCCTCAAGAACAAAAAGGTAAAAACCTTTAGAAAAAAAGAGAAAGTTCTCTCATGAACAGATCATAGATCTAAAAACAAGATCAATGATCTTTAATAAAAAAATAATAATAATAAAATAGTGCTTTGCACTTTTATGAACCTTTGGTTCTTTGAGATAAGAAAAACAAGAAAAACTTATCTTTTCTTTGATCTAAATTATATCAAGAAATCAAATAGTGCTTTGCACTTCTGTTCTTGAATCTAAAAGATTCTTAGTGCTTTGCACTTCCAAACTGCGTTGTTGCGCTCTTGGGAGAGCACCACGTGTCAGCTACAGAACAACTTGCGCTACGCGCTCTTGAAATAGAGGTTTGCCCTCTGGAATTGGCGCAATTTACCAGAGCGCGCCACGTGTCAGCAGCGCAACAGCGCAGCGCACTAGCGCAGCGCACTGCGCTGTTGCGCTTGCGCTCACCAGAGCATGACATGTGTCCTCACCACAAGCACTTGCGCTCAGTAATTGGCGCAAAGCGCCTGACAAATGCAATGCATTTCTTTTACTGAAGGGCCAGGCCCAAATCAGAGGGGCCTAATAGGCCAAATTAAATTGCAATACATTGAAAAGGGGCAGAGCCCAAACAAAAATTGAAAATGCAATAAACAGGGCAGAGCCCAAACAAGACTGATGCTCTGCATCATATATAAATGGGCACAGCCCTGACAAAATAAATAATGCTATGCATTATTAAACAGGAGCAGAGCCCCAGTAAAGGCCTAACAGGCCAAATGCAAATAAAATGTTGAACATTTTCTACTGGACTTAGTCCAATTCTGGCCGTAAGTCCTTAAATTAAATTGAACTGAGCACAAATGCTCTCTCTCTCTCTCAAATCAATTTACCTCCGGTCCAAGGGTACATCTCTGAACTCCTCTGACACCTATCGTTGTAATCCTTCAACGACGTCAGAGAGGTGACGGGTCCCGACGACCACACATCGATACGGACTGCGGGGTCCTTAAACTCGTGGACCGAAACGTCCTTAAACTAACATTGGACCGAAACGTCCTTAAACTAATGATGGACCACTACGTCCTTAAACTGGCGATGGACCGAAACGTCCTTAAACTAATGCTGGACCGAAACGTCCTTAAACTAATGCTGGACCGAAACGTCCTTAAACTAATGTTGGACCACTACGTCCTTAAACTGGAAATGGATCTAGACGATCCCGTTAAGTTGATCTTAGTCTCAAATCAGACTAACGTATCATTAACGAACGTTTAAGTTGATCTTAGTCTCAAATGCGGCTAACGTAACCTTAAACCAAAAACACCAAACCCAAATCTAAGTAAATACGGATTTGGACTAATCCACGTCCTACGGGCGACGGCATTACTCAGTCTCCGTATACAATCCACGGGCAACCACAAACAAAACAAACACCCACGACACGAAGTGAAATTCTGGAGAAGGAGAAAGTTGTTACCGTGATGCGGTAGCGTAATTAACTGCAGGGGCTTACGCCTGCAGGGAAGAGCGTCCCTACAATCAAAAACCCCTCAAGCGAGGGGGAATCTGACGAAGTCTGCTACATCGGCTGCATCCGTCTAAACCTCCGATACACGGTGCCATAAATCAACTTGGCCTCTTCGGAGAGGTAGACGAATAAAACCATACAGCATCTGCCCCGAATCTCAGGCAAGACGTCCTCACATTGTTGTCGTCTTTCGGAGGGGAACAGATTCCGGCACGCCCGGTGGGACCTTTTCCTCTTTCCACTCCACACTTCGTGTGTCGTCTTCGCGAACCAGTCGCGGTTTGTTAATGGTTGCCTTCGGATTTCAAGTTACTAAGATTTGGTCTTTTGCCTGGCGCAGAACTCAAGATTCAATGGCCTCAAATTGCACCAGCTGCTCGAAGTGCCACTGCAACGGACGCTCCACCTCACTGGGTAGTGTAGCATATGGGCCCCAGGCGGCTTCCTTCCTCACTCTGCCAGTAGACCAGGTGAACCAGGCCACCACTGGCCTGTTCTTCGGGACCATGATCCCACCTACAAGCTTCTCTGAGCCAATACCTGCACCGGAAGTGAACAAGAAGTCGGTCTTCGACCGGCTTACTGCTACGACGACCCCTGTCAACGGGTCGCCCACTACCAAACCGACAGCCTCTGTTTTCACCAGGCTAAATCAGAACTCTAAATTGGCTGTCCCAAGGAAAGCAATAACTGCTGCTCCAGAAGTCGTCAAGGCGGCTTCCCCTGTCAAAGAGTCAGTCTTTTCAAGACTGACGATTCCTGCTCCTGCCCTTGCCCGAGGATCTGTCTTCGACAAGTTAAATATCACCCCTCAAAAGACAACCTCAGTCTTTAAGAGGTTAACACCAGCCGCGCCTCATTCAGACAGGGGGCAAAAAGAAGCAACCTCTATCTCCGAGCCAGTCCTAACGGCTTGCCGTGCTCGACGTCGCCACTGGCAACGAGTAAGGAAGGCAGGGGGCAACTCCCCCTCAGGGCTAACTCCACCGGCTCCAGTGGTGGAAGTCAACGCTGCTGTTCCAACTGGGAACAGCTTTGAACTGCTGAGAAGGGTACGGAAGAACTCTCCAACCGCTACATTGAAAAGATCTCCTCCGCCCGCGGAGAGAGTTCCGGAAACGAAGCAAGAACAGCCCCCTCAACGGCTGTCCTCAGAAATTTATAAAGTTTGGCGGAGAGTTCAAAACTCCGTGATTGACCCAGGTCGCTCTCGTCAACAGAAAAAGGCGAAAGTGGAAAAAGAAAAGGACCGTCCCATCAAACAGGAAAGGATGACAGTCGCTAGGGTGCCCACTGCAACGGCCCACAAAAGAAGAAGGCCGGAGAAAACCCCCGCACCCACGGCAAATGCCAAAGGTGGTGAGCCTAAACGCCCTAAGTCCGGGGGCATGATAGTTCATACAGTTTATGCGGCATCGGGAAAGGAGGATAGCCGTATATCAACAGGTCATAGACCGCATACGAGGTCAGTGACCAAGGCTCAGGAGCAGCAGAAGCTCCAAGAAATGATGAACGCTATGGCCGCACTTACAGGGCCAAAAGAAAACCCTGAAACGTCCTCGGATGAACGCCAAGAGGAAGAAACCGACACCGAATTCCTTCGTCGGATATTGGAAAAGAAAGACAAAGAGGCTGCTGAACAAGCAGCCAACATACAGCGTATGGGCCTCCTCTTCCAAGACATGATAGGGATGATGATACAGCAAGATCCTCCGACCGAAAAGCCCCCGATCGTCCTTGGAGATGATAGGGGAGAGACATCAAATCCTCCGCCAGCCCTATCAACAGCTAAGGAGGATACAATCTCTAAAGCTGATTTGGACGAGTACATAGCCCAACAAATACGGGTTCATCATGCGACCGAAGCAGCCGGCCAGGTCGTAAAAACGGGGCGGCCATATCCAAGTTGGTACGACCAAATCAAGTACCCGCCAGGTTACACAATTCCCAAGTTCCATGTCTACAAGGTGACGGGCAATCCTCACCAGCACGTTGCCCAGTTCAGGGCGCTCTGCGGCAACACCGGTGGTGATGACAAGCTTTTACTTCGCCGGTTTGTTGGAAGTTTATGGATACGGCGTTCGAGTGGTACTCTGGGCTCCCGAACGACTCTATCAAAACCTTCGCGGAAATGGAGCTATTATTTACTCAGCGTTTTGCAAGCGCCAGTGAACGTACCCCGATGACAGCACTGATTAACGCCAGGGTAAAGCCAGGCGAGACGTGGGTTCAGTACGCTATACGATGGCGGAATTTATGGTCGAAGTGCAAGCAGCGCATTGAAGAAGCTCCCGCGGTGGGTATGTTTGTAGGAACCCTTGATCTACAAGCAACCATCTCGCAATTTATGATGTTTTTCAAGCCGACTGCCTTCCAGGCTTTGATTGACAAGCTAGCGCAGATGGATCAGATGGGCCATAAACCCCTCTTCCAAAGCCGGACTCCCGAAATGACAAAGGGAAGGGAAAAGCGATTGTCGTCGCTAATGCTCAACAACAACCGAGCAACTCGAAGCCGGTTGTGCGTCAAAATAATATGCGTCCGTACGTAGACCTTGAGGAGAGACTGGGGCGTCCTTACTCGTTTTCCCGCGATAAAACAAGAAGGTTATTCGAGCTGGCATTACGCAACAGACTCATAAATCTGCCGGATCCAAAACGTCCGTTGCAACTAAGTGACGTCAACGAACCCAACTACTGTCCTTATCATCGAGTACTAGGCCATCCAATCGAAGATTGCTACGTTTTCAAAAATTGGCTTGAAAACCAGTACCGACAGGGCAAGTTCGTATTATCTGACAAATGGAAGGTGAATCCCCCGCAGCCCCACACCTCTAAGGGGACGAATACGCCTGGGGCAACATGCTCCGTCGTTGAAGAAGCTCCTTGGAAGGTTGTATTATCAGCCAAGACAAAGAGGATGCTGAACGACCTTCAGACATGTCCACCGATTAGGTGGAAGAACCCGTTAGAACCGCAGGTCATTGAGGGGATGTTGAAGCCACGTCCAACTCCAAAGACCGATGGTAGTGGCTCAAGCACTCGCAACCAGCCGTCAAAATCCTCGAAGAAGAAGAAAAAGAAGTCAAAGAAGCCCATGAAGCCTGGCGACAAGCGCACGGACCTGCAAAAACAAATTGACGCGCTGGAGGAATATAACCAGAAGGCACGGACTCCCATTACATTCCAGGAGTTTCTCAAACACGTCTTTCAAGAGGAAGGTGAGGGAGAAAGTTCGTCAGATGAATCTGAAGAATGCGTGGTGAGCTGTCATATGATTTCCCATTCGTTCACAAACGATGAGGAGACTTCTTGTACTGAAACGCTGGGGGCAGATCCTGAACCAAAAATTTCGGGGCCGTCGGATGAAGTAATTGACGCATTCCTTAATGAAGCTCTCTTAAAAAGCAAAGCTGATCGGGAGCGCGAGGCGGTTATATTCGAAAGGGCCAAACGCCAACGACTTGATGAAAGAGCTGAGATGATCCCGCTGGAGCAAAACACCTCCGCGGCCGACAAAAGCCAATTCAAGATGAGGAAAAAGTTTGCTAAGGCCATATCAATGGGCATGAAGCTACCATCCTCTGAAAGAAACATCACCGGTGAAGTGGAAACGCACCCCTCCTATTGCTTATATCATCAAAAGATTTTGCACCCCACATAAGAGTGCAAAGCTTTCGATAGATGGTGGCAAGGATACGTTGCTCATCGACAACGCTTTAAGCGGGAAAGGCGTAAAAACTCGTCGAGAGCAAAGAAATACGACCAAAGGGATTAAAAGAACTACCGGCGATTGTAGCGTGGTTAACACCGGCGGGTCACAAGTGCCTACATTCGGGAGCAATTCTGATGAGGAGCTGGAACTTGCCCCTCTCTTTAAAGAATCCACTTCGAGAAAAGAAGAAGAGCCGAAGGTCTGCGAAAATATCCGGCTGCGGAATCGGGCGCTGCCTGAAAAGAATCTCGGACCCTTAAACAGGAAAGATAAAGGAAAAGAAAAGGTCTCTGAAGATATCATCTTAGATGACCAAGTGGTGGAAGAGCTAGCTGCCAAGGACCCGCCAAAGAAGAATAAGGTGGATTACAACGTCTTAGCACATCTGAGGAAGCTGCCCTCACAGCTCAGCATTCTTGACGCCCTTTTGCTATCAAAAGAGGCGAGAGATTCGTTAATTAAGGCACTCCAAGATCCGGAACAATTCCAAGCATGCCTGGCCGAGGAAAAGATGAAGGATGAATTGGAGGAAGTGCACACGGCCGATGTCACTTTCGACGACGAGGACCTTCTCCTTGGGACGTGCGAGCACAATCGCCCCCACTACGTCTCGGGATATTGCCATGATATAAAGATAGGCAAAATCCTGATCGATAACGGGTCGTCCGTTAACCTACTCAATGTACGGGTCTTGAAAGAAATCTGCATGAGCGTCCAGCACCTTGCTCGTGACAAGATCACCATCTCCGGGTTCGACTCCCAGTCATCAAGAACTTTTGGGTCTGTGATACTGACGCTACGCTTCGGGCTACTCGTCACGTACATTAAGTTCCACGTCATAGACGCCAAGACATGCTACAACGCTTTGCTCGGCCGACCATGGTTACAAGAGTACAACATCATCCCTTCTACACAACATCAGTGTATGAAGTATTTTAAGGATGGATTCGAGTATACGGTGACGGGAGAACTGAACCCGTTCTCTGTGAACGAGGTCCGCAAATACGAAGATGCCAAATACTTCTTACCGGATTTCGAAGATACGGAGAAGTGTCACAAGCCGGAGAATAAAGCTAATGCCACCATCCATATCTTCGGCGAGGAGGAAGAGGAGAGAGTTTATTCGGGTCCGCCCCAATACACCAAGCCGGGACCATCGGCTCCTGCATTGATCTTTGGTAGCGATTCGGAAGATGAAGTCCATGCTGTATTCTCTGCTCGACCTTCAATACAAACGTCCGCTGACGAAGAGCAAAGTTTACAAGTTGCTATGGTACCGCTTAAACACCATAAAGAACTGGATGCACTCGATATTTACAATGTAGAAGAGCTGCAAACATTTTATATCCCTCGCAGGCGAGAAGGCGAGAAGGCAATTCTGTTCTACTGCTCTGGAGAAAACAAAGTGGAGAAAGAAATCTGGCACGGGGAAGATCCTACGCTGGACAGACTACAACCCATCCGTCTACCCAGATATTATACAGAAGGCTTGAAGAAGCTGTTGAAGCGCCAAGGGATACCCTTCAAACAGACTGTTAGAAAGGCCAAATTCTATGACAGGGTCTGGAATGTTCCTGGGACTCAACGCAAGCTGCCCAATGGGAGGATGGAAACGATCGGGCTCGGATACATTCGCACTAAGAAACGAGAGCTGCTCCGCGACTGTTACGTCGTGCACGACTTCAATGAAGAAGCAGATGCGCAACGGGAGGACACTAATCTTGAACCAGTAAAAGTTCCTGATGCAAAAGTGCCCAGTCCGTCGTTTGAAGAACAAATGGACAAGCTCATAAGGGAAGCAGGTCAAAAAGTCCGGGACGACCATAACCGCGAAATGGCCATCTACGAGAAAGCCAGAACGCAACGCCTCCTTCAACAGGCCGTCAAAGATGAAAGTGTCGCTCCCTGCCAACCTGTTATAAAAAAGGCTCGACGCAGAGGCAGAAACAAATCGAAAGGCCAAAAAGACGCTCGACAGCAACAAAGCGGGGCTAAGAAGCCACGCAAACGGGAGTCGAGCGTTATTGATCTATCCCTCATGAAGAAAATGAGTCGAGCATACTCTTTTCCTCGGGATAAGACGAAGAGGATACTTAACCTTGCTCTAAAACATCAAATGCTTACACTGCCGGAGTCTAAATACCCCGAACAAGCAGGCGAAGTCTCTCACCCGGACTATTGCCCTTATCACCGAGTGATAGGACACCCTCTCGAGGACTGCTTCACCTTCAAGAATTGGGTTGAAGATCAGTATCAGCTTGGCAAGTTCGCTCTGTCTGACAACTGGAGGGTAGTACCGCCACAAAAGCATGAGCCCAAGGCCACGAAAGAAGAACCGGTTCCACATTGGGATTGGAAGCGAATTCGCACCTGTCACATGATTACAATATTAAAAGAAGAGCCCGAGAACATGGACAACCTTCCCTGGTGCTTCGAAAACAGCAACGACGAAGTAATCTCAGAATTCCCACCAGCGTCGAAAGAGCTGGAAGATGGAATCCATACCACTGCAGATAACCTTAAGAAAATTGAGTTGGGAACGGCGAATGACCCCCGACCGACGTTCATTAGTGAGCTGCTGTCTGAAGAAAAGGTGGCCTCATTAAAAGACCTGCTTATGCAGCATAAAGATTGCTTCGCATGGAACTATTCCGAAATGCCGGGACTAGATCCAGAAATTGCTGTGCACAGATTGGCGATATCCCCGGACATCAAGCCAGTCAAACAGGCGCCGAGGAGAATGCGGCTCGAGCTTGAGATGAGCATCAATGCTGAGGTCAAGAGGCTGATCGACTCTGGCTTCATCCAGGAAGTTCAATACCCTGAATGGATCGCCAACATCGTCCCGGTGATGAAGGAAAATGGGACAGTGCGCATATGCGTAGACTTCCGGGATCTTAATAAAGCTTGCCCGAAGGATGATTTTCCAGTGCCAGTCACCGAACTGATGATAGACAATACATCCACTCATGAGGTTTTCTCCTTCATGGACGGCTCGTCAGGTTATAATCAGATAAAAATGCATCCCGAAGACCAGAAGCACACAGCCTTCAGGACCCCTTTGGGAATATTCTGCTATAAAGTGATGCCCTTCGGATTAAAGAACACCGGTGCCACTTACCAAAGGGCCATGACGAAGATCTTCGATGACCTTATACATGAAATCGTCGAGTACTATATCGACGACCTCGTGGTTAAGAACAAATCATACGAAGAACATCTCGAGCATCTAAAGACTCTATTTCAACGCCTTCGACAATACAACTTGAAGATGAACCCTCTTAAGTGTGCATTCGGAGTTTCCTCGGGCAAATTCTTAGGATTCATCGTCCGACACCGGGGTATCGAAATAGATCCGTCCAAGATCAAGGCGATCATGGAAACGCCTCCGCCAAGGACTCTCAAACAGTTGCGGTCTCTCCAAGGAAAGCTCGCATATATTCGGCGATTTATAGCCAACCTCTCTGGCAAGTGCCGCCCTTACAGTCACCTGATGAAGAAGGGAACCCCATTCGTCTGGGATCAAAAATGCCAGGACGCGCTGGACGAAATTAAACAGTACCTGCAGAACCCGCCGGTGTTGGCTGCTCCGGTCAAGGGAAAGCCCCTCATTCTTTATACAACCGCCCTCGAAGGTTCCTTAGGCGCATTATGGGCATAAGAGAACGATCAAGGAAAATAAAGAGCACTCTACTACTTAAGTCGAGTTCTACTGGGGGCAGAAAGCAACTGCTCTCCCATTGAAAAACACTGCCTGGCGTTGATCTTCGCAATAACAAAGCTCAGGCACTATGCGTTGGCGCACGAAGTCCGGCTCATTTCAAAGGTGGACCCCCTTAAATACTTGATGTCGAAGGCCATACTGACAGGTCGACTCGCTAAATGGGCCCTGCTCTTGATGGAGTTCTCAATAACATATCAACCTCTCAAGGCAGTGAAAGTCCAGGCCATCGCCGACTTCCTCGCTGAGCACCCGATACCTGCCGATTCTCTTTTGAATTGCGATTTGCCAGACGAACATGCGTTTGACGCGATCGACGGTAGTGATACCCGATGGGAACTTTATTTCGATGGAGCATCTTCCATGAAAAAACGCAAACAAAGTACCCCTATAATCAAATCGGGGGTAGGCCTCATTTTCGTGACTCCACAAGGAGGGATAATGCGTTTCGCTTTCTCCTTAACAGAGCCGAGGATGAATAATGAAGCCGAATATGAAGCCTTGATAGCAGGTCTTGAGATCGCCATCGACATGGGAATTGAAAACCTCCTTATATACGGAGATTCTCAACTGGTCGTTAGTCAAGTAAACGGCGACTACCAAACGTGCAAACCGGAGTTGGTGAAGTACGGGAAAAAGGTGCAACAACTGTTGACCCAAATTCCCTCCTATACTTTGGAGAATATACCGCGCGCGGAAAACAGCAAAGCAGACGCGTTGGCCAAACTTGCTAAAGAGCTGGCTGACGAGAACCTCGATGACGTCAGAATCATGGTACAAAGCCGTCGGGTGCTTGCCCCAGCAGAAATATCTCCGGAATCATCCGAAGAAAAAGGAGCGAGCGAGCAGACGACCCTGCAAGTAAAAGATTGGGAAAATACCGAGGATTGGAGAGAAGTCTTTATAGACTACTTTAAGTCCCACCGATTGCCTGAAGAAGCGTCCACAAGACATCAGCTCATGAAACGAGCTCTGTCTTTCGCCTTCGTCAATGATACTTTGTACAAGAAGTCGTTTGATTCTCTGTGGCTGAGATGCTTAGGACTTGACGAAGCGAAAAGAGTCGTCCAGGAAGTTCTTGACGGACTCTGCGGTTCTCACCAAGCGGGCCTAAAGATGAAGTTGAAGATCAAACGGATGGGCTACTATTGGCCCACGATGATCCAGGACTGCCTCGAACATGCGAAGCAATGCCACTCATGCCAAATTCATGGGGACTTCATCCATCAGCATCTGAATCCACTACATCCAACGGTGGCTAGCTGGCCATTCGAAATGTGGGGGACTGATATAGTCGGCCCTATCGAACCAGCATCGTCTAGAGGACATCGTTTCATCCTAGCGATGACTGACTACTTCTCTAAGTGGGCAGAAGCGGTACCGCTGAGGGAAGTAAAGACGGAGAACATCCTCCATTTCTTCAAGACGCATGTCATATATTGGTTTGGAACGCCAAGACGAATCATTTCCGATAACGGACCAGCCTACAGAAGCCACAAAATCAGTCGCTTCGCGCAACAGCATAATATAGACTGGAGATATTCCTCAGTTTATAATCCGCGAGCTAACGGTCTAGCTGAGGCCTTCAACAAGACCTTGACGAAGATCATGAAAAAGATAGTGTCCCGAAAAAAGAAGGACTGGCACGAGAGACTGCAAGAGACTCTTTGGGCGTATCGAACTGCGTTCAAGACGGCCACGAACACAACGCCGTACGCGTTGGTATTTGGGACGGAAACAGTACTCCCCCTCGAGATAGAGTTACCCTCTCTACGAGTGGCAGCCCACTACGAGCTGACGGATGAAGAAAATGCTCACCTTCGGCTTGAGGAGCTTGACGCCCTTGATGAAACTCGGCTCATAGCACAGCAAAATCTGGAAGCTTATAAAGCAAAGATGACGCGCTCATATGAAAGATTGACCCGACCGAGGATATTCCGCCAAGGCGAACTTGTGCTAGTGGTCAAAAGGCCTATGATCCCCAATCGCGCCAAGCGAGGAAAATTCGACCCAAACTATGAAGGCCCATACATCATAGATAAGGTCTACCAGGGTGGGGCCTATCTACTCATGGACATGCACGGTGAAAGGCCTTTCAGGCCAATAAACGGTCGCTTCCTAAAGAAATACTATGCTTAATGAGCGACAGCCTAGGCCAATGGTAGATGACGACGACTATATCCGCTCGCTGTCTTCCTAAGCTCAAACTCTATCAGCAGTAGCCAGCCTTCTCAAAGTCGGACCGAAATGTCCTTAAACAAATAGCAGACCGAAACGTCTTTAAACTACTACCGCAGCATCTTTTAGGCTGACGAGATATATATAAAAAAAACATATAAAAATAAAATAAAATAAAAAACGGTATGTCCATAAGCAAAAAAGGGCACGGATGAAAACCCGAAAGGGCTCCGTGAGTAAAAACAGCAGGGCTACCGGCGAGTGTTCGTGAAAACCCGAAAGAGCGCGACCTCGTAAAAAAATATATAAAAAATAAAAAGAATAAAAAAAAGCGGTACGTCCATAAGCAAAATGGGCATGGATGAAAACCCGAAAGGGCTCCGTGAGTAAAAACAGCAGGGCTACCGGCGAGTGTTTGTGAAAATCTGAAAGGGCGCAACCTAGTTAAAGGACACTTATAGGGTCCTCTCGACCTTGTAAGGAGAAACCACCCGCATGAGATCCTTACGACTCACAAGGGAGCAACACACTTAGGGATCCCCACAATTCCTAAGGAGAAAATACACTTACGAGATCCTCACGACTCGTAAGGAGAACTCTCTTATGGGACCCTCACGGCTCATAAGATTTGAAAGTCTTAAGTTACAGAGACCTAAACCTGTGCTTAAGCAACCCCCACAACTTCCGATATTGCCCTACAAGTGGTCCAATACGGGCTCTTGTATACAATCCATGGGCGCGAATAAACATTTCCCTGACCAAGTCCCATCCGTGACTGGAGATATGTTCACATGGTGAACAACCCTTATAAGTCCTCTCGACTTACAAGGAGAAAATCCTCCTGTAGGATCCTTACGACTTACAGAGGAACAAACACTTAGGAATCCTCACGATTCCTAAGGAGAAAATACACCTACAAGATCCTCACGACTTGTAGGGAGAAATACCTTTGTGAGACCCTTACGGCTCATGAAGTCAAAAGCCTTAGTCGACAGGACCTTAACCCTGTTCGCTAAGCCACCCTTGTTCGACATCGACAGAGGCAGATGATGATTCGCTCCTGGCAATATCCCAGTTGTAGCGGTGCTGATGCCGAAATCGGCGTCTAATTTCAGGTTTACGGCGAAAAGCCAGTAGGCCGCATATGCATATGAAATAGCCGAAATGATTGGGCAATCGCGACCTTCGCGATATAAAATCTGAAATGATAGAGCATCGCGGAAATAAAACAAAAAAAAGAGGAAGATGATAAAAATTTAGCCCTACAGTTAAGATCACATCGATCCCTGTATACAATCCAAGGGCGTAAACAAAGAGGGAACCATACTTTCCCAACAGGCTCCGCAAGAAGACGAAGCTAAATCTCGACGGTTCAGTCCAACTCCGAAGAAACCAGTGTCTTCAGCAAATTCCTCGACTCACGGATACAAACACTCCTTGACGAGAGCCTCCTGATCCGCGTCGACTCGCAGAGCCACCAGTGCCTCCGTGGGAAATTCTCGACTCGTTTCAAACCCCAAGGAAACAAATAATCCTTGGCGCTTGGGAAGCAAATAATCCCTAGCAAACTCCTCGACTCACGAATACAAACACTCCTTGACGAGAGCCTCCTGATCCGCGTCGACTCGCAGAGCCACCAGTGCCTCTGTGGGAAATCCTCGACTCGTTTCAAACCCCAAGGAAACAAATAATCCTTGGCGCTTGGGAAGCAAATAATCCCTAGCAAACTCCTCGACTCACAGATACAAACACTCCTTGACGAGAGCCTCCTGATCCGCGTCGACTCGCAGAGCCACCAGTGCCTCTGTGGGAAATCCTCGACTCGTTTCAAACCCCAAGGAAACAAATAATCCTTAGCGCTTGGGAAACAAATAATCCCTAGCAAACTCCTCGACTCACGGATACAAACACTCCTTGACGAGAGCCTCCTGATCCGCGTCGACTCGCAGAGCCACCAGTGCCTCCGTGGGAAATCCTCGACTCGTTTCAAACCCCAAGGAAACAAATAATCCTTGGCGCTTGGGAAACAAATAATCCCTAGCAAACTCCTCGACTCACGGATACAAACACTCCTTGACGAGAGCCTCCTGATTCGCGTCGGCTCGCAGAGAAACCAGTGTCTCCGCGGGAAAAATCCCGATTCGTCTCAAATTGCAAGATGAAGCCTCAGGCAGCAGGGATTAAAAAACTTGGTTCCTGAACAATGGGACCCTGCAAATCGATCTAGACGGTCTCTTGCATACTATTCACGGGTCTCACTCTTCAAAGTCGAATTTCGACGAGGGAAACAACCGCTTATGGGTCATCTCGACTTGTAAGAGGGAAAAATTCTCTTATAGGATCCTTACGACTTATAAGAGAAAACCGCACTTAGGAATCCTCACGATTCCTAAGGAGAAAAACCCACCTACGAGATCCTCTCGATCCGTAGGGAGAAAAATCTCTACGAGACCCTCATGGCTCATAGAGTTGAAAAGTCTTAGGCAGCAGATCTGAACCTGCGGCCTAAGCCATCGCTATTTCTTAAGAAAGTCAAGATGCGTGTTCTATTATCTGTTGACCATGTTTACTCAGGTGGCGTGTTGATAATAAAAGAAAGAAAATGCGGAGAAATGACACAAGACATTACAGAAAATGTGTATCTTTTATTCATAAACTTGATTGGGTACAGAATACATTGTGTTAAAGAATAAAAAAATATATATACACATTTTTTTTTATCTACAAGTACAAACGATACAAAGAGGGATGGCTACTGAGGAGGAAGTGTCTTTAGTAAATTCACAAGCTGCTCTCGCATTTCCTTCAGCGCCTCCTCCTGGGTGACAGCCGCAGCTACTTCCGCCTCCACCTGGGCTCGCTGCTGCAAGAAAGATGAAAGTTGCTCCTCCGCCGCCTTCTGGGCTGCTTCCTGGCTGGGTGCATCTCGCTCGACAACGTCAAGTTGTTGTCTCAATGATAACCCTTCAGAAAGACATTGCAGAAGGCCCTCAAAGACAACCCTCAGCCGTGCGGCATTGGCCTCCACCCGAGCATGCAGTTGGGCAGACTTGCTCGAAGTCTCACCGCGCTCCTTACGCCTTGAAATGACTTCTTGTTCGAGGTGGCGGAAGTAAGAAGCGCTCTGCTCAATCCACGCTGTTCTTTGATTGCTGGCGGCCAAGGTCTCGGGAGCAGGACGCAGCAACTCCAACTGATGCAGACGGGCCTCGATCTCCCTGCAATGGTTAACCCAAGATGCGATGATGCCCTCATCATGAAAGTTTACGAGTATTGCCAGCATCGGGTTAACCACCGTAGCGAAGTCGGCGGCAGATGTAGGAGTTTCAACGTCGAGTTCCTGGACGTAGTCACTCAACATGCGCAGACTATTCGCGGCACCTTTTGAAGACGGGCTTCTCAGATAAGGACCCGCCGTCATTGTAATGCGAGGCTCGAAAGGCGCCGGGGCCGGAACGACAACTGAAAAGAAACATAATGTAATCAGATAACAGTACAGAAAATAAAGAGGGGAAAGTTACCAGTGTGATAGTCGCTGTACCAGTTGGGACAGGTGGCAAGGTCGGAAGGGCCGGTGGCGCAGCTGATCTTTTATCCCCTCCTTCAATTTGTAGCACTGCAGTCGAGATGAAAAAAAAGGGGTCAGAGGTAATTCCATCAATGAAAAAAGAAAGATATCAATGGAAGTCATACTCACCAACGCCACCAGAGGAAGAAGCAAGTTCAGATGGGAAGGAGAAGTGTGGGAGCAACATCTGATATACATAATCAAAGAGCACTCCTGAAAAGACACAACAATATGACTTTAGTACACAAATTATACGTCTGAAAAGTGAGATTAATAAGTTGCGAACCCATACCTTCCAACATCTTAGATGGTATGAGAGAGGGTTGAGAGGTGACCACCGCCAAGGCAGTCGTTGAAGGCGCTCCCTCAAGCAGTGGGGCATCGGCGCTGGTTGCACCTGTGTTACGAACAAATGTGAACTTGTCAGAGAGGATGGTAAGATAAAGAAGATATCAACTTCGGATTTACCTGATGAGCTGCCAGCTGAAATGGAGGCGATTCCTTCCTCTGTTGACATGAGGCCGCCGCCTGTGGCCTCATCACCCGACTCAATGGGAACCGTTGTTGTGCTCGCGAGACCGGGAGACGGCGGAGGACCATAGATGGGGAGGGCTATGACTGGAGCATTGCCAGACTCCATAGAAGGAGCGGTTGGCTCATCCTCGGGAATAATGGCCACCTTACCCACTACTCCCTCAGGTTCAGTAGTCGCGGTTGTCTCGTCCACCGTCACCACGAGGTCGCCAGCCTCAAGTGCCTCGTCCGTCACCACCCTGGGCTCAGTTGTAATGACCATTTCATCTGCCGCCACTTCAGGCTGGGCATCAATGACCTTCTCGGCTGTAGACCCCTCAACCTCCATCTCAGGCCCTGAAGCCTCAGCAACGTTGCCTACCGTCGGCTCAGGTTCGGTAGGTGCCGTCCCCTCTATTTCCTTGGGTTCAACGGTCTCCGTCTCCCTCTCGATCGGACTAGGCCCTATAAGATAAAATATATAAGAATTGACGGCATTATAACTCTTACAACAAAATCTTGGGAGAAATATTACCTGAAGAGGATTTGTCATTTGCGCTCCGAGCTGCGCGCGCCACTTGTCTGCGACCAGTGGATAGGAGGGCGACAGGGGCCTCTTCGGAAGGAGTATCAGCATGAGGGACGGTACTGGGGCCCGCTCCCATAGCCAAGGCAGCCCTGCGTGTCTTTGCTTCGCACCTCGACCGCTTCCGTTCCTCTCGGGCTGTTGCGATGGACCTCTGTGACGCTTCCTTCAAGGCGTCGTCATCCTCGTGCAGAGATGCCTCCAGAGCCTTTAAGGCGTCTCTCATCGGCTCTTCAAGACGAACCTCCCGCAGTAACCCTGAGGAAGCAGGAACATCGGCGATTGGTAGAATGTCTGCGTCACTCGGCGGGAGCGGCATTGAGATTCTTGTGATAAAAAGGGAAAGGTTAGATAGACCATAACACGAGGGAGATGGAAACTTGATGAATTGAAACTTACTAAGGCCCATGGACGCTCTAAGACGTTCCTCCTCCTGGAATGTCTTCAAAGAAGCGGCAATGGCTTCTTCATCAGTGATGCCTGTTGGAAGAAAAGAAAGAAAAACGTTAGTCAAAGACAATGAGAAGAATATGATGCAATAAAGAAAATGCGACTAGTAGTTACCTGATTGCGCAAGCTTAGCCAGCCACGCGTCACGCTTTGCCAACCACGCTGAAGTTTCGAGAGCGGCTTCCAAGTCTGTGTCATCCGGCGGCGGCATGACTAATCCCTCGTTAGTCCCATATTCGATTAGGCCCTCGGCATAGGGAGCATGGGGTTCCTGACCAAATACGACATCTGCAGCGAAGAGTGATTTCTTTTTCTTCTGCCCTCCGACCCTAGGCCCACGTGGGATCGATTTCCGCTTAGCAACCACCTTGGGACGGCGGGTCCCGATGTCCGCACCCACGCCAGACTCCGGCGAGGATACAACCACTGTCTCCACTGGAGCACAGGGTGCGGGAGGTGCATCTGTGATATCAGGGAGCGGTAATCCACGTGGAGGACTTTGCGCACGCGATGGTCTGCCCCCGGCATCTTTTAGAGGAGGAACCACCAGGGTCCTTGGCACTAAGGGAGCGTTACGGTCGGTGCCGGGAGGTGCACCTTTACGGTCGATCAACACTCGCCTCTCTTCCTTTATAACAGCCCCCGTCGCGTGATTGTACCACTCTTTATATACATTAAGGAGTCATGGAGCGCAGGCCGACGCACTGATAAAAAAACGAGAGCCCGTGTTCAGGCGCATGAAGTGATGTAACGCGTTCTCCATCCCTTCTTCATTGGCAGCAGGTTCCAGTAAGAAAGCTTCCAGGGGTACCCTTTGATCGTAGCCCAGTTTTTGGGCGAAACGATGCGGGTTATATCTCATGAAGATTGCCGCACCGCCCTGCCTGAAGACTAGGAAGCCCGGTCTAATAGAATACAAGTGGAGGGTCTCCCGGGCCGTCAAAACTGAAGCTCCATCCTTAAAGGAGTCCTGTAATGGTCGCACCACAGCGGTGGACGCTTTTCCAATGGTTAATACCTTGTCAATGAAGGACATCCCGACTCCAACGGTGTGAGGGCGAAGCAGTAAACCCCTGGCGTTCCGTGGTGAAGGGGTCACGATTGATGCGCCAATCAACTGAAGGATGCGAGGGAAACCACACTTGTCAAAGAACGAGGGCCTTTTGTGCATGCCGAAGACACCCGCCGTATGTAGCTCGAGCCACGACATAAAGTAGTGCATCGGGAAGACCACGTGCAATACCCCGGGCTCGTTAGCATCCGCTGCTCGGCTGAGGCCATGATATAGGTGCGCCAAGCCAGCGATCCCAACAGCCACCTTTACCCCGATGGCCATCTGGTGGGCTGGGTAAAAGACAGAGGGCCGCATACGATAAGAGTGCATTGGGATCGCAAACCAGCTCAGCCACAATCCAAGAAATCCTAAGAAAAAGACCTCCTCATCCATTCCAGGGGCCGCAATTTCTGCAAATGACATGGTAGGGAAGTCCGGAAGGAAAAAACCCTTTTGATCTATCTCCTTCTCCGGTAGGTTGTCCGCACCTAGACCGAAAGGGTCAGCCAGAGTGGCAAACTTGGCAGCCTCTGATGAGAGGACGCTTGGGCGAAGGAACCGAGCGATGAAATCCTCAAAGTTAACCCCCCGACTCCCATGTTCGATAAAAAGAGATTCATAGATGTTCAACACCTTAATCAAGCTTGGGAATTGATGTTGAACAGCATTCTCCGGTGTGACCCTCCTTACTACCGGCCTAGCACCAAAAACGTACACATCTGTCGGGAGCAGCTCCTCATAATGTTCTCCCATGACTGGTAGACCGGATACCTTCGTGAACTCCTCCAAAGAGATGGACACTTCCCGATCCATGGCAAGGAAAGTGTGGGTAGGAATGTTCCACTGCTCCAGGAAAGCCTTAAACCACCAGGTGGGGAGAGTGGGATACTGGAAGAGAGAGACGTAGACCGCGGTGTACAATCCTAATCTTATCAACTGCGAATTCTTCGTCGATAGGATATACCGGACCCACGGCAGGTAGCCAATCGGATGGCGGGGGATCAGACCAATGTTATATGATTGCCCCCAAGGTCTCGCCTCGCCCTGACAGATACGACGTCCTAGGATATCCAAGACCATAAGACGTTGGACCGGAACCGCATCCATAGCGGGATGAAGAAAGCTGTTCGCGGTCCAATCCACCATCTCTACGGCATACTGCACCGAGGGTGGGGTAGCATAATGAATCGCCGTTATGGGTTCTGACGGCACCGCGCATGTGAAGCTCCGTCGGCCCATGATGATCTGATTGTACCACGACCCCCAAAGGTGGAGACTTTTGTATTACGGGTCGTACTCCTTGATCATGGCCAGGACTTCACGGTCCAAGGGCGCCTCGGGAAATCCCTCCTCCGAGCGGACGAATGGGAATGAAGTGTCTAGAGACATGATCGCTGCAAAAGAACAATTTAGCCGTTAGTGTTGTAATTCCAACGATTGGCGTTTAAAAAAATGCGTTAATTAATTAATTAAAAATTACTTAAATTAAAATTAATTAATTACACCACACAGCAGTGCAGCGGGTAGAAGACCGAAGGAGGACTCACAAAATCTGGATGACAATATGTCAGTTAATAAGACAACCTCATCATTGAATGAGATTGTCAGTTGGTCCCCAGGAAAACATTCCCACTAATAATAATAATAAAATAATCCCTAGAGACAAGGAGAAAATCTCCTCTTTCAGAGCAAAACTCTGTCACAGAATGACACTTGTCAAATTCTGGTCTCAAAGGAATAAAATTCCTTAAAAGAGCATAGCTCTGTGATAATAATGGAAAAGATCCATCAGAAAATTTTAACACTTAAAAAAAAAAAATTTTAAAAAAAAAATTTTGGGACTTTGAAAAATCCATGAAAACTTATAATGAGCTCTTCATTTTTTTTAAATCTAAAAGATCTACAGTTGATTCAAGAGCAAAGCTCTGTTCATGGGTTAGAACCCATGAACAAAATCTCTGCAGATCTAGAAGTTCTTGAGAGCAAAGCTCTGTTTATGAAACCCCAATGGGGATCTCTTTAGATCAAAAGATCTGTGAGAGCAAAGCTCTATTGGTTAATTAAAATTAATTTAACTTAAGATTAATTTTACCTAAAGTTTTCTAACTTGGAAAATGAGAGCAAAGCTCTAAAGTTCTGGAAATGAGAGCAAAGCTCTGGAGTTCTAAGTAGGAGCAAAGCTCTGGAAATCAAAATCTAGAAAATGGTGAGATTTTTCTAAGGGCCAGAGGTCCTATTTATAAGGCGCTTGCGCCCCTTGAGCTCACCCCTTGATCCAACGATCAGGAGTTTGCCACCGCTGCACTCACGTGTGCGCCACGTGAGCGCAACGGTGGGGAGGCATTTGTTTCCCCCGATCAGAGCAAAACTCTGTTGAAATTCAAAATTCAAAATTTTGAAGCAACGCTTCAAATCTCGGGCGTAACGCGCCACATGTCAGGCGCTGATACGTCGGCACAGCGCCCAAGAAGGCGCGCCCAATCAGAGCAAAGCTCTATTTTAAGCAAAATTAGAGGAAGTAACGCTTCAGTTGCGCAAGCACTGCGCTGCGCGACACGTGTCAGCGCAGTTGCGCTGCGCTTTACGCTGCGCGACACGTGTCAGCGCAGATGCGCTAGCGCAGTTGCGCTGCGATGTGCGCTGCGCGACACATGTCAGCGCAGATGCGCTAGCACAGTTGCAGTGCTCTGTGCGCTGCGTGACACGTGTCACGCGCTGGGGCATTTGCGCCAAACAGAATAAAGATTTTAAAGAAATCTTTCTGTTCTTGTTAAAACAAGAAGATTTTCTTCTGTAAAACAGAAGCCCTTGGATCAAAGATCCAACGGTGGGGAAAATTCCCCAAATCACTCAGAGAAAGATCTCTTTAACAAATTTAACTAATTTATGGGCACTATAAAAAGGACCCTAGGCCTCAGTTCAAAGGCATGAACATTTTCTAAAAAAAAAGAGAGAGAGAAAGAGAGCTGTGAAGAACTCCTCAAGAACAAAAAGGTAAAAACCTTTAGAAAAAAAGAGAAAGTTCTCTCATGAACAGATCATAGATCTAAAAACAAGATCAATGATCTTTAATAAAAAAATAATAATAATAAAATAGTGCTTTGCACTTTTATGAACCTTTGGTTCTTTGAGATAAGAAAAACAAGAAAAACTTATCTTTTCTTTGATCTAAATTAGATCAAGAAATCAAATAGTGCTTTGCACTTTTGTTCTTGAATCTAAAAGATTCTTAGTGCTTTGCACTTCCAAACTGTGTTGTTGCGCTCTTGGGAGAGCGCCATGTGTCAACTACAGAACAACTTGCGCTACGCGCTCTTGAAATAGAGCTTTGCTCTCTGGAATTGGCGCAATTTACCAGAGCGCGCCACGTGTCAGCAGCGCAGCGCACTAGCGCAGCGCACTGCGCTGTTGCGCTTGCGCTCACCAGAGCATGACACGTGTCCTCACCACAAGCGTTTGCGCTCAGTAATTGGCGCAAAGCGCCTGACAAATGCAATGCATTTCTTTTACTGAAGGGCCAGGCCCAAATCAGAGGGGCCTAATAGGCCAAATTAAATTGCAATACAATGAAAAGGGGCAGAGCCCAAACAAAAATTGAAAATGCAATAAACAGGGCAGAGCCCAAACAAGACTGATGCTCTGCATCATATATAAATGGGCACAGCCCTGACAAAATAAATAATGCTATGCATTATTAAACAGGAGCAGAGCCCCAGTAAAGGCCTAACAGGCCAAATGCAAATAAAATGTTGAACATTTTCTACTGGACTTAGCCCAATTCTGGCCATAAGTCCTTAAATTAAATTGAACTGAGCACAAATGCTCTCTCTCTCTCTCCCCCAAATCAATTTACCTCCGGTCCAAGGGTACATCTCTGAACTCCTCTGACACCTATCGTTGTAATCCTTCAATGACGTCAGAGAGGTGACGGGTCCCGACGACCACACATCGATACGGACTGCGGGGTCCTTAAACTCGTGGACCGAAACGTCCTTAAACTAACATTGGACCGAAACGTCCTTAAACTAATGATGGACCACTACGTCCTTAAACTGGCGATGGACCGAAACGTCCTTAAACTAATGCTGGACCGAAACGTCCTTAAACTAATGTTGGACCACTACGTCCTTAAACTGGAAATGGATCTAGACGATCCCGTTAAGTTGATCTTAGTCTCAAATCAGACTAACGTATCCTTAACGAACGTTTAAGTTGATCTTAGTCTCAAATGCGGCTAACGTATCCTTAAACCAAAAACACCAAACCCAAATCTAAGTAAATACGGATTTGGACTAATCCACGTCCTACGGGCGACGGCATTACTCAGTCTCCGTATACAATCCACGGGCAACCACAAACAAAACAAACACCCACGACACGAAGTGAAATTCTGGAGAAGGAGAAAGTTGTTACCGTGATGCGGTAGCGTAATTAACTGCAGGGGCTTGCGCCTGCAGGGAAGAGCGTTCCTACAATCAAAAACCCCTCAAGCGAGGGGGAATCTGACGAAATCTGCTACATCGGCCGCATCCGTCTAAACCTCCGATACACGGTGCCATAAATCAACTTGGCATCTTCGGAGAGGTAGACGGATAAAACCATACAGCATCTGCCCCGAATCTCAGGCAAGACGTCCTTACGTCGTCGCCGTCTTTCGGAGGGGAACAGGCGCCGTTTGATTGAGAGACTTTAACTAGCTTATGCTCTTTTAAAAGATGAATCAAAGAATTATTTTATTAACCGCAATCAAGAACGGCGTCGCTTGGTAGCTAGCCGGTGAGTACGGGTCGGTCCACAGGGATTTTGTGAATTTCCTAATTGGTCTAACAAGTTAATTCCGATTGGTGTCGGATTGATTAAATCTAAAAACTAAATCTATCTAGATCTAAATCTTGCTAGGGTTAGGTTTAGGTTTAGGGTAGGTTTGGAAATGTAAATAAATCTCACCGCTTTCTATACCCAAATTAAGATCTATGAGGTGTTATGGTAATTATTAATAAAGGGGATTAGAACCATTCGGGAAGATGTTTCTTCCTCTAGGTTCTTGTCCTTCCTTTCTCGATTCTTACCCTACCTCCATGGAAAACACGCTCAACCGAGCCTTTATACTACGGTATCACCCGCTACCTCGAGGGATAGGGTGCCGTAGGGAGCGGTGTGTGCATGTATGCATGGAGTCCTATAAAAACGTGTGATGGGCAAGAAAGGGATGAGAGATCTTCATCTCTCAAAAGCCTTCCCCAAAGCTAACCCTAACAAGCGAGGAGACTACTCGCTCATTAGGGAATTGAAGAACATTCTATCTATCTAACTAGGGCAAGGAATTAAAGATCTATACTAGGGCAATTAAATAAAACTACTTACTTGATGGCTCTCTCCAAACATTTACACAAGACTTGTCAGATTTGAATAGATGAAATGAAAAGAGACATCGATGCTCTCCAAAAGAATTCTGAATTTTATTAATGAAAGGAGGCATAACCAAATACAAGATTTAGGGTTCCTATTTATAGAGGATAGAAAGCCTAGGGTTACAATTGACTCGCATATCTGCTATTACAAAAATACCCCTTAAGAAAAAGACCTATTCAACGCCCGCCAGCGCACCAAACTTTCTGCAACGACACGGGCCCTACACGGCCCGGTTCCGCGGCCAAAAGCAGGGTTTGGCCGTGGTTCCGCGGCTAAACAGTAAGCTTGTGTCTTCAATTTTGCTGGGGTTTTTTCTGCTGCATTTGGGTACTTGTTTCTTCAGGTTTTTCTTCAGAATATCTTCTAGTTCTCTTCCAGATCTTTCCAGTGATCATTGTAGTGGACTTTTGCCGTTGCTTCGTGACGAAGTCTTGAACCTTGCGCTGCCTTGTACTTTGTGAACTGATCTTCGTGTAGGCTTGATCAAGATACCACCATTTATTGTTCATAGTCTCACTTTTGTATCATCTTTTGTCTTTTTCACTGTTTTTATTCTGAGAACCTGTAACCTGCAACTATGTAGCAGACATGGGTCAAAAGCACCTGTTTATTTGTAAAATAACTAGGACTGGGGAATATAATAATGCAATATAATGGTATGAACATCACCTCACCATGACCTCGACATCACCACCATCATCACCTCCGCATTCACTTCCTCTCCAATCCCCGACACCACTGCAGACCCGACGAACCCATCTCCCGTGAATCCTACAGCCCTGACCTCGACCCAGACCTCCACCGCCGATCACTTCACGACCTCGTTGTCGTCCCCCTCCATCTCCTCACCTCCCTCTTCAACTTCCAACACCACCACCATCATCCCTACTACTCCCCGACTAATTTACAGCAACCCCCGACCAACTCAAGATCCCTCTGCCCTCGCCGTTACCCATCGTCGACGGCAGCTATCGTCGCTATCATCTTCACCTCGCCTATGTCCCCAGAACCCCAAGCCAATACCACAACCCATTCCTTCCATCTCCTTCTTCTCTTTCTTCTTTCTTTCTTGCTTCTCGGTTCTTGACCATCGCCGGAGTTGCGCACGTCCCTGATGATCCGGGCGACCCAGTCATCGTCACCATCCAGAGTGGCCGCGTCTTGGATTATCCAGGTCCAGTCTTGTACGCACGTGGTTGCATCATGACGTTTATCCGACGTCGAACGTGACGTACGTACCCTGTCGTGAGATCCGACCAGGAAAGTATATCTTGCAACATGCTATTTTATAGTATATCTATTTATATAAGAATAAAAATAATACAAGTGTTATATTATGCATCCAATGTTATATAATTACCGTTTTTCGACATCCGTTCACATCCGTACTGAGAATTGCATATTTAGTTGCATGCCGGAATCTCATTATATCATATTACATTTATATTAGTGCAACATGATGTCCAGTTGCATCATACGTAGTCATGGATACGTATACAGGTTATTACAGATAGACACATATGCATCCTGATATCCGTCGTGCTTACCGTGTTCAGATATTAGCTACAGTTTTACTCTTGGTATCCCTCTAATACATATGCATCATATGACTTGTTCATGACACACTAATTGACTCATTACTTGGATCTAGTTACTAATGCCAACAATCCTGACTTGTTGTCCTGACGGACGTTACTTGTTGTCTGCATAGACAAAAACCTGAACCTGCTTAATTCTGCGTTGGCACTAGATCTATATTGGCAATACCTGACTTGATCACAAACCTGAGGGTAAAGGGGAAATCAAGAATGTAACCGAAACGTAACTCAAAAAGCTATTATTACATGTTTGCCATTTTTCCGGGCGTTACGGAATACCCTGTTTGCCGTTTTTCCGGGCGTTATGGAATAATTACATGTTTGCCATTTTCCGGGCGTTATGGAATATCTTGTTTACCGTTTTTCTGGGCGTTACGGAATAATCTTGTTACCATGGTCCCATGGGGAATGAACGGGACATAGACTGATAGGTTACGATGAGGATTACATTAATTGATTTCAAAGACTTATAGTATAGATAACCTAGAAGCCAGTTTTAGGTTACACATCACATGCACACACGTGCCTCACTGTTGATATTTATGTTGTTGATTTATATTCACGTTTACATATCTTGTTGCATCCTGGTTGTTACTGCTATTTTGATATTATGACGCACTGACGTCTGGGTTTTGCATGGCCCAGTTCCTCTATCTCTATCGCAGGCTGAACAGGAGTGCATTAGCCATCAAGCCGAGCAGTGAGGGATTAAGTTTAGTGGTGTTTAGTTTAGTTATTTTTCGCTGCTTTTATTTCTTAACGTGAGCTCATATTGGGACGAATTTTCAGATGTTGTTTATTGGATATTAATATCGTTTCCGCTTATGCATTTTCTTGACTCTTGTATTTGGCAAATGGACATGTACTAGCTAGTTTTTATATTTTACTGTTCTTGATATCCTATAGACAGCCGTAATGTGACTGTGGAGGGATGATTCCTATCCACAGTTAGTATGGTTGGCTCTGTCACGTGCCATAGTTAGCACACTCTGGGAAGCGGGGCGTGACATAAAGGAATTAAGTTCGTAGAACATGCGTTCTTTTCTCTCTTTTTTCTTTTAATCTAGTTGTTTCCCCTAAATTCTGAGTTTGAAGAACAGAATCCCCCCGATGAGAATTAAATTCTCAACTTGTGTGGAGATTTGCTTTGTAAATCTCAGATCAGAGGAAGAACTAAGTTCTTTTATGAAGGGTTAAAACCTTGTTTTTACTTGTACTAGGCAAAAGAGATATATTTAATCTCTCTTTGTTTCTTTTTCTTTACCTAGGGTTTTAAAGGAGGAAGGTCTTCTTCTTCAAAGAGAATTAAATTCTCTGTTGCAGTTTCTAACTTTTTAATTTTTAGAAGCTTATGGGGGGAGTTCTCCCTCTGAAACTTGAAGTCTCAGATCTTTTATATAGGAGAGGCAAATTTGTTGATTAGTTTGAGAAAATCTCTTATTCGAGAGATACCAATTGATTTAATTGGCCTCAAAAATTGTTCGGGGGATTTTATCCACCGTTGGATTTTTGCTCCAGCGAATTTCTGTTTTACAGAATATATATTCTTTTTATTAGCAAGATTAGAGATGTATTTTCCCATATACAGAATTTAATTCTGTCAACAGTGATTTTTAATCACCAATGGATTTTTTAATCCAAGGGTGCTCTGTTTAACAGAGAATATCTTTCTTTGTTTAGAAAGATGCAGGGAAATATTTCCCATATTAGAATTTAATTTTATCGTTGGATCAGTGATCAAACCGAGAATACCTTTCTCATTTAGAAAGATTAGGAAGATATTTTATCCTAATAGTATTTAATTCTACCATTAGATTTTTGATCCAACGGCTCTATTTAACAGAAAATATCTTCAGTTTTTAGGGTAATATTCCCCATATAGAATTTAATTCTATCATTTTATGATTCTAATCACCATTGGATTTTTGATCCAATAGCTCTATTTAACAAAGAATATCCCCAGTTTTTAGGAAAATATTCTCCATGCAGAATTTAATTCTACCCTCTTTAATTTGGGCGCTGGCATTCACGCAGTATGTACGTGGACGCCGCCTAAGAATTTAATTCTTATATAAACAGGGGCCTATATACCTTGCACGCCGGCGCTCACGCGTGTTTCACGTGAGGCGTTGTCTTAATTATTATTTTCCCTGAGTCAACATTTTCCTTTCCAATGCCTTCTTTTAGTCAGAGCTTAGTAATAGTTCCATCATGCACAACATTTTCTGTGCCGAGACGTGAATGCTTTCTCTTTATAATGTGAAGCAATGTTCCTCTTCTCTTTCACAAGGAAAGAACCGTTTTAACAGAGCAAGGGTCATGGCCTGTAATCGCTCACTTGCTCTTTGGCAGCCATAGGAGGTGCCTATCGAGGAAATTATTCATCGTTTTGATGCACGCTTGGCGAATGCTACTCTTACGGATGATCAATGTGACACGGTGATACACGAGCTCCTGACCCATAAGGGATCTCCTCTCCTCGTCGGTCCTATTTGGCTCCGGGTGTTCTTCCTGGCCATGCTTGATGATATTCCTCCTCATCCGGCGGAGATGACTTTGGCGATGCTCGACGTAGCGGAGGACAAGATTGATTGCGTTCATAAGGCATGCTTGATTACCAAGCCTCTGAGAGATCGCTCCGTTCATTGGCTCGGCCGGATACGGGCTCAGCGGGCCATCATATTTGCTTTCGCTGATGAGTACGGCATTGATCGATGGGTAGAGACTCTTCGTGAGGATCGCTGCTTCGATATTGTGGAGAAGGCTGAGAGGGCTTTAGAAAACTTTGTTTATTGTTTTGTAAACCCTTGTAGTTTTGATCTTATGTTTGGTGATCTCTTCCCCGTAGAATAAAATATTTATTTAAATGCATTCCCTTTATTGTTGACTGTCGAACGCTCATTTCCAACACATGTTCTTCCTCTGATTATATCGTTTAAACGTATATGCATCCTGCATGTGTGCACGTGTCATGCGCTAACCTTCTACACGCGCATATGCATCAGCTTGCTTTCAACGCTATTTCTCATCCAAGGACGCATATGTTTGTAAGTGAACGCTCAAACAGGTGTGAACAGACAATCCATTAGCCACTCTACAGATTTTGTGGGTAACCTCAGTCACCCGAGAGTTACTTCGGTCTCCTCATAGACTGTGACAAAGAGGTTTACATCATGGTTTGATGACCCAAACTTGCCACTACTGCTGACTTTGGCTATGAGACCTGGCAGGTGGATGATTATAACGTTGTTCTAAATGGATTTTTAGAAGTGCACGTGTATATGATACTGCCAGAGGGTTGTTGTAGTTAGTGGGAGCAACGGAAGCGTGGTGGGTAGGTTGCTTATGTCTATTTATAGACTAAAGCAGGTATAGCGGAGATGGATCATCTGTTTTGATGTGACAGTTATAATGTTTGACTTCATCAAAATAACAGATGAACCTGGTAAGAAGGTAGTAGGGAGTACTGTTCAGGTATTTGGATGACATACTCCGGATAGAAAGTAAGATTCCTATACTGTAATCGGTCAAACATTGGATGTCACAAGGGTTTCTCCGATAAGGATATGGATAATGTTGCTTTTGCATTTAATGTAGTTGGTAAGTATAATCCAATTCTGGAGAAACAATGGGAAGCAGGTTTGAACATAAGAGAATATTCTTGGTATATGTCACGCCCCGCTTCCCAGTGTACGGGCAGAGAACGTGACGAGACCGCTACGTATTTACTCTGAAGTAAATACGCTAAGCGTATCTAAGCAATATAAATGAAAATGCACAAGAGACAAAAGATATAATTGAACAGCAACTTTATTTATTCATATTCTTTTTACAATACATGGAAAAGTAAATACATGGGATAAAGCGATGCTTAAACAGTGGCATAACAGAAATGAAAAGTACTGAAATGAAATGTGTACAATGAATTTAAAGATCTGGGATGTAGGCTAGCTGATCCAAGTCCTCGCTGGTGGGCTCGATCTCCTGAGTGTCTAGATCACCTGACAACATTCCAAAGAAGAAAAAGAAAGAATGTCATCAGCGAACAATCACTCGGTAAATCCCAAAGATAAGGGAGAAATAGAATAGACAGATAGAGTGTGTGTGTAACTTTTAAAGTTGTACTATATGGTTAACGCTGTTGTTTGTAGGTTGGTACAGAAGAATGCCAGTGTATACGAGAGGAGTCTCTATATGCCAGAGACTAAAGGCAAATGGAAGTACAAGGCTCCGTTATACAACCCGGAACAACGACAATTGAATTCAGGTTAGGTGTCTTAAATCTTACAATCTCGTGCCACTTCAAACACCTTCCGTACCAATCTACCCCTTAAATCCCGCGATGACTTGTTTGTAGTGTTTGTATTGTATTGCAACTTGTATTGTCTTGTAATATAGATTGTACAATTGGATGACTTGCCGAAACTATGATATCAGTAAATGGATGTAACTGGAGAATCATGGATGTAAATGGAAGTATATCCATGGTTCGGTTCGGTCAATACAGATTGAATAGATTGAATATATGTCTTCATGAATTCATATTGAATTATTATATTGTAGATTGTACTTGAATCATATTCAAGTCAGATTATTTATAATGATACTCGGTCTGAGTCAGAACAATTAGAAAAGAAATTGAAGTCCTGAATTAGGTTTTGATATTATCGGTAACCACCGCACATGGGCGGCGGTATTTGTGTCTTTTTCAAAGACGATTACCATGTTAATAATACCGTTTGTTAAGTTGTCTACCTTAGATAGGCAAGCACCCATTTCTACGGCTCCCTGACGCTCAAGAGATTGGTCCCGCTTAAACCTATGTTTACTAGGGTCCTTAGGGTAATTTATAGAACTTGAGGGGGTTATATATAAAAATACTTTTGTATAAGTTTCAAAGTACACCCAAAGTATTTAATTATCGTCTTTAGAGTTGTCATAGATATAGATTTTATATATGTGACATTTCTAGTGAATAAACCTATTTTTCATAATACATGGTATTTAATTGTAAAGTGTTGGACTTGTATGGAATAGCATGGTGTTTTCATGTAAAATGATTCCTGTGATTTAAAAAAGTTGGAATATTTATATTATCACCAAAATAGATATTTTGCTGATACATATATATATATATATATATATATATATATATATATATATATAATTTTAATATATTATATTTCTAGAAATCTCATTTTCTTAAGATATTTGTATTTTTTAATCTCTCGAGACCGAATGCTCCTTGCGGAGGTCTGCATCTCGTACTACTAAGCCCGAGGATGTGCGATAATCCGCACTATCCCGAACGGGTTCCCCAAAATGGGTTGTAACGGCGCTTTGCAAAGATTTGTAAAATTACGTAATGTAATACTCAGCACTTTTATACCTATATCCGTATTTCTCTTTAACCTATAAATTTTTTATTTTTATTTATAATTATTTATTATTTTAAAAACACCATTAAACCCAAACCCTACTATATCATATTTTTTCCCAAATTCTTCCTTTAAGCCCCGGCCCCCTTCTATTCTATTGTTATTTCTTTTCTTTTTATTTTACAACCCCAGTCCAGCACCATTCCTCAGCCCATCCCTTTTTATTATTTATTAAATTAATTAACCTTTCCCCAGCCCAGCCCAGCAGCCCACGTAAATATAATAGGATTTAAATTTAAACCCCGGCCCGCTTCTTTCAGCCCGCTTCCTCAACCCGACCCGGCCCACACCCGACTCCCCTTCTTCCCCAACGTCTCTCCCCTTTTCCCGCTCCCTGCTCCCCAATCCGTTTCCTCCGCCCATGCCCACGCCCACGTCGTGCGCCGTTACCCCACGTCGCGCACTCCCCTCTCTAACCCCTCGTCGCCTCCTTTCTCTCTCACCCTCAAGATCCAAAACCTCTCAAAATCTCCCTCGTTCACCCAAAAACTCACCTGCATCCCCTTACCACCGAGCACCAAACTCCGCTCGACCCACCGACGACGACGACCACCCAAAATCTCCTCGTCGTCCTCCCTCACATCTCTCTCCTCTTTACCCACTACTCCACCCCTCGCCTGCATACCCAACCCACAGTCGAGCCCGAGCTCCCTGCACACCCGCTCCCCTCGACAACGACGACGATGACGACGAATTGCATGACCTTCTCGCTCATCACCTCACCCTAACCTCCTCCCTCATCACCTCACCTCCCTCTCTGCCGAGCCCCTCTCTCGAGCTCCAACCCGCACTGCACACCCGAGCTCGAGCCCCCTGCGCCCTCTCGCCGGCGAGCCCCCACTGCATCTCGTCGACTCTCCCGCACCCTCCTCGTCGTCAGCAGCATCACCATCACTCCATACATCCACACCGAGCCTCTACATCTCTCTCTTTCTCACACTCTCTCTCTCTCTTCTCTGTTTTCTCTCTCTCTCTGTCTCTCTCTCTCTTCTCTCTAAGCTTCTCTCTCCCCCTTTTATCAGCATCTCTACCTCCCGCATATCAAGTCAAGGACAACTTAGAGCAGTGAAAAAAAAAAGGAAGGCACGGAGAGTAACGGGATTGATTACAATTGTCTGATTCCTAAAGGCCGAACCTGCGCTGCGCCCGTGACGCGATCGTGCTATTGATACTGCCGGACTATCGCCAAAGCATCTCCAGGCAAGTATTTTTACATGCTACATGCTAATCTATTCGCGTTACAAACTTAAATCGTATAGATTACAAGTTTACAATTTCCTATAGATTATGTGCTATACCTGTTCGATACATGATCCCAATGAAAATATTCATCTAATCTGACGGAATTGAATTGTCTATGCTGGCCCATGTAGTGATAAATATTGTGTATAAATTTCACTAGGAAATACGACATTTAATGACTAAAACGATTACCCCAAATATATCTGTAAAACTGGAACTTTCCCCATATCTGAAAACCGTTAAAATCACCATAAATTATGTACATACCGGAATGATGCGTTCGAGGGCTTAAATCGAATACGACTCGACGAACTATAACCCTATGCAAGTATCTAATGGTTTCTGTACTTAAATTGTGACAATATTTGGATCGGAGTGCGACTCTGGACTGCAGTCCAGAGCGACTCTGGTTACTGTTTACTGTCCCGTAATTTGTGCCAGCTTGTTTCCTGAACTCGTATGTTACGGAACTCTACAGTTTAGTAAAGGTAAATCTGTTATATAGATGACACAAGTGGTTTCATTCCGTTTCATCGTCATTTGCTATTTAAAATTGTAAATTAAAACAGCTGGACGTATAACAGTCCAGAACAGATTCAGGAGTGACAAACTAGTGATAAACAGTGTGTAACTTTCTACGTACTGATGCGATTGAGAATCCGTCTATTGCGTTGAATACCCTACTGAAAACCCTAGATATCATTCAACTGTAGCGTCACTAAATTCTGATCCCTACTGGGGTTAAAATGCGTTGCGAAACGGACTTCTGATTCTGAAACCGGATTTCCAGCAGCGAACGCTTAAAATGAAATGTCCGTATCTAGTGATCCTGAAACCTGATTGACGTGAAACCACATTAGCTGGATAGATAATCAAACATACTATTTATTCCCCGTTCATCGTTTCGCTAAACTGTACACGTATGATTTATGATAAATTATGCAAGTGGTAGAATACTGATTTATGACATCTTAATCATGCTTTACATACTGTTTCCTCATCATATCATACATATGTCACTGCATTGATAACCTAGTGATCATGTGCATTACCCAGTGTTAGATATTAGTGATGATTGTGGCAAGTACGTTAGTGTTCGTGCATGAGTGGATAAGTGAAAGTGACACGTACTTGTACACAATCAGTGAACCCTATTATTCTATTGCATTGTCGACGTCTGTGGGACGCGTGTAAGTGTGACTATAAGTGGTATGGGACACTTATGGAAGCTCTTGCATGGGTGTCACAGATAAGGCACCAGATACTGCCCATTTATCTTAAGTATTAGTCGGGACATTCTTGATGGAGATCCTGTCTCCAGTTCTCGCGCAGACTTGTCATGGACCGACCGGTATTTGAGATTATGGTTGGCGTTTGATGTAGACCACAGGGTGTGGGGTAGTTTGAGTGTGAGTTCAACAGAATCTCGGGAGTCCCATGCCGGCTTATATATATGGAGATATATGGAGATTTACAGGGTACATAATTATTACCGTGAGTTACATTTTGGGCCCGTGGTCCCTTGCCCTTGGGTCCTACCCTTGGGTGGAGGACACTCGCGAGTGGTTGACTCTCACACTTGGACTGATGATAGGCTTAGTGACTTGTACAGTGAGACTTAGAGACTGATAGGGATAATGGCATTGATATACATTACTTACTGTGTTGACATACCTGGCATACTATTTTTACGGCTTTATTGTTCACTTGATCCACTAGACATTGCATTGGTTACTGCATGTTCATATCTTTACCGTCTTGATTTATTGTTATATATATCTATTATCACTGTTCGAGTTGCCACTTGCATCTATTTATTTATATTGCTATCGTGTCGCTCTGACGACCTGAGTATGCATGCTCAGTATGAGGAGTGGATCTAGCCTGGACCAGGACCAGACGTACATCGCGGACATCTTGATCAGCTATCCAGAGTTATACTCTTTTTACCTCCATCAGGTTAGTTCTTTGTATTGTTTTGTTTCATATACTGCATTTCTCGTTACCTGTGCGTTGTTCACTGATTACCACGTAAATCTAGAAGCCGAAGTGTGACTACGGCAGGATATTTCCTTGACCGTAGGAGCATGGCTGACCTTGTCAACCCCTCGTATTCCGTATTTTGGGAAGCGGGGCGTGACATGGTTTTGTTGGTATCAGAGCCAGGTTTTGCTTCGATTGGGATTGCAGTTTTCCGTGTAGAGCTTGACAATCTAAGACATCCCTCGGTCTAGATTGTAAACTTGTTATTCTTAATCCTTATTCTCATTGTGTATCCTGCTATCCATCCGTTAGGGTTTCGGGCGACTTGGCAGAGTGACGTGGTTGTAATTGTGAACTACCTCATAGTTACAATACTGTACTAGGTTTAAGTGACTTAGAGCCCTACAGTTGATTTCCACTTGTAATGAATTTCATCACACCCGATATTCTTGATTCCTTGCCCAATCCATATTATAGCTTGTGCCTTATATCTTCCTCAAAATTATTGTTTCAGGATCATGTCTTCCAACGACTCTTCCTCTATCTCCACTCCCTAGAATCAGACCGTTGAGATTCTGAGTGTACTGTAAGGTCTGAAGGAAGCCCAGGAGCGAACAAACGACTTGTTAGCTGAAGGAATGAGAAGGCAGGTGAATCAGGCACCAGCGGGAGTCACCAATCGCAAAGGGATCCCTGTTAGACGAGGAAAAGAGAAGAAGATGAAGCGCCCATTTGTTTCCCCGCGACAGAAGCAGCAGAAGACCCAATGTTGTGGGTACTGCAAGAGGCCAGGACATCTTCAGAGGGATTGTCACCGTGCCCAGGGGAAATGCCTGATTTGCGGATCCAGCGAACATCTTATCAACGGTTGCCCTAAAAGGAAGGAGCTACAAGGAGGAGACCCGTCCACACTCTCCACTTCTGCCATGTGATGATTATTTCGTAAATCGAGCTTTGAGGATAGTGCGGACCCAACTTAGAACTCAACTCGTGTGACGAGATTACAGCGGTCCAGAAATCAAAGAAGAGTTATTATGTTTTCTGCTTTCTATAATAATGCCGTTACCCCTTTTGTAAAAATTTCCTTTCGTTTGAAATCTTGTATCCGTCGAACTTTTAGTTGAATGAAAGAAAACTTTGAATCATGATGTATGTATCATTCACTTGCTTTCCCCTTATTTATACTATTCATTACAGCAACATTTTATTTTGATTTTTCAGTCCTTGCCTACCACACATTTTCTTGTACTCCGTATCCTTGATATGTTCCACTGTTTGATCATGACTCTTTCTTTTCAGGCCATGGCCCACCCTGAAGCAGCACCGCATCTAGATGAGGATGCACAGTCATGCGTTTCCTTAGACCGCATGCTGGTGAGTTCTGACGATGAGATCAACGGCCCCCCAGGTCATTTTCGGACACAGCGATTCCGAAGACGAAGGAGCCGCCGCCCCAGAGGTTGACATGATCGGCGATTCCGACGAGGAGGAAGGAGACCCTGAAGAGAACCCGATAGAGGAAGATCCCGAGGAAGGCCCGATAGAAGAAAATCCAATGGAGGAAAATCCCATGGAAGAGAATCCAGAAGAAGAGAATCACATGGAAGCAGACCTCGATGAAGAAGCTCCAGCCGAGGAAGAAGGACCAGAAGGACAAGACCCTGCGGTGGAAGAACTCCCAATGGCGATCCCTGCGATGCGCTATGGAAATGGACGTCCATACCTGAGCGCGCGAGCCTACCGTAACCAGCTGAACCTCCACAACCGCGACTGACGGGATTTTAGCTATTGTCTTCTCTGGCCAAATAAATCTATGTATAATTTAGGGCCATCTGTTACTTTTCGTGAGTGCTTTGTTTCGAATTTCCTAGAATGAAATAAACTTTCTGAGTTCGCAAATCTTTTGATTACTGTTTCACTTGATGCTTTGACTTTTCCCTTATACTGTTATTTCCTCCTGAGACCCGTGACTGTCCACCCGTGTACCTCGTGCTGTTTCGACCCTCACTTAGATTAACCAGTACCGCACCCTGATCTTTGGAATGGGCCACCCTTCATCCTTCGTCTATGCCTCGTTTGAGATCCTTCCGGGAGGGGAAATTGATAGTAAAATTTCCGAGTTGGCTGACCCTTCGAAATTTGATTCACATGATGTATTGACCATTATCCTCCCCATACATTTTCCCCTTGTAGTCCCCCGCTGCTTACCCTTACTTCCTGTGCTGACCCGACCCCAACCTCTTTGACCTTCAGTCTAAAGCCGTCACACTCCAATCTTTTGAATGAGCCACACTCCATTGTAATCCCTACCCTAGCTAGCCCTATACATTTTTGTGCTTTTCCCTGTTACCCTAACTATATTTAGGGACATGGTTATTCGAAAATTTAGTTTTCATTGTTTTGTATTTATCGAAGAGTGCGTGCTATTGACTACTCCGTTTTATGTATTTTAAGTACACTACTATTCTTCTCATTTTCGGTAGCGTGACCATATGTATTACACGTATTACTTTGGTGCTATGCTTTTATTTTCACCATGTGGTTTTCTAAGCCACGTTAAAATGGTTTGATTGATACGTTATTCTAAAAATATTTTAAACCACCGACAAGTCCTTCACTGCTTCATTATGATTATGCCTTATACTTATTATTTCTGCTGTGCTACTTTTGATATACTTGTATGTGCATATATTTGGGTTTTGATTTTATCGAACACGCCTTGAATAGTATTGTTCGTATTGTTATTTATATTCTCGTATACATGTAGTTTGTTCTTATAGTTATTCTTGCCTTATACTTATTTAGACCCATCCTTTTTGTATGTTGTTCTTACATATACAGACCTTCAAAATTTTATCCACCTGTTTTAAGTAATTCACTAGGTGTTAGCGTTCGATATAGTAGCCTTTCGCTTGTGATTTATAGATTTTCGTTTATTTTAAATTTCGATGACGAAATTTTTGTAAGGGTGGTATGATATAATAACCAGCACTTTTATACCTATATCCGTATTTCTCTTTAACCTATAAAATTTTTATTTTTATTTATAATTATTTATTATTTTAAAAACACCATTAAACCCAAACCCTACTATATCATATTTTTCCCAAATTCTTCCTTTAAGCCCCGGCCCCCTTCCATTCTATTGTTATTTCTTTTATTTTTATTTTACAACCCCGGCCCAGCACCATTCCTCAGCCCATCCCTTTTTATTATTTATTAAATTAATTAACCTTTCCCCAGCCCAGCCCAGCAGCCCACGTAAATATAATAGGATTTAAATTTAAACCCCGGCCCGCTTCTTTCAGCCCGCTTCCTCAACCCGACCCGGCCCACACCCGACTCCCCTTCTTCCCCAACGTCTCTCCCCTTTTCCCCGCTCCCTGCTCCCCGATCCGTTTCCTCCGCCCACGCCCACGCCCACGCCCACGTCGTGCGCCGTTACCCCACGTTGCGCACTCCCCTCTCTAACCCCTCGTCGCCTCCTTTCTCTCTCACCCTCAAGATCCAAAACCTCTCAAAATCTCCCTCGTTCACCCAAAAACTCACCTGCATCCCCTTACCACCGAGCACCCAACTCCGCTCATCCCACCGACGACGACGACCACCCAAAATCTCCTCGTCGTCCTCCCTCACATCTCTCTCCTCTTCATCCACTACTCCACCCCTCGCCTGCATACCCAACCCACAGTCGAGCCCGAGCTCCCTGCAAACCCGCTCCCCTCGACGACGACGACGAATCGCACGACCTTCTCGCTCATCACCTCACCCTAACCTCCTCCCTCATCACGTCACCTCCCTCTCTGTCGAGCCCCTCTCTCGAGCTCCAACCCGCACTGCACACCCGAGCTCGAGCCCCCTGCGCCCTCTCGCCGGCGAGCCCCCACTGCATCTCGTCGACTCCCCCGCACCCTCCTCGTCGTCAGCAGCATCACCATCACTCCATACATCTACACCGAGCCTCTACATCTCTCTCTTTCTCACTCTCTCTCTCTCTCTGTTCTCTCTCTCTCTGTGTTCTCTGTTTTCTCTCTCTCTGTCTCTCTCTCTCTTATCTCTAAGCTTCTCTCTCTCTAACTCTTTCTCTCTCTCTGTCTCTAAATTTCTCTCTCCCCCTTTTATCAGCATCTCTACCTCCCGCATATTAAGTCAAGGACAACTTAGAGCAGTGAAAAAAAAAGGAAGGCACGGAGAGTAACGGGATTGATTACAATTGTCTGATTCCAAAAGGCCGAACATGTGCTGCGCCCGTGACGCGATCGTGCTATTGATACTGCCGGACTATCGCCAAAGCGTCTCCAGGCAAGTATTTTTACTTGCTACATGCTAATCTATTCGCGTTACAAACTTAAATCGTATAGATTACAAGTTTACAATTTCCTATAGATTATGTGCTATACCTGTTCGATACATGATCCCAATGAAAATATTCATCTAATCTAACGGAATTGAATTGTCTATGCTGGCCCATGTAGTGATAAATACTGTGTATAAATTTCACTGGGAAATACGACTGTTAATGACTAAAACGATTACCCCAAATATATCTGTAAAACTGGAACTTTCCCCGTATCTGAAAACCGTTAAAATCACCATAAATTATGTACATACCGGAATGATGCGTTAGAGGGCTTAAATCGAATAAGACTTGACGAACTATAACCCTATGCAAGTTTCTAATGGTTTCTGTACTTAAATTGTGACAATATTTGGATCGGAGTGCGACTCTGGACTGCAGTCCAGAGCGACTCTGGTTACTGTTTACTGTCCCGTAATGTGTGCCACCTTGTTTCCTGAACTCGTATGTTATGGAACTCTTCATTTTAGTAAAGTTGAATCTGTTATCTATATGACACAAGTGGTTTCATTCCGTTTCATCGTCATTTCCTATTTAAATTGTAAATTAAAAGAGCTGGACGTATAACAGTCCAGAACAGATTCAGAAGTGACAAACTAGTGATAAACAGTGTGTAACTTTCGACGTACTGACACGATTGAGAATCCGTCTATTGCGTTGAATACCCTACTGAAAACCCTAGATATCATTCAACTGTAGTGTCACTAAATTCTGATCCCTACTGGGGTTAAAATGCGTTGCGAAACGGACTTCTGATTCTGAAACCGGATTTCCAGCAGCGAACGCTTAAAATAAAATATCTGTATCTAGTGATCCTGAAACCCGATTGACGTGAAACCACATTTGCTGGATAGATAATCAAACATACTATTTATTCCCCGTTCATCGTTTCGCTAAACTGTACACGTATGATTTATGATAAATTATGCAAGTGGTAGAATACTGATTTATGACATCTTAATCATGCTTTACATATTGTTTCCTCATCATATCATACATATGTCACTGCATTGATAACCTAGTGATCATGTGCATTACCCAGTGTTAGATATTAGTGATGATTGTGGCAAGTACGTTAGTGTTCTTGCATGAGTGGATAAGTGAAAGTGACACGTACTTGTACACAATCAGTGAACCCTATTATTCTATTGCATTGTCGACGTCTGTGGGACGCGTGTAAGTGTGACTATAAGTGGTATGGGACACTTATGGAAGCTCTTGTATGGTTGTGACAGATAAGGCACCAGATACTGCCCATTTATCTTAAGTATTAGTCGGGACATGCTTGATGGAGATCCTGTCTCCAGTTCTCGCGCAGACTTGTCATGGACCGACCGGTATTTGAGATTATGGTTGGCGTTTGATGTAGACCACGGGGTGTGGGGTAGTTTGAGTGTGAGTTCAACAGAATCTCGGGAGTCCCATGCCGGCTTATATATATGGAGATATATAGAGATTTATAGGGTACATGATTATTACCGTGAGTTACATTTTGGGCCCGTGGTCCCTTGCCCTTGGGGCCTACCCTTGGGTGGAGGACACTCGCGAGTGGTTGACTCTCACAATTGGACTGACGATAGACTTAGTGACCTGTACAGTGAGACTTAGAGACTGATAGGGATAATGGCATTGATATACATTACTTACTGTGTTGACATACCTGGCATACTATTTTTACTGTTCACTTGATCTACTAGACACTGCATTGGTTACTGCATGTTCATATCTTTACCGTCTTGATTTATTGTTATATATATATATATATATATATATATATATATATATTATCACTGTTCGAGTTGCCACTTGCATCTATTTATTTATATTGCTATCGTGTCGCTCTGACGACCTGAGTATGCATGCTCAGTGTGAGGAGTGGATCTAGCCTGGACCAGGACCAGACGTACATCGCGGACATCTTGATCAGCTATCCAGAGTTATACTCTTTTTACCTCCATCAGGTTAGTTCTTTGTATTGTTTTGTTTCATATACTGCATTTCTCGTTACCTATGCGTTGTTCACTGATTACCACGTAAATCTAGAAGCCGAAGTGTGACTACGGCAGGATATTTCCTTGACCGTAGGAGCATGGATGGCTTTGTCAACCCCTCGTATTCCGTATTTTGGGAAGCTGGGCGTGACATGTAATCTTGTAGAAAACGGTTTTTATAAGTTAAAAGTAGTTTTGTTTAAAACTGTATTTCCCGAATCTATATTTCCTAAAAAGTATCGTGCTATGTTGCATATGAGTGTTTTGAAGAGGTAGGTCATTACCTCATGATCTATCTAAAGGTATAGCAAGATTAATGATATTTTAAAGTCGAAACTAAACTACATGGTATTTAACTGAAAAAGTACGATAAAAATTGCAATAAGAAATATTTTGCTATGAAACTTGTTTATGATATTTTGTTAATGATTAATAGTCAAGATGTAAGAGTTTGGTATGGTTGTATCAAGGAAAATTGAACTTTACAGAGAAAAACGAATCGGAAGTCGGATTTAATTCCGCTTCCGTCGGGTTTTAGTTTTACAAATTTTTAGAATAGAATAGAGAAGAGAGATGTGGGACTTACTGGCTTTTGGTTAGAGAAGAGGGAGAGGAGGAAGTAGGATTTTCCGGTGCGTCGTTTCGTCGCCGGAAGCTCCTAGAATCGTCGTCGGAAGATCGCCGGAGTTTCGCCCTTCGCTAACTCCACTTACACACAAAATTTATAGAGAGTTTACTTGAGAGTTTGGATAGAATTTGTGAGTGAGGGGGTTGTGTTTAAGGGTGGTATTTATAGGGTAAAACTACGGTTAGGGTAGGTGAAAGGGTGTGAGAAATGTATTAAAAATTGTATTAAAAATGGAGTAAATAGGTGTTTTTATTGATTCTGTAAATGTGCAGGGTATTTAAAGTGTACAAGGGTATTGGGGATACCAAGAGGCACAACTTCACAGAAGAGACCAACCCGATCCGAGCTGAATCGGCCGGCGGCGGCGGCCGAGTCGGCCCCCCTTACTGCCACGTGTCCTTCAACTCTTGGTGTATCCCGTGGGTCAGTTTGTTTTATTTGTGACTTTTGATTTTATGGGTTTAACACGTGTAGACTCTTGGGCTTCTAAATATATTAAAAGAAAACAATATTAAAAACAATGTGTGTGATGGGATTTGAACTCTGGTGCTTTGGTTCGGTAGTGCAAGGTCTTACCAATGAGCTACAAGCTCTTTCTTGCTATTAAAAAGCAAAACAAATTTTTAACTTGTGCTCAAGAAAAAGTACCCATTTCTGTATTTTTTGAAAAAATTGTACAGAAAGTTAGGATTGTTACATTCTACCCTCCTTATAAAAATTTCGTCCTCCTCGAAATTTTTAAAAGGAAAGTGTAACAGATTCAAGGAAGGTTTGGTGACTGAAATTCTGACAGTGTATGAAAAAGTGATACAAGGGTTTTTAAAAAAATGTGAAAGAGTTACCAGTGTTACCTTGACTTATAGCTTCGGCTTCTACGACTGCTAATGTAAAAGTCTAACGCCGTGGTACATTCTTTCTAACTGGAGGCACATTCTGTCCTTGGGGCATGTTTCTCTGCCCTCGAGGCATGTCCCTCATTGCTTTTTGGAATTGGCGAGTAGGTTGTGCAGGTGGTGGAGCAGGGAGTGCTAGACGAGGTACAGGAGCCTGGATAGCTCGCCGCTGCGGGTAGTTGGTGGGTGTGTGATCTAGGTTGCATCAATATGGACAGTTTCCAATTCCGTGATTGGATGCACCATAAATTAGACGCAGGCCTTTTGCGCGCCTACAGTCCTTCCACAAGTGTCCCTTTCTCCTGCAGTAGTAGCAGAAGTCTGGACTCGACTGGTTATTGATTTCTTCCGATCTTCTGGGTTCGAATGATGGCCTGGAAGAGGCTCCTCCTGCCATTTGAGTGGCAGGGCATTTCAAACCGGCAAATTGAGGTCTGCCCTTCCTCTTTATTACTGCCTCATATCTTCGGGTAGCCTTGAAAGCCAAATCATGGGTTGGGAAATCTCCTGTAGTTAGAGCAGCTTGGATTTCCGGGTCCAACCCTTGCTGAAATCTTCTAGCCCTGATCTCAGCAGTCGGTATGAGATGGACCGTAAACCTGTTACGGTCTTATGTTAGCTGTGTAGTATGTGATCTATTGAAAATCGAATTTATTGAGACATTTCTTACCGACTGAGCATGGTGAACTCAGCATCATACTCATCTACTGATTTGGTCCACATTAAACCTTGTTGCAGATCGATGAACTGTTGTTCCATGTCGAACCTGGCAGTCTCAGGGAAGTACTTTGCGTCAAACATGTCTTGGAAAGTCTTCCATTCGATGGGTTGATCAAGACGGCTTTCTCCCGCCTTCCACAGACCCGTGCATTGTCCGTGAGCTGCAACTTTGCAACACGAACCCAAGCTATCTCTGGCACTTGTGCTGCTGCCAGATCATCTTCAATGCTCTGAGCCCATTCCTCGGCTTCCAGTGGGCTCTCTTTTCCTGATAATTGTTTGGGATGCAAAGCTCTGAATTGCTTTACCCCAGGTGGTTCTGCCTCTGGACGGTTCATTAAAAGAGCAGTCTGCTGCTGCTGTCCTTCTAGGAGGCTGCGGATTGCCTCCAGCAGAACCGTCTGCTCGTTGATCGGAGCAGGGACGGCAGGTGTGAGTGATAGTGGTAGGGGAGTGTTGTTGAAGTTGGTGCTGGTGTTGTTTGGAGAATCCATAACCTTGAATGAAAAATTTAGGTTATAACAGATTCAAAGTATATGATTCAAAGAATATGAAATTGTAAGAGTCAAGGAATTTGAATTGTAAAGAATGTTTTTAGTTGTTGGTTCTTGTGTTATATTGCTTAGGTTGTCCACGCAAAGCTGAACTGCATGGTAGGGTTCCATACAGCTCTGACCTGCATGGGCCACCAACAAAACATGTCACGTTCCGCTTCCCAGTGTACGGGCAAAGGACGCGACGAGGCCGCTACGTATTTACTCTGAAGTAAATACGCTAAGCGTATCTAAGCAATATAAATGAAAATGTACAAGAGACAAAAGATATAATTGAACAGCAACTTTATTTATTCACATTCTTTTTACAATACATGGAAAAGTAAATCATGGGATAAAGCAATGCCTAAACAGTGGCATAACAGAAATGAAAAGTACTGAAATGAAATGTGTACAATGAATCTAAAGCTCTGGGTCGTAGGCTAGCTGATCCAAGTCCTCGCTGTGGGCTCAATCTCCTGAATGTCTAGATCACCTGACAACATTCCAAAGAAGAAAGAGAAGGAATGTCGTCAGCGAACAATCGCTCGGTGAATGCCAAAGATAAGGAAGAAATAGAATAGACAGATAGAGTGTGTGTGTAACTTTTAAAGTTGTACTATATGGTTAACGCTGTTATTTGTAGGTTGGTACAGAAGAATGCCAGTGTATACGAGAGGAGTCTCTATATGCCAGAGAGTAAAGGCAAATGTAAGTACAAGGCTCCGTTATACAACCCGGAACAATGACAATTGAATTCAGGTTAGGTGTCTTAAATCTTGCAGTCTCGTGCCACTTCTAACACCTTTCGTACCAATCTACCCCTTAAACCCCGTGATGTCTTGTTTATATTGTTTGTATTGTATTGCAATTTGTATTGTCTTGTAATATAGATTGTACAATTGGATGACTTGCCGAAACCATGATATCAGTAAATGGATATAACTGAAGAATCATGTAAATGGAAGTATATCCATAGTTTGGTTCAGTCAATACAGATTGAATAGATTGAATATATGTCTTCATGAATTCATATTGAATTGTTATATTGTAGATTGTACTTGAATCATATTCAAGTCAGATTATTTATAATGAGACTCGGTCTGAGTCAGAACAATTAGAAAAGAAATTGAAGTCCCGAATTAAGTTTCGATGTTATCGGTAACCGCTGCACATGGGCGGCGGGATTTGTGTCTTTTTCAAAGACGATTACCGTGTTGATAACACCGTTTGTTAAGTTGTCTACTTTAGATAGGAAAGCACCCAGTTCTCTGGCTCTCTGAGGCTCAAGAGATTGGTCCCGCTTAAACCTATGTTTACTAGGGTCCTTAGGGTAATTTATAGAACTTGAGGGGGTTATATGTAAAAATACTTTTGTATAATTTTCAAAGTACACCCCAAGTATTTAATTATCGTCTTTAGAGTTGTCATTGATGTAGATTTTATATATGTGACATTTCTAGTGAATAAACATATTTTTCATAATACATGGTATTTAATTGTAAAGTGTTGAACTTGTATGGAATTGCATGGTGTTTTCATGTAAAATGATTCATGTGATTTAAAAATGTTAGAATATTTAAATTATCACAAAAATATATATTTAGATGATACATATATATATTTATATAAAAATAATTTTAATATATTATATTTCTAGAAATCTTATTTTCTTAAGATATTTGTATTTTTAAATCTCTTGAGACCGAATGCTCCTTGCGGAGGTCTGCATCTCGCACTACTAAGCCCGAGGATGTGCGATAATCCGCACCATCCCGAACGGGTTCCCCAAAATGGGTTGTAGCGGCGCTTTACAAAGATTTGTAAAAATACGTAATCTTGTAGAAAACGGTTTTTATAAGTTAAAGGCAGTTTTGTGTAAAACTGTATTTCCCGAATCTATATTTCCCAAAAAGTATCGTGCAATGTTACATATGAGTGCTGTGAAGAGGTAGGTCATTACCTCGTGATCTATCTAAAAGTATAGCAAGATTAATGATATTTTAAAGTCGAAACTAAACTACATGGTATTTTACTGAAAAAGTACGATAAAAATTGCAATAAGAAATGTTTTGCTATGAAACTTGTTCATGGTATTTTTTTTAATGATTAATAGTCAAGATGTAAGAGTTTGGTATGGTTGTATTAAGGAAAATTGAACATTACAAAGAAAACCGAATCGGAAGCCAGATTTAACTCCGTTTCCGTCGGGTTTTAGTTTTACAAATTTTTAGAATAGAATAGTGAAGATGGAGGTAGGACTTAATGGCTTTTGGTTAGAGAAGAGGGAGAGGAGGAAGTAGGATTTGCCGGTACGTCGTTTCGTCACCGGAAGCTCCTAGAGTCGTCGTCGGAAGATCGCCGGAGTTTCGCCCTTCGCTAACTCAACTTGCACACAAAATTTCTAGAGAGTTTTCTTGAGAGTTTGGACAGAATTTATGAGTGAGGGGTGTGTTTAGGGGTGATATTTGTAGGGTAAAACTAGGGTTAGGATAGGTGAAAGGGTGTGAGAAAATGTATTAAAAATTATATTAAAAATGGAGTAAATAGGTGTTTTTATTGATTCTGTAAAGGTACACGGGTACTGGGGATACCAAGAGGCACAACTTCACATAAGAGACCAACCCGATCCGAGATGAATCAGCCGGTCCGCCGGCCGAGTCAGGCCGAGTCGGCCCCCCTTGCTGCCTCGTGTCCTTCGACTCTTGGTGTATCCCCTGGGTCAGTTTGTTTTATTTGTGACTTTTGGTTTTACGGGTTTAACACGTGTAGACTCTTGGACTTCTAAAAATATTTAAAGAAAACAATATTAAAAATAATGTGGGTGATGGGATTTGAATCTGGTGCTTTGGTTCAGCAGTGCAAGGTCTTACCAATGAGCTACAAGCTCCTTCTTGCTATTAAAAAGCAAAACAAATTTATAACTTATGCTCGGGAAAAGTACCCCTTTCTCTATTTTTTGAAAAAATTGTACAGAAAGTTGTACAGAAAGTTAGGGTTGTTACAGTATATTATATTGGCAACCTCCTACAGGAGACGGTTACCGGTTAATACTTCCAAGATGACCTAGATGACAGAGTGATTGTCATAGTTATAAGTTTACCCTCTTGTGAGGGGCAGTATGTTGGACAAGGATCTAAGCAGATACTAAGGTAGGCATGGCGCAGTATACTGATTAAATTCAGTAGAAGATACAGTCTAAGAAGTTTTTTGGATTTGGTGTCCGTATTATGAACTTGGTGCCATCAGATATCCAGACAAGTTCTAAGATAGATATCATTCATTTTTCGGAAGATAGTCATTCTCCGCGAAGTTGAGATATAGAGAGATAAAGATAGAAACACTAGAGCGGATCCACTCACTGAGGATATTTTTTGAACATGATTGTTTCGTCAAACTCGGTTTGCGAAACTGATTAGTTGAGAAGTTGGGTATTCGGTAGCACACGGGCTGTGAGTATGCGATACCGCAATAATCAGCCTTAAATTCAAGTGCGAGATTATTCGATATAGTGCCCTCAAGGCATTTATTGTAATCGCAGGTTGGCGATTATGATGATTGTGGGTGGACCTTTACTGTAACGACTCTGAAATCCCTATACAAAATTAACTTGTTTAATTTATAGAAAGGGTATTTCAACCTTATTAGGAACTATAAGTTATTTTTGTTCAATAAAATTAAGAAACAACTTGTACCTCACTGGTAAAGCCTCTGCACTGCTGTGACGTAGCCTGTGTGTTCGTTCCTATCAGTCCTAATTATTTTTAATATTTTTTATTTTAACTTTTCGGAAGCCTAAGAGTTGTACATACAATATACGGATAAACGAAAAGTTTCAAAAAAATCAAAAAGGATAAATGAGGAGTTAACACAGAATATAACACGTGGCATGAATCTCGATATAATTGGGCAAATCTTGACCGCCGGTTTTCCCAATCGGGCCGCTACCGGCGGTCCACTTAGCTCTAAACGCCTCCGTGCTACGCCCGTACACCCCTTCAACTCCCCTCTACTCCACTGCAGTGTTTGATTTCTCTGCAATTGAACAGAGACTCTTTAAATCCCTCATTAACACCATTTTAATTCTTTTTTATTCACATACTCTCAAATTTCACTATAAATACCACCCCATCCCCTAACTCTCATCATTCTGAAAATCTCTATAAAAAATTCTCAAAATTTTTTAAATTCAAAGAAGAGTTAAGGCTAGTAAAGTGGAGTTAGCGATCGATCTCATTCCGTTGAAAACCGGTGCCACTCCCGACGATACCACGACGCCACAAAGACCCTCTCTCATTTCCTCACTCCATTCTCAACGCTACACAAACTTGTAAGTCCCTTTTCTCTCTCTTTATTTTTACCACAAAACAATTTCTAAAACGATATCGACAAAGTGGAGTTAGCGTTGATATCACTTCTTCTAAAACACTTCTATAGTCTTTGATAGCCCTAATATGTCACCCGAATACTATAACTTCACTTTACAATCTTTTCACATCATTAACCTTTTAATTTAATTAAAATTTCATGCGAAATAAACACATATCAAACACTTTTCATATAAATACCATGAGCTTTAATATAACCCTTATTTCGATAATTAGTATATATACCTCTCGAAAACTCACGGGGTAATGACCTACCCCATCACATACACTACGGTTTGATAGAACGAAGTTTTTGGATGTATGGTTAATTTAAAGAATACAGGTTTTCAATAAAATACCGTCGCTTTTACAAATAAATGTTTTTAATCGTTATTTTTAAAATCCTTTGCAATTATACCTCTACAACCCTTTTAGGGAAACCCAACTACGGATGGTGCGGGTTATTGCACGTCCTTGGGATAGTAGAGTGAGATACAGAACATCTCACGGAGAATTCGGTCTCGAAAGGGAATAAAAATATGATTTAAAGAATATGACTTTTTTCTAAATCAAATTAAAACTTTGAAAAATTATATAAAATTATATATCCGTATTTTCAACAAAAACAAATTGTGAAAATCATATTTTAAAATTAAAGATTGAAATTTTAATAAAATACCAACAAGTTCCAAAAGGAATAGTTTTCATTAAAATACCACAAACATTTAAAAACTAGGTTTCATCGCTAAAATACCACTAAAATTAAAATACACGGTAATAAAAATATTAATAATCTAAATCACCCTCGAGATTTATTTTCAAACAATATTAAAGTATTTTTCATAAAACCCTTCTCGAAAAATGCAAACAATATAAATACAATGTAAACAACAATAATAAATATTTAAGTACTCTAAATTAATATAGATTTAAGCGGTATCATTTCTCTTGAGCCTCAGGGAGCTGGAGAAAGTGAGTGCTTGTCTATTCATGTTAGACAACACTGCAAAATTAACGGAGTTATCAATGGCAATTGTCTTGGAAAAAGACACAAATCCTGCCGTCCATGTGCAGCAGTTGTCCGATTACTTCCGAACTAAGAATTTCCACAGTTAAATCCATTTCCAAGTAATGTCTATAACTCGAATCCAAACTTGAATTTTAACTCGAACTCTAATCAAACACGAATCTAAACTTGAATTTTAACTCGAACTCTAATCAAACACGAATCTAAACTTGAACGTGAACTCGAAATCAATCTACTCGACTAACTTGACTCGACCCAGGATTGCAATTGACATGAATCACACTCTACTCGACTTACTCGACTTCATTCTTTAACTTTTGCAATCTATAGTTTCGATCAAGGCATGTATAATCAACCAATCAAATTAACTAAGGATATCTTACAGTTATAATATATATTATACTCGGGGTGTTTAGGATAGTTTCTTGTGTGAATCCAACAGAGCTTCAGGAATCCCGTATTAACCTATTTTTTCTATTTACTCGAATCTCAGTCGGGTCGACTCCTGCACAGTTTGGAATCCCGATGCTAACACATGAAATAGGCTCGTGTTTCCTTACTCCTGAGGCCCCACTCTTGAGCTCATGAATACTTCTACGGTTGCGTTGACATTCATACTTGGAACTTAACGTTAACACAATGACCATATAGAGACTTATAAATATATATACCATATTCTGATCTACACATTTTTACTGGTCATTTACATTATTTCTTTATATACTTGTCACTTTTCACTCTTACTCTACTTTTGGGACTTACCGAGCACTAGCTCGCAGATGGGCATTCCATCCATCTTTGTTTTCTTAGAATATTCATCAGATACGGTCCAGACGGAGGAAGTGGACGCTACAGAAGAGGAGTACGACCAGATCGCAGCTCAGGCTTTTGATTAACTATCTTTTTCTTCAGCTTATGTATGCCACCTATTTAGGCATTTCTTTTATTGTATTTACTTTTTCAGTTGCACTCATGTATCTGTAAAAATTTCAAGTTTGAATGTAAATAAATATATTGGTTGAAAATTGTACGGTCTCCATTTATTCTTGCATTGTGTATTATTGTTTAGTATATTTATTTAAGGAATGATCTTCTCTGAATAAATATACAGCGGGCTTGCCACGTCATCGTTTCTGTCTACTGGGAAGCGGGGCATGACAGGTTTTATCGGTGGCCCATGCAGTTCAGTTCTGCATGAAGTCGTAAACAATATAACATAAGAATTAATGAATTCAACAAACATTTACATTCCTTACATTTCAAAATTCCTTGAACCTATCCTAATCTATTTTTTATATCAAGGTGATGGACTCTCTGAACAATACCAGCACCAACGTCAACGACAACACTCCACCGCCTACTCTACCTCCACCACCTACTCTACCACCACCACCTACCGTTGTAGTGCCTATCAATAAGCAAACGGTACTTCTTGAGGATATCAAGAGCCTATTGGAGAGACGGAGGGAGCAGACAACCCTCATACACCAAACATTGGTTCGCCCTAAGGCGGAAGCATCCGGAATTAAGCAGTTTCGGGCACTGCACCCAAAGAACTTCTCAGGTAAGAAGAGCTCGCTTGAAGCAGAAGAATAGGCTTAGGCGATTAAGGATGACCTGGCAGTGGCTCAAGTGCCAGATATACCTTGGGTAAGAGTTGCTAAGTTGCAACTGACCGATAATACAAGAGTATGCTGGAAGGCAGAAGAGAGTCGTCTCGTGCAACCAATAGAATAGAAAACATTCTGAGACCTCTTTGATGTGAAGTACTTTCCAGAAACTGCTCACTTTGATATGGAGCAGCAATTCATCCATCTATAGCAAGGCTCGGTATGGGTCAGGTCTGTAGATAAATATGATGTTGAGTTTACCATGCTCGGCATGTAAGCTATAGTCTTAAGTTGAAATTTTCCTATCTCGCTTACTACACTGCTAACACAAGATTGTAACAGGTTCGCTGCGCACCTCATTCCTACTGCTGAGATCCGGGAATGACGATTCCAGCAGGGGTTGGACCCTGAAATCCAAGCTGCACTCGCTATAAGGGATTTCCCAACCCACGAGCTTACTTTGAAGGCCGCCCAACGCTATGAGGCGGTTGTGAAGAAGAAGGGCAGGCTGCAGTCGACCGGTGTGAAACGCCCTATGCACCAAATTGCAGGAGGGGCCTCTTCTAGACCAGCTTTTAACGGACCATCTCGAAGACCAAGAGGTTTATTCACCAACAACAAGCCCGACTTTTGCAGCTACTACAAAAGGACATGGCATCTAATGAAGAACTCTCGTGGGGCGAACAACTTGTGTTTGATTTGTTGGTCTTCTACTCACTCTATAGGAGCATGCCCCCAGAACCGAGGGACTAATAACCCTCCCGCTAGATCGACGATCCAAGATCCTCCTACTCGGTTAGCTCTATCAGCACCAGCTCCCCACACTCAGACCACTCAACCTCAACACCGAGTGTTTAACCAGGCATAAAGGAAGGTGCTGACGCCAAGCATTCACTATGTCAGTCGAAGAGGCCGAAGCTCGGGTCAGGTTATCACTGGTAAATCTTTTCTCTATTCTCTTTCAAGTTATTTCAATTCCTAGCCATTTATATTTGTTATGCCTAAACCTATCCCACGCGACTAATGTACAATCTTAGTAGCCACCCTACCTGCACTCGCACTCTTCGACACTGGGGTATCGCATTGCTTCATGTCGCAACGGTTTAGAAGAACTCATGTGATCCTAATTAAGCCGCTCGTATCCAGCTGGAATGTCAGTTCAGGGAATGGCGTTCTATAAGCAACCTTAGGATACGATCTATGTCCAGCGATCATCTGCAGTCGAGAATTCTATGCGGACTTCAAGTTACTGGACATACCGAATTTCAACGTAGTCTTGGGAATGGACTGGCTGGGAACTTTCTTCGCTACCATCGGCTGTCGCCAAAGGAGGTAGTGTTTGAAATGCCAGATCACCCATTGTTCTATTTCAAAAATGGATACTGGACTTTGGAGCCTAGAATCTACCAAGCAAAACCAAAAAGGCAGAGATTGCAGCATTGCAAGTGGAAGGATCAAAGCCAGAGGTCGTTAGAGAGTTCGAGGATATATTCCCTGAAGACATAACAGGTTTGCCTCCTGATCGAGCTCTAGAGTTTGGCATTAATTTACAACCTGGTGCACAACCTGTTATAAAAGCTCCATACTGATTAACTCCGGAGGGATTGAAGGAGATCCGTATTCAGTTGGACGAACTCCTGAAGAAAGGTTGGATCAAACCCGATATTTCAAGTTGGGGATCTTCGGTGCTCCTGGAAAATAAGAAGGAAGGTACCTGTCGGATGTGCGTGGATTATCGAGCACTGAATGAAGTAACGATTAAGAACAAGTATCAACTATCTCGCATTGATGACCTTTTCGATCAGTTAACTGGATCTTGTGTCTTTTCAAACTTATATCTTCGTTCGGGTTATCATCAGGTGAAGGTCAAGGAGCCCGACATTCCAAAGTCGGAGTTTAGGACTCGTTATTGCCATTATAAATATCACGTAATGCCATTTGGAGTGACCAATGCACTAGCCATTTTTATGAATCTAATGAATCAAGTTTTCCGAGAGCACTTAGACAAGTTTGTTGTTATCTTCATCGATGACATCCTGGTGTATTTAAAGAATCGGAAAGAGCACACCAAGCACTTACACATTGTCCTGGAGATATTACGACAACACCAGCTCTACGCCAAGTACAGCAAGTGTGAATTTTGGCTAGACCAAGTCGGATTTCTCGGACACATCGTTTCAGGCGAAGGAATCTTTGTAAATCCAGCTAAGGTGCCAGCTGTTAGTGAATGGCCGACACCAAAGTCATTAAAAGATATAAGAAGTTTTCTGGGCGTAGCAGGATATTACAGACACTTCATCGAAGGATTTTCAAAGATCGCGGCACCCCTGACCAACTTCAAACGTAAAGACGAAACATTCGTGTGGTCAGAAGCATGTGAGAAGGCTTTTGTAGAACTCAAGTCGAGCTTAAGCTCTGCACCTATTCTTGTAATACCGGATTGATCTGGCAGATTCGATGTATATTGTGATGCATCCAGTAAATAATTAGGATGTGTTCTACACCAGCATGGAAGGGTTGTGGATTTTGCATCAAGACAGCTAAAGATCCATGAGTGCAACTATCCAACACATGATCTAGAACTGGCAGCCGTGGTCTTCGCACTCAATATTTGGCATCTGTAACAACCTTAAACTTTCTGTACAATTTTTTTTTAAAATACAGAAAGGAACACCTGAGCCTGAGCACGAATTATAAGTTTGTTTTGCTTTTGAACAGCAAGAAGGAGCTTGTAGCTCATTGGTAAGACCTTGCACTGCTGAGACATAGCACCAGAGTTCAAATCCCATCAGCCACATTATTTTTTTATTTAATTTTCTTTCAATCTTTTTAGAAGCTCAAGAGTCTACACGTGCACAACACGCAAACTGAAGAGTCGCTGATTAATCAAACATGTGCACGAGAGTAAACCAAGCGACACCAACACGTGGCCAAACCCCAACCCCACCCGTCAGTATTGACCCGGCGAGATGCCCATTTTGACCGGTACCGTCGGTCCCCCCCCCCCGTCCCTATTGCTCCCATCTTTTCACCCCTGCAACCTTTGGTCTACCCCACTAACCCCATATTGCTTGTTTACTCTAAATTTATCCAGAGTGCAATAAAATGCCCATTTAATCCAATTTTAATGCAAATTTTAATGCATTTCTTTAACCACCTAAACCCTAATTTTTCATATAAATACCCTACCCCAATTCACACATCCTCACCCAGAAATCTTTGCCAAAACTCTCAAGAATTCCCAAGTCTCTTTGATGTACAAGTAGAGTTTGCAAAGGGTGAAGTTCCGGCGACGATTCAAGGAGTTTCCGGCGACGAAACGACGCCCCGAGACCTTACATAGCTTCATCTATCTCTCCTCTAGTCCAAAAGCCAGTAAGTCCCCTCTTCCCCTCTCTTTCTCTATTCTAAAAATCTTAAATACTAAAACTCGACGGAAGCGGAGTTAATCCGACTTCCGATTCGGTTTTTCTTTAAAAATCCTATTTTTCTTAAACAAGAAAATACCAAACTTTCATATCATGTTCAATAAACATTAACAAACATATTAAACAAGTTTCACATCAAAAGAATTTTTATCGCAGTTTTACAGTAAAATACCGCATACTTTAGTTTCCGACATAAACAACATATTACCTTTAGATAGTTCACGAGGTAATGACCTACCTCATCACAACACACATCTCTAACATAGCACGATGGAAATTTTGGGAACATAGTATGGGATAAAACGACTTTACAAATAAATACCTTTAACTTATAAAACCATTTCTATAAAAAGATGTATTAAACATTTCCATGCAATTGCGCCTCTACAACCTACTTTTGGGGACCCCGTTCGGGATGGTGCGGATTATCGCACATTCTCGGGACTAGTAAAGCGAGATGTAGACCTCCGCAAAGAGCATTCAATCTTGATGGAAATTTTCTACCAGAAAATAAATAAATTGTTTTCATTATATATATATATATATATATATATATTATCAAAATATCTATTTAATTATAAAAATATTCCAAGTTTTCTAAATCAGAGGAATCACTATTACATGAAAATACCATTCAAATACAATACAATTCCAATATTTCAATAAAATACCATATATTATGAAATTAGGTTTTATTCACTAAAAATTTCACTTGTATAAAAATATACATCTATGAAAACTCTAAAGACGATAATTAAATACTTGAGGTGTATTTTGAAAATTATAACAAACTATTTTCACATAAAACCCCCTCAAGTTATACTAAATTACAATAAAGACCCTAGTAAACATAGGTTTAAACGGGACCAGTCTCTTGAGCCTCAGGGAGCCGGAGATATGGGTGCTTGTCTATTTAAGGTAGACAATCTAACAAACGACGTTATCAACACGGTAATTGTCTTGGAAAAAGATACAAATCATGCCGTCCATATGCAGCAGTTACCGATAACATCAAAACTAATTCAGGATTTCAAGTTCTTTTCAAAGTATCCGACTCAGACCGAGTCTTAACCTAATCAATCTGACTTGAATGTGATTCAAGTATAAACTACAATACAACATGAATCTATGAATCCGTCTAGTCAATCTATATCGATCTATATTGACTGAACCGAACCATGGATATTCTCCATCTACATGTTCATCCATTATATCCGTTCCATTACTGATATCATGGTTCCGGCAAGTCATCCATATACAATTTACAATTCAAGACAATACAATACAAACAATACAATCAAAATATCGCGGGCACGAAACTGTAACCATAATACACCTAACCTAAATATCCATTGCCGTTGTACCGTGGCTGAACGGTTTCTTGTGCTCCGTATACCTTAGTCTCTGGAATAGTGGGACTCCTCTCGTATACACTGGCATTTTTTGTACCAAGCTACAAACAACAGTGTTAACAATATAATATAACTTTAAAAGTTATATTCTCCTTCTGTTTATTCTGTCTATACCAATTTTTTGGGACTTACCGAGCGCTTGTTCGCTGCCGACATTCCTTTCTTCTTTCTTTGGAATGTTGTCAGGTGAATCGGACCTTCTGGAGACAGAGCCCAGCAGCGAGGACTTGGATCAGATAGCCTTCGACCCAGAACTCTAGATTACTTGTATATATTTTCATTTCTGTTATGCCATTGTTTAGGCATTGCTTTCATTCCATGTATTTACATTTCAGCTGTATTGTAAAAAGAATGTTCAATAAATAAAGTTGATGTTCATTTACATCTTGTCTCTTATATATTTTACTTCATATTGCTTAGATACGCTTAGCGTGTTTACTTCTGAGTAAATGCGTAGCGTGACCCGTCGCGTCCTCTGCCCGTACAATGGGAAGCGGGGCGTAACAGGATCACTACCTTCTGGGAAAACGAGTGGATATATACACCGGCCACAAAAGTATGAAGTATGTATTTACTCAGAAGGAACTCAAAATGCGGCAGAGAAGATGGCTAGAACTCACAGCGGATTTCAACATCAACCTGCAGTATCATCCTGGAAAAGTGAACGTAGTTCTCAATGGCTGTAACAACCCTAAACTTTCTGTACAAAATTTTTGTAAAGTATAGAAAAGAGTATCTTAGCCTGGGCACAACTTAAAAGTATTTCTTGTTTAAGAACAACAAAAAACAACTTCTAGCTCACTGGTAAAGCTTTGCACTGCTGTGACGTAGCCCCTGTGTTCAAATCCCCCCCACCACATATTATTTGTAATGATTTTTCTTTTAAACTTTTTGGAAGCCCAAAAGTTTACACGTGCAATACACGTAAAAATGAAAAATCAGATTAAACAAACATGTGGAATATGTTATATGAACAGAAGGGAACACGTGGAATTCATCCAAGTACCCACCCTCACCTAATGGCCGGCGAGATTAGCCAAAAGGCCGGCAGCACCGGGCCCCTCTAAGCAAAATGCCTCCAAATTTTTAACACTACACCCCTTGGCCTACTGTAACACCTTAGAATGCGATTAGTGTTAATTAAGCGATAATGCGGGATTTTAGTAAAAAGTTAACCAAAATAGTTTTCACATATTTTATAAAAATTTGTTAATATTTTATTATTATTTGTTTTGGGCTTGCACACACTTATGCATGTTAACATCGGGTTAAATTGTGTTAACTATGTTTAAATAGCCATGGCACCCTAAATTAATTTCATGCCATGTTAACTTTGCATTTAATCCTTTAGTTTTTAAAAATAAAGGGTTTGAATTAGGGTTGACTTGAGAGAGAGGGAGGGAGGGAGAGAGTTGACAATGGGAATGATGAGGCATGGCAAGCATAGGGAGCATTTAATGAGGAAAGAGAAAGGGGGGCATGGTTCATTCTCTAACCTCACACATTCATTTCCCTCATCCCTCGCTCATACACTCCCTCATTCTCAATTATTCTTCATCTCCTCTCCCCTCAAACTGAAACCCTACCTTGTTCATCACAAAACCAAGCAAAATCACCGCAAAACTTCATCTAAACCCTTCACAAGCCTAGTTAAGCCCCTAAAGATGACTTGGAGCATGGAAAGCTAGGGTTTTTGAGCAAGTGTGGAAAGGTAGTGATCTCTAACTGTTAATTAGGTCCTTATATTGTTGTGTTACCTAGTAGTTGATGTTTAGAACACTAAAGATATAGTTTTTGTATAATATCATATTTTTAGTGAGATTTTGGAGTTCCTGTGATCTGCTATCAACACGATAGTTTACTGTAAAATCTAGCAATGTAGTAGTGTTGTGTTGAGGCCCTGAGTGTTCACCTGAAACCCGAACCCCACCCCACCTAGTTGGACCGGCGAGAATTGAAGGAATTCCGACGTCGCCGGATTTTTAGGGGACTGGGGGGTTGTGGTTTGGAGGGTAGCTATCTGTAGGTATTTTAGGGTGTTTGGTATTGCTTGATTTTTATGTGTTGACTGTAGGCAAAATCTGGGAACACTTTGCTAATTTCTAGTGTTTCGACTACGCGCGTCATGATATCCGACACGGTTCGCGTTCTTTATGTAGCTTGCTGCACTTAGGTTTGATTTAGGACGTCGCTACACACGTTAGCCACTAAGAGAACACTTGAGAGTCTGTTGGAGTCGGTGCGTTGATCTAAACGTAGTTTGTATGTATTATTAGCCGATTTCTAAATTGCACTTGTTATGTTTTGTGTGATATTAGGAGTGAGTGTGGGGACTTCAGACGCTACAAAGAAGAGAAAGCAGGTGGTTGGATTTACCTAACTCGAGATCATCGGTGAGTAGATTTAACATCTACGGGGAAATCGCCCGTATGGCGTTAAGCGTCGAGGGCTAGATATGATATAATAGCCACATGTTATATGCATATGAGTTAATTGTGCATGAGTATCATTGCATATCATTACTTATTGTGACTTGACTTAATACCCATTGGACACTGCACCATTACTGACGATTCATGTTGCACGAGCACTAAATTGTATGCTACACACACACCATTGGTAATTGCCATGACACGCACAACATATACACATATGTGGTATTGTATTCGTTATTGACATTGAGATGTTGTTTCTTGTTCTATTGCGCATATGAAATGCATCATGTATACATACCTACATGTATACACACATATCTTGCTATAGCTACATATACACCTTTATATGATGTTGCATTTTATTTTGGAGAATGTGGGAACCGCATGATATTATTTAAAAAACTGAATTCATTTAAAAGAGCGGTTTTCCCTGGATATGCTCATATTACTGTTATATGTCGCATACATCATATTTCATGGATTTACGCATTGAGATACGGATTTCATGTGATTTATGGATTTGAGAACCGTGGTGATATTTCAAGAAAGTATGCATTGTTTTGAAAACCCATTTTCTCTTGATATGATATTTCGATGCGTCCACCATGAGTTTTCTCGGTTTTGAGACTTGTGTTAGAAACCCGATTCGAGGAGATGGATGATCCGTTTGCGGGTTCATGGTGGACCCGGTATGGTACCCTGGGGCAAGAAAGGTATGTTGTGCAGTAGACGATGAGCCTGGAAGAGGGATTACTACCTAACGGTGATAGTTTGGACCCGGCGGTTATCTAGAGGATACCGACAGAAGTCGTGAGATGGATATGGGCCGATCCGGACCGACGAAGCCCGTGGGCCTATCTGGACTGACGGAGCCCGAGTTATGTGGATTTACGTGTCGATGTTGGGCACGGGTTTTTCATGATATTTCGAGTGTCGATGTTGGGCACTCAGGTTCCATGAGATTTACGGATATGAGGGCCGATCAGAGTGACGGCGCCTGAGGTATTGGGATTTGGGGTATCGTCGATGGACACCGAGATTTTCCACGATGATGATTCATTAATGATATTATGTTTTATCCCACGCTCAAGATTTATTAGATATACATTATTTCATGTAGTTGTAGTACCCTGATAGTGTACCTTGATCATGATTGTTGCATATCCATATTGCCATACTTATGCTATCAGATTGCATGTGATAGATTATCGCTATCCGTGCATACCTACGATTATCTGTATGATGTTACTTACTATTCACGAGTTGGCAACTCACCCCTGTTGTGCCACAGTGTTTTGCAAGCTTGACCCTCAGAGTAGTTGCGGCAGGGCTTCTTATTGTATCTATTTCAGCGGATACCCCTACAGTTGGCTGTGAGGCTTTTTTGCTGTAGGTTGGTTTGCGGTTATCCGATTATATCTATTGTATATCTCATTGTATCCAGTACTCTCATCTACCACTTTCATGTATTGACTTAGAGACGGGTTTGTGAGGACCGATATTGTATATTTTGTGACTCTGGGTGTCATGCTCGTGTGAGCCGGCCTTTCTTATGTAGTTTTATCTCTTTATACTGTTTTCATTTTTATTGTCTATTTCTTCGCTACGGCGTCGTATATATGATTGTGGTTGTTGTTTCCGCCTTTGGGCGTGATTTGCTCCCGTTTGGGGATGCTTTATTTATATCCTGTGTTTGTACCCGTTTCGGGGCTAGTTTTACTAAGGAGATGTTGCCGAAATTTTTAAGAAAATAAACTTAAGCTTTAAGATTTTTACTTGAAATTTCCAAATGTTTTTAAAATGTTGTATCACTTATTTCTTTTTATGGTTTAGATTTCTGGGTTTTCGGCTTACTTAAATTACATTACGCCTGTTGACGTCACGTGATTTAAGTGCCGGTCACGTGCCTAAATTTTGGGTCGTGACACCAACCCCATTACCTCCATACTATTTGATTTTTCTGCATTTATCCAGAGAGTGTTAATTCACCTCTTTAATTCTATTTTTAATACATTTTAATTCTCTCTTCACTCACAAAACCCTAATTCTATCCTATAAATACATCCCCACACTCTAACCCTTTCCATTCTGAAATCCATCGTCAAAACTCTCAAATTTTTCCAAGTCAAATTAGTTGTACAAGTGGAGTTAGCCCAAAGTCATCTTCCGGCGACGACTCGGGACAAATCCGGCGACTCCACGAAACTCTCAAACCCTTCCTCTACCTCTCCTCTCTTATCTAATCCAGTAAGTCCCTTCTCTTCTCTCCTTTTCACCTCTCAAAAAGTTCTCTTTTCAAAACTCGTCGGAAATGGAGTTAATCCGACATCCGATTCTAATTTGTTAAAAAACCCAACTTTTCTTAATAACAAATCAACCATTTCTTTATATATTTTTTAGCAACTATAAACCAACATTAGAACAAGTTTCAATTTAAAATACCATGCTATGCAATTTTTATTTCACTTTTAAGGTTAAATACCACAAACTTTCTATTCGACATCTTTTATCATATATGCTCATATTACCTTTAGAAAACTCACGTGGTAATGACCTACCTCATCACAACACTCATCATGACATAGCATGATGACTTTTGGAACAATATTTTGTGGGATAAATACAATTTTACAATAAAATACCTTAAACTAATAAAACCGTATTCTTTAAGATTTTTTTAATTAAATTCCTTACAATTAAGCCTCCACAACCCATTTTGGGAAACCCGATTTGGATGGTGCGGGTTATCGCACATCCTTGTTATTAGTAGAGCGAGATGCAGACCTCCTCACGGAGCATCCGATCTTGATTGAATTTTTAATACAACTTTTAAGAAAACTTGATTTTATATTTAATAAATAAATTCTATTTTTAATAATTATATATATATATATTATCAAAATATCTATTTTAAATATATATAATAAATTCCATGTTTTCTTAACAAAGGAATCACAAATTTCATGAATATACCATCACAAATCCATACAATTCCAATTTACACTAAAATACCATATACTATTCAATCTAGGTTTATAATCATTAGAATACCACTATCATATAAAAATTACATCCATGAAAACCCTAAATACGATAAATAAATGCTTGAAGTTTATTTTGAAATTTTATCAAAACTATTTTTCATAAAACCCTATCAAGTTTATTAATTTACAATAAGGACCCTAGTAAATATAGGTATAGGTTTAAGCGGGACCAATTCTCTTGAGCCTTAGGGAGCCGGAGAAAGTGGGTGCTTGCCTATTTAAGGTAGAAAACTAAAACGGGGTTATCAATGGTAATTGTCTTGGAAAAAGTCAGAAATCTTGCCGTCCATATGCAGCAGTTACCGATAACTCCAAAACCTAATTCAGGAATCAAATTCTGTTTAAGTGTCTAACTCAGACAGAGTCTCAGTCTAATCTGAATACAATTCCAATCTACATGCACTTCAAATATAACTCTAATACAACATGAATCCATATATATTGGAACTTGAGCATGAATACCATAATACCATCTATATCAACATGACTTGAACTGACCGAACCATGGATATACATTGACTTTATCACATGACTATCTATTTACATCCTTATCCGTTTACATGAACAATTGATATCATGTTTTCGGCAAGTCTTACATCTATAAAACAACACAATATTCATTACGAGGTTAAAGGGGTAGACTGGTACGGAATGTGTTAAAAGTGGCACGAGATGGTTATTAAAAGACGTAACTAAACATCCATTGCCGTTGTTCCGTGGGGTTTGACGGAGCCTTGTACTACGGGTTAGCTTAGTCCACGGGATAGTTGGACTCCTCTCGTAAACACTAATATCTTCTGTACCAAGCTACAAACAACTATGTTAGTATAGCGAACATAATCTTTTATACTTTACATGTTCTATTCTCTGTCTATTCTTCTCTACCTCCTGGGACTTACCGAGCGATTGTTCGCTGACGATATTCCTTTTCTATTCTTTCTTTGGAATGTTGTCAGGAGGACCCGACTCTCTGGAGATCGAGCCCGGCTCAGAAGACTTGGAGCAGTTCATCGAGGACCCCGAGCTCTAGTTCACTTATATATACTTTTACTTTCAGTTCATACCATTGTTTAGGCATCGCTTTCCAGTTGTATTGTAAAGAATGTTTAATCAATAAAAAGTTGCTGTTCATTATATCTTATGTCTTTCTTGTGTATATTTATTATATTGCTTATTTACGCTTAGCGTGTTTACTTCTGAGTAAATACGTCGCGGACCTAGTCACGTCTCCTTATCTGTACACTGGGAAGCGGGGTGTGACAATGCCCTTAGTCGCCATCTTCTAGCAATGAACCTCATCGCTCAGTGGAAACTGCAATAAGAACTGCACGGATTGGAGATTGAAGTAGTTATGCCAGGTAATGCTTCATCATTGATGAACTTACAAGTCTAGTCCACTCTTGTCAATCAGATCAAGGCAGCTCAAGCAAATGATGCCAAGCTACAAAAGATCCGAGAATAAGTAGATAGTAGTTTTTGAACTGATTTCATCTTCTACGAAGATGGATCCTTACGGTATGGGAACCGTTTATGCATGCCAGTCGGCCCTGTTCGAGAAAAGTTGATGAAAGAAACTCACAGCTCTCTTTATTCTGTACACCCCGGCAGTACGATGATATATAAGGATCTACGGCAACACTACTGGTGGCATGGAATGAAGCGTGAAGTAGTAAGGAGCGTAGCAAAGTGTTTAGTATGTCAGCAAGTCAGTGCTGAATATCACAGAACTGCTGGTCTAGTTCAGCCATTACCAATACCAAAATGGAAATTGCAGCACATTACCATGGATTTCGTGACTGCTCTCCCTCGCAGCATGAAGAGTAACGACGCAATCTGGGTTATTATGGATCGACTCACCAAGTCGAATCACTTTATTCCATTCTGTTGGATATAGTGCCCTCAAAGTCAATTATTGGATCGCAGGTACGTGATTGCAATGATTGAGGAGGACCTATACCGGTAGGACAGTCTTACTCGAGATGATAGTATGCTATCTGGTTTACCTTTATCAGTCATGTACAGGTTCAGGTGACTGATCACTTGTTACGCGTTGATAGAGCCCTTAGGATCTTGCTTGACTACCAACAGTATGAGGGCGATCATATACGTGAGAGTTGGGTAGTCTATAAGCTCATCCTTAATAGTTGTCCCTAGTCGTGGGAGTTTTGAGACAGGGCATCGATACTCCGGAGTAGACTAGTGTATACAGTCAAGACCCCGACGAGGGGCGGTGGCCGGTCTCACAAGCCACTGGTGTCGGCTGGATCACCTAAGATGTATACAGGTGCTCATTGGGTTATGAGTACACCGGACAGAACTCGCCGGGAACCTGCTAATTGGTATTATACATATCGTCAGATAGCAGTTCTCTGGTGACATGTGTACAGGTTAGTTCATCGACCTGAGGTCGTCATTTGTCTCGTGTGAGTTCCCACTGTGCTTTGATTTCTACCCTACCACGGCTCAAAGGAGTCGTGCAAACAGGTAGTTTTTGGGTACAGTCCCGAGACACATGGAGGCACGTGAGCGGATCGGCAGGGGATTCGTCTCTCCCGGTATTGGGGGTGGAGATCGCGCTGTGTCTAGGAAAGCCATTACACCAAGTCCTTAGCCAAGGCAGGTGAGAATTACTGGTAGGTACTCCGGTAGTTTCTCAGGGTGTTCAGGGCTTGTCTCCGACACGACTTATACCGCTATTGGGGGTCTGACATTACTAGCCCCCTAGGCAGGATATGCGATGCTCATAGACGAACGGACTGGACTGTATATACATTGTCACTGTTAGGCTCGGTAGGATTTCCGGATGAGTTCGCTCATCGGCCTCCCTTGAGGTCAGTCCATGGGCAGCCGTTACGCACAGCTAGTGCCGCTGACGGCTTGTGGTTAAACCCACTGCCAGGGTACTGACGAGTCATTAGAGTCCCCCACAGATAGTTTCCCAAGTTCGGGCGAAACGTTGTAGAGGCCGTATGGTTTTATGGCAGGGTTCGGAAAATGCACGTGCGTTTACGCACGTGTCATATTTCGGGCAGATAATACTGGTGGGCTTTGGTTTAAGCCGGATCCGAGTATTATACTTTGTAGATATAATATCTTTGTCTCAGTTGCATTTGTATTCGGTCGTAATACAAATACGGGTATGTTTATACTGTTACGGGGTTATCCTGAAATTCGTTTCGGGATCACTTTTGGAAGTTTCCAGTTTCCAGTTTTCTATCGCCCGTATTTAACATTCGATTAAATGCGGATTTATCTTTTCTTTGGATGAGTGTGGAAGGTTCTAGAAGTTTCTAAAAGAAGGTGACTAGGATGATGACTAGGATGGTGTGTCATTAGTGCATTGATTATTGCATTAAATGATTTGGTGACTAGTTAAGGTGATTCATTGTTTTCATTAATGGTGTTCATACTTGGTGTCTTATGACTCATCCTCTTCATTATTGCTATGGTCACTCTCCCCTCTCCTACACTCACCCCCCACCTCCTTATAGTGGCCGGCCCCTCCCGTCTCTCATTCACACTCACTTGATATGATTCATTTGGATAAAAGATGATAGTTTTAGGTGTATGGAAATTTCACAGCTCATTTCATTCCATCACCCGACTTAATTGGCAACTTCATTAACCGTTCGTCCATGGCTTTGGACGAAGCGAGACAAAGTGTTCTACTCATTCTCTACATCAATCTTGGTCGTCTCTTTTAGCAAACTTGACGACCGAGTTGCCTCGGGTCAGAGGCGGGAGCCCCTTTAAAGATCCGATGACGTGGTGCCACCTGGACGAGGAGATCGGAGATCGACGAGATCGGAGCAGCCGCAACGGAGCGTGGGATGATGGTTAAAGAACGAAGGACTCGGATCGTTCGGTATAACCTTTCTACCCTCTTTTCAGTTTGTTAGTTTAGCGTTAATGGCAGATCCGGGTTATAGTATGCGATAGCGCCAGTTATAAAAGTTTTTATTCCGCATTTGGCGTCTGAAAGACGGCCGGGGCGCTACCTTATACTTACATGGTATCAGAGACTCGCCATTAAGCTATACTAACTTGTGCTAACGCGTTTAAAAGATCGATCGAACGGAATTTCCGAAATCGCAATTTTCATGCACACATGTTTTTGTTGATTTTAAAAGGGGTCTAAAAATCATTTTGACCATACCAGAAAATCAAGCAGGCTTTTTTAAGAATATAGAAGAAAAACGACCAAGTGATCCGACCGTACCTCCGTGAAAACGCGGTCAAAGCCATGCTTTGACCGCGGAACCGCGGCAGTCTTGGTGAATCACATGGCCATTTTTCTTCTGGTGTTTCTTTGTTGGAAATTGTGGTCTCTGGTACTGTTCTTTTGGGCCTAGATTTTGTTACTGTACAGCAGATGCATGTGGGGCCCACTTCGGGAAGTTTTGTCGATCGAAATTTAAACATGTTAGTTTACAGTACTTACATTATATCTCCGACCGGGAATGTCATTTGATCGGTAAACCGCGTCTGATTGCTATAGTTCTTTTAGACGGGTTTGCGAACGTGACATTCGCGTTGATGTTCTGTGTTGTGCTGTGTTGTTGTGGATTTGTCGTGGTGGATAGCAGTGTGCAATGGTAGTGCAGTTTGGATTTATTTGTACTTTTGATATTGCGGGGCGAGCGTCCAACATGTGGACTGCCGTCACTTCCTGTTGTATAATATTCTTTTGGGGCACGACCGGGTCGAGGTCGATGTACCCGATGTACATATATTTATTTCTGTACTAGGTTTACCCCGCGACGGAGTGCACGGATAGCCGGGTTCTGGAGGGCAACGAGTCCGCATCTCATGGCTTTGAGAGGCAGAGGGGCATCACTCTAGAATTGGCAGACTATTCGCTGCACCCGTAGGGGGTACAGGTTGACCCAAGGAGGGGTGCTCAAGTTACCGGATTCCGTGAAGTGCTGGGTAGTCCATTCACTTTGCTGTAGGGGGCTGCCTCGCTTCAGGTTTTGGCGGGTAACTTGCCGCACCCGTAGGGGTCTAGGTTTCATTGCACAGGCTATCCACACGACCAGGGGAACGTCGGGTTTCAGCAGCGGCTCTGTGAAACCCGGGGATCCCAGATTATCTGTATTGTTCTGTGATGCTTATTACTTTTCTGTAATGTTGCATATTATCATGCCTGGAGCGATTATTGTATATTGGTATATATACTATTAGATGTTGTATATGTTTTGCACCCGCACTAGTCCAGTCCCCGCTCTGTCGTTAGTTAAGTAACCTAACGGGTGATGACGGGACCCAGTGACGAATGCGGATGGCATATACGTACATTTTATTTTCGTTCTTTTCTGGTATGATTGATTGATGGGACTGTGTTGATTCTGATCAATGCAAAGGAAAACAAACCTGTTTGGATATTGTTGGAACAGTTTTAAAAAGTGTTATTGCAAAGACGTTTCCTTTTGTCATGCATAGTGGTATTCGGTTGGAATATCCTGCACCTCATTCGACGAGGCAAGGGCTGATATCCCTTCAACGGGAGAGACCCCTTGGGCAGAAGTTTGCGTCAGGGTGATAACTTCACTATAGTCGATTACAAGTTGCTTTGCATCGCGGTATTCAGTGGAATATCCTGCACCTCATTCCACGAGGAAAGAGCCGAGATCCCTTCACCGGGAGTGACCTCTTTAGCAAACGGTTTTCGCCACTATATTTTTATAAAAAGCTATCAGGTTCCTTCAACGAGATCAAGTTCATTACGTTAAAGGTTTTTCGCCAAAAACCAGCCGTAGCCCTCCGTCATTTCATATGAATGGTCAGTAGTATTCAAGCTATGTTGGTCTGGCCCTTAGCCAGGACATAGTGATTGGTAGCTGTTGGGGTATTCATTTGTTGTATAGATAGATGCATTGGTTTGGGACAGTCGTACAGTCTTGTTGGCCCTTAGTCAAGGGCGAGTACGGGTGGGTTCAAATTAACAAGATAATGATGGGTAGAACTTGTCATGTGACTTATGATGGGTTGGCCCTTAGTCACGATCATAAGAGCATGGGCAAAAATCATATCGGGAGTTTCTAAAGAAACTGAAACTTGTCAGGCATGCGCATACCTTCTGGAGTGTGATAACGTGAGTGGATTCCGTCACGTTATCATGCGATGAGAGTTGGATCCCGATTCCCACTGATGAGTTAGTTTACTCTTCGGGTGATCCCGATTGATTCTTCTTTTAGGTTTGGAGGAGAATTTGACAGTACAGTGGGAGGTTTCCGGATTAGATAAAGTGATAACCATTCTGATCTAAGCTAGAGTGCACGCAGAGTGTTTCTTTTCTCTCTCTCTTTGGCAGCGACCTTTGACCGACCCTAGACTTTGACTCAGTGACCAAGTTGACCGAACCTTCTTAAAATACTGGCTTTTGGATTGTCTGAGTTGCATAAGTCATTGCCACTCCTTCTTTTACCTTTTGCATTTCTCAGAACACCCGTATTACTACGGACATCCACTTCCATTGGATAGATCCATCGTATGGTTATATACAAACTCGAAGGGACTTCTTCGAGGATGGATCAAGGTTCAGGAGAAATAGAATTGGTTTATTCAGTTTTCTTTTATTATCACCTTCTCTCAGGTTGCGAGGGCTCCTTGGTTTAGGAGAGTACACCTATTACGCTTATTAGATAGTCTTATTCCAAACCATAGGTTGGTGCCGAAAGGTAGGGAATGAAGAAAACTAATTAGCCTAAGTAGGGTGTACAGAAGGTAATATGTAAAGACAAAATAAAGGGATTAGAAAGAGAGCAAAGTAAATTGCGACAGCTATCATTCACGACCAAACCACGTAGTTCATCGCCACTCCTATTTCACCTTTCCTTTTTCCCCAGTTCGGGAGAAATAGAATAAGGTATTATTCAGTTGTCTTTTATCATCACCTTCTCTCAGGTTACGAGTACTCCTTGGTTTAGGAGGGTACACCTATTATTCTTACTGGATAGTCTTCTTCCAAACCATAGGCTGGTGCCGAACGGTAGGAAAGGAAGAAAACCATTTAGCCTAACGAAGGTGTACAGAAGGTAACGAATAAAGACAAATAAAGGGATTTGGAGATATGGCAATGAAATATACGGTTAAAGTCATGAATTGGATATGGAAGAGGCATTACTAGGAATACCAGGATACCCCTACGAAACATTTTCATGTTTCAGTGCATTGTTAAAGGAAAAACTGTTTTCCCGATTAGATACTTACTCCAAGGATATGTATTTACCAGGTTTCATTCTCATATCTGTATGGTTTTACAGATGATGAGTGGGAGTAAGTTATTGGGAATTAGGTGATCATCCTCATTATATCGGAATTCGTTGTAATTGGTGATATTTGAGGAAGTCGCCTGGGTTATTGCCGGCAGGCATGTGAGATATAACTTTTTGATATTATGTCGATAACATTTACCTACATCTGTTGACGATTGGGTAAGGAGTATTGAACAACGGAGTAGTTCTTAACCATAAGTACAGTTTTCAACCTACGATGCACAGGTTTTGAGTTATTAGACTCAGCGGATTTATACAGAGTATTGTATGTTGTCCAGTGTCCATCAGGACAAAGGGGTTGGTCCTCGTACTATGTTCTGTTTACTTATGACTTCTCTAGTTTTTAGACAAGTGTTTCGTAGAAATACAAGGTCTAAGTTTTGAGAAGTTGTGGGTATAAGAATAAAGTAGAGAACCAGATGTCGCAAGTATCGGGATTCTTCAAAGAGATCGAAGATGTAGATTCTTGTGATTGGTATTCAGATGATAGTAATGGTTTTGAGAAACTTGTTTCTCTTTCGGGTTACTCATAATTGGATGGATTCCTAAGTTGAGTAATGCTGATTAGCCTCTCTCCATTAAGTTGATATGCACTGGAGACAGCTGCATGATTAGAATCTGGTTCAAATTAAATAAGTGCCAAAGTTTCTATATTGGATATAGAATGGTTCATATCTTAACGATGTTAAGGTACGGGGAGTTGTCCGGCTTATGCTTAAAACCAGACTCTGGATAACTCAGGGCACGTTTCTGTAATGGCAGTTTATGGGTTGACCTGGGCTATGTCGAGGGTTGACTTTCTACCATCTGGAAGATCAATAGTGATATTGTTCTTGACTCGCCACAGTTTTAGTAAAATGGATTTTTTCAGAAAACAGTAGTGGGAGTATGGTAGAACTGGAAGTGATTCCAGAACCGCAAACGATTACGGAAAATTTAATAGGACCTAAAGATTCAATCAGGTTTAACATTCCATTAGCCACTCCGCATATGTGGTAGGTAACCTCAGACACCCGAGAGGTACTCCAGTAGCCTCAAGGACGGTGACAGGGAGGTTCTTGCTTACCCAGACTTGACACTACTGTTGTTCCAGACTATGAGACCCGGCAGGAGGTTAAGTATAGCGTCGTTCTAAACTAGTTTTAGAAGTGCACGTATATATTATTCTGCCAGAGGGTTGTTGTGGTCAGTGGGAGCAGCGGAAGCATAGTGGGTAAGTTGCTTATGTCTATTTATAGACTAGAGCAGTTATAGCGGAGATAGATCATCTAATTTTGATGCGACAGTCATGGCTTTGACTTCATCAGAATAGGGGATGGATCTGTTAAGAAGGGAGTAGGGTGTGATGTCCTGGTATTTGGATGATATACACAGAGTAGGAAGTAAAATTCCTATACTACGATCGGTTGTGCTGTGGTCGTCACACAGTTGTTTCTCCAGACAGGATATGGATATAATATCAGACATTCTGGTTTCTAGATCTATGGTTTTAGATCTGGATTTGGGTATTTTCCCAATGTGGGTACTTTGACTGTATTCTAATGGTTTTTTAGAATAGATGACTCCTGGCATGGTGGTGTACCTGCAGGTGATGGAGTCACCCTCTCTAAAGGTGTCTTATAGACTAAAGGGGAGAGGGCTGTGCATGATTGGCAGATCACTTGCTTAGGCAATTGAGTCAATCATGAGATATCAAGTACCACACCAAATGTTGTTTTTGCACTAGATGCGATAAGTTTGTATTAATCCAATCCTGGAGAAACATAAGGAAGCAATTTTAGAACATAAGTGCATGTTCTACGGATTTGATGACGGCAGCCTCCTTCGGGAGACGGTTATCATTCCAGGCTTCAAAGGTGACATGGATGACAGAGTGATTGTCAGAGTTATAGTTTTCCCTCTGACGAGGGACAGTATTATGGACAGATGGTCCATGAGGATACTGTGAGAGGCATGGTGCTGGATACTGCTTAGGTTCAGTGATCGATACAGTCTAAGAAGTTTGGATTTGGAGTTCATTTATGAACTAGGTCCCATCAGATATCCAGACATATTCTAAGACAGGTATTACTCGATTCGGGAGATGGCTTTCTCCGCGAACTTGAGATTAAGAGAGACATAGAAAGAAACATCAGGACGGATCCACTCACTGAGGTTATTTCTCGAACACAATAGTTTTACAAATGGGCTTTGTGAAACTGATTAGTAGAGGAGTTGGATGTTCGGTATCACACAGGCTGTGAGTATGCGACATCGCAATAATTAGCCTTAAGTGCAAGTGGGAGATTGTTGGATATAGTGCCCTCAAAGTCAATTATTGGATCGCATGTACGTGATTGCAATGATTGAGGAGGACCTATACCGGTAGGATAGTCTTACTCGAGATGATAGTATGCTATCTGATTTACCTTTATCAGTCGTGTACAGGTTCAGGTGACTGATCACTTGTTACGCGTTGATAGAGCCATTAGGATCTTGCTTGACTACCAACAGTATGAGGGCGATCATATACGTGAGAGTTGGGTAGTCTATAAGCTCATCCTTAATAGTTGTCCCTAGTCGTGGGAGTTTCGAGACAGGGCATCGATACTCCGGAGTAGACTAGTGTATACAGTCGAGACCCCGACGAGGGGCGGTGGCCGGTCTCACAAGCCACTGGTGTCAGTTGGATCACCTAAGATGTATACAGGTGCTCATTGGGTTATAAGTACACCGGACAGGACTCGCCGGGAACCTGCTAGTTGGTATTATACATATCGTCAGATAGCAATTCCCTGGTGACATGTGTACAGGTTAGTTCATCGACCTGAGGTCGTCATTTGTCTCGTGTGAGTTCCCACTGTGCTTTGATTTCTACCCTACCACGGCTCAAAGGAGTCGTGCAAACAGGTAGTTTTTGGGTACAGTCCCGAGACACATGGAGGCACGTGAGCGGATCGGCAGAGGATTCGTCTCTCCCGGTATTGCGGGTGGAGATCGTGTTGTGTCTAGGAAAGCCATTACACCAAGTCCTTAGCCAAGGCAGGTGAGAATTACTGGTAGGTACTCCGATAGTTTCTCAGGGTGTTCAGGGCTTGTCTCCGACACGACTTATACCACTATTGGGGGTCTGACGTTACTAGCCCCCTAGGCAGGATATGCGATGCTCATAGACGAACGGACCGGACTGTATATACATTGTCACTGTTAGGCTCAGTAGGGTTTCCGGATGAGTTCGCTCATCGGCCTCCCTTGAGGTCAGTCCATGGGCAGCCGTTACGCACAGCTAGTGCCGCTGGCGGCTTGTGGTTAAACCCACTGCCAAGGTATTGACGAGTCATTAGAGTCCCCCACAGATAGTTTCCCAAGTTCGGGCGAAACGTTGTAGAGGCCGTATGGTTTTATGGCAGGGATCGGAAAATGCACGTGCGTTTACGCACGTGTCATATTTCGGGCAGATAATACTGGTGGGCTTTGGTTTAAGCCGGATCCGAGTAATATACTTTGTAGATATAATATCTTTGTCTCAGTTGCATTTGTATTCGGTCGTAATACAAATGCGGGTATGTTTATACTGTTACGGGGTTATCCTGAAATTCGTTTCGGGATCACTTTTGGAAGTTGCCAGTTTCCAGTTTTCTATCGCCCATATTTAACATTCGGTTAAATGCGGATTTATCTTTTCTTTGGATGAGTGTGGAAGGTTCTAGAAGTTTCTAAAAGAAGGTGACTAGGATGATGACTAGGATGGTGTGTCATTAGTGCATTGATTATTGCATTAAATGATTTGGTGACTAGTTAAGGTGATTCATTGTTTTTATTAATGGTGTTCATACTTGGTGTCTTATGACTCATCCTCTTCATTATTGCTATGGTCACTCTTCCCTCTCCTACACTCACCCCTCCCCCCACCTCCTTATAGTGGTCGGCCCTTCCCCTATCTCATTCACACTCACTTGATATGATTCATTTGGATAAAAGATGATAATTTTAGGTGTATGGAAATTTCACAGCTCATTTCATTCCATCACCCGACTTAATTGGCAACTTCATTAACCGTTCGTCCATGGCTTTGGACGAAGCGAGACAAAGTGTTCTACTCATTCTCTACATCAATCTTGGTCGTCTCTTTTAGCAAACTTGACGACCGAGTTGCCTCGGGTCAGAGGCGGGAGCCCCTTTAAAGATCCGATGACGTGGTGCCACCTGGACGAGGAGATCGGAGATCGACGAGATCGGAGCAGCCGCAACGGAGCGTGGGATGATGGTTAAAGAACGAAGGACTCGGATCGTTCGGCATAACTTTTCTACCATCTTTACAGTTTGTTAGTTTAGCGTTAATGGCAGATCCGGGTTATAGTATGCGATAGCGCCAGTTATAAAAGTTTTTGTTCCGCATTTGGCGTCTGAAAGACGGCCGGGACGCTACCGTATACTTACACATTCAAAGTTGGCCAGGCAATCAAGACGTTGGCGAGGAAGTACATGGAGGCGAGTAGGTATCTAAAGTAAGATTTAAACCTTCAAGATGCACCATATTTATCTTGATACCCATAAACTCATGCAGGAGATTGTGAGATTACATGGGGTACATGTCTGCGTCGTCTCTGACCGTGATACTAGATTCTGATCCCAATTTTGGCAGAGTCTTCAAACTAGCCTGAGAACGAGTCTGAATTTCAGCACGGCGTATCATCCATAAACAGATGGACAGCCCAAGAGAACTATTCAGATCCTTGAAGACATGCTGAGAGCCTGTATGCTAGACTTCGGAGGTTCATAGGAAGATCACCTACACCTTATGGAGTTTTTCTATAACAATGGCTACCAGGAAAGCATTGGGATAGCACCATTCGCAGCACTGTACGGACGAAAGTGTCGTTTCCCGCTGAGTTGGGACGACATTGGAGATCGTGAACTCCTTAGACCAGAGATGATCGTGGCAGCTGTGGATATAGTTCGTACGATCAAGGAAAATATGCGTATAGCCCAGGACCGACAGAAGCATTGAGCAGATGCAAAGCGTCGACACCTGAAGTTCCAACCCGGAGAGCATGTATTCCTAAAGATATCACCGAATAGAGGAATGATATGTTTTGGAAAGAGGGGTAAACTCATTCTAAGGTACATTGGACCGTTCGACATACTCGAATGAGTTGGAGAAGTGGCATACCGCTTGGCGCTACCATACTCATTGGAAGGAGTGCATAATGTGTTCCGCATATCCTAGCTATGACGATATGTGAGCGACTCCAGCCACATACTTGATCACTCAGAGCTCACTGTACAAATCGATCTGACTTGCGAGCAGCAATCAGTCGAGATCTTAGATCGGAAGGTGAAGACACTACGGAACAAGGAGGTGAACTTGGTCTGAGTGATGTGAAGAAAGGATTCGCCAGGAGAATCAACTTGGGAGAGAGAAGATGATATGCGTGCAAGATACCCACCTCTTTGAAAATTAGTCTCTATGTAAATTTCAAGGACGAAATTTTTATTAGTGTAGAACATAACGACTCTGAAATCCCTGTATAAAATTAACTTGTTTAATGTATAGAAAGGGTATTTCGGCCTGATTAGGAGTTATAACTTATTTTTGTTCAATAAAATTAAGAAACAATTTGTAGCTCACTGGTAAAGCCTCAACACTACTGTGACATAGCCTGTATATTCGATTCCCATCAGTCCCAATTATTTTTAATATTTTTCTTTTTAACTTTTCGAAAGCCCAAGAGTTACACGTGCAATACATGGATAAACGAAAAGTTTCAGAAAAATCAAACGGGATAAATGAGGAGTTAACACAGAATATAGCACGTGGCACGAATCTCGAGACGATTGGGCAAATCTCGACCACCCGTTTTCCTAATCTGGCCGCTACCGGCGGTCCACCTAGCTCCAAACGCTTCCGTGCTTCGTCCGTACATCCCTTTAGCTCCTCTCTACTCCACTGTATTGTTTGATTTCTCTGCAATTGAACAGAGACTCTTCAAATCCCTCATTAACACAATTTTAATTCTTTTTAATTCATTTTTTAATTCACATACTCTCAAATTTCACTATAAATACCACCCCATCCCCTAGCTCTCACCATTCTAAAAATCTCTATAAAAAATTCTCAAACTTCTCTATGTTCAAAGAAGAGTTAAGGCTAGTCAAGTGGAGTTAGCGATCGATCTCATTACGTTGAAGACTGGAACCACTCCCGACGATACCACGACGCCACAATGACCCTCTCTTGTTTCCTCACTACATTCTCAACGCTACACAAACTCGTAAGTCCCTTTTCTCTTTCTTTCTTTTCACCTCAAGACAATTTCTAAAACGATATCGACATTGATATCACTTCTTCTAAAACACTTCTATAGTCTTTGATAGGCCTAATATATCACTCGAATACTATAACTTCACTTTGCAATCTTTTCACATCATTTACCTTTTAATTTAATTAAAATTTCATGCGAAATAAACACATATCGAACACTTTTCATATAAATACCATAAGCTTTAATATAACCCTTATTTCGATAATTAGCATATATATCTCTAGAAAACTCACGGGGTAATGACCTACCCCATCATATACACTACGGTTTCATAGCACGGGGATTTTGGATGTGTGGTTAATTTAAAGAATGCGGTTTTTCAATAAAATACCACCGCTTTTACAAATAAAAGTTTTTAATCGTTATTTTTAAAATCCTTTGCAATTATGCCTCTACAACCCTTTTAGGGGAACCCATCTACAGATGGTGCGGGTTATCGAACGTCCTTGGAATAGTAGAATGAGATACAGAACTTCTCATGGAGAATTCGGTCTCAAAAGGGAATAAAAATACGATTTAAAGAATACGACTTTTTTCTAAATCAAATTAAAACTTTGAAAAATTATATAAAATTATAAATTCGTATTTTCAATAAAAACAAATTGTGAAGATCATATTTTAAAATTAAAGATTGAAATTTTAATAAAATACCAACAAGTTCCAAAAGGAATAGTTTTCATTAAAATACCATAAACTTTTAAAAACTAGGTTTAATCGCTAAAATACCACTAAAATTAAAATACATGGTCATAAAAACTCTTAATAATATAAATCGTCCTCGAGATTTATTTTCAAACAATATTAAAGTATTTTTCATAAAACTCTTCTCCAAAAATGCAAACAATATAAATACAAAGTAAATAACAATAATAAATATTTAAGGACTCTAAATTAATATAGGTTTAAGCGGTATCATTTCTTTTGATTCTCAGGAAGCCGGAGAAAATGAGTGCTTGTCTATTCATGTTAGACAACACTGCAAAATTAACGGGGTTATCAATGGCAATTGTCTTGAAAAAAGACACAAATCTTACCGTCCATGTGCAGCAGTTGTCCGATTACTCCCGAACTAAGAATTTCCACAGTTAAATCCATTTAAAAGAAATGTTTATAACTCGAATCCAAACTTGAATTTAAACTCGAACTCTAATCAAACTCGAATCTAAACTTGAACGTAAACTCGAAATCAATCTACTTGACTAACTTGACTCGACCCAGGATTGCAATTGACATGACTCACACTCGACTCGACTTACTCGACTTCACTCTTCAACTTTTGCAATCTATGGTTTTGATCAAGGCATGTTATAATCAACCGATCAAATTAACTAAGAATATCTTACAGTTATAATATATATTATAGTCTGGGTGTTTGGGATAATTTCTTGTGTGAATCCAACGGAATTTCAGTTGTCCCGTATTAATCTATTTTTTCTATTTACTCGAATCTCAGTCGGATCGACTCCTCTACGGTTTGGAGTTCCAATGCTAACACATGAAATGGGCTCGTATTTTCTTGCTCCTGGTGCCCTATTCTTGAGCTCGTGAATACTTCTACGGTTGCATTGATATTCACACTTGGAACTTAACGTTAACATAAAGACTATATAGAGACTTATAGATACATATACTCATATTCAAATCTACACATTTTTTCTGGTCATTTACATTATTTCTTTATATACTTGCCACTTTTCACTCTTACTCTACCTTTGGGACTTACCGAGCGCTGGTTCGCTGACGAGCATTCCACCCATCTTTGTTTCTTAGAATGTTCGTCAGATACGGTCGAGACAGAGGAAGTGGACGCTACAGAAGAGGAGTACGATCAAATTGCGGCTCAGGCTTTAGACTAGCTATCTATTTCTTCAGCTTATGTATGCCACATGTTTGGGCATTTCTTTTATTGTATTTACTTTTTCAGTTGAACTCATGTATTTATAAAAATTTCAAGTTTGAATGTAAATAAAAATATTTGTTTAAAATTGTACAGTCTCCATTTATTCTTTCATTATTTATTATTGTTTCAATATGCTTAGTATATTTATTTAGAGAATGACTTTCTCTGAATAAATATGTCGCGGGCTTGCCACGTCATCGTTTCCGTCTACTGCGAAGCGGGACGTGACATATACAGATAGAACGGTCTTACTCGAGATGATAGTATGCTATCTGGTTTGACTTTATCATTATGTACATGTCTTGTGTGGTATAGCATATCACTATTACATATTGATAAAGCCCATAGGATTCATACTTAACTACCAAGATTATAGTGGCGATCACACTTGTGAGAACCGGATAGTCTATAAGCACATCCTTAAATGTCCCTAATCGTGGAAATATCGAGACTGGGCATCAATATTTCAGAGTAGACTAATATATACATTTCTTGACCCCGACAAGGGGCGATGGCCAGTCTCACAGCCATTGGTGTTAGTCCGCCACCGAGATTGTATACAGGTGCTCATTAGGTTATGATTTAAACTGGATGGACTCGCCAAGATCATGCTAGTTGGTATTATACCTATTGTCAGGTAGCAGGTCTCTAGTTGTATTAATACAGGTTAGTCTGTCGACCCAAGATCGTCATTTGTCTTATGTGAGTTCCCACTGTACTTTGATTACTACCCTACCACGGCTCAAAAGAGACGTGCAAACAGATTTTAGTTGGGTACAGTCCCGAACCATATGGAGGCAGTGGGCGAATTGCGGGGATTCGTCTCTCCCGGTATTGGGGGTTGATGTCGTGCTGTCCCCGGTTGGCCATCACCATATGACCTGGCCAGGCAGATGAGATTTACGGATTCAAATCAGTAGTTTTTCGGATGGTGATGGGCTTGATATCTGCACGACTTATTGTGTTATTAGGAGTCTGACTTTTACCACCTTCCTAGATACAATATGCGACAGTCTTTGACGAACAGACCGGACTGTACGGTGCATGTTACTTATAGGCTCACTAGGGGTTTAGACGGGCATGCCTGTCGACCTTCCTTTCGCTCAATACCTGCGTAGCCATTACGTACAGTTAGTTCCGTTGACATGCTTGCGGTTAAACCCACTGCCAGCGTATTGTTAAGTCTTTAGAGTCTCACACAGAGGATTTTTCCCGGTCCGGACGATATGATATAAATGACGTACATTGATACGTACAGGGGTTCGATTAAATGTGTGTACTAGCTACACGGATTTTAATCAGGCATTTGATAATACTAACCAGCTTAGGATTTAGCCGGATTATTAAATCTGGTATTAATTTAATAATTTACACACACACACACACACACACACACACACACACATATATATATATATTCTAGTATTATGTTCACTGTTCATTTTCTTTCTTGGCTATTCATATTTTTTATACGGATACGCGTATATGTATTTCGATATATATACCGGGGTCGTACTCCATATTTAATTTAATAATTTACACACACACACACACACACACACACACACACACACATATATATATATTCTAGTATTATGTGCACTGTTCATTTTCTTTCTTGGCTATTCATATTTTTTATACGGATACGCGTATATGTATTTCGATATATATACCGGAGTCGTACTCCATATTTATACGGGAATACTTTTAGAAGGAGGACGCCTCATTTAGGTTTTCTTTTAATTTGAAAAGAAAAGAAATGGGGTGGAAAGGAGTATGGCGGAGAATATGGTTGAAAAGAATGGACACAATTTTATATTGTGAATTTCATTTGGATGCACCATTTTAATTTTGAGTATGGTTGCAAAATGAAATATGAGGATTATTATTTTCCTAAGTGTTTTTCATTCGTTTCACACTCTCCTCTCATCATCTTCTTCCTCCATCATCTTGAGCTCTCTTGAGCTAAAGAAAAGAAAGATTTTGGCAAGCGATAAATCCTACATCCTCACACTTCATTTCTAGCAAGTTTAGAGTGTCGGTTGCTTTCTCGATATTCGATTCGGAGTGAAACTGGAGCTTGGGTCAGTTTCCCTTAGGTGAATCATCTTCCAGCGTAGGGAGGTTCTCACTAAGCTCATCCTCTCACTTAGGAGCCTAGTTAGAGTCCATCAATGGAGCTCTTGAAGAAAACTTGAGAATGTGAGTATTCTACACATAGTAGATTAGCTTAGCTCACTTGGTTTTTAGTTTGCAAGTTTAGCTTTTCAATTTTGATTCTTTGTAATGGTGTGTTTGCATTCTAGGGAATTTTTTTAAAATCGTATTGGAAAGTAGGCTAGATTGCAACCTTACCCTTTCAGGATTCACAAAAAGTTGATCAAACGGGAGTAGGTTGTTACCCCGTGCCTAAAAATATGTGCAAGAGTTCCTTTAGAAGTGTAGGCTAAAGCAATAGACGATATATAACTAGTTATCGTGTTTGTCAATTAGGACTATACTAAAGTTAAACAATATGAACGTAGCATGTTTTAGAAGTTGAAAAAGACCATTAGAACAGAGAAAACATGCTGAGAAAACGACGAGATAGATAAGACGGGAGACAAATCCTACCTCATGAAGAAAATTTGAATTTCGAAATAACGACTCAAGTCAAGTCGTTCTCCTATATCGAATTTTTCTAGCACTCTTTACCAGCATCCATGCGAAGAGCGTCAAGAGATGATCGCACTGGAATTTTTCTGTATTTATTTAAGCGCAAGACGTGTGAGAAAAGTAAAGAAGAATGAGGGCTATTTATAGGAGTGAAGATGCAAAATAAGAAACGTTTCTAATTAATACTAATTATACCAACATTTATATCTTACCTAATTGCTCAATAATTAATTGCAAGATATTTAAGACATCATATTTAAGGACATAAAAGCTCCATTTAGTATATGCTAAAGTTAGAAGATGTAGAATTATTTATTACAAATTAATCAGTAAATAAATTAATATGGTCAAATAAGTTTAATAGTGTATGCCATGGTAAATATTTAATTTATTCTTTAATAGATAATGCTTTAAAAATAGTTTTAAATATCAGAAAAACCTAAATAAATTCTAGGAAATTTCCCAATAATTATTTGGTCATTTTCCACAATTTTGATCCCAAAAATAATTCGTTTATCATAAAATCCATTTTAAAAATATTCCTTGGAAAATACTAAAAATCATTTTTAAATCTTTTCTTTCTATAAAAAATCTTATTAATTACAGTTAAACCCAAATTCATCTTTTGTAAACATTTTACATCAAAAGAAATACTAAAATAATTAATGACACCAAAAAATATATAAAGACTTTTATTAGCATATACACAAAACGTAGTCGTTACAACTACCGAATACGGTTATGGTTACATCTATATCCGATCCGTTTATATCCCAAGTCGAAGGGTCTTTCATTTATTATCTCTATTATTATAATATAAATTCTTTGGGGTCCTAGTTGAATTTTTTTGGATGCAGATAACATCTACAGTTGTGAGAAAAAATTTATAGGAAAAGAGAAAAACTCTTTTTTAATTCGCTACATCAACAGTTTAAATTTTGGAAAGGTCCTTTCCCTCTTTCCCTTCCAATAAAAAAAACAAAACAAAAAATCTCCACCTTCTTCCCTCTCTTCAAAAAAAGAAAAACTCTCTTTCAAAATATTCACAAAGTTATTGAATGATGAGTTAAAATTTAAGAAAATAAATAGATACCAATTTAATAAATTTACTACTTTTTTCCTCTAATAGTATTATAATAAGCTTAACAAAAAAACAAATTTTATTGACTTAGATTTTGATAAATAAGAGACCAAATTTTAAAGGACAAATAAAAAAATGATACTATTTATGGTTTTGTTTTTATAATGAATAATATCAAACCCTAACCATATACATGTGCTATAAAATAAATTTGATTTTTTATTTTACATGCAATGCAAACTATTTTCCATTTCACATGCACGTGCCACACAACTAGCTGCAAATAACACCAATGAACGATATATGTTCATCCATTTTAAATGCTTGCAACATTTGTTGTATGATTTTGAAGTCTTACGTTTTATGCCGGGGCTTATCTAATTACAATGAAAAATATAAAATGTAAAATTTAAATACTAAAATGTATACTAAATATTAATTTATGTGTAAGCATCTCATTTGTTATATGCACCCATCATCAACCTGTCTCTCTCCTTCCATATAAAATTACGAAGTATAATAGTTGAATGGTAAAGACAACTCATATTCAAAAAACAATGCTTAAACTTATAATTGCACGACACATAATATTCCAGCACTGGGCATATATATATATATATACACACACACATCACACATCATCGATCTATTGTTTATTCGTTTGTAATTATCAAGGGGGTTCATTCAACAAAAATCACGAACACATGTTTCTTCTCCTTTTAATTTATATTGCCAACTAGGAGATAACCGGAGATAATTGGTACCGGCATTAAAATAAAATATGGGTGTTAAGATAAAATATTATGTTGGTTCTAATTATTTTGACACGCAGTAGTGAGAATCAAGATACAATTGCTGAATATTAAATATAAATTAATTATGAGGTAGCGGGGCTGCAGGATCCTGCAGCATCCCCGCTGCGGTGTCCCCACACATTGGGGAGCATTTTACAGAAAAGCCCTTGGACAGTCCAGGGGTTTTTCTGCAAATGCCTCCCTCCCACAATATGAGAGGGCAACGCAGCCCCTTTTGGCCATTAATTATAGCTTAATAATCATGCAAAACTTGGATGGCATAATGCACCACCCTATTTTATTACTTATTTTTGTTCCGGTAGAAGGGGCATCTAGCTACTGGTCCCAAATCAAAGGAATTATTGTATTGGTGGAGAAGCATGAGGTGTAGTTTTCAATGAAATGGCCAGTGATCGGATTGTGGTCCTAGTCATTTATGGCGACGGATAACTGTATAGAAAACCGAGCATAAAACGATATTTTCATAGAGAATAATGGGGTAAAGAGGCCATAGGAGGGAATTTACTTCTATGGCGTCAATAAAACACACACTCCATCGTGTTTTCCGACGATCGGAATGCATCATCTTCATCGTTATAATCTAAGATTTGGGTACACCAAATTTTATGCGATTTTACAACCTTTTCACCGTTGATTTAGCAATGTAAAAAGTTCTATTGTCGGTAAACCGTTAATTTTAAACCCACTAATTCAACAGTGCAAAAGTTGTAGATATTGGATGTATATGCCCTAAAGGCCAGTATTGTATATGTATACATATGGATACTAGGAATATGTATGTACAAAACAATCTTGCTCAGTTTTATAGTATATTATTCGACTTGTCTTTGTCAGGATATGTGTATTTATTTGTATTGTTATTATATCTGGTTTGCACATATTGATAAAGACTCGATACGATAGTATACTATTATAATTTGTCTTTATCTTAACATGGTATATGTAATACTCGTTATTACATATTGCGGTTATATGTTGATAAAGCCCCTAAGATCTTGCTTGACTACCTGCGTTGTGATGGCGATCATACTTGTGGGAGCAGGGTAGTCCACAAGCACATCTTTAAATGGTCCCTAGTCGCGTGAATATCGAGACTGGACCTTGATACTCCATAGTAGACTGGTGTATACGTTTCTAACCCCATCGGGGGATGGTTGGTCCCGCAGCCATTGGTCTGATACACCTAAGATCGTATACAGGTGCTCACTGTGGTGAGTACACTAGACGGACTCGCCGAGAACTTCCATATGGTACTATACCTATCGTCAGATGGAAGTTCTCAGGTGATATGTGTACAGGTTAGTCCTTAGACCCGAGATCGGCATTTGTCTCATGTGAGTTCCCACTGAACTTTGATCACTACCCTACCACGGCTCTACTGAGTCATGCAAACAGGTTTTGGTTGGGTTCAGTCCCGAGCCACATGGAGGCAGTGAGCGATTGTCGAAGATTCGTCTCTCCCGGTATAGAGAGTTGATATCGCACTGCGATTCGATTAGTCAGGACCATAAGACCTTGGCCAAGGCACTTGGGATTTACTGATAGGTTGATCAGTAGTTTCCCGGATTGGTCCTGAGCCACATCGGCACGACTTATCAGGTTGTTAGGGTCTGACGTTCACCATCCCCTAGACCCGGTATGCGATACTCTTTGACGAAGAGACCGGACTGTACGGATATTGTCACGGATAGGCTCAGTAGGAGATCCGGATGAGTTTGCTCGTCGGCCTTCCTTTTCGACGGTACCTGGGCAGCCGTTACGTACAGCTAGTGCCGCTAACGTGTTTGTGGTTAAACCCACTGCCAGAGTACTGTCTAGTCTTTAGAGTCCCACACAGTTGGTTTCCCTGATCCAGGCAAAACGATGTAGTAGCCGTATTGGATACGTGCAGGGTTCGATCGTTTGATGTACTTAGTACTCGGATTTTCGATCAGACAGTTTGTAATACTAGCCGGCTCGGGTTTGAGCCGGATTATTAAATCAGATATTGATTTAATAATTTACATATATGTATTTCGATATATATATTCTACTATTACGTTCTTCGTGTTATTCTATCTCTTTTGGGCGTTCGGATTTTTATCTGACTGCCGGTATATTTGTACAGTAGACTGAAATCCGTATTTACTATAGATTTCCTTCTAGAAGGTGGCCACCTCATTATGTATTTTTCTTTTATTTGATAATTGGAAATGAGGTGTAAAGTAAAAGGTATGGGAGGAATGGTGATGACCATGCTTTAATAATTCACAAATGAATTTATAATTCATTTGGAGTTACTATTGAAGCATGGTTGTTAATTGTTTATTGAAAGAATTCACACACAAAACCATGGTGTGTGATTTTCTCTCACTTCATGCTTCATTTTTCTTTGAGCTCTCATTTTCTCTTGAGTTCCTCCCTCCTCTTGCTTTCTTCCATCTTCATCTTCTTCCTCTTCACTAACATTCTCATATGTTGAGAAACAAGTGAAGAGCTTAGAAAAGAGATAGCAAACACTTAGACACCCTCCACTACATCCTAGACTACTTGGTTTGGCAACCCAAGTTCTCTAATTGCTCCTTATAGCTATTTGGTTAGGAGCTAGAGCCATGGATCATATTCCCCGGGTGGATCATCAAGGACCAAGGAAGGCCGGAGAACAAGCTCGATCCCGAAGGACCGACGGAGAAAGGAAAGAAAATCAAGCAAGTTCAAGGTGGCTAGTAGGAGCTAAGGATGAAGAACGAAGAACGAAGGACTTGGTTCGTTTGGTAAGAATTTTTCATCATAGTAGATAGCTCTCCTAGTGTAGCTAGTTAGTTTTATGGAAAGATCCAGTTTTAGGGTTTAGTCTAGCGCCAAGTTTTGTTCGCAAGAAAAATTTTGTTCCGCATTTAGCCACGGGAGTTGGCCGGGGCATTAGGGTAACCCTTCATGGTATCAGAGCCATCCCATAAAAGCTATACTAGCTAGTTCAAACGTGTTTAGAATAACGATCGACCGAAAATTCCAAAAACCACATTTCATTTCATTTCATGCAGTTTCTGTCGATTTTTAAACGTGCTCGAAATTAATTTTATGGTCTCAGAAAATCATGCAGGATTTTTTAAGACTACAGAAGAAAATTGGTCACGTGATCCCTCTAAACCTCCGCGGAACCGCCGCTCAAACCCCATATTGGCGGTAGTTCCGCGGCCATTTTGGGGCCCATGTGACCAAATTTTCTTCTGGGCCTCTTATTTTTGTAATTGTGGTTTCTGGAATAATTATTTTTTTGGGCCCAGTTTGTTACAATGTTGGTTTAATACTTGGGGCCCACTTGGAAAGTTTAGTCGGTCGTAATTTTAAAATACGTATTTTATCTTCAGTACATTCACTTTTATCTGCGGCCGGGAATGTCACTCGATCGGTAAAACTCGTCTGATTGCTATATGTTTTTTTAGTCGGGTTTTGCGAACGTGACATTCGCGCTGATGTTGTGTGCTTGTTCTGTGATTGTGGTTGGATTGTCGTGGTGGATAGCATGTGGTGCAATGTTAGAATACAGTTTAAATTCATTTGTACATTTGTTATTGCGAGGCGAGCGTCCGACATGTGGACTGCCGTCTTTGCTGGGTTGTATATTATTTTTTGGGGCACGACCGGGGCTGAGGTCGATATCACCGGTTGTATATATTATTTTACTTTTCTGTACTACGATTACCCCACGGCGGAGTGCACGGATAGCCGGGTTCTAGAAGGTAACAAGCCCGCATCTCATGACGTCAAGACGGAGGAGTCTTCATTCTCATGGCGTTGAGACGAAGGGGGCTTCATTCTAGAACTGGCGGGCTATTCGCAGCGCTCGTAGGGGGTATAGGTTTTCATTGCATATGCTATCCACACGACCGGAACGTCGGGTTTTATTTGCGGCTCGAATGAAACCCGGGGCTTCAAGATTATCTACCATTCTGTAATGTTATCTGTGATGTTGTTTATTATCATGCCTGAGACGAATGTTATATATATTTATATATATACTAGTAGATGTTGTATTTGTTTTGCACCCGCGCTAGTCCAGCCCCCGCTCTGTCGTTAGTTAAGTAACCTAACGGGTGATGACGGGCCCCGTGGCGAATGCGGATGGTATATACGTACATTTTATTTTCGTTCTTTTCTGGTGTGATAGGTTACAAATTGATGGGACCGCATTAATTTTAATTAATGCAAGATAATAAACCTAAAAGATGTTGTTGGAACCAAACTTTAAAAACTGACATTACAGACGTTCTCTTTTACTTTGCATAGTGGTATTCAGTTTAGAATATCCTGCATCTCATTCGATGAGGCAGGGGCCGAGATCCCTTCACCGGGAGTGACCCCTTGAGTAAAAGTTTGCGTCAGGGTAATAAGTTTAATATAGTCGACTATTTTTGCTTTACATCGTGGTATTCGTTTTGGAATATCCTGCACCTCATTCGAGGAGGAAAGAGCCGAGATCCCTTCACAGGGAGTGACCTCTTTAGTAAAGGTTTTCTCCACTATATATTTACAAAACTACTTAGCTTCCTTCAACGAAATCAAGTTCATTACGTTAACGGGTTTTTCGCCAAAAACCCAGCCGTAGCCCTCCGTCATTTCCTACAAGTACTACTTAGTATTCAAGCTGCGTATTTTGGCATTGTCAAGGCGTAGTGATCGGTAGCTGAGTATTGCTTGTTTGTAGCTTTGTTTCAGATTATTTAGGACAGTCACATAGCTATGTTGGCATTGTCAAGAGATATGCGGGTGGGTCTAAGTTAATCAAGATAATGACGGGCCGAACTTGACTTGCGGCTTATGATATGTTGGCATTGTCAAGGTCATAAAGCCGTTAGGGGTAAAAATCACATCGGGAGTTTCAAACATACAGGAAACTTGCAGATTTAGCATACCTTCTGGAGTGTGGTGACTAGAGTGGATTCCATCTAGTACATCACACAATGATAGTTGGATCCCGATCCCACTGATGAGTAGGATTACTCTTGGGAGATTTTTTCACTTAACAATCAATGCTATAAACCAAGTAGGTGTCTAGAAAGGTATTAGCGGGGCTACGCCTCCAGGGAAAAGAGGTTATGTAATTAAGGAACTTCGCGAAAGCGTTGGAAAACCTCGCTCGAAGTACCAACACCAGCCTGGCTGAAAGGTTAAGCAAGTATTGTGACGTGCGATTAATCCTGACTAGTTCTTCTTTTAGGGTTTGAAGAAGAATTTGAGGAAACAGTGGGAGCCATCCTGGTTAGATAAATTAATAACCAATCTAATCTTGCAAGAGCGCACGCTGAGTGTTTTCCCTTTCTCTCCAGGTAGCAACCATTTCACGCCCTGATCAAGATAATAAATTGTATCGCTTGACCGATCCGAATTCTTATTCGGGGCTGGGGAACGTCGGTTCAGCTCTAACTTACGACAACTGTCATAAGTATTAGCAAGGGAAAGAGGAAAGTTTGAATTTCTTGATAACCCCATCGAAGAAGAAATACATTATTGCATCTTCTTCAGGTGTTCTTGTTATTGAGAACTGTTTTTCGGTCAGTCTTACCTCCTGGGTACTCGATACCGGATCAGGATCTCATATCTATAATTTATTGTAGGGACTGAGAAAAAGTAGGATAGTTGGACCTGGTGATATGTCTCTCAGAGTAGCGAACGGAGCACAAGTTAATACTGCGGCCGTCGGTAAATATCACCTAGTGTTTCCAAATGGCAATACTATGATTTTGAACAATTGCTACTTTGTGCCTTCCATGTTATGCAACATCACATCAGTTTTTTTACTTGATAAAGATGGATATAACTTTGTTCTTGATAGAAATATCATGAACATTTACCTTGATAAGGTATTGGTTGCAGAAGGTACACTGTGTAATGGTATCTATGTTCTCAATCAAAACACAGTTCTCAATGTACAAAACACACACAAGAGGAAGAGTTCAGATACGAACGAATCCTACTTGTGGCATTGTAGACTTGGACATATCGGAGAGAAAAGACTAAGTTGCATAAAGATGGACTCTTGAATACGTTCGAATTTTCATCTTATGAAACTTGTCGGTCTTGTCTGAAAGGAAAGATGACCAAATCTCCGTTCACCGGGTATGGAGAAAGAGCAGTAGAGCTCTTGGGACTCATACACAGCGATGTACGTGGTCCGATATCTATACATGCAAGGAGTGGGTTCTCGTACTTCATCACATTCACTGACGATCTCTCTAGGTTCGGATATGTGTATCTCATGAAACACAAATCTGAAACTTTTGAGAAATTCAAAGAATTCAGAAAGGAAGTAGAGAACCAGATTGGAAAAATTATTAAGATCCTCCAATCTGATAGAGGGGGGAGTACTTAAGTACGGAATTCAGTGACTTTCTAAAAGAGAATGGTATTCTCTCTCAGCTTACTCCTCCGTATACTCCACAGCACAACGGCGTATCAGAGCGGAGGAACCGTACCCTTTTGGACACGGTTCGCTCCATGATGAGTAATTCTGAGTTACCTCTTTCATTTTGGGGACTTGCGCTAGAAACAGCAGCGTACCTGCTGAATCAGGTTCCTTTTAAATCTGTGTCTAGGACTCCATATGAAATGTGGAGTGGTAAAACACCATATCTTGAACGTATTAAGATATGGGGTTGTCCGGCCTATGTAAAGGTACAAAATCCGGACAAGCTTAAGGCACGATCAGTTTTGTGCAAATTTGTGGGATATCCTAGAAATTCTCTGGGATATATATTCTACCACACTGAGGAACAGAAGGTGTTCGTTGCTCGTCGCGCCACCTTTTTAGAGTGGCAATTTCTTCTAAAAGAAATAAGTGGGAGCACGGTAGAACTGGATGAAACATCAGATCCACAAATTCAAACTGAGGATTTAATGGAACCAGAAGATTCAATAGTCCCGGATGAACCTCAGCCACTCCGCAGATCTGATAGGATTTCTCATCCGCCCGAGAGATACTACGGTTTTCTCATAGATGGGGATCGAGAGGATTGCATCTTGGAAGAAAATGATCCTACTAGTTTCAGGCAAGCCATTATCAGTAGGGACTCTGATAAGTGGCTGGATGCTATGCAATCTGAAATGGAGTCCATGCACACCAATAAAGTGTGGATCCTAAAAGTTGCTCCACCTGGGGTAAAACCCGTTGGATGCAAATGGATCTACAAGAAGAAACTTGGTGTAGATGGGCAGGTGGAAACCTATAAGGCTAGACTCGTTGCAAAAGGTTTTCGTCAAAAACCAGGAGTGGACTATGACGAAACCTTTTCTCCAGTGGCTATACTCAAATCCATTAGGATCCTGCTTGCCATTGTTGCCTTCCATGACTATGAGATCTGGCAGATGGACGTAAAAATGGCTTTTCTAAACGGAAGTTTAGAGGAGTACGTTTACATGGATCAGCCAGAAGGTTTTGTAGACAGTGGGAGCAGCGGGAAGGTGTGCAAGCTGCTCAAATCTATTTATGGATTGAAACAAGTATCGCGGAGCTGGAACATCTATTTTGATGAGACAGTCAAGGACTTTGATTTCATCAAGAACGAAGATGAGCCATGTATATATAAGAAGATTGTAGGACGAACTGTCGTATTCCTAGTCTTGTACGTGAACGATATTCTTTTGATAGGGAATGACATTCTTATGCTACAATCGGTCAAGCTATTCTTATCACAAAGGTTCTCTATGAAAGACCTAGGTGATGCCTCGTACATTCTGGGGATCAAGATCTACAGAAATAGATCCAAGAGACTACTGGGAATTTCACAGTCCAGATACATAGAGACCGTACTAAAGAGATTTAGTATGGAAGATTCCAAACGCGGTAACATACTCGCATTGCACGGAATCACCCTCTCCAAGGAGATGTCTCCCAAGATTGATGAGGAGAGGGTTCGCATGAGCACTATACCCTACGCTTCGGCAGTTGGATCTATAATGTATGCGATGCTATGTACAAGACCAGATGTAGCTTACGCGCTGAGCGTGGTGAGCCGGTATTAGTCAGACCCAGGTGAGGACCACTGGACAGCAGTAAAGAATATTCTCAAGTACCTGAGAAAGACTAAGGAGATGTTCCTGATTTACGGTAATGGAGACCTCAGGGTCGAGTCCTTTACCGACTCAAGCTTCCAGAGTGACAAAGATGACAGCAAGTCTGTCTCGGGTTTTGTGTTTACCCTCAACGGAGGGGCGGTATGTTGGAAGAGTTCCAAACAGGATACTGTCGCAGACTCGACGATGGAGGCTGAATACATTGCTGCAAGCGATGCCGCAAAAGAGGCGGTCTAGATAAAGAAGTTCATAGCTGAACTTCAGGTAGTTCCGTCCATTGTTGATCCGATACCAGTATATTGTTATAACAATGGGGCTATAGCTTTAGCGAAGGAACCACGGTCCCATCAGAAATCCAAGCACATCTTAAGGCGGTATCACCTGATCACGGAGATCGTAGATCGCCAAGAGATCGAGGTCCGAAGAGTGGATACGAAAGACAACACGGCGGATCCATTTACAAAGGCCCTCCCTCAAGCACAGTTCGAGCGACTTTTTGGGATGTTAGGTATGCGGTACGCCAGCAGCTGGCCTTAGAGCAGACGTTGGGTATTCGGTATGCCAATCACTGGCCTTTAGTGCAAGTGGGAGATTGTTGGATGTATATGCCCTAAAGGCCAGTATTGTATATGTATACATATGGATACTAGGGATATGTATGTACAAAACAATCTTGCTCAGTTTTATAGTATATTATTCAACTTGTCTTTATCAGGATATGTGTATTTATTTGTATTGTTATTATATCTGGTTTGCACATATTGATAAAGACTCGATACGGTAGTATACTATTATGGTTTGTCTTTATCTTAACATGGTATATGTAATACTCGTTATTACATATTGCGGTTACATGTTGATAAAGCCCTTAGGATCTTGCTTGACTACCTGCGTTGTGATGGCGATCATACTTGTAGGGAGCAGGGTAGTCCACAAGCACATCTTTAAATGGTCCCTAGCCGCGTGAGTATCGAGAATGGGCCTTGATACTCCAGAGTAGACTGGTGTATACGTTTCTAACCCCGTCGGGGGATGGTTGGTCCCACAGCCATTGGTCTGATGCACCTAAGATCGTATACAGGTGCTCACTGTGGTGAGTACACTGGACGGACTCGCCGAGAACTTCCATATGGTACTATACCTATCGTCAGATGGAAGTTCTCAGGTGACATGTGTACAGGTTAGTCCTTGGACCCGAGATCGGCATTTGTCTCGTGTGAGTTCCCACTGAACTTTGATCACTACCCTACCACGGCTCTACTGAGTCATGCAAAAAGGTTTTTGTTGGGTTCAGTGCCGAGCCACATGGAGGCAGTAAGTGATTGTCGGGGATTCGTCTCTCCCGGTATAAAGAGTTGATATCGCACTATGATTCGATTGGTCAGGACCATAAGACCTTGGCCAAGGCACTTGGGATTTACTGATAGATTGATCAGTAGTTTCCCGGATTGGTCCTGAGCCACATCGGCACGACTTATCAGGTTGTTAGGGTCTGACGTTCACCATCTCCTAGACCCGGTATGCGATACTCTTTGACGAAGAGACCGGACTGTACGGATATTGTCACGGATAGGCTCAGTAGGAGATCCGGATGAGTTTGCTCATCGGCCTTCCTTTTCGACAGGTACCTGGGCAGCCATTACGTACAACTAGTGCCGCTGATGTACTTGTGGTTAAACCCACTGCCAGAGTACTGTCGAGTCTTTAGAGTCCCACACAGTGGGTTTCCCTGATCCAGGAAAAACGATGTAGTAGCCGTATTGGATACGTGCAGGGTTCGATCGATTGATGTACTTAGTACTCGGATTTTCGATCGGACAGTTTGTAATACTAGCCGGCTCAGGTTTGAGCCGGATTATTAAATCAGGTATTGATTTAATAATTTACATATATGTATTTCGATATATATATTCTAGTATTACGTTCTTCGTGTTATTCTATCTCTTTTGGGCGTTCGGATTTTTATCTGATTGCCGGTATATTTGTACAGTAGACTGAAATCCGTATTTACTACAGATTTCCTTCTAGAAGGTGGCCGCCTCATTATGTATTTTTCTTTTATTTGATAATTGGAAATGAGGTGTAAAGTAAAAGATATGGGAGGAATGGTGATGACCATGCTTTAATAATTCACAAATGAATTTATAATTCATTTGGAGTTACTATTGAAGTATGGTTGTTAATTGTTTATTGAAAGAATTCACACAAAAAACTAAGGTGTGTGATTTTCTCTCACTTCATACTTCATTTTTCTTTGAGCTCTCATTTTCTCTTGAGTTCCTCCCTCCTTTTGCTTTCTTCCATCTTCATCTTCTTCCTCTTCACTAACATTCTTATGTGTTAAGAAATAAGTGAAGAGCTTAGAAAAGAGATAGCAAACACTTAGACACCCTCCACTACATCCTAGACTGCTTGGTTTGGCAACCCAAGTTCTCTAATTGCTCCTTATAGCTATTTGGTTAGGAACTAGAGCCATGGATCATATTCCCCGAGTGGATCATCAAGGACCAAGGAAGGCCGGAGAACAAGTTTGATCCCGGAGGACCGACGGAGCAAGGAAAGAAGATCAAGCAACTTCAAGGTAGCTAGTAGGAGCTAAGGATGAAGAACGAAGACCGAAGGACTTGGTTCGTTTGGTAAGAATTTCTCATCATAGTAGATAGCTCTCCTATTGTAGCTAGTTAGTTTTATGGAAAGATCCGGTTTTAGGGTTTAGTCTAGCGCCAAGTTTTGTTCGCAAGAAAATTTTTGTTCCGCATTTGGCCACGGGAGTTGGCCGGGACGCTAGGGTAACCCTTCAGTAGAATCACGTGAAATTTGGTGTACCCATATTTTAGATGATAACGATAAAGATGATGCATTCCGATCGTCGGAAAACACGATGGAGGGTGTGTTTTTTCGACACCATATGAATAAATTCCTTCCTATGGCATCTTTCCTCCATTATTCTCGTTTTCATAAGAGGGGGCTAAAACATTCAACTATCAGCGTGCTGATTATCCAACTTCTATATCTTTAAGTATATGTCTCTAAATTTCATGTGATTTGAATATCGTTTGCCTTTTGCCTCCTAATCACTGCAAAATTAAATGCTGTTGACAACTAAACATTGTACAACCATGAATTAGTAGGTGAAGAGTAGGGAAATGTTACAAAAATTGGTGTATTTACATATTAAAATATGAAGATCAATATAGATGGTGTCGAACGATCAAGAAATCGCCGGATGGTTAACTTTTTGGTTGACGGTGTAGAAAATCTTCCAGGTGTCATTTTATACGCTGCATTTTCATAACAACCATATCAAGGCAGAAAACCCTTTTCTTTATATTGGATAAAAAGCAGTGAAGATTAAAAGGAGAAAATGAGTGCTAATCCTTGTTTATTGCTTTATCGAAAGCATTAAATGATTATTCCATAGTAGCATAATTTTAACATGATTGAAATTTGAATTTAAAATTACACCAATCATTATAAGCAATTCTGTTGTTTTTTGAAGTAGCAGGGGTAAAATTGTAAATCAAAACTTTTCTTTATTTACATTTATGCTATGAAACTTCTTTTTATTTACTATTACACCATTATAGCTCAAAACCCTTTTAGTTTTCACTAAATTATCATGAGCTTTTGACATTTTTAAATTAAAATACCATGAACTTTCATGTTCACAAACAAAAAACATGGAATTTCGTTAGGTTTTCGCTAAAATACCATGAGCTTTCGATTCTTTTCATATAAATATCATGGATTTTATTTATTGCAAATAAATATCACGGCTTTCACCATTTTCTAAATATATGCAATGAACTTTATTTATCGCAAATAAATACCATGACTTCCGCCATTTTCTAGGTTAATGCTATGGGTTTTATTTAACATAAATAAATACCACGATTTTTCATCGTTTTCCATATAAATATCATGGGCTTTGTTTATTGTTAATCAATATTATGTTTTTTCACCATTTTTGGATAAATAATATGGACATTGTTTATTACAAATAAATACAAAAAAAAATATTTTTTGCATATACATACTATGGATTTTTTTTATTACAAATAAATACAATAATGAACTTCCAAAAATTTTCAGATAAATACCATGGACTTTGTGTATCACAAATAAATACCATGAAATTTTAATTTTTCAGATAAATGCCGTGGACTTTATTTATTACACAAATGCCATGAACTTTTACTCTTATGATCATGATATAGCTATTTATATGAGTTATTGTTATTTATTTTCATAGATTATTCTGAAAAACCGACGCATCGCGCCGGCCTCACCATGAGTATCCAGGCTATCTTCATATAATATTTATTTTAAAAAAACACCATCAGCTATACATGCATGTGCTAGTATCCAAGATTTTATTCTTAGTATCTAACTTATTTATCTTTATCTATTTGCCAAACTTATTGGAAAGGACTTGGATAACTCAAAGTCGGATTTTTGGCAAGTTTCTCTGCTTATTCCGACTTGGTTCTAAAAAAAGATCGAATTTGCTTATATTTGTTTATCTTTTATGTTGATTTATTTATGCTATATCTTTTTATATAATATGCAATACTTAATTAGGTATTGCCATGTCATCTCCACTGTAGATGTAGGATATACCGTCTCTGCGTCTATTCTTACTATCTCGGCATTATAGCCCAAGTAGTTTGTACAGTTTAAATATCTGGGCCTTTGACTGGGCTGGACTTTTGTCATTTAGCCCAAAATGCCAACCTATATTAGAAGTGGAAATGTACACAATTAACACTAGGCAGTTGGCAAGCATGCAACAAATTGGTCGGACTGGTAAGAATATTTCTGCAATTAAACTCAAATGCAAATTTAGGTATCAATGCATCATATATTATAATTTTATAGCATGTCTAAATTTCATTTTTTTAATAAATAAATTTCTATGAAATCAAGAAAATTTTAATAAAAAACATTGAAATAAAACTATTGCTTTCGAATTTAATCCTAAGAAAGTGTTATAAACAGCTTAGACTTTGACTAGGGATGTTAACTACCTCAGCCGACTTTGTACCTGTATCTGTGGTTTATCAGATACAGATAATTATTTTCAATTCTGATTACCATCCAAATTAATTTGTATCTGCATCTGCATCTGCAAATAGCCACATGATATATCGGATCCATTGACAATGCAAGTGCTTCACCAAAAGAGCCATTATAATCATCCTTTGCGTCTAAATCAAGCCCTGATACATGGCCCATAATATGGACCAGGTCAGGTCCAGTTCCGCCTCCTGTCATGTCCAGCATGGGCTAAGAGAAGGGTAAATTGTCAAAAAAGCCTCCCGCGTATCAAACTCATGTAAAAAACCCTAGGCTTTTTTCTCTTATTAAAAAAACCCTGGGCCCAAGCAAAACCCCATGTATACCAGTTACCTGTAATATTTAAGCAGTCGCAGTTGCCTGTAATATCTAAATAGTTGCAAGTGATACCTAAGTAATTGCCTTTAATATCCAAGCAGCTGAGAGAATACAGTGCCTAAATGAAATACTGTCTAGGGGGGCCTAAATGAAATACAACCCAGGAGTTTTTTCACAAAGATTTTGAACAGTAGAACCTTCCCAACAATTTCGAAAGTTACAGGAGTTTTAGACAACTCTCGAGTGGGCTGGGGGCTTTTTGACAATTTATCATTAAGAGAACTAACTTTGGACAAGAAGAATATTTTCTTCAATTTTTTACAGAATGAAAAAGAACCCTCCAATCCCTAACTAGATACGGTTCAAATCTCACACAAAACACTGTAGCCTTGAGCCATAAAAAAATATAGGGTAAATTGTTGAAAATTCCCCGGTCAGAAAAAACGTGTCAAAAAGTCCTTGGTATTTTCAAAATGGTTGGGAGGGACCCACTGTTCACAAATCTTTATGAGAAACCCCTTGCGTTATATTTGAATTAAGCCTAGTATTACAAATTAGATAAGATCACCAATTATCCTTCTCCTCAAATCAACAAATCTCTTTCTGGCTCTCAAACATCTTTCTCTCTCACATCCTTCATTCCCTTCTCGTCGCTGTAACAACTATAAACTTTCAGTACAAAATTTTTCCAAAATTTAGAAAGGAATACCCAAACCTGAGCACAAGTTATAAATTTAATTTGCTTTTGAACAGCAAGAAACAACTTGTAGCTCATTGGTAAAGTCTTGCATTGCTGTGGCGTAGCCTTTGTGATCGAATCTCCCCAGCCACATATATTTTTAATTTATTTTTCTTTTAATCTTTTAGAAGCCCGAAAGTTTACACGTGCACTATACGTAAAATTTAAAGTCACAGATTAAACAAACATGTGGGAATTGTTATTTAAGCAGCCTTGGACACATGTCACAAATCCCACACCCCACCTCACTGCATTGGTCGGCGAGATTGGAGATTAGACCGGCACCGCCGGGCCCCTCGTAGGAGATACTCCCCAAAATTTAACCATAGCATCCTTTCGCCTACATCACTACCCCATATTATTTTTTTACTCTGAAAACATCTAGAGAGTGATAATTCCTCTCTTTAATTCATTTTTAATGCAAATTTTAATTCTATTCTTCATTATCCTAAACTCTAATTTTTCCTATAAATACCACACTCCATTTAACCCCTTCTCATTCAGAATTCCATTACAAAAACTCTCTAAAAATTTCAAGTCCCAAGTTGTGCAAGTGGAGTTAGCAAAGGGCGAAGTTCCGATGACGTTTCGAGGAAAATCCGACGACGAAACGATACCCCGACGGTTTCAAAAGCTTCCTCCTTCTCCGCTCTTCCTTTATAGTCTGTAAGTCCCATTCCCCTTCTCCATCTCTATTCTAAAACTTTTTTTTTTCAAAACTCGTCGGGAGCGGAGTTATTCCGACTTCCGATTCGTTTTTGTTTAAAAACTCTATTTTTCTTAAATAATAAAATACCATATTCTCTCATAATATTTAACAAATATAAGTAAACACATTAGAACAAATTTCACCTCAAAATAATTCATGTTGCAATTTTTATTTCACTTTTACAGTAAAATACTATTATGTTACATACAATTTATAATCGTTCAATTTAACCGTATTACCTTTAGATAACCCACGAAATAATTACTTACCTCATCACAACACACATTTTTGACATAACACGATGAATTTTGGGACTCTAGTTTATGAGAAAATACCATTTTACGAATAAATACCTTAAACATTCAAAAACCGTTTCCTTTAAAAAGTGTGTTATTTAATTCTGTACAATTGCGTCTCTACAACCCATTTTGGGAACCCCCGATCGGGATGGTGCGGGTTACCGCACATCCTCGGACCTAGTAGAGCGAGATGTAGACCTCCGCAAGGAGCATTCAATCTCGATGGAATTTTTGATGCAATTTTTAAGGATATGAGATTTCTACAAAATATATAAACTTTATTTTTATTATATATATATATATATATATATATATATTTATGACTATTATCAAATATCTATTTTAAATATAACATATGAATATTCCATGTTTTCTAAAGCAAAAGAATCACAAGTTCATGAAACTACCATTACAATTCAATACAAATTCCAATATTTTATTAAAATACCACATAAAATGAAAACTAGGTTCTTCTCACTAGAAAATTTCACTTTTATAAAATATACATCTATGAAAACCCTAAAGACGACAATTAAATACTTTAGGTACATTTTGAAAATATATCAAAACTATTTTTACATAAAACTTCCTCAAGTTATATCAATTTACAATAAAGACCCTAGTAAAAATAGGTTTAAGCGGGACCGGTTCTCTTGAGCCTCAGAGAGCCGGAGAATATGGGTGCTTGCCTATTAAGGTAGATAATCTAATAATGGTGTTATCAACACGGTAATTGTCTTGGAAAAAGACACAAATCCTGCCGTCCATGTGCAGCAGTTACCGATAACTCCAAAACAATTAGGACTTCAATTCTGTTTAAAAGTCTGACTCGGTTAAAGTCATGGTGAAATCTGATTATAATCTATCTTGAATTTGATTCAAATATAACTGCAATACAATATGAATTCATGAATACCAGAATACAATCTATAACAACATGAACATGACTGAACCGAACCATTGATATACTTTGATTACATGACTATCCATTTATATCCATTCCGTTTACTGATATCATGATTTCGGCAAGTCTTCTATTTACTATAAGACAAGACAATACAATCAGTATAATCAATACAATAAATATTACGGGGTTTATAAAAGGGCAGACTGGTACGAAACAATGTTAAAGGTGGCACGGGATAGTCATTAAAAAACGTAGTTACATCCATGCCGTTGTTCCGTGGTATTATCGATGGAGCCTTGTACTACAGGTTACCAAACTCCACGGTGTAAGTTGGTCTCCTCTCGTATATACTGGCATATTCTGTACTAAGCTACAACAATTACGTTAGTATAACAAATATAACATATCTACTTCACCTGTTCTATTCTCTATCTATCCTCTCTTTCTTTTTTTGGGACTTACCGAGCGATTGTTCGCTGACGACATTCCTATTTCTCTTCTTCTTTGGAATGTTGTCAGGAGGACCCGACTCTGAGGAGTTCGAGACCAGTCAGAAGCACTTGGAGCAGTTCCCAGAAGACCCTGAGCATTGACCTTATTTGTACTTACTTTTCATTCAGTTCATGCTATTGTTTAGATATTGCATTCCAGACTTGTATTTACATTTCCCGTTGTATTGTAAAGAAATGTTGAATAAATAAAAGTTATTGTTCATTTATATTCATATCTCTTGTGTACATTTTATTTTATATTGCTTAGATACGCTTAGCGTGTTTACTTCAGAGTAAATATGTAGCGGACCCAGTCACGTCCCCTCCCCATACACCGAGAAGCGGGGCGTGACAGGTTTTGTTGGCGGCCCATGCAGGTCAGTTCTGCATGGAACCCTACCATGCAGGTCAGTTCTGCATGAACATGCAGGTCAATTCTGCATGAAGTCCTAAGCAATATAACACAAGAATTAGTACCTAAAAACATTCTTTACATTTCATATTTCTTGAATCTTACAATTTCATATACTTTGAATCTACCATAACCCTATTTTTATTTCAAGGTTATGGATTCTCCAAACAATACCAGTATCAACTTCAACAACACACCACCACCTCTACCGCTTACGCCTACCGTTGCTGCTCTGATCAATGAGCAAACGGTACTGCTTGAGGCAATCCGAAACCTCCTGGAAAGACAGCAGCAGCAGACTGCTATCTCACTAAACCGTCCAGAAGCGGAAGCGCCCGGGGTAAAGCAATTCCGAGCATTGCACCCAAAACAATTTTCGGGCAAAAAGAGCCTCCTGGAAGCTGAAGAATGGGCTCAGAGTATTGAAGATGATCTGGCAGCAGCATAAGTGTCAGAGATCGCTTGGGTATGAGTTGCGAAGCTGCAACTCACTGCAACGCCCGAGTTTGGTGGAAGGCGGAAGAAAGCCGTCTTGACCAACCGATCGAATGGAAAACCTTTCGCGACATGTTCGACACGAAATACTTTCCAGAGACTGCCTGATTTGACATGGAACAACAATTCATCCATCTACAACAGGGTTCGATGTGGACCAAATATGTGGATGGGTATGATGCTGAGTTTACCATGCTCAGTAGGTTAGATATGTCTCAATATTCGATTTCTAATATCACATACTATACAGCTAACACAAGACCGCAACAGGTTCGCGGCACACTTGATACTGACTGCTGAGATCGGGTCTAGACGATTTCAGTAAGGGTTGGACCACAAAATCCAAGCTGCCTTAGCTACAGGGGATTTCCCAACCCACGACTTGGCTTTGAAAGCTGCCCGTCGATATGAGGCAATGGTGAAGAAGAGGGGCAGACCTCAATCTGTCGGAGTGAAGCGCCCTGCCACTCAGATGGCAAGAGGAGCCTCTTCAAGGCCAACTTTTGAACCCAGGAGACCGGAAGAAACAAATAATCGGTCAAGTCCAGATTTTTGCTTCTACTGCAAGAGAGATGGATACCTGTGGAAGGACTGTAGGCGCACAAAAGGCCCGTGCTTAGTTTGTGGCGCATCCAATCATGGAATTGGAACATGTCCTTATAGGTGCAACACAGTTCCAACTCACAACACTTATCCGCAGCGGCCAGCCGTCCAGATTCCTGCACGTCGTCTTTCTCTTCCAACTCCACCTCCACGTGGACCTCCTACTCAGCCTAATCGTCAATTCCATCAGGTACTGAGGAATATGCCTCGAGGGCAGAGGAACATGTCCCAAGGATAGAGGAATGTGCCTCCAGCTAGAAGGAATGTATCCCGGTGTCAGGCTTTCGCTTTAGCGGCCGAAGAAGCCGAGACTGTAGACCAAGATAACCTTGGTATTTCCCTCACACCTTTTCAATATTACCAAAACTTTTGCATTCTTTCGTTCTTCCAAATATTTTTCATGCACTATCAATAGTTCTATCACCAAAAATTTCTTGAATCTGTTACACTTTTCTTCTACAAATTTCGAGAACGAAATTTTTATAAGAAGGGCAGAATGTAACAACCCTAAACTTTCTGTACAAATTTTTTCCAAAATATAGAAAGGAATACCTAAGCCTGAGCACAAGTTATAAATTTAATTTGCTTTTGAATAGCAAGAAACAACTTGTACCTCATTGGTAAAGCCTTGCACTGTTGTGACGCAGTCCCTGTGATCGAATCCCACCAGCCGTATATATTTTTAATTGATTTTTCTTTTAATCTTTTAGAAGCCCAAAGGTTTACACGTGCACTATACGTAAAATGAAAAGTCACAGATTAAACAAACATGTGGAAATTGTTATTTAAGCATCTTTGGACACGTGTCACAAATCCCACACCCCACCTCACTGAATTGGCCGGCGAGATTGGAAATTAGACCGGCACCGCCGGGCCCCCCGTAGGGGATGCTTCCCAATTTAACCCTGCACCCCTTCGCCTACCCCACTACCCCATATTGTTTGTTTACTCTGAAAATATCCAAAGAGTGATAATTTCTCTCTTTAATTCATTTTTAATGCAAATTTTAATTCTATTCTTCATTATCATAAACCCTAATTTTCCCTATAAATACCACACTCCATTTCACCCCCTCTTCATTCAGAATTCCATTACAAAAACTCTCTAAAAATTCCAAGTTCTAAATTGTGCAAGTGGAGTTAGCAAAGGGCGAAGTTTCGACGATGTTTCGAGGAGAATCCGGAGACAAAACGACACCCCGACGGTTTCGAAAGCTTCCTCCTTCTCCCCTCTTCCTTTATAGTCTGTAAGTCCCATTCCCCTCCTTAATCTCTATTCTAAAACTTCTCTTTTTCAAAACTCGTCGGGAGCGGAGTTATTCCAACTCCCGATTCGTTTTTCTTTAAAATCTCTATTTTTCTTAAATAATAAAATACCATATTCTCTCATAATATTTAACAAACATAAGAAAACACATTAGAACAAGTTTCATCTCAAAATAATTTATGTTACAATTTTTATTTCATTTTTACAGTAAAATACGATCATGTTACATACAATTTATAATCGTTTAATTTAACTGTATTATCTTTAGATAACTCATGAGATAATGACCCATCTCATCATAACACACATTTTTAACATAGCACAATGAATTTTGGGACTCTAGTTTATGGGAAAATACCATTTTATGAATAAATACCTTAAACATTCAAAAATCGTTTCCTTTAAAATGTGTGTTATTTAATTCTATGCAATTGTGTCTCTATAACCCATTTTAGGGAACCCCGATCTGGATGGTGCGGGTTATCGCACATTCTTGGACCTAATAGAGCGAGATGCAGACATTCGCAAGGAGCATTCGATCTTGATGGAATTTTTGATGTAATTTTTAAGAAAATGAGATTTCTACAAAATAAATAAACTTTATTTTTATTATATATATATATATATATATATATATATATATATATATATATATGACTATTATCAAATATCTATTTTAAATATAACATATGAATATTCCATGTTTTCTAAAGCAAAAGAATCACAAGTTCATGAAACTACCATTACATTTCAATATAAATTCCAATATTTTATTAAAATATCACATACAATGAAAACTAGGTTCTTCTCAGTAGAAAATTTCACTTTTATAAAATACATCTCTGAAAACCCTAAAGACGACAATTAAATACTTGAGGTGTATTTTGAAAATGTATCAAAACTATTTTTACATAAAACCCCCTCAAGTTATATCAATTTACAATACGGGCCCTAGTAAAAATAGGTTTAAATGAGACCAGTTCTCTTAAGCCTCAGAGAGCCGAAGAATATGGGTGTTTGCCTATCTAAGGTAGATAATCTAATAACGGTGTTATCAACACGGTAATTGTCTTGGAAAAAGACACAAATCCTGCCGTCCATGTGCAGCAGTTACCGATAACTCCAAAACAATCAGGACTTCAATTCTGTTTAAAAGTTTGACTCAGTTCGAGTCATGGTCAAATCTGATTATAATCTATCTTTAATTTGATTCAAGTATCACTGTAATACAACATGAATTCATGAATACCAGAATACAATATATAATAACATGAACATGACCGAACCGCAACATGGATATACTCTGTTAGTGTATATGCCCTAGAGGCTATTATTGTATCATACTAGCTTGTATATTACTTGATGGAAGCTTGGGATATTCACAGTTGTATAGACAATCTTGCTCAAAATGGTAGTATGCTACTTGGTTTGTTTCTACTTCAATATGTGCATGTGTTTCTTTTAGCATATTGCTTATACATATTAGTAGAGCTCTTAGGATCTTTGCTTGATTACCAGTGTTGTGATGGCAGTCACACTTGTGGGGGCTGGGTAATCTATAAGCACATCTTTGTACAGGTCCCTAGTCGTAGGACTATCGAGACAGGGCATCGATATTCCGGAATAGACCAGCGTATGCGCTTCTCATCACAGCATGGGGAGATGGTCTGTCCCACAGCCATCAGTACGTCGTACTGGAGATAGTATGCGGGTGCTCGTTAGGTTACGAGTACACTGGACAGGACTCGTTGGGAACTGTTGGTTGGTATTATACCTATCGTCAGTTATCAGTTCCCAGGTGACATGAGTACAGCTTAGTCCGCTGACTTGATACTGTCACTTCGCCTCGAGTGTGTTCCCACTGTACTTTGATTACTACCCTACCACGGCTTAAATGAGTCGTGCAAACAGGTAGTAGTTGGGTGCAGTCCCGAAATACTTGGAGGCAGTGACGGTTAGATAGGATTTGTCTCTCCCGGTATTGGGAGTTGATATCGCGCTGTGTCAAGGAGAGCCATTACACATAGTCGTCCCTGGCCAGGGCAAGTGAGATATACTGGTAGGTTTCCAGTGTTATCTCAGGGTGTTCTGGGCTACACTCCGACACGACTTGTACCTCTATTAGGGGACTGACGTTTACCGCCCCTAGGCCCGCCATGCGATATTCTCAGACGAACAGACCAGACTGTACGGAGACTGTCACATTCAGGCTCAGTAGGAGTTCGGATGGGTTTCACCTCATCAGTCTTCTTATCGGTATCTACTTGGGGACCGTTACGTACAGCTAGTACCGCTTGCGGCCTGTGGTTAAACCCACTGCCAGCGTAGTGTCGAGTCTTTAGAGTCCCACACAGAGAGCTATTCGCCTTTGGGCAAAAAGAGTAGAGGTCGCATGGTTTTGCGACAGGGTTCGGTCACATCCGCGCACTTGTGCACGTTTGGTGTCCGGGCAGTTATTACTAGCGGGCTTTGGTTTAAGCCAGATCCTAGTATACGTTTTGGGATTGGTGTTATCTCATTTGTATTCGTGTTCCTCAGAACGCGGATGCGGGTGTGTATGCACAGTTGACAGAGACAGAGGCAGAGGATTCTCATTAGGGTTGTTGACTGTTGACTTTTTCTAAACCCTAATAAGAATAAGAAATATGATTAATAATAATATTAATTAAGTATTATTGTGCCATGGTTGGGTTGAAAGTTTGACTTTGTTGACTTGTTGACTTTGTTGACCGGTTGACTAGTTTGGACTTGTTGACCATCATCATTACAATGGCTATCATTTCATGGCTATGACTTTTGCTTGCTTGTTGTGCTTTACAAAATGAGTGCATGAAATGATATTGCCATTAAAATGAACCATCACAAAATACTCAATTACTATTATTATCATGATTATTTTTTTTTTTGAGAGCATGGTTGTAAAAAGACTTATTCATTCTATCATCTCCACTCTCTCTCATCCAAGCTCTCCCTCTTCCTCTTGCTCATGGTTCTCTTGTCTCATGAGTTGAGAAATAAGAACCATTGAGATAAAACCCTAAAACACTTCTCTACTCATTCTAAAGTTCAAGGTCTAGCAAGCCAAGGATTTTAGTTTCCTCTAGATTGAGGTTGGAGCCAAAGGTAGAAGCTTTCGGGTGGATCCATCTTCGACACAAGGAAACGACGAGGTGAGGCCAATCCGACCACTACAAAGAGTCGAAGAGAAGGAGTTCAAGATTAGGTATAACCCCTAACATAGTAGCTAAACTCTTAGTTAGATTGTTAGATAGTTTGTTTAGCAAAGATCCGATTTCTAGTCCATGTTACCTTCACCGAAAAATTGTTTTTCACCATTTCCGCAACCCCGAAAGAACCGGGGACGGGTAACGTGGACTTACAGTGGTATCAGAGACAGGCTAAACACTATCTAGCATGTGAGCAAAGTAACTAGATGTTCGATCGGAGAAAAAATCACAAAACTTGCCCGAAAACCAAACTTTCTGTCGATTTTTAAACTGCTCAAAAAATAATTTGGCATATCTTAAAAATCATCTCAGGGTTTTCTGTAAACACCCAGCAAAAACAATCCAACGAGTCGACCAACTCACCGCGGAACCGCGGCAAGAACATGCTTCTTGCCGCGGATCCGCGGCCGAGTTGACTCGGCCGTGGATCGGTTTTGCTGCAGTGTGTTTTGTGTGGTGTTTTGGGATTTTTGGAATATGTTGTTTCTGCCCAGATTTTCCAGAAAACAAATTTGTGTTTTGGGGTGGTTACAAATCCGTATTTTGATCGAACTTCTATAGACTTTAGCTAACGGGTTATATCTGTGTTGTGATATATGTATTGAACGTCTGCTAATCGCTATACGTCGATTAGTAGGGGTTATACATATCTGTGCTCTGTAATGTTGCTGGTATGTGTATATGAATTCGTTGGATTGTCGCGGATGAATAGCCGAGGGTTGTGAGATGAGAGTTTTCTTTAAGTTTTCATTTGATGTAACATGTAATTGATGTAATATTATTTGTATGGCCGCACATCCGGGATGAGGTTGTAGCTGCCATTGTATATTATTTCTTTTACTATTTTTGCTCCTAGGATAGACCCAAGATGGGGTGCACAAACTACCGGGTACCTCGAAGTGCCGAGTGGCCTACTCACGTTGTTGAGGGAGGTTGCTTCACTTCGGGTATTTGGCGGGTAGTTTGCCGCACCCGTAGGGGTCTTGGGTGGGGTCTTGGCTATTCATCGCAACCGTGTAATCCGCTTTTCATTGCAGGCTTGAACGAAACGCGGATTCCTAGTATATTCAATGTGTTCATCTGTGATCTGGAATGGCTATCATTGCATCTGACGAATGTATATATCTATATATGATATCTATTTAGGCGTTGCTTATGTTTTGCATCCGTGCTAGTCCAGCCCCCGCTCTGTCGTTAATTAAGTAACCTAACGGGTAATGACGGGGCCCCGTGGCGAATGCGGATGCTATAAGCGTACGTCATATTTTCGTTGTTTTCTGCAATGGTAGGATTAAATGATGGGACGCATTAAATTAATGCAAGAAAATAAACCAAAGTAAAGTCGTTGGAACAATTTCAAAACCACTCGGTTTCTTTTCAAAAACAACTTTTAAACGCGGAGCTTAAGCCACTCCTTTTAAAAGCTATCAAGGTTCCATCGATTATATCAAGTTCATTACGTTCACGGTTTCGCCAAAACCATTCGTAGCCCTCCATCATTTCAGTTAAATATTCGGTAGTATTCAAGCTATGTATTTTGACCTACGCCAAGGCATAGTGATTGGTAGCTGCCGGATATTTATCTGTAGCATAGATAGATGCGTTGGTTTGGGACAGTCATACTACTATTTTGGCCTACGTCAAGGGTATGTACAGGTGGGTTCAAATTAACCTGGATAATGATGGGTAGAACTTGACATGTGACTTAAGATATTTTGGCCTACGTCAAGGTCATAAGAGCATGGGGCAAAAATCCACATCGGGAGTTTCTAAAGAAACTGAAACTTGCTAGCGTTGCATACCATTTGGAGTGTGATGATTCTGGTAGGATTCCTTCAGTTTTGTCACGCGATGATATTTGGATCCCGATCCTACTGTGAGTATATGCTACTCCTCGGGAAATTTCTCGCTTAACGATCAATGCTATAAACCAAGTAGGTGTCTAGAAAGGTGTTAGCGGGGCTACGCCCCCAGGGAAAAGAGGTTATTTAATTAAGGAACTTCGCGAAAGCGTTGGAAAACCTCCCTCGAAGTGTAGGGTTCCTAGGCACCCTAATGAGGTCTCACAAGGCATCAACCATGCCCGTTTCAAAAATTCTAGGTGCCGAGAAACCCTAACACGGACCGTTGGCTAGAAATCTAGGCGAAAAAGATAACTAGTTAACAATTAACTAAGAGATACGGAAATACAACCTTTGTAGATCCGGTGCTCCACCTCCATAGCTCCGCAACGAAGTTCCCTCCGCTGTCCAAAAAGAATCCGGACTCCAGCGTCGGCTTCGTCGAAGAATAAGCGAGCTAGGTCGTCGATGTCCATGCCGAAGATGATCTACGTCGAGGCATCAAAAGATCAAGCTCCACCTTCACCAAGTCATGAAAACTTGTGAAGGAAACACACTCTACTACTTGGCAAGAGGTATAGGATGAAGAAATAGGAAGTGGGTAGACTTTACTTTTGGATTTCTCACTCTTTTTCTCACTTTGCCATTAAAGCTTTCAAGCTTTTTCTTGAAGTGAAGAAGAAGAAGAAGATGAAGAATATGATAAGTTATTATAAAATAGAAAAATAAAACAATACTTATCATAATCTTTACCTTAGTTAAGTGTAGAGAATTGACTAAGGTTGGGTTGATGGTTAGGGTTAAGGATGAGAACAAAAAAGTCATCAAGTCAAAGCTTCATGAAGCTTCAACTAAAAACAAATGAAGCCACCATTCATTTATCTTTCAATTTATTCAAAATGAATAAATAAATTGTAAGATAAATGAATAAGTAAAACCCTAATCAACAACTTAACCTTGGTTTAATTCTTTACACTTAACCATAAAGCATGTATCATCAAATATGATACAATCAAGTGCACAAAAGTATATCACATATACAACTTGTGAACTTCAAGTGAGAAAATCCATTTAAAGTGAACCAATACTAGTTAATGCAAAGTAATATATCAAATATATAATTATGCATTAAATCATTAAATCAACACTTGATTTAACGACCCGGTCATATCGCATATAACCGACTAATATTCAATGTATCGACTTATCGAATCAACGCTTGAATCGATAACTAGGTTATATCACATACAACCATTCGATACATTCATCGCGAGAATGGAATACGGTATCACATACACGCATTATTCTCGGTCCCGCACATATCTCATATGCGCTCCTATTTCGTTTCGCTTGAGCCAGGAAACCTCTGTGTAGGACTCTAAAGACTCGTCAATACGCCGGCAGCAGGTGATGATCATATCAAACACCCACAAGCCGCAAGCGGTCTGCTAAACGTAACGGCCACCCGGGTATTGAGCGATCTGAAGATCGACGAGCAAGCCCACTCACACTCCAGTGAATCCAACCAGTAACACTACCGTACAGTCCGGTCTGATCGTCTGATATGTCGCATATCTCGCCTAGGGGTGGTAAACGTCAGACCCCAATAGCTCAATAAGTCGTGTCGATATGAGGTCTATAACAATTCGAGAAACTACTGGTAACACTTACCAGTAAATCTCAGCAACCCTGGCCAGGGATTTCCTGTTATAGCCAATCGAACACGGCGCAACATCAACTCCCTATACCGGGAGAGACGAATCCCCTCCTATCGCTCATTGCCTCCATGTGACTCAGGAATGTACCCAAAAACCACCGTTTTGCACGCCCTCTTGGACGTGGTAAGATGGAAATCAAAGCACAGTGGGAACCACACAAGACTCTATGACGATCTCGGGTCAACAGACTACTCTGTACCAGTGTCACCAGAGAACTGCCATCTGACGTGAGGTATAATACCATCTGGGAGTTCTCGGCGAGTCCGTCCAGTGTACCCAGTCTCTACTGAGCACCCGTATACCATCTCTGATGTCAAACACCGATGGATATGGGATCATCCATCGCCCATCTGTATGGGTCAAGAAGGTATACGCTAGTCTACTCTGGTATATCGATGCCCCGTCTCGATACACCCACGACTAGGGACTTTGAAGGATGTACTTATGGACTACCATATCCCCACTAGTATGATCCGCATCATAGTCCAGGTAGTCAAGTACAGATCCTAAGGGCTTTACCAACATGTAATAGAGAGACAAACAGTATACACGTTAAGGTAAAGATCAACCAGATAGCATACTATCATGACGAGCAAGAAAGTCCTCCCTATATATGTCCCAGCATCCACTACAATATACATCCTATGTACAGTAATGGCCTCTAGGGCATACATATAACTAACAATCTCCCACTTGCACTAGGGCCATCTGTAGCAGTGGTTGTAGTATCTCATACTTAACCATCCCATAAAAGTCTCTCTCTGGGAACAGGCCTTTGTGAGTGGATCCGCTGTGTTGTCCTCTGAGTCTACTCTCCTAACCTCGATCTCCCTGGAGATCAACCATCTCCATGATCAAGTGATACTGCCTTAGAATATGTCTGGATCACTGATGGGACCGGCGTTCCTCGGCATAAGCCACAACTCCATTGTCTCACAATGGGAGGAACATAGTTCATCTCATGAACCAATATACACCCAAACAGCCTCTTTGGTAGCATCTTAAGTAGTGATGTATCCAGCCTTTATCGTCTAGTATGTCACGGTATTTTGCTTGGAACTCTTCCAACATACCGTCCCTTTACTGAGGGTAAAGACAATGCCTGTGACTGACATTCAGTCGTCTTTATCACCCTGGAACCCTTCCAGTGATTCTCCCCAGGATCGGTTGATACCGTCTCACTACAACTAGTGAGAGTCCTAACATCCAATTAGATCTATCTCATAGATCCAAAACCCAGGATTTAGGAGGTATCACTTTGATCCTATATGGAGAATCATTGTGATAAGCGGAGATTGACCGAACGTAGCATAGGAAACTCCTTCCCTATCAAGAGTATGTCATCCACGTACTCTACGAGGATCGCCACCATACTCCCTACTACCTATTTGTTTATACAAGGTTCATCTACCATTTTGATGATGTCAAACTCTTTGACTAACACATCAAAACAGACGTTCCAACTCCGCGATGCCTGCTTTATCAGATAAAACATCTTGCACACGTTTCCGCTGCTCCCACTGTTTACGAAGCCCTCTGGCTGTGTACTTACAGACGTTCTCTTCTAAAACATCATTTAGAAAAGATGTCATGGCACCCAACCGCCAGATATCGTAGTCATGGTATGTAGCCGTGGTAAGTAGGATCTGGATGGACTTAAGCTTAGGTACTTGAAAAGGTTTCATCATTATCCACAGCTGGTCAATGATGCAAACTTTTAACAAGTCTAGCTTTGAAAGTCTCAACTTTTCGATGTACACCAAGTAATCTTCTCAAGATATACTTGCTCCTGATGGGGATTTAACCCTTCAGATATAGCAACCAAAGTCCATACTTTGTTGGTGTATAAGGATTCCATCTCAGATCGATAAACATCCAGCCATTCTTACAGAGTCTTACTCTCGATGGCCAGCTCGAAGCTAGTTGGGTCATCATCTCATGATGCATTCCTCGCTCCCACTGTCATAGAGAAACAGAAGTATCTCTCAGGTGGGTGAGGAACCCTACTAGATCGGCGGAGAGGCTGAGGTTCGTTGGCATCTACTGAATCCTTTGGTTGTACCAAACCATCTGCTGTATTTTGTATAGCTGGAACCTTTCCAGTTCTACATTACAGACTTTGCCTCGAGCTTGTCCGGATCATGCTTTTAGACATAGGCCGGACAACCCCAAATCTTAACTAACTTAAGACATGGGCTCTTCCCATTCCATATCACATATGAAGCGGTAGGTAACTGATTTGATTGAAACCCTATTCAATAGGTATGCAACTTCTCAAGTGCATAACCCCCTTAAGGAAAAAGGTAACTCAGTAGTACTCATCATAGAGCACACCATATCAAATAGGGTGTATCTGCTCCGCCCCGACATACCATCGTGCAATGGTGTATACGGAGGAGTAATGCTGAGAGAGAATCTCATTCTCCTTTAGAATAGTCCAGGATTTCCGTGCTCAAGTATTCTCCTCCTTGATCACATCAAAGGACATAATACTTACACCCGTATTTTGGTTCTCTACTTCTAGCTTATATTCTGTGAATATCTTAAAAGGTTCGGACTCATGTTTCAACAGGAACATATGACTGAATCTTGAGAGATTATCATAGAATATAATGAAGTATAAAGAACCGGTCTTGGCATGTGTAGACAGGGGACCTTACATACATCAACATGTATCATCCCAAGAGTTTACTAACTCTTTCTCTGTTTCCAATAAACAGAGCTGGTGTCATTATATCTTTGTGACATGACTGGCAAGTTTCATAAGATGTAAATTCAAACTGATTTAAATATACATCTACATGTAACTTCAGCTAGTCGGGTCGCATTGATATGACCTAGTCTACAATGCCTCAAGAAGGATTCGTTCAGTTCTGAACTCTTCCTCTTGTGTGTGTTCCGTATACTAAAGAACTGTGGTTTGATTTAGAACATCAACGCTTTTAGATAACGTGCCTGAACCGATCAACTTTTGATATAGGAAATGTTCAGAACATTATCCAACTATACAAAATTTTATCATTTCTTTACTGATAAAGAGACTGATATGATTTTGTATATCAGGTTCGGTATCTAATAGCATTTGTTCAGAATCAATGTACTGATAATACAGGGTGACAGTGACCAACAGACTTGGCTGCAACACATGCCCCGTTTTCTGTCTCATGAAACTTATCACCCGTTCTCAGTTCTCTACCTTTCTGTAGCCCTATGTAACATGTTACATATCTGGGATCCTGATCTGGTATCACATACCCAGGACGTAAAGGACACTGAGAAACAGTTCTCTGTAATGAACACACCCGAAGATGATGCATCAGCATGCCCTCTCTTCGTTTGGGCGGCACGGGAAATCTGGTATTCCCCAATTTCCTGCTCTGTCTTATAACAATTATAAGTTGGAGCGGGACCAACGTTCCCCAGCTCAGTATAACAAGCGGGTTCGGTCAATATTCCGTATTATTATCTTGATTAAGGCGTGATATGGTCGCTACCAGGAGAGAGAGAGAAGAAAACTCTCAGCGTGCGCTCTTGCAAGAATAGATTGGTTATATATTTTATCTAATCAGGATGGCTCCCACTGCTTTTTATCAAATCTTCCTTCAAACCCTAAAAGGAAAGACTAGCCGGGATTAATTACACACTACAAGTTCGCCAATCTTTCAGCCAGGCCAGTGTCGGTACTTTGAGGGAGGTCCCCCGTGCTTTCGCACGAACCTAATTAATGTAAACCTCGTTTTCCCAGAGGCGTAACCCCGTTGACACCTTTCTAGACACCTACTTGATCGGCTAATTGTAATGTATAAAACTCTCCCAGGAGTAACTCTTACTCGCAGCGGGTATCGGGATCCAACTATCTCATAGAAGGTATGCAATCTCATTGCAAATTTCAACACTTGAAATTCCCGATAATATTTTGCCCCTAGCACCCTATGACCTTGACGGAGGCCAACAAACCATAGGCTACTAGTCAAGTTCAACCCGTCATTTCTTGATCGAATCAAACCCACCCGCACGACCCTTGACGGAGGCCAACAAGGTCGCACGACTACCCTAACTCAATCTGCATCATATGCATAAGCAGATAAATACTGGTTAGCTACCGCACACTGCGCCTTGACGGAGGCCAACAAACGCAGCACGAATACTAAACAGGATTTATCTGAAATGACGGAGGGCTACGACAGGTTTTTCTGAAAACCTATTGCGTAATGAACTTGATATCGTTGTAGAATCAAATGATTTTAAAATGGAGTGCTTTTGAGACTTTTCTAGTTTTGCTAAAGGAGTCACTCCCAGTGAAGGGATCGTCGGTCCTTTCCTCGTCGAATGAGGTGCGGGATATATCATATATATCACTGTGCAAAGCAAAAACACTTAAAAGCAATCAAAAGACAAACCGAAGGTTGTAGCATCTGCCAGTTATTGCTAAAGGAGTCACTCCCGGTGAAGGGATCTCGGTCCTTTCCTCATCGAATAAGGTGCAGGATATATCGCATATACCGCTGTGCAAAGCAAGAACTGTAGCTACCTGTTTTATTTTGAAATTCGATTCTACAACATCTTAGGTTTCTTTTATTTCATTAATCACATTAATGAAGTCCCATCATTTAAGTACCTAAACATCACAGATAAATACGACGTACACTTATGCCATCCGCATTCGCCTCGATGTCCCCTCGTGCACCGTTAGGTTAGGTAACTAACGGCAGAGCGGGGCAGGGCTAGCGCGGGTGTAAAACATAAGTAACGCCTATATCATATATACTATATACTGTATCTATCACAGAACATCACATGATCACATCACAGATATCGCAGCAGAAGAAACATATGAAATATTGGATATACTAGGACGTCCGTGTTTTCAATACGAGCCAGTATAAAACACGGATTCCACGGTCGCGATGAATAGCCAAACCCATACCCCTAGACCCTTACGAGAGCGGCAAGCAACCCTACCAATTCCAGAGTTAGGAGACCCGGACTCGACTCCTCGAGTTGGTCTCCCACTGGACTCCAGAACCCGGTTACTTGTGCCCTCCTCCTTGGGTCTATCCTAGTGCAAAAAAGTAAATAATATACAAAAGGTGACATCTTCCGCAACCTGGAAGCGCCCCAATAAAAGAATATTACATACAAGTTTTTACATGAATGAAAATGAAAAACACTCATCTCACATAAAAACCCCCGGCTATTCAAACACGACGATCCAATATAACATATCCAGCAACACATAACATCACATGTCATCAACGTAAGTAAATATGCGCATCCCAATTGTCGTTGACATATAGCAACGAAACCGGAGATATCACATATTACACTTACGGTCACAGAAAAGAAAGTGTAAAACTACAACAGTTGGAATCCGCAACCTCCTCAGACATCGCATGCCTGATCAAATGAATTCCTTAGACATCGCATGCCTAACAATTATAAACCCCGCATTTTAGTCTCATTATCGAAAACACTTTTCAATATCAAGTCGGGCAATTCAACAGGATTCCCGACATCCTGATCGAATGCTCGTCGCAAACTTCAATAGGCGGCCGCACCCCCGACGCCGTCGACGAAGTGCACCAAGGCGGAACACCGCTACCGCGAGCACCCGGACGGATGCTTTCGGCGACGGGGTTCTCCTACAGTCACTTGGTCGAGGCTATGGAGCGAGGCTGTCTATTAAGTTTACCCGGCGAGTATCCGCGTACGCTACGTGATTGCGACGGACTTTTGATCACATCAAAATTCCGTGGCAACCGATCAAGTGAGACTAAAGTGCTATGTTTATAACATTCATTCAGTTATCACATAACTACTTGTGAATTCCAATTATTGTATCCCATTCCAGATAATTAGAAAATGTTAAACTTTCCGATCGAACAATCGAACACCCAAGTTTTCCCGATACAATCCAACACATGAAATAAGTCTAACAACATTCAGTTCGTGCCTCAGTACCAACGGTCCAGCCGTAGAAGGGTCAAGCCAACGCCTCACATGTGACACGCCGTACTGCCCCAAACCCGAAGGTTCAAAGGGCAGTTCAAGACGGTCACATAATCGAGTTAAGGTTTGTTGTCTTCTAGAGGGTCCATCGCGTTACTTGCACTACTTAGAACGATGTTAAACTACGGAAAAATCCAACACTTGGAAATTTCCCGACAGGGGAAAAATTGGGTATTTATATCCGGTCGAACTTTTTAACATATTCTAAAATTTATCCGGAAAGCCAGACAGACAAAATTTGAAACCCCGATCGAATCTTTGATTCCCAATACAACCCAAAAATGCTCAACTGTTTACTGCATATTAAAAATTCCCAGAAAACTCAACATATTAAAATAGGAATTACTGTGCAAACAGGAGTCAACGAGTCAACAAAACGGCCGCGGAACCGCCGCGCCACGTGGGCTTAGGCCGCGGTTCCGCGGCGTTATGACGGAGTTAAGTCTCCGTTTTTCACAGTATTTCATAGAACACCCTGCTTGATTTTCTGGATATTTTTAATCTTGAAAAATCCACAATTTTAAAATCTGGACAGAGAGCATTTTTGAATATGGGTTTCGGGTTCGTTCGGATTTCAAACTCCGTCGGGACTTCGCCTAAGGCTCTAGCTAGGCTCTGATACCACTGTAGGGTTCCTAGGCACCCTAATGAGGTCTCACAAGGCATCAACCATGCCCGTTTCAAAAATTCTAGGTGCCGAGAAACCCTAACACGGACCGTTGGCTAGAAATCTAGGCGAAAAAGATAACTAGTTAACAATTAACTAAGAGATACGGAAATACAACCTTTGTAGATCCGGTGCTCCACCTCCATAGCTCCGCAACGAAGTCCCCTCTGCTGTCCAAAAAGAATCCGGACTCCAGCGTCGGCTTCGTCGAAGAATAAGCGAGCTAGGTCGTCGATGTCCATGCCGAAGATGATCTACGTCGAGGCATCGAAAGATCAAGCTCCACCTTCACCAAGTCATGAAAACTTGTGAAGGAAACACACTCTACTACTTGGCAAGAGGTAGAGGATGAAGAAATAGGAAGTGGGTAGACTTTACTTTTGGATTTCTCACTCTTTTTCTCACTTTGCCATTAAAGCTTTCAAGCTTTTTCTTGAAGTGAAGAAGAAGAAGAAGATGAAGAATATGATAAGTATTATAAAATAGAAAAATAAAACAATACTTATCATAATCTTTACCTTAGTTAAGTGTAGAGAATTGACTAAGGTTGGGTTGATGGTTAGGGTTAAGGATGAGAACAAAAAAGTCATCAAGTCAAAGCTTTATGAAGCTTCAACTAAAAACAAATGAAGCCACCATTCATTTATCTTTCAATTTATTCAAAATGAATAAATAAATTGTAAGATAAATGAATAAGTAAAACCCTAATCAACAACTTAACCTTGGTTTAATTCTTTACACTTAACCATAAAGCATGTATCATCAAACATGATACAATCAAGTGCACAAAAGTATATCACATATACAACTTGTGAACTTCAAGTGAGAAAATCCATTTAAAATGAACCAATACTAGTTAATGCAAAGTAATATATCAAATATATAATTATGCATTAAATCATTAAATCAACACTTGATTTAACGACCCGGTCATATCGCATATAACCGACTAATATTCAATGTATCGACTTATCGAATCAACGCTTGAATCGATAACTAGGTTATATCGCATACAACCATTCGATACATTCATCGCGAGAATGGAATACGGTATCACATACACGCATTATTCTCGGTCCCGCACATATCTCATATGCGCTCCTATTTCGTTTCGCTTGAGCCAGGAAACCTCTGTGTAGGACTCTAAAGACTCGTCAATACGCCGGCAGCAGGTGATGATCATATCAAACACCCACAAGCCGCAAGCGGTCTGCTAAACGTAACGGCCACCCGGGTATTGAGCGATCTGAAGATCGACGAGCAAGCCCGCTCACACTCCAGTGAATCCAACCAGTAACACTACCGTACAGTCCGGTCTGATCGTCTGATATGTCGCATATCTCGCCTAGGGGTGGTAAACGTCAGACCCCAATAGCTCAATAAGTCGTGTCGATATGAGGTCTATAACAATTCGAGAAACTACTGGTAACACTTACCAGTAAATCTCAGCAACCCTGGCCAGGGATTTCCTGTTATAGCCAATCGAACACGGCGCAACATCAACTCCCTATACCGGGAGAGACGAATCCCCTCCTATCGCTCATTGCCTCCATGTGACTCAGGACTGTACCCAAAAACCACCGTTTTGCACGCCCTCTTGGACGTGGTAAGATGGAAATCAAAGCACAGTGGGAACCACACAAGACTCTATGACGATCTCGGGTCAACAGACTACTCTGTACCAGTGTCACCAGAGAACTGCCATCTGACGTGAGATATAATACCATCTGGGAGTTCTCGGCGAGTCCGTCCAGTGTACCCAGTCTCTACTGAGCACCCGTATACCATCTCTGATGTCAAACACCGATGGATATGGGATCATCCATCGCCCATCTGTAAGGGTCAAGAAGGTATACGCTAGTCTACTCTGGTATATCGATGCCCCGTCTCGATACACCCACGACTAGGGACTTTGAAGGATGTACTTATGGACTACCATATCCCCACTAGTATGATCCGCATCATAGTCCAGGTAGTCAAGTACAGATCCTAAGGGCTTTACCAACATGTAATAGAGAGACAAACAGTATACACGTTAAGGTAAAGATCAACCAGATAGCATACTATCATGTCGAGCAAGAAAGTCCTCCCTATATATGTCCCAGCATCCACTACAATATACATCCTATGTACAGTAATGGCCTCTAGGGCATACATATAACTAACACGAAGTACTGACACTGGCCTGGCTAAATGGTTAAGCAAGTATTGTACGGTGAGATTGATCCCGACTAATTCTTCCTTTTTGGTTTGAGGAGGGATTCGAGAAACAGTGGGAGCCATCCTGTTTAGATAAATTAAAAACCAATCTAAACTTGCAAGAGCATCATGCTGAGTGTTTTCTTCTCTCTCTCTTAAATTGCAGCGACCCAGTGACCACACATAGGTTACATCTAGATAATAAAATGACCGAATCTGACTGTTATGATTGGCAAAGGTCTGTCCAGATGTCCATTACCCATGACAAGCTGGGACACCTCTTAACTAATCAAACCCCAGCCGTCTCGGGACCAGTTTTCCCTGTCTCGGATATTGATATCCGTAAGACATCGGAAAAAGACTGTGCGGAAGCCAAGTGCCTCGTGTTAGCCTCAGTTGATGGTGGATACCAGAGGCAGCACGAGAAGATGGACTCAGTTTCTATCTTCCTCCATAACAAGGATTTATATGGAGAGCAATCTCGTATCGCAAGATATGAGACCTCGAACGAATTGCTTCAAGCGAGGTTGGCTATCGGGTCATCTGTAGGGGGCAACGTCCTTATAGAGACCAGCTATTTTGAGCTCACGGACCTGAAGACCACGTTGAAGAATGGGTCAAATACTGACTTGATTCTACAGTCTCTGCCCTCCACCCTGAAGGAAACCTGGAAGGTAGAAGGAAAGAGAAGGGCAAAAGTTTCGGGACTGGATGTAGTAATAGAGGGACGTTCCTATTGTTACGGAAATGAATATTGGCAGAAGGATTGCAGGGCTAGCAAAGCCAGTAGCCAGGATTCGAAGCATGTTGTGGCTTCGACTTCGGGTGTGTTTGTAATAGAGAACTGTATGTCAGTTAACCCTACTTCCTGGGTATTGGATACCGGATCAGGATCTCACATATGTAATTCGTTACAGGCTCTGAGAAACCGTAGGGTTATCAAGATAGGTGATATAACTCTCAGGGTTGCTAACGGAATGAGCATGAACGTTGAATCCGTAGGGGAATATCATCTTGGACTGGCAACTGGGCAGATATTGATTTTGCGTAACTGTTTGTATGTACCAGGTGCGACTTGTAATATCATACCTGTATCCTTACTTTCTAAGGAAGGATATGATTTTACTTTTGTAAGCGATGTGGTCCACATCCACCTAAATCAAGTTCTGATTGGGTCAGGTACATTAAATAACGGGATATACGTATTGAATCAAGCTCAGATTTTCAGTGTCCAGAACACACTTAAAAGAAAGTCTCCGGAATTAAATCAGGCTTTCTTATGGTATTGTAGACTAGGTCACATCAATGAGAGAAGGTTGATGAAGTTACATACAGAAGGATATTTGGATCCGTTCGAATATCAATCATATGCAACTTGTCAATCCTGTCTCAAAGGAAAGATGACAAAGACTCCGTTTACTGGACATGGAGTAAGAGCGAGCGAGCTCTTGGGGCTCGTACACAGCGATGTGTGCGGTCCAATGTCTACACATGCACGAAGCGGTTATTCTTACTTCATTACCTAGATATCAGCTCGACATTCTTCTCATTCCAACAGGGTGCAGACGTGTCGTCAACAAAGCTCTAAGGAGCTAAATTAAAAAAGGAGCAATGGCAAAATCCCAGCTCCAACTCGACGTTCCTTCTCAGTACAGATGCAATGTCAACAAAGACCTAAGGGTCAAATTTAAGCGGAACAATGGAAAAATCCCAGATCCAGATCTCAATGGAGACATCTACAGCCGAGAAACTAACTTGACGTCCTTCCCATTTCAATAAGGTGCAGACACGACGTCAACAACGACTCAAGGGATATTGAGATTCATGATACAGGCTAGTCTGGATAGCCGGAGCCTGAGATATTGAGATTTGATGATACAGGTCAGTCCGGATAGCCCGAGCCTGAGATTTGAGATATATATTTTGTGTCGATACTTGACACTTATTTCTGATGATTTCATTGATGATACCTCAATTTATATATGTCACAACCCGAAGGTACGGAACGTGACTGATACTTAGATTACGAGACGTCTAAAGGCGTAACGTAACCTAAGTCAGCCAAAGCCCAGAAAATCTAAACCATAAACAATAAGAGTGAAGGAAAACCTTTTATGAAAATGTTTTACGGATGATTTTTTAAGCTTCGGGCATGTCTTCTTAATGAAGCATAAATCTGAAGCCTTTGAAAAATTCTGGGAATACAAGAATGACGTAGAAAAACAAACAGGCAAAAGTATCAAGACACTGAGATCTGATCGAGGTGGTGAATACTTGAGTGCCGAATTCCTGGATTACCTAAAAGAGAATGGAATTCACTCTCAGCTTACTCCTCCATACACTCCACAACATAACGGTGTATCGGAGAGACGGAACCGAACCCTATTGGATATGGTGCTTTCCATGATGAGTAACGCTGAGTTACCGCGATCATTCTGGGGATATGTACTAGAATCAGCTGCATATCTTTTGAACCGAGTTCCAACTAAGACTGTGCCTACCACACCATATCAGATATGGAGTGGGAAGAAACCCTAATTTCAATATCTGAAGATTTGGGGATGTCCAGCTTTTGTCAAAAAGCAGCATGCGGACAAACTCGAGGCACGCTCAGTACAGTGCAAGTTTGTGGGATACCCACCCAAAGAACTCCAGGGGGTATCTTTTCTATTACGCAGAAGAACAAAAGGTCTTTGTCTCTCGTAATGCCCACTTTCTGGAACATCAGTTCTTAGAAAAAGAAATAAGTGGGAGCGCAATAGAACTGAAAGAAATTCCAGAACCACAAACTATTACTGAAAGTTTAATAGAACCAGAGGGTTCGAAAGAACCGGACATTCCTACGCCGCTCCGCAGGAGTAGTAGGCAGTCTCATCCGCCCGAGAGATACTCTTAGACGGGGATAGAGAGGATCGCACCATGGATTATGATGAGCCTACTAGCTTCCAGCAAGCCATTCAGAACGGTGACTCAGTAAAATGGCTGGATGCAATGCGGACCGAGATGGAGTCCATGTACATCAACAAAGTTTGGACTTTGGACCTTGCTCCAGAAGGGGTAAAACCCGTAGGCTGCAAATGGATCTTCAGAAAGAAGATTGGTGTAGATGGGCAGGTTGAAACCTATAAAGTTAGACTTGTTGCAAAGGGTTTTCGTCAAAGACCTGGTTTGGACTATGACGAGACATTTTCTCCAGTAGCTATGCTCAAATCCATTCGGATCCTTCTTGCCATTGCTGCCTTCCACGATTATGAGATCTGGCAGATGTACGTAAAGACGGCTTTCCTAAATGGAAATTTGGAAGAGTGCGTCTATATGGATCTGCCGGAGGGATTCATTCAGAGTGGGAGCAGTGGTAAAGTGTGCAAGTTGCTCAAGTCCATCTATGGACTGAAGCAGGCATCGCGGAGTTGGAACATCTGTTTTGATGATACTATCAAAGAATTTGACTTTATCAAAAACCCAGATGAACCATGCATTTACAGTAAGATTGTAGGGAGAACTGTGGTATTTCTCGTCTTGTACGTGGATGACATTCTCCTAATAGGAAATGATATTCCTATGCTACAGCCAGTCAAAGGATTCTTGTCATAGAGGTTCTCCATGAAGGACCTGGGCGATGCCAACTACATTCTGGGGATCCAGATCTATCGTGATAGATCTAAGAGGATGTTGGGACTTTTACAGTCCAGGTACATCGACACCATACTGAAACGATTCAGTATGGAAGATTCCAAGCACGGTAATCTATCGGCTTGTCACAGAATCACCCTCTCCAAAGAGATGTCTCCCAAGACTGATTTGGAAAGGGCTCGCATGTCATCTATACCCTACGCATCTGTGGTAGGCTCTATAATGTATGCGATGTTATGTACCAGACCAGATGTAGCATACGCATTGAGCGTTGTAAGCCGATATCAGTCGGACCCAGGGGAGAAACACTGGATAGCAGTAAAGAACATTCTCAAGTACCTGAGAAGGACTAAGGAGATGTTCTTGGTGTATGGCGGAAAAGACCTCCAGATCGAGGCCTTTGCTGACTCCAGCTTCCAGAGTGACAAGGATGACTCCAAGTCCATGTCGGGTTATGTTTTTACCCTCAATGGAGGGGCATTTTGCTGGAAGAGTTCCAAGAAGGAGACCGTTGCTGACTCAACTATGGAAGCGGAGTACATAGCTGCTTGCGATGCCGCAAAGGAAGCTGTCTGGATGAAGAAGTTCCTCACAGAGCTTTAGGTGGTTCCTACCATTGTTGATCCAATACCTCTGTATTGTGACAACAACGGCGCTATAGTTTTAGCGAAGGAACCCAGGTCCCATCAGAAGTCCAGGCACATTTTGAGGCGGTACCACCTGATCAGGGAGATCATAGATCGCTGGGAGACCAAGATGAAGAGAGTAAATTCGGAGAATAACACTGCAGATCCACTCACGAAAGCCTTACCCCAGACTCAGTTCGAGCGGCTGATCGAGATGATAGGTCTTCGATACGCCAGTACATGGCTTTAGTGCAAGTGGGAGATTGTTAGTGTATATGCCCTAGAGGCCATTACTGTATCATACTAGCTTGTATATTACTTGATGGAAGCTTGGGATATTCACAGTTGTATAGACAATCTTGCTCAAAATGGTAGTATGCTACTTGGTTTGTTTCTACTTCAATGTGTGCATGTGTTTCTTTTAGCATATTGCTTATACATATTAGTAGAGCCCTTAGGATCTTTGCTTGATTACTAGCGTTGTGATGGCAGTCACACTTGTGGGGGCTGGGTAATCTATAAGCACATCCTTGTACAGGTCCCTAGTCGTAGGACTATCGAGACAGGGCATCGATACTCCGGAGTAGACCAGCGTATGCGCTTCTCATCCCAGCATGGGGAGATGGTCTGTCCCACAGCCATCAGTACGTCGTACTGGAGATAGTATGCGGGTGCTCGTTAGGTTACGAGTACACTGGACATGACTCGTTGGGAACTGTTGGTTGGTATTATACCTATCGTCAGTTATCAGTTCTCGGGTGACATGAGTACAGCTTAGTCCGCTAACTTGACATTGTCACTTCGCCTCGAGTGTGTTCCCACTGTACTTTGATTACTACCCTACCACGGCTCAAAGGAGTCGTGCAAACAGGTAGTAGTTAGGTGCAGTCCCAAAGAACTTGGAGGCAGTGACGGTTAGACAGGATTCGTCTCTCCCGGTATTGGGAGTTGATATCGCGCTGTGTCAAGGAGAGCCATTACACATAGTCGTCCCTGACCAGGGCAAGTGAGATATACTGGTAGGTTTCCAGTGTTATCTCAGGGTGTTCTGGGCTACACTCCGACACGACTTGTACCGCTATTAGGGGACTAACGTTTACCACCCCCTTAGGCCCGCCATGCAATATTCTCAGACGAACAGACCGGACTGTACGGAGACTGTCACATTCAGGCTCAGTAGGAGTTCGGATGGGTTTCACCTCATCAGTCTTCTTATCGGCATCTACCTGGGGACCGTTACGTACAGCTAGTACCGCTTGCGGCCTGTGGTTAAACCCACTGCCAGCGTAGTGTCGAGTCTTTAGAGTCCCACACAGAGAGCTACTCGTCTTTGGGCAAAAAGAGTAGAGGTCGCATGGTTTTGCGACAGGGTTCGGTCATATCCGCGCACTTGTGCACGTTTGGTGTCCGGGCAGTTATTACTAGCGGGGTTTGGTTTAAGCCAGATCCTAGTATACGTTTTGGGATTGGTTTTATCTCGTTTGTATTCGTGTTCCTCGGAACGCGGATGCGGGTGTGTATGCACAGTTGACAGAGACAGAGGCAGAGGATTCTCATTAGGGTTGTTGACTGTTGACTTTTTCTAAACCCTAATGAGAATAAGAAATATGATTAATAATAATATTAATTAAGTATTATTGTGCCATGGTTGGGTTGAAAGTTTGATTTTGTTGACTTGTTGACTTTGTTGACCGGTTGACTAGTTTGGACTTGTTGACCATCATCATTACAATGGCTATCATTTCATGGCTATGACTTTTGCTTGCTTGTTGTGCTTTACAAAATGAGTGCATGAAATGATATTGCTATTGAAATGAACCATCACAAAATACTCAATTACTATTATTATCATGATTATTTTTGTTTTTGAGAGCATGGTTGTAAAAAGACTTATTCATTCTATCATCTCCACTCTCTCTCATCCAAGCTCTCCCTCTTCCTCTTGCTCTTCCTCTTGCTCATGGTTCTCTTGTCTCATGAGTTGAGAAACAAGAACCATTGAGATAAAACCCTAAAACACTTATCTACTCATTCTAAAGTTCAAGGTCTAGCAAGCCAAGAATTTTAGTTTCCTCTAGATTGAGGTTGGAGCCAAAGGTAGAAGCTTTCGGGTGGATCTATCTTCGGCACAAGGAGACGACGAGGTGAGGCCGATCCGACCACTACAAGGAGTCGAAGAGAAGGAGTTCAAGATTAGGTATAACCCCTAACATAGTAGCTAAACTCTTAGTTAGGTTGTTAGATAGTTTGTTTAGCAAAGATCCGGTTTCTAGTCCATGTTACCTTCACCGAAAAATTATTTTTCACCATTTCCGCAACCCCGAAAGAACCGGGGACGGGTAGCGTGGACTTACATACTATGATTACATGACTATCCATTTATATCCAATCCGTTTACTGATATTATGGTTTCGGCAAGTCTTCCATTTACTACAAGACATAACAATACAATCAGTACAATCAATACAATCAATACAATAAATATTATGAGATTTATAAAAGGGTAGACTGGTACGGAACAATGTTAATGGTGGCACGAGATGGTCACTAAAAGACGTAGTTATATCCATGCCGTTGTTCTGTGGTATTATCGACGGAGCCTTGTACTACGGGTTACCAAAGTTCACAGTGTAAGTTGGATTACTCTCATAGACACTGGCATATTCTGTACCAAGCTATAACAATTACGTTAGTATAACAAATATAACATATTTACTTCATATGTTCTATTCTCTGTCTATTCTCTCCTTCTTCCTTTGAGACTTATCGAGCGATTGTTCGCTGACGACATTCTTATTTCTCTTCTTCTTTGGAATGTTGTCAGGAGGACCCGACTCTGAAGAGTTCGAGACCAGCCAGGAGCACTTGGAGCAGTTCCCAGAAGACCCTGAGTATTGACCTAACTTGTATTTACTTTTCATTCAGTTCATGCCATTATTTAGGCATTGCATTCCAGACTTGTATTTACATTTTCAATTGTATTGTAAAGAAATGTTGAATAAATAAAAATTGTTGTTCATTTATATTTGTCACGCCCCGCTTCCCAGAGTACGCTAAGATGGGCACGTGACATAGCCAACCATGCTACCTGTGGATAGGAAAAATCCTTCCACAGTCACATTACGGCTGTAGAGATATCAAGAATCAGGAAAGTAAACTAACTATCTAGTACATGTCCATAAGCCAGAGTAAAAGAGTCAAGAAATAACAATATGTGGAAGTCAAAAGATACAATAAATGAAACACCTGGAAGTGAAACTACATACCGACAGGAACTTCACCGCTCGTCTAACAGCGGCAATACTCCTGATCAGTCTGCAACAAGGTAGAAGAATCTGGGCCATGCAAAACCCAGACGTCAGCGCGTCATGTCATCAAGCAATAAAATATAAACAGGGTAACAGGCAATGCAAATATAATCATGAATGAAAAGCAGATGTAACAGTAATGTAAATCAGGGCAGTGAAGGGTAGTGTGCAGTGAGTAAACTAAACTGTTCTATTGGGTTATCTACTCTCAAGTCTTTGAAATCAATTTGATGAATCATCGATATAACTCAATAGTATCCCGTGCATACCCGGGACCACGGTCTACAGACTCTCGGGCTGAAACCGAGACGTGCCGCTAGGCACTAACAGGAAAAGGGTACAGACCAACGATGTCAGCAACATCGTCACGAGGCGGGCCTAGCCTCTAAAACTGATCAGTAAAAGCGAACAACTGTCGAGTTACAAGTCAGGATTTCATCATTGATTTCCCCATGCCCCCAAGTTATGTATGTCAAGTCAGGTATTAAATAATCTGGAGCTAATGCCAACACAGGATCAGGCATGTACAGGTTTGTCTGGATAGACAACAGGAAATGTCCGTAAGGACAACATGTCAGGTTTGTTGGTATTAGACACAAGATCAGGTAACAGGTAAAGCAATGGTACGTCAGGTCAAGTTAGGTAGTACATAGGTATCATGTCATGTCAAGAAGTGCACGGTATCATGTCGTGTCAAGTAATGGTATTTCAAGTCATGCCAGGGGTGCACAAAAATGTCACATGGGTGCTCATAATCAAACTATAATAAGCATGGGTATACAAAACAAGTATGGAGTACTAATGGAACAATAAAAATGGAATATTGTGGTGTGGTATGCAATTAGGTATAAATTTAAACGCATGGATGCACAGTTATCAGTTAGGGTTAAGATTATAGTTCCAATATTAATTAGGATGCACTTTATTAAGCATGGAATGTTAATATCACATTATTATGTCTTAAAATGATCTACGATTGCAATTATCTATATTCTAAAAGAGATGGGTGCAAAAAGGTATCCGAAACATTATAAAGAACTATCAAATGGTAATGTGGGTTATACACTAAGCAGTATATGATATAAATATTGGTATGGATGCCTTGTAAGGTAATCTACTATGTAACAATATTATTTCCATGATCAAGGTCTAAAATGATACAAGCGAATGCAAATGGGACATCGAAACATGATAAAATGAAACATGCGGTATAAGATTTACGCTACAGGTATAATTTATATTTTAATAGGTATAAAATAATTTAAATAGCATGTAGCAAGTTTAACTTGTCTCGATCGGAACACGATACGGGATGCGCACGCAGCGCCTAATATCGGCAAATGTAGCAATGCACACACGGTGCGCACGGGACTGAACCAAGCAATGCAGGAACGGACCACGCTGGATAGGGATGTCTACAGGATCGCCCGGATCAGTGGCAGCGGCTCCGGCGATCACCGGAAAGAACACGATCAAGAAAAGAAAGAAAAAGAAAAAGAAGAAGAAGAAGAGCAAAGGGAGAGAAGAAGAGGGCTGCTTCTCGGTTTTCTGGTGTGGTGCCTAGGGAAAGAGGTAAGGACAGAGAGGTTGATAACGTCGACGGGAGTTTTCCGACGATGGTGCTTGGTGCTGTGAGGGTTGCAGGGTGAAGGCTGTGGGTGTGCAGGTAAGGGTCTCACTGGAGGTGAGGAGAGAGAGAGGATGATGGTTGTGGAGAGGTGAGTTTGAAAAGGACGACGACGAAGGTGGAGGTGACGTGGGCGGTCGGCGACGGCGAGGACAGAGGCGAGGAAGGGCTCAGGCGTGGGTATGGTTCTATGTCGGTTCTCTGGTGATGGGTTCGTCGGGGCTGCAAGTGTGGATGATGGTGGCATCGGGGGTCGGAGAGAGGTGAGGAGAATGGTGGTGGTGATCGCGAGGCGAAGGAGGTCATCGGCGACGAGGGTTTCTGGGGTTGGGTTTGCAGTAGTTGGGGGTTGTGCCGGGCGTTGGTGAGGGCTCGGGAAGGAGGAAGGAGGAAGAAGGGGAAGGAGATGAAGAGGGGGAGGAGAGGAGGTGACGAGGATTGGTTGGGGTTGAGGAGGTGGTGGAGTTAGGGTTAGGGTGCGAGAGAGGTGATGAGGGTTGAAGGAGGAGGCTCGGGAGTTTAAAAACAGAAGAAGGAGATAGAAGAAGGGAGGTGAGCGTAGCGGGGAGGAGGTGACGCGACTCGAGGAGCGCACAGTAATCGCGAGAAGAAAAAGAGAGCGTGAGAGGAGGGAGAAAGAAGAGAGAGAGAGAGAAGAAGAAAGAGAAGAGAAAGGGAGGAAAGAGAGTGCTTGTGGGGGGCCCAGGGGTTAGAAAAGAAGATTGTGATTGGTGGAAAGAAATTTTTAGGGGAAAGATTTAGGGAGAGAGAGAGAAGAGGGAAAGAATGGTGGGGCCAGCGCAACCATTTAGAGAATTTGATTGGCCGGGGAAAAATTTGATAAAGCAATGTATAAAAGATTTTAAACCACAAAGATTTACTCAGTCACGAATTCACTAACAGAAAATCTTCAAGAAATAAATCAAATAAAATAATTAATTTGAATTTAAGCGGACTACAAAATATACCAGAAACACGCCCGGGTCGGGTCCAAAATTTTGAATTTGAAATAAGAAAATTACTAGCCAGCTTCAAAATTTAAAATGAAAGATTTTACGACAGAAATGTATACCCCCCAGAACGGACGTACGTACGTGCGCGTAGTCGTCCAAACACGTCCGTTTCACTGAACGGGACGAGAACACGATGCAAGAACGCTACCACAGGGTTAGGGGTATCATGCAGGCTATGAAATGCAATTTTAATTTATTTTACATGATTTAAACTGTTATATGAAAAAGATGTGATACAAGATAAATACCAGTATATACTAAATTATGAAATGCACTAGTCCATGCAACAAGTCAAGGTAACCTATAAATGAGAGTTACACAGGTTCAAGCAAGCGGGTCGGGTCGAATGCCCAGTGACCTGTGAAGTACTATTCGCACCCAAACACACTAAATCAGGAATAAACCATGGATAAGTAAAATACTGAAACTGGAATTGGTATAAATGAACTCGGGTGTTACATTATACCCAACTACAAAAGAATTTCGTCCTCGAAATTCCAAGAATAAGAAAGGATAATCAATCAAGAAATTACAAAGGTAGATGGGAAAACTTCTGTCGGACTTCATCTTCTCGTTCCCAAGTTGATTCTCCATGTGAGCGATTACTTCAAGAAACAAGTACAACAGTGATAACCTCGTTCTTAAGAACCTTTTCTCTTCGATCCACAATTGACCTCGGTCGCTCCTCAAAGGTTAAATCTTCTCGTACAGTCATCTCCGAAAGATCCAGTACATGTATTTCCTCTCGAGCATACCTACGGGGTTGAGATACGAGAAACTCGTCATGAACATTCTCCAAAGATTGCGGTAACACCAAACAATGCGCCACTTCTCCAATACGCCCCAAAATCTTAAAAGGTCCAACGAATCGAGGACTAAACTTTCCTCGGCTTCTGTAATGGATCACCCCTCTAGTCGGTGACATCTCCAAGAATACTAAATCACCAACAGCGAACTCTAGAGGTCTTCTCGATATAACTGCCCAACTCTTTTGTCGATCTTGTGCTGCTTTCATATGATTCTGGATAGTATAAACCTTCTCAACTGTCCGCACAACCAAATCTGGTCCCAACAATCTTCGTTCACCGACATCGTCCCAACAACAGGTCGACACTTGCGACCATATAAAGCTTCGAATGGAGCCATCTGTATAGTCGCCTGGAAGCTGTTGTTGTAAGAAACTCCTCTAAATGTAGATGATCCTCATATGAACCCTGAAGTCCAACTTGCAAGCTCTCGGCATAGTTTCAAGAGTTTGAATCGTTCTCCCAGCCTAAACATCTGTTTGAGGATGGTAAGCTGTACTATTCTCAATCGAGTCCCCAAACTTCCCTGTAAGCTCCTCCCAAAAGTGTGATAAGAAACGAGCGTCACGGTCGGGCACGATGCTCACCGGTACTCTATGCAATCTTACAATCTCCTGTTTGGACCGCTCTGCTAACGCTTCCGTTGATTAACCAACAATCATCAATCACCCAACTGCACTATTGCCCTTTGGACTCCGCGGTAAAGCCTTCATTAATCCATGGTTATGCGTTCCCACTTCTACTGAGGAATCGGAAGTGGTTGTAATAAACCGGTAATCCTTCGATGCTCAACCTTAACTTGCTGACACACCAAGCACTTTACCACAAACAGGCAATCTCCTGTTTCATGCCTTCCTACCAAGACGCTGTCGTATATCTCGGTACATCTTCGTGCCTCCTGGATGTTCGGGATACGTGCAACTGTGCACCTCCTTCATAACTTCTTCGCGAATACCTCCATTGGCACACACAAACAACTATCCCAACGAACCATCTTCATGAATCACTAAGCCCGTTCGAAGTCCAACTTCAACCTATTCTCGAAACTTCTGCAATCTTGGGTCCTGCAATTGCACTGCTTCAATATCCTCGATCAACGATGACTGTACTTGCAGTTGCATCATCTATCCCAAAGAACGCGGTAGCACGATCTCCAACTCGAATCTCCGAAAGTCTTCAATAAGTCCCCTTGGTGCAGTCAACATCAGAATTTCTGGCAACCAACTAAGCGCTTCCGGCACAACATTAACTTTCCCGGATGGTACTCAAGATCAAGATCGTAGTCAGCCATCGGCTTCAACCATCTTCGCTGTCTCACAATTAGCTCCTTCTGAGCGAACATGCACTTTAGGCTTTTGTGATCGGTGAATATTTCGACTCCTTTCGCCCTATAAGTAGTGTCTCAAAATTTCAAGCGAAAATCCCAGCCGCAAGCTCCAAGTCAAGAGTTGAGTAATTCTTCTCATGGGTCTTCAATTGTCTCAACGCGTAAGCTACAACCTTCTCATGCTGTATCAAAACACATCCCAAACCTTTCCCAGATGCGCCGCTGTGAATCACCAATCCTCCGGAATTGTCTGGCACGGTTAAAACAAGAGTGGTTATCAATCTTTGCTTCAACGCCTCAAAAACTGACGCACACATATATGTCCACACAAATGGTACTTCCTTGCGCGTAAGCTTGGTTAGAGGCTCTGCCAAACGAGCAAAACTCTTCACGAACCTTCTATAGTCTCCTGCAAGTCCAAGAAACTTCTGATCTTTGCAACGTTCTTCAGAATTGGCCGGTCTTGAACTGCTGCAATCTTCCCTGGGTAAATGGCGATTCCATCTCCAGCTACGATATGTCCCAAAACTTTACTTCTTCAAGCCAAACTCGCACTTGCTCATCTTTGCATATAATCTTTCTTGCCTCCAAGTCTGCAGTGCGATCTTTAAGTGTTCTGCATGCTCTTCAATGCTCCTCGAATAGACCAGAATATCTTCCATGACCATTACTAAAACTGGTCCAAGAATGGTGGGAAGATTCAGTTCATCAAGTCCATAAATATTGCCGGTGTATTCGTTACTCCGAAGGGCATCACTAATACTCGTAATGTCCATACTGAGTTCGGAACGCAGTCTTGCAAATATCTTCTGATTTAACTCGGACCTGATGATATCCGAACCGCAAATCCAGCTTCGAGAATACCCTCGTGCCACTAAACTGCTCAAACACTTTGCCAATGCGAGGGATCGGGTACTTGTTTATAATAGTCACCCGGTTTAATTCTCGATAATCAACGCACTTCTTCCCTGTGTCATCTTTCTTCTTTACTAGAAGAACTGGAGCTTCCCCAGTTAAGTTGCTGCGGCGAAACCAACCCTTCTCAAGTAATTCAGCAACCTGCTTCCTAACTTCTTCCAACTCCACTGGTGCCATCGGGTACGCCTTTGAGATTGGCGCTGCACCAGGAACAAGTTTAATCGCAAACTCCACGTCTCGCCTCGGCGGTAAACCTGATATGTCTTCACACTTCCATGAAACTCCCAAATATAGCCGGCGCTTCTTCCTTATCCACTGCCATTGACGAAAGAACCTTGTTTGTCGGCCTAGCCCTAACTCGACTGGCCCGACAGAACTGCTTCCTCCAGCAAAACAACTTCCGAATGTCCGGGAATCTGGAGAATCACCTTCCCTTCCTTACAATCAATATGAGCGTGAAAAGTGCCGCGAAATCCTATTCCCAAGACAACAACAAATAAGGAAATGCACCAGGATTGACTAATTCTAACACGGGGAAAAACAAGAACGAGTAAGATGCCAAGATGACTTCATCCGAAGTCAAGATACTGAAGAGGGTTAACCATGGTAAACATGAGTCAAGCTGGCGATGAAACAATAACTAGTAAGCAATGAAACCGGAAGGGACAAGGTAGTACAACGATCATGGAACATGGAAGTGAATCAAGACCAGGACTCCAAGTTACTTAGATAGAGTACCGCATTGTAACCATGCTGCAGTTCATGGGCACAATTACATAACTCCACCCAAGTCGCCCAAATCCTAGTATCAGAATCAAGAAACAGGGAGAAACAATAGAGAACCAAAAAGATTTCAGGTCGAAATGCAAAGTGGTTTGCATATCGCCTAAACAAAGGATCAAGAGAAGGATATGATTCAACAATCACGATAATCAAGGTGGCAGGACATGTTCCTAATCATGAGTATTCTGATTCGTGTATTGGGTCCAATACCCAACTACAAAGAATCAACCCGATTAACCTATATCCTATGGCTCTGATACCAAAAGAACCATGTCATGCCCCACTTCCCAGAGTACGCTAAGATGGGCACGTGACATAGCCAACCATGCTACTTGTGGATAGGAAAAATCCTTCCACAGTCACATTATGGCTGTAGAGATATCAAGAATCAGGAAAGTAAACTAACTATCTAGTGCATGTCCATAAGCCAGAGTAAAAGAGTCAAGAAATAACAATATGCGGAAGCCAAAAGATACAATAAATGAAACACCTGGAAGTGAAACTACATACCGACATGAACTTCACCGCTCGTCTAACAGCGGCAATACTCATGATCAGTCTGCAACAAGGTAGAAGAATCTGGGCCATGCAAAACCCAGACGTCAGCGCGTCATGTCATCAAGCAATAAAATATAAACAGGGTAACAGGCAATGCAAATATAATCATGAATGAAAAGCAGATGTAACAGTAATGTAAATCAGGACAGTGAAGTGTAGTGTGCAGTGAGTAAACTAAACTGTTCTATTGGGTTATCTACTCTCAAGTCTTTGAAATCAATTTGATGAATTATCGATATAACTCAATAGTATCCCGTGCATGCCCGGGACCACGGTCTACAGACTCTCGGGCTGAAACCGAGACGTGCCGCTAGGCACTAACAGGAAAAGGGTACAGACCAACGATGTCAGCAGCATCGTCACGAGGCGGGCCTAGCCTCTAAAACTGATCAGTAAAAGCGAACAACTGTCGAGTTACAAGTCAGGATTTCATCATTGATTTCCCCATGCCCCCAAGTTATGTATGTCAAGTCAGGTATTAAATAATTTGGAGCTAATGCCAACACAGGATCAGGCAGGTACAGGTTTGTCTGGATAGACAACAGGAAATGTCCGTAAGGACAACAGGTCAGGTTTGTTGGCATTAGACACAAGATCAGGTAACAGGTAAAGCAATGGTACGTCAGGTCAAGTTAGGTAGTACATAGGTATCATGTCATGTCAAGAAGTGCACGGTATCATGTCGTGTCAAGTAATGGTATTTCAAGTCATGCCAGGGGTGCACAAAAATGTCACATGGGTGCTCATAATCAAACTATAATAAGCATGGGTATACAAAACAAGTATGGGGTACTAATGGAACAATAAAAATGGAATATTGTGGTGTGGTATGCAATTAGGTATAAATTTAAACGCATGGATGCACAGTTATCAGTTAGGGTTAAGATTATAGTTCCAATATTAATTAGGATGCACTTTATTAAGCATGGAATGTTAATATCACATTATTATGTCTTAAAATGATCTACGAATGCAATTATCTATATTCTAAAAGAGATGGGTGCAAAAAGGTATCCGAAACATTATAAAGAACTATCAAATGGTAATGTGGGTTATACAATAAGCAGTATATGATATAAATATTGGTATGGATGCCTTATAAGGTAATCTACTATGTAACAATATTATTTCCATGATCAAGGTCTAAAATGATACAAGCGAATGCAAATGGGACATCGAAACATGATAAAATGAAACATGTGGTATAAGATTTACGCTACATGTATAATTTATATTTTAATAGGTATAAAATAATTTAAATAGCATGTAGCAAGTTTAACTTGCCTCGATCGGAACACGATACGGGATGCGCACGCAGCGCCCAATATCGGCAAATGTAGCAATGCACACACGGCGCGCACGGGACTGAACCAAGCAATGCAGGAACGGACCACGCTGGATAGGGATGTCTACAGGATCGCCGGATCAGCGGCAGTGGCTCCGGCGATCACCAGAAAGAACACGATCAAGAAAAGAAAGAAAAAGAAAAAGAAGAAGAAGAAGAGGAAAGGGAGAGAAGAAGAGGGCTGCTTCTGGGTTTTCTGGTGTGGTGCCTAGGCAAAGAGGTAAGGACAGAGAGGTTGATAACGTCGACTGGGGTTTTCCGGCGATGGTGCTTGGTGCTGCGAGGGTTGCAGGGTGAAGGCTGTAGGTGTGCAAGTAAGGGTTTCGCTGGAGGTAAGGAGAGAGAGAGGATGATGGTTGTGGAGAGGTGAGTTTGAAAAGGACGACGACGAAGGTGGAGGTGATGTGGGCGGTCGGCGACGGCGAGGGCAGAGGCGAGGAAGGGCTCAGGCGTGGGTATGGTTCTCTGTCGGTTCTCTGGTGATGGGTTCGTCGGGGCTGCAAGTGTGGGTGATGGTGGCGTCGGGGGTCGGAGAGAGGTGAGGAGAATGGTGGTGGTGATCGCGAGGTGAAGGAGGTCATCGGCGACGAGAGTTTCTGGGGTTGGGTTTGCAGTAGTTGGGGGTTGTGCCGGGCGTTGATGAGGGCTCGAGAAGGAGGAAGAAGGAGAAGGAGATGAAGAGGGGGAGGAGAGGAGGTGACGAGGCTCGGTTGGGGTTGAGGAGGTGGTGGAGTTAGGGTTAGGGTGCGAGAGAGGCGATGAGGGTTGAGGGTTGAAGGAGGAGGCTCGGGAGTTTAAAAACAGAAGAAGGAGATAGAAGAAGGGAGGTGAGCGTAGCGGGAAGGCGGTGACGCGACTCGAGGAGCGCACAATAATCGTGAGAAGAAAGAGAGAGCGTGCGAGAGGAGAGAGAGAGAAGAAGAAAGAGAAGAGAGAGGGAGGAAAGAGAGTGCTCGTGGGGAGGGCCCAGGGGTTAGAAAAGGAGATTGTGATTGGTGGAAAGAAATTTTTAGGGGAAAGATTTGGGGAGAGAGAGAAGAGGGAAAGAATGGTGGGGCCAGCGCAACCATTTAGAGAATTTGATTGGCCGGGGAAAAATTTGATAAAGCAATGTATAAAAGATTTTAAACCACAAAGATTTACTCAGTCACGAATTCACTAACAGAAAATCTTCAAGAAATAAATCAAATAAAATAATTAATTTGAATTTAAGCAGACTACAAAATATACCAGAAACGCGTCCGGGTCGGGTCCAAAATTTTGAATTTGAAATAAGAAAATTACCAGCCAGCTTCAAAATTTAAAATGAAAGATTTTACGACAGAAATGTATACCCCCCAGAACGGACGTACGTACATGCGCGTAGTCGTCCAAACACGTCCGTTTCACTGAACGGGACGAGAACACGATGTAAGGATGCTACCACAGGGTTAGGGGTATCATGCAGGCCATGAAATGCAATTTTAATTTATTTTACATGATTTAAACTGTTATATGCAAAAGATGTGATACAAGACAAATATCAGTATATACTAAATTATGAAATGCACTAGTCCATGCAACAAGTCAAGGTAACCTATAAATGAGAGTTACACAGGTTCAAGCATGCGGGTCGGGTCGAATGCCCAGTGACCTGTGAAGTATTATTCGCATCCAAACACGCTAAATCAGGAATAAACCATGGATAAGTAAAATACTGAAACTGGAATTGGTATAAATGAACTCGGGTGTTACAATATTCATGTATCTTGTGTACATTTTATTTTATATTATTTAGATACGCTTAGCGTGTTTATTTCTAAGTAAATACGTAGCGGACCCAGTCGCGTCCCCTCCCCGTACACCGGGAAGCGGGGCGTGACAGTCGCCGCCATTGCCACCCGCCGCCAAAGCTTCTTCGCCGCACTCGCCGACAACGACGCCAAGATCGAATCAGCTTTCTCGCTGCCAAAACCTCTAGAAACTCCCCCGCCGGCAGCGATGTCAAGATCAGCATCAACTTCTTCACGTCCAAAGCCTCTAAAAAATCTTCTACCGCCAGCGATGCTAAGATCGACATCAGCTTCATCGCTGCCAAAGCCTTAAAAAATCTCGCGCCTTGCAGCGATCTACTCCAAGATAAGCATCGCTTCTTTTTTTTTTCTTTTTCTTTTTTAAGAATGTAAATATGATGAGTGATGAAGGAGAAAGGCAGTGAAAGGGGTTGTGAGTTTGTGATTTTTAATATGCTTTTAGATGATTTTGGGCATATTGCGTTTGTGGTTTTTGGAACTGTGTAAAAATTGTAATTGTGGTATTTTTGTTGATATTAAAAATTGTTGATGTATTCTTGATATTGTTAAAAGTTATAAACATCTGCTTAGAAGTTACATGCAACTGGTTAGAAATTATATGCTGCTTATTAGAAATTACAAGCAATTTATTAGAAGTTACAGACAAGTTATTAGTCAATCCACTAGCAGGTATTGGATTCATCTTAAACACACCGATAATCAATCTTCTGTAAAGAGCTATGATATAATTTTGAGTAGTAGCTGCTGAAGAATTATACAAGAAGATAATTTTGGGCCTTTGTTGAATTAAAAGAACAACCCAAGGAGCAGCAACAAGAATATGAAACTTCATAGTGAACCTGATAAAAAGGCGAAAACTTTAATGAATAACTAGAGATCGTATGCATGAAATTTAAACCCAAGATTAAATTCTAAAGAAAACCCAACTCAAACCCAGTAGAAAAAAAACCCTAGAAAATTTGAGGGTGTGAAGAAAATTGAACCAAAACAATGTAAACTTAACAAGAATAAGTTATTAGAAGTTGCATGCAAATTATTAGAAGTTACAAGAAACTGCTTCGAAATTACATGCATTTTATTAGAAGTTATAGATAAGTTATTAGAAATTAAATAAAAATGGAGTAAATGAGAGAGTGATAATGGAGGAAATGAAAGGAATAATTGTGGTTCAGTTGGCAATTAAGGATTTTCCTTGGTGGGGAGGGGGGAGAAGTGGTGAATTTGGAGAGAAAATGACTTGGCAGGAGTATTTAATGCTCAGTCCCTTGAGGAAAAATCAATAAAACTCAACCCAGGATAAAAGTTACAGTCAACCTGGTAGAAGTTACACGCAACTACAACATCAGAATTTTTGCCAAAAAATTCCCACCTATAACCTTGTACTTGGGCACATGGGTCTCTAACGGCATTTTTGGGATATACTAAAATACCCAGTGCTGTGAGTATGTGATGGAAAAAGTAATGGGCCTAGGGGTTTTTTAACATGTTCAAAAAGCCCAGAGACTTTTGACAGGTTTTACTTGGGTCGAGGGTTTTTCAACAATTTACCCAAAAATATATATATTATTCGGATATTTGCGGCTCAGGTAAGGTATGGGGGTCATGTAATCTAAGACACAGTTAACATATAATTATTTATTTAATTTATTATATAACTGATCGATCAAAGAGAAATTATCAAACAGCTGCATGCGTTACAACTTGGAAAGTCTATCATTATGTCTCTTGAAAGAGTATATGCATTATATGGGTTATACTTCAGGGGTTCTTTGTGCAACTGACCATATTTTTTTTCCAGTGCAGCACAAGAGAAATTAAAAGCACCCTCAAGCAAAGCACCAACCTAAGAGAGAACCAGTGCACACATAGACATCTCTCGATATATATAGCCAACATTGTCAGGAAATAAAAAAGGGCTTTACAAAGCGCCTCGGATCGAGCTGCCCATTCTCGTTACTTCTTACACGACAATTCTTCAGCTTACGGCGTATCATTACAAATATTAACAATGAAGAAAGATATCGAACAAGATTAGTTACATGCTCAAGTAGCGCCCTTCAGTATCTCCACAACACTAGATTTCTGCTGGGGGCTCAACCGAGTAGGAAACACGATCTTGAACTTAATTCTCAGGTCTCCTCTCTTCCCCTTCTCATTAAGTATCGGCATCCCTTGGCCTTTAATGATCTTCTCATAGCCCGGGTAAATGATTTCATCATGAATAGAGCAAGTCGTCTTTTCTCCGCATAAGAGCCGAAAAGAGAAGGTCCAACCCGTGAGGGCGTTGACAAGTGGGATCTCGACTTTGAGCATCAAGTCGTTTCCGACTCTTTTGTAGACGGGATGCTTCTTCTCTGCGATCAAGAAGACGACGTTGTGGTCCATTCCTTGGAATGTGATCTTGGTGCCCTTTTTCCATCCCGGCTTCACTCCGATCGTCTCCGACTCTTGCTTTCTAACAATCATCCTATCATTAACAAGCAGAAATAATATTATTAGCCTACGACTTTAGGTGTTCATACTTCAGCCATACGGTATACTAGTTATTGCACAGAATTGGAAAGGTCCACAACTCGATCAATCTTCATTAAAATAAACCGACAGGATTCTCATTAATCAATGTTATCAAAATACTACATCATCTGGATTTTGGAGGGGAATTCGCAAAGTGAGAGGTTTGTTTTATGCAGGAGCTAACTTTTCAATTGGACGAGGGGATCGTATTAATTTTTGGAAAGATGGATGGTGCAGAAGAGAAACATTACTATACAAGTTCTCGGGATTATTTCTTCTTGCGAGAGATAAGCATACATCTGTTCAAAGCCGATGGAATGGGAATGAGTGGAAAATTCGATTCAAGCGAAGACTACGAATAACGGAGCGTAGGTGTCTTTACGGGTTACAACATTACTTGGAAGACTGGAAACCGGACGAGCTACGAGAAGATAAATGTGTGTGGAGATGGGACGCTAAAAGAAATTTCACAGTTAGGTCTTTATATGTTATACTTAATAAGGGAGGCTCAATCAAGACGGTGACATCACAAATATGGAGAGCTAAGGCCTTCTAGTGATTGGCATTTAGAAATTCTATTTTAATGATGGACAATTTATAGAAGAAGGGATGGCAAGGGACATCTATGTGTGTGCTTTGTAGAGAAGACACTGAAACAGTGGATCATTTGTTGTTTAAGTGTCCATTTTCTAAAAGAGTGGGGGTGGGGGGTGGGGTGGGGTGGGGGGGTTTAACTTCTACATTTCAACTGTAGTCCCATCCGATTTCATTGTTAGAACTTTGGGGATCTTAGAGAACTATAGTAAACCCTGATTTTAGGGAGGGATGGGATTTGGTGGTAATTACTATTCTATGGGGTTTATGGCGGGAACGTAATGGTCAAGTTTTTAACAACAAATGTCATTCTATCAATTCAATTATAGCTTCCGTTTATACTACCATTACTAATTGGATGTACTTGGCGTCAAATCGTACTCGGAAGAAGATGAGAATGGTTTTGCCGTAGACAGACCAAGAAGAGCAGCATGGTTGACAAAGATATGGGAGCTTCGGAGTTGCAAAAATATAAAAGTCATGGCAAATGAACTTAGAGTGTGAGAGAATGATGCTTTTTAGCACTTGTTATGTTCGTTGTTGTTATTAGTCTTTCTTTTGTAGAATGGAATAAGTTTGAGAGGCTTGGAGTTTTGTAATCATTAAATTCTTTTTAATGAAGTTTAAGGGGGGCTACCCATCCCACCTTTTTCTCAAAAATATAAATAAAATATTGTGATGTGTATGCTTGTAGCAATAATTTTTTCCCCGGAAACAAGCGAAATCATAAAACAATAATGTGTGCCCAAAGAAAGCTTAATTTATAATGTTTTTGAGTAGAATGCAAGCAAAATTATGAATATCATAAGGAGAAAAACAATAGAGGAAAATGATACCATCCTCTATGGGAGCAAACAAGAAATCCTTAGCTTGTTGCTTTGAATTGTGGTCACCGCAACCACATGCTCGTGAATTTAACCTATTCACTCATAGGACCACTTCATGGATAGGATACAACAAAAGGTACTAGTCCCTACATGAATCCTCATGAACCCTAATTGGTTGATTCTAGATATAAATGAAAATGGCTTAAGGTGCGCAAATATGAAATGAAGCGTGTCGTTTGATTGTTCAAATCGAAGGCACCTAGCTTTCGTGTAAATTTCTGGACTCAATTGTCATTATAGCCTACAATTTATGTTGCATTACAACTTTTTAAAAAAAACTCAATTCATTCTTAAACAATAATTGTGACATTTGTACTCTTACCCACAACATTTTCATTAGATATTAAGCAAGCGGTGTCATTTGATTGTCGAGCGTGTGTATTAGCATAGTTTGTTAAATGTTATGATTGAATTTACACACCTTGAAACCTAAGCCTCCCATCGAAAACTTCATAAGAAAGTCGCAACATATTCCCAATATTTTTGGTTTTCACTCCTTCACACACCAAACTTTGAAGATAATAATTGTTTAAGGACGTGTACTCGAATTATATTCACTTATCTGTATCTACCTTCATTCCTATTATCAGCAATCAAGAGAAGGGCTTCAAAAATTACCCGTTTTTGTTCACGACATCTCTAGTGAATGCAATCTCCTTTTTGCAACCATGAAAAAGCTCCTCCAATGAACACTCTAGCTTCCTCTCCTCTGATGCCGACTTCTTCTTTAGTGCGAGCTGACCCGAGAATGATTTAGACCGCGGAGCTGGTTTGTTTGCTGCTGCTGCAGCTCCGCCTTTCGAGTAAACGAAATCTTTAGAATCTCTTCCTTGACTCCTTGCATAATTACAATCCTTAAAACTTGTCGGCACCCCTTTCGAATAAGCTAAATCCTTGAAACTCTTTTGGGGAGTAGTAGCATACTCGGGCGCAGGCTCCTCCGTCTTTCTCTCCGCAATGCCGCTCTTATAAAGGTCGAGAAGTGCCTAGAGATAGAATAATGATATTTGGATTAATTGGGTGCCGATATGAATATTTGGAAAATAGGATCTACAAATAGCATACATAGATTTCTTTCATTTGTAGATTTGTTCATTTATAACTTTTTCAATTTCAGGCTAAATTACAAGGAACCTTCTTCACTTTGGCTTGTATAGCAGGATACGAAAATGAGAAATATTTTTCATACTCACTCTTCGCTCCTACGCACATGTACCCAAGATATTAACATCATGGAACCCAATGACATTAATATCTAGACTCGGTGTGAGCCTCACATTTTTTCTTTTGGGTACAAACATATAGGCATTAAAAAGACTAATACATCTTCTACCATATGATAGAATCCGCATAGGCTACCAAGATTTTTATTGGATACAAGGTGAAGCATAGGATGCTAGTATCTAGGTAGTAAATAACATCACTCGTTCTGTATCCAATGAAATACTTGGTAGTCTACGTGGAATCTACAAGTAGAAAAAGAATTTTCGAATTAAAAATGCGTAGGTAAAGTGCTTCTCTTAAAAATTCGTGCACTTTACTCTCTACTTTTTACCGTGCTTAACTTTTAAATTAAAGGAAGGAAAAAAATTGCAGAATATCAGTGATAATTTGGGCATATTAATTCAACAGAAACAATTCTTTTATGAAAATAACAGAGCTAAAAAATTGCTGATTTGATCCATGGTTTCCAGCAATTTAGCCTAAAATTTATATCAAAATTTTCTACCCTTATAGAAATTGCATTCAGTGCATGAAGGCTGTTTGGAAATAGCATCACAATTAGAAATTAATGCTGAGCTTGGAATCAATGACATGCATGCAAATACAAAAACATATGAAATTAATTGGTAATTAACATCAAAAAATTGAAATTTGAGTGGTGTTAGTACGTACCTCATAAGCTTGGGTGATGGCTTTGAAGTTGGCTTCAGCTTCGAGCTTAGAAGAAGGTGGGTGCTTATCTGGGTGCCATTTTTTGGCAAGGATTTTGTAGGCATTTCTGATTTCTTCAGATGATGAATTCTTTGGGATGTTGAGGATCTCATAGAAATTCAAAGGGCTTCCCATTGTTGTAGAGATAGATTATGGTGCATTCAATTTGCTCAGAGGATAAGAAAAGAATTTGGCGAGAGAGACACCAAAAGCTTTTATGGAGGATTAGACACCTGCATTTTTCCCCATTGTATCCCCAAAGGGTAAAATTGATGGCAGGCCCCCCGCCCCTCTCTCTTTTTTGAAAAAGAACCTGGAAGATTCGCTAATAACTGAAGGGACCCTTTGTTATATGTTACGTTTCACCATGGTTTATTCTGGATTTTTTAAAGAAGGATGAAATGCACTAACTACGTCAATGGTCTCAATTGATCTCTAATGCACGATCCCATGGTCTAAAGCTCTCTCTTTTTTGTTTCTGAAGCTTGCTTTTGCAACTTTTATCCTATCTCAGCGCCCATGCCCAAAGCTAATAAAAGTAAAGGTAAATTTTTTAATGTTTTTGGTTTATTTGAAATTAAAGGAGAGAGGAAAACTAAGACGCTGTAAATTAAGGAGAATGATGAGAAGAAAGAATGATGAGAAGAAAGTCGAAGATGAAGAAGAGGAGTTGCATTGGCATTGGAGATTGGAGGCTGCTATTTTTTGCTTCAGGAAAGTCTACCTTGGATGATGGGGATTTAATTAAAAGACAAGAAAAAAACCTTCTTCTTATTTTCTTTTCTTTTTTGCCTTGGGATGGGGGTTGTTTTACCCCTCAAATTAACCGCTATTTATTTTACCATTAGTTACTACTATATGCTACATGCTCCATGTTAGTTAATTTAAAACCTTTCGAGTTTTTTCAAAATTAGTGATCTCCGGTTATGTTTTCCCAATATAGTTAACCATTCTGGGTTTTTTCAAAACTAGTGATCTTTAGAGTTGTTTTCCAAGATGGTTAATCTTTGACGATTGTGCATTAGGTGAGAGAAAAAACAGATGAAACATTCCTTACTTTACCCGATATAACGCAGGTTTATTTACTGAAAACTCCGAACAGGTTTGGGGCAGAATCAAAAAACTCTTATTACTTATGAAACCATCAAGAAACTGCCATACTTAACGGTGACACGCCGGCACCGTTTGAGCTACGTCGTCTAAGTTGCCACGTCAGCAATTTTTTTTTAAAACTCTAGAATACCTCTATCTAATCCTAACCCTAATTTCAAAAAATTATTAAATGATAAAAATAAATATTCCTTTTCTTCTTCCTCGACCAGGGAAGTGAATCACCGATGCCACACCTGCCCCCTCCTCGCCTCTCTACCTTCATCCTCATCTCATCACCATCACCATCAATCTCCTCTTCTTCAACCCCTCCTCATCATCACCATCACCATCAATCTCCTCTTCTTCAACCCCTCCTCATCATCACCGATCACCATCATCATCATCACCGATATCCTCTTCTTCAACCCCTCCTCCTCCTCCTCAACCTTCTCTTCTTCAAACCTGATGATGCTTGATGTAAGAGATCTCCAAGATCAGGACACGTGGCAGATGACATGTCTTAGAACTCAGAAGAAGGGGCCTACAAAGGCCGACCAGGCGGTCCGTGTGCCCGACCCGCAAGCTCTGGCTGGCTCTCCTCAGAGCCCTCTTTAAAACTGGCCTCCTCGGCCTCCCAACTAGTCACGAGCTGGCACCGGTCCAAGACTCCTTTTCTTTCCTGCACGCCTCCGAGCTCCCTAGCCGAGGCAATCTTCCTCGGTCCCCCCTATCGACCGACTCCACCACTCACAGACGTAACCGCCGTTCCGCGAATCTCGCCATGCGCAGATTCTCCGCCAGCAACATCCCACGTTCCACGCCATCACGATCCCCATTAATGGGCGATCCGCTCTTTACGCGGACGTGACGTCGGAGGGCGTAACGGCCGGCGAGATCTTCGGGCCTGCTGCTGCGTACTACCGCTACTATATAAACCCCCATCACAGAGGGGTCAAGTAAGCCATTTTTTATTCCACTTAGCCGTTACTCTGCTCGGATCTAGTACTAACTTGATCGTCGGAGGGTCCTCGGTGGTACCAAACCACCCCGGGACTTCTTTGCAGGTACTCGGCGCTAAACTTCTCAAATCACCAATCTCTTCAAAACCCATTGAGACCCACACGCAACAGAGGATCGTCTCCAAAATCTATCGGGAGATCGACGGAAGACAACATCTGAAGGAGGCCTGAAAAGGACTTCCATCAGTTGGCGCCGTATGTGGGAAATAACTCCACAAAACACAAAGTTGGCCTTCCGATCTCCGCCCATATGGAAACCGATCCACCTGAAGATCCAAACACCCGCTGTCGCCTCCCTCTCAACGGAGGCGTGGGCAAGCCCTCACTGAATGTTGTCGGCTCCCCCGCTGGCTGCCGTTTCACAGACTCCGGCGATCACCCGAACAAAAGGGCCAGGGGCCACGAGCCTATCACCTTTGGCGACAGAGACCTCCACGGCATCTCTATGCCCCACAACGACCCTCTGGTGATCACACCCCGGATCCACTGGTACGAGGTCCACCGGATACTTGTCGACTTGGACAGCTCGGCAGACATCCTCTTCCACGACTGCTTCCTGCGCATGGGACTTACCCCAGCGGACCTGAGGCCAACCTCACACATCCTATCAGGGTTCACCAACCACTCCATTCCCGCGCAAGGGGTGGTCACCCTGCAGTTCAACATCGGTGAGCCCGGCCGCACTCGTACGTTGCCTGTGGACTTCATTGTAGCAAAGGTCCCATCTGCCTACAACGTCCTCCTCGACCGCCCGACGCTCAACTCACTCCAGGCCCAGATATCGACCTACCACCTGGTGATGAAGTTCCCTCTCGATCAGGGGGGAACAGGTCGAGTCTACGGAATCCAGCGGATCGCGAAGATATGCCTTACCGAAACATCTTCATCCGAGCAACCGACTGACAACGCTGAAGGAAAAGATGACATCAAGGGTTCTTTGGACACCCGAGACGAGCAGAAGGAGGTCCGGGGAACGCCGGTCGAACCACTGATCGAGGTGCCCCTCACCGAAGGAGACAATGAAAAAACCGTCTAGATCGGATCACTCCTGACAGGGGCTCGGCGAGACGACCTGGTCAGCTTCCTCAGAAATAACTCCGACGTATTCTCCTGGGCGCCCGCCGACATGCCCGGGATCGACCCCAAAATCATTTCTCACAGGCTCAGAGTTGATCCTACGGCCCGACCCGTCAAACAGAAAAAGCGGAGCTTCGCCCCCATCAAACAGAAGGCTATCGAAGATGAGATTGATCGACTTCTCGCCGCCAACATCATCCGGAACGTACCATACTCGGAATGGCTGGCAAACGTAGCTTTGATCAAGAAGTCAAGCGGGAAGTGGCGCATGTGTGTCGACTTCACCGACCTCAACAAAGCCTGCCCTAAGGACAACTATTCGCTCCCTCGGATAGATCAGCTCGTCGACAGCTCAGCCGGCCACGAGCTGTTGAGCTTCATGGATGCTTTCTCCGGCTATAACTAGATCCGTATGAATCCAGTAGATGAAGATCTCACCGCATTCACAACGGACCGGGAGGTATATTGCTATAAGGTGATGCCCTTCGGCCTTAAGAACGCCGGGGCCACGTACCAGCGGTTGGTCAATCGCATGTTCAAGCCACAGATCGGCAGGAATATGGAGGTCTACGTTGACGATATGCTCGCCAAATCCTTCTCGACGGTAGACCATGCCAGGGATCTGGGTGAGGCCTTCGAAGTGCTCCGCAAGTTCAAGATGAAGCTGAACCCCGCCAAGTGCGCTTTCAGAGTTACCGGGGGAAAGTTCCTCGGGTTCATGGTTACTCACCGTGGAATCGAAGCTAACCCAGAGAAAATCGACGCTATCCTCAACATGGTCGCGCCCAAAACCAACGTCGAGATCATGCGGCTCACAGGACGAGTCGCCGCTCTGAGCCGCTTCATGTCCAAGTCAGGAGAGAAATGCCTCCCGTTCTTTAAGGCCCTGAGAAAGATCCCGAGGTTCAAATGGTCGGAGGAGTGCCAAGCCGCCTTCGACCAATTGAAGAAGCACCTCGCGACGCTGCCAATGCTCACCCGACCCGTCGAAGGAGACGAGCTGTCGCTGTATCTGGCGGTATCCGATCAAGCAGCAGGCTCGGTGCTCGTCCGGGAGGTCGAGGGAGCATAGAAGCCGGTGTACTATGTGAGCCACGTATTTAAGGACACGGAAACGAGGTACCCAGCCATAGAGAAGATTGTCTTAGCTCTCGTGGTGGCCTTAAGGAAGCTGTGGCACTACTTCCAAGCACACACCATCATCGTCCTTACCGAGCGTCCGTTGGGGGCCATTCTTGCGTCACCAGAATCCTCGGGCCGCTTAGAAAAGTGGAGGTGGGAGCTATCCCAGTTTGATGTGAAATATCGCCTGAGGCAGGCTATCAAGGCACAGGCCCTGGCTGACTTCATCGTTGAATGCACCATCCCCATCAAGGGACCGGAGTCCACGCCGCCCCCCGCGACTCAGTGTCCCGTCGCGGGGAGGCCTAGCTCTGTTCCTGAGTGGATCATCTACGTCGACGGATCTTCAACCGAAGAAGGGTGTAGTGCCGGCTTCATTATCCGGGGCCCGAACGAAGCAGAAATGGAGTACTATCTGAAGCTCGGTTTCATGGCTTCGAACAACGCGACAGAGTACGAGGCCCTCCTGGCCGGACTGTGCATGGACGCCGGGCTGGGGCTGAAGATAATTCGAATCCGCAGCTACTTGGCCCTTGTTGTCGGACAAGTGACTGGCTGCTTTGAAGCTCGGGAGCCTCTGATGGTGAAATACCTGGACGAGGTGAGGAAACTCCGGAGAAACTTCGAAGAAGTCCAAGTAGAACAAATACCCAGGCAGCTGAATGCCCAAGCCGACGCCTTGAGCAAGCTGGCTTCATCATACTCAGCCAACAATAAGCGGTCTATCCTCTTCAAAACCTTGCCTCAGCCCAGTGTGGAAGACGGAGCAGCCACGCTCCACGTGTATGCGGCGCAAGAAGGCGACCAAGATTGGAGGAAGCCCCTCGTGGAATTCCTGAAGGATGGTGCGCTCCCGAATGACCGGGGGTCCGCCCGCCGCCTCCGGGCCAAAGCCCTCCACTTCATCTGGAGCAATGGAAATCTTTACAAAAAGTCCTACACTCAACCCCTACTCCGATGCGTTGATCCCCACGAAGCCGACTACGTCCTCCGGGAAATCCATGAAGGGGTTGGCGGTGCGCACCAAGGGGCCCGAAGCTTGATCCAAAAGGCGTTGCTCCAGGGGTACTACTGGCCCACTATTCACAAGGACGCTCAGAAGCTAGTCAGAAGATGCAAGAGTTGCCAGCTCCACGGCAGCATCCCTCGCCTCCCTGCCACCGAGCTGACCGCCCTAACATCCCCATGGCCGTTCGCCCAGTAGGGATTGGACATGATCGGCCAGTCCTAACCGGTACAGGCGGGCATAAATACGTCCTCGTCGCAGTAGACTACTTTACCAAGTGGATCGAGGCCATCCCCATCAGAAAACCGGAGGGCACCACTACCATCAAGTTCCTACAAAACAATCTGATACTCCGGTTCGGCATCTGAGATGTATCATCACCGACTATGGGACGAATTTCGAGAACGAGAAAGTGAAAGGCTTCTGCAAAGAATACCATATCCTCATGAAGTTCACCGCGGTCACGCATCCCCAATGCAATGGGCAGGCTGAAGTCGCTAATCGAGACGTCCTCCGGGGTCTTCGAACCCGCCTGGAAGGGCGACAAAGCAGTTGGGTCGAAGAATTACCCCGGGTCTTATGGGCCCTGCGCACGTCAAAGAAGACCCTCACCGAGGAAACCCCCTTCAGTCTCTGCTACGGGACCGAGGCGATGATCCCAGCGGAGATCGGGCTACCCAGCCTTCGGGTCGAGCACTTCGACGACGATGCGAATACCTCGACGCTACGAACCAACCTGGACATCTTGTTGGAGAAGAGAGACCGGGCCCAGATCAGAGCTGCCGCTTATCAGTAGCAAACGGCCCGATACTACAACGCTCGGGTCAAGCACCGCTCCTTCCAGACCGGGGATCTGGTCCTACGACGAAATGAGTTCGTCGATTAAAGACAAGTTCTCCCCGAGGTGGGACGGTCCCTTTCTCGTCTCTGAGGTGCTCCCCGGCGGGGCCTATCGCCTGTAAGATGCGGACGGGCGCAAGCTCCCGCGACCTTACAACGCCGAGAAGCTCAAGCTATACCAATGAGGCTAAGGCCAACAAGTGTGTACCCCTCCTTTCACAAAGACGATGTAAAAGCTTTCCGAAATCCTTTCCATTCGAATAAAGAAACGTCGAAACATTGCAAGTAAAGTTTTGTCTTTGCGATCCAAAGCCCTCCTTAGAGGCAGCTCAGCAGCTACCCTGCTCAGCTATCCTCGTCTGGTAGGTTCCTACCACGACCGACAGGGATCACAAAGCCCTCCCAAAGGCAGTCGAGCCCGGAGATCCCTCGCTCGGCTATCCTTCAGGACAAAAGCCATCGCCAAGAGGCACCGGGCAGAAACCCTGCCCGGCCAAGGGTCCTTGGTAGGCTTCTTACAGCCCCTCCCGCGCTAAGGACCAAAGTCCTCCCAGAGGCAGTCGTGTCCTTGCTTGGCTATCCCGGGATGGTAGCTTCCTACCACAACCGACAGGGATCAAAGTCCTCGCCAAGAAGCACTAGGCAGTAACCCTACTCGGTCCCCGTCCTGAAGGATCAAAGCCCTCGCAAGAGGCAACCGAGCAGTTACCCTGCTCGGTCATCTCCGGCTGGTAGCTCCCTACCCATGACGCCAGGGATCGAGGCCCTCGTAAGAGGCACTCGAGCGGCTACCCCGCTCCTTCATCCTAGGCTGGTAGTTGCCTACCCACGACACCAGAGACCCAAGCCCTCGCCAAGAGGTAACTGCGCAGCTTCACTGCCCGGTCATCCTTAGTGGGCTTCCTACAGCCCTTCCAACACTAAGGATCAAAGCCTCGCAAGAGGCAACCGAGCAGCTACCCTGCTCGGTCATCTCCAGCTGGTAGCTCCCTACCCATGACGCCAGGGATCGAAGCCCTCGCAAGAGACATCCGAGCGGCTGCCCCGCTCGGTCATCCCAGGCTGGTAGTTGCCTACCCGTGACACCAGAGATCAAAGCCCTCGCCAAGAGGCGACCGCGCAGCTTCACTACCCGGTTATCCTTAGCGGGCTTCTTGCAGCCCCTCCAACGCTGAGGACCAAAGTCCTCTAAGAGTCCGTCGAGTCTTCGCTTGGTTATCCCCGGCTGGTAGCTCCCTACCCATGGCGCTAGGTATCGAAGCCCTCGCAAGAGGTTCCGAGCGGCTGCCCTGCTCGGTCATCCCAGGCTGGTGGTTGCTTGCCCGCGACGCCAGAGTCAAAGCCCTTTCCAAAAAGTGACCGTGCAGCTTCACTGCCCGGTCATCCTTAGTGGGCTTCTTACAGCCCCACCAACGCAGAGGACCTGAGGCCCCAAAATGGGGCAACAAGTCTATCGAAGTCTAAGCGATCCCCCCAACTCCGGGGCCATGGAGATGCCTCCTCGGTAGCGCTTGGCAAGTGATGGAGATACGAGGTCGGCAGTGCTTGGCAAGTGATCGAAATCAACTCGATGAACGATCGCTAGACAGATAGATGACCCAACAGTACAAGCAGAGATATTTTACAAACATTCTTCACACACAGAAGATGAAATGCAAACCGATGAAACAAGAATTTTCTTTTATTACCAAATGCAAAGTTTTTACAAAGGGTATTCTGGGCTCCCCAGCCCTACAAACTGCCCGGAGGCTTACTTCGGTCCCCTCATCGCTGGCATCACAGCCTGCCGAGGGCTTTACCACCGAAGATTTCGCCACCAGGGGCGCGCCCCGCTCCCCTCGCCATCTTCCACTGGAAGCCTCGCCACCGGGAGCGGGACCCGAGCGCGGAGCTCGCCATCGGCGAACTCGGGAAGCTGCTCCTTCATGGCGTCCAGGGCCTTGTTCTATGCGACGGCAGAATACTCCCCGAGCTCGGCGTAAAACTGCTCTTACGCCTTATAATCGGCCACAGCTTTCTTAGCCCGAACCTTGGCAATCTGGGCCTCTAAAAGCGCCGCCTCAGTATCTCCCTTGCTGGCGTCCCTCTCCTTCTCCATGGCCGCGAAGCGTTCGGCCAGATCTGCCAGCTTCCTATCGGCGACCCGGAGGGACGCACTCAGGCGACGATGGACACCCCGATTCGCTGAATTGGCAAGTTCCGCAGCCTCTGCACGGGCTTCCAGGACGTTGGCCCTTGCCCTCTCCAGGCGCAGGTCACGCCGCAAAAGCTCGACCTCCGAGGGAAACGCTTCTACTGGCCTCGGTGCGTGGAACGCCCCCTCGGCCTCCATACAAGCGGCAAGGGCGCAGTGTTGAAAGACCTGACGGAAAGCGGATGAGAAACCGGGAGACGCTCGAGCCAGAGAAAGGAATACCAGAAAAACTACACGTAGAGGAGTTCGTACCTGGACCGCCCCTTGGGCCATGGCCTACAGTTGGACCCTCAGGGAGCCATGCGGAAGCTTTCCCCCAGCCGACTCCTCCATCCCGGCGAGCAGGCCTGCAGCAACGGAAAGCCCAGATGGAACCGTGAAGACGGCGCCGCCCTCCTGCACGGAAATCCCCTCAGGGACCCTCGACGACGACACACGAGAAATTGTCCTCTTTCTCTTAAGAGGGGCTCCGTCCTCGCCCTCCCCTCTGTCCCCCGTCTGGGGCTCGGATAACCGTGGACGTCTCTGGCCGCCGCCGGAACAACCACCAGGAGCCGTCAACGAAGCCGATGACCCTATCGCCGGCAGAACATCCGGCGCGGGGCATGAGCCAGCCAGGGGCTCGGCCGCGCCACTAGCCTCCCTCTGACGCGAGCAACCCAAAGAGTGGGAACGAACCATGTATTCAAAAGAAGAAGAACGCCGAGTAGCCACGACTTAGAAGAGAGGAAATATGAAGGAGTAGGGGCCTGGAGCGGGCCCCACCCCTACTTATCGCTGCAAAATATCTCATCCAACGGCGCCCTTCATCTCCCACCAAAACGTCTCCTCGGGTCCAACGACTCCGATTGCTCCATGTGTTGTTCCCACACCGAGGCGCATCCATCAGACGCTGCAGGCCTGCATACGTTGCGTCGTCCAACTGACGTTCGACACGTGGACCATCGCTCCAGTGGCAGAATACACGAACCGGCGCACCTTCCTTAAATGCAGAAATCTCACCCTGATTCGCTGACAGAAAGGATGGCTGACATCCCGGGGACGCGTCCCGACGAAACCTTAGAGGGGAGCTCACCCCAGGCGGCCCGGCAGTCAACTCCTGACCCGACCTGCTAGCTGGTCGGGACAAGAGTGGGGGGCTAATGATGATGCTCGATGTTGGGGATCTCCAAGATCAGGACACGTGGCAGATGACGTGTCTTAGAACTCAGAAGAAGGGGCCCACAGAGGCCGACCTGGCGGTCCGTGTGTCCGACCCGCAAGCTCTGGCTGGCTCTCCTCAGAGCCCTCTTTAAAACTGGCCTTCTCGGCCTCCCAACTAGTCATGAGCTGCCACCGGTCCAAGACTCCTCGACTTTCCTGCACGCCTCCGAGCTCCCTAGCCGAGGCAATCTTCCTCGGTCCCCCCGACCGACCGACTCCACCACTCACAGGTATAACCGCCGTTCCGCGAATCTCGCCATGCGCAGATTCTCCGCCAGCAACATCCTACGTTTCACGCCATCACAATCCCCATTAATGGGCGATCCGTTCTTTACGCGGGCGTGACGTCGGAGGGCGTAACGGCCGGCGAGATCTTCGGGCCTACTGCTACGTACTACCACCACTATATAAATCCCCATCACAGAGGGGTCAAGCAAGCCATTTTTGATTCCACTTAGCCGTTACTCTGCTCGGATCTAGTACTAACTTGATCGTCGGAGGGTCCTCGGTGGTACCAAACCACCCCGGGACTTCTTTGCAGGTACTCGGTGCTAAACTCCTCAAACCACCAATTTCTTCAAAACCCATTGAGATCCACACGCAACAGAGGATCGTCTCCAAAATCCATCGGGAGATCGACGGAAGACAACATCTGAAGGAGGCCTGAAAAGGACTTCCATCAAAACCCATCATCATCAACCTCCTCCTTCTCGTCCTCAACAACCCCGCTGCCGCCGACCGTCTAGCGTGTAGCTCCGGCTCACCAAAAAAATATAATAATTATTTAATTAATATTTAATAATTTTTAAATTACCATTAAGGTGCAATGTATGATTAAGTAATTATATTATGGAAGGATGAAATGGGATTTTTTTTGATTTTGGCAAATTTGGTAGTTTTCGGTAAATAAACCTAAATTTAAAAACTATTTATGAAGAACTGGCTTAAAATTCCAGCATTTTAACCTTGTAATTTTTTGTTTATCACCCTTATGCAACCTCTTATATTATATATCCCCCTCAAATTTTTCTATTTGTATATGCCCCCTAAAAATTCTTGTACATTTTTATATTTAAAATACCTTTTCATTAATAATTTGTTCAAAGCTTGATTGTTTCAATTTATAATGATAAGTTTTTATTTGTCTATTCAATAGAAAAAGGAAAACGGGGCGTCCTCTCTGGTTTTCTTTACAATTCTGTTTTATGTTTTTTTATTAATTACATATAAGAGGCATTTTCGTAAACTTCCATCAAATTATCTCAGTATATACTAATTTATTATCTTAATTGTCTTTTTTGTTATATCGTAATCATTTTGCTTAAATAGTGTCATAATTATGACGGCTTTGAGTGGTAAATTTGAATATCAAGCGAGATTAATTACATCCGACAAGGTTTAACATTGATCATTAGGATTTTTATAAGATAAATTTAATATATTTAACTTTAAGTATGATAATATATTCTTTATGCTTTCACCCACTTTGATGGTGAAGGGGTTTCTAAAACATCATGAAAGAATTAAGGGCATATTTTTAGAAAAGAGTGAGCCTTTCTATACGGGAGGAGGATAATTTTTAGAAAAGAGTCGCTTTCTTCTTCACCCTGTCGACGAAGGACACAATTCATGCTCTCTCCACAATCTGAAAGATATTTCCTATTCAGCAAATACCAAGAGGGCGAGTGATGGAGATCGAAATCTTCCTCAGATGTTGTCTTCCATCGATTTTGTTACCAACGGTGCTGAGCAGTTGAGATTTGAGGTGAAGGTTGAGCATGTGGATCTCAATGGATTGTTGGTTGTTGTTGACCCCGAACTATCTGCAAAGAAAGTCTCGGGATGAGAAACCACCGTAGGACCATCTGACGATCAAGGAAGTACCGAGAAATATTAAGGCAGAGTAGTGGCGTATTGGAATGAGTTCAAGATATCTGAATCGTCTGGAGAAGGGGTTTATATATGGGCCGCATTGGAGCGAGCCGATGCGAGATTCTCGGCATCCGTTTTGTCCCTGCGTCACGCTCGCGTTGATGGCGGGATGCGTCCATAAATGGCGAGATACGCTCATTAATGGCGCGATACGCTAACGGGGGATGCGGGACGTGGAGCGGCGGAGATCTCTCACGGCGAGATACACGGAGCCGTTACGGGGACGCTCGTGCTCCGTGTTCTCAGCCAAACAGGGATGCTTAGAAATCTCAGCTATAGGGTAGCTCGTAGATGAGTAAGTGAGCTGAGAAATCTCAGCTATAAGATAGCTCGGAAATGATTTATTTGCTAGGAGTTAGCCGAACTCCAGGGAGGTCTCCAACAGGTCGGGTGCGGCCTCGGAGGCGAGACGCTGAAAAATGTCCCTAAGGCATTGTACTTATTTCAGCTCCATAACCTCCAGAAATCTAGTGGGCTTAAATAGATGACATGTCATCTGCTACATGTCGAGATCTGAGAAATTCCAACTTATGAGTATCATCATTAGCCACTCACCCTTGTTCCGACTTATTTATGGGTCAGGTCAAGAGTGGTCTGCTCGGTTTTCTCTGCTCAGCTTGGTGCCGAGAATTCTTCGTGGTGGATTGTCTGGCGTTTGGTGGTTGCGTCTCTTCGTTCTCCGAGTCCATGTGGCGTCTTATCGTGCGCCTTAATTTTCGCACGTATCCCCGATGAGGTCAGCGAATCACTGAAAGGAGCGGCGCCATAATGGAGACGCCGCTTCGTCTGTTTGGGCCGTCGATTTTGGGCCGCGTGGCCGTAATTGGATGGCGGATTGTGAGACGTCGCTTCCGCCGGTTGGATCCGCGTGAGTGGGAAAGTGCCTAATGGTTGGCTACCGCGTGGCTCCATTTGGATTGTTGGGCGCGACGCTTCGTTTTGGCGGGAGCGGATCTGGGCCGCTAGATGGTCTTTGCAGAGTGTATATATAGGGGGCCTATCTTTAGGAAACACCTTTACTTCACTTGCCTTCTGACGTCTGTGGATTGCTCGACGCTCCTGCTCTTAGGTCGGATCCCCAGTCCAAATCCCTCTTCAACTCCTCTTCCTTTGAATCAGGTCAGAGGTCTTCCTCTTATCCTTTAGTAGATGTAATTAGAATAGAGTCGGGCGGCGATGAGGCTTCGCTTGCCTTCTGACATTTTGTTTTTCTTTTCTTTTTATCCGTATTTTCAAGCCATGATACTCAATGGAGTCCCTTGCTTAGGTGAGGGCCTAAGCAGTTAGCTTGCTACCATTTGTAAATACCGTATTTTTTCTATTCTTTTTTTTCTTCCTTCTTGTTTTATTTTCCTTTTAAATGTGTGAATAATTTCCACACTTGTTAGAGCTAAGAAATGTTAGTATGAGCGACGGAAAAATTCCTTATGCTTTTCTTCGCCAAACACCTTAAAATGAATCTAAACCAAACAAACACAATCCCCTCACTTAGGCGCGCTATAAGTGACATATAACCGCGACCTAAGTCGAGAATTTCTTTGGGCGCACTACAACGTGACATGTAGTTGTGACTTAATTAGACACATGGTTGTGTGTGTTTGGCCTAGGGTTAGAAATAAGTGTATGTAATGGACGGACAAGGGGCACTAGGAATGGATTTAGCATTGGAAAGCTTGCTTAAACTCGCAAATCTCATTCTTATGTCCTCCTAATCTCCGCTACTTCCGATTATCCCAACATCATTTCAAGAATGGCAAAAGACAAGCACAAGACTAATTCTAACTATACTAACCAAGTCTAACCCTAACAATTTTACTTGAACATAAAATACGAACACTTAGAATAGATTTGAACATATACATATACATTCTTCAATTAACTCATCTAAAACAAGAACGAACATACGAACTATCTCCCTACGGACGATCCGTGCTCAACCGGCTAGCTGCAAAGAGACACCGTCTTGATTACAATAAGTAGGACATATAGAACGCTTAGCGTAGCGCATACAAAACCGAATATCAATCAGTGGACGAGCTTTCTTTACTTGGGCTGCGTAGGAGTCTGCCTACTTCAAGTATGCGTGCCGGGTATAGGTCTGCGTGCTTGTTTAACGCAAGGTCTTAGGATCCGCCGTTTAGTCCGAGCAGGAAGATATTTGGCGGCTTCATAACGAGGGATTTAGATCCGCGGCATTGTTGGACGGGAGGCTACCTACTGTGGATGGGCCGGACAGGAAGCTACCCGGTGGTCTCGTGACGAGGGATTTGGATCCACAGCGTTGTTGGTGCAGTAAACTACCAGTTGTGGATGGGCCGGGCAGGAAGCTACCCGACGGCCTCGTGACGAGAGCTTTAGATCCACGGCATTGTTGGGCAGGAGGCTATCCGCTGTGGATAGGCCAGACAGGAAGCTACCCGGCGGCTTCTTGACAGGGGCTTTCGATCCACGACGTTGTTGGGCAGGAATCTACCCGCTGTGGATGGGTAGGGAAGAAAGCTACCTGGCGGCCTAGTGACGAGGGCTTTGGATTCATGGCGTTGTTGGGCAGCAAGCTAGCCGCTATGGATGGGCCGGCCAGGAAACTACCTAGCGGCTTCATGACGAAGGCTTTGAGTCCATGGCGTTGTTGGGCAGGAAGCTGTTAGTTATATGTATGCCCTAGAGGCCATTACTATACATAGGATGTATATTGTAGTGGATGCTTGGACATATATAGGGAGGACTTTCTCGCTCGACATGATAGTATGCTATCTGGTTGAACTTTACCTTAACGTGTACACTGATTGTCTCTCTGTTACATGTTGGTAAAGCCCTTAGGATGTGTACTTGACTACCTGGACTATGATGCGGATCATACTAGTGGGGACATAGTAGTCCATAAGTACATCCTTCAAGGTCCCTAGTCGTGGGTGTATCGAGACGGGGCATCGATATACCAGTGTAGACTAGCGTATACCTTCTCGACCCATACAGATGGGCGATGGATGATCCCATATCCATTGGTGTTTGACATCAGAGATGATATACGGGTGCTCAGTGGAGACTGGGTACACTGGACGGACTCGCCGAGAACTCCCAGATGGTATTATACCTTACGTCAGATGGCAGTTCTCTGGTGACACTGGTACAGAGTAGTCTGTTGACTCGAGATCGTCATAGAGTCTTGTGTGGTTCCCACTGTGCTTTGATTTCCATCTTACCACGTCCAAGAGGGCGTGCAAAACGGTGGTTTTTGGGTACAGTCCCGAATCACATGGAGGCAATGAGCGATAGGAGGGGATTCGTCTCTCCCGGTATAGGGAGTTGATGTTGCACTGTGTTCGATTGGCTATAACCGGAAATCCCTGGCCAGGGTTGCTGAGATTTACTGGTAAGTGTTACCAGTAGTTTCTCGAATTTTTATAGACCTCATATCGACACGACTTATCGAGCTATTGGGGTCTGACGTTTACCACCCCTAGGCGAGATATGCGACATATCAGACGATCAGACCGGACTGTACGGTAAGTGTTACTGGTTGGATTCACAGGAGTGTGAGCGGGCTTGCTCGTCGATCTTCTGATCGTTCAATACCCGGGTGGCCGTTACGTTTAGCAGACCGCTTGCGGCTTGTGGGTGTTTGATATGTCAATCACCTGCTGCCGGCGTATTGACGAGTCTTTAGAGTCCTATACAGATGTTTCCTGGCTCAAGCGAAACGAAATAGGAGCGCATATGAGATATGTGCGGGACCGAGAATAGTGCGTGTATGTGATACCGTATTTCATTCTCGCGATGAATGTATCGAATGGTTGTATGCGATATAACCTAGTTATCGAATCAAGGATTGATTCGATAAGTCGATACATTGGATATTAGTCGGTTATATGCGATATGACCGGATCGTTAAATCAAGTGTTGATTTAATGATTTAATGTATAATTATATATTTGATATATTACTTTGCATTAACTAGTATTGGTTCACTTTAAATGGATTTTCTCACTTGAATTGTGCAAGTTGTATATGTGATATACTTTTGTGCACATGTTTGTATCATGTTTGATGATGCATACCTACTTGGTTAAGTGTAAAGAATTAAACCATGGTTAAGTTGATGATTAGGGTTTAGCTTGTTCATTCATTTATTTGTTTATTCATTTTGGAAAAGCATAAAGAGAAAATGGTTGCTAGTTTTGTTTTATCTTTGAAGCTTTATGAAGCTTTGACTAAAGTGACCATTTTGTCTCATGCTTAACCCTAACCATTCACTTGAACCTTAGTTAGTTCTCTACACTTGACCATGGTTCATGATATGATAAGAATTCATTTATTTTCTATTTAGAAAATAACTTATCATAAGATATTCATCTTCTTCTTCTTCTTCTTCACATGAAGAAGCTTGCTTCATCAATGGTGATTGATGAAAAAGAGTGAGAAATCCAATTCTAAGATCATCTTCGGCACGAAGCCGACGACCTTGCCCGCCCATTTCTCCGATGAAGCCGACGCTAGAGCCCGGGTTTCCATTTGGACAGCGAGGAGACTTCATTGCGGAGCTATGGAGGTGGAGGACCGGATCTACAAAGGTTGTATTTCCGTTCTTGTAGTTAAGTTGTTAACTAGTTTCATTTGTCGCCTAAAATCTAGTTAACGATCCGTATTAGGGTTTCTCGGCACCCGTAAAATTTGAAATTGGCATGGTTGATGCCTTGTGAGACCTCATTAGCGTGCCTAGGAACCCTACAGTGGTATCAGAGCCCAGCTAGAGCCTTAGGCGATGCTTAGATGATGTTTGAAACCCGATCGAACCCGAAACCCTAACTTTTTCACGCTCTCTGGACTTTTTCTAAAAACTGAGATTTTTCCAGATTAAAAATGCTTAAAAAATTCAGCAGGGAATTATAAGAATTACGATGCAAAATTTTACTCATGAACAGTCCAAACAGCGGCGGAACCGCGGCAAAAGCCTGGCTTCTGCGGCGGTTCCGCGGCAAGTTGATGACGTCATCCTCCCCCTTTTGCACAGTAATTCCTATTTAATGATTCTGAGTTTTCTGGGAATTTTTAATTTGACTCAAGAGTTGAGTATTCTGGGGTTGCTTTAGGAATCGCTGATTCGATCGGATTATCAAATTTTGTCTGTGCGGTATTCCGGATAATTTTTGAATATGTTAAAAAGTTCGACTGGATATAAATACCCAATTTTTCCCCTGTCGGGAAATTTCCAAGTGTTGGATTTTTCCGTGGTTTAAAGACGTTCTAAGTAGTGCAAGTAACGCGATGGACCCTCTAGAAGACAACAAACCTTAACTCGATTATGTGACCGTCTTGAACTGCCCTTTGAACCTTCGGGTTTGGGGCAGTACGGCGTGCCACATGTGAGGCGTTGGCTTGACCCTTCTACGGCTGGACCGTTGGTACTGAGGCATGAACTGGATGTTTTTAAACTTGTTTCATGTGTTGATCTGTTTCGGGAAAACTTGGGTGTTCGAATGTTCGATCGGAAAATTTAACATTTTCTAATTATCTGGAATGGGATACAATAATTGGAATTCACAAGAAGTTATGAGATAACTGAATGAATGTTATAAACATAGCAGTTTAGTCTCACTTGATCGGTTGCCACGGAATTTTGATGTGATCAAAAGTCCGTCGCAATCACGTAGCGTACGCGGATACTCGCCGGGTAAACTTTATAGACAGCCTCGCTCCATAACCCCGACCAAGTGACTGTAGGAGAACCCCGTCGCCGAAAGCATCCGTTCGGGTGCTCGCGGCAGCGGTGTTCCGCCTTGGTGCACTTCGTCGACGGCGTCGGGGGTGCGGCCGCCTACTAAAGTTTGCGACGAGCATTCGATCAGGATGTCGGGAATCTTGTTGAATTGCCCGACTTTATATTGAAAAGTGTTTTCGATAATGAGACTAAAATGCGGGGTTTATAATTGTTAGGCATGTGATGTCTAAGGTATTCATTTGATTAGGCATGCGATGTCTATGCAGATTGCGGATTCCAACTATTGTAGTTTTACACTTTCTTTTCTGTGACCGTAAGTGTAATATGTGATATCGCCGGTTTCGTTGCTATATGTCAACGACAATTGGGATGCGCATATTTACTTACGTTGATGACATGTGATGTTATGTGTTGCTGGATATGTTATATTGGATCGTCGTGTTTGAATAGCCGGGTTTTTTTTATGTGAGATGAGTGTTTTTCATTTTCATTCATGTAAAAACTTGTATGTAATATTCTTTTATTGGGGCACTTCCAGATTGCGGAAGATGTCACCGTTTGTATATTATTTACTTTTCCGCACTAGGATAGACCCAAGGAGGAGAGCACAAGTAACCGGGTTCTGGAGTCCAGTGGGAGACCAACTCGAGGAGTCGAGTCCGGGTCTCCTAACTCTAGAATTGGTAGGGTTGCTTGCCGCTCTCGTAGGGGTCTAGGGGTGTGGGTTTGGCTATTCATCGCGACCGTGGAATCCGTGTTTTATACTGGCTCGTATTGAAAACACGGACGTCCTAGAATATCCAATATTTCATATGATTCTTCTGCTGCGATATCTGTGATGTGATCATGTGATATGTTCTATGATGGATACTTTATATAGTATATATGATATATTATATAGACGTTACTTATGTTTTACACCCGCGCTAGCCCTGCCCCGCTCTGCCGTTAGTCACCTAACCTAACGGTGCACGAGGGGACATCGAGGCGAATGCGGATGGCATAAGTGTACGTCGTATTTATCTGTGATGTTTAGGTATTTAAATGATGGGACTTCATTAATGTGATTAATGAAATAAAAGAAACCTAAGATGTTGTAGAATCGAATTTCAAAATAAAACAGGTAGCTACAGTTCTTGCTTTGCACAGCGGTATATGTGATATATCCTGCACCTTATTCGATGAGGAAAGGACCGAGATCCCTTCACCGGGAGTGACTCCTTTAGCAATAACTGGCAGATGCTACACACTCGGTTTGTCTTTTGATTGCTTTTAAGAGTTTTTGCTTTGCACAGTGATATATATGATATATCCCGCACCTCATTCGAAGAGGAAAGGACCGACGATCCCTTCACCGGGAGTGACTCCTTTAGCAAAACTAGAAAAGTCTCAAAAGCACTCCATTTTTAAAATCATTTGATTCTACAACGATATCAAGTTCATTACGCAATAGGTTTTCAGAAAAACCTGTCGTAGCCCTCCGTCATTTCAGATAAGGACTAGTTAGTATTCGTGCTGCGGTTGTTTGGCATGCGTCAAGGCGTAGTGTACGGTAGCTAACTAGTGCTTATCTGCTAGCATATGATGCGATTGGATTAGGGTATTCGTACGGCGTTGTTTGGCATGCGTCAAGGGTCGTGCGGGTGGGTTTAATTCAATCAAGAAATGTACGGGTTGAACTTGACTAGCGGACTATGAGTTGTTTGGCATGCGTCAAGGTCATAGCACGCTAGGGGCAAAATATTATCGGGAATTTCAAGTGTTGAAATTTGCAATGAGATTGCATACCTTCTATGAGATAGTTGGATCCCGATACCCGCTGCGAGTAAGAGTTACTCCTGGGAGAGTTTTACACATTACAATTAGCCGATCAAGTAGGTGTCTAGAAAGGTGTTAACGAGGTTACGCCTTTGGGAAAACGAGGTTTACATTAATTAGGTTCGTGCGAAAGCACGGGGGACCTCCCTCAAAGTACCGACACTGGCCTGGCTGAAAGATTGGCGAACTTGTAGTGTGTAATTAATCCCGGCTAGTCTTTCCTTTTAGGGTTTGAAGGAAGATTTGATAAAAAGCAGTGGGAGCCATCCTGATTAGATAAAATAATAACCAATCTATTCTTGCAAGAGCGCACGCTGAGTGTTTTCTTCTCTCTCTCTTCAGGTAGCGACCATATCACGCCTTAATCAAGATAATAATACGGATATTTGACCGAACCCGCTTGTTATACTGAGCTGGGGAACGTTGGTCCTGCTCCAACTTATAATTGTTATAAGACAGAGCAGGAAATTGTGGATTACCAGAATTCCCGTGCCGCCCAAACGAAGAAAGTGCATATGATGCATCTTCTTCGGGTGTGTTCATTACAAAGAACTGTTTCTCAAATGTCCTCTACGTCCTGGGTATTTGATACCGGATCAGGATCCCAGATATGTAATCTGTTAAATAGGGCTGCAAAAAGGTGGAAAAACTGAGAACGGGTGATAAGTTTCATGAGGCAGAAAACGGGGCAAGTGTTGCAGCCAAGTCTGTTGGTCACTATCACCCTGTATTCCAAATACATTGATTCTGAACGAATGTTATTAGATACCGAACCTGATATACAAAATCATATCAGTCTCTTTATCAGTAAAGAAATGATAAAATTTTGTATTGTTGGATAATGTTTTGAACATTTCCTATATCAAAAGTTGATCGGTTCAGGCACGTTATCTAAAAGTATTGATGTTCTAAATCAAACTACAGTTCTTAGTATACAGAACACACACAAGAGAAAGAGTTCAGAAATGAACGAATTCTTCTTGAGGCATTGTAGACTAGGTCATATCAGTGCGACCCGGCTGGCTGAAGTTACATAAAGATGCATATTTAAATCAGTTTGAATTTACATCTTGTGAAACTTGCCAGTTATATCACAAAGATAAGATGACCATAGCTCTGTTTATTGGAAACAGAGAAAGAGTTAGTAAACTCTTGGGACTGATACATGATGATGTATGTAAGGTCCCCTGTCTACATATACCAGGACCGGTTCTCTGTACTTCGTTACATTCTCTGATGATCTTTCGAGATTCAGACCTATGTTCCTGTTGAGACACAAGTCCAAACCTTTTGAGATATTCACAGAATATAAGTTAGAAGTAGAGAACCAATAAGGGTATAAGTATTATGTCCTATGATGAGATCAAGGAGGAGAATACTTGAGCATGGAATTCCTGGACTATTCTAAAGGAGAATGAGATTCTCTCTCAGCATTACTCCTCCGTATACACCATAGCACGATGGTATATCGGGGCGGAGCAGATACACCCTATTTGATATGGTATGCTCTATGATGAGTACTACTGAGTTACCTTTTTCCTTTGGGAGTTATGCGCTTGAGTAGCTGCATACCTATTGAATAGGGTTCAAATCAAATCTGTTGCCTACCACTTCATATGTGATATGGAAAGGGAAGAGCCCATATCTTAAGCTAGTTAAGATTTGGGGTTGTCCGGCCTATGTCTAAAAGCAAAATCCGGACAAGCTCGAGGCAAGATCTGTCATGAAGAACTGGAAATGTTCCAGCTATACAAACTGCGGCTGATGATTTGATAGAACCAAAGGATTCAATAGTTACCAACGAACCTCAGCCTCTCCGCCGATCTAGTGAGGTTCCTCACCCACCTGAGAGATACTTCAGTTTCTCTATGACAGTGGGAGCAAGGATTGCATCATGAGATGATGACCCAACTAGTTTCGAGCTGGCCATCAGGAGTGGGACTCTGTAAGAATGGCTGGATGCTTAGCGATCTGAGATGGAATCCATGTACACCAACAAAGTATGAACTTTGGTTGCTATATCTGAAGGGTTAAATCCCCATCAGGAGCAAGTAAATCTTGAGAAGATTACTTGGTGTACATGTAAAAGTTTAGACTTTCAAAGCTAGACTTGTTAAAGGTTTTCGTCATTGACCAGGCGTGGATAATGATGAAACCTTTTTCCAGTGGCTATGCTTAAGTCCATCCAGATCCTACTTACCACGGCTACATACCATGACTACGATATCTGGTGGTTGGGTGTCATGACTGCTTTTCTAAATGATGTTTTAGGAGAGAGCGTCTATAAGTACACAGCCAGAGGGCTTCGTAGACAGTGGGAGCAGCGGAAACGTGTGCAAGATGTTTTATGTGATAAAGCAGGCATCGCGGAGTTGGAACATCTGTTTTGATGAGTTAGTCAAATAGTTTGACATCATCAAAATGGTAGATGAACCTTGTATATACAAGAAGGTAGTAGGGAGTATGGTAGTGATCCTCGTAGAGTACGTGGATGACATACTCTTGATAGGGAAGGAGTTTCCTATGCTACGCTCGGTCAATCTCCGCTTATCACAAGGATTCTCCATATAGGATCAAAGTGATACCTCCTATATCCTGAGTTTTCATCTATGAGATAGATGTAATTGGATGTTAGGATACTCACTAGATGTAGTGAGGTGGTATCAATCGATCCTGAGGAGAATCACTGGAAGGGTTCCAGGGTGATAAAGACGACTGAATGTCAGTCACAGGCATTGTCTTTACCCTCAGTAAAGGGACAGTATGTTGGAAGAGTTCCAAGCTAGATACCGTGGCATACTAGACAATAAAGGCTGGATACATCGCTACTTAAGATGCTACCAAAGAGGCTGTCTGGGTGTATATTAGTTCATGGGATGAACTCAGTTCCTTCCATTGTGTGACAATGGAGTTGTGGCTTATGCCAAGGAACGTCCGTCCCATCAGTGATCCAGACATATTCTAAGGCAGTATTACCTGATCATGGAGATGGTTGATCTCCAGGGGATCAAGGTTAGGAGAGTAGACTCAGATAACAACACGGCGGATCCACTCACGAAGGCCTATTCCCAGAGAGAGATTTTTTTGGGATGGTTGAGTATGAGATACTACAACCACTGCTACAGATGGCCCTAGTGCAAGTGGGAGATTGTTAGTTATATGTATGCCCTAGAGGCCATTACTATACATAGGATGTATATTGTAGTGGATGCTTGGACATATATAGGGAGGACTTTCTCGCTCGACATGATAGTATGCTATCTGGTTGAATTTTACCTTAACGTGTACACTGATTGTCTCTCTGTTACATGTTGGTAAAGCCCTTAGGATGTGTACTTGACTACTTGGACTATGATGCGGATCATACTAGTGGGGACATGGTAGTCCATAAGTACATCCTTCAAGGTCCCTAGTCGTGGGTGTATCGAGACGGGACATCGATATACCAGTGTAGACTAGCGTATACCTTCTCGACCCATACAGATGGGCGATGGATGATCCCATATCCATTGGTGTTTGACATCAGAGATGATATACGGGTGCTCATTGGAGACTGGGTACACTGGACGGACTCGTCGAGAACTCCCAGATGGTATTATACCTTACGTCAGATGGCAGTTCTCTGGTGACACTGGTACAGAGTAGTCTGTTGACCCGAGATCGTCATAGAGTCTTGTGTGGTTCCCACTGTGCTTTGATTTCCATTTTACCACGTCCAAGAGGGCGTGCAAAACGGTGGTTTTTGGGTACAGTCCCTAATCACATGGAGGCAATGAGCGATAGGAAGGGATTCGTCTCTCCCGGTATAGGGAGTTGATGTTGCACTGTGTTCGATTGGCTATAACCGGAAATCCCTGGCCAGGGTTGCTGAGATTTACTGGTAAGTGTTACCAGTAGTTTCTCGAATTATTATAGACCTCATATCGACACGACTTATCGAGCTATTGGGGTCTGACGTTTACCACCCCTAGGCGAGATATGCGACATATCAGACGATCAGACCGGACTGTACGGTAAGTGTTACTGGTTGGATTCACAGGAGTGTGAGCGGGCTTGCTCGTCGATCTTCTGATCGTTCAATACCCGGGTGGCCGTTACGTTTAGCAGACCGCTTGCGGCTTGTGGGTGTTTGATATGATCATCACCTGCTGCCGGCGTATTGACGAGTCTTTAGAGTCCTACACAGAGGTTTCCTGGCTCAAGCGAAAAGAAATAGGAGCGCATATGAGATATGTGCGGGACCGAGAATAGTGCGTGTATGTGATACCGTATTTCATTCTCACGATGAATGTATCGAATGGTTGTATGCGATATAACCTAGTTATCGAATCAAGGATTGATTCGATAAGTCGATACATTGGATATTAGTCGGTTATATGCGATATGACCGGATCGTTAAATCAAGTGTTGATTTAATGATTTAATGTATAATTATATATTTGATATATTACTTTGCATTAACTAGTATTGGTTCACTTTAAATGGATTTTCTCACTTGAATTGTGCAAGTTGTATATGTGATATACTTTTGTGCACATGTTTGTATCATGTTTGATGATGCATACCTACTTGGTTAAGTGTAAAGAATTAAACCATGGTTAAGTTGATGATTAGGGTTTAGCTTATTCATTTATTTATTTGTTTATTCATTTTGGAAAAGCATAAAGAGAAAATGGTTGCTAGTTTTGTTTTATCTTTGAAGCTTCATGAAGCTTTGACTAAAGTGACCATTTTGTCTCATGCTTAACCCTAACCATTCACTTGAACCTTAGTTAGTTCTCTACACTTGACCATGGTTCATGATATGATAAGAATTCATTTATTTTCTATTTAGAAAATAACTTATCATAAGATATTCATCTTCTTCTTCTTCTTCTTCACATGAAGAAGCTTGCTTCATCAATGGTGATTGATGAAAAAGAGTGAGAAATCCAATTCTAAGATCATCTTCGGCACGAAGCCGACGACCTTGCCCGCCCATTTCTCCGATGAAGCCGACGCTAGAGCCCGGGTTTCCATTTGGACAGCGAGGAGACTTCATTGCGGAGCTATGGAGGTGGAGGACCGGATCTACAAAGGTTGTATTTCCGTTCTTGTAGTTAAGTTGTTAACTAGTTTCATTTGTCGCCTAAAATCTAGTTAACGATCCGTATTAGGGTTTCTCGGCACCCGTAAAATTTGAAATTGGCATGGTTGATGCCTTGTGAGACCTCATTAGCGTGCCTAGAAACCCTACAGAAGCTACCCGCTGTAGATGGGCCAAGCAGAAAGCTGCCCGGCAGCCTCATGATGAAGGCTTTTGAGCAAGAGTCTAGTATGAGCAGGAATCTACTCGCTGTGAATTGGTCATAGAAGGTAGGATTGCCACAACGTCGACATTTGTGCCTCCCTGATTCCCGGTGCCATGTGGCCCATGGCGGGTATTTCGAGATCCACGCAAATCTCCTAACGACGTCGTTCAATATTCCCGCATCCGTATGAAAGGGAGGTGGCCAATAGCCAGGTGCCACATGGCAGCACTTTACCGGATGGATGTGATACTTCATGATTTGCGCCTTGGCGGGATAAAATCTCGACTGTTGGGGAATTTTCATTGAAGCTATATATAAAGGAGCCTTGGCCCCCTCTTAGGTATCCCAGTTGATTTGCTTTTGGTTGTCTCTGTTTCCTCCCCTTTTCTTTGTCCGATCTTCGTGGTCCATCGTTTTCTGATGGCCGTCAATACATACAACATCCGAGATATCGTAACACGTAACGACGTCTACCACTACGACTTCGAAAGTTCCGAGGCGACATACGAGACTGTGATATGTCGTCTGGAGCGTCATTGCAGGCGGTTACTCGCACACCGCTCTTCTCTCCTACAGGTTTTCATCTACGCGATCTGGAGGTCTTCCCCCGGCCTTTTCAGGCCGTTATCTATGTTAGGAATATGTATTCCTTAGAGGCCATTATTGTATGATATAGTGGATGCTTGGACATATATATAGAGGACTTTCTTGCTCGACATGATAGTATGTTATCTGGTTGCTCTTTATCTTAACATGTACACTTGTATTATTATACCGTCTCTCTGATACATGTTGATAAAGCCCTTAGGATATTTGCTTGACTACCAGGACTATGATGCAGATCATACTACTGGGGCTTGTGTAGTCTACAAGCACATCCTTTAATTGTTCCTAGTCGAAGGAGTATCGAGACAGGGCATCGATATTCCAGAATAGACTAGTGTGTATGTTTCTTGACCCTGTAGGGGGCGATGGTTGATCCCATAACCATTGGTGTTTGACATCAAAAATTGTACACAAGTGCTCATTAGAGAATGGGTACACCGAACAGGAGTCGCCGAGAACTCCTAGATGGTACCATATCTATCGTTAGATAGCAGTTCTCTGGTGACACTGGTACAGATTAGTCTGTAGACCTGAAATCGTCATAGTGTCTTATGTGGTTGCCACTGTGCTTTGATTTCCTCCCTACCACGGCTCAAAGGAGTCGTGCAAACTGGTGGATTTTGGGTACAGTCTTGAGTCACATGGAGGCAATGAGCGATAGAAGGAGTTTCGTCTCTCCCGGTATTGGGAGTTGATGTTGCACTATGCTCGATTGTTTATAACAGTAAGTCTCTGGCCAGGGCTGATGAGATTTATTGGTAAGTGTTATTAGTAGTTTCTCGAACCGTTATTAGCCATACATCGGGATGAATTATCAAGTTACTGGGGTCTAACGATTTCACCTCTAGACTCGATATGCGATATATCAGACGAAGAGACCGGACTGTACGGTAAGTGTGCTTCATGGGAGTTTGGATAAGCTTGCTTATTGATTTTCTATTCGCTCAATACCTGGGTAGCCGTTACGTCCAGCTAGTACCGCTGACGGCTTGTGGGTAACTGATATGATCATTACCTACTGCTGACGTATTGACGAGCTTTTAAAGTCCCACATAAAGGTTTCTTGGTTCAAGCAAAACGAAGTAGGGCACATATGCTGATATGTGCGGGGATGCTGATATGTGCGGTCTGATTAAATACGAGTATGTGATACCGTATTCTAATCTGGCGGTAATTTGATATCGGTTAGGTTATATGTGATATATCCGGATTATTGAATCAAGTGTTGATTTGATAATGTGATATACAGATAAATGATATTAGTCGGTTATATGTGATATAACCGGATTATTAAATCAAGTGTTGATTTAATAATTTGATATAATTATATATTAACTAATATTATTGCTCACTAATTATTTTCTTAATATATATATATATTAATATATATATGATATATGTGTGTATATATATATATTATGAAGCATGGTTGGAATTTCTATTTTTAGAAAATAGAAAAAGAGGTGGAAAATGGGAGATATTTGTGGTATGGGTGAGGCATGGCTTGTTTATTAGTTTATCATTTATCCATCACTATTGAAGTATGGTTGTGAATTATTATTTGATAATAATTCATGCTTCAATAAGTGAGAAAAAAGACTTGAGCCATTCTACACTTGTGTTTTAGCCTTAGCTCATTTGCCTTAGTTCATTCTTTCACTCTCCATTTTCCATCTTCTTCTTCCTCCTCCTCCAAGCCCTAACCTGTAAGGTTTGTCTAGAACCATGCCTAGGGTTTGGCTTGCATCAAACATGCTATAACAAAATTTTTAGGCGTGTTAAACAAAACCGACCATGAATCGAACTAGAAAATTAGGGTAACAAGAACTAGTATCACATACTAACAAGTGTCTAACACTAAGAGGTGAGTAATACAACCTTTGTAGACCTCCTATTGTGACACCTTGGATTAACTTGGTGTTTGAACGGGTTCGCTTGAAACCTTCGAAGTCCACGACGATCCACCACGGAGTCCCTTGGCTCAAGCTCCTAGCTTCAATTGATCTAAATGGAAGTGGAGCAAACAACCTACACTCGTGGGCTAGACTAATATAGATTGGTGATGTGGTTTTGGATCTCACTTAAAAACCTTTCTTTTTATGTTCTTCACTCACTTGAAAAAGCTAGAGAGCTTGAATGAGGAAGAAGGAGGAGGATGGCTAAGCTTGAGCTCTTTTTATTATTCTCTCAATAATAATGGGAAAAGAAAATAAATATGAGAGGGCCACACTCACCCACAACCATGGTTATAAAATAT